>OY294057.1:77065486-79565486 GCA_958510865.1 Myrrha octodecimguttata
ATGTGAATCCAATCATTCCAAAGACCTGGCGACTATTGAAGAAAATTTTTTCTCTGTTAATACTGGACATATCCCACGTGTATAAACATGGTTGGAAGATTCAGTTATGCTACTTTCTTGTACGGAAATTAAGAATCGAGTGTTTAAATTTTACTGAAGAATAATGGGTAGAGTAGTCCGTTACTTTGCGATAATTCATTCGAGAAAAATAAATGAAAGTACTCGAATAACCCTTCAGTAAAACATCTAAATGAACAGACTCACCTATGGAATTCCCCACTTTTCGCAATTCTCAAGAAAAAAGCCTAGAGAAGACATTCAAATACTGGATTTCTATTTGATCTTATCTGTATATTTGAAAATATCAGGAAAATAAAATTTTGAATGGGTATATCCATGGAATCATTGGGCGAATTTTACTATTCACGAATTCGACCTTCGTTATTGAGCCCTAAACCTACTCTGCAAATAGCGAGTTTCTGAGTATTTTATCGGAAGTGATTGTGTTCACGATCGGCCGTTAGGACGAACGTGAACACAGAAATAAACAGCTAAGAAACTCGGTATTGTTAGAGAAGGTTCGGGCCTTACTTACGAAGGTCGAATTCATGAATGGGTGAATTCCACCCAATGATTTCGCAAATATATAACCATTCAAAATTTTCTTTCCCCAATACTTCCGAAATACTGATAAGATCGAATTGAAATCCAGTATTTGGTTTGAAAATGACAGCTTCAAAGTTCATACTCAATTTCGTGAGTATAAAATGATCAGAAGATCGCAGAGTATTGAATATTTGAAAAAAAATGGAAAATTTTCCAGATTGTTATTGTGGCACTATCATCACGAAATCTTGCAAAAAATTGTGCAATACCACCTTCAAATCAGACCAAGGTTCATCATGATTGAGTCACTATTTTTTGAGTTATTCCGAAAAAAACATCAAAACCGAGGAAAAAAACTACGAAATTTGACTCAGATTTTTACAATATCTCTAAATTTTATAATCATATTCGAATGCAATTTTGTACACTGCTCTGGAGTACAGAGCTAAGGGTATCAGCTAGATTTTTTCCGACTTAACCGGGTGGTTTCTCAAAAAAATATTTTGGACAAAAATTCGAAAAAATTTTTTTATTCACTGAGAGAACGATCTGAAGAAAATTCAACAAAGTTGTGTGTCGTTATGTACCAACTAATTGCCAATTTTCAATCCAACCGCTCTAGTGAAACATCAGGAAATTAAGCTTAAAATTTCATATGGCTTTCCGGAACTGTTGCATTCAGAAAATACAACCTACCCTAAAAAGGTCAAGTCGAGAAGTCCCTCCGTACGCCCGTTATCGTGCCTATACAGAAAGAATCGATCTTGACACCGGATTCGTCATCAGTGAATCCAGCCCAGTCGTTTGGGACTGTTTTCGGGAAAAATATATACAGGGTGATTCCGGAGGAGACCGTCAGATTTTAGGATAAGTTTACACTTGCCAAGACAGAAATGAATATTTTAGAAGTGACGAACTGCTTTGCATCCTTGGACAATACAGCTTTCCTACCTAGTGCGGAATACTCTCACTGCTTGTGAGCCAAATTTCGATCATGCTCTTCTTCAAAAATATTTTCTAGGAAAACCGGAGGTGTGCCAAAGAAATTGAAAAATTCGGAATGATGACATATTATTGTAGAATCTGAAACGAATAAGAAACTTTTGGAAAAGCAATGTACAGGGTGTTTTTTTTCTTACTGTACAATCAATCTGATATTCTAAAATTATCACAATTACAACCCTGTATTTTGAGAGACTTTTGCGATTATTGAATGTGCTTGTTCAGATTGTACTACACTGCAAATTTCATCAAAATTGAATGAGCCATACCAAAGTTATCAATGAAAGTAGAATTGATTGGAGCGAAATTTCGACATTGTCTTTTTTTGATGGAATTTTCTCAGAAAACTAGGAGTGTGCCAAAAAAATTAGAAACTCTCAAATAATGACTTATTATAGTAGAATCGTGAAGAGATAGCGTAGTTTTGGCAATGCGATGTACAGGGTGTTTTTTCAACCTGCACAATTAACCTGTTATTATTACTATAACAACCACTCATTTTGAAAAAAACTTTGAAATTACTGATTGTCCTCATCAATATTGTACTTCGCTGAAAATTTCATTGAAATCGAATAAGCCATACGAAAGTTATCAATAAAAACAAATCACTCTGTATATTCTCAATAGAGACCCCCCAACCATAAACCAAACATTGTTTCGAGACTGTCTTGGCTAGTGTAAACTTATCCCAAAATCTGACGGTCTCCTTCGGAATCACCCTGTATAACCGACATTCTGACAAAACTATAGCCCGCTGTTTTCAAGAGTATGCGCAAAAAAGAATATTTTTTTTTCGAAAATTTGTTTTTTTTCTATAACAAAATTCCCACGAAATTCCTCACACGTTTGCGCCTCTTGAGAATTGAGTTTCTATTCGTTTGGACCATAATTTTTCGAGTTGTTCGCCAAAATACATTCCGTGCATAGAACAGAAATGATATCGAAACGAGCACCTAGGGGGAAATCAAGTTCCAACAAGCGCATATCGGTCGAAATAACAATTTCAAAGGTTCCATTCTAGTTTCTCCCTGACAGTTCTACTATTTACTCTATTGTATATGTGTCTAGTCCTAATGATGAAAATTTAATGCCTCGTTGAGGTTAATTCCGGTTGTGTCTACAAAATACAGACTCTGGGGGTTCACCTTAGTAATCTGAGAGTACTGTGGGTATCTTATCTGCGATTTCATGCTTTGCCCTATTCTAGGAAAATGTAATAATAATTGTTGTAATGTTCACTTTTGAATTCTACGATATTAATCAACAAAGGATATTCTTCTCAACATACAGGCTGAGTCTTTGAGTTGTACATTAATTTTAACCCTAGATTCCATTCATCAAATAAAACACTTTTTTCATTTGCCATTTTTCCAGATTCGGCTGCAGTGAAAATATACAGACTTTTGAAAACTCCAAAAAAAATCAGTCTTGATTTGGTCACTTTGACATGGTTTCTCCGAATGAAATTAATTTTGTTGTGAAGTTCTCTATGACTATTACTCTTATTCTACAGTAATCAATATCATCTAACTTCAAATGGTTTTCTGGTTATAGACTCCCTGATTCATAAAACTATAAGAAATTAGCATGAATGATGCTAAATAAAGTTCCCCCTAAGTCATTATGAGAATCCTCAAACATTTTAGAACACTTAAATATTTTTTATAATTTTTCCTCAAACGAACCGTTTTCGGGATATTCAACGTTATAAAATCTAATAAAATTCCAGAAATTTCCTTATTTTTGTAGATCCGCCTCTGAGCTAGTAAAGACTATGAATTAAGCTGCGCTCACGTTCACCCGGAACATAGAATACACAGAAATATTTATCTATTTCGCATAGACTAAATATTAGGTCTATGCTCATTCATTCATTCATCTCTTATACTTATTGGGTCCAACCTGTGCTTATGTGCCCAGTCCGAATTCATTATTAATATTTTCACGCTTACATTTATTCAGATTCATACTTCACTAGAGACATTTTTCATTATAAGACACACAAATATACACCTTCACCCTAAACTTACACAACATCCATGGCATCGCCGGGATTCGAACCCAGTACCTCCAGCATCCTAGTCCACCTCTTTAGCCGACTAGGCTACCGAAGTAGCAGAGGATCTATGCTATATCGTGACCAGACCACAGACATAGTCCATGTCTATGGACCAGACTTTCCATAGAATTCTAGAGTTCAATTAATGTTTTTAGGTTGGTTGAGTGATTTCTTATAATTCGTTTATAAATTTGATGTAAATTAGAATGATGGAATTTTCATTATAAGAATGGGCAAAATTGAAATTGTGTAGAATCTCATGATGGAAACAACTGGATATTGCACGAATTTCAAGTGGATGATTACTGTTTCAATGGTCGAATGTAGTGAAATATTTTATCCACAATAATACCGCAAAAAGTACCAAATCATTAGAATCAAGTAAGTGAATGAGCTTACCCAATCATATTTCTTTGAATTTCAAGCAATGAGTTGATTATTCTGCAATACAAATCACCGTCAGTGCTATCTGTGTTGAACTTTCCTACAGAATGCAGGAGTGTATTAGCACATTGAGAAATATTTAAAAGCTTATAACTTTTCACTGGGGCCAAATCTGTAAAAATGGCACATGAAAAAAGTGAGAGGAATCATTTTCAGCTTAATATTCGAAAATTTTTGACAGTGGGCAAAATGATAACGCTCCTATTCCCGACAAAATTACACGAATTCGTGAAACACTGATATACGATGATATTCTTATCGTGGATTGCAAGATTTACCTGTCAACACATACGATGACACAATTATTCTGAGATCATTATCAATTAACAAAAATTGAAATATTACAATGACGTAATTATAATCATGATCATGGAAATCGTAAATTATCCACATCATGTTATAATAGTCGTGAAAAATTGATGAGCTTACAGTGTAGGTACATTTTCATTAATATTCTTATGAAATGTGGTACATAACTCATTATTATTGAATGCTTTTCCTGAATTTTAGCCTTGAACCTGTTCACGTAGCCTTCGTGTGATAACCAAATGTTATAGCGAAACAATTCGAGTCGAAATTTGTATATTGCTTATTGGATTTTTTTCCATATGGGAAATCTACTGTCATGCGAAATATGACACTTTCTTAATGGCGGCAATCTAGCTTTTGTTTCGAGAATTTGCGAGAGAATTTTGTACTCGCAAAAGTATTCTAGTGAGATATGTGAATATGTAAAACTTTAGACGTTATTATGGGTGGATCACCATAGGTTTATAGATTTTATTGCCTATTGTTACATCGAATATTTATGGTATTCAAAGGAAATTCTGCTCAGACTGTATATTTCACAGTAGTGTTTCAAATTTAAGTTCGATACGATTTTAATATATTTTTGTTGCTGTTTCTTTCGGAAGTTGTTGTGTCCATGATCGGCCATGAGGACGAACGTTAACACAATAACTTTCGAAAGAATTGACTTAGGAATTCTATATTTTTAGAGTAGTATAGGGGCGTAATAACAGAGGTCCTATTCGTGAATGGTAAAATGGTCCAATGATTCTGTAGATATACTCATTAAAAATTTCATTTTTCTCATACATATTTCCAAAAAATACAGATCGAATCGAATTGAATTTAGTATTTGATTGGAAAATTACAGCTTCATGTATGCAGAATTTCGTAGAAAAGATGCTCTCTTCACGTCAAAAAAATTAATAAACTGATAAATCATTTTTCCAACAACGTAAAATTCGTATCATATAATCTTTCCAGTTGTGGTTCTTCATTCTCGAAGTTGAAAGATATTACTCCTATTTTAGATAGTAGCGGATTAATTTACAAAATACCGTGTATGAATTGTTCGAAATGTTATGTGGGTCAAACAAAACAACTCTTAAAAAACAGAATCAAACAGCATAAGTACGATTGCAACGAAAGTTCAAAGTCCAAAGAAAATAAAACGGCCCTTGCAAACCACCATTTTGGTGAATATCACAATTTCAATTTTCAGGCAGTGTCTGTTTTGGATTTTGAGAACAGTTGGATGAAAAGAAATGTTAGCTAGATGATTCAAATCAAGCTGAATGACACCGTAAATTGTCGGGCAGATACTCAAAATTTAAGCTTAGTATACAATAACGTTTTGGACCTCTTCAAAAACAAATACTTGAATATGTAATTTCTAATAATTACGTAAAAGAGGAAATCAATTCCGAACAATTCGTGAACATATTGAAGATTCCACCTGTGTGTGTCCAACAGGCTAAGATGATAGAAACACATCAGTTTGGCTCGGTCATTGAAAGTGATATATATAATTGTATTTTTTTGAAAGTTGTTTTAATGGAAATTTCTGACAAGGTGTTTCTAGTTTTCGCCTATTTCTGGTTGTTTTTGTTCACTATACTGATTTTTAGACCTGTTATGGAAAAAAAATAATTTAAACTTCGGTAAGTGTAATATGTAATTGTTATTTGTTTTTTAGCTCATCAATTTTGAACGAGAATAGTTATAATTATATGTAGTATGATTAAGTGAACTCTATGCATGGTTTTTCGATAATACTCGACATAGACGGACATTATTTTAGTTTGTTATTCTTCAAGGAAACAAAAAAAAAATTATTGTAATTTTCGATTGTACCATCATAAGTAGTTAAGTTTATTTTCGATTTTCTCTGTTATAGCCCTGAAGAAGTCGAAATATATCCGCGAAACGTCGGCATCAGTTGAATAGAGTTTTTTCGAAAAACCACTTTCCTTCATCCTGTGAAAATCTAATTTGATGATGAACTTAGTAGGAAATGAAACATCGGATTCTAATAAAAATGTTAATTTTCTCATACATATTTCCAAAAAATACAGATTGAATCGAATTGAATTTAGTATTTGATTGGAAAATGATAGCTTCAAGTATGCAGAATTTCGTAGAAAAAGATGCTCTCCACACGTCATTGCTATTCTAAGATGTTCATTCTTTTATTCTTATGTCCTCTCGATTTGCGTAGACGTATTTTCTCCGAATTTCCAAGTCATTAGAAATTCGTGAAAGCATAAAAATGGTTCAATTACGTGAAAAACTGTTTATTTATAAACAATTCGCAAGACTCAAAGAATACGGAACTAATTAATTCGACTTGTGGTCAAGGCCTGTTTGTTCCAAAAATAGACGACTTTTCTTGTGCAATAGGAATATTCAGAGTTTTACACGGCTTGGTCTTCAGACCAGACAATCAGATAACATTCTCTACGAACAGGAAAAAAAATGAAAATACAAAAATTTCAACGGAATGAATTTTTTGATATTTGGAATGTTCATTCAATCAGGTTAAGGGGTACCCTTTGTTATTTTGTGGTTTTTTTCTGAGTTTTCACTCCCAATATCTGAAACAGAACATTTAAAATTAAATGAAGTTCTTTTTTCATCGAAAACACCCTGGCGGATTGCAGAAATGAACAAGGAAAAACAGGTTGCCTGATGAAATATACCGCAAATATACAAACGATAAACAAAAGCGAACTGTACCGTTTCAGAGTTCAAATCTATCTCTTTCATCTGACAAACGAAAAATCGTGAGAAATTAATTCTGCAATTTTTTTCCTTCGTAGTATCATCCTACAAAGGAAAAAAATTGCAGAATTTATCGCATTCACATTTTGTCTGCGTATTCTTACAAAGCCGCCTTTTCATTGCTCGCACGTCACAAAAATATACTTAACTATGTAGATTACTTCAACATAGTTCACAGGCTACTTGGCTGAAACACTTAAACGTCCACCATAATATCATTCTTCAGTTTTATTGGCCATTCAGAATGCATTTACTTTCCCAAGTACCCCGAAGCAATCTTGTCAGCTTCAATATCATTTATAGTTTAATTTTTCCTTTATAATACTTCCACCTTTATTACTGATGTTGGAATATTTCGGAGGACCAATATTCTTAGTTAGTTACTTTCTGAAGTTCAAGTTCACGAATCTGGAATGAGGAACGAAATTTCAAAAGAAGGATCTCACGACTGCAGTGTAGGTAATTTTTATATAGTAGTGATTGAAGCTTATGTTTGGAGGATATTGTATCAATTTGTAGATTTTTCTTGGGTTTTCATACCCAATATCTGAAGCATAACGATTAAAACTGAATAAAACTTGTTTTTATGGAAAATGGCTTCGCGGATTGCAGGATTGAGTTATTTGTCAAGGGAGATCAGATTGCCTAATGAACAATACCGAAACAATACAAACGATAAACAAAGCCAACTGTGATGGTTCAGAGCACAAATCTAGCTCTTCCATCAGACAAGCGAGACAAAAGTCTCACAAAACGAAAAATCTATTGAAAATAATTCTGAAAATTTTCAGATGAAAGAGTCAGATTTGTAATCTGAAACGTCACAGCTGGCTTTGTTTATCGTTTGTATTGTTTCGGTATTGTTAATTGAACAATCTGTTTTCCAAGAAACTGTCCTTACCAAATAATTCAATCCGCAAGGGCGTTTTCCATAAAAAACAATTTAGTTGAGTTTCAAATATTGGAAGTGAAAACTCAAGAAAACCCTACAAAATGATAAAATTTGATCTAGGTTTCGAACAATTTCAGCTATAGATTCCTCGAGATCTAGAATCTGAAGGAATTGAACCTCCTAAATATACACCCCAACTCAATTTTCAGATCATATATTCCCCACGAATATCATGCAAAAGTGAATTATTCACCTCATTTGCAATTTTTAATGAGTCCGCATGAATGGCTGGGAAGAATTGAACATCCGTCCTAGGGCCGCAGGAGTGCTGTGCACATGACGTACTCATAAATTTCCATGTGAGACACAGTGCCACGATTTCGAGAAAATGGAATTCCGGGTTAGTTGGTTGAGCATTCGACGCTCGAAGTAACAACGATTGTGGTCTCTCGGCCTTCACTGCCAAATTTCACGACATTTGCGCCGTTCAAAATGTAGAATTGAATGATATTAATTCAGGTTGATCACTACTCGAATAGCCCAGATGTTACTGTGAGTTATGAGATGGTTGTTTTAAGTGGGGGGCAAGAATAAGGCACAGGAAAATACGGGATATACGAAGATAGCTTTTGAAGTTTTGAAAAAAACTTTGTTTTTTTGGAATGTTCATATTTCATTCAAATTTCACTGGAATTTCGCAATGTGTATTGTTTTTTAGGCCTTTGGCAAGTTCTGTTTCATATATTGAGAGTGAACCACCCTGTATGATATACGATAGATACTTCGTAATATTTCGGGGTTATACAGTGCGCGTCAAAATTATGGAACAAATTCATTTTCTCAGAAGAAAAATATTTGGCAACAAAATCCTGAAACAGGTCAATTTTTGTTTCACTTTTACCAAATTTTTATGCATTTTTGAAGGATTTTTGTTGCACCCTCTGCCATCCCCATCAACCCCCTAAAATTTTTGAATAGAGAAAGTGAGCCATGTGGTACTTTTTTAACAAGGTCTTTGAATCATCTTCACAGGCGGGCAGAAACTTCCAAAAAAAAAATTTTTTTTTGTCATTGCTGATTTTCTTCGTGACGATGGTACCTGATGAAATTCGTCACCTAATGAAAGTCGACCATTACAGTTTTATTCGTGCACAACTTTCAACCCCCTCTATTTTTTTTTCTCCATTAAAGGGTTCGTAGGAGTTGAAAGTTGTGCATGAACAAAACTGTAATGGTCGACTTTCATTCGGTGACAAATTTCATCAGGTACGATCGTCTCAAAGTAAATGAGCCATGACAAAGTGCACATACGAAAACCTCTTTGAACTGACTGATTTTTCAAAAAAAAAAGTTTTTTCTTGAAAATTTCTGCACGCATGTGAAGAAGATACAAAGACATAGCCAAAAAATTACCACATGACCTACATTTCCTATTCGAAAAATTTAGAGGGTTGATGGGGATGGCACAGGGTGCAACAAAAATCCTTCAAAAATGCATACAAATTTGGTTTAAGTGAAACAAAAAATGACCAGTTTCAGGATTTTGTTGCCAAATATTTTTCTTCTGAAAAAATGAATTGGTTCCATAATTTTGACGCGCACTGTTTATCACACGAAACATCCAAAATTTCTAAGCAGGCTTGCCAACGAAATTTTCCACCAACAGCCCACTTATTGCGCAACCCCTGTTTCTATAGCCCTGATGTCCTTGTATGCAATTACATAACTAAGGGGCAATCGAAGAACCGACGATAATAATTACATCTCAACATCTTCCGAAATAATGGTACATTCCAAATATTAGTACAATCTATTATATCCCCGCATATTCGAATCAATATGGAATAATGAAATTTTAATAACAAACTCCATCAAAACAACGACGTAACCTCGGTGAAATAAACTAATGGATATTACAAAATCGACGTCTTATTCAACGAAATTCACTGTTGAAATGCATCTTCAAATAATTAGAGATGATTGACGTGAACTCGTTGATCGTTCGCGCGGAGTTATACGAGAAAATTATCATTTTAGTTGGTTCTTGCGAAAGCATGGAGACTATTATGAATTTTGGCGAAAATATTACCGCTAATTGTGATGAAAAGTAATGATAAGAATTGCCGAATTATACGAATATTTAAACAGATATTTTGTCTTATTGACTCTGACCTATGGCTTTGCTGTCCGTAATTGTTTTTTTGGTAAACCCGCAAGATTTCCCGTCGCGAAGCTATAAGTAAGACATTCACACCACTGTAAGCAGTGTGAGTTCCTGAACAAAAAATATGAAGGCGAACATAGGCGATCTCTCTTTGTTTGGAAGATATGGGCCCCCAAAGTTCCAAATTGTTGCATTTTCAGATCCTTTTTTCCGTCATAAAAAGGATCTCTCACTTCTCAAATCTAGTTCATAAATCATCTTTGAACCTTCAACCAACGAATAGCGACACTTTCTATCAAGAATATTCATTATTTAAAGGAAGAAAAGGGAAAATATTAGACAACCACTTAATCTATATTTCTACGAAATACTTCTCGATGTTAAAGCGGTGCTTGGCAACAGCGTCTTTTCATCGCTGGCCAGCGTATTATGACCGAAGAGTAGTTGCTGACGGGAAATATGAAATGATGGACAGTTGAAGGATATGATTGTAAGGAAAATGCTTCTGTCACTGAAGAAGAGGTGGTTATTCTAACATCAAAACAAAATCATTGAGAATATTTATTTAAGGTTTCACTCTCAATATTTTTGTTTGAACTTTCTTTCTATTCCCTTCCAAATAGGGAGGTTGTTATCTACTTCGTTTTTTGTTGTCTTCGAGATGGTCCCAGTTTAGAATGAGATTCAGGGTATTCCAATAAAATGGGTTATATAATAACCTCGATTTCATTGGAAACCTGGGAAGGGCGCGACCTATCACATATGAAAAAAATGTACGTTGAAATATATATCAGGGTGTATTCTCATTCTATTACTATGTGTTTCAACCTTGTCGATTTCATTAGAAACGAATTCTCCTATTGGAAGATTTAGAGTATCGCAGTTAACAGTAAGAACTAAGAACATAATTCATTTTTCTCGCCAGCAATAATCTGTCATTCACTAATACGCACGATGGCACGATTCCGACCGAAGAAATTCGCGCCATTGCCAAACTTCCTTTTTAGACGAGTCGAAATCAGAAGGAATAGAGGTTAAGTGGTTGTCCAGTAATTTCATTGTTTTTTCATTAAATATGGATTATTCTTCAAAAAAAGTTTTGCTTGTTGTTGGTTGAAGGTTCAAAGGTGGTTTGTGAACTATACAGATGAAGTAAGAGATCGTTTTTATGGTGGAAAAAGGGACCATAAAACGAACCATTTTGGAACTTTGGGGGCCCATATCTTCCAAATTAAGGGAGACCGCCTATGTTCGATTTCACATTTTTTATTCAGAAAAACACTGCGTACAATGATGTAAATATCTTTTTAATATCTCGGCGACGGGAAATCTTGCGGGTTTACCGTTTTTTTTGTTGGTGCATGAAGAGTTTTGATGGTTATTGTATATGTTTTGACAGTTAAGAATGTCAAACTGTGTCAACTGGATCTTGATCCTGATTTGTTTATACAGGTTGGTCCAAGCAGTGACGTCAATTATTTTTCTTAGATTCCTTCCACCTGGGGGTATCCAAAAATACCCCATGTATGTTATGCGGTTTTCCGTAATTTTTGAGTTATAATTTTTTTTGTGTTTTTGCGTGCATGTTCTAGGGAAACAGCGAGCTGTCGTTTTGCCCAGATGTCTGTTATTTTCGAAATTTGAGCCGAAAATGGTCTCAACCGACTAGGTTGAACTCAATGATGAGGAATTTGGTGCCAAAATCGATTTTATCCGGCCGGCCGGCCGTCTGTCCGTAGGCACGATAACGGGCGTACGGAGGATCCTACCGACTTGAAAATTCTTGGATTGGTTGCATTTCAAAATGTGAAGGTTAATTTCGTTAATGGGTTAAATCGGTCGAGTAGTTTCCGAGTTACAGCTATAGTTGAGGGTTTGAAGTTATTTCCCTGATATTTCGAGAATTACTGGAGCGATTGAATTGAAACTCGGCAGTAAGTTGAAATATGAGGATTCTCAACTTTTCGCGAAATTTCGTTGAAATTGTGGTGTCAGTAAATTGAAAAAAAAAATTTTTCAAAATTTTTCTCGAAAAAAATTTTTTTTTCAGAAACTATCAATACCATCCGAACAAAATTCTGGTCATACTTCGAGTTCCATACTGCGCAGCAGTGTACCAAATTTCAGTTCGATGCGATAATAATTTTCGGAGATATTGTGAAAAAACATGTCGAATTTCGTGGTTTTTACTCGATATCGTTTTTTTTCGGAATATCTCGAAAAATACTGATTCAATCATGATGCAACTAGGCAGCCAATTTGAAAATGTTGATGAACAACTTCATGCAAATTTTCGTCACTTTCTTCTCAAATATTCAATATGCTTTGAACTTCTAATCATACTATCCTCATGAAATTCTGTATGAACCTTGGAACTGTCATATTTCGATGAAAATTTTTGTAAATATTGGGGAAATAAAATTTCGAATGTGTGTCAAGAAATTATCTACTGATAAAAAATCAAATCCAACGACATTTTTTGAATTCTCACTTTGTACTCAAAAAGAATGCTCCTCAGTTGGGAAAGGATGAATTCGAAATTTTTTGGTACGAATAGAATCAAGAATTCTGAATTGATGGTTGTTTTCTAGAAGAGCAGTGAAGATGAAGATATCCAATCACGTGTTAGAACAATAATTTTCATCACAAAACAAGTTACCACGAAAGAAATTGAGGCCCAGAAAATTTCATTCAAATATCTTCAGCTGTTTAGGAGAAATCAATAAATTTGAATTTTTCCAATGAAATTGAACACCCTTTACTTTGTGAATGAAGCATTCGCCGTGTAAAGTTCATCAAAGAAATTCAAATTGTTTTCAAATCCATACTTTCTGCTGGATTTTCCTTCCTTCAGTTTGAACTTTGAACCAACCTGTATTACACTATTAATTCCTCTCGGAACTCTTTTCATACTAATTTTTTACTACCGTTAATTTAGCGACAAAGCCTTGGAAATTCCACTAAAATAAAAAATAGAAGTCCCAAATAATGAATAGAAATAAACCACGTTTTTACTGAGTAAATAATGAACCCTCGTAAAATATGGTCAATTTAAATATTGTTTTTCGAACGCAGAGCAAATCGTACGCACCATGACAAAAAATATTCATTTACATTATTTCAACTCACGATTTCATTCCAGAATTACCAACCCTTGCTTGTTTACTTTGCCCTCTCCGTTTAGATTGGACAAGCGAAAAATATTCACATTTCAGTTATAAAAAGTTATTGTGACTCGGAGGCTCGGGCAAAATCATTTTAAATTGTGATATTTTTTTGTGTTTCATTTTTGAATGCTCAATGGTAATCGCTGATCAAATTTTCAGTTAACAGAGATTCAATTTGCTGTATAAATGTCTCGTCGGGATGTATCGTTCTGAAAACATTAATACAAAATAATATTGCTTTTAGCGATCTTTTTCAGTTTTCATTAAAAAAATCTATGATGATGGGTTAGGAGCTTTTGCGCGCTTATTCAAATATCGAGTTTCCAAGTAGGTTCTTTCGCAAGTTATTGTGTTTACGGTCATGTAGCGTAACATGTTCTGGGGAACAGCGTGTTATCGTATGTACATGTTTGTTATTTTCGAATTTTGAGCCGAAAATGGTCTCAACGACTAGGTTGGACTCACTAATGACGAATGCGGTATCAAAATCGATTGTGTCCGTTCGACCGGCAGTGGACACGATAACTGTCGAACGGAACCAGCTAGCGACTCGAAACTTGCAGGGTAGTTCGCGCATCGAAATGTCGAGGTTGAGTTCGTTAATGGGCCAAATCGGCCAAATAGTTTCGGAGTTATAGCCATTTGAAATTTTGAGGTTATTTCCCTCATAAGTCGGAAACTACTGGAGCGATTGGATTGAAACTTGGCAGTTAGTTGATGCATAACGACGTGCAACTTTAGACGAAATCTCGTTGAAATCCTATGGTCACTCAATTCAAAAACAAATTTTTTTTAATTATTTTTCTAAACAATTTTTTTTTTCTGGAACTATTGTTCATGTTCGAGAAAAATTTCAGTTATGCCTTGAACTTTATATTTCATAGCAGTCTATCAAATTTCAATTCGATATGGCGATTTGTTTTGGAGATATTGGGAAAAATTATGTAGAACTTCGTGGTTTTCCTCTCGATATCGGTGTTTTTTTTTGGTATAACTCAAGAAATACTTATCCAATCGTGATGAAACTTCGCAGCTAGTTCGAAGATGTTGGAGGACAATGTTGTGCAAAATTTCGTGATGATCGTTTCATTAGAACAATTTGAAAAACAATTTCAGGTTTTTTCTCAAATATCTAATACTCTGTGATCTTCTCGTCATATTATCCTCATTAAATTCTGTATGAACCATAAAACTGTCATTTTTCGATGAAGTACTGGATTTCAATTCGGTCTGATCTGTATTTTTGGAAATATTGGGAGAATATAATGTTGAAAGGGTATATCTGCGGAATCATTGGGTGGATTTTACCCATTCACGAATTCGGCCTTCGTAATTAAGGTCCAAACCTCCTCTACAAATATCGAGTTTCCAAGTTGTTTCTTTCGGAAGTTATTGTGTTTACGGTCGGCCGGTAGGTCGAAGGTCGAATTCGTGAATGGATAAAATCCGCCAATGATTCCGTAGATATACCGATTCAAAATTTTATTGTCCCAATATTTTCAAAAACACAGATTAGATCGAATTGAAATCCAGTACTTTATCGAAAAAAACCTAGAAAGACACTGCCGTGAAGGCAGCAGCTTTTGCGTGCTTGTTCAAATTCGTTACCAAAACGGTCATCGCCATTGAACATGCGACTAAAAGCTGCTGCCTTCACGGCAGTGCTTTTCTAGGTTTTTTTCGATTAATGATTGGACATTATAATATTATTGAAAT
Organism: Myrrha octodecimguttata; assembly: GCA_958510865.1. Classification (NCBI taxonomy): domain Eukaryota; kingdom Metazoa; phylum Arthropoda; class Insecta; order Coleoptera; family Coccinellidae; genus Myrrha; species Myrrha octodecimguttata. The sequence goes on from OY294057.1 coordinate 77,080,606, forward strand.
GATTTCTATTCCAAATCTCGCAAAACTTGAATACTAATTTTCAATTTTAATCCTGTTATTTGATCACATTAGCATTATAGTGTCATTTTTCCCAAGAAAAACTCTAGGTTTAGAGCGAAAAACGTTGTTCCTTAGAACTCGGCTTCAAAATAAAATCCAGAAATGAGGAGTAGTTCATTACGTCTTTTTAGCATGACGGCTGAATTAAGCTCGCCTACGGTAACTGGGAAGAAAGTTCCTCTTAATTTGGAGCTGGAAGAATTAATTTCATAGCGGTGGTGAATTTTCATGCAGGCATTTTTTCGGATTATGAGACGCCATCTGTGTTTCCGTGGAACATTCTTTTTTGAGATGTCTGTATTGAGCGGATCTCCTGGAATATTTTTACGTATGGTACAAGAGCACAGATAAAAACCTCAGGAAAAACTCTGTCTCCCCGTATAAGTGTAATGAAATTGTTGTTCGTTATTGAAGGGCTTCTTTTTCATCGACAAAATTTCTTCTTTCCTATTCGATGCACGTTGAAATCTTGGAATCACACCTAAAAACAAAAACGGAGACGATAAAAGCAATATGAACTAGTAAATGATTCAGTACTCATTAAATTACCGAATGAATTGCCTCGAAACCATCGTCAAAGTTATATATTGGACAACTATTAACTAAATGTTCTATTGTTTCCTCTTCTTCTCCGCACTCGCACCTTGGACTTTCGACCGAATTCTATTTGAAGAGGAAACTATGACAGCGACCATGACCGGTTCTAAGTCGATTCAAAATGCACCAAGTTTTCCTAGGAAGATTGAAACCATGAACTTTTTCTGAAGGATCGCTGATCAAACCTTTGTTGAAAACATTACACGAATTCCATTCCGAACGCCAAATTTCTTAATCCATAAAGGTTCACTAGATTTCAATCTAGCAATTGTAGAATCCGGAATATAAGACATGCCCCAGTAGCACACAATCTTGGCTGAACATTGATTCAATATTGGCCCAATATAGATTCATCGTACATCGAAAAACGAGTATACGCCAATGTTGGCCCAATATCGAAATTTGTGATAAGGCCAATATTGTGAATAAGTACTTTTGCCAATATTGGCCCAATATTGGGACGAGTGGATTGTGCCAATATTGTTTATCAATGGTAATGCCAATATTGGTCCAATATTGGGCATAAGTTATTAGCCAATATTGTAAATCACATTGCTACCAATATTGGCCCATTATCGGGATAAGTGGATTGCGCCAATATTGTTTATCAATGGTATCGCCAATATTGGTCCAATATTCGGCATAGTTTTTTAGCCAATATTGTGAATCACATTGGTACCAATATTGGCCCATTATCGGGATAAGTGGATTGCGCCAATATTGTTTATCAATGGTATCGCCAATATTGGTCCAATATTCGGCATAGTTTTTTAGCCAATATTGTGAATCACATTGGTACCAATATTGGCCCAATATCGGGATAAGTGGATTGCGCCAATATTGTTAATCAATGGTTTCGCCAATATTGGTCCAATATTGGGCATAGGTTATAAGTCAATATTGTAAATCACATTGCTACCAATATTGGCCCAATACCGGACTAAGTGGATTGCGCCAATATTGTTTATCGATGGAATCGCCAATATTGGTCCAATATTGGGCATAGTTTTTTACCCAATATTGTGAATCACATTGTTACCAATATTGGCCCAATATCGGGATAAGTGGATTGCGCCAATATTGTTAATCAATGGTTTCGCCAATATTGGTCCAATATTGGGCATAGGTTATAAGCCAATATTTTAAATCACATTGCTACCAATATTGGCCCAATATCGGGATAAGTGGATTGCGGCAATATTGTTTATCGATGGTATCGCCAATATTGGTCCTATATTGGGCATGGTTTTTTGCCAATATTGTTAATCACATTGCTACCAATATTGGTCCAATATCGGTGTAAGTGGATTGCGCCAATATTGTTCATCAAACGTATCGCCAATATTGGTGGAAAAGTTCTTTTGGCCAATATTGAAAATTACATTGCTACCAATATTAGCCCAATATCGAGATGAGTGGATGGCGCCAATATTGTTTATCCATGGTATCGCCAATATTGGTCCTACATTGGGCATAGTTTTTTGGCCAATATTGTAAATTACATTGCTACCGATATTAGCCCAATATCGGGATAAGTGGATTGCGCCAATATTGTTTGTCAATGTATCGCCAATATTAGTCCGATATTGGGAATGGGGTTTTAGCCAATATTGAAAATAACATTGCTACCAATATTGGCCCAATATTGGGATGAGTGGATTGCGCCAATATTGTTTTCCACCGTATCGTCAATATTGGTCCAATATGGGGCATAGTTTTTTGGCCAAAATTGTTAATAACATTGCTACCAATATTGGCCCAATATTGGGATTAGTATATTGCGCCAATATCGTTTATCAATGGTATCGCCAATATTGGTCCAATATTTGGTATAGTTTTTCGACAGTATTGTAAATTACATTTGCTACCAATATTGGCCCAATACAGGGACAAGGGGATTATGAGTGTGAATCGTTTTCCTGTGGAACTTCGGTTAATGGCAAACTTTGGGGGCTTGCAATGGACATACTCTAGAAGAATATACAGTAAGATTTCTGAATTCCCTTGAAAAATCGAATACTTTTGGTTATATTATTCCTTTCAGGTTGATTATTTTGGACGATATATCGAAGCATTTTGTACATGTAATAGTAGAATTTCATCTGAACTGATGGGTAAATACATCAATTCTCATGAATTTACCGACTAACCTTTCCACTGTTTCAGGGGACTTCATTTTGGAGATATTAATCTGAACTGAAAGCTATCCAGATAAGTATTCTGATACTACACAAGCCGAAATTCCGAACAATTTTGATTATCTTATTGTCTAGAGTCTAGAGGAGATATTCAATCTAACGCGTGTTCGAGTCAAAAGAAAATTCTGCAATTTATTCAGGCGATTGGGACCAGTTAAAACAAATTATTGTATATTAAAAAATAGGAAATCAAGTAACTCAGTATTAATCGAATATTCAGAAATAAATTCATTTATGCTAAGTCTGAGGTTATTTCGCACTTACAGAATACTTTCAACGTATTTCACCAATGAAGGTACATAATTCCATAATATAGGTTATTATCTGTGCACAGAAAATTAAGTCACCCTGATCATCATACCTGTTGAGGTGGAACTAATCAATAAATCCTTAAAATAAGTATTAGTTATAATTTACATTTCTAACGAATGAATCTCGAAAAACATTCCCTTGTTATAGCCTCAGGGCCATTTATCGCCCGAGAGTAGCTTCCGTCTAACCAGATGCTGTTTTATTGCCCTTTGCTTACATTTCAAGGAGTTGTCGCGTATCATTCTTCGATTCACATTTTATTTTTAGAAAGTATTCCTTTTTGCATCCCGATAGTTGTTCCATCCCTTCACTTCCTGATTCATTAGTGTGCAACGAATCTTTTTACGGGCTTGTTTTGGGGAACACGCATCATTATTTCGTCACGATGTCTGTAATTTTCGAATTTTGAGCCAAAATGGGTATCAAACGACTAGGTTGGACTCACTGATGAAGAATCCGTGGTCAAAATTGATTCTGGCGTTCGGCCGTCCTTCCGGCCGTGTGCGCTGTAACTCTCGAAAGGAACTACCTAGAGTCTTGAAATTTTCAGATTTGGTTACGAGCCTGAATATCTCGGTTAATTTCGTTAATGGGCCAAATCTGCCTAATGGTTTTTGTGCTACAGCCATTTGAAATTTTGATTTCTCAATATCTCGAAAAATATTTATCTTATCGAAAGAAAACTTGGTTGGAAGATGCACAGTGTCAATGGGAAGAATTATCCATGGAAAAATTGGGGAGGAAAATTTTTTTTTTCGAAAATTTTTATATTTCTTTGAAATTTCACTGAAATTTCCAAGTCACCATTCCGCACTATGAACAAGCGCGTAAAAACTGCTGACTTCACGTCAGTGCTTTTCAAGATTTTTTATAGTTAATGTCGGCCTAACTGCCAAACGAAAAATGAAAAGACATTTAGAGACTTGATTTTTTTTGTTGAACCGGTTCAATTCCGAAAGCTGAATTCGCGAATGGGTGAAACCATCCAATGACGCCACATATATATATAATTAATTACAAGAAATTCGACACATTTTTTTTCTCAATATCTCCAAAGATAAATATCAGATGGAACTGAACTTTGAAACACTGTTGTAAAATACTGAATCGAGGTTCTCACCAATTTTATTAAAATCTGATGAAAAGCTTCCGGTTGAAAAATTCTTCAACAAAAATTCCCAAAATATTTGAATACATTTTTACAGTTTTCCACCCCTACGGTCCTAACAAAATTTGTCAGTTTTAAGTATTTTTCTACTTACTACATAGTTTGAATCTGTTCGCTTCTGTTCTTCTTGGAATATTGAGGAAATAACCTCAATCTTCCAATATCTCCGAATATAAATATCGGATCAAACTGAAATTCGAAGCGCTGTTTTGAAATATTGATTTCAAGCTTTATCCCAATTTTCAATCTGATCGTGTCGATAGTCATCGAGATATTAAGGAAATATTCTGAAAATTTCAAATAACAACGAAATTTTACATATTTTTTTCTTAATACCTCCGGAAATAAATATTAGATCAAATTGAAATTGGAAAAAACTGTTGTAGAATACTCACTCCAAAGTCGGCGCTGAATTTCATCGAAATCTATTCAATAAATTAGAAAAAACAATTGTTTTTTCGATAAATATGTGAATAATTTTCGAAAAACAATTTTTTCTTGGTTCGCGTTAATATATTCTCCGAGTAATTACGAAGTTTCGATGTGGTCGCATATGTTCTTCTCGACATATCCAGGTAATTTCAAACAACGAAATTTGACAATTTTTTTTTCATATATCCCCGAAAGCAAATATCTCAGGTTTAAATTTGAAATTCCGTTTTTGAATATTGATTCCAAGGCCTGTGACGGATTTCATTAAAATCTGATCAAAATGTTCCGAGAAAAAAAAAATTTTCCACAAAAATTTCAAACATTTTCGGGTAAACATTTTCTTTAAATTTTTTAACCACTAGATCCATACGAAATTTTGCGGAAGGTTTCGCTTTGGTATCCTTCAACTTATTACGATGTTTCGATCTGATCGCATTTGTTTTTCTTGATATGTTGAGGAAATAACGTCAAAATTTTTGTCATATTTCTCCGAAAGTAAATATCGTATCGAATTGAAATTTGAAACGTTCTTGCTGGAAGACTGATTCTAAGATATATCTGCCAAATTCAGTTGAAATCTGATCAACACTTTCCGAGAAAAAGAAATTTCCAATGAAAATTTCGAAAATTTTTGAATAATTATTTCTATAAATTTTTTAACAATTAGATCCATACGAAACTCCACACTTATTTGTTTGTTGGTATTCAAGAACTTGTCACGAAATTTCAATTCGATCGAATCAGTTCTCCATGAAATATCGAGAAATTAACCTCAAAATTTCATATACTCCAAAAATGTTTGGTCGATTTGGTCCAATAACGAACTCAGTCGAGATTTTCAGGATCTAAGCCCAACCTGAGAAATTCAAAACTCTAGGTCCTTTCTTTCGAAAGTTAGAACGCACACGGCCGGACGGACAGAATCAAATTTGAGTCTAACCTAGTCGTTTGAGACCAATTTCAGCTCAAAATTCGAGAGTTGCAGACATTGTGACGAGACGATAACGCGTTGTTCCCCAGAACAAGTGCGTAAATACAGTGGAAATTACCGAATACATATTCATTCAAACCGTTAAATAAGAAAGTAAAAGGATAGAAAACCATAGGCGATTGAAAAGCTATATGTGCAAAATGCCTCCATTCAATGTAGAACGAGAGCATCATTAAGGGGTTACAGGTTCCCCGTAAGTTCAGGTACGATGACGAATGACGACAGAGCGAGCTAATAGCTCTGGGAGCTACTGTATCGTTATAATACAAAATTGTATGACAATTGATTAAAACATTTACAGATTGATTGAAGCAAACCCTATCCAAATGATGAATTGAAAAAATAGTTCGAGCTCTGAGCGACAAAAACATCGAAAAACGATAAGTGACAAACCCTTGCAAGGGGCAATAAAATAACATCTGGTAGACGGGTGCCACTTTCGGTTGTCAAATAGCCCTGAGGCAATAACACGGGAATTATTTCTAAGAATTATTCGTTAGAAATGCAAAATATAACAGATACTTTGTTAGGGTTTATAAATTATTTCAATACTATATTCAGGTGCAACGATGAGTGTGACTTAATTTTCTGCGCACAGATAACCCCTTATACGTATTAACCTATAGAAAATAATTTACCTTCATATAGGTGGAATACGATGAGAGTATTCTGTAAGTGCGAAACAAGCTCAGAGTTAGAACAAGTATACTGAATATTGGCGTGCATTGTTCATCTCGTAGAGGAACGATAATTCCATTAACAGTTTAGTTTATATTCGAAATAATTCATGGGATTGAAATAGGTTGGAAATGAGACACTAATTCATTCCTTCAAGCGACGTTTCGCGATTGTTTTGTTGCTTCTTCAAGCTTTTTAATATAGAATACTTGTGAATAAATCAACATAGTATAGGATTTCAAAAACTTATTTTCCTACCTCGGAAGCAGTTATTTGAATTGAAACAGTATTTTCATCGATATTGAATCGGAAAGATAAACAAAACTGACATGTGACGTGACGAACATATGAATGAAATCCTGTTCTTCGATTCTCAGATGAATAACTTTTTGGATGAACAGGAACCACTACCACATCAACACATCCACTGCTTCGGAGGTAAGAAAATAAGTTTTTGAATTCCTATACTATGTTGATTTATTCATGTTGTTTCACTAAGTATTCTATATTAGAGGGCTTGACGAAGTAACAAAACAGTACCTAGCGAAAAGTGAAGGAATGAATTCCAATCCCACGAATTATTCTACCTATAAAAATTTCAAAAAGCACTGCCGTGAAGGCAGCAACTTTTGCGCGCATGTTCAATGTAGATGACCGCTTCAGCAACGAATTTGAACATGCACGCAAAAGCTGCTGCCTTCACGGCAGTACTTTTTGAAATTTTCACTGATAAATTACTGGATTTCAATTCGATCAAATCTGTATTTTTGGAAATATTGGAAAAATAAAATTTTGAATGGGTATATCTACGGAATCATTGGGCGGATTTTACCCATTCACGAATTCGACCTTCGTAATTAAGCCCCAAACCTTCTCTACAAATATCGAGTTTCTAAGTCGTTTCTTCCGGAAGTTATTGTGTTTACGGTCAGCCTAAAGGCCGACTGCGTAAACACAATAACTTCCGAAAGAAACAACTTAGGAACTCGATATTTGTAGAGAAGGTTTGGACCTAAATTACGAAGGCTGAATTCGTGAATGGGTAAAATCCACCCAATGATTCCGTAGATCAAAATTTTATTTTTTCAATATTTCCAAAAAAAAAAAATCAGATCGAATTGAAATCCAGTTCTTCATCGAAGAATAACAGTTCGAAGTTTCATACAGAATTTGATGAGGATGATATGATAAGAAAAATCATAGAAATTTTTTTTTTCAAATTGTTCTGATGACACGATTATCACGAAATTTCGCATGAAGTTGTCTTTCAGCATCTCAAAACGAGCTGTGAAATTTCGTCAGGACTGAATCAGTATTTCTCGAGTTATACCGAAAAAATAAACGATATCGAGAAGAAAACCTCGAAATTTGATAAATTTTTTCCGGATATCTCCGAAACTTATGATCGTATCGAACTGAAATTTGGTACACTGCTGTGAAATATGAAGTTCAAAGTGTGAGTGGACTTTTTTTTTGAATATGATAAATGGTTTCCGAAAAAAAAAATTTTTTGGAAAAAAATTTCGAAAAAAAATTTTTTTAGAATTCACTGAAAATCTGATCCTGACGAAGTTTGCCTCAAAGTTGCGCGTCGTTATACTTCACCCAACTGCCAAGTTTGAATCTAATCTCTCAATTAGTTTCTGAAATAAAAGATAAATAACTTCAAAACTTCAACTGCCTATAACTCCGGAACTATTCGACCGATTTGGCTCATTAACGAACTTAACCGCGGCATTCTGATGCGCAACCTATCCTGAAAGTTTCAAGTTGCTAGCTTTCTTCTGTCGACAGTTAGCGTGTCTACGGCCGGCCGGCCGGCCGGACAGAATCAATTTTGACACCGGATTCGTCATCAGTGAGTCCAACCTAGTCGATTGAGACCATTTTCGGCTCAATCATCCAAAATTACAGACATTTGGACAAAACGATAGCACACTGTTCCCCTAGAACATGCGCGCAAAAATGAATGAAAGGAATACGAGATGTCGAGTCGAGTGTACTTTATATTGTGATAATAAGATATTTTATAGCTGAAATTTGACGTGCCTATCTTTCAAACATTTTTCGTGTCTTTTGAACTATTCATATTTTAGCGTCACAATAGTGACGTCACACGCAAACATTTTAGAAAACAGTTCGTAAAAGTCGAAAACATAAGTTCGACTACTGTTAAATATTTTATAACTGGTATTTTAGCGCCGTAGCGGTGACACCGGTGACGTCACACGCAATATTATATTCCATTTTAGCGAACTTCTTAATGACGTCATCAGTTCGATGGTCGCCTAAAACGGATTTTTCAGAACCTTCCGTTTTTTGTTGGTTGAAATTGATAATTTTCATCCTCATCAGATTTTGGATGCTATGTTTTCTTGCTCTCTTCAACGCGTGCGGAAATCATTGTAATTGATGAATAATGAAGTAAAAAAAACAAACCTTCTCCATATTTTGAAGATTCATACTTCCATACATTAATAATCACGAAATTTCACTGAAATGAGTGAAATATCAAATAACGCGGTCTCCTAACTCACACAAGCATAATAATCAGCAGCAATAATAAACCTACGTCTCCTTAACCCGGTTTGAAAAGCTTAATATTCTATTAAAGTGAAAATTTTCCTGAAATACTTATCTAACCAACTAAATCAATACAAAAACAGTTCAGAGTTATTCAGCGTTGGTCGTAATCAAAACAAATACAATGTAATATTACGCATCATAAGCCTGAACCCGTATGGTCATGGGTAGCCCAATGGTAGAGCTTTATACTTGCGGCGCAGATTGTCCGGGTTCTATTCCCGCAGCGGACGATTGGTTGGTGTTGGATTTTTCAGGTTGGTGGTTTCTCGTATTTCTATAGGTGGGTCGTACGTCAGAGTCTCAATTTGGTGGGTTTCAGGAAGGTCGGTGATGGGGGGTGGTAAGTTGGTCATGAGTTTCGTAGTGGGTTGATTCTGTGTGTACTTGAAAAACGCGAATATATTTATAATTTTATTTTTTTACTTTTTGAATATTGGGCCAATATTGGTTTCCAATATTGGGCCAATATTGGTATCCAATATTGGGCTAATATTGGTATCCAATATTGGGCCAATATTGGTATTCTATATTTGACCAATGTATATTTCCAATATTGGGCTTATGTTGGTAACCAATGTTGGCCCAATATTGCAAAAGGTCAACATTCTTTATTGAGTCAATATCGGTATTCGATGTTGGGCCAATATCGATATTCAGTATTGGGCTTATATTGGTTTCCAATGTTGGCCCAATATTGCAAAAAGTCAACATTCTTTATTGGGCCAATATTGGTATTCGATGTTGAGCCAATATAGATATTCAATATTAGGCTTATATTGGTGTCCAATGTTGGCCCAATATTGCAAAAAGTCAACATTCATTATTGGGCCAATATTGGTATCATATATTGGGCCAATATGGATGTCCAGTATTGGGCCAATATGGGTGTCCAATATTGGGCTTAAATCGGTATTCAATGTTGGCCCAATATTGCAAAAAGTCAACATTCATTATTGGGCCAATATTGGTATCATATATTGGGCCAATATGGATGTCCAATATTGGGCCTATGTTGGTATCCAATATTGTCCCAATATTGCAAAAAGTCAACATTCTTCATTGGGCCAATATTGAGAAACTATGTTGGGCCAATATTTTCACAATATTGGCCCAATATTGGTCCAATATTTGTGTGCTACTGGGGTGATTGGGAATAAATTCGGAAAGGAATGATATTTATCCCAAGACTTTATCACTGCAACCTGTCCACGAATATGGAGCGGTACAATATTTGAAAGAACTGGTAACCACTGTAAAGGTGTAGATCTTATGGTCCCACTAATGATTCTCATAGCAACATTAAGCTGTAGATCTATTTTACTAATATTAGCGCTATTAAACCAAACCGAACAACAATATTCAGCAGCAGAAAAAACCAAAGCCAAAGATGCGGTACGAAGAGTGGTAGGGTCAGCACCCCATGAAGAACCAGCTAATTTTTGAAGAATATTATTCCTGGATTTCAACTTCCTGCCAAAATGTTTTCCAAATATGAGTTTAAAACTGATCTCTGATTGTAGTAACTTCCAACTTTTCTGGAATAACGTATCAAATAACACCAAATGATGTATTCGTATACCAACCGAGCTTTTTGCCCCCCAGGTTACGATCTCATCAACGACAGCGTCTGTTTAATTCTTTGTTCAGAGCTTTCACGTAATTGCAAAACTGATGAGTTCTTGCATCTCACTCGGAGTTGAAACAAGCTACGAGAGTGAGTTGGATCGTATGAAATGAGCATATTGGGAAACACGTGGGTTGCTTGTTTATTGAGGGAGCAGGTTTTTGTTCAGATACTGAATAATATGAGAGTCATAATATAAAATAAACTGCTCCACATAAGTTAGGGATATTGACCTAAATTCCAAAAAAATGTAGTTAAAATAAGATTTTTGTGATGAGAATTCATATTAATATGATTTCAAGTTGCAAATTAATTTTAGCCTGTAGGTCTGCAGCGTGGTTAAGAAAAATCGAGTAAAATAACGAAATTTTATTTCCAGAGAATTCAAGCATTTTAAGACTATCCATACAATGTATGGCCCCCACAGGCATCAATAACAGCTTGACATCTTCTTTGCATACGACACACGAGGTTGTTGAACATTTCTTGAGGAATTTGGTTTCATAAACGGGGCAGAAGCTCTCTCAGATCATTTAAGGATTCTGGGGTAGGTTAATGATTATCTAATCTTCTTTGGAGCGTATCCCATGCATGTTCTATGCAATTCAAATCTGGTGAGTGCGGAGGTATTGGTAAATGTGGAATACCAAGCCATTTTTCGAGAATCTGAAAATCGTCCATATCTGGATTCATCAGTGAAAAGGACACTACGCCATTGATCGTTCCAATTGATATGTTGCCTTGCCCATTCCAGTTTTTGACGGTTATAGTCACGTGTTAATGGAACTCCTCTTAATGGACGTCTAGAACCTAGATTCACCTCTCTCAAAGGTCGTCTGATGGTTTCGATGAAAACTAGGACCCCATCTGCATTTTGAAGAGTATTCCATAGCATTCCACACGTAGATGTAGGGTTTCTTCTCGCCGAAACGGTGATGAAATGATCCTGAGCAGGTGTTGTTTTTCGTCGCCCACCAAGTCTTGGTCTTTCCAACACGGAACCTTTCTCCCTGAACCTATTCCAAAGTCGAGATATCACACTTTGGCTGACTTGGAGCCTTTCCGCTACAACAACCTGAGTTAGGCCACCCTGTAGCATTCCGATAGCCCTAATAGCCGCAGCGTTTGTTAATTTACGTCTTTGCATTTTCAGAAAATTCGTTTCAAATCGAAGCCGTTGATAAATTGACTTCATTTCAAAATAAGAACATTCATGAAGCATATGCAAAGATCCAAACTTCAGAAAAAAGGCGACCAGATTGACGAAATGTCTCATACTGATTTTTATTGGATCGATTCAAGTTGTTATTGAGTTTCAAATGATTTTACAGCGATTTTCTCGAAGATTACATACTTTTAAAAACGATTGAATACGATATCCCTAACTCTTGTGGAGCAGTTTATATGCCGATTTTCTGAGGAAGCAGACGTTGCTCTTGTTCACTTTCAGGATATTTTACAATTTCGTAAGTTGATTGGGGTACTTAACGCATAACTTTCGAGATTTCTGTTGACTATTTCCCCTCGTCGTAATTTCCACCAATCAGAAACGCGCAAATTTGAATTACAAATGGTTTCTTGGTGGGAAAACTGTTTGGCAGGAGCTGTCAGGAATTTATTCGAGTTTACTCACTGCAAAACTTGACAGTTGTTGTCACCAAAAATTACAATACTCCTACCTTGTACCAAAATTGCAAACTATATTTTAATTGTACCATAAATAATTAAGTTTGTAGTATTTTTGATGAAATGAATTAGGTACCTGTTTTTCAGTTTTCAAATTAATACCTTTACATAATGCATGCAGAATAACCTGTTACTCATGACATAGTCTTGTCAAATACCTATCGGGCATCTAATTTTTCCTGTGAAAAAAATCGAAAAAACTCATTGCAAAGTGATATTTTTTAACAAAGAGCATTCGTGCAGGTGCAAAAATCCTCGTCTTCGACTCGGATTTTCGTTGCCACCAGCACTCATGCTTCTTTTTAAAATATTACTTAGCAACGTGTTTTTTCGATTTTTTTCGGAAAAATTAGATGCCCTTATGATATAACTTACGAAAAAATTGCTTGTTCTAGGGAACAAAAGCGTTATCGTTTTGCCCAGTGTCTGCGATTTTCAAGTTTGAGTCAAAAATGGTTTTCATCGATTGAAAAAAAATTTGATTTTATTTCCGAAAAATATTCATCAGGATTCAATGAAAATTGGCAGAGACCTTGAGGTAAAAATATAACAATAGTGCTCAAAATTTCAGTTTTAGCGAATATTTATCCGCAGAAAAATTGGATAAAATATGTCAAGTTTCTTGGGGATTTCAAATTTTGAGATGATTTCTTCAATTTCTCGAAAATAAGTGAGGTTGTCAACATTCAACTTCTTTAATAGTAATGCTTTGATAGCAGGTTTGAGGAAAGGGGGAGATATTCCGTGATTTTTCAATTGATCAATAGATCAAGTAAAGATTGATCAACACGAAATTTTGCACCTAGTTGCGTGTTGGTTATCTCAACCTGATTACAAAGTTTCAATTTGATTGCATTTGTACTTCCTGAGATATTTCGGAAATAACGTTAAAATTCCAAATAACAACGAAATTTGGCACAATTTTTTTCCTTATATATCCGAAAGTAAGCAGGCAATAGAATTGAAATTTGAAACATTGGTTTGAAATATTGAGTCTGAGGTTCGTGCCAAATTCCATCGAAATCTTATCAATAATTTCAGAGAAAAAAATTTCTTATATAAAAATTCGAAAAATTTTGAAATGAAAAATTTTTAGAAATTTTCAAGAAACTGAATCCACACGAAATTTTGCTGTAATGGAATATCAAAATTTTGAACTTTTTCGAAGTCTTTCTATGGACAAATCTTCCTATTGATACTATCGATCTACCAACCAAGTTTCATTTCGATGAATATTTTCGGAGTTGTTCAAAAATCTGAACTTCAAATGGATATAGTACAAAAATTTAAATGCTCCTATGGGTTGAATTCGCCAATAATTCTTTAGATAGTTATACCCATTCAAAACTTTGGATCGAATTGCAATCTAGTACTTGATCGAGAATTATAGCTTGAGGTTCATGCAGAATTTCGTGAGGACCATATGAAAACATATCTGCGTTTGGCAGGGTCAATACTTGTATAGATGACCGCTTTGGCAACGGAACAAGCTCGTAAAAGCTCCTGACCTCACGTCAGTGCCTTTCTAGGTATTTTTCCAATATCTCCAAGACGAATATCAGATCAAGCTGAAATTTGAAACACTGTTGTTAAGTAGTGACTATTCCGAGACACTGCTCATGCCCTACGGGAAGTACCGATAATACTTCACTTCACTTCATGAGGTGTAGAAGGTAAGTTTAAACAGATGACTACAATACGTCGATTGACTATCTATTGACGCTGCTGTCCTGCATATCGTCACCGCAGGATCCAGTAAGTGCTTCGACTATTCACCAGTAGACGCCGTGAATTTTTGAATAATTTGAACTTATTATAAGGAAAATTCAAGGAATACATATTTGATTGGACTGAATTTCTGAAATAAATTCTCCGAATTTTCTCCTGGTTTGTTCCTCAGAAGAATCAGGAAATCTGCTTGGGCTGAAATATAGTACTCGGTTATGAAGTGGAGGTTTGAAGATTTCAGTGAAATTTAAATGGAATATGAAAATTTTCGAGAAAAAATTTTTATTTTCGAATCTTTCTATGAAGAAGTCTTCATATTGCTACTGTACATCTCTACCAATCGATCAGACAAATATTTTTCGAGTTATTGAAAAATCAAAACTTAATGGCTGTAGCACAAAAACCATTCGGCAGATTTGGCCCATTAACAAACTTAACCGAGATAATCAGAATCTCAACCTAACCTGAGAATTTGAAGACTCTAGGTTCTTTCTTTCGAAAGTTACAGCGCACATGGTCGGAGGGACAGAATCAATTTTGACCACGGATTCTTCATCAGTGAGTCTATCCTAGTCGTTTGAGATCAAGTTCGGCTCAAAATTCGAAAATTACAGACATCGTGACAAAATGATAACGCGTAGTTCCCCAGAATGAGCACGTAAAAAGTAGTAGGTAACAATTCAGTTATAGGGTTACGAATATCAAAGAATAAGTAACAATAGTAATAATCCATGCATGAGAGAATCGCTGTCAGTTTAACGAACCGAATACGCGAAAAGGAGAGACAAAGTCATATTCGAATCAATTTCCTTTCTCAATTCTCAGATCAGACTTCTCCAAGGACATTAAAATATTCAAATACCAATTCATCTCGCACAAGACATAATATATCTGCTCTTGAAAAGACGTTCCCTATTACATATTCAGTTATTTAATACGCAATAGGAATTCCGTCAAACAAAAGAAAATCTCTTGCTTCTAATTTTCCTCTGCAACTATCAAGGGAAATTCTCATAAGAAAAGCGTATTAGCTACACAAAAAACCCGTTCTACATATGCATTAGTCCTGCTTCATTTCTAGTCCATACTGGCTCATATCTGAACGATGAATATAGAGTTAAAAGCTTTAAAGCAGTTAGTTTATGTATATTTTCTCGATGTTTTCCATTTTCCATTGTTGCTTAGTAATGAGGGACGTTCTGAATATTCCATTCAAGATTGACTAGAATGTATGTGTTTTGATACGTTTTAATAATCGGAATATTGATCATCCCATATTTCATTGAATTCATGGAATGCTTTGTTCGCTCAGATTCGTGTTTTCATGTATTTTCAGGAAAAATTCTGGTAAAAATAGTTGTTCGATCGGTAAACCCGCAAATTCTCCAATTAGGAAAATATTTATTGGATATTTGCATTTGTACGCAGTTTTTTCTCCTGTACGAAAACGCCGCAAATTTTACACGAGGGTTTATTATTTTCTCAGTTAAATAACCCAATACCATCAATATCTTGAAAAAAACTTCTATATTATTCATAACTCATTGGTTTTTCACACCAAAATTCTCAGCGTTTTTCTTTATAACTCAGGGACCACCGGTCGGAAATCATCCTGGTGAAAATTTTTAGGTTGAGTTATGCCACAGTGATCAATGTTGAGGGTTTCATGAAAATTTGATAGTAAGTTTTGAGAAATATTTTTTCCGCTCCTAAACTCAGTTTTGGGTTTTTAAGGATTTTTAAGGGGCAAGTCTACGATGACAGCCATATATGACTTTATGAGTGAGTTATATGACAGCGTGGATAGTAATATGAAGACACTAGGTATCTTCATGGATCTCAGTAAGGCTTTCGATCTGGTTGATCATCGGTTGCTACTTGAGAAACTGAGGTCTTACGGATTAAGAGGAAAAGTCAACGACTTGCTGAAAACCTATTTAACTGGTCGATCTCAAATAGTTGAAATTGATGGTGTGAGATCAGACTCGAAAATGACAGAATTCGGTGTTCCGCAGGGTTCTGTGCTGGGACCGTTGTTATTTTTACTTTTCATCAACGATCTCCCAAATATAGATGACAAAGATCTTATTAAACTGTTCGTAGATGATATAAGCTATTTGTGTAGACAGCGTAACAAAGAGGATCTAATAAAATGTGCTCAAGAGATGTTCAACAAATTTATAAGCTGGTTTAACAAAAATCGTCTATACCTCAACATAGATAAAACGGTCTTCATTCATTTTACTCCTAAAACTAAAAACAGCTCGGAATCGTTTCTCATAAAAAAAGACAAAAAGAGTATACATCAAGTTAATGAAACCAAATTCTTAGGTCTGTTTTTCGAAAATAATTTGGGATGGAATGCACATGTTGACTCGGTGTGCGGTAGTTTGTCGGCGGCGTGCTACGCCCTATACAGGGTCTTTCACGAGGAACCTCACCCATATTTATACGGGAAACTACTGAACGTATTTTCATGAAATTCAGCACTTATAAGTATTTCACGATGCTGATGAAATCTAAAATATTTTCAAGGCATGAGCACCTCCGGTTTTTCCGGAAATGACGTCAACTTCCGTTTTTCAAATTAGAACACCATTTTTTTATTGCAGAAATAGATTCCTTAGAAAATTTCAATTTATTTTGATGTAACATTTTTCAGTTTTGGTTGGAAAATTCTCTCTGAGCGGGAAAATTCGAAAAAAAAATCGAAAATAGAGCTCCGCTGAAACAAGAATAACTTCGAGGTTCTTGGATGGAAAATTTTAATTTTTGGGATTTTTCAAGATGTAAGATTGATGTATCCACTTTGAAAATCGAAATCGCGATTCATGATACAGGGGGTGAAAAAATCGCTTTCAAAGTTAGGGATGACAAAATCGTGAAGAATCAATTTTTTCAAATTAGAACCCCATTTTTTTATGGCAGATATTGAATCTACGTTAAAAAATAATGTGAGTGTATGCATCACACCCTTGCCCTAAAGTGGATATTTTCTGAGTTATTCACAAAAAACTGTTTTTCGTCTTGAATTTTCAGCTATTTCTTTTCCCTTCACGCCAAAAAGATGACATTTTCAGGAACTGTTACTTAAACCATGTTTTAGATTTTACTACCCTAATAGGCAAGAGAAAAAAGTTACAGGTTGTTCCTAAATAGATGGCGAATTTGGATTCGAATTTGTATCGGAAACCTCTTTATTTCAACTAATCGGCCATCGGTTTTCTCTCCAGTGATAAATAAATAATTCCTTATGAACCATATGCAAAAACTTACCATGTTTTACATTATTTTTTTTTTAATGATAGATATCATTAATTACATCTGCCAAATTCCTCTTTATTCAGTAGCATTTTGTGTTTACTATTAATTTGGTGATAATTCGTATTAAGTTATAAAATCGATCACTATGCCTAATTGCACCAATGAAGATTATTTAAATCTCATTCTACTTCATGGAGAATGTAATAAAGTTGTAGATAGAACGATTCGACTGTTCATTGAGAGGTTTCCTGACCGACCCAGACCAACGAGAGATACCATTAACCGAACCATGACAAACTTGAGAAATGTCGGATCTTTCGTTAAGAAAACTACACACAGAGAAAAAAGTGTAGTAGAAGATGAGAACAACGAAATTACAGTTCTTGCATATTTTCGTGTGAATCCTCAAAATTCTCTCGAAGATGCCGAGATTGATCTGGGATTATCTCAATCGAGTGTTTGGAGAAGATTAAAAAAACATAAAATGCACCCATATAAATTCAATAGGGTACAGCATTTGAAGGAAACTGATTTCTTCAGGAGAACAGAGTTTTGCGAAGCTATGATGATTCGATTTCAAGAGAATGAAAACTTTTTGGACTGTATAATTTGGACAGATGAATCTAAATTCACAAAAAATGGTTCTTTCAATAGACATAACAGTCATTATTGGGATGAAGAGAACAACCACCACTTCAGACAATGGAACTTTCAAGAGACCTGGAGTTTCAATGTTTTTTGCGCCATCAAAAATAATGCAATTCTCGATGTTCACATTTATGATGGGACTTTAACTGGTAAGATAGAACACTACACATGTTTGCATTATTTAAAGAATGTTCTCCCTTAAGAGATAGATATTCTGACATATTGACTCAAATAATTGAGCCGCTGGTACAGAACCATAATGACTTATGGTATCAACAAGATGGCGCGCCTCCACACAATTCACTCAATGTGTCAAATATCCTCTACAGGCTATTTGAAGATCGATGGTTGGCGAACAATGGTTCACATCTTTGGCCACCACGTTCTCCCGATTTAACTCCTTTAGACTATTATGTTTGGGGTAGGATAAAAAATATTGTCTACTCAACTCCCCTGACTGATAAAGAGGACTGCATAGAACGAGTCAGAAATGCGTTCAGGTTTGTTTAGATTTTTAGATTCATAGTTTTGAAACTCAATTTGGTTTTTAAACACTTTTGCAGATCTCTTCCTCCCGATGAAATAAGAAGAGCAACGCACGAAGCATTCCTGAGACGTATAAATAAATGTCTAGAAATTAACGGTCAAAACTTTGAGCATCTTCTCTAGTTATAACTGCGAGAGTTTGCCATGGTTCTCCTAATAGTAACTTGAAGTCGGTTTCAAGAAGGGGTGAAAAATCTACAGCATGGTTCAAATAACAGTTCCTGAAAATTTCATCTTTTTGGCGTGAAGGGAAAAGAAATAGCTGAAAATTCAAGACGAAAAACAGTTTTTTGTGAATAACTCAGAAAATATCCATTTTAGGGCAAGGGTGCGATGCATACACTCACATTATTTTTTAACGTAGATTCAATATCTGCCATAAAAAATGGGGTTCTAATTTGAAAAAATTGATTTTGCACGATTTTGTCATCCCTAACTTTGAAAGCGATTTTTTCACCCCCTGTATCATGAATCGCGATTTCGATTTTTAAAGTGGATACATCAATCTTACATCCTAAAAAATCCCAAAAATGAAAATTTTCCATCCAAAAACCTCGAAGTTATTCTTGTTTCAGCGGAGCTCTATTTTCGGTTTTTTTCTCGAATTTTCCCGCTCAGAGAGAATTTTCCAACCAAAACTGAAAAATGTTACATCAAAATAAATTGAAATTTTCTAAGGAATCTATTTCTGCAATAAAAAAATGGTGTTCTAATTTGAAAAACAGAAGTTGACGTCATTTCCGGAAAAACCGGAGGTGCTCATGCCTTGAAAATATTTTAGATTTCATCAGCATCGTGAAATACTTATAAGTGCTGAATTTCATGAAAATACGTTCAGTAGTTTCCCGTATAAATATGGGTGAGGTTCCTCGTGAAAGACCCTGTATATCATGGAAGTTCTAATGTTCACTAAACTAAATTTGGGAAATTTCAAGAAAAACAGAGATAATCATGATTATTCTACAAGGTATGGTGAAGAACTTTCTACACCTGGTCATAATCTCAAGATATTTGAGCAAAACCCAGCGTACATGGGTATTATTTTATACAATAAGTTGCCTCATTCTATCAAAAATATACAAAATATTTATGTTTTCAAACGGCTTATAAGAAACAAGTTAATAGAGAAATGTTACTACTGTATTCAAGACTATCTGAATGATGATGGACTGCATTGATGTTTGTATTACTGTCACTGCATAATTTGTTGTTAATTTTTTTTATCACTTTTGCATTCAATGACCTGTCCCATATTGTATTGTCAATCCAGAGGATCAATAAATATTATTATTATTATTATTATTATTATTACCGATCCTACTGAAAAGCTCACAGGATCAATCTCGAGCGACACACAATTTTTCTACCAAGTTTCACGGATTTCGGTTCAGTTCTTTCAGAGAAAGCCCCGGACTACGGACGGCGGACGCACGGTTTTTTGCGCGCATGTTCTAGGAAAACAGCGTGCTATCGTTTTGTCCAAATGTCTACCATTTTCGATGATTGAGCCGAAAATGGTCTTAAACGACTAGGTTGGACTCACTGATGACGAATCCGATGTCAAAATCGATTCTGTTCGGCCGGCCGTCACCACGATAACGGGCGTACGGAGGATTCTAGTGACTCAAAAATTTCAGGAATGGTTGCATTTCAAAATACGAAGGTTATGTTCGTTTATGGGCCGAATCGGCCAAATAGCTTCGGAGTTATAGCAATTTGAAATTTTGAGGTTATTTTCCTCATATCTCAGAAACAACTGTCGCGATTGAATTGAAACTTGGCTGTTAGTTGTAGCATAACGACGCGCAGCAGATTTTCGTCGAAATTGTATGATTACTAAATTAAAAAAAAAATTTTCAAAATTTTTTTCGAAAAAATTTTTTTCCTGAAACTATCGTTTATATTCGAGGTAAATTTCGTTATACCTTGAACTTCATATTTCACAGCATTGTTCCAAATTTCGATTCGATACGGCCATTAGTTTTGGAGATATTGGGAAAAAATATGTAGAATTTCGTCGTTTTCTTCTCGATTCCTTGTTTTTTCGGTATAACTCAAGAAATACTGTTTCAGTCGTGATGAAACTTTGCAGCTAGTTCGAAGATTTCGTGCTGATCGTGTCATTAGAACGATTTGAAAAAAAAATCTGTGATTTTCTTATCATATTATCCTCATTAAATTCTGTTGAACCTTCGAACTGTTATTTTTTGATGAAGTACTGAATTTCCATTCGATCTAATCTGTATTTTTGGAAATATTGCAAAACAAAACGGCCTAACGGCCGACTGTGTGAACACAATAACTTCCAAAAGAAACAACTTAGAAACTCGATATTTGTAGAGAAGGTTTGGACCTTAATTACGAAGGTCGAATTCGTGAATGGGTGAAATCCGCCCAATGATTCCGTAGATATATCCATTCAAATTTTGATTTTCCCAATATTTTCAAAAATACAGATGAAATCGAATTGAACTCCCGTAATTTATAGAAAAAAATCTAGAAAAGCTCTGCCGTGAAGGCATACGCACATGTTCAAATTCGTTGCCGAAGCGGTCATCTACATTGAACATGCGCGCAAAAGCTGCTGCCTTCACGGCAGTGCTTTTCTGGATTTTTTATTGGTTCATACAAATCTACATACCCCCGTCATCGTGCATACGGCCGGACAGAATCGATTTTTGCACCGCATTCGTCATCAGTGAGTCCAACCTAGTCGTCTAAGACCATTTCCTGGGAAAAACGCAAAAATTACAGACATTTGGATAAAACGATAGCGTACTGTTCCCAAGAACATGCACGCAAAAAGTAATGATATCTTTTTATGTAGGCGAAAGAGTAAAGATTAAGTATAATATTATAAATATATATGTATAACAAATTGCTTCTCATGTATCACAATAAACGTCATTGTAAACATTATTACCGTAGTTTGAAATGAAACATATTAATTTTATTAATTTACATTCCTAGCCTAAATTGACAGACCATACAGAAATCTCTACGAAAGATGACAATAATAATAATCATAATTCTTGACTTAATACAGCGATAAACGCAGTTAGGCGTAACGAAAATGCAAGATACTATGTCAAAAACATTTGCGAGTTGGCAGTTGTTTCAATAGACATATACACAAACCATTTGTTGATATTTCAGTTCGTTCCTGAATGACCACATTTGCGAAGTTTACGATCCCGTAATATCTGTACGTGATTAGAACAAGTAATTCTGAATTGAATTGCATCGAGTCGGTGAAAAAATCGAATTTCTAATCAATATTGCTGATTCTTTTGCGCGCATGTTCTGGGGAACAGCGTGTCATCGTTTCATCTTTTTTCACCTGTAATTCTAGAAAATATTTCCGAAAATGGTCGCAAACGACTAAGTTGGACTCACTGATGACGAATTAGGTGTCAAAATCGATTTTGTCCGTCTGGCAGGCCTACCGAAGACACGATAACTTTCGAAAAAAGTGAGCTAGCGACGTGAAACTTTCAGATTAGGTCGCGCATTGAAATGCGGCGGTTAAGTTCGTTAATGGGACAAATCGGTTGAATGGTTTCGGAGTTATAGTCATTTGAAATTTTGAGATTAATTCTCTGATATTTCAGGAACTACCCATGCGGTTGAATTGAAACTTGAGAGTTAGTTGAAGCATAACAACTCACAACTTTTCCCGAAATTTCATTGAGATCATACTGTCAGTAAATTTCGAAAAAAAGTTTTTTACGAATTTTTTTTTACAGAATCTCCTTTTTAAAGTCGGAAAAAACTTCTGCTCACACTCTGGACATGGCAATTTACAGCATTGTATCGAAATTTATTTTGACGAGACTATTATTTCTGGAGATATTGGCGAATGAAGATAAGCGCTACTCCCTCTGGTGGCTATCCGAGTAACCCGAAGTACAGACAGTATCATTGACAAGTTAAAAGAAATATTAAGAAAATGAGAAAGTGTATGCATTTTTCTTGGCGTTTGTGTGATTTCACAAGTGCTTCTACTGAGGAAAAGCAAACTCAAATGTCCCTTCCCATAGATTTCTACAGCTCGGTAAAAAATTTGGAGTTAGGGGGAAAGAAACTTCTTTTAACAAGTCGGGCATGAAAGTGTTGAAGAATCGATAAAAACCAACAAACAAGATTCATAAGAGTCTGTTACCTGCATTTTACCGATGATGATCATTTTCATAGAGGTAAGCACGAATTGCTCATGAAATATTAGATCACATTCGTGAAGACACTTTTTTCCAGGCCCATAATCCAAGCAGAGAAATTTACTTAAGAGGAATGCTATGCCTTCCAGAAATCTGCCTGTTGAACTGAACATTAAGGAACAACGTAAATGTTCTAGTGATAGAAATGACCTTTGAAAAAAAAAGTCTGAACAAGGAAATATCTGGTGATGTGTACTCTTTGCTCAAAGTGCTTCTACCGATGAAAGCAAAGCTGTACAGGGCTTATCACAGCTTTTTCAAGAACAATCATATGAGAGTTGGAAAATTTATTTGTCAATCCATAATGAATAAGGATTACGTACAAGTAACATTAGATTCATGTGAATGTATTCATTTTAATCACAATATATTAAGTATTTAGTCCTTCCCTATAAAAAAGGTAAAGTTATGAGTATTTGCCTATTCCAAAAAGTATGTCTTACAATACTATCTGTTTTTCAACTTTCAAGACAATAAATAAAATTAAAATACCGTCTAACCTGTAATTTTAGAGTAGCTACACTCAATAAGATTGAAGAATGATACATACCTACTTTATAAGAATGGAATATGTACTAACCGTAATACTCACGTCAACTATAAAAGTCTAAAAAGTCTTTGATTAAATCGTGAAATAAAAAATTATCAAACCAAACACTAACAAACAGTACCAAATCGATTATAAAAAAAACCTATGTCTGTATGTAAGGTTCTAAAACTGGTCACCGTGGCGCTGCAATCTTAAATTCAGACGCCAATTGAGAAAAATATGTTAGATTTTCTATTTTTTTCTCGATATAATTGTTTTTTCCGGAATTACTCAAAAAATACTTATGAGACTTCAACGAAATTTGACATGATTTTTTCTAATATCTCCGGAAATAAACATCTGATCAGATTGACATTTCAAGACATGCTGTGAAATACTAACTTCGAGGTCTGTGCCGAATTTCAACAAGATCTGGTCAATGAATTCAGAAGAAAATATTTTTTTTTCGATAAGGATGTGAACAATTTCCTGAGAACAATACTTTCAAAATGTTTAAACGATTGGATTCGAATGAGATCTGGCAGTAAGTTGAGCGTGGATATTATTCAACTAATTCGAAACGTTGTTGTTGAATACTCATTCTGAGGGCTGTGCCGAATTTAATTGGCATCTTGATCCACATTTCCCGAGAAAAAAATGCTCAGCAAAAATTTAACGAATTTTCGAATGAAATTTTTTTTAAAAATTTTCTAACCACCACATCCATACGAAATTTCGCACTAAGTTGCGCGTTGGTATTCAAAAACTAATTACAGAGTTTTTGTCCGATCCAATCAGTTTTTCATGAGATATCGAGGAGGCAACCTTAAAATTTTATATCGATATTACTCCGAAACTGTTCTGCCGATTTTGCCCTCTGACGGAACTAAACCGAGATATTCAGGCTCCAAACCTAACCCGAAAATTTCAAGACTCTAGGTACTTTCCTTCGAAAGGTAAAGCGCACACGGCAGGACGATCAGAATCAAATTTTACCATGGAGTTTAAGAACAATTACGCCTCAAAATTCGAAAATTACAGGCATCGTGACGAAATGATAACGCGCTGTTTCCAAGAACAAGCGCGTAAAATAAGAGCGGACCCAAGACAGAGCCTTGAGCAACCCCAACTTCAAATTATGTTCACTGGATGCAGAATTCTGAACTCAGATGCAACCTTTAAGATAACTTCGAAAACATTTATGAAATATAATACTCAGACATAAAACTTTAAATGATTTCGTTTCGTAAAAGCGAAATAATAATAATAATAATAAATAGAGTCGGTATCGACTCTTCGAAACAAACTTCAACAACAATGAAGAACTAAACGGAGCGTGCAACCTGAAATAATTTAGCGATACCTTCATTGGTAATTTCATTTCCAGATATTCAGGAATTCTATTTCTCGCCAAATCTGCAATGTTATCTTTGTACATCTACCGACGATGAATTTTAACGTTTACATTCGCAATTTGGACCGGATATTCTTGATTAAATCTATTGCAATCTGAGAAAATGAAAGCGCTCTGACAGTTAAAACAGAAATTTGACATCGTGACGAAATGATAACGCGCTGTTCCCAAGAACAAGCGCGTAAAAATAAGAGTGGACCCAAGACAGAGCCTCGAGCACCCCCAACTTCAAATTATGTTCACTGGATGAAGAATTCTGAACTCAGATGCAACCTTTAAGATAACTTCGTAAACATTCATGGAATATAATACTCAGACATAAAACTTTCAATGATTTCGTTTCGTGAAAGCAAAATAAACATACAATGTTTCTTCGGTATCGACTCTTCGAAACAAACTTCAACAACAATCAAGAACTAAACGGAGCGTGCAACCTGAAATAATTTCGCGATACCTTCATTGGTAATTTCATTCCCAGATATTCAGGAATTCTATTTCTCGCCAAATCTGCAATGTTATCTTTGTATATCTACCGACGCTGAATTTTAACGTTTACATTCGCAATTTGGACCGGATATTCTTGATTAAATCTATTGCAATCTGAGAAAATGGAAGTGCTCTGACAGTTGAAACAGAAATTCTCCCTTTCTGTAACAATTAGATAGATGAAACGTCTACGCTCATACTTTATTCCAGACTATATTGGAGCATATTTGGGGAAGCCATTTTGAGGGTAAGGAGTTTATTCAATTTGTGATAACTATGTAAAGCGGATGTAGAAGTTGTACACAGTAGTGAAAGTTGGATAAATTGGATGATTTCGCCTATTTAAGGGATTATGTTTAAGAAGTGTTGAATCGAATTCCTTTATATTTTTAATACTTGGGAATAGGTATAAAACGTCCAAAAAGGGTGTAGGGGGTTTGATAGTTGGGTTGAATGATTACACAGGTCTGCAAAAAAAAAATTTCAAAAAATTGTTTGAAATTTGATAACTGACCTTCATGTACTTCTCAGCGCTGATTTCAAAAATGCAATCCGTTTTTTTCTATCCCGTCAGGTTTTCTTACAAAAAGGGAATACTTTTGGGTATAATAATAAAATTCAAGCCATTTTTTCGAATTTATAACATTTTATTTTATTTATAAATCAGGTTCTAAACCACGTTTCCAGTACACTTCTATGTCTTTAAGATTATAAGCCATGATAATATCGTTTCGTCTTGCTGTTGAAGCTTTTATTGTTGCTTTTCCGGCTGTGGACTCGTTGAGGATCATCTCTTTTCAACATCCAGCAGTAGTCCGCTATCATGTTGAAGTTCCATTTTCCTTGGTATCTTCTTTCCATTTCCTTCATGTCTTGGTGGAATCTTTCACCCTGCTCTTCACTTACATCCCAAAGGTTTGCAGGAAAATAGTCAAGATGTTAGCGGAGAAAATTAACTTAAATGCTCATATTACAACCAAGTTTTCTAAAGTTGTCGAGCATGTCTGCGATGATTTAAGAGATGTCCACGCTGCTTTTTTTTTTGTTTCCAATGTGTCCTCAAAGTTGGGATCTCTCAGTAGTTTTCTAATGTCTGGTCCGACAAAGATTCCTTCCTTCAGCTTTGCCTCGGATAAACCAGGAAACTGCCCACAGAGATATCTGAAACATTCTCCTTCTTTTGGCAATGACTTGACAAACTGCTTCATCAGGCCCAACTTAATGTGGAGTGGTGGAAGTAAGATCTTTTTGGGATCCACAAGGATTTCCCTCTCAACATTTTCAACCCCAAACTGTAAGGTTTTTCTCAAGGGCCAATCTTTTTTTATGTAGTGATTCGTTCTGTCTCTGCTGTCCCATTCACAGAGAAAGCAAGAAAATTTTGTATAGCCACTTTGTTGACCAAGCAGCATTGAAACCACTTTTAAATCAAAATACTACTGGTTTCTCCTAATTACCATTTATACGTATAACTCATGTAATATAAAAATTGCTATGCAACTGAAAATGCATTATAGTTTTTCTAATACGTTTTAAAAGTACTTTAGGCTAAATAACAGTTACTGGAGATCCAAAATACCAAAATTCAAACTCACTAGAGTACAGAGATATGTATGAAAATATAGAAAAAAGCTAAAACTATACAAGCATTTTATGAAATAACTGTACGTGATGGAATTTTTTTAATATTTTTTCTGAAATCAGCGTTGAAAATAACATAAAAATCACTTATTGAATTTGAAACAATTTTCATGTCGCAGACCTATTTTATGATTCATACACAGAAATTGAGGAGCAAATTACATTCTAGAAATACTAGAAGCACTGAAGTGAGGTCCGGAGCTTTTACGCGCTCATTTAAATATTGGGAGTGAAAACCCAGAAAAAACCTTCAAATGATGTCGAAATTTCAAATCACAAGGAAAGTTGACATATTGTTTCCCTTATATCAGATCAAAATGAAATTTGACCGTAACACAATAACTTCCAAAAGAAACAATTCAAATACTCTATATTTGTAGAGAAGTTTTGGACCTAAATCACGACGACCGAATTCGTGATTGGGTGAAACCACCCAATGATTCCGCAGATATGCCCATTCAAACTTTTATTTTTCCAATATAAAAAAAACAGATGAGATCGAATTGAAACCCAGTATATTATCGATAAATGGCAGTTGAAAGGTTAATACAGAATTCAATGAGGATAATATGATAAGAAGATCACAGAATATTGAATATATGAAAAAAAAAATTGAATTTTTTTTTCGAATTGTTCTGATTATACGATCATCACGAAATTTTGCACGAGATTGTCTTTCAGCATTTTCAAACTAGCTCTCATGTTTCATCATGATTGAATCAGTATTTCTTGAATTTAAACAAACAAAAAAAACGAGAAGAAAACCACGAAATGTTACATATTTTTTCCCAATATCTCCGAAACTAATAGCTATATCGAATTGAAATTGGAAACACAGGTTTGAAATATAAAGCTCGAGGTATGAGCAGAATTGTTTCCAAATATTGTTAATAGTTTCGGAAAAAACATTTTCTTCCAAAAAATTTTTTTTTCCAAAAAAATTTTGAAAATCTTTTTTCAATTGAGTGACCATACGATCTCGGAAAAATGTCGCCCAAAGTCACGCGTCGACATGCTCTAACTAACTGCCAAGTTTCAATCCAATCGCTCCAGTAGTTCCTGAAATATGAAACAACCTCAAAATTTCAACTCCGAAACCATTCGGCCGATTTTGCCCATTAACCAACTCAACTGTCGCATTTCCAAATGCAACCTAACCTGAAAGTTTCAGGTCGGTAGGATTTACCGTACGACCGTAGTCGTGCATACGGCCGGCCGGATAGATTTTGACACCGGACTAGTCGTTTTATACCATTTTCGGCTCAAACATCGAAAATTACAGACATTTTGACAAAACGATAGCACGCTGTTCCTCAAGAACCTGCGCGCAAAAATACGTAATTACCAGGACCTCTATGTAGAGAGGGCAACGTTAGTAGTTATCTGACAGGAAAATGACTGTAACCTAACATTTTCAAAATACATATATACGGTGAAAGATGCCAGAATGTCATCGCCAACCGGGATAGTTTATAGAAGTGAATGGAGTTTTATATCCGTTCCAAATTGCGAATGTAAACGTTAAAATTCATTAGGTAGCTAGAAAAATCTAGAAAAGCATTGACGTGAAGTCAGCAGCTCTTACGCGCTTGTTCAAATTGCGAAATGGTGACTTGGAAATTTCAGTGAAATTTCAATGAAATATAAAAATTTTCAAAAAAAAATTTTTTTTCTTCGAATTTTTGCATGGATAATTCTTCTCATTGACACTGTTCATCTTCCAACCAAGTTTCATTTCGATCAGATGAATATTTTTCGAGTTATTGAAAAATTAAAATTTCAAATGGCTGTAGCACAAAAACCATTCGGCAGATTTGGCCTATTAATGAACTTAATAATAATAATAATAGTGCCTTTATTAGAATGCTTTCTTTTCTACATTCATAACAGCCGGGCGAAGTCTAGCATTAGAGCTACTCCACTTAACCCTTAAAAAAAATATATACTAATTCTAACAAAATGTTTCACAAAAATAAAACATCAAACTTATTCATAAACTCTGCCTCAACAATAAATGTCTCCTCAAGCTAGACCTCACTGAGTTAAGGGAGATCGTATGCATGAACATAATAACCGAGATATTCAGGATCTGAACCTAACCTTCAAAAATTTCAAAACTCTAGGTCCTTCATTTCGAAAGTTACATCGCACACGGCCGGACGGACAGAATGGATTTTGACCACGGATTCTTAATCAGTGAGTCCAACCTAGTCGTTTGAGACGAAATTCGGCTCAAAATTCGAAAATTACAGACACCGTGATGAAATAATAAAGCGCTGTTCCCCAGAACAAGCGCGTAAAAAGATAAATTTCCAGATTTGACGAGAAATAGAATTCCTGAATATCTGGGAATGAAATTATTAATGAAGGTATCGCGAAATTATTTCAGGGTGCATGATCCGTTATAAGTTCTTGATTGTTTTGAAGAGACGATACCGAAGGTAAATTGTATGTTTCACGAAATGGAATAATGCTGAAATAAGCGAAATAAAATCAAGGTTTTTTACGAAAAATTCCAGGAAAAAATATCCCTTGTGGTACCGCAACGGGCAATTTCTCTTTAATTTTTCGATGTGACCATTTTTACTTTAACAGGGCCTGCAAATTACTTCTGAATTACTTGAATAAGTAATAATTGAAACCCAGACGCATAGGCGCCGGAACCTGGAAAACCGAATTTGTACACCGGGCTTTAATGTTTCTTTAATTTTTCGATGTGACCATTTTTCACTTTAACTGGGTCTGCAAATTTCTTCTGAATTACTTGAATAAGTGATAATTGAAATCCAGACACACCGGGCTTTAATGTTCCTTTAATTTTTCCATGTGACCATTTTTCAACTAAACAGGGCCTGCAATTTTTTTCTGAATTACTCGAATAAGTGATAATTGAAATCCAGACGCATAGGCGCCGGAACCTGGAAAACCGAATGTGTACACCGGGCTTTAATGTTCCTTCAATTTTTCCATGTGACCATTTTTCAACTAAACAGGGCCTGCAATTTTTTTCTGAATTACTCGAATAAGTGATAATTGAAATCCAGACGCATAGGCGCCGGAACCTGGAAAACCGAATGTGTACACCGGGCTTTAATGTTCCTTCAATTTTTCCATGTGACCATTTTTCAACTAAACAGGGCCTGCAAATTTTTTCTGAATTACTCGAATAAGTGATAATTGAAATCCAGACGCATAGGCGCCGGAACCTGGAAAACCGAATGTGTACACCGGGCTTTAATGTTCCTTTAATTTTTCCATGTGACCATTTTTCAACTAAACAGGGCCTGCAATTTTTTTCTGAATTACTCGAATAAGTGATAATTGAAATCCAGACGCATAGGCGCCGGAACCTGGAAAACCGAATGTGTACACCGGGCTTTAATGTTCCTTCAATTTTTCCATGTGACCATTTTTCAACTAAACAGGGCCTGCAAATTTTTTCTGAATTACTCGAATAAGTGATAATTGAAATCCAGACGCATAGGCGTCAGAACCTGGAAAACCGAATGTGTACACCGGGCTTTAATGTTTCTTTAATTTTTCCATGTGACCATTTTTCACCTAAACAGGGCCTGCAAATTTTATCTGAGTTACTTAAATAAGTGGGGTTAAATTGAAATCCAGACGCATCATCGTGCCAAAAATAGCTCTCTGCCGAACCAGATCTGCCGTCTATCTTCCTGATTTAAGCCCTTCGGACGAAATGATCCCATATAACGAATTCAGCGTCCGATACGAAATTGAAGCCGCCACTTTCTCCTCATTCAAACCGAATTAGGCTCCTACAAAGGGACGGTATTAAAAATCCGCCAGTTTTAATGCGGCAAAAGTATCAGTCTTCCTCCCTCGGGGCTACTTTTTATGTTGCAATTTGGCGTGTAGCAGGTTTATTGGAAGGTGCGGCATCTCCCTCTACAGTGAGGGAACAGAAACCGTGTGTTGCGAGTAAGATAAACAACTGTTACGAATAGAACTCGGGATAGTGTCAACTATCACGTTTTTGACGCTCAAAATACGTGAAAACCTAAATTATATCATTCTTGTTTTTTAGGCGTTAAAGTGCACGCCCGCTGGCTTCGAAAGATTTCTATTCGTTTTCCCTGATGAATTCTAGAAAGGACTGAGGGACAATGGCATAACTTCAAAGTCATATGGCGTTAAAGTAGGTTATGTTCACTTTAAAGCCCATATTTTTCTAGAAATTGGTGTTATTCCAAAGTCAGATAGCTCCGAAGTAATTCTCGGGCGTTAAACAGGTACTTTTCGCCTTCAGTGGAATTATATACAGGTACCTAATCATATTAGATCAGACTATCGCAAAACCCTTAATATAACGTTCAGAACGAGAAGAATCAATTCAACTCCCAAGAATTACTTCATTGCCCCCCGACTTCGACAGGATGCCATTTATTATCTCCATTATTTCCCTGGGTAGAACCATATTATAGTTTTTAGTTGCGGAACTCACGAAAAAAGAAACATAATTTTTCGATCCTGCTTTGCATCCATACAGTAGTTGTTATATTCAGCGCTCCCTTTTAAGGGCGAGAAGAAGTATTTAAATGCCCAAGAACGAGATCCGGAGTCAAACATAACATTGTTTCAAAGTCGGTGGATGTCGAAGAAATTCTAGGAAATTTTGCTTAACTACCCCCACTTGCGGATGAAAATAAACGCTTTAACGCCCAAGAAGTACTGTTACGCCCAAGAAGTACTGATCTACTTCAAAGTCTGGTAGACGAAATCAACGCTCAGGAACTACTTTGACGCCCGCTAACTCCGAAATACGTTTGTTCTGTATTTGGTAGATTTCCCTGCACTCGTTGAATATAGCCCTGTTCGACATAATACACACCTTTTATATTCCTCTGAATACATATTTCAATTTCACGTAGTTGCGGGAGCAGAAATGCCATTTCAAAGTCAGTTGGCGTAAAAGAAAAGCTTCTACGTCCGAGAACTATTTGAACACTTGGGGACTGCTCAGACACCCGAGAACTTCTCACACACCCGAGAACTTCTCACACACCCGGAATCTACTTCAACGTCTGGGGGACTATGTTCACAACCAGGAACTACTTCAACCCAATACTTAATCCCATCCGATTTCTGAAGTTCACAAATCATTCCCTCTTTCTTTCCTCTAGCTTGTGAATATTCTTCTTCTTGTTTTCAGGGCTATATCAACGTTTGAGCACTAGTTAAATGCCTTCTCTGTTTATGAAATGATCCCCCCGAGAGATATACTTCAACTATCCGGAGTTGTGGGGGCAACCGTTGAGTTATTTCGAAGTCGGTGGCGTTGAATAAATTCTTGTACTTAAAGTTTACCTTAACGCCCCCGTGTGAGAGTGAGAAAAATGCTTCACCGTCGAGAACTATTTAAATGTCAGAGAACCACTTTAACACCCTAGAACCACTTTAACGCCCGAAAACTACCTTAACACCTGAGAAATACTTTGACGCCCAGGGCCTAGTTCAACCTCGCGGGGCCTTATTTATCGCCTAAGAACTATTTTAACGCCAGCTGGCTTCGAGAGCCCTACTTTTTCTCGGCCTAATCATTATTCACTATAAACATAATCACAAGGACGAATATCCGTCGATAAATCAACAAATATTCCCCCTTGATAAGAGCTAATCATCCAATCAACCAAAACATCTACACCGAAGAAGCGGATCCTAGGAGAATGACTACAGCTGCCTCACAGTTATTACTGATCGTCGGGTCAACTTACCTTGGATAAAACTGCTGAGGGAATCTCGATACTTGTCACCTTTCAGTTGGATCGCTACAGTTTAACAACGTACAGCGCGCCACCTTCTGGGAGCGTCTTGTGAATCCCACCTTTGACTGCAGAATGCTTTGATAGATGTGCATGACGTTCATCCTTTAGTCGCATCAGGTCGCTGTATCTGCGATATTGCAGATTTATACACCATCACGACATGGAAACGCTCGGTACGTGTGTGAATGTAGCAACGGTTTTTCAGCAACGGTTTTTTGGAACTGTCTATAATCGTATCTGAGTGAAAACAGCCGCTACATTTAGGTGCTTTTTGGAAAATATCTTATAGCATCAGTTGAATGAGCTTCATTCAAGATGATAATTTGTCACCCCTAATTAACCCCCCCAACCACCCCCTAAAATGAAAAATAGTGTTATCCCTAAAACGACCGTTGCTGGAGATTTTGTGATGAAAATCGTTTATTTCCAGACCTATGAACACGTTCCATATAGTGAAATAATTTGAGACCCCTTAATAACCCCCTTAAACACCCCCTAAATTGTAAAATATCGTAAGGATTAAAACGACCGTTGCTGGCGATTTTTTGATGGAAATCGTTCATTTCGAACCCTATGAACACGTTTCATATAGTGAAATAATTTGTTACCCCTTAAGAACCCCCTCAAACGCCCCCTAAAGATAGAGACAAGAAAAATACGTGCTACTCCTGCCCCACTGATGGTCCGTCAATTTTGAAGTGGAAATAATATAATTGATCGAAAAAAAGGTGGAAATAGATATTCATTTTCAGAATTCCAATCGATACATAGTGACTTTTTTCTTCTTCAGCGATTTTTGTCTTCAGCTATTTTTTTTTCAAATTTTATTTTTTTCTCGATGCTATTTTATACTTTCATAGTATGATGAAATAGAAAGCCATATCAATTCAATTCAAAACAGATGTCGTACACGCACCTCGAAAAAAATTTTGTTCATAAGGAAGATATCTGTACTATGAATCAATGAACAACTTTTCAATTCGAGGTGAGCCTGATTCCAAAAACTTCCGCTAAAAAAATATTTTCAACAATAAACGGAAAATCTGATACATTTCTCAGTTTAAAATTAAACAATAGCACCTTCATTTATGATTTGAACTATATTAACTCACCTGAACAGCACCTCTAACGAAAAAAATATATATTTTCTGCTGCTGAAACTGAGACAACAAGACCACACTTGGAAGTACACAGACACAGTTACATTGGATTCAAGATAATCCATTTTTCCATTACCTGGTTAAAGGCCAACGCTCACTTATCGATTTGCATAAAAAAATCGCCAGCAACGGTCGTTTTAGTGACAGCGACATTTTCAACTTTAGGGGGCGTCTGAGGGGGATATTAAGGGGTCACAAATTATTTCACTATATGCAACGTGTTCATAGGGCTCGAAATAAACGATTTTCATCAAAAAATCGCCAGCAACGGTCGTTTTAGTCATACCGATATTTTCCACTCTAGGGGGTGTTTAAGGGGGGTTATTAAGGGGTCACAAATTATTTCACTATAAGGAACGGTCTCATAGGGTTCGAAGTAAACGATTTCCATCAAAAAAATCGCCAGCAACGGCCGTTTTAGTGACAGCGATATTTTCAACTCAAGGGGGCGTTTGAGGGGGTTATTAAGGGGTCACAAATTATTTCATTATATGGAACGTGTTCACAGGGTTCGAAATAAACGAATTCCATCAAAAAATCGCCAGCAACGGTCGTTTTAATCCTAACGATATTTTCTACTTTAGGGGGTGTTTAAGGGGGGTTATAAAGGGGTCACAAATTATTTCACTATATGGAACGTGTTCATAGGTCTGGAAATAAACGATTTTCATCAAAAAATCTCCAGCAACTGTCGTTTTAGGGATAACACTCTTTTTCACTTTAGGGGGTGGTTGGGGGGGTTAATTAGGGGTGACAAATTATTATCTTGAATGAAGCTCATTCAACTCACGCCATAAGTTATTTTCCAAAAAGCACCTAATTGTAGCGGCTGTTTTCACTCAGATACGATTATAGACAGTTCCAAAAAACCGTTGCTGAAAAACTGTTGCTACATTCACACCCGTACGCTCGGTTTATGTGGATTCCCACAAGACGAAAACGTCCAACATCTAACAAAGATAGGAAATGGTCTAATGGAGAAGAAGGAGCTCCAGTAAGAATAAATTAACATAATCACAAGGACAAATGTCTGTCGATAAATCAACAAATATTCCCCCTTGATCAGAGCTAATCATCCAATCAACCAAAACATCTTCTTCGGTGTAGATATTTTGGATCATTAGCTCTATATAATTGTTGATTTATCGACAGAAATTCGTCCTTGTGATTATGTTAATAATGTTTACTGGAGCTCTTTCTTCTTGATAGATTTCATTTCCTCTCGGAGAATATCGCCCAGTTTAACATGACATTTTACCCACCTCTTGCATTCAAACTTTTCATTTCGATTTCAGTCACAGACGAACGAACTGAAAAAGTATCGATTCATGCCTGTCTCACCCCTTGACATCGACATGCAACCCTGCCGTTGAATTCATGTGGCTTTCGAGATGTGCTTTAGAGAGCCACTAAATACCCAATACTCCGAGCTCATACAAGTCTGGAAGGCTTAGGGCTCAAGTCCCCATTCTTCCCTCTAGCTCTCGGAGTATCTTTACCTTGTTTTTATGTCATATCGAAGTTTTCAGCGCTGAATATCGGAGCAGCTTTCGAATTTCCTTCCTGTCCGATGGATTTCGAATGGCCAGAAGTAGCGTTCTGAAAACGAGATTGTGAAAGTTTAATGCAGAGGGGATCAGGGTGTAACTAATATAGAAGTTGGAGGATTTCCCAAGTTTATGAAACACTTTGCAGTTAACAGTCTCCGGGATACCAGGTGCTTGCTTCTTCTCTATGAATTTCCTATATAGGGTGGGGTAGTAGTAGGATGCAGAGTAGATATGGTGCTCTTATTTTAATTTGTTTTCCTACTGAATCTTTACACCAAACTGGGGAAACCGGATGTGTTTCATACTCTCGCCACCGACAGGAACGCCACCAATCGACCAATCAGAGCGCATGACACTATTAATACGAATTCGGCAAATGTCATTTGGAATTTATTTATGTTTTCTCGGATTTTTATTTAGTTATTGATAAGTTCGTGAAATCTGTTTGTGTTAGCTTCGAAGAATTGCGTATTTTTGAATGGGTCCCTTTTGTATTCTCTTTGGACAGTGCAGATGTAAATGGAAATAAGTGTTCGAATGAAGAAAGAATCATATTTATAGAAGGTATAAACTTCATGAAACTCAGCTGTTTATCATTATTTTCACAATTGTGTTTCAATCATTTTCACTAATCGAGGATCAGTTATCAACCCCCAATCAACCATATTATTTTCACAATCAGGTCGATTCTGTTTGCAAATAGCAATATTGCTAGGAAAAAGATATTGCTATCATAACAAGATTGGAATTATTGGTATTCTGATCAACGATTTTGAGCAATATGGTCTGTCGCTTTAACAAGAATCTTGCTATCAACATTGCTATCTTAGCAACCTCAAAATAGTACTTGCTATATGCTTCATAACAAGAATGTTTAGAAAAGGAATCTCTCAGAGATCCATTTGTTTCAGTATTATTTCTTCCAAGAATTCGAAATTATTGAAGATTGAATAATGTGCTAATTGAAATGTGTTCAAGGTTCTCTAGAATATTTAATTTTAAGGATTCTTAGACTAAAACACCGGCATAGTAAGCAACAGCTGACCTGATTATACTAATGATCTCAACAACAGCCATCCCTTTGAATTCCCAACAGAAAAGTTCATCGAATTTCGAATTATTATCGCCTGCATTTGATTTCTGGAAACCAAAATTCTATCGGTATCCAGGAAATAGGTCAATTTGACTTTAATTGGTTTTTCTGTTTCATTACATTTTCGAATAAGTCGTTGATCACATGAATAAAAAAAAGTATATGCTAATGGAAATGTGTTCAAGGTCCGCTAGAATATTATTTAATTTCAAGGAAAATTCTTAGACTAAGATACAGGCATAGGCAACAGCTGAGATGATTATTCTAATCATCTCAACAACAGCAATCCTAAGTGCCAACGAAAAAAATTTCCCAATTTCGAATTATTAACCCCTGAATAAAATTGCTGTATTCGATTTCTGATAACCAATATTTTTTGGTATCCAGGAAATTGGTTATTGGTCAATTTGACTCGTTTCGTTTCCTAACTGATAGTGTTGTATTTTTCTTGGTTCTTTATTGAATATATATGAATTGTTTGACAATTTTCATTTACTTGAACCTGAAATTTAATAATATATGCTACTATCAAGTGCTACGTACCAGAAAACCTCAGTTTTCAAATCTGATGAAATAAAATTAACCATTGAATGAAACACCTGTTTTCTAATTGGAGATTATATGAATTCAAATGGTAAAGAACTCAAATTGAACTGGTTTAATAATATGGCCTATTCGATGAGTTTTTATTCTCTCTGAAACTTCAACTTTTGATAGGTCTCAGTCTGACTTAAAGTAAGGATGATGCTTGTTTTGTATCAAATTCCATAAACTTCCTGCCGCTTCACCAGATTCCTTTGTATATGTGCACAGTCCGGAAAATATTAATATATTTGACTGAGCTATTAAATGATACAGATGTATCAGTAGATTCTGTAGAATAATTTCACATTGCTTTCCTAATAATTTCATTCCTCACTTGCTATAATATAGGAAAACATCGAATGATAGTGTATATTAGCCAAAAATTACAATTCATATTGAATTCTTACAATATATCTCACTGAAAGTTATGCAAAACATAATATGGTAGAAATTCATTCATCCAGATATTTTTTACCTTATATCTTGTGTGATATAAATTCAGTTCTGACAGACAGTTGCCTTGACGATCGGTCGTAATTTCCAAATAGCGCCACCTTCAGTGGAAAAAACGAATTCTAGCGAATTCCCGAACATTGGCGAAACAAAAGCACATCTTTAAATACACCTTATACTCTGTGCATCCTAGTTAGTAATTGATCTTAATAGAATATTTTATGTAATTTTCATTGGAGCAATAAAGTGAAGGGACAACTTGCCTGAATCACAGAACACTAGTGTAGTATTTAAAGCTACATGAGAAGTTTCCATGGTTGTTTTCTAAGGTTTGACGGTTGAGAAATAGATGCATAGAATACATAAGGTGCGGACACTCTTTGACATATTTTGGGTCCGAAATGAGGTACCAACGTTGTCAAAGTACGGCTCTGTTGGCCTACTTAAGTTTTCGCCGATAGATGCCGGCATAGGAAAATCTGCCATATAAAATCTGAAATATTTACGGAAGTTACCGACCTGTCATATCAAAGCTAGTCAAATCAGAACTTCTTTCTGATTTTCTGAGTTGGACATACATTACTTTCAAGAATTTCCGATAATAAATTCACTTTGACGAATTTAAATTATGGTTATTCATTTCATTCAGTCAGAATGGTGGTAATATCCTTCGTCTCTGGATACACAAATCTGAAACTTGATATTTTTGAATACCTGCTTATTAGAAGAGGTATTTATTATCTCAATATTCAGTTCATGAAAAGGAAGTATTCCAGAGTTGTGTTTTCAAAAATACCACAAGAAATCATTTGGAACGATAGATACTACAATTAATTTGTCTGTTTTGAAATTCCTCTGACAAATTGGTATGAACATGAACAGCAAAGTGAAAATTCATATATCATTTTCAATAATAATAAACATGAACATTTCCTTCAAATGTTTGCATAAGAAGGTTTTTAACATAATTCATAACTTTTGAATTGAATATGTATTGATAGGTACATTCAAAATTTAAAGGAGATCTAAACTATCCAATAGAATCCATTAGTAATATCAATCTCCCGTTTCGTTTTCACCATTGTTTTGGCTTCGAAATAACTTCTTGTATCCATCCATGAAAGTGCTCTCTCGATAAACATCATATTGCTCCTTATTCCCTTACACATATTTCATATTATTAATGAGTAGATGTTCCACATTTGTTAAACTCCTCTTATGTATTAGTGAGAATCCATCATTTCAAATATCTGATTCATTTTTTGGGAAATAGTTTCATCAGATAATAGCTCAATTCATTTTTATTCAGCGGAATTAAATGTATGCACTTGCCAAAGCGACGTAAGCGCCATCATCGTTAACAGAGCCAAGTAGCCCAAGATTTGACAATTTTAGGACCGCATTTTGGACCCAAAATTTCAGTTTGTAATAGTAGGAAAGTGTCGACACCTGATATATTCTATGCATCTATGTTGAGATGATAAGCTGTGTTGACATTTCTGGTCAGCAAGGTTCGGAAATTCCTTCTGACTCGTTTAACGCTAGAACGATCCTTCCAAACCGTTGAAATTCACTTTGAATCGAAAAAATCTGTTCATAGGGCGCTTCGTCCATTTTACGGTCAACATGATCGGTCTAGTGGGCAAGCAGTTCGTGCACTTATCGATTCAAAACTATCAAGAAAGAGAATTTTTCTACTGTGATGTGAAGTGCCGACATATCGTTATCAGACCATACTGACTTTTTATTTTCACTAACTACTAAAACATCGACGACTTTTTAAGCAAGATGGCGCAACTCGCTATACAGAACGTTTGAACATCAATCCATTTCAAAATTAATTTGGTGAAAAGTGGTCTTGTTCATTGACTCTCTCGTTCGTACGACTTTTTACGCGCTTGTTCTAGGGAACAGCGCGTTGTAATTTCGTCACGATGTCTGTAATTTTAGAATTTTGAGCCGCAAGTGGTCTTAAACGATTGGGTTGGACTCTCTGAAGAAGAATCCGTGGTCAAATTCGATTTCGTTCGGCTTTACGTATGTGCTCTAACAATCGAAAGAAAAGACTTAGCGAATTGTCAGATTTCATTTGGAGGTTCTGTAGAAACTTCGTGTTGGCATTTTTCATTGAAGGGCGATTCGATCTTTGTTTTTGGAAATATCGAGAAACTGAAATA
Source organism: Myrrha octodecimguttata (assembly GCA_958510865.1). Lineage (NCBI taxonomy): Eukaryota > Metazoa > Arthropoda > Insecta > Coleoptera > Coccinellidae > Myrrha > Myrrha octodecimguttata. Next base: position 77,120,218 of record OY294057.1, read on the forward strand.
TGAAAGGGTATATCTGCGGAAACATTCGATAATTTTTACTAATTCGCCGATTCGGTCTTCGTTATTAACTCCAAACTTACTCTACAATTATCAAGCTACTGAGTAGATTCTTCCGGAAGTTATTTCGTTCACTATCAGTGGTTAGGCCGGCCGTGAACACATCAACTTTAGGAAGAAACGATAATGGAAATATATTTGTAGAGTACATTTTCAGTTTAATTAACAAGGTTGAATGCTTGAATGGGTTGGATTCGACAATTATTCTTTAGATAGTTTTAAAAATTTTGGATCGAATTGCAATCTACTACTCGATCGAAAATTATTGCTTGAGGTTCATGCAGAATTTCGTGAGGACCATATGAAAAAATCTGCGTTTGTCAGGTTCAATACTTGTATAGATGACCGCTTTGGAACGGAACAAGCGCGTAATAGCTCCTGACCTCTCGTCAGTGCTTTTCTAGGTTTTTCTAAGACAAACTTTATCTGGAATGTCAAAATTTGCTACCGATTTGCGGAAAAATATTTCCTATTATGATCTCAACAGTTGTTCTGCTAACTTGACAAATATAATAGGTTTGTTCGTTGTACCTACATGAACTACACTAATTACACTAACTCCACTGATACTGTTCGGTGTGTTCTGTTGTAAACTTGCACTCTGTTCGTTGCGGAAATATTGAGAGTCAGTGTAGTCACAGATTACGTGTGCAGTGCATAGAGTGAGATTATTTTCTGTGATGGTTATGGGTGAATATAATTCATAAGCATAGACATATGTGGTTGTCTCTGGTTACTGGTTGGACCACAGACCTATAAAACTATATGGACATGACTTAAAGAGAGAGGAAGCGGGCCGACGAAGATGGAACTAGGGCGGCCCAAACCATCATAGAATACGGCAAAAATAAGACAGATCAGTTTGAAGCCATAGACTATAATTATAAGTTTATGTTTGAAATACATTTTTTTTCAAAAGTTTTGCAAGTCGAAGTATTTCAAAGCAGATTTTGTGTTATTCCATTCTGAATTAGAATATAAAGACTGTATAGAAGATATAATTCCCATTTTTTTGTGTTTTCGTGAGCGTTTTGAATAGAATTTGATTTCCTTCATTTTAAACCGGGTTCACTGGTGAATAATGGTAAATTTGTGTTATGCCATTAATTGTACGAGGAGATATAGAATGAAAGTAAAATACAATAATTTGGAAAAGGAGTCAAAAAATCAAATGAATCCATAATTGCTATGAATCCGAGCGCAGAAATGAATTTCGCGAAGGTTTCTTCATTATTTAGTGCATTCTAATCGTTTGAGACCATCTAACGCACAAAATTCAAAAGATGCGTTCACGCGAGCTGAGCGACTTTCGAGGCAATTTGATTCGGCTTCCTCGCAAGTTTGGACGGTGTTGAGTGGCTCGCGTACTGTTCAAAACACCGTATATACTTGTCAGGCAGCTCAAAGCTCAATTAAATTGCTCCGGAAGCCGCTCAGCTCGCGTGTCTGTACTCTGATGAGACAAAAATCATTTGGAGCTGGGAAAACTGTCCAGAAACAAGCGACCCAGAAGGATTCATAATATATTGTTATCGATTAATCATTTCGAATATTCATATCGGAGCTATGTTTACATTCATCATCAATTTTCAAAACTTCAATGTAATCTAATATACCAAGAAGAAGTCATTTACACGGAGTTTCCCTAAGTAAATGCTTGATTTTATCTCTAGATAGGCGTCATATTGTGCAAGTGAGATCATCCTTCATCTCACTCTCCATGCGCTATAGAATAACGGATATTGGTATCGTGTATCTTTTCTATGGTCTGCCCGATCCAGGTCCATCTCTCTCGGACCTTTCACTTGCTTCATTACCCCCATTCGACTCTTTGGAAATGAATTCGTACGCCGTGTCCAGAGAGTTTAATATGTCTATGGGTTGGACGTGTTTTGATCTCTATGTGTGGTTATTTTTGGACGAAATTAGTTTCCATCATATCGTTATTTGAAATGGAAGTTTTGTTCGTGACGACTTCAGAAAAACTTAACGACGAATCTACATCCCCTCGAAGTGGTAGAATTCCGTCGTCTTGGGTTTGCGTAAAATCATCTATCATATATTTGTTGTCTGTGAGAATCATAGAACATATTGAACTACACTAAGTCCACTCATTCAGTTATCTGTGACTACACTCAGCTGCACTGAGAATTGAAAGTCAGTGGAGTTGGTGTAGTTAGTGTAGTTCATGCAGGTACAACGAACAAACCCAATATCTGTTTGGTGACGTATATGCGTAATTCAAATCCAACCTACATCCATTGAGTGACATTCAATAGCCAATTAGTAAAGCTTTGTATTAATCGCTCAATCTCGATTATAATACCTGATTTATCGGGGAAAATATTCGTTAATTAGTTTGGTCTATAGGATTTATTAGCCAACCAGTGCAAATGTCGTTTGATTTTTGGTCATATATTCTATTCCTGGCGATCGTATTTGCAGATTAGAGTTTACGAATAGCCACAAATTGGAATGCATTGTTATGTTCTGAAATTAAATGAGTGAAAATTGATGATGTTTAAAATTTTATTAGGTATAAATTGTTGCACCAGCTTTTCCTCTGTTACGTTTGAATGCGTTTTGTAAACAAGAGCTTATTGTTTATTTATGAACTTGTTTTCTATTATTACTGCCTTTTTTACGCGCTTGTTCCAGGGAACAGCGCGTTATCGTTTCGTCGCGATGACTGTAATTTTCGATGATTGAGCCGAAAATGGTCTTGAACGATTTGGTTGAACTCCCCGAAGAAGAATTCGTGGTCAAATTCAATTCTGTCCGTCCGTATGTGCTCTAACTTTCGAAGGAAAAACTCAGCGAATTGAAATTGTGATATTAGGTTTGCAGTCCAAATATCTCGGCTAACTTCGTTAATGGATGGAATCGGTTAGATAGTTTCGGAGTTAGGCCCAATTGAAATATTGAAGTAAAGAAGTATTAACTCGATCGAATTGAATCTTCGTGGACAGTTTTGAAATACCAACGCGCAACTTAGAGCAAAATTTCGTGAGGATCCAGTCGTCAGGAAATTAAAACAAAATTTTCGTTCGAAAATTTTCAGATGAATTTTTTTTTCTCTGAAGATATTGATTAGATTTCAACAGAATTTGGCACTTACCTTAGAGTCATTATTTAAAACTGATGTTCCAAATTTCAATCCGATTCCAATGTTTACTTTCGGAGACAAGGAAAAAAATTGGCCAAATTTCGTTGTTATTTGGAATTTCAACGTTATTTCCGCAATATCTCAAGAAGTACGAATGCAATAAGTTTGAAACTTCGTTATCAGATGGAGATTACCAACAAGCAACTATATGCATAATTTCGTGTTGATCCAACTGTTAGAATTCGAACAAGCTCGTAAAAGCCCATGACCTCACGTAATTTTTTTGAAAAATTAGTTACTTCAGAAAGGTTTTCAGTATGTGCACTTTGTCACGACTTATTTACTTTGAGACGATGGTACCTGGTGAAATTGGTCACCGAATGAAAGTTGACCATTACAGTTTTGTTCATGCACAACTTTCAACCCTTTTCAACCTCCTTTTTCTCCATTAAAGGGTTCGTAGGGCTTGAAAGTTGTGTATGAACAAAACTGTAATGGTTGACTTTCATTCGGTGACAAATTTCATGAGGCATCATCGTCTCAAAGTAAATGAGTCATGACAAAGTGCACAAACTGAAAACATCTTTGAACTAACTGAATTTTTTTTTCCTGAAAATCTCTGCATGCCTGTAAAGAAGATACAAATACCTCGCCAAAAAAGTACCACATGACCCACTTTCCCTATTCAAAAAATTTAGAGGGTTGATCGGGATGGCATAGGGTGCAATAAAAATCCTTCAAAAATGCATAAAAATATGGTACAAGTGAAACAAGAATTAACCTGTTTCAGGATTTTGTTGCCGAATATTTTCCTTCTGAGAAAATAAATCTGTTCCATAATTTTGACGTGCACTGTACAATTCTCTTATTGAATCTTTCTCCATGTAATCAGGCTTGACGAAAAAAAGGAAAAAACTATAATAAACTCAATTCCTCACAATTCTCATCGATTTCCAGGTGCATCGCCATAACCAACCATCATTTCATAGGATATGGATCAATATCTCACCAGCAGATCACCATCGTGATTCGCCATCTTGAAACCAGTCCGCCACATTGTTATCCGACGAGGTGGACCAAAAATCTGGACGTTAAACGTTATGCAAGTGTGCGGAACGTAGCGCGATTCTTGTTTTGTTTTGAAAACTCGGTGTGGACGATATCGATCAAATAAATCAGTGTAGCCATGCAACACCACCCAAGACCTTGGTACCTTCCGTGGGGGGTGCCAGTGCAGAAGATGATGGCGGTTCATTACCACCCTGGATCTTTGCAGCCGTTCCCGCAGATCATACTGACGAGGTTGCCCCCGACTCCGCTCACGACGATGGGCAGTTATGGCGCCCAGCCTGCTATGCGTCAGGGTAGAGAGGTTAGCATTGTTCGCTTTCTTCATATTTTTTGCTGTGACACGCGTCTTAAGCCGCATACAGACACGCGAGCTGAGCGGCTTACGAGGCAGTTTCAAGGGAGATTTTCCTTCAAACGAAAATACAGAAATTTTCATGAAAACCCTTCAGAACATCACATTTCAAACATACAATTTCAATATTATATTTTTAAAAGAATGTTTGATCACCTAAAACTGAAAAATAAAATGGGGATTTGCATTCAAAGGGATTTGTCTTGAGTGCACGATATGGCAACGTCGAATTCAGCTTTCTCGGGAAGAAGAGGACGTCAAACGTGTTACTTTGCTTAGGAAAACAGAGATAGCTATACTTCGATCTGGTTAGAGTAGAAGACAACGACCAAGCAACAGAAAAAGAAGAGCACAGACTGTCATACTGTCTTATTACTGACAAATCGAAAACGGAAATTAATTGGTTATATTGACAAAGAACACGTGTGTATTACAAAATAGGAATAAATATTTCATTATTTTATAGCAAACAAAGCTATTCTACTAAACACCGTTGTCACTTCGTGCATGCCTGGCAAATCCCAAACCCCAATTTTGAAATCTGATTTTGAATACTTTCTGAAGGTCATTAGGGAAAATGATGAATCAAACCCATAATAATTATGTTCATATTTGCATTTGCAGTAATAACAGAAATTCAGGAAAAACCCCCATTGGCCTCCTTCGCAAGTGTCTTCGGTGTTTTGAGCGGCTCGCGAGCCATTTTAACATCGCGAGGCTGCCTCACAAGTGCCTCGCAACCGCCTCGAAAGTCGCTCAGCTCCCGTATATGGACGCAGCTTTATGTCGGTGCGGTTCTGACTGGTTGACTCAGAATGGGTCCCTCGCATGTTTTTACTCGATTGTTCTAGGAAACAGCGCGTTATCGTTTCGTCACAATATTTGTAATTTTCTAATTTTGATTCGAAAATGATCTCGAAACATTGGGTTGAACATCCTGAAAAAGAATCCGTGGTCAAATTCAATTATGTCAGTCCATCCGCTCGTGTGCTCTAACTTTCGAAAGAAATAACCTAGTGACCCGAAATTACTATATAAGATTTGGAGTCCAAATACATCGGTTGAGTTCGTTAATGGATCAAATCTGTCTAATAGTTCCTGGTTTGGTCCGAAACTGTTATACAGATTTCACCCATTTACGAACTTAACAGATATATTTGGAGTCCAAACCTAATATGTAAGTTTCAAATGGGCTTCGTTTGAAATTTTGAGGTTAATTCTTTGAAATCTCATGATGTACTCAATCGATGAATTTGAAATTTTATGAACAGTTTTGAGATATTCCGTGCAAAATGTCATGTGGATCCAGTTGTTAGAAAATTTAATGCTATATGAAATTTTGAGGTTAACTTCTCGATATCTCATTCTGATTCGATCGGTTTAAAACTTTGTAATTGGTTCTTTCATACCAAGACGCAACTCAATGTGAAATTTCTTATAGATTCAGTTGTTAGAAAATTAAAAAAAAATTGTTATTCGAAAATTTTCGACAAATCTTTTTTCTCTGAAACTGTCAATCAGATTATAACGAAACTTGACATATACCTTAGAATCATTCTTCAACAACAATGTTTCAAGCCTCGATTCGATTCGATATTTACTTTCGGAGATATACAGGGTGATTCCGGAGGAGATCGTCAGATTTTAGGGTGAGTTTACACTAGTCTCTATTGAGATTATACAGGGTGATTCGTCCGATTCGACTGATTTTACTTTTATTGATAACTTTGGTATGGCCTATTCGATTTTAGAGGAATTTTCAGCGAAGTACAATATTGATGAGGGCATTCATTAATTTCAAAGTTTCTCTCAAAATAAGTGGTTGTCATAGTAATAATTACAGGTTAATTGTGCAGGTTGAAAAAACACCTTGTACATCGCATTTCCAAAACTATGATATCTGTTTACGATTCTACTATAATAGGTCATTATTTGAGACTTTCCAATTTTTTTGGCACACTTATAGTTTTCTGAGAAAATTCCATCAAAACAAGGCAATGCCGAAATTTCGCTCCAATCGATTCTACTTTCATTGATAACTTGGTACGGCTCATTAAATTTTGATGAAATTTGCAGTGTAGGACAATCTGAACGAGTACATTTAATAATCGCAAAGGTCTCTCAAAATACAGGGTTGTAATTGTGATAATTTTAGAATTTCAGATTGATTGTGCAGTAGAAAAAAAAACACCCTGTACATTGCTTTTCCAGAAGTTTCTTATTCGTTTCAGATTCTACAATAATATGTCAACATTCAGGGGTTTTCAATTTCTTCGGCACACCTCCAGTTTTCCTAGAAAACATTTTTGAAGAAGAGCATGATCGAAATTTGGCTCACAAGCAGTGAGAGTATTCCGCACTAGGTAGGAAAGCTGTATTGCCCAAGGATGCATAATATGCAAAGTATTCTTTTCAAATTCCAAATTCATATTTAATTGCTAATGTTTTGCATGAAATCATTCAATTCAGAATATATTTCGAATTTGAAAAGAATATTTCAGAAGTGACGAACAACTTTGCATCCTTGGACGATACAGCTTTCCTACCTAGTGCGGAATACTCTCACTGCCTGTGAGCCAAATTTCGATAATGCTCTTCTTCAAAAATGTTTTCTAGGAAAACCGGAGGTGTGCCAAAGAAATGAAAAACCTCTGGATGATGACATAATATTGAAGAATCTGCAACGAATAAGAAAGTTTCGGAAAAGCAATTTACAGGGTGTTTTTTTTAACTGCACAATTAATCTGAAACTCTGAAATTATTACAACTACAACACTGTATTTTGGGAGATTGTTGCGATTATTAAATGTACTCGTTCAGATTGTTCTACACTGTAAATTTCATCAAAATTGGATGAGCCATACCAAAGTTATCAATAAAAGTAGAATCGATTGGAGCGAAATTTCGACATTATCATTTTGTGGAAAAATTTTCTCGGAAAACTAGAAGTGTGCCAAAAAAATTTGAAGCTCTCAAATAATGACTTATTATATTAAAATCGTAAACAGATAGCGTAGTTTAGGAAACGCTATGTACAGGGTGTTTTTTCAACCTGCACAATTAATCTGGATTTATCACAATAACAACCGCTTATTTTGAAAAAATAATTTGAAATCAATGAATGTGTTCAACACTTTTGTACTACGCTGAAAATTTCATTGAAATCGAATAAGCCATACCAAAGTTATCAGTAAAAGTAAAATCTGTCGAATCGGACAAATCACCCTGTATATTCTCAACAGAGACCCCCAACCATAAACCAAACAGTGTTCCGACACTCTCTTGACTAGTGTAAACTTATCCCAAAATCGGACGGTCTCCTCCGGAATCACCCTGTATAGAAAAAATATGTAAAATTTCGTTGTTGTTTGAAATTTGGACTTATGTCCTCAATATCTCAAGAAGTACAAATGCGATTATCGAAACTTCGTAATTCTCTGAAAAATACCAAGGCAAAACGTACTGCAGAATTTCGTGTGGATCCAATTGTTAAAAAATTCAAAAAGAAATGTTTATTCCAAAATGTTTGACCTTTTTTGCCAGATTTTAACGAAATTTGGCACAGATTTCAAAATCAATATTCAACAACGATGTTTAGAATTTCAATTCGATACGATATTTACTTCCGGAGATATACCCAAAACTAATGTCAAATTTCGTTGCTTGAAATTTCGAGGTTATTTACTCAATATCTCAAGAAGTATGAATGCTATCACATCGAAACTTCGTAATAATTGGGATAATATCAACGCGAAAATTATCTATATAAAATGATATAGATGTATCAGTAGATTCTGTAAAATTATTTCACATTTCTTACCTAATAATTTAACGCCCTTCCTACTATAATATAGGAAAACATCGAATGATAGAGTATTAGTCAAAAATTACAACGTATATTGAATTCTCAGAATATATTCCATTGAAAGCTATACAAAACCTTATATGATAGAAATTCATTCATTCAGATATTTTTCACCTTATATCTCGTCTGATATCATTTCAGTTCTGACAGACAGTTGCCTTGACGACCGGTCGTAATTTTCAAATAGCGCCATCTTCAGTGGAAAAAACGAATTCTAGCGAATTCCCCAACATTGGCGAAACAAAATTGCATCTTTGAATTCACATCTCTTCTATGCACCTTAGATATAACGGAGTAGGTGACTTATCCGTTACAGAAGAAGATCTAATCATTATCTGTGATATGTGCAGTGAAAGTGAAAATCTCTTAATTAAATGAAGGATGTATGATCTGTCTCACTTTCTTTTTCAATTTTATGATAATTTAAGACGGAATTATTGTAATAATGACCCGTCATTATCACTTGGGGAATCTGTTACCGTCCTCAACAACAGTTTTGGTACACAGCCAACTATTCACAAAGGTTAACAATGTTTGCTTTATGTTCGACGTAACATAGGTTTGATATTATGCGGTGTTTCTATTGATTAGGGTTATTACTGTTGCTGTAGGGACCCAATGGGTCTGCAATACGAATATTGAAATTCAGCTGGGGCTTTATACTGTGTCGGGTATATTGAAATTGTAGCCTCATCGGTTTTCATAATACCATTATGTCTTGATTTTGCCTTGGCTGAACTGGATTCATTAGACCTAGAATAATGCTTGCAGAGGCAAGTTTTCAGTTTGGTTATTTAGGGCAGTCACGAGAGAAACGAGATTGAAGAGAATAAATTCAAATCTGGTAATTTATACAGGTTGTATACTTCATTCATTTTTATAAACTATCCCGGTTAGCCATGACAGTCTGACACATTTCACCGTGTATATTTTGAAAATGTTAGGTTATAGTCATTTTCCTGTCAGATATCTACACAACGTTGTCCTCTCTACATTGAAGTCGTAGTAATTACGTATTTTTCAAAATGTGTATTTACTTTGGGATAATAATGAATTTGAGAAAATATTTTGTGAATTGAATAATTCCAAAGACCTGGCGAATGTTGAAGAAACTTTTTTCTCTGTTAACACTTGAAATATTTCACGTATATAAACATGGTTGGAAGATTCAGTTATGCTATTTTCTTGTACGGAAATCAAGAATCGAGTGTTGAAATTTTACTGAAATATAATTGATAGAGTAGTCCGTTACTTTGTGAAAGTTCATTCGACAAAAAATAAATAAACGAACAGACAAACCTATGAAATTCCCTGCTCTTCGAAATTCCCAAGAAATAAGTCTACAGACGACATTTAAATACCTTGTTGCACAACTTGAAATACTCCAGTATGAAAATGTAGTAGTACTACAAAACCTATGTCACCTTAAAAGAACTAACTCAATTTATGAAGTTCTTGGTAATAATATGTAAACGATACACTGGGTTTTCACTCACATACGTCGAAAATCTTGGATAGCTTGTGATAAATTATTGATTCTAAATTATCAGGGTTACTATCAGAAAAAGCAGATTTCAATTCTACATAGCACTTCCTGATACTTTGTCTCTGTTCCTTCAAAACTACCTCCGGCATTTTCAGTTTCCAAGCGTGATGATTAGGTTGAAGTTGAGAGTAAAAACTGGCATAGGCATTTGGAAACGTCGCTGAGAATTATTTTGACATTGCCGATATTTAACAAGTGCCAACCTGCGTCAGTTTTAAGTGAAAAAACTTGATAGACCTGAATCAAGGCCAACCGGGATAGTTCATGAAAGTGAATGGAGTATATATTAGGTTGACAAGACTTTGAGAATATTGGAACATCCGGAAAAAGTCTGTGAGTTCTAAGTTATACATTAATTTCAACAATTGGCGAATGAAGATAAGCGCTATTTCCTCTGGTGGCTATCAGTGCAACCCAAGAGAGTCAGATTATCATTGACAAGTCAGAAGAAATGTCGAAAAAATGAGAAAGTTTGCATTTTGCTTGGTGTTTGTGTGATTTTGCAAGTGAGAAAAAGCAAACTCATATGGTTCTATGCACCTTACGCATATCCAACACGGAAGATAACCTCACTCTATGAACTGCACACTTGATCTGTGACTACACTAACTGCCAACATTTCCGCATCGAACATAGGGAAAGTTTACAACGAAACACACCGATCAGTATCAGTGGAGTTAGTGTTTTTCATGCAGGTACAACGAATAAACCTTAAAATCTAGAAAAGCGCTGGAAGTTATTGTGTTTACGGTCGGCCTAACGGCCGACTGCGTAAACAGAATAACTTCCGAAAGAAACAACTTAGAAATTCGATATTTGTTGAGAAGGATTGGACCTTAATTACGAAGGCCGAATTCGTGAATGGGTAAAATCCACCCAATTATTCTGCAGATGTACCCATTCAAAATTTTATTTTCCTTTTTTTTTCAAAGATACAGATCGAATTGTAATCTTGTACTTTCTCGAAAAATTACAGTTCGAAGGTTCATACAGAATTTAATGAGAATGATAAGATAATAAAATCACAGAAATTTTGCATAGAGTTTTCTTTCAACATCTTCAAACTAGCTGCGAAGTTTCATCAGGATTGAATCAGTATTTCTCGAGTTATATCGAAAAAAGCAACGATATCGAGAAAGAATCCTCTAAATTTGACATATTTTTTCCCGATATCTCCAAAACTTAAAATGGTATCGAACTGAAATTTGGTACACTGCTGTGACATATGAAGCTCAACGTCAGAGTGGAATTTTTGTCTGGATATGATGAACGGTTTTCGTAAAAAAATTTTTTGGAAAAATATTTCAAAAAAAATTTTTTTTTTCAATTTACTGACATTATGATCCTGATAAAAAATTGGCCCAAAGTTGCGCGTCGTGATACTCAACCTAACTGCCAAGTTTGAATTCATTCGCTCAAGTAGTTTCTGAAATAAAAAATAAATAACTTCAAAATTTCAAGTGGCTATAACTCCGAAACTATTCGAACTATTTGGCCCATTAACGAACCTAACCGCGGCATTCCAATGCGTGACCTACCCTGAAAGTTTCAAGTTGCTAGCTCACTTCGTTCGACAGTTATCGTGTCCACGGCCGGCCGGACAGAATCGATTTTGACACCGGATTCGTCATCAGTGAGTCCAATCTAGGCGTTTGAGACAATTTTTGGCTCAATCATCGAAAATCACATTGACATTTTGAGAAAACGATAGCACGCTGTTCTCCTAGAACATACGCGCAAAAAGCACAAGCATAGGGCGAAACTTGTCAAGCATCACAGAATAAATTTTCAAGAATTTATTAAACAAAGTTTTTTCGTTTTATTCGCCGTGTAAAAGAAGGAATTTCACAGAAATCCTCATAAGTGTACTTCAACCAGCAGAGGAACATATTCCCACACTCTTCAATAGAAAAAATTCTCCAATTATTTATTATTGGTCCATCGGTAGAGTTAATTATACGTAATCGCCCTGTTGTTTTCGTCGACCTCGGTCGAAGTGATGGATGCGAAGGTCGGAAATATCATGAAAACAGGAAACTGCAAGTTTTTTTGCTCCGGAGACGATCCTATAATTTCTTGTTACACAAGTCCGGGACCATAGAGTTCTAGACAAAAACTCCGGTCGCCTAGTATTTCTTATTGAAATTCCGCAACCTCAGGTATACGATGTGTGGGGAAATATTTCTTGGAAACGGAATCTTCGTTCTTGCTACTCTCTTTGTTATTTTCTACCTGAGGGATGACCAAACTTGAGCCGTCGACGGGTGAACAGAAATAACTGGACGATGGGCAATCAGATTCGCGCGCTTTTTCTGGGTTCAAGAACTCAATCATTTCATCACAATGTCTGATATATCACGCCCACTAAGATGCATAGAACACTGGTGCTCTCATTTTCATTTGTTTTCCTACTAAATCATTAGACGAGACTGGGGAACTAATTGTATTTCGTACTCTCGCCACCGACACAAACGCCACCAATCGACCAATCAGAACGCATGACACTATTGATGGTGAATCGGCAATTGTCATTTTGAATTTATGTATTCTCAGATTATTATTTAGTTATTGACAATGGGGGTTTTCCTGAATTTGGGTTATTACTGCAAATTCAAATTTGAACATAATTATTATGGGTTTGGTTCATCCTTTTCCCAAATTAACTTCAGAAAGTATTCGAAATCAGATTTCAAAATTGGGGTTTTGGATTTGCCAGGCATGCACGAAGTGACAACGGTGTTTAGTAGAATAGCTTTTTCTGCTATTGAATAATGAAATATTTATTTCTATTCTGTGGTACACACGTGTTCTTTGCCAATACAACCATACAATTTCCGTTTGCGATTTGTCAGTAATATGACAGTATGACAGTATGCTCTTCTTTTTCTATTCCTTGGTCGTTGTCTTCTACTCTTACCAAATTGAAGTATAGCTATCTCTGTTTTCCTAAGCAAAGTAACACATTTGACGTCCTTTTCTTTCCGAGAAAGCTGAATTCGACGTTGCCAAATCGTGCACTCAAGACAAATCCCTTTGAATGCAAATCCCCATTTTTATTTTTCAGTTTTAGGTGATCAAACATTTTTTTGAAAATATTATTTTGAAATTATATTTTTAAAATGTGATGTTCTGAAGGTTTTTCATGAAAATTACTGCGTTTTCGTTTAAAGGAAAAACCCCCATTGCGTGAAACTTTTTTGTGTTAACTTCGAAGAATAGGGTAGATCCTCAGATACTTTTGAATGGGTCCCTTCTTTATTTTGTAAGGACAGTGCAGATGTCAATGGAAATTAGTGTTCACATGAAGAAAAAATTTAATATATAGAAGGTTAACTTAATGATACTCAACAGCATATAATTCTTTTCATATTTGTCTTTCAATCATTTTCACTAATCAATCCTCAACTAAGCATATTATTTTCACTATTGAATGTGTTGTATCTTCTTAGTTCTTCATTGAATATATATGAATTGTTAAATTATTTTCGTTCACTCGAAAAGTTGTTAGGAAATTAAAAAAAAAATTATTCGAAAATTTTTGAAATTTTTGATGAAAATTTTTTTTTCTCTGAAAATACTGATTATATTTCGATGGAATTTGGCACAAACCTTGGAGTCAGTATTCAACAGCACTGTTTCAAATTTCAATTCGATCCGATATTCACTTTCAGATATATAAGGAAAAAATTTGCCAAATTTCGTTATTTGGAATTTCAACGTTATTTCCGCAATATCTCAAGAAGTACGAATGCAATCAGATTGAAACTTCGTATTCAGGTGTAGATTACCAATACGCAACTAGGAACAAAATTTCGTGCGGATCTAAATTTTGGAATTTGAACGAGCGCGTAAAAACACCTGACCTCACGTCAGTGCTTTTCTAGATTTTTCTGATGTGTTTTGTCTGTTGTGAGGAAATCTTCATCGTTTTCGAACAAATACATAATTCAGATTTTACGAAAACCTATAAGTATTATACTAATAAATCTTTCCCCAACTTTCGTTGAACTGAATTCATCGTATGAATAATAGCAAATTAAATCTGTGAAGGATAATTTCCCAAATTACTTACTTCGACGAACATTTATTTTTATTCACGTACCATACAGACAATTGCGTAGGTGATAATAAATATCCATATCACATGCAGTTAATATTTGTTCGAAATATTAGTGCCTATTCTTTCCTCAACACATCAGTGAGTTCTCATGTTAAGTTTGAAGTAAAAACAAGTATGTTTTTTTATAAATTCTCCAGCACAAGCTTGTCTCGGTCTGATTGATACCTTTCGTGCTGAATAAAAATTTTAGATCTGCAACGTTGTTAAGTCAGTAGTTTCCCCGTGCTTTTTCAACTCATTCTCCAGGACTTTTTATGACCAGAACAATTTTGCAAACTTCTAATTGTACGATTGACCTTTGAGTTTTAATTCGATCAGATATATAATTTTAGAATTATTGAAAAAACAACTTTTTTCAGGAAGTTGTTATGCAGATTTACGATTTCAACCCAATCCATTAAACATCTGACCTATACTCTGAAAAAAAGGATTTAATAAAAAAGAGAATCGTAATTATAAGCACTGGTAAAATGTCCTCTCCTCTTGAACATCCTCGCAATGAATCAATTATATTTCTCTTGTGCAGTTATTTCCATGGGGGAAAATAGAATCCATAAGGAAAGAACATATCTTCTGCGTTTTAAGAGAAAATCGATCACTTTAATGCCAATATAAGCAAGACAGAAAACAATATTGTACCGTAAACTTCGAATTCGATGCCATTTTTTGTGTGCTGGTATCAGGAGGATTATTTCAGAAAATCCGGAGACATTTCAGGAGCCTGAACAATTTTCTCTTACTTTCAAGAAAAGGACATTTTTCTTTTCACTGGATATTCTTAGGGTTATTTCACATTTTTCAACATCTATTTTAATCATTATTGGGAATTCAAATGATCTAGAATGTTGTTCCATTAATTTACAGTTTTACTGTCGTTTAGAGTTATTCGAAACTCATCATGATATCAGTTTCAAGTCTCTTCTTTCGAATTGAATACTGTTCGGCCAGCTGTTGTCACGATATCGTTCGAATGGAATGATCTAGCGACTAAAATTCGTATGCCTAAACGACGTTCAAGATCGTTAATTTTATTGTGAACACAATATAACGATATTTGTCGAGTAGGTTTGGACCTTCACGGCGAAGGCCAAATTCGTGAATGGGTTAAATCCACCCAATGATTCTGCAGATATACCCATTCAAAATTATATTTTTCCCAATATTTAGAAAATTCACAGATTATATCTAATAGACGACTTCGGTCTAAGTTGCCAACCCACAATTTTCTTCACAAATTTCCTATCACTGGGGAACGGGAATTCCAGGACAAATTCTACATGATAAGGTTCGTTCTCTTCATTCTACATATTCATTAAAGATGCCTGGGCTCCTCAAACAAGATAATTCTTTCCAAATATAGGTTTTTGTTAGGCTGAAATATGAGTTGGGATTCCTGATTTCATGTTAATAGTGTCAAGTTTGAATAGGATATGTTCCTCAAATTAACTTGGTTATTTCGGTTGCCGGTTTTCCGTTCTGTAAATATGAAATATTCGGTTGGTTCCTGACAAAAAGGTTACTTACGGAATTTGATTGATAAAAAAGCAATCTTCCTGTCACCAGAACTAAGACATGTTAAGTCAATGCGCCAGAACGACAATGAATGTTTTATGACATATCCATAGCATAGAACAATCTTTATTTACCTTATGATCCATAGACCATACTTAGTAATTTTTCCATTGTTGACTGTTGTCTCTCCTATGTTCTATGGATCAGAAAGTCAATAAAGATTGTTCTATGCCATGGATATGTTACCATAGAACATTGACTGTCGTGCTGGTGACAGAAACAACGTTTTTTCATCAATCAAATTCCGTAATTAACCTTTTTTCAGGAACCAACTGAATATTTCATATTTACAGAACGGAAAACCGGCA
Organism: Myrrha octodecimguttata; assembly: GCA_958510865.1. Classification (NCBI taxonomy): domain Eukaryota; kingdom Metazoa; phylum Arthropoda; class Insecta; order Coleoptera; family Coccinellidae; genus Myrrha; species Myrrha octodecimguttata. The sequence goes on from OY294057.1 coordinate 77,136,215, forward strand.
ACCGAAATAACCAAGTTGATTTGCGGAACATATCCTATATAAATTTGACACTATTAACATGAAATCAGGAATCCCAACTCAACTTTCAGCCAATCAAAGATGATCCTAACAAAACCCTATATTCGGAAGGAATTACATTGTTTGAGAAGCCGAGGCATCTTTTACGGATATTTATAAATAACGCGAACCTTATCATGTCGAATTTGTTCTGAAATTCCCGTTCCCTAGTGAAAGTGGATTTGTGAAGAAAATTGTGCGTTGGCAACTTGGGACGAAGTCTTCTATTGGAATCCAGTATTTCATCGAGAAATGACAGATCGAAAATTCATACGGAATTTCAGGAGGATAATATAATGAGAAGATCACACAATATTGAATATTTGAAAAACTTTCAATTTTTTTCAAAATTTTCTAATATCATCACGAAATTTTGCACAAAGTTGCCTATTGGCGTTTTCAAACTAGCTGCCAAGTTTCAACATGATTGAAGTCGTGTTTTTCGAGTTTTTCCGAAAGAAACAACGATATCGAGAAAAAAGCACGAAATTTTAGATATTTCTTTCTGATATCTCCGAAAATATTAACCGTATCGAATTGAAATTTGGTACACTACTGTGAAATATAGAGTTCAAGGTGGAAGCGTATTGTTCTTCGAATATGATGAATACTTTCGAGAAAAAATTTCCAAAGAAAATTTTGAAAAAATTTTTTTTTTGGAATATACTGATCTCAATAAAATTCTGCGAGAGGTTGCGTGTCGTAATGCTCTAACTAACTGCCAAGTTTCAATCCAATCGCTGCAGAAATTTCTGAAATATCAGGAAATAACCTCAACATTTCAAATGGCTCTAACTCCGAAACCATTCGGCCGATTTTGCCCGTTAACGAACCTAACTGTCGCATTTTGAAATGCAACCCTTCCTGAAAGTTTCAAGTCGATATGATCCTTCGTACGCTTGCAATCGTGCAAATGGCAGGCCGGACATAATCGGTTTCGTCATCAGTTCAACCTAGTCGTTTGATATCATTTTCGGCAGGATCATCGAAAATTACAGACATTTGGACAAAACAATAGTACGTTGCTTCCCTAGCATACGTGCGTAAAAACTGATCCTAATTGAACTTTGCGAGCAGTTGGCGAATGCCGAAGCACAATTATGTGCAAACTTTCGGGATGATCATGTCATTAGCGATCTACAGTGTGTCCACGGATTGGGTGTTGGTAAGGTGTAAATGACGAAAAATTTTCGAGTTAGACTCTGATATTTTGGGAATCGCCCCTGCTTGGTCTCAAATTAAGATGTTGAGAAAATGAGCCAAATCTATTAATATACAGGGTGGTTTAGAACTGATTTAAGGAAAATTGTTAAGAATAAAACACCTTTGTTTCAAGAGATATCGAGAAAGTTCATTGAGAAAAGTTGTTTAGATTCAAAAGACACGGCTAAATCTCGAATTTCAGATAAATCGATCAACTTTGATTTTGTAAGTAGGTTATGAAAATATTTGATAATCTCCATGGTTGCAAATGCCAGACGTGACTTGAAACGTAAATTTTATTCGTCATAAACGAAAATTTTCCTGTTAAAAACATGCTGAGCATAGAACAAAGTGTGTTTATTGTGCAGTGCTACGGCTTAGGTGCAGACAGCACGAAAAATTTTCGAGTTAGACTCTGATATTCTGGGAATCGCTCCTGCTTGGTCTCAAACTAAGATGATGAGAAAATGAGCCAAATAAATTTATATACAGGGTGGTTCAGAACTGATCCAATGAAAATTGTTAAGAAGTACCTTTGTTCTAAAAGATATTGAGTTTATTGAGAAAAGTTGTTCGGAATGACGAGCTGCTGCAGGAACTCAAGTTAGAGATAAATCAGCCTACCTTGACTTAATAAGTTGGTCATGAACATTTTGTATACGTGAGATTTTTGTCATGATCAAAAATTTTAATTTTGAAACTATTTTTTTAGCAGGGTTACGTGATACCGCAACATTTGGCCAGCGTCAATGCAATTGTCTTATAACTCCCTGATACGAAATGTCTGCACCTAAGCCGTAGCACTGCACAATAAACACACTTTGTTCTATGGTCAGCATGTTTTTAACAGGAAAATTTTCGTTTATGACGAATAAAATTTACGTTTCAAGTCACGTCTGGCATTTGCAACCATGGAGATTATCAAATATTTTCATAACCTACTTACAAAATCAAAGTTGATCGATTTATCTGAAATTCGAGATTTAGCCGTGTCTTTTGATTCTAAACAACTTTTCGCAATAAACTTTCTCGATATATCTTGAAACGAAGGTGTTTTATTCTTAACAATTTCCCTTAAATCAGTTCTAAACCACCCTGTATATTAATTGATTTGGCTCATTTTCTCAACATCCTAATTTGAGACCAAGCAGGAGCGATTCCCAGAATATCAAAGTCTAACTCGAAAATTTTTCGTCATTTACACCTTACCGGCACCCCACCCGTGGACACACTGTATATCGTTCGCGTAAAAGCTTCTGACTTTCCGTCTTTCTGCTGTGATTTCCTAGTTATTTTCCAAGAGCAAGCCCCCAAAAAACGATTAAACTTCAATGAAAAATCAAGTAGGATGTACCAAATGTCTCGACGGAAGGTCGGAGTGCCGGAATTACGCCATTCAATCAGGATTTCGTTCCCGTTTCATCGCTATGACGCGTCCCGAATTAAAAAGGCTCCCAATCCAAGAGATTTTCACCGAGTTCGAATGCGTTCCCGTTCAGCTGTTGCCTCCACGTTCCTTGCAGGCTTCTTATTCTGTTGTGAAATTTTATCGGAATTGCTCTTCAAGTCGAATCTAATTTGCATTTTTCTTTATTGGGAAATAATTTGAAAATCAGGAGAAAATGAGTGCTGGTATTTTTTTCTGTATTTGTATTTATAAATTTGCCGATTCAATTCCATTTCAATAGGAATGGTGTTAACTTATTTGTATAGTTCAGAGAATAAATTGATCATTGATTAAGGCTGATGTATCTTTGATTACCAAAATATACCGAAGACTTGAAAGGAAAAAAAATCATTGATGGCAGTATTCTTAGAACTTGCTAAGGCCTTCGACGCGGTGGGCACGTTTTTGTCAGATAAAGGCTTGCGGAATTGGAGGAGATTTGATTGGCGTCTGAATTTAAGATTGCAGCGCCACGGTGGCCACTTTTAGAACCTTAGATACAGACATAGATTTTGTTTTCTTAGTCGATTTTGTACTGTTTGTTAGTGTTTGGTTTGATAATTTTTGATTTCACGATTTATTCAAAGACTTTTTAGACGTTTATAGTTGACGAGAGTATTACTGGGAGTACAAATTCCATTCTTATAAAGTAGGTATGTATCATCCTCCAATCTAATTGAGTGTAGCAACTCTAAAATTACGAGGATATCTCCAAGGTTAGACAGTTTTTTAGTATTATTTATTTTCAAATCCAAATATGGCAAGATTGACATTGGTGGATTTCTTAGGCTGCCTTGAAAGTTGAAAAACAGATAGTATTGTAAAACATAAAAATAATAATAATAATATTTATTTTCATGATCAAAATTTACATTCTGAAACGAAAACAGGTCAAACATAACAAAAAGATGAAAAATCGTGCAGTACTTAACTACTTGAATAACATATAGTTAGGCTTACACAAGAAAATTATAGTTTAAATAATCATTTATACAATATGGTTCCAAATCAATCAGAAGATTCCGAACAATTTTTTTAAAGTTTTTCATTTCCGTTATATTTTGATGATTTTTGGATGATTTATTGAACAGAATAAGGCACATGTATTCGACGTTTCTCTGTGCTAGAGTGAGAGAGCATTTTGGTAGATGGAATGAATGGATTCGTCTGGTCATATTCAAATTTTGATATTTTTGAAAATAATGCAGGTTACTCTTCAAAAACACAAGACAACGAAATATGTATAAAGCAGTCAATGTTAGGATGCCTTCTCTTTTGAAATTCCTCGGCAGTTCGTTCTGGAGGATAGGCGAAGCATAGTTTTAAGTGCTCTCTTCTGAATTACGAATATTCTATCTATTTCAGAACTGTTTCCCCATTCAATGATTCCATAACCCATGATCGACTGGAAATTCGAAAAATACACAATCTTCAGCAATTCTAGGTCAGCCTGCTGCACCAGAATCCGAAAAGTATAGATTTTGGAATAATAGACAAATACTCATAACTTCATATTTTAGCGAAGAACTAAACACTATATTGTGAATAAAATGAATACATTCACATAAAACTAATGCTACTAGTACCGTGAGCCTTATTCATTATGGATTGACAAATAAATTTTCCAACTCTCATATGATTGGTCTTGAAAAAGCTGTAATAAATAAGTCTTTTACAACTTTGTTTTCATCGGCAGAAGCACTTTGAGCGAACAGTATTCATCACCAGATATTTCCTTGTTGAGACTCTTTTTTTTCAATAGTCAGTTCTAACACTAGAACATTTACGTTGTTCCTTAATGTTCAGTTTAACCGGCAGATTTCTGGAAGGCATAGCATTCCTCTTGAGTAAATTTCTCTGCTTGGATTATGGGCCTGAAAAAAAATTGTCTTCATGAATGTGATCTAATATTTCATGAGCAATTCGTGCTTACCTCTATAAAAATGATCATCATCGGTAAAATGCAGGTAACAGACTCTAATAAATCTTGTTTGTAGGTTTTTATCGATTCTTCAACACTTTTAGGCACGACTTCTTGAATGAAGTTTCTTTCACCCAAACTCGAAATTTTTCACCAGGCTGTGGAAATCTATGGAAAGGGACATTTGAGTTTGCTTTTCCTCAGTAGAAGCACTTGTAAAATCACACAAACGCCAAGAAAAATTGCATAAACTTTCTCAATTTCTCGACATTTCTTTTAACTTGTCAATGATAATGAATGTACCTTGAGTTACTCGGATAGCCACCAGAGGGAGTACCGCTTATCTTCATTCGCCAATAGCTAGTTATCTGAGAGGAAGCGGACACTATTTGTATAATATAATAACTGACAAAGAAACTGAAACACCCAGAAGGAGCTGTTTGAATTTTAAATTTTTTTGGGTGAATCTAGATAGTATAGCAAGGAGTAAATGATAAAAATTTGGAGAAACAAATCGTGAAGGTTTTTTCATGTAAACATTTTTTGTTATTTATATTGTAGTCGTTTTTTGCACATTTTTAAATTTTACAACAAACCAGCTGTTCGAAGAGATCCAAAGTCGATGTTTTGTTGTTTTTGAAATGCCTAGAGGACCTGTACTCGGAATTTATCGCCAGCTAAGTGAATTTGAAAGAGGTCGAATTATTGGTCTACGGGAGGCGGGGTTGTCATTTCGAGAAATCGCTAACCGTACGAATAGAAATCCAACTACTGTTATGAGATGTTGTCAAGCGTGGTTTGATAATGCCCAAAATCGAGAAGAGTAGTCACCTGACAGACACAAATGAAGTTCGAGACCGACGTCTGAGAGTTATGGCCATTAGAGACCGATTTGCGACAACTCGATCTTTGGCTGATGAGTGGTTAGGAGAACAAGGCCATCCTGTAACTGTACGAATGGTTTATCGCCTTATAAGGCCTCTTGGACTGCAGCATTATCGACCCCATCTTGTGTTACCTCTTACGGTTGATTATCGCCGTCCACGATTAAAGTGGTGCAGAGAACGGCAAAATTGGAATGTGGAATGGCATCAGGTCGTCTTTTCTGATGAATCTCGATTCTCCTTGGGTGCACATGATGGCCCAAGAAGGGTAAGACGACATCGGGGAGAAAGACGTGACGGTCATTTTGATGTTGAGCGTCATGTGCACCGGACAGGAGGCGTAATGGTATGGGGTGCTACTGCACATGCAAGTAGGTCGCTCACCTTCAGTCTATATTGACATGACAGCGCTGCGTTAACTTCAAGAATGTTTATAATATTACTGAAGAAGTTATCGTTTCATTTCGATTGTTGGACTACCAAATAACAAGAAAATGCAGTTCACGATCTTGATGTTACATTTCTAATGTCTCTGAGTATAATTTAATCAGAGTATTCAGCGCCACTTTTACTAATGAATCAAGTTTGTTCCCATTTTGCTTCATTCTGTCAACTCCATGAATAAACAGAAGATATTCAAGAACATTTGAAAGATAATAAACGGGAAATGAGGAAAATAAGACAGACAGATAACTCTTTCTGTTCAATTCTTCGGGATAACCAATTCAATCATGAAATTAATTTCTGCTTCGGTCTAGTGTTTCCGACGATCTAATTGCAGAATGCTGTAATGAAGAATGTCTGTAGGAGATGGCCCACCTGCAGGAAAGACCAGTAAGGGCAGGATTCAAAGGTAGACGATTTAATTACGGCAGGACTCCTATTTTCACTGTCCTTAAGAATGTGCGTCTCTTTGAAGTTCGTCCGGAATTTTTGGAGCGGTCTTGTAGAACAAATTCCAGGAATAAGGAAGAAGAGCAAAGGATTACGATCGCGATAAACATAATTTCATGTGGAAATTGGAAGGGGGACCTGACCCCGTTCTCAGAAAGTCATTTCCTCTTGCATAAAATATGGAAGTAGGGTTCAGCTTCGGACGGATTTGGAGTTGGCGTTTGTGATTTCTCCAATATCAGGATATCGTGAAGGTTTCATGAAAGATTTGAAAAAAACGCTATGAATTTTACACGAGGGTTCATTATTTTCTCAATTGAATAACCTAATACCATCAATATCTTGAATAAAACTCATATATTATTTCAAAACTCATTGGTTTTTCACCCCAAAATTTGCAGTGTTTTTGCGCGCATGTTCTAGGGGAACAGCGTGCTATCGTTTTGTCCAAATGTCTGTAATTTTCGATGATTGAACCGAACATGGTCTCAAACGACTAGGTTGGACTCACTGATGACGAATCCGGTTTCAAAATCGATTCTGCCCGGCCGGCCGGCCATGGACACGACAACTGTCGAACTTGGCTAGTAAGCGACTTGAAACTTGAAGGGTAGTTCACGCATCCGAATACCGCGGTTGAGTTCGTTAATAGGCCAAATCGGCAACATAGTTTTGGAGTTAAAGCAATTTGAAATTTTGAGGTTATTTTCCTCATATTTCAGAAACAACTGGCCCGAATGGACTGAAACTTTGCAGTTAGTAGAAGCATAACGACGCGCAACTTTGAGCAAAATTTCATTTATATATTATGGTCACTCAATTCTGAAAAAAATTTTTTCAACATTTTTTCCGGAAAAATTTTTGTTTTCTGAAACCATTATTCATATTCGCAAACAATTTCAGTTTTACCTTGAACCTCATATTTCACAGAAGTGTATTAAATTTCAGTTCGATACGTCTATTTGTTTTGGAAGTATTGGAAAGAAATATGTAGAATTTCGAGGTTTTCTTCTCGATATCGTTGTTTTTTTCAGAAAATACTGATTCGATCGTGATGAAACTTTGCAGCTAGTTCAAAGATGCTGAAGGATAACATTGTGCAGAATTTTGTGATAATCGTGTCATTAGAACAATTCGAAAAAAAAACTTTTTTTTTTTTTTCAAATATTCAATATTTTGTGATCTTCTCATCACATCATCCTCATCAAATTCTGTATAAACCTTCAAACTTATGTTTTCTAATAAAGTACTCGATTTTTGGAAATATTGGGAAAATAAAATTTTGAATGGGTATATGCAAATCTTCTCTACAAATATCGAGTTTCTGAGTTTTTTCTTTCGGAAGTTTTTGTGTTTACGGTCCGTCCTTTAGGCCTAAAAATTTGCATCCGGATGATTTCCAACCAGTTATAAAGAAAACCGCTGCAAATTGTGTTGTGAAAAACCAATGAGTAATGAATAATATATAAGTTTTATTTACGAAATCAATGGTATTGGGTTATTCAACTAAGAAAATAATGAATTCTTGTGTGAAATCTGCAGCGTTTTTTCTATTAGTTCATTCAAATCTACATACTTCAAAATGTAAACTGAAATTTTCAGGGAGGTAATTTTTTTTTTTTTTGGTCGATCACTATGGTTTATTATTTGAGTTTATCAAATAATAAACCAAAACTATGTTCTCGTTGGAACTGGAAATGTTTGAATCGAGAACTTAAAACAAATGTTTTGATTCTTTAGTTCGTTACTCTCTCTTCTAATGCAGGATATTTCTCAAATTGAGGTTTGAGATCCGAATTTGAAATAAATCTGAGATATTTTGTTTTCCAATCAGAAGTTCTTCACAAAAATTTGCCCATTAGTATTCTTCAACTAATTTCGAAGTTTCAAACTTATCGCATCAGTACTTCTTGAGATATCGTGAGGTACACTTCTCGAAAGTTTGAATGAGCACAAATTCGAAACCAAGTAGTCGATTTCGTCCATTAGCTTCAACGAGATGTCTAGGCTGCAAATCTAACCTGAAAGTTTCCGAACAGAATCAAATTTGACCACGGATTCTTCATCAGTGGGTCCAACCTGGTCGTTTAAGGCCAATAGACGACTTCGGCTCAAGTTGCCAACCCACAATTTTCTTCACAAATTTACTATCACTGGGGAACGGGAATTTCAGGATAGATTCGACATGATGAGGTTCGCGTTATTTGTAAATATCCGTTGAAAATGCCTCGGCTCCTCTAACAAGATAATTCCTTCTAAATATAGGGTTTTGTTAAGATCATCTCTGATTGGTTGAAATTTAAGTTGGGATTCCTGATTTCATGTTAAAAGTGCTAAATTCATATAGGATATGTTCCACAAATCAACTCGGTTATTTCGGTTGCCAGTTTTCCATTCCGTAAATATGAAATATTCGGTTGGTTCCTGAAAAAAGGTTAATTACATGATTGATTGATGAGAAAGCAATCTGTCTGTCACCAGAACGACAGTCAATGTTCTATGATAACATAGCTATAGCATAGAACAATATTTATTTACTTTACGATCCATAGAACATAGAAGAGACAACAATCAACAATGGAAAAATTACTAGGTATGGTCTATGGATCATGAGGTAAATAAAGATTGTTCTGTGCTATGGATATGTTACCATAAAACATTGATTGTCGTTCTGGTGCATAGATTTAATATGTCTGTGTTCTGGTGACAGAAAGATTGTTTTTTCATCAATCAAATTCCGTAATTAACCTTTTTTTTTCAGGAACTAAAACCGAATATTTCATATTTACAGAACGAAAAACCGGCAATCGAAATAACCAAGTTGATTTGCGGAACATATCCTTTATAAACTTGACACTATTAACATGAAATCAGGAATCCCAACTTAAATTTCAGCCTAACAAAAACCTCTTTTAGGAAGGAATTATCCGAGGCATCTTTTACGGATATTTATAAATAACGCGAACCTAATATATCGAATTTATCCTGTAATTCCCGTTCCCCAGTGATAGTAAATGAATGAAGAAAATTGTGGATTGGAAACTTGGGCCGAAGTCGTCTATAGCAGCTCAAAATTAGAAAATTCAGACATTGTGACGAAACGATTCGAGTTGTTCCCCAGAACAAGCGCGTAAAAAAAAGGTCGAATTAAACGAATTGCTATGTCGATTCCGTTGACCGACATAGCCACTATCTAGCAACTAGAACATAATTTTCATTAAACTATCCCTACAATAAATCACCCAAATAATTATTATTCAAATCCGCAGAAACTTAGTTAATTCCATAATATAACAAGATTCCATCTCGAAACACTTCCACAGAGTAGTGGTCATATATCATAGAATTTTTATGAAGGGTAACGATAAATGAAGGTTTCTCAGCATGCAGTCCTATAGTTTGCCCTGGTAAAGAGTTTTGTATCGATTTATGACTATGGACTTTGCTGAAATAGCAATAGTTCAGAGGGTGAACAGGGTTCCTTTCGTACAACGAAACAATTCCAAGATTAATAATGTTATACGACTCCGTTCTATAGGGTGCTTCGATCCCTTGGTCAGTGAAGTAGGCCTCTTCGTATTGCTGGTATCGTGTTTAAGATGTATCGAAGTTATTATTATTAACCAGGGGGTTTTCAGTAGTGGGAAATGCTTATTTTGAATGAAACACTGCTTTCGAGGAATTCTGATGAGGTGCTTCGTGGCAGTTTCATCTGAGAATGGTTAGCTTGTGACTCTGACAACGCACTACTTTGAAGATGAAGTCGCAAGGTGTTAAATCACGAGATCTCGGTAGCCAATTGTGATCACCTCTTCGAGGTATAACACAGTCCTGAAACTTTTCCCGCAAAAGATCAATGGTTTCGTTGCTTGTGTGGCACGTAGCGCCGTCTTGTTGAAAGTAAACGTTGTCCAGATCAATACCATCCAATTAAGGCCATAAAAAAATCATAAATCATCTCTCGATAGCGCAATCCATTCACCGTAACTGTTGCTCCAGCCTCATTTTCGAAAAAGTAAGGTCCAATGACTCTGCCGGACCATAAACTGCACCAAACAGTCACACGTTGAGGATAAAGAGGATTTTCAACAATAACTCTCGGGTTTTCCGAGCCCCAGATGCGACAATTTTGCTTGTTGACGAAGCCACCGAGGTGGAAATGGGCCTCATCACTCAAGATGATTTCTCGATGGAATTCCGGATGATTTTCATGCATTTCAACGACCCAATCAGCAAAGACACGACGTTGTTGATGATCGGCCGGCTTGAGTTCTTGTTTTAACTGAACTTTATCAGCCTTAAGACCCAAATCATTATGCAAAATACGGTGTAATGACGTTTGTGGAATGCCTAATTCCAAAGTACGACGAGGAATGGACAAACCTGGGTTTTCTTCAACACTTTTGGCTACAGCAGCAATATTCTCGGCTGTTCTTGAGCGACGTGCACGCGGGTTTTATTCTTCACATCACTAACTTGTCCCAACAGTTCGAATTTTTCCACCAGTTTCTTTATTGCGGTCCGACAAGGTGTTTCACGACGACCCAAAAATGTTCAAGTTTTACGAACCGTCTCTGCCAAATTTTCACCATTTCTATAGTGAATTTTAATAATTCCAATGCGTTGTTGAAGCGTGTATCGGTCCATTTTTACTAATGGCGCAGTTTCTACTTGTCAAATGTCAAAAAATGACTGCTTCAAAAGTGACATCTACCGAAATAGCGGGCTATTCAAAATAACACCTCTTATTGGAAAACCCTTTATAACTATAGTTTTTCCATAAAATATGAAGCATGGTTTGCTTAAACTCGAAAAAGAAAAATTCAGACATCATTTCGAATTCTTTCGAGAAAATGAGAGAGATCGAGCTAACGACTTAACAAATGAGCGTGATGTTATGATGATTTTCAAAAATTCTCTAGATCCACATGGTACGAAATCGATCCGGCTCCTGCGCCATTTGGTTACTCAATGGGTCCTTGCGTGTAACACAAATTAAGGTTGACTCTCACTATACGTTCGGTAACCTTCCAGTATACTTGCCGTAAAATATTATTAGGTGTAAATGAATTATATATTTATATATATTCTTTTGAGATGAGCAGTACATTTTTTTTATATCAAATAATTTGTGTCATAACAGTATTAGCAGAGGAAATGTAAACGGGGTACCATACATTTTTACGTATGATACAAGAGCACAGATAAAAACCTCAGGAAAAACTCTGTCTCCCCGTATAAGTGTAATGAAATTGTTGTTTTTTATTGAAGGACTTTTTTTTCATCGACAAAATTTCTCCTTTACCATGCGATGCAGGTTGAAATCTCGAAATCACACCTGAAAACAAAAAAGGAGATGAAAAAACTAATATGAACTAGTAAATGATATAGTAAAAATTAAATCAATTTAAAGTTTACGATCCACCTCAAAAAAGAATCAGACACCGAATGAATTGCCTCGAAACCATCGTCAAATTTATATATTGGACAAATATATAAATTTGTCGATGGTTTTTTTTTGTAAATGAATTGATGTATGCACACTAAACGTTCCGTTCACGTTTCGTCTAAATGACATTTTTGCCTACCAAATATTGACGTTAATCGTACGGGAAGGATACTGGAAGAGGTTACGGAACGTATAGTGAGAATCAACCTTTATCATGTTTTTATATTTTTCTCATTCTATCTCAATCGGAAATCACGATGTATGCCATCACAAGCTCTAAAAAGAAAAATTCAGACGACATTTCGAATTCTTTCGAGGAAATTAGAGAGAAAGAACCAACAACACTTAACAAATGAGCGTGATGTTTTGATGATTTTCAAAGAACCTCTAGACCAACATGGTAGGAGATCGACCCGACGCCTGCGCCATTTAGTAACTCAAAAAGGTCTCTTGCATGTTACACGAATTATCATGTTTTCATGTGTTTTTCATTCTATATCGATCGGAAACCATGATGTATGCTATGAAAAACTCTAATAATTCGGGAATTCCGGAAAATTTGGTATTAAAAATAGTTTAACCAGGACGCATGATCAAAGTCGCGAAATATTGCCTCCTGGGTCACTCGTTATTGCACAATACAGCCGACGCTCTCTATTGGCTTGCTACAGAGAAAGGTACACGAGAATAGAGAGAGAGAGAGTGGATATTTCGCAGTTCGTCACAGAAGGTGCGAAGTTTCTTTCGTTTGAATAGTCACCATGTGGGACCAAATCTAAATCGTTTTCTCTTTGAATATTGAAATTCTTGACGGCGAATGAAGGTTTTCAGTATTTTACGGGCAAAATATTCGATTCCAATGATAACAAAAACATGCAAGAGACCAATTGATTTGTACGGAAAGGATTATCTAAATTGGTCGAATGGTTTCGGAGTTATGGTCATTTGAAATTTAGAGATTACTTTCCTGATATTTCAGGAACTACTCATGCGATTGAATGTAAGCTCGATTGTAAGTTGAAGCATAATAACGTACAACTTTCCACAAAATTCCGTTGAGATCACAATGTTAGTAAATTCAGAAAAAAAAAATTTTCTAAATTTTGTTCGAAAATTTTTTTTTTCTGGAACTGTTCATTGAATCCGAAAACCACTTCTGCTCATACCTTGAACATCATATTTTACAGCAGTGTACCAAATTTCATATTGATACGACCATAATTTCTGGAGATATTGGGAAAAAATATTTAAAATTTAGTGGTTTTCTTTTCGATATCGTTGTTTTTCCGGAATAACTCAAAAAATACTGGTTCAATCGAAATGAAACTTGGCAGCTGGTTCGAAAATGCTGATGGGCAACTTTGTTCGTGTCATAAGAACAGTTTGAAAAAAAATTTCGAATTTTTTTTTCAAATATTCAATATATGTGATCTTCTGATCATATTTTCCAAATTTTATTTTTTTCCAATATTTCCAAATATACTAACTAAATATTAGTTTGACATTCGATGAAATACTCTTGACCCATGTGAACTATGATACTCTTGATTCACGCGGAATCACGTTTGGTCCAAATGAGAAATCTTACGTATTTCCAGTCGGAAATACTATGGCTTTGATACAAATGTAAGATTAATCATTTTTGTATTTGAAATATTTTTCTAGAAGATTTCCATTTCCTTCACCAAGAAAATATAATATGTTTGCTGCAATAAGCGGCTCTCAAATACAAAAAATGTATGGTATCTTAAGAAGCCTTTCATAATTATTTTTGAAGATGTCAATCATAATTAAGGTGCAAATGGAGGATCAACTTTTCACAAGAAAGTTTTTTGGGAACAGGGTTTCGAAGATCAAAGAGCAGAAGTCTTTTGAAACAATTTGCTTGGTTTCTATGTTTACTCTCGACCTCCAATCTAAAATAAAATTGTATAGTCGGTAGTTCACAAATATAGGTATACATGTGATTATGTTTGTGCATAACACACATGCATGAAGGCATGTACTCACATATTTCAATTCAAACTTTGTTCTCGAGTAATCAAACTTATTCTTAAAACCAATCTTTTCTTTTTGACTTTCGAAACTCTGTTCCTGAAAAACTTCCTCGATCTTGATAAGTAGTTCACCATTCACACAAAATTCATAATGCATCATCAAAAACACGAACTCGCTTGTTCACTATTCACTATGGCGGCCATGGCGTTGTTTCCTATCTAAATATCCATATGTTCTGCGATTCTACATTCCATACGCGTCTTCAGCGCTAATACCGCTTATTGGTCGGGGGGTCACGTGAACGTGCTTTCGACATCAGAACACATTAAATAAGAAATTATATTCTTGATCCAAGGGAACTATGATTAGCTGAAATTGTTTTCTAAAATGAAGAGAACGTATTGTTATGGTTTTTTCTGAATCGGTATTTAAGAAACAGAAAAAAATAACTTACCAATGAACACAAATGCATATATTCAATCATTTGTTTTCATAATATACAATTAAGTTAATTCCAGGCCTCCAACATAGTAAATTCTATCATAAGATATAATAAATGTCCAAATCAATCACGATCCAGTAAAAAATCCAGAGAATTCATTCCAATATTTCAATAGTTTATTCAGGGCACATAATCCTTCCAAATTATCCTTCTCAACAGGCTCCTCATGATCTGAAAGTATAAGAATTTGTATCAATACCTTGAATATTATAAAATTGCCTTATCTAGTCAAAAAGTAGGAAATTATGAGGAATTTAAGTGATATTTTGTTGAAAATTATTATTATAGGTTTGAATGGAACAGAACTAGCAATCATTAGTGGAATTAGATGTAGAATTTCAAAGAAAATTTAAATTTAGGATAGAAGTTAAGTCTCGACCCATAAGTTGCACATAATGTGATTATCAGGTTTCTGAAGGAACAAAATTGCAGCTATATTTTAGAAATAGGGTTTATTTAATATAATGAAAGCATTTTTTGGCGATTGTAAGTAGAAATTCAAGAATAGTAGGCAAATGAAATTGTTAACTTAGAAAATTGCACATTTAGGCATAAAACTTGAAAAATTTTGATATTAAAGATTTAGAATATATGCAACAGGCACATCAAAATACGGAAAAAAAATACGGCCGAATTTTCTAGACCAGGTTCGATGAAGGAAAACTTCCCTCATCGAACCTGGTCTAGAAAACTTCCCTCAGAAGGGAAAACTGCGAAAGCATCATTTTTGGAAGACATCTTTAAAAGCAAGGCTAATAAGATGTTGAAGAAAATTCCGAAAAGGTATAAATACCGAAGCTCGAGCACAGAGAATTTAGTCCATTTTTAACCATTGTCAAGAAGTCTGTAGCTGCTCCTCGTAAAAAAGTTCTTGATACATCGTAATATTCCACTCAGAAACCAAAGTAAACCAAAATTGAACCAAAGTGACTGGCATCCTGGAAGCAGATCAGAATTAAATACATGGAATGTTGAATAAAATCCAAGATAAACTAACCAGAAAAGAAAATCCAGTAGTGATCCAATCCACACAAGTGAACTCCAGAAAAATAAACTTCATTTCAAGAGTCAACCTTTGGAGATTTGTACCTTGCAGTAGATAAACACGACAAACTTTGGAGGTTATACAGAAAACCCGAACCACAGAAGAATATAAAGCAATAAAGTGACTAAAAAAACACCGTGGGTGTGACTAAAAAGACATTATTATAAGTTTTTAAATTTAATTTAATTATTTGAATTAGTTAGTTAGTAAGTTTGGCATTTAAATCAATTTCCTTAAGATTATTTCATTAAATATTGTTATTCGAAATTATATAAACTATTATTTCACGTCATAGAATCCTCCTGAGAAAGAGACAGAAAGCCGCGCAAAATTTAAATCAAATTCGAAATTCATATTTTTGTTATTGGATCCTGTTGAAAATTCAAAATTCAAAATTATTCAAAATCAAACAACAGTCAGATTCATAACAGTATGTTTTGGTTTAACTGAATTCGAATCAAGAAATTTCATGTGATCAGGCATACAACGGAATAAGTTGAGAATAGAAGTATATTGTTCAATTTCAGATTATTATTCTTGGGGGATGGTTATTTAATTCAAGAATATGTTTATATTTGATGTAAGAGATCCTTTTTCTCTGTGTACTCATTACCTGTTGGATGACTTATCGTTAGCATAAAAATTTCAAAAAGCACTGCCGTGAAGGCAGCAACTTTTGCGCGCATGTTCAATGTAGATGACCGCTTCAGCAACGAATTTGAACGTGCGCGCAAAAGCTGCTGCCTTCACGGCAGCGCTTTTTGAAATTTTTTTCTGATAAATTACTGGATTTCAATTCGATCATATCTGTATTTTTGGACATATTGTAAAAATAAAATTTTGAATGGGTATATCTACGGAATCATTGGGCGGATTTTACCCATTCACGAATTCGACCTTCGTAATTAAGGTCCAAACCTTCTCTACAAATATCGAGTTTCTAAGTTGTTTCTTTCGGAAGTTATTGTGTTTACGCAGTCGGCCGTTAGGCTGACGGCCGACTGCGTAAACACAATAACTTCCGAATGAAGCAACTTAGAAACTCGATATTTGTAGAAAAGGTTTGGACCTTTATTACGAAGGCCGAATTCGTGAATGGGTAAAATCCACCCAATGATTCCGTAGATATACCCAATCAAAATTTTATTTTTCCAATATTTCCAAAAATACAGATCAGATCGAATTGAAATCCAGTACTTCATCGAAAATAACAGTTCGAAGTTTCATACAGAATTTAATGAGGATGATATGATGAGAAAATCATAGAAATTTTTTTTTTCAAATTGTTCTAATAACACGATTATCACGAAATTTTGCATAAAGTTGTCTTTCAGCATCTTAAAACTAGCTGTGAAGTTTAATCAGGACTGAATCAGTATTTCTCGAGTAATACCGAAAAAAACAACGATATCGAGAAGAAAACCTCGAAATTTGACATATTTTTTCCCGATATCTCCAAAACTTATGATCGTATCGAACTGAAATTTAGTACACTGCTGTGAAATTAGAAGGTCAAAAGGTGACTATAATTTTTTTTGGATATGATGAATGGTTTCCGAAAAAAAAATTTTTTTGTAAAAAAATTTCGAAAAAATTTTTTTTTTTCATTTACTGACAATATGATCTCAACGAAATTTGGCTCAAAGTTGCGCGTCGTTATACTCCACCAAACTGCCAATTTTGAATCCAATCGCTTGATTAGTTTCTGAAATAAAAAATAAATAACTTCAAAACTTCAAGTGCGTATAACTCCGAAACTATTCGACCGATTTGGCCCATTAACGAACTTAACCGCGGCATTCTGATGCGCAACCTATCCTGAAAGTTTCAAGTAGCTAGCTTGCTTCTGTCGACAGTTATCGTGTCTACGGCCGGCCGGCCGGCCGGACAGAATCAATTTTGACACCGGATTCGTCATCAGTGAGTCCAACCTAGTCGATTGAGACCATTTTCGGCTCAATCATCCAAAATTACAGACATTTGTACAAAACGATAGCACGCTGTTCCCCTAGAACATGCGCGCAAAAATAATTCAGTTTCATCTCTGAGCAACGAGCATGACTTTCATCCATGTTTTATGCGTTTGTCGAATCCCTAAACGGATCCAGCACCACTCAAACCTTTTCAAAGCCACCCCCAACACGAAGATGAATCGAAATTCGGCCAGTCGTTAAACCAAATCCCAAAACAGCATTTCTGTACCGGGGTTCATCCGCCCAAACTGGATTAATTGTCGAAACCTGAACTCCGAAAATTACCAACCTCAGTTGGAGAACTATTAATCGCATTTCGGCGAAACAAAAGGGGGACTGACAAATTTAATGAAGCCAGCGACGGATGGCGTAGAAAACGCATAGAATGCCGAAGTAAAATGGCCGTCCGTCACGTTCGTTCGTGTTCTTCTGGAATGATTATATTTCGGACCAGAATGGCAATAGGGACTTCGCGTCTTCGTGGAGCTATTGATGGCGATTAATTGGTTGAGATGATTGATGGTTGGTTGAGGTTATCAAGTTTTGTTGACGTCATAGTTTGCGTTGGATCGCGGAGGTGAAGCGGATTTTGTGTTGAAAATATGAGGCGCCGTTTGGGACAAAAGTGTGTTTTCAAATATAAGTATTTTCGAACCAATATATTCATTAGTTGCAGCAATATATTTATTTTTTACGAAACACAATATATTTATGAGTTGGGTGTTACAAATATACAAATTCGTGGTAACCAATGAAGTAATTAATTCGACCAATCCCAAGTCTTCACGAGAGGTCGCACCGGCAGCGTTTGGTACTGAAGCTTTTGAAGGTTTGCGAGGTAGCTTCAACCCCTTTGGGAGAGTGTCACGTTTCATCCCGGCTTAGTTTGGGGGAACTCGTCAGGGCGTGCACCAAACTAAGCCGTTTACATGCCTACGTGAGCGGACACCCCTTGTGCGGATCACAAGGGAGTGTACCAGACCGTTGAGGATGAGTGTACTTCCGAGATCTTGAGAGGATCTACCAGGGACGACGTGCGCGCTAGCGACCCCTGTACGTTGACCGATGATGTGGCCAAGCGTTACAAGCAGGTAACGTAGGGTACTTAAGACGCAAGGGATGGTACTGCGCGTGCGACTTAAGAAAGAGCTGAGAGAGGGCGCTCGCTACAGGACTCCCCTTCCAGTGAAAGCGATACCAGAAATATGCATCTGGAGTAAAGTGACCGAGACCGAAAAGGTGTTCTCCTCTAATACGCGGCTGTGAGCGAGCCGTTGTACCATTGTTGCGCTGTTGAGCACGAGTGTACGGCATTTGATGCACGGTTGACCAAACCGTTTTGTGTTGAGCCGTATCGACTGTGTACTAGAGCGCTCTGCCTCGTCGTTCGAGGGGTGTGACCGATTTAGAGGAGGTCAGCTTTTGACGGACTGTAGTCATCGCCGTATTGACCAGAAGGTTTCCCACAAGTGCGGCCCGTGATTCAACCGTGATGACGGCGTGATGCGGAGCAGCTGTGTGCTTTTTTTAACGCAGGGTACTTAAGACGCAAGGGATGGTACTACGCGCGCGACTTAAGAAAGAGCTGAGAGAGGGCGCTCGCTACAGTACAGTTCTGAGCTTCTGCCAACATGGCGTAGTTACTAGTTCATAAGTCGCTCACAGTAAGCAATGGTTGGGGAAGTTATCTAACTGACAGAGTTCTATTACCTTTTTTCCTACCTCCATGGTTCCAAGTTCCAAAATAATAGCATTAGAAGATCACGATACAAATAAGATAACCATATGGTTGTAGCAGATTATCTCTCTATTCTTTGGTGAAGAGCACAAGGGAAATGAGAGGGAGATACACCGATTAATCAAATTGATGAAAATGAAAACGCACCCATTCAAACGTCTGTATACAAATACTAACAATAACAAGGTTAAGTTTACTGTTTGGTTTGTGCTACTGCAAGAAGTGTTGAATAAGGAGTATAAATGAATGATGCATTAAATGTCCATAACACTGTAAATTTTACTTCGTGAAGTTTTTTTTTTTTGTATTTTTGTATTTTTTTCCGAATCTCCTAGGCTTCAACGAAACCCCTCAGAAGCTTAAAGCTTGTGCGAGTTAGGATACCGGGTGTGTTCTGTGTAGGCTTTGTTACTAATTCCTTGCGCCACGTTAGGAACAGCACTGTTAATTGTTTACCCAACAGCGAATGGTTGGACGGTCCCCTAAAAACCGGAAAAGTTATTTCCCGGCCAAGGGCTTGAACCCCAGACCTTACGATCATGGGGCTTGCGCCGTTGACCGTTGACAAAATCTTAATTTCACATTTCTTGTCGTAGAGAACTACGAACCGAATGAACTGAATTGAACTCTAGTATAAAGACACAAAACAGCTGCTATTAGGATTCCTTAATATAATAATATCTATTTATCCACAAGATAGATAACGAAGAAACATATCTTCGGTAATGTTATTATAAGTGGGCATTGATTGATCATTGATTGTTACATATGTCATCATACACAACATGCTACAAAAAAAAAGTAAGTTTTCTGCTTTCAATATCGACAATCTATAAGCCATCTATCAGCCAGTGCAGGTACTACACATTAAGAAGATAACTACTTGATATGTTGTACTAATGGCTACGCCATGTTGCCATATGCTCGGAATGTGCTGAGCGATGCCGGTGCGCCCTCTCGTGGCAACTTGGAATAGGTCGAATTAATAAATATTTTGGACACCAGGAATTTGTATATTTGCAACACCCAGCTCATAAATATATTGTGTTTCGTAGGAAATAAATATATCGGAACGAAAAAAAATATACCGGCACAGAAATTGAATATATTGCTGTAACTAGTGAATATATTGGCTCAAAAATATATATCTTTGAAAACGCACTTATGTCATATAAAATCTACAAAAATATTTCTGCACGGCGACAATTTTGATAAAATTGAACCCAAAAATAGATGATCTCCCAGATAAACAATGTTCAGTTTGGTATGAATTTTCGTACGAGCTAAAATGATGGCAGTTTGAACAGTTTTTCAGCATTTATTTCCATGGAAACTTGTTACTTATCGACAATGAGATCAATCAGACATTTACTTGTAGGTTCATAATAATTAACTAACATAATTACGAGGACGAATATCTGTCGATAAATCATCAAATATTCCACTATGATCACTGAAAAGGAATCTAGATACTTGTCACCTTTCAGATGGAATACTGCAGTTTAACAACGTACAGCGCGCCATCTTTCAGGAGCATCTGGCGAATCCTACCTTCGAGTGCAGAATACTTTGATCGATGTGTATGACGTTCATCCTGTCGTTGTATCACAGTTTTGGTTGATTGGATGATGAGCTCTGATCAAGGTGGAATATTTGTTGATTTATTCGTCCTTGGGATTATGTTAGTTAATCATAACTGGAGCTCTCTTTTTTGCACGAACCAATGCACGTCAATAATTATAATGTTTATTTATTCCATAAAGCCAGAATACGTCCATCCAAGCAAGACACATTTAAAAATATACAATACTGAATTATCCACATTGCAATTTTATACTCTCATTATACGGAATTTCCAATTAATTCATTACGAAATCTAAAGGTGAAATGCCTATTCAAATCTGGTCTACAAATATATGATCTCTATTTCGTTTCTGTCGATTTTTTTCTTTATTTACGGTCGGGTTAAAGTTATCAAAATGAATTCCCAGATTTTATTGAAATTTGTTGGATAGTTTCCGAAAAACAATGTCCATTAAAAATTTAAAAGTACTCGAATTTTTACGCCTTTGTTCTATCATTTCATCACGATGTCTGTAATTTCCGAATTTTGAGCCGAAATTGGTCTCAAACGACTAGGTTGGACTCACTGATGAAGAATCTGTGGTCAAAATTGATTCTGTCCGTCCGGCCGGCCGTGTGCTCTGTAACTCTCGAAAGAAGAAACCTAGAGTCTTGAAATTTACAGATAAGGTTAAGATAAGATCCTGAATATCTCGGTTGAGTTCGATAATGGGCCAAATCTGCCGTACGGTTTTTGTGCTACAGCCATTTGAAATTTTGATTTTTCAATAATTCGAAAAATATTTATCTGATCGAAATGAAACTTGGTTGAAAGATGAAAAGTGTCAATAAAAAGAATTATCCATGGAAAAATTCGAAAAGAAATTATTTTTTCTTAATTTTTTTAATTCATTAAAATTTCACCATTTTGCAATGTGAACAAGCGCGCGAAAGCTGCTGGCTTCACGTCATTGCTTTTCTTGATTTTTTATATATTAAGATACAATCCGAACAACATATGTGAGCAATAGGCGACTTCGGTCCAAGTTGCCAACCCACAAATTTCGTCCAAAATTACTATCACTGGAGAATGGGAATTTCATAACAAATTCGATATTATAAGGTTCACTTCATTTATAAACTCCGTTAAAGATGCCTCGGCTCCTCATACAAGATAATTACTTCCAAATATAGGTTTTTGTAAAAATCACCTCGGATTGGCTGAAATTTAAGTTGGGATTCCTGATTCCATGTCGATAATGTCAAGTTTATATAGGATATGTTCCGCAAATCAACTTGGTTATTTCGGTTGCCGGTTTTCTGTTCCGTGAATATGAAATATTCGGTTTGTTCCTGAAAAAAAAAGGTTAATAATAGAATTTGATCGATGAAAAACCTCTCTTTCTGTTACCAGAATGACAGTCAATGTTATTTGATAACATATCCATAGCATAGAACAACTATCATTTCCTTTATGATCCATAGAACATGATGGAGACAACAATCAATTATGAATTATTAAGTGTGGTCTATGGAAATAGATTGTTCTATGCCATGGATATGTTACCATAGAACATTGACTGTCGTTCTGCTGGCCAAAACTTCCGCGGAAAATATGAATAAAACAAAAAAACGAAGAAGATTTTTACATCCTATGGATATAAATAAAGTTATGAATTAGGGTACCAAGAATCAAGAGAAAATCACCGAACTCGAAGGAGAATGCGATCGCGAACATGAAGATGTATGTAAACCATCAAAACCATTTGTGTTGGGCGCCCAAAGAATCATTCAACGTACGGTTCAATCAACAGAACAATAAAGCAAACGAGAAGTAAACTCCTATTTCTACATTCGAAAAGGCAGAAAGAGACGTTGATTGCACCGCCCTCTGCTCATATTCAACACATAACAGCGCTCTGGTTTGGTTGCGGGATAAATAAACACAGTAGCGGCACGCTTCGACGGGCCTTTGCTTTAAAGCAAACATGGAGGTAGGAAAAGAGTGGAGGGGCCTAACGTTTGAAAAGTATCACCTTAGCCGTCTCTAGAAATAGCACAGTTTGACAACGCCGCATGAAATCGAAACTGAGAGGCCGGCCGCTTCAACATTTAGTACGTGAATATGAATACAAAGATTCACTTTTCACTTCGTCAAACTAACTAAATGACTTTATTTTCGAGAAAATCCTTAAACTATAATAGTATTATGCCCTGCACAGTCAATAAATCGAATAGCAGCGTTTATTTATTCTCAATAATCGTGAAATGACGTTGAAACTCGAGTAATGACATTGAAGTTGTTATTCAATTTATTGTTCAGCAAGAACAACGGGAAGGTGTAGGGCCATCTCTTGCCAAAATAACATACAAGCATTTCTTTCTTCATTCTTCGGAAATCCGAAACAACTAAAATAATCTTTATTTTGGTAGATTTATAATTACTTTCACAGGATGACGCAACACTTCCAAACCATTTTTCTGAGCCTATGGTCTCAAAACGATACTCACAAGAAAACAAACTGATCCAAAGGTAAATTCACTATTTACAGAACGACACTTAATAATTATAGCACTGGAACACCCGGTATTGATATATTGCACTGATTTCAAACACTTGTTGCACCGATAAATGAGTTCGCGAAACAAACTAAACACCACCTGCTACTGTAAAAACTTATAGAAAGGCCGCGAAGTGCACAGGGTTCGGGGGCCGTTCGGGGTCTATCCTAGACGTTGCCAGATTATCTGTTACCGGCCTATGCATTGAAGACGGCTGTGGTATCACACACTTCCGAGAAAGTTCTGTGGATTTTTTCCATACGAATATGGCCGACTTCGAATGATTTCTTCTTCTTCTTCTGATTCCTATCCGTTCCGGATGTTGGCTATCATACATGCTATTTTGACTTTGTTGGCTGCTGCTCGAAAAAGCTCTGTGGTGTCCACGTTATACCAAGTTCTCAAATTTTTCAGCCATGAAATCCGCCGTCTACCAACACCTCGTTTTCCCATCACTTTTCCCTGCAATATGGTCTGCAGCAGCTGGAATCTGCTTTCGTTTCTCATTTTGTGTCCGAGATATTGGAGCTTCCGAACTTTCACCGATTCCACAACTTCCTTGTCCTTACCCAGCCTCCTAAGTACTTCATTATTGGATATATGATCCATCCATGAATATTAACCATACTCAACGTTTAAATAGTTCGATGAGGCCATATTGGTAATTTCTAATACGCAGGTCAATGAAATCATCTGTTTCGTTAAAGTGACATAACAACGCATGACAATTACTCTATGAATGCCAGCGGCGTCGCAAGGAACAGGTTCAATGTTAAAATAGGCGTGCAAGTCGTTGCAATGTACAATATTATTGTGATAATGCGCAATGTTAGATATTTTTATGTTATGCACTCCATTTTAGTTCTTCTTTCCTCGAAAATTCTTGAATTTAAAAAAGTTGCAACATTGTGCATTTTACCATTGTTTTCAACCATTTTCACCCAAAAAATTCCAGTGGTCTGACCTTGAGATATAAGCGAGGTTTGATAACATTTAAATGTGGCTGTGTTGCCTAGCTGTAGTTTAATACCACGTAGTATTGTTTCCTCTTAAGAAAAAGAGCATTATCCTTTAGCTCCAATGCGCCGGCCTGCCGTGAGTAATTTAACTTTCGAAGGCAGGGATCTGAAGTCTTGTTATTTTACGGGGAGCTTGAGTCCCCTTCTTTTCATCTTGAGAAATAGGACTTATGGTTTCTGAGTAAATCAGCCGCAGTTTGAAATTTTATTCTCCCAATAACCCTTAAAATATCGTTAGAGTTTTGAAAATTCGCTCCACTGAGAAATATAGGATTCACTTACTAATCTTCAAATCTCTTGTCAAAAAATACTGATAAAATTGAACATGGTAATTGTAGGTGTAGTATCAACGCAGAGAATTTCCTCTCAAAAATGTTATTTCACAGAAATTATCAGCTAGATTTGGCATGGTTATCTTGCAACTCTTACTTCAGAACTGTAGGCAGCGTAGATTACTTGAGTCGCCAGACGATGGCGCCACTGACCGATGCACGCTAGCTACTCCGTTCCAACATAGCATAAATGTGTCTATTACGGTCGCTCTCACTACGCCGCTTCTGAGGCTCTCATAGGCAGAGGCAGGTGCCAGAGGGTTCAATTCATCTCATGAGTCCACCTCTGGCACTGGCACAAAATAACTCACCAGAACAGCCAAATATCCATACAGTGTGTGAGATTGGCAAGGAACCACCCTCAATTTCATGGCTCTCATGCAAAATCAGAAAAAATGCAGAAAGAGGTGAACTTTACTAACGAAAAAGATCAAGTGTATGCCATTTTTGAAATCAATCGGATTATCTTTGAAACTATGTATTTCCCCTTCCCTCTCCATTAAAGAGTTGAGGGTTTTCTGTCATCACGTTCATGAGGTGCGCTGTTGAATTCTGAAACGGAAGTGAACCGAAACGGAATTCAACGAAAAATTGAAACGATGTTCAGATGAAAGTGCTGTGAACGCGATAAAAAAAATTATAAATATTTTGATGGTTTTCGTTTCTGTTCGGTTTCATTTCGCTCCGTTTCTGCTTAGTTTTCTCTTCAGATATTAATTCTTGTTCTTATTTCCCCGGTTGACATCCGCATGTTTTTGAATACTCAATAAACTGATTGCAGTCGTTCGTTTTAATTTGATTAAAACAACGAAGATTCGATAGAGTTAATCTCAGAGAAAGAATGTTCATTTCCCTCTGGATGTATAACTCGTGAAAGAACTTTGTTGATGAATTATGCTAAACTTGACTTAGTGGTTCAAAAACAATGGTCAAATAAGAAACGGAAGCGAACCGAAACGAAATCCAACGAAAAATTGAAACATAATCTAGCTGAAATTGATCTGAACGCGAGGGCGATTAAAAAATTTATGAATAATTCGTTGAATTTCGTTTCTGTTCGGTTCCGTTTCGCTTCGTTTTTTTATAACGGAATGCGACAAGTATAAAAAATGATTCTTTCGTCATCCTAGGACAGAATCATATCTAACAGTTCCGTCTAGGAGTCCGGCAAGACATGCATTTTCGTTGTTACTGCCCCTATTTCTATCCGCATGATGAATTCGCATGTATTTGAATAATCAATAAACTAACTGCAGTCGTTTACTTTAAAGTAAAGTGCAGACTTTGCCGCAGAAACTCCGGCAAGGAAGACGGGTTTATGCGTGTCCGGAGCTACTTAAAATTGAATTAGGCTACGGAGAATTGATAGCGTGAACAAATTGGGAGTCAGGATACCGACTACGCGGAATTAGAAAACGGCAGTTTTGCGTTAATCTGGCGATTGTGCAAGATGAAGGCGAGAATATTGGTGGGTGTGCACATGCGAAACGTCGGCGGGGGAAATTGTGATTTAGGCTTTACGTTCGAGGCAATACGAGATTAATGGAGGGTTTCTCACGGAAGCTAATTCATCAAAATCAGGGAACAATGGGCTCTATTTTTGGCTTGGACGAGTGAAACGCATGGTGCCAGTTAGAGATTGACTTGGTGGTCACGATGCGTCATTTTGTAGTTTTTTTCGGGGTTTTCACTTCCAATATATGAAACAGAACTATGAAAATTGAACGAAAATTGTTTTTTATCGGAAACGTCGCTGAGGATTGAAGGATTACTTTATTTGCCGAGGGTAGATCCTAAAAATTTTTAAAAAGCACTGCCGTGAAGGCAGCAACTTTTGCGCGCATGTTCAATGTAGATGACCGCTTCAGCAACGAATTTGAACGTGCGCGCAAAAGCTGCTGCCTTCACGGCAGTGCTTTTCGAAATTTTTTTCTGATAAATTACTGGATTTCAATTCGATCATATCTGTATTTTTGGACATATTGTAAAAATAAAATTTTGAATGGGTATATCTACGGAATCATTGTGCGGATTTTACCCATTCGCGAATTCGACCTTCGTAATTAAGCCCCAAACCTACTCTACAAATATCGAGTTTCTAAGTCGTTTCTTCCGGAAGTTATTGTGTTTACGGTCAGCCTGACGGCCGACTGCGTAAACACATTAACTTCCGAAAGAAACATCTTAGAAACTCGATATTTGTAGAGAAGGTTTGGACCTTAATTACGAAGGCCGAATTCGTGAATGGGTAAAATCCACCCAATGATTCCGTAGATATACCCAATCAAAATTTTATTTTTCCAATATTTCCAAAAATACAGATCAAATCGAATTGAAATCCAGTACTTCATCGAAAATAACAGTTCGAAGTTTCATACAGAATTTAATGAGGATGATATGATGAGAAAATCATGGAAATTTTTTTTTTCAAATTGTTCTAATAACACGATTATCACGATTGCATAAAGTTGTCTTTCAGCATTTTAAAACTAGCTGTGAAGTTTAATCAGGACTGAATCAGTATTTCTCGAGTAATACCGAAAAAATCAACGATATCGAGAAGAAAACCTCGAAATTGGACATATTTTTTCCCGATATCTCCAAAACTTATGATCGTATCGAACTGAAATTCAGTACACTGCTGTGAAATCAGAAGGAAAAAGAGTGATAATAATTTTTTTTGGATATGATTGATGGTTTCCGAAAAAAAAAATTTTTTGTAAAAAAATAGAATAAACGAATATTTTATATTGTCCGCCAATACCGGCTAGTGAATATTATAGCAGGATTCAAAGTTTTTCTGAAGAAAATTCTGGAATGCGAGCAGCCGTATCAAGCCTCTTGCATTCCGAAATATTCACTCAGAAAACTGCGATATTGGCGAGCAATCTTTCAAACTGTTCAATTTCATTTCTCATTTCAATTTCTACCTAGCTGGAAAAATTGAAGCTTTCTGAATTTGAATCATAGAACTAAAACAGGTGGATCATCGGCTCCTACCTTAGTCTAAGGTTCCTTCCTACCCTTAGTATTAGATTCTCGACAATTAATGAGTTTTCGGATTGTTATTGATATTCTTGCATATATCCTTCAATTTGTTTCATCATATACATGCTCATTACCTTTTATATTCAACCTCATTTCAAACTCTGAGAAGGAAAAATATTGGATTCCGATTGAAACCAGAAACGGATATCCACATGTTGACGGTAATGGGGGTTTTTCCTGAATTTGGGTTATTACTGCAAATGCAAATTTGAACATAATTATTATGGGTTTGATTCATCATTTTCTCAAATTACATTCAGAAAGTATTCAAAATCAGATTTCAAAATTGGGGTTTGGGATTTACCAGGCATGCACGAAGTGACAACGGTGTTTAGTAGGATAGCTTGTTCTACTATAGAATAATGAAATATTTATTCCTATCAGTAGTGTTCTTTGTCAATACAACCAATCAATTTCAGTTTGCGATTTGTCAGTAATATGACAGTCTGTGCTCTCCTTTTTGTATTCCTTGGTCGTTGTCTTCTACTCTAACCAGATCGAAGTACAGCTATCTCTTTTTTCCTAAGCAAAGTAACACATTTGACTTCCTTTTCTTTCCGAGAAAGCTGAATTCGACGTTGCCATATCGTGCACTCAAGACAAATCTCTTCAAATGCAAATGTCCAGTTTTATTTTTCAGTTTTAGGTGATCAAACATTTTTTTTTAAATATAATATTGAAATTATATGTTTGAAATGTGATGTTCTGAAGGTTTTTCATGAAAATTACTGCATTTTCGTTTAAAGGAAAAACCCCCATTGCAGTACGCATACCAAAATTGATGGATACCTCCGATCAATGGAATTTTTTGGAAATCTTCGATAATTCAAATAACGCTACTTATTTCGCGTTCTACATGTAAAAGTGGTATTCAGTTATACAAGAGTATTTATT
Source organism: Myrrha octodecimguttata (assembly GCA_958510865.1). Lineage (NCBI taxonomy): Eukaryota > Metazoa > Arthropoda > Insecta > Coleoptera > Coccinellidae > Myrrha > Myrrha octodecimguttata. Next base: position 77,164,744 of record OY294057.1, read on the forward strand.
GAGATTTCAATGTTTCAAATGAATTTTTCCATAGAATTGGTTTTTTTGTGTCGTGAGAAACCAATGATTTATGAATAATGTAGAAGTTTTATTTAAGATATGCCTGAGTTTCATGAGGAAATTCAATCTTAAAATACTTAATCCGCAGGGTGATTTCTATGAATAATAAATTTTATCCGATTTTTAGTTGTAATGTTTCAGATATTGGGAAAGAAAACCGAAAAACATTGAACTACTCACAATTATAAAGTTGTTAAGAACATCAATGGAGCATTTGCACATTGTGTTTATAAAATAATAAACCAATCCGTTAAAAATTTCCCGATATGTGTTGAGAATTTGGTAATCTATCTTTTCATCTACTTTTAGATATATGATTCTGGATGAGACGTCAACCGATTATTCCACTGAATTCCAATCTGAGAACCGAATGCGATGATTCATTTTCGGGATCATTGGAAATTTGCAGCGATATTCTTGCACCGATTTCGGTTCAGCTTTTTCAGAGAAAAGCCCCGGACAACTGACGGACGAATTTTTTTATCAGTTCATTCAAATCTACCTACTTCAAAATGTAAAGTGTGTAATTTTCAGGAAGATTAATTTTTTTTTTGGTTTTTCACTAAGGTTTATCATTCGATTTTATCAAATAATAAGCCAAAATGTTGCCTACTGAACAAACGATCGACGATGTGAACTGTAACGTTTTAGAGTCTATGATTCCTTCATCAGACAATAAAGAGAATCCCGATATTCGCAAGGGCATTCTATAAATAGTAATTTCAGTTCCAACCTAGGTAAAACTGTGATTTTCATTCAATTCAAACTTGCGATTAATTCAGAACACCCTATACGAACAGCCACTGGCCTTGACTGCGTTCACGGATAGACGGCGTTATAGCATTCAAGTGTAATCGTTTAATATACGCCGGAACAAAAAAAAAACAAATTACACAACTCATAATAATGCACTCGAATGGAATGTAAATTCCGTTTTCGAGTACGACGCCAAAACTGTGTTGTGTATATTCACAGACTGCATCGTGCAATTAGCAAGTCAAATGCGGAATACTAGGCATCGGGACATTACGAGAACGAAGACTTATTGCAAAGACACAAAAACGGACATGTTTTAAGGGAATTAGGAGTATTGTGCATGCAAATATTGATCAAACTATGAAATTCATTAAATCAGAAGAGGTTGCCGAACTGGGTCGGTACTGAATCATTTCCTGATTTCTTTTTTAGTGTCGAATTATGAATGGTTCGAAAATACATAAAATATTACTTGAGCGGTGGCATGGAAGTTGAATATTTCCGTAGATATTTGGAATGTTTAACGATTTTGAATTCGTCATAGCGTTAAATGTTTTTATTTTTACTTAAGATGAACGTTGAACCTCGAATAGTTCACAAGAAATAGGTCTCTTGCATGTTACACGAATGATCATATTTTTATGTTTTTGCGCGCATGTTTTAGGGGAACAACGTGCTACCGTTTTGTTCAGATGTTTGTAATTTCCGATGATTCAGCCGAAAATTGTCTCAAACGACTAGGTTGGACTCACTGATGACGAATCCGGTGTCAAAATCGGTTCTGTCCGGCCGGTCGGCCGTGGACACGATAACTGTCGAACGGGGCCAGCGAGCGACCCGAAACTCGCAGGGTAGTTTGCGCATCTGAATGCCGCGGTTAAGTTCGTTAATGGGCCAAATCGGCCGAATAGTTTCGGAGTTAAATTCATTTGAAATTTTGAGATTATTTTCCTCATATTCCAGAAACTACTTGAGCGATTGAATTGAAACTTGGCAGTTAGTTGAAGCATAACAACACACAACTTTAAGCAAAATTTCGTTGGAATCGTAAGGTCACTCAATTCTTATAACATTTTTTCAAAATTTTTTTCAGAAAATCATATTCCAGAACAATTTCAGTTTTACCGTGAACTTCATATTTCACAGCAGTGTACCGAACTTCAATACAATATACGGCTATCAGTTTTGGAGATATTGGGAAAAAATATGTAGAATTTCGTGATTTTCTTCTAGATATCGTTTTTTTCGGTATAACTCATGAAATACTGATTCAATTGTGACGAAACTTTGCAGCTATTTTGAAGATGTTGAAGGACAACATTGTGCGAAATTTCGTGATAGTGCCATCAGAAAAATTCGAAGAAAAAATACAAATTTGTTTTTTTTATTATGTAATATTCTGTGATATTCTCACCATATTCTCCGCATTGAATTCTTTATAAACCTTCAAACTGTCAATTTTCGATACAGTATAGGATTTCAATTCGATTTAATCTGTATTCTTCGAAATATTGGGAAAATAAAATTTTGAATGGGTTTATCTACGGAATCATTGGGTGGATTTTACCCATTTACGAATTCGGCCTTCGTAACTGAGTTCCAAACCTTCTCTACAAATATCGAGTTCCGAAGTTCTTTCTTCCGGAAGTTATTGTGTTTACGGTCGGCCGTTAGAGAAGATTTGGGGCTCGATTACGAAGGCTGAATTCGTGAATGGGTAAAATCCGCCCATTGATTTATTGTGCAAGTATTTGATATTCTGCGATATTTTGAAAATATTATCCTCACGAAATTCTGTATGAACCTCTCGAGCATTTTTCAATCAAGTAGACAAGGTTTCCGTTCGACATTTTTCGAGCTAATGATGAAGCAAAATTCAATAACTTCAAACCGTGGAACGCATTCCGCCCATATTCGAGTATAAAACTACCCTCGACGGTTAAAAAACATGATGTATCTGACGCTAAGTTGATAAATGACACCTTGGATGTTCATGCAGAATTTCGTGAGGAACATATAACTAAAACATCATAAAATTGATTTAACCCCCAAGTTAAGCAGCGTCCAAAAGCTTCTGATTTCAGATCAATTCTCTGCTGGAATTTTCATATGTTGGCATAAATTTTCGTATTGAGGTATTGTATTCTCCATGCAATGATTTAGGATGAAAAAGCAAGTAAGTCATCTGTGGAAATTCAATTTATTAACGACGTTGCCAATTAGGATTTTTTTTACACGTTGTGCTCACCGATAATCGTCAAAGCATGATTGATGGTGATAGTAAAGGTTACGGATAAAAGTTTGAAATATGGCCTGAGATGAGATGTCAACCGAGCAAAAACAGCATTTCCAGATACGATAGCTCAACCGTAAAAAAGGTGAATTGCATTTTCTTTTCAGTATATCGCAATATAACGGATGAAATCGGAAATTTGATTCACTCAGCAAGTTCCGTAACACACAGTCGCAGTCGTATGTGATTTCACTCCAGAATTCGGCCCGGGTAAGAACAACCAGGCCGTGAAATTCGAAAACAAAACTCGTTTTTTTAAGACTCTGACATTTATCTGCGGAATTATTAGGTGGATTTTACCCATTCACGAATTCGGCCTTCGTAATTGACGGTCCAAACCTACTCTGCAAATATCGAGTTTCTAAGTTGTTTTCTTCCGAATGAAACGGCTTAGAAACTCGATATTTCTAGAGTATGTTTGGACGTTAATTACGAAGGTCGAATTCTTGAATGGGTAAAATCCGCCCAATGATTCCGTAGATACACCCATACAAAATTTTATTTTCCCAATATTTCCAAATACATATCCAGATTATATCGAATTGAAATCCAGTACTTCATCGAAAAATAACAGTTCGAAGGTTCATTCAGAATTTAATGAGGATAATATGATAGGAAGATCAAAGAGTATTGAATATTTGAAAAAAAAAATTGAAATGTTTTTCCGAAGACACCATCATCACGAAATTTCGGACAAAATTGTCCTTCAGCATCTTCAAACAAGCTGCCAAGATTATTCAAGATTGAATCAGTATTTCTTGAGTTATACCGAAAAAGCAACTATATCGATAAAAAAACCACGAAACTTAACATATTTTTTCCTGATTTCTCCTAAAATATTATTCGTATCGAATTGAAATTTGATACACTGCTGTGAAGTGAAATAAAGATCTTCAGGTATAAGCGCAATTTCTTTCGAATATGACTAATAGCTTCTGAAAGAAGGTTTTTTTTCGAAATAACCAACTGTCAAGTTTCAAATCAACCGCTCAAATATTTCCTGAAATATCAGGTAAATAACCTCAAAATTTTAAATGGTTACAACTCCGAAATCATTTCGCCCATTAACGAACTTGACCGTGGCATTCTGGTGCGCGAACTATCTAAAAAGTTTCAAGTTGCTAGCTTGCTCCGTTCGACCATTATACTATGCTGATCCCAAAAAATTGATGGCTTGAACTTGCCAGCCGACTTTTTCATCTTGATTTTTCTTGTGCAAAGCCCGAATAATGTTTATTGAGCCAAGTCTTGGCTCCAATACTGCTTTATTTCGCCAAATATCAATCCTTCATTAACAAATAGATTGTTTCGGTCTCTACTTCAAAGAAATTCATCTTGAACTTAGAAATGGAAGGCTTATATTATTTGCTTAATTCTGTATGAACCTTCAAATTGTCATTTTTCGTTAGAGTACTGGATTTCAAATAGACGACTTCAGCCCAAGTTGCCAACCCACAATTTTCTCCACAAATTTACTATTACTGGGGAACGGGGATTTCAGGACAAATTCGACATGATAAGGTTCGCATTATTTATAAATAACCGTGAAACATGCCTCGGCTCTTCAAACCAGATAATTCCTTCCAAATATAGGTTTTGGTTAAGATCGTCCCCGATTGGCTGAAATTTAAGTTGGGATTCCTGATTTCATGCAAACAGTGTCAATTTTCATAAGATACGTTCCGAAAATCAACTCTGTTGTTTCGGTTGCCGATTTTCTGCTCCGTAAATATGAAATATTCGGATGGTTCCTGGAACAAGCGCGTGAAAAAGGTTATTTACGGAATCTGGTTGATGAAAATGCGGTCGATTTACTGTCACCAGAACGATTTTCTATGGTAAATATCCATAGCATAGAACAATCATGTTTACTTTAGGTTTGTTTCGGTTCCGAGTTCAGAACCACAGACTATTGGTCTATGCTAGAACCGTCCCGAACAGATCTGAACTCGGAACCAAAACCAACCTAAAGTAAACATAGATTGTTCTATGCTATGGATATTTACCATAGAAAATCGTTCTGGTGACAGTAAATTGACCACATTTTCATCAACCAGATTCCGTAAATAACCTTTTTCACGCGCTTGTTCCAGGAACCATCCGAATATTTCATATTTACGGAGCAGAAAATCGGCAACCGAAACAACAGAGTTGACTTTCGGAACGTATCCCAAGAAAATTGACACTGTTTGCATGAAATCAGGAATCCCAACTTAAATTTCAGCCAATCGGGGACGATCTTAACAAAAACCTATATTTGGAAGGAATTATCTGGTTTGAAGAGCCAAGGCATGTTTTACGGTTATTTATAAATAATGCGAACCTTATCATGTCGAATTTGTCCTGAAATTCCCGTTCCCCAGTAATAGTGAACTTGCTAAGTGAATTGTGGGTTGGCAACTTGGGCCGAAGTCGTCTATTCGATCTAATCTGTATTTTTGGAAATATTGGAAAAATGAAATTTTGAATTGGTATATCTGCGGAATCATTGGGTGGCTTTTACCCATTCACGAATTCTGCCTTCGTATTTAAGGACCAAACCTTCTCACAAATATCGAGTCTCTAAGTTTTTTTTTCCGGAAGTTTTTGTTTTTACGGTCGGCCGTTAGGCGGATTGAACTATTTGTTAAGGGCAGTTTCTTAGAAAGAGATTGCCTAATGAACAATACTGGAACAATACAAACGAAAAATAAAGCAAACTGTGACGTTTCAGGGAACAAATCCGACTCTTTCATCAAACAAACGAGAAAATTCTAGAATTATTTTCTTTCCAAATTTTTTCGTTTCAAGACTTTTGTCAGATCAACATATTCAAGAGATCTCGGCAACACAGATTCACTTGGTTTTTTAATTCTACCTATTTTCAAGTGAATTCAGCCAAGAAGGGTGCCTTTCTACAGAACAATGAGCAAAATTACTCTCTCCATTTAACAAAATGCAAGAGGACTCTCAAATTTTGCTTTTCAAATTATTTGATTCCGACATCAGTATTTTTGTATTGTCCCAATCTCTCATGTGGTTCCCAATAATCGAACATACATGGTTCGCTATTTTGTATGTCTCTATTCCTTTGGTTTGGTTGGTTTTTGTGCTCTCATTTTCTGATATCTAAAGGTCGAGATGTTCCAATAGTTTTGTTTCAGATATTTTATTTATTCTTATTTTATTTTATGAAAGATAGGAATATCAAACTGGTGTTTCAACCCATAAAGAGTATTCACAAATTACAATGAACAAAATCATACAATCAAAATAACAAACTCAAATTGACAATAGTTTACCATGATACAAAATTAAAATTTAATTTACATAACATAAAACAAAAAACATAAGAGAAAATATCTCTCGTAATAACTTTCGTTTCAGACATTTTTTAAATTGCGGAAGCGACGTACTAAAGAGATTAGTATCACTGAACTCCGAGTTGAACGTCGTCAGAAATCTACAGATTGGCAAATTTTGAGTTGGAAGTGAAAACCAAAAAAAAACAAAAAAATCATGCAAAATCCTGCCAAAATGAGCTTTAATCGATAACAAAAGTTGCTCAACTAAAAATTCTTCAGTTCACCAACCTATAGTGCAACAGCTGTTAAAGAGTTAAAGAACGAACTCCGACATGAAATTAACTGCGCATTTGCCCTTCTTGCACAAAAGCAATTTAGAGCCATTCAAATATCCGGGTCGATTTTATCATCTACGATCTGAAAAATGTCAATCATGCAAGCTGCAGTAGTCAGAAATTTGTAATTCATTTGTTTGTTTCATGCATACAAATGAGTTATCGCGGTATTGTCGTGATGGATTCTGGTTTAATCACGTTACCACGGAGTAATTTCCTTTTTGATTCATGTGAAAAAATTGGATGCGAATTCTAGGCACGAAATTGCAATTATTTTCGTTTCGTAAACCAACGAGATGTCGAATTCACGAAGAAAATTGTGAGATGAAGATTTCTGATTAGCTTTTACGCCGTGTCTGTTGAATATTTAACTTGGAATGTATACAGGAGTATTTATAATTGGAGGTAATTTCAAGCATGTACAGGGTAGGACATATTGGACACTTTTGAAGGGAAAGTCCTATTTCTGTACTTGATGAAAACTAATGTCGTTGTCAAAGGGGCAATTTTTATGAAAAACTCTTTGGCGGAAACCACAACTTCATAGCTATGACATAGTTACCATATTTCTGTAAAAACATTCTCGTAACGACGTAGAACAGGTCTCTTGCATGTAACAGGAATTATAATATTTTTATGTTTTTCTCATTCCATTTCGATAAAAATCATAATGTATGCTATCTCACACTTCAACAATCGGGGTTTTTCATTTAAACGAAAATGCAGTTATTTTCATGAAAAACCTTCAAAACATCACATTTCGAACATATAATTTCAAGATTATATTTTTAAAAAAATGTTCGATCACCTAAAACTGAAAAATAAAAAAGGGGATTTGCATTTAAAGGGATTTGTCATGAGTGCCCGATATGGCAACGTCGAATTCAGCTTTTTCGGAAAGATAAGGACGTCAAATGTGTTACTTTGCTCAGGAAAACAGAGATAGCTATACTTCGATCTGGTTAGAGTAGAAGACAACGACCAAGGAATAGAAAAAGAAGAGCACAGACTGCCATACTGTCATATTACTGACAAATCGCAAACGGAAATTGTCTGGTTATATTGACAAAGAACACATGTGTACCACAGAATAGGAATAAATATTTCGTTATTCTATAGCAGAAAAAGCAATTCTACTAAACAACGTTGTCACTTCGTGCATGCATAACAAATCCCAAACCCCAATTTTGAAACCTGATTTTGAATACTTTCTGAAGGTTATTTGGGAAAATGATAAATCAAACCCATAATAATTATGTTCAAAGTTGCATTCGCAGTAATAACCCAAATTCAGGAAAAACCCCCATTCGCGAATTTCGAATAATAAGGTATGAAAAATCTTCAAATCGGTATGCGGTAATTCGCCTCCTACGTCACTTGTTATTCCACAATGCCCGCATCGATACAGCTGACGCTCCCTCATGGCTTGCTAGAGAGAAAGGTACACGAAAAGAGGGAGAGAGTGGATATATCGCGGTACGTCACGGAAAGCGCGAAGTTTCGAGTGTTTAAACAACCAATATGTGGAGCCTAAGTTGAAAGATCGTTTTCTCGTTGAAATTTGAAATTTTTGACGGCGATTGAAGTTTATCAGTATTCTTATGAATAGAGTATTTGATTTCAATGATAAAACTTTCAAAAAGCACTGCCGTGAAGGCAGCAACTTTTGCGCGCATGTTCAATGTAGATGACCACTTCAGCAACGAATTTGAACATGCACGCAAAAGCTGCTGCCTTCACGGCAGTGCTTTTTGAAATTTTTACTGATAAATTACTGGATTTCAATTCGATTGAATCTGTATTTTTGGAAATATTGGAAAAATAAAATTTTGAATGTATCTACGGAATCATTGGGCGGATTTTACCCATTCACGAATTCGACCTTCGTAGTTAAGCCCCAAACCTACTCTACAAATATCGAGTTTCGAAGTCGTTTCTTCCGGAAGTTATTGTGTTAACGGTCAGCCTAACGGCCGACGGCGTAAACACAATAACTTCCGAAAGAAACAACGTAGAAACTCGATATTTGTAGAGAAGGTTTGGACCTTAATTACGAAGGTGGTAAAATCCACTCAATGATTCCGTAGATATACCCTATCAAAATTTTATTTTTCCAATATTTCCAAAAATACAGATTAGATCGAATTGAAATCCATTACTTCATCGAAAAATAACAGTTCGAAGTTTCATACAAAATTTAATGAGGATGATATAAGAAAATCATAGAATTTTTTTTTTTCAAATTGTTCTTATGACACAATTATAACGAAATTTCGCACAAAGTTGTCTTTCAGCATCTCAAAACTAGCTGTGAAGTTTTATCAGGACTGAATCAGTATTTCTCGAGTTATACCGAAAAAATCAACGATATCGAGAAGAAAACCTCGAAATTTGACATATTTTTTCCCGATATCTCCAAAACTTATGATCGTATCGAACTCAAATTTGGTACACTGCTGTGAAATATGAAGCTTGAAGTGTGAGTGGATTTTTTCCTGGGTATGATGAATGGTTTCCGAAAAAAAAAATTTTTTGGAAAAAAATTTCGAAAAAAATTTTTTATCTAATTTACTGACGATATGATCCTGACGAAATTTGGCTCAAAGTTGCGCGTCGTTATACTCCACCTAACTGCCAAGTTTGAATCTAAACGCTCAAGTAGTTTCTGGAATTAAAAATAAATAACTTCAAAATTTCAAGTGCCTATAACTCGGAAACTATTCGACCGATTTGGCCCATTAACGAACTTAATCGCGGCATTCTGATGCGCAACCTATCCTGAAAGTTTCAAGTTGCTAGCTTGCTTCTGTCGACAGTTATCGTGTCTACGGCCGGCCAACCGGCCGGCCGGCCGGACAGAATCAATTTTGACACCGGATTCGTCATCAGTGAGTCCAACCTAGTCGATTGAGACCATTTTCGGCTCAATCATCCAAAATTACAGACATTTGGACAAAACGATAGCACGCTGTTCCCCTAGAACATGCGCGCAAAGAAATACATGCAAGAGACCTATTCAATTCAGTTAATTGAATTTACTACAATCTGATATTTCATGAGATATCACTGGGAAATTTATTCTGGAAAAATGGAAATTTTTCCAAACCGAATCTGAAAATTTCAAGAATCTGGTTCTTTTCTTCGAAAGTGAGAGCACACACGGCTGTCAGACGGACAGAATGAATTTTGACCACGGAAGGCCGGACAGAATTGTATTTGTCCACGAATTATCATCAGTGAGTCAAACATAGTCGTTTAAGACCATTTTGGTGACCAAATTTGAAAATAGCAGACATTAAGGGCACATTAGTACCGTCGACTGATAAATTACGTCTTCGTGGATGTCGAAAACACAGCCATATTCAAGTTTCAAAAATACTCGTTAACATATGAAGGTCAGGCACCTGCATACGGTCTGCAAGCTGTAACGTTGCCAATAACCGTGAGAAATATTAGAAATGCGTGAAATTCCGACGTTGATAGGAGAAAGGGGTGTCGTTCTGCAGGCTTCAGTGATTATTTTCTGGAAATTTTTTCTGTAGCGTACTCAATTCTTTTGTAAGAATGTGTAATGTTATTTATTTTTTGATTTTTCACTCCATTCCAGTTTTTAGTTTAATTTCTCAATATGAAAGAGCGGCAACATTGCTCGTTCTTACTATTTTTTTCAACCTTTTGCACCGAAAGTTTTTTTGAAAAAAAAACTAACTATCGCCTATAAAACACCCTGTTATATTATGTTTGCTCTTGAAAGCAAACTCGAATATAACGGGTTGACTTTTAGAGGCCAGAGTTAGTTTTTTCAAAAATTTCCTGATGCAAATGGTTGAAAAAATCGTAAGAATGCGCAATGTTGTCACTTTTTAATATTCAATAATTTTCGGAAAAAATGAAAACTGAAATGTAGTGGATAATTGAAAAATAACTAACATTGCGCATTCTCACAAAAGAATTAGGTAAAGGGTTTTCCAATAAGAGGTGTTTTTTGAATAGCCCGCTATTTCAGTAGATGTCACTTTTCAAGCTGTCATTTTCTGACATTTGACTAGTAGAAACTACTCTATTAATAAAAATAGAACGATACACGCTTCAACAACGCATTGAAATTATTAAAATTCACTAAAGGGTCTTTCAATAGGGACGGGTCGATGTTGGCAGCCTGTGGCGGCCATGTTGTTTTAACGTCGTCTTTCTAACCTATATTTTTTTATTCAGTTAGTAATGCCAAATCACCATGGCAATCACCTAACCGCCAAGTTTGAATCCAATCGCTCAGGTAGTTTCTGAAATAAAAAATAAATAACTTCAAAACTTCAAATGCCTATAACTCCGAAACTATTTGATCGATTTGGCCCATTAACGAACTTAACCGCGGCATTCCAATGCGCGACCTACCCTGAAAGTTTCAAGTTGCTAGCTCACTTCGTTCGACAGTTATCGTGTCTACGGCCGGCCAACCGGCCGGCCGGCCGGACAGAATCGATTTTGACACCGGATTCGTCATCAGTCCAACCTAGTCGATTGAGACCATTTTCGGCTCAATCATCCAAAATTACAGACATTTGATTTATTTCATGTCAAAATCGACCCGTCCTTATTGAAAGACCCTTTATAAAAATGGTGAAAATTTGGCAGAGACGGTTCGTAAAACTTGAACATTTTTGGGTCGTCGTGAAACACCTTGTCGGACCGCAATAAAGAAATTGGTGGAAAAATTCGAGCTGTTGGGACAAGTAAGTGATGTGAAGAATAAAACCTGTGCACGTCGCTCAAGAACAGCCGAGAATATTGCTGCTGTAGCCGAAAGTGTTGAAGAAAACCCAGGTTTGTCCATTCCTCGTCGTTCTTTGGAATTAGGCATTCCACAAACAAAATCATCAGCAACGTCATGTCTTTGCTGATTGGGTCGTTGAAGTGCATGAAAATGATCTGGAATTCCACCGAAAAATCATCTTGAGTGATGAGGCCCATTTCCACCTCGGTGGCTTCGTCAACGAGCAAAATTGTCGCATCTGGGACTCGAAAAACCCGAGAGTTATTGTTGAAAAGCCTCTCCATCCTCAACGTGTTACTGTTTGGTGTGGTTTATGGTCCGGCGGAGTCATTGGACCTCACTTTTTCGAAAATGAGGCTGGAGCAACAGTTACGGTGAATTGATTGCGCTATCGAGAGATAATTAATGATTTTTATGGCCGGAATTGGATGGTATTGATCTGGACAACGTTAACTTTCAACAAGACGGCGCTATGTGCCACACAAGTAGCGAAACCATTGATCTTTCGCGGGAAAAGTTTCCGGACTGTGTTATATCTCGAAGAGGTGATCACAATTGGCTACCGAGATATCGTGATTTAACACCTTGCGACTTCTTCCTGATGTTATTTTCCACTAATAACGGCGTAGCATCTTCTTTATAATGAAATAAACATCCGATCATTTATATTGAGAAATGGCATTTTCTTTGAATATCAGAATAACATCTCTTATTGGAAATCCCTATATATCTCAAAAAAACTCACTGAGAACGACATCCCGTTTTCTCCTATAAACTTCGGAATTTCTCTGAATTCTGTTATTATTCTTGGCTCTTGGCAACGTTAAAGCATGTAAACCGCGTGCAGGTTCCTTACCTTGACATATTAACGAGATTTAATAAAACTTGAATGCGGCTGTGTTGCCTAGCCGTAATTTACCGACATGTGGTATTGTTTGCTCTTAAGATGAAACGATAACGCACTGTTTTCCAAAACAAGCGCGTAAAAATGTTGAACTCTACGATGACATTATCACAACAGTGTTGCCACATTTCAATACTTAAAGAGCAACCCTCCTGTATTTCAGGTCCATCCCCAAGAGATGAAAAGCCTAATTAGGCAGTGTAGACTGAATAAACTCTGTAGCGAACTAGTCCCACAGAAAACCAGTTAACGCAGAGGCATATATCAAACATGCAGAATCATTAAGCCCCTATTCACATCCACAAATTTCACCGTCGCTAAATGGCCCGATGTCTGCGTCAATGGGCGCTGTTATATCGTTTTCACCAGCAATTACTTCGCTGTTTGAATGGGCCTGTTTGAAGAGACCTAGGAAAATGGTCAGCGTTGCAGTAAAATATCAATTTAGGGCTTGTACTGCGAAGTCTATTTATACACGACGAATGATGGCGTATATGAGACCGATATACAGGCTGGGCCAGTTTGCTTCTCGAGTAGCACAATAAAGGTCGTTGCACAGGATATTAACTTGCTTGGAATGGAATGAAACGATCGAATATTATTGAATCAACGCTAAGAAGAAATATCTCCAGACATTATGATCGAATCGAACTGAAATTTGGTACACTGCTGTGAGATATGAAGGTCCAAGTCAGCGCCAAATATTTTCCAAATATGATGAACAGATTCCACAAAAAAAAAATTTTTCGAAAAACATTTTGAAAATCAACATAATCACAAGGAAAAATATCTGTCGATGAATCAACAAACATTCCCCCTTGATCAGAACTTATCCTCCAATCAACCAAAACATCTACACCGAAGAAGCGGATTCACGGAGAATGACTACATCTTTTTCACAGTTGTTACTGATCGTCGGGCCAACCTTACTTTTTCTCCTTTAGACCAATTCCCATCTTTGTTAGATATAGGACGTTTTCGTCCTGTGGGAATCCACATGAACCGAGCGTTTCCATGTCGTGATGGTGCTTGTTAATCTGCAATATCGCAGATACAGCGACCTGATGCGACTAAAGGATGAATTTCATGCACATCGATCAAAGTATTCTGCACTCGAAGATGGGATTCGCAAGATGCTCCCAGAAGATGGCGCGCTGTACGTTGTTAAACTGTATCGACATTCTCCCCCTGCGGTTTTATCCAAAGTAAGTTGACCTGACGATCAGTAATAAATGTGAAACAGCTGTAGTCATTCTCCTTGGATCAGCTTCTTCGGTGTAGATGATTTGGTTGATTAGATGATTAGCTCTGATCAAGGGGAAATGTTTGTTGATTTATCGACAGATATTTGTCCTTGTGATTGTGTTAATTTATTATTATTGGAGCTCTTTCTTCTCCATTAGACCAATTTCTATCTTTGATTTTGAAAACTTTTTTTTTCAAATTTACTGACAGTATTCCCTAGAACATGCGTGCGAAAAATATATTTTTCAATCAAATTTTTACGTCTTGTACTTTGTAAATGAAGCCAATTGATATAATTTTTGATTCTCTACACTTCTCCTTTATATTTCGCCCGTCAAACTGGACCACCCTGTACCTATATGGAGTTTGTGCTTCCATTTAATTTGAATATATTACTGTGGAAAGCTAGGCTCTGACACGAATGAAGTTAGTTCCTGGTTGTTTACTTTCGACGAAGTTGGTCTGAGTTGAAACAGGTTACATGCGTTGTCTGGATCTCAATTAGATTGTACGAGGATCGTCCAATGAATAGATTAGTCCATTTTCGTTATTGGAATGAAAGCATGGTGGACCAACGGATTCCCCGAGGGTCCGATCTCAAAGTTGGACAATTCGAATAATTTTGATTAGAGCTACGTGACTCTACAAATTTTGTGCGAAAAACCGAGCGTTTGCAGTGGATATTGTGGAATCAGCTACGTGACTTAAGTTGTTATAGTCAATCGTGCAACTTGAGCTTCTTGACTGAGATTGATTCTCAGAAGTTAGTAACCTCAGTAACCCATAGAGAGCGTATGCATCTACGCCTCAGCCATTACAAGGGGTTTTCTGCATACAGTGCGCGACAAAATTATGGAACAAATTCATTTTCTCAGAAGAAAAATATTTGGCAACATAATTCTGAAACAGATCGATTTTTGTTTCACTTTTACCAAATTTTCTATGCATTTTTGAAGGATGTGCCATCTCCATCAACCCTCTAAATGTTTTGAATAGGGAAAGTGGGTCATGTGGTACTTTGTTGGCAAGGTCTTTGTATCTTCTTTACAGGCGTGCAGAAGTTCCCAAGAAAGAAATTTTTCGAAAAATCAGTTAGTTCAAAGAGGTTTTCAGTATATCCACTTTGTCATGGCTCATTAACTTTGAGACGATGGTAACTGATGAAATTTGTCACCGAATGAAAGTCGACCATTATTTATGTAGACAAAAAAATTTTTTCACGTGAGGGCGTTGAAAGGAGTTGTTTTGACCTGAATTAGTTTATTCAGGTGTTTCGGGGGTTTCAATAGTAGAGACCCCGCTTGGTTGAATTATTCGCACTTGATTAATTCTGTCGTTAACAAAATGAAGACACGACCGACGAATATTTTATGATCTTTATCATAAATGTAGATGCTTCTAAAATAAGCGGATAATTGAAGAACTTATTGACCCGTTGATCAATATCGTTGCACTTATGACACGAAGATGTTGTTGAGGTGTATTAAAAACGCACTTTTAACACGTAACAAAAAATGTATTTTCTTGTATCTGTATTAGATAACAAGACCGAAATGGTATACAAGTGATTTGCACAATAGAATCTTCCTTCTATATCTTATTCGATAGCAAGGTCGAAGCGACTTTCAAATGAGAAGTTACGAATTTCACAACACAAGAATTAACGTATAAGTCTTGTTTATAAATTCGAGAGCGAATGTTGTTTACTATACAACGGTCAAATGAAGAGTGTCTAAAAACTAACTACACCCAAATCAAGAAAATTCCCTTCTTCACATTTTAGAGGGAGAATAAAAATTTTGATTGGTTTTTTGAATTAAGCGACGCTCTTCTAAAATCCGAAAAAACACCTCGGATTAGCTGGTGTGAAGTAGAGGGAGCACAAATGTGTGAAGAAAATTTCCCTAAATGGTCTAATAAGATAAATTCTATAAGCTGTCACATGTGGTATCTGGAGTATGCCACCCATCACGTCCGATTCCTGGAATGCTAAGAGCTTGAATTCTATCTGAATGTTTTCTGTCATACAAAATTATACTTTATTGTTGGCTTGAGATAAAATGCTCTCAAAGCCGGTGTCCATTGATTTAAACCAAAAATGTTGAATTTCGAGCAAATTCCTGGGAACCAAAAGAATTCAAACTCCCACGTTGCAGAAGCAACAGGAGTTGCAAATTGTGCATAAACAAAACAATATGGTCGACTCTCATTCCGTGACAAATTTCATCAGGTACCATCGTATCAAAGTAAATGAGCCATGACAAAGTGCACATACTGAAAATCTCTTTGAACTAACTAATTTTTCAAAAAAAGATTTTTTCCTCTTGGAAATTTCTGTACGCCTGTAAGGAAGATACAAAGACCTTGCCAAAAAAGTACCACATGATCCACTTTCCCTATTCAAAAAGTTCAGAGGGCTGATGGGGATGGAAACGAAAATCCTTCAAAAATGCATAAACATTTGGTAAAAGTGAAACAAGATTGACCTTTTTCAGGATTTTGTTGCCAAATATTTTTCTTCTGAGAAAATGAATTTGTTCCATAATTTTGACGCGCATAATTCTTCGTAAGCCAATGTATTTCACAATCTTTTGAGGACCCATCAGGGCTCGATCGATATTGTCTTGTTTAAACGTTCAACAAATACTACACCTAAATCTGAGCTAATCATCTAATTAACCAAACCCTCTACACCGAAAGAGTATTGTCCGAGGACTTCGTATACTGTATTTGTGGGTTTTCACTGATCATCAGATTGACTCGTCTTGTTGAATGCCGAAAGGTTTCTGGATACTTAATACCTATTAGAAGATGCTTTTGTGAATGAAAATTCACTAGTGCCATCTCAGAAACACCTTACAAACCCTGGAATTCGTGTTCAGAAAAGATTGAGCGATGTGCTGGATGTCATCTATCTGTCGTTTAGCGAAGCTGTATTTACAGTTTTTAAAGTACTCTTATAACGAATAATTACCCATTGAACGAAAACTTCCCTAATCGAATTCATAGTAGAGAGTAGGACATTTCTTTGTTTTCGGTATTCCTCATTATTCACTATTCACAAGAGCAACTATCACCAGTGGCTATTTTCACAGCTGTACCCACTTTACCCATGTCGACTGTTGAAGGTTGCAGGTGATTTTGAAGTGTGTGGTTTCGGTAGGCTGCCATTTTAACAAGACTTTCAAATCGTGGAGTTTGATATCGTCGATTCTTAACGAGGTCTATTGGGATTTTTGGTGTAGCAGTTCTAGTCAGTTGAAAAATACGTTGACTTATGAATGTATCCTCGTGTTCATGTTAGTTCATTATTGAACTGGAGTTTTTTCATTTCCAAGAATTAAATCTTAATTTGATGTTAAAAGTTGCGTTCTGCCTAAGAACCACATGACCAGGTGTTCCCCCGTTGTGATTGTGCTGTACAAACTGCAAGATCACGGACAGCTGCCTTAAATGACAAATGAATGCATGTCAGACACATCTCCCAAAGTTCTCTACACCTGAAGTTTCAGTTCGTAAGGTGCGACTGAGATGGCGCTAGGGAACTCAATTCACGAAAGTCTTAATCATAAGGTATCAAGTATTCAGAATCTTCTAAACATTCAACAAGGTGAGTCGTTCTGGCGATCGGTAAAATCGTGAAACTCCAATATACGCATTTTTAGGACAATTCTTTTTCTGTATAGAGCGGTTGGTTGATTGGAATATTTATCGAAGAATTCTTCGCTGTGATTATGTGCATTGAAATTAAACTGGAGCTCCATCATCTCCAAGAACCGTTAATGTTGAAGGTTGAGCACTCTTTGATTCTTACAGTCAGGTGCTAGTTCAGTTGATTTCCATATCGTTCTATGTGGCGCTCATATTGTCGTTACTCTGTCAAATTTTTGACATAAATAAAATTTTTTTGAATCACCAGTATTTTATATGTCTTAGTAACTCTGAAACTGTGAGATGCTGAGTATCTCATAAACGCATCCAAGAACTTCATCAAATTTCATTTAGTTGGCTAGAGAGAGTAAATATCTCTAGTAGTTTATTATATTCAATCTTCTAAAATAAGTTTTTTTTTTCAGGTAAGTTATCCTAAGAGATGCTGAGCTTGGAGTTTCCGAGTCTTTCAAGGAAAGTACTGATGATATACTCGAGTTTGGTATGACAATGAAGCCTTTTATGCTAGAATATTAACACAAATGTTCTTCTCCATCGAACCCCAAATCTGGTACAGAAATATCGAGTTCTCAAATTTTTTTCCTGCATTTGTTTTGTTCTTTGAGAAGAAGGAATCTCATTTGCTCTTTGATTTTCGTCTTCCTCTATGGATTTTGAATTCGATGATAGATGCATAGAATACATAAGTTGCGGACACTCTTTGACATATTTTGGGTCCGAAATGAGGTCCAAACGTTGTCAAAATACTGCTTTGTTGGCCTACTTTAGTTTTCGCCGTTATGCCGGCATAGGAAAATCTGCCATATAAAATCTGAAATATTTACGGAAGTTACCGATATGTCATATCAAAATTAGTCAAATTTGGACCATAAATTATTTTCAAGAATTTTCGATAATAAGATTCATTTTGACGAATTTAAATTATGATTATTCATTTCATTCAGTCAGAAATGCGGTAATATCCTTCGTCTCTGAATACACAGGTCTGAAACTTCATATTTTTGAATACCTGCTTATTACGATAGGTATTTATTATCTCTATATTCAGTTCATGGAAAGGAAGTATTCCAGAGTAGTATTTTCAAAAATACCACAAGAAATCATTTGGAACGATAGATACTACAATTAATTCGTCTGGTTTGAAATTCGTCTGAACATGAGCTGTAAAGTGAAAATTCATATATCAATTTCAATAATAATAAACATGAACATTTCCTCCAAATATATGCATAATTAGGTATTTAACATAATTCATAACTTTTGAATTGAATATGTAATAATGGGTACAAACAAAGAGAGATCCGAACTATCCAATAGAATCCATCAGTAATATCAATCTCCAGTTTCGTTTTCACCGTTGTTTTGGCTTCGAAATAACTTCTTGTATCCATCCATGAAAGTGTTCTCACAATAAACCTCATATTGCTCCTTATTCCCTTACACATATTTTATATTATTAATGAGTTGATGTTCCACATATCTTAAACTCTTTTGATGTATTAGTGAGAATCCATAATTTCAAATATCTGAATCATTTTTTGGGAACTAGTTTCATCAGATTATAGCTCAATTAATTTTTATTCAGCGGAATTAAATGAATTCACTTGCCAAAGCGACGTAAGCGCCATCTTCGTTTACAGAGCCAAGTAGCCCAAGATTTGACAATTCTCGGAACGCGTTTTGGACCCAAAATTTTAGGGAGTAATAGTAGGAAATTGTCGACACCTCATATATTCTATGCATCTATATCCGATGCATAAAAATGTATCCCTGTCAGACCTGCGTACAAGCGACAAAATAATCACGGCAATGTTCAGAAAGTTTGAATACTACGTCCCAGACTCTTGAAGGCTTTAGATTCTATTCATCACCCTTTGTACTTGGAAACCAATTCAATTCACTTACTCAACGCCATTATCAATCATCTATCTAATAATGAAGTAATTAGTCATATCAGTTCTTTTTCTCAGGATGAATCACACTGCATTCTTAACAGAAGCTGCATCTTCATGCATAATTAAATATAGCGTTGTTAATACCAATAATATTGTTTGAACCTCACTCGATATGATGCTATTAGTGATGCTATCATCACAATCGTATAATTTATCTAGGATGATTTTTTCGTCGTGATTCAGTCAAGGCGAAACGTTCTTTATATGTAGAGGACGCAGCTGAAGATGCCGATGCTATCAATCACAGTCAAAAATAAGAGTCATCTTGTGTTATCACCTCTTATACATAGGCTTTGATGGGATGACGCAATCGAAGATATTTCATTGATTTATCTCCTTGAAACACATAGGTACTTCGTTATTGAAGTTCTTGGAAGGTTTCGAAAGATACATCATTCTCCTGTTTAATCAGGGAGTATAACGATAATCAGAAAGAAGGCGTGTCTATAGACCATGGCCGGCTGTAGAACAGTGCTCTCTGGAGAGCAAGTGATGCATCTCTCTGGATTTCTGACGAAACTACAGAAAATAGTCTTGTGTCTGTTCTATTGACAGAAGCTTGATCGTCGAATTAACACTTTGATATTCTGTGGTATCTCTTGAATTTAACTGATCAATTATAGATCAATAGGATTGATTATTACAATCGACACATAATGATAGTTTTGTGAAACCCGCTGATAAAATATTATATATCCTGCATCGAGAATCGACACGGAATAACACATGATGTAGTAAAACATCATGAAATAACATACATTGTTATTCTATGTCATAAACTATGTTATTCTATGTCATAGACTATGTTATTTTATGTCATAGACATAGAAAAGCATTTCATGTTATTTTTGTCTAAAGAATTCCATTCTGTTGTATTCTATGTGATGAAACAGAGAATACAGAACGGAACAAGAAAGTTTCATAGACGACCATTGACATGTTTTTGTGTGTCTATCTCTGAATAAAGAACAATGTTCTTTATTCAAGACTGTCTATGGAAACGCTTATTCTTGGGTTATTTTTCATTTATGTTTTAGAGATGTTGATCATATTTGGTCTGTTTGTCATTACGTTCTTCAATACTTTTGATTATTCTCGACTGTAAGATTCTTATTTCTTCGAAAATCATTGAACGCAATGATAAGGGACCCACTGAAAGAGAATTGTGAAGATTGGGAAAAAAACAATAGTTGTCGATGTGGTTTCAAAAGAAGTCCTTCTGAGCCGTTTTTTTGAAAAGAAAATTATTGAACGCTTCCGATTAATGGAAGCTTTAGCAAGGCAATTCAGTTTTTACTCCTTTTGTTCTCATATAACCAGCTGGTTATCGAAGTATTTACATTTCGATTCGATGCACAGCTCATTTAGTTTATGAGCTGATGAAAGTGATTTTCTTTTCTCAGCATTATCTATTTTTAACTCAAACCAAACAAGAATGGAAAAAAAAACAATATAAGTACCAGGGTTCCGTAATAAGCTTTCAGACCAGACGATATATGAGGTTGATGAAGAAGTCTTTCATATTTTTGAGGATATGTATGAAAAATATTATTTCATCGAGTAAACCTACGTTTCTTCATCTTTACCCTATAGAAGTCGAAAATAATCAAGATACCCTTTCTTATTGATATCCTGAACTGATTGACCAGGTTCCATTATAAACGAAACACCCACTAATGACGTCACAACATCGAGTAAAAAATTGCTTATACTTCCAAACTTCTCTCTTTACGAACTCTGATAAGTATATGAAGTTAGCTACATGTATACATAGCTGCCTAGAATATATCAGGTGTAGACACTTTCCTACTATTACCCACTGAAATTTTGGGTCCAAAACGCGGTCCTAGAATTGTCAAATCTTGGGCTACTTGGCTCTGCAAACGATGATTGCGCTTACGTCGCTTTTGCAAGTGCATACATTTAATTCTGCTGAATGAAAATGAATTGAGCTATAATCTGATGAAACTGTTTCCCAAAAAATGAATCAAATATTTGAAATTATGGATTCTCACTAATAGATATGAGCAGTTTAACAAATGTGGAACATCTACTCATTAATTATATGAAATATGTGTAAGGGAATAAGGAGCAATATGAGGTTTATTGTGAGAACACTTTCATGGATGTACACAAGAAGTTATTTCGAAGCCAAAACAACGGTGAAAACGAAACGGGAGATTGATATTACTAATGGATTCCATTGGATAGTTTGGATCTCCTTTGAATTTGTATGTACCTATTAATACATATTCAATTCAAAAGTTATGAATTATGTTAAATACATCATGCAAATTTTTGGAGGAAATGTTTATTATCATTGAAATTGATATATGAATTTTCACTTTGCTTGTTCATGCTCATACGAATTCATCAGACGAATTTCAAACCAGACAAATTAATTGTAAATTTATCGTTCCAAAAGATTTCTTGTGGTATTTTTGAAAACACAACTCTGGAATACTTCCTTTCCATGAACTGAATATTGAGATAATTAATATCTTGTAATAGGCAGGTATTCAAAAATATCAAGTTTCAGACTTGTGTATTCAGAGACGAAGGATATTAACGCCATTCTGACAGAATGAAATGAATAATCATAATTTAAATTCGTCGAAATGAATTCATTATCGGAAATTCTCGAAAATAATGTATTGTCCAATTCAGAAAATCAGAAAAAAAATTTGATTTGACTAGTTTTTATATGACAGGTCGATAACTTCCGTAAATATTTCAGATTCTATATGGCAGATTTTCCTATGCCGGCATCTATCGACGAAAACTGAAGTGAGCGAACAAAGCCGTATTTTGACAACGTTTGTACCTCATTTCGGACACAAAATTTGTGAAAGAGTGTACGCACCTCATGTATTCTATGCATCTATATGTATACAAATAGCCAAATATTCTACCAATCAGGAACACCTGATTTCTGACAGATGACTCGAAGCTAACTTCATATAAATAGCTAACTTCATACGTATGGGATCAACTTCATATATGAGGTGAGGAATATGCATGAAGTTAGCTGCATCCATTAAATTGGTATTTATGTACATGAAGTAGGCTTTATGTATGAAGTTGTCTGCAATCATCTGTCCTAAATTAGTTCATTGTGATTGGTTGGATCAGAACATTTGACAATATTGATCATCGAGAACTTCTCATTTGGATACTTCCCTTCTTGAAAGGAGGCAGGAGAAACTAATAGAGGATTGCTCTACTGGGAAACGTTCCGTTCTATCGCCGGCAAGAATTGCGGTTCCGGATTGGCGTCTGAATTTGAGATTGCAGCGCCACGGTATGGTCAGTTTTGGAACCTTAGATACAGACATAGATTTTGTTTTGATAGTCGATTTTGTACTGTTTGTTAGTGTTCGGTTTGATAATTTTTGATTTCACGATTTATTCAAAGACTTTTCAGACTTTTATAGTAGACGAGAGTATTACTGAGAGTACATATTCCATTCTTATAAAGTAGGTATGTATCATTCTTCAATCTTATTGAGTGTAGCAACTCTAAAATTACGAGGATATCTCCAAGGTTAGACAGTTTTTTAGTATTATTTATTTTCAAATCCAAATATGGCAAGATTGACATTGGTGGATTTCTTAGTCTGTCTTGAAAGTTGAAAAACAGATAGTATTGTGAAACATACTTTTTGGAATAATAGACAAATACACATAACTTTTTTATAGGAAGGACTATATACTCAATATATTGTGAATAAAATGAATACATTCACATAAACCAACGCTACTTGTATTGTAAGTCTAATTCATGATGGACTGACAAATGAATTTTCCAACACTGATATGATTGGTCTTGAAACAGCTGTAATAAATAAGCCTTGTACAACTTTGCTTTTATCGGCAGAAGCGCTTTGAGCGAACAGTATTCATCACCACATATTTCCTTGTTGAGACTCTTTTTTTTCAATAGTCAGTTCCATCACTAGAACATTTACGTTGCTCCTTAACGATCAGTTCAACAGGCAGATTTCTGGAAGGCATAGCATTCCTCTTAAGTAATTTTCTCTGCTTGGATTATGGGCCTGGAAAAAAATTGTCTTCATGAATGTGATCTAATATTTCATGAGCAATTCGTGCTTACCTTCATATAGATGATCATCATCGGTAATCTGCAGGTAACAGACTCTCATAAATCTTGTATATTGGTTTTATCGATTCTTCAACACTTTCAGGCCCGATTTGTTGAAGGAAGTTTCTTTCACCCTAACTAGAAATTTTTCACCGGGCTGTGGAAATCTATGGGAAGGGACATTTGAGTTTACTTTTCCTCAGTAGAAGCACTTGTAAAATCACACAAACGCCAAGAAAAATGCATAAACTTTCTCAATTTCTTAACATTCCTTTTAACTTGTCAATGATAATGTCTGTACCTCGGGTTACTCTGATAGCCACCAGAGGGAGTAGCGCCTATCTTCATTCGCCAATTGAAGACGGTAGCTTAACTAGTTTGATCATTCGAACGATTCCAAGTCGTTGTAGTTCGATGGATCTCGCTTAATGAGCAGAAATTCGACGCCGAGTGCCGGATACATTAGCTAGTTGATAATATGTTAGCGAACGAGGGTCGGTTGCACATTCGCCTCGTAAATTCGATCATTTGTTGATTCAACCGACCACTTACGTTTGCGAAACTTGTAGGGTGAATAATTCAACACTGACTAAGTGCGATCGGGTTTGAAACCACCAAAAGCAATCGCAACTGAATACTGATGATATAATGTTGAATTCTGCTTGTCTCAATATTGCAGCGAACGTGCATTCAACTTACTTACACACTATGTAGATAGATACAGGGTGGAACGAACGAAGGAGGGTCATAAGAGCCTTTCAAATGCAATGGACGACTTCGGCCCAAGTTGCCAATCCACAATCTTCTTCACAAATTTACTATTACTGGGGAACGGGAATTTCAGGACAAATTCGACATGATAAGCTTCGCGTTATTTATAAATATCCGTAAAAAATGCCTCGGCTCCTCAAACAGGAAAATTCCTTCCAAATATAGGGTTCTGTTGAGATAATCTCTGATTGGCTGAAATTTAAGATGGGATTCCTGATTTCATGTTAATAGTGTCAAATTTATATGGGATGTGTTCCGCAAATCAACTTAGTTGTTTTGGTTACCGGTTTTCCATTCCGTAAATATGAAATATTCGGTAGGTTCCTGAAAAAAAGGTTAATTACGGAATTTGATTGATGAAAAAACGTTCTTTCTGTCACCAGACCGATAGTCAATGTTCTATGGTACTATATCCATAGCATAGAACAATCTTTATTTACTTTATGATCCATAGAACATAGAAGAGACAACAATCAAAAATGGAAAAATTACTAGGTATGGTCTATGGGTCGTTAGGTTAATAAAGATTGTTCTATACTAAAGATATGTAACCCGAAATTATTGATTGTCGTTCTGGTGCATAGACAATATATCTATGTTCTGGTGACAGAAAGATTGCTGTTTCATCAATCAAATTCCGTAATGAACCCTTTTTTTTTAGGAACCAACCGAATATTTCATATTTACAGAATGGAAAACCGACAACCGAAGTTACCAAGTTGATTTGCGGAACATATCCTTTTTAAACTTGACACTATATTAACATGAATTCAGGAATCCCAACTCAAATTTCAGCCTTACAAAAACCTATATTTGGGAGGAATTATCTTGTTTGAAGAGCCGAGGAATCTTTTACGGATATTTATGGATAACGCGAACCTAATCATGTCGCATTTGTCCTGAAATTCCTGTTCCCCAGTGATAGTAAATTTGTGAAGAAAATTGTGGGTTGGCAACTTGGGCCGGTGTCGTCTATTGAGAAATGAAAAATGCGGAATTTTGAATTTAAACTTTTCAAATTTACGACGCGACGGTTACTATGAGGTGACGTTTAGGACGGACGTGTATTTGCAAATGTATTTATTTTCAAGTCGAGGCATGGTTTCTATTCGGTTAGTGGAAATTTTGTATTACTGCTCGAATATTTGATGAAATTTATATAATCCTATGGTGGAAACGATTAGATATTTCGTGAATATCTAGTGTAAGTTCAGTGTTTCATTGTTTAAGTGTTTTAATTGGTAATACCACATAGAGATCAATTTTTTTCCGGATTTGACCTCGTGTGGTATTCGGTAAGATAATTCCACACCAAATGTGTTCATATCCAACAACATCAATTTTCGTCTTTATCAAGTACTTGCAAAACATAGAAGGCTCTGTCGATCTGATTATTTAGTTACCATGGCAACTCAGTGAAACTATAAGCTAGAAATAATTTCTGTTTTGAATTTGTCAAAAACAGCACGACGCAGAAAAATGTCTCGCTTCGGTCAAGGAAGTAAAGAAAATATTCGTTAGAATATTAAGCAGTTGACATCCGCGAATAATAGGAAATTGAAGGCAAGTGCTTGGAAGCAGTTTATAAACTTTTGATTCATGATTTTGACAGAGCGGATACACTTATGGAAGAACTGGCGCTTATTCTTGAAAACTATGCCTTCAACATGCGAAAAAAAAAACTCCGAAGAATACAAGGAGAGTGTTATCAAAGTTCTATGGAACTCTACAACTAAGCACTTTCAGGAATATTTTTCTGGAAGGTATAATCACAAATTTAGGGCCGTATTTATAGTTGTTCCTTGAGGCTTCCTTACTGAAGGCCGCCTTGAATTTGCTTTTCTACGTTTCTATGCAAACAAACTTGTATTTGTTTCCATAGAAAAGCAAATTTAAGGCGGCCTTCAGTAAGGAAGCCTCAAGGAACAACTATAAATACGGCCCTTAATCCATTCTCTGACATAGAATTTGTCAACGCAAAAGCTGCAGAAAATGTCAAGCTGCGGAAGCTACAAACAGATCCAACCAAGAGAAAGGCAAGTTCATCAGCAGACGAATAGAGAAAATATTCTGTCATTATAAACGTCAAAAAAAATTCCAGTGTAATTCGCTGTTGGGTAGTCACGAAAAAAAACTAGATTTCAAGCGATCGACCAAAAGCTCCGGTCATAGTTGCGGTTATCCAAACTGACATATAGGCAAAGAATTATCTGTCAATGTGGATAACCGTAACTATAACCGGAGATTTTGGTCCATCGCTTGAAATCGATTAAAAATTTCCACTAAAATTCATACGTTGCGTTGGTGATCTGTCAGAAATACACGTTATGATTAGATAAAAATCAAATGTGTGTGGAATTTTCATTCAAATAATGTGGAAGAAAGCACCAAATCATACGAATTAAGTGAGTAAATGAGTTTCTTCAACGATGTTTCTTTGAATTTCTAGCAATGGATTGTTTATTCTGTGATATCTGTGATGAACAATCGAAGTGCAGGAGTGGATTAGCACATTCAGAAATATTTGAATGCTTATGAATTTTCACCTGAACCGAATCTGAAAAAATGGCCATGGGAAAAAAGGGTTTATTCGATGAGGGGCATCTAGGGTTAAAAAGAGAAATAAACAAATAATTTATATATAATATTTTTGTTTCAAACGGCTTTTCAAAGATATGGGCAAGTTTGGTATGGAAAATTGGACTGTTTGACTTTCCACCTGTCAAATGACAAATTTCCAAAACTGAATATTTCGAAAGAAGCCTCTATGAATTTGACAATGGAAACCCGAAAGGAGGTAGTTATATTGATAACAGAATTTCCTTCTCGTATGCATTATTCACCTAAAATCTACACGCCCCTCCATTTTTTATGATAGCATTTCATTCAGATTCAATCATAACCAAACAAATTTCACGCTCAACTAGGGATTTTTCGCGGTACAGCGTGCTATCGTTTTGTCCAAATGTCTGTAATTTTCGATGATTGAGTCGAAAATGGTCTCAAACGACTTGGTTGGACTCACTGATGACCAATCCGGTGTCAAAATCGACTCTGTTCGGCTGGCCGTGGACACGATATCTGTCGAACGGAGCCAGCTAGTGACTCGAAACTTGGAGGGTAGTAAGCGCTTTGGAATGCCACAGTTGAGTTCGTTAATGAGCCAAATCGGCCGAACAGTTTCGGAGTTATAGCCATTTCAAATTTTGAGGTTATTTCCTTCATACTTCAGAAACTACTGAAGCGATTGGATTGAAACTTGGCAGTGTGTTGAAGCACGCGCAACTTTTGACAAAATTTCGATGAATTCGTATGGTCACCCAATTCAAAAAAAAAATATTTCAATTGTTCATATTCAAGAACAATTTCAGTTATACCTTGAACTTAACATTTCACAGCATTGTACCAAATTCCAATTCGATACGGCTATTAGTTTTGAGGTATTGGCAAAAAATATGTAGAATTTCGTGGTTTTCTTCTCGATATCGTTGTTTTTTTCGGTATACCTCAGGAAATACTGATTCAATGGTGACGAAACTTCGCAGCTAGTTCGGAGATGATGAAGTACAACATAGTGCAAAATTTCGTAATGATCGTGTCATTAGAACAATCTGAAAAAAATTTCAGATTTTTGTTCCAATATTTAATATTCTGTGATCTTCTCATCATATTATCCTCATTGAATGTTGTACGAACCTTCAAACTGTTATTTCTTGTTGAAGAACTGAATCTCAATTGAAATCCGGTACTTTATCGAAAAAAAAACTAAAAATGCGCGCATGTTCAAATTCGTTGCCAAAGTGGTCATCTCCATTGAACATGCGCGCTAGGTTTTTTTTCTTGAGCTTATCATAACGTTGACAAGGGGTGAATAATTAAAGAGAATAACACTGTACCTCTCCACTGATATTTTACTGAAGAATCCATTTAACCGTACCCAAACAAATTTATTCAGTTCCTGTTTACAGATAAGAACTAATCCGAAGGAAATCTCTCGTGACTAACCTTCAACGTACCTCGAAAACCAATATCCAATAACGATGAGTAAACTCATTGGGCTAAAATAGCCACTCGTACTTTTTCACACGAAATAGAAATGAATAAAAAAAATCAGCCATATTATTACTCCATGCTTTATATTACATGTATTCCTAGATATAATTGAGCAATAAAATATGTTGCCAGGACCTTGTCTCCATTCGTTTTAATGATTACCTATATGATTCTTTGATTGCTCGGAACATGAATATCTGCGATTAATTTCTTTATAATTACAGTCCACGAATCCAAAGATATACGTACTAATTAGGTTAGGTGAGAATTGATATGGGATATCGAAAACGATAGCGCTTTGTTTGATTTAAAGCGGGTATTATAAAACTATTTTAACAGATAACTCGTAAAATCTGGTTCAAAAATGAGGGTTAACTACTCTCTTTAGTCCAACTTAATTTTATAATTCCGGCCCTTAAGCATTGTGGTTTTATAGGTAGAAAATTAATTTTGTTCAGACGGAATATTTTAGGGAACCGCTGATAATGTAGGTTAGGTATATGACTCAATTATTGTATAAATCTGATGGTAATATATGGTTGGCTTCTTTCAGGGTCGATTTTCCTGAGGAATGGAAAATACATAAATCGAAAATTAGTGCCGAAACGTAAACACAATACCTGCCGAAAGAAATAACTTAGAAACTCGATATTTGTAGAGAAGGTTTGGACCTTAATTACGAAGGCCGAATTCGTGAATGGGTAAAATCCACCTAATGATTCCGCAGATATACCCATTCAAAATTTTATTTTCCCAATATTTCCGAAAATACAGATTCTATCGAATTGAAATCCAGGACTTTATCGAAAAATGACAGTTTGAAGGTTCATACAGAATCAAATGAGGATAATATGATGAGAAAATCACAGAATATTAAATATTTGAAAAAAAAATTTTTTTCAAATTGTTCTAATGACACGATCAACACGAAATTTTGCACAGTGCTGTCCCTCAACATCTTCGAACTAGCTGCGAAGTTCCATCACGATTGAATCGGTATTTTTTGAGCTATTCCGAGATAAACAACGATATCGATAAGAAAACCACGAAATTCTACATATTTTTTCCGAATATCTCAAAAACTAATAGCCGTATCGAATTGAAATTTGGTACACTGCTGTGAAATATGAAGTTTAAGATATAACTGAAATTTTTCTTGATTATGAGCAACTCCGAAACCATTCGGGTGATTTGGCCCATTAACGAATTTAACCGTGGAATTCCTACCCTAAAAGTTTCAAGTCGCAAGCTTGTTCCTTTCGACAGTTATCGTATCTACGGCGGGCTGGACAGAATCGATTTTGACACCGGATTCGTCATCAGTGAGTCCAACCTAGTCGTTTAAGACCATTTTCGGATCAATCATCGAAAATTACAGACGTTTGGACAAAACGATAGCAAGCTGTTCCCTTAGATTAAGCGCGCAAAAATGTAAGATTTCAGTGAAAATTAAAATATCGTTTTCTTAGTCACTCACACGTGAAAAACATTATAATATCGATATTAGGAAAGAAAGAATAATAGAAAATAAAACGAAAGCAACATATCCCAGATCCAAAAGATCTGTCTAACAGGACAAGTCTTGAATTTTTATCTGTGTGAGACACCAAAAAAAAAACAGAAATGTATTCCTGTGGGTCGAACGAATTGTAGAATCTATGTGTTAGCCAACAAGCAATCCATTACATCAAATTATGTCGAAAACTTGAGTGCACTGACACACTCGCGTCAGCATGCAACGATTATGTCTTCTTTATATAATATTTAATTGCCTCTCAAGTATACTTCTTTATCGTCCGTATGTCAAAGCAGTTTCAAAGAACATGGTTATTAGCTTTGCTTTTCGTGTATCTCGTTCACCTTTTTCAAAGTCGACTCTGATATAAATGAGCTGCATTATTCAAAAAGATCAGAATTGATAATTTTATTTTGTTGAAACAATAAGTGCTCGGCTTTAAATGACCGAAGAATCACATGAAGGTGCGTCGACAGTGGTTGTTCTATTCCAATATACAATATGTCAATTTAAAAACCTTGAAAAGTACTGACGTTAGATCAGGAGCTTTTACGCGCTTGTTCCGTTGCCGAATCGGTCATCTATACAAGTATTGACCCTACCAAACGCAGGTTTTTTCATATGGTCCTCACAAAATTCTGCATGAACCTCAATCTATAATCTTCGATCAAGTACTAGATTGCCATTTTTTTTGTATTTGTATTTGTATTTTTTTCCGAATATCCTAGGCTTCAACGAAACCCCTCAGAAGCTTAAAGCTTGTGCGAGTTAGGATACCGGGTGTGTTCTGTGTAGGCTTTGTTACTAATTCCTTGCGCCACGTTAGGAACAGCACTGTTAATTGTTTACCCAACAGCGAATGGTTGGACGGTCCCCTAAAAACCGGAAAAGTTATTTTCCGGCCAAGGGTTTGAACCCCAGACCTTACGATCATGGGCCTTGCGCTCTAACCACTGAGCTACCGCCGCTATATATAATTCGATCCAAAACTTTGAATGAGTATAACTATCTAAAGAATAATTGGCGAAGTCAGCCCGTTTAAGCATTCGACCTTCCTAATTAAACTGAAAATGTACTCTACAAATATATTCCCCATGTCGATTCTTCCTCAGATTAATGTGTTCAGGGCTGGCCTAACCACTGATAGTGAACAAAATAATTTCCGGAAGAATCTACTCGGTAGCTTGATAATGGGGGTTTTCCCTGAATTTGGGTTATTACTGCAAATGCAAATTTGAACATAATTATTATGGGTTTGATTCATCATTTTCCCAAACCGCCATCAGAAAATATTCTAAATCAGATTTCAAAATTGGGGTTTGGGATTTGCCAGGCATGCACGAAGTGACAACGATGTTCAGTAGAATAGCTTTTTCTGGTATAGAATAATGCAATATTTGTTTCTATTCTGTGGGATACACGTGTTCGTTGTCAATATAACCAAACAATTTCCGTTTGCGATTTGTCAGTAATATGACAGTCTGTGCTCTTCATTTTCTATTCCTTGGTCGTTGTCTTCTACTCTAACCAGATCGAAGTATAGCTATATCTGTTTTTTCAAGCGAAGTAAAACATTTGACGTCCTTTTCTTTCCGAGAAAGCTGAATTCGACGTTGCCATATCGTGTACTCAAGACAAATAAATCCCTTTAAACGCAAATCCCCATTTTTATTTTTCAGTATTAGGTGATCAAACATTTTTTTAAAATATAGTATTGAAATTGTATGTTTGAAATGTGATGTTTTAAAGGTTTTTCATGAAAATTACTGCATTCTCGTTCGAAGGAAAAACCCCCATTGTAGAGTAAGTTTGGAGTTTAATTACGAATGGTTCTGTAGATCCTATTTAGCTGAAACTTCAAGGTAGCATTTTTGCTTGAAGGGCGATTCGATCTATGTTTTTGGAATTCTCGTTAAACTGGAATTTTAAAGGGTATATCTGTGAAATCATTCGATAGTTTTTACTAATTCATCAATTCATTCAGTTCTTTTGTTTTAGTAGTGTTTTGACCTGAATTGGTTTATTCAGGTGTATTGGGGTTTCAATAATAGAGACCCCGTTTGGTTGAATTAATCGCACTTGATTAATTCTGTCGTTATCAAAATGAATACACGACCGAAGAATATTTTCTGATCTTTATTAGAAATGTTGATGCTTCTAAAATAAGCAGATAATTGAAGAACTTATTGACCAGTTGATCAATATCGTTGCACTTATGACACGAAGATGTTGTTGAGGTGTATTAAAAACGCACTTTTAACACGTAACAAAAATGTATTTTCTAGTATCTGTATTAGATAACAAGACCGAAATGGTAAACAAGTGATTTGCACAATAGAATCTTCCTTCTATATCTTATTCGATAGCAAGGTCGAAGCGACCTACAAATGAGAAGTTTTTACAACACAAGAATTAACGTATAAGTCTTGTTTATAAATTCGAGAGCGAATGTTGTTTACTATACAACGGTCAAATGAAGAGTGTCTAAAAACTAACTAAACCCAAATCAAGAAAATTCCCTTCTTCACATTTTAGAGGGAGAATATAAATTTTGATTGGTTTTTTGAATTAAGCGACGCTCTTCTAAAATCCGAAAAAACACCTCGGATTGGCTGGTGTGACGTAGAGGGAGCACAAATGTGTGAAGAAAATTTCCCTAAATGGTCTAATAAGATAAATTCTATAAGCTGTCACATGTGGTATCTGGAGTATGCCACCCATCACGCTCCGATTCCTGGAATGCTAAGAGCTTGAATTCTATCTGAATGTTTTCTGTCATACAAAATTATACTTTATTGTTGGCTTGAGATAAAATGCTCTTAAAGCCGGTGTCAATTGATTTAAACCAAAAATATTGAATTTCGATATATTCCTGGAAACCAAAAGAATTCAAACTCCCACGTTGCAGAAGTAACAAGTAGCTTTATATTTTTTCTATTTTCGGAAGAACTATAAGCAAAACTGAAAAAACACTGGATATGAATCCATCGAAGGAAATTTTAGATGTGTTTGAAACGTACAAGGGGCAAATGAACCCAACCAATTTGAACGACACGAATCCGTCCTATGGTTCCAAAATTCCATCCTCTATAGTTCATGATAATCAGTATCTTCCCCTTGCCAGCGGTTCTGTGCAAGCCCATAATGTCTGTTGTCTCTACAAGAGAGCACAACACAGAGACCACAAATCGAAAAGCACACACCCCTTTGAACTCCGAAAAGTAATTTCCCGTCACCTACACGATGAACACAAATAGACGACGTAATATTTAACCCAAAATACCCGAGAAAAAAACACCTCATTTATCCTTGTTTACGCATAGTTCCTCTTCAGATCAATCTCGAACATACATACCGTTCTTAAATTAGGTGAAAGCGACGCTATATTTCATTCACGGTGATTGTAAAGATACTTGGATTTCACGCATTGTTGCGCCCACAGTTTAATACACGGTAGCTAATAATAGAAATAAACTATTGTTTCCTCAAGGTTCATAGTGAGTCGAGGTAAAGGAACATCTAATTTGAATACGGCCTATCGGATGCATATGATGAGCTTAAGTGTACTCATATTTATGTGTGTGTTGAGGTCTTAATATTTCTCTGTTTATGTTTGGTTTGTTATTGGATTGATGCGATGAAATATTAATTTAATTGACTTCTTGTTGTGCGACTCCGATGTTTATGAACGCATATTTTTACGCGCTTGTTCTAGGAAACAGGGCGTTGTCATTTCGTCACGATGTCTAATATTTTCGAATTTCGAGCCGAAAATGGTCTTAAACGACTAGGTTAGACTCACAGATGACGAATACGGTGTCAAAATTATTCTGTTCGGCCGGCAGGCAGATTCTATCGTCTTGAAAATTTCGGGGTTAGTTGCATCTCAAATTTCGCAGGTTGAGTTCTTCAATTGGCGTCTGAATTTAAGATTGCAGCGCCACGGTGGCCAGTTTTAGAACCTTACATACAGACATAGATTTTGTTTTGATAGTCGATTTTGTACTGTTTGGTTTGATAATTTTTGATTTCACGATTTATTTAAAGACTTTTTATACTTTTATAGTTGACGAGAGTATTACTGAGAGTACATATTCCATTCTTATAAAGTAGGTATGTATCATCCTTCAATCTAATTGAGTGTAGCAACTCTTAAGTTACGGGGATATCTCCAAGGTTAGACAGTATTTCAATATTATTTATTTTCAGATCCAAATGGCAAGATTGACTTTGGTGGATTTCTTAGGCTGTCTTAAAAGTTGAAAAACAGATAGTATTGTAAAACATACTTTTTGGAATAATAGACAAATACTCATAACTAAACTAAATAGTCAATATATTGTGAATAAAATGAATACATTCACACGAAATTAATGCTACTTCTACCGTAAGCCTTATTAATTATGGATTGAGATATAAATTTTCCAACACTCATATGATTGGCCTTGAAAAAGCTGTAATAAATAAGCCTTGTACAACTTTGCTTTCATCGGCAGAAGCACTTTGAGCGAATAGTATTCATCACCAGATATTTCCTTGTTGAGACTCTTTTTTTTTCAATAGTCAGTTCTATCACTAGAACATTTACGTTGTTTCTTAATGATCAGTTCAACAGGCAGATTTCTGGAAGGCATTGCATTTCTCTTAGGTAAATTTCTCTGCTTGGATTATGGACCTGAAAAAAAATTGTCTTCATGAATGTGATCTAATATTTCATGAGCAATTTGTGCTTACCTTTATAAAAATCATCATCGGTAAAATGCAGGTAACAGACTCTAGTAAATCTTGTTTGTAGGTTTTTATCGATTCTTCAACACTTTCAGGCACGACTTCTTGAAGGAAGTTTCTTTCACCCTAACTCCAAATTTTTTACCGGGCTGTAGAAAACTATGGGAATGGGCATTTGATTTTGCATTTCCTCAGTAGAAGCACTTGTAAAATCAAACAAACGCCAAGAAAAATGCATTAACTTTCTCATTTTCTCAACATTCCTTTTAACTTGTCAATGTTAATGTCTGTACTTCGGGTTACTCGGATAGCCACTATAGGGAGTAGCGCTTATCTTCATTCGCCAATAGGCAAAATCGATGGCAAGTTTCGATGGTTTGGTGTCTATAGTTTGACAGTTGAGAATGTCAAACTGTTTTGACATTTCTGTTCGGCCAAGTCGGCACTGAGCTCATGTTCTGCTCTACTAGTTCAGAATATATAAGCTGTGAATAAATAAACAGGTCAAATTTGCCCGTCTATTCAGTTGACTTTAGCATGAATCTATACATACCGCCATTTTCCAACGAACTACTTTTTCATGAAATTTGCAAAGTATCAAACTTTCTTCACGCTTAAAGTTCGTGGTTTCGGAAGTTGTTGTGACTTCTATTTTAGGCTTCATAAGGAAGCTCGAATTCTTGAATGAGTAACATTCTCCCAAACAGTCAGCATTTAAACCGAATTGATGGGTTATTCTCTCATTATTTCCGAAAATTTGAGTTCACCCTTATTGAAATCAAGAATTTGATTTCAAAAAAGTATCTGGAAATTCCATGCAAAATTTCATCAGGATCATGATAAGAATATCGCCATACCGTTTATCGGGAAGTCAAGCAGCGCCAGCTATGATCAACACTCGGATGGGTTGCCGCATTGGCCGGGTATTTGAATGAGTCACCGCGTCTTTTTATTCAACGTGGGCGTCCATGTGTATCGGACTTTAATGCTTAATGCACCAGTACAAACTCAAACTTGAAAACTCGAAATTTTCTAAGCATGTTTAAAGCTCGAGCTCATCAAGTAAGTCATTGTAGAAAACCCATTCTAATACCTATCAAAATTAAGGAGAAATCGTTCGTGAACTTTCTTTATTCCGCGAGGAATCAATTTTATAATTTGGGAAGAGAATGCTACATCTCAAGATTCGGCAGAGCTTATTCAAATAACCCCAATAAATAATTGAGTCCGGAGCTTTCTTCATCAATAATTCACCCAATTCCGAAGCGAATATTGCCATTTACGCTTAAAAACGCCCCAAAAACCAACATTTATCTTTCTCCATAAAGTCGAACCACCTTGCGATATTTAAACTTGTCTTATTCCCATTGGCGAATGAAGATAAGCGCTACTCCCTCTGGTGGCTATCCGAGTAACTCGAGGTACAGACATTATCATTGACCAGTTAAAAGGAATGTTCAGAAAATGAGAAAGTTAATGCATTTTTCTTGGCGTTTGTTTGATTTTACAAGTGCTTCTACTGAGGAAATGCAAAATCAAACGCCTCTTCCCATAGTTTTCTACAGCCCGGTAAAAAATTTGGAGTTAGGGTGAAAGAAACTTCCTTTAACAAGTCGGGCCTGAAAGTGTTGAAGAATCGTTACCTTGATTTTACCGATGATGATCATTTTTAAAAAGGTAAGTACGAATTGCTCATGAAATATTAGATCACATTCATGAAGACAATTTTTTTCCAGGCCCATAATCCAAGCAGAGAAATTTACTTAAGAGAAAAGCTATGCCTTCCAGAAATCTGCCTGTTGAACTGATCATTAAGGAACAACGTAAATGTTCTAGTGATGGAACTGACTATTGAAAAAAAAGAGTCTCAACAAGGAAATATCTGGTGATGAATACTGTTCGCTTAAAGTGCTTCTGCCGATGAAAGCAAACTTTTACAAGTCTTATTTATTACAGCTTTTTCGAGACCAATCATATGAGTGTTTGAAAATTTATTTGTCAATCCATAATGAATAAGGATAACGGTACAAGTAGCATTAGTTTCATGTGAATGTATTCATTTTTTCACAATATATTGAGTATTTAGTCCTTCCTATAAAAATAGTAAAGTTATGAGTATTTTTTCTATTATTCCAAAAAGTATGTTCTACGATACTTTCTGTTTTTCAACTTTCAAGACAGCCTAAGAAATCCACCAGTCAATCTTGCCATTTGGATCTGAAAATAAATAATATTAAAGTACTGTCTAACCTTGGAGATATCCCCGTAATTTTAGAGTTGCTACACTCAATTAGATTGAAGGATGATACATACCTACTTTATAAGAATGGAATATGTACTCCCAGTGATACTCTTGTCAACTATAAAAGTCTAAAAAGTCTTTGAATAAATCGTGAAATCGAAAATTATCAAACCAAACACTTACAAACAGTACAAAATCGACTATCAAAACAAAATCTATGTCTGTATGTATGATTCTAAAACTGGCCACCGTGGCGCTACCATCTTAAATTCAGGCGCCAATTGAGCGCAGAAATATACTAGCTGGTCCATTTTCAAGAGCGAAAAATTCATGAAACGACGGAGAATCGGAATTAATATTATTTATTAGTATGAATTAGATTCATGAACTTCATCTATCGTCCTCTCCACCTTCCCAACTGGACCACGCTGTATCTTGCTGATTTCATTCGGAACCCGACACTCATTAAATTCCAGAAACGAAGTTTGATATTTCCTGGATTCTTTTGTACCCAAGAGAGGACCATAACTTTCATCAAGTTCTCTGTAGCACGCCGTAAACCATTGCAGACCATTTTAAAGACGGAAAATTTTTACATTTCTGAAAGTTCTATTTAATGTGTTCAGTTGCATCTAAAATCAGTCGCATTAAAGTGGGTTTAAACTAAACGGACAGAGAGCCAGAGCTAGAAGAAGAAAAAATTTGATAGAATGCGGGAAGAATGAGCATTCGCTGATGTGAATCGACCTTTAGAAGTGTTGCGCCCACGAAGAAAGTATTCGTGAACTTTATTTTTGGCTATGAGGTAGTCTCACATCAAGAATGAAACGACATCGTTTTCTGAAAATTTAATTAACATGCGAGCAAAAAAATGTATATGTTTGACGACCGCGAAGCTGAATATATTCTTATAGACGTCTAGGCATCCATGACATGAGATTGTCGATGACTGCTTGTGACAACTAATTCCAAGCAACTCTCAAACTTGGTGAATTGACTGTGATAGTGTCAATGGGGTTGGTGCAAATTGGACAGTTTGTATAAAATCAAACATGCTTGAGTTATAATGAAACAGCGTTAGGCTCCTACTCGAGTTTCTCTCAGGCGGAAATACAGACATGATTGACGAAAAAGCAATCTTCCTGTCACCAGAACATAGACCTATTAAGTCTATGCACCAGAACGACAATCAATGTTTTATGGTAACATATCCATAGCATAGAACAATCTTTATTTACCTTATGATCCATAGACCATACATAGTAATTTTTCCATTGTTGATTGTTGTCTCTTCTATATTCTATGGATCATAAAGTAAATACAGATTGTTCTATGCTATGGATATGTTACCATAGAAAATTGACTATCGTTCTGGTGACAGAAAGAACGTTTTTTCATGAAACAAATTCCGTAATTAACTTTTTTTTCAGGAACCAACCGAATATTTCATATTTACGGAATGGAAAACTGGCAACCGAAATAACCAAGTTGATTTGCGGATTTGCGTTTTCTCCTTTGTTTATGCTTCTTCGTTAATCATCAGATCCAGTTACCAAAATCTATTCATGGTCCTCCGAGCCGGATTACAAATTCAATCTCATTCCCACTGAACGATAAAAGATAACAAATTTTCTCGCGAATATAATTCTTTCGATTTCCTGCACTGATAAAATTCCTGGAACGATCTGGAATATTTCTTCAGCATTGCACCCGAGAGAGGAAGAAGTAACTATCATCAAGTTTTGTGCTTTCTGCAGCTCGCCTTGGACCGTTAAATGGATAGGATCATTCAGAAGACACGAAATTCATCCGGGTTGCCTTCATCAAATATGCAAAATTTTGGGGCTTTGTTCGGTGGAATCGTTTGTTTTGAGCGCTGCCATGTGCTGTTCACCTGTTTCTTTACGGCTGGAGTCGTTATTTTGAAAGTTTCGGGTCGGATGAACTTCTTCCGATTTCAATAACATCAAGAAACTGTTGACATTCTGGTTTGTAATTCGTGTCTCAGGGTATGCTCAGATGAGTTCAGAGGAAGGAAACCTCAGTCGAGTGCAATCATCCCTATCTCATGTTTTTGTGCGTGGTATTATTGTAGTTCAATTGCCAGTATTTTGAGGAGTTTCGGGCGGAAATTATACCGCCCAAGTTCACATCAGAATAATATATCAGTGTTTTCTTATGAGGATGGGTAGATTATAAACTTGGAGAAAAAACCTGCTGCCTTCACATCAGTGTTTCTCTAGGCTTTTTCACTCAAGTATACTGGATTATAATTCGATCTCAGCTGTATTTTAGGAAATATTGAGAAAATGAAATTTTGAATGGGTGTACCTCGGCATACCTACGGAATCATTGAGCGGATTTTACCCATTCACGAATTCGACCTTTTTTGGTAAGCCCCAAACATACTCTACGAATATCGGGTGTCTTTGTAGATTCTCCCGGAAGTTTTTGTGTTTAAAATGTTTATTTTGATCTGAACTCTCAGTCAGAAGGTAAAAGGTCAAAAAATAAAAATCACAATGAACATTGAACGTGTACAGATTGTTGAAAAGCAATCTTGTTATTTTGTCAACCATGAATTTTTAGATAACAACACAACTTTTTATGAATCTGTACACGTCCAATCTTCATTATGCTTTTTACTTTTTGACCTTCTTAACTTCTGACGAATAGTTCAGATCCGAAAAAACATTTCATTTGACTTGAAACTCTATCTTGTATCATGTTAAGTCATCTTCAAGATTACTTGAAGTCGGTATATGTCAGACAACAAATAGTTCTCTGGATACAGTGGATTTATAGACTTTCAACCCTAAACTATATGAAATTGACATTATTGACGTTAAATCAGGAACCCCAACACAATGTTCAGCCTATCAGAGGTGAAATTAAAGTTGGGATGCCTGATTTCATGTTAATAGTGTCAAATTTATATAGGATATGTTCCGCAAATCAACTTGGTTGTTTCGGTTGCCGGTTTTCCATTCCGTAAATATGATATGAAATATTCGTCATCAATTTGATTGATGGAAAAACGTTCTTTCTGTCACCAGAACGATAGTCAATGTTCTATGGTACTATATCCATAGCATAGAACAATCTTTATTTACTTTATGATCCATAGAACATAGAAGAGACAACAATCAACCATGGAAAAATTACTATGTATGGTCTATGGATCATAAGGTTAATGAAGATTGTTCTATGTTTTAGATATGTTACCATAAAACATTGATTGTCGTTCTGGTGCATAGACTTAATATGTCTATGTTCTGGTGACAGAAAGATTGCTTTTTCATCAATCAAATTCCGTAATGAACCATTTTTTCAGAAACCAACCGAATATTTCATATTTACAGAACGGAAAACCGACAACCGAAGTAACCAAGTTGATTTGCAGAACATAACTATTATTAACATGACATCAAGAATCCCAACTTGAATTTCAGCCTACAAAAACCTTAATTTGGAAGGAATTATCTTGTTTGAAGAGCGGAGGCATCTTTTACGGATATTCATAAATAACGCGAATCTCATCATGTCGAATTTGTCCAGAAATTCCTGTTCCCCAGTGATAGTAAATTTGTGAAGAAAATTGTGAGTTGGCAACTTGGGACGGAGTCGTCTATTCCTTCCAAATATAGGTTTTTGTTAAGATCATCTCCGATTGACCGAATTTGAGTTAGGATTCCTGGTTTCATGTTAATAGTCTCAAGTTTATATTGGATAAGTTCCGCAAATCAAATTGGTTATTTCGGTTGCCGGTTTTCCGTTCCGTAAATATGAAATATTCGGTTGGTTCCTGAACAAAAAGGTTGATTAAAGAATTTGATTGATGAAAAAGCGATCTTTCTGTCATCAAAACGTCAAATGTCAATGTTCTGTAGTAACATAACCATAGCATAGAACAATCTTTATTTACGTTAATATCCATAGAACATAGACGAGACAACAATCAACAATGAAACAATTATCAAGTATGGTTTATGGATCATAAGGTAAATATAGTTTGTTCTGCGCCCTGAATATGTTAGCATAGAACAATGACAAGTCGTATATTATCTGCTTGAAAATCCAAAGCGCACTTCTCGGATATTAAGAAATATCGTGAACCTCAACCTGTCGAAGTCATTCTGAAATAACCCTTCCCCAGTGCGAAAAAATTTTCGAAATTTTTGGGTTGGCAACTTGGATCGAAGTTTCCTATTGCATCAGATTCGTCGACATATCGAACCTATTTTCCTGGAAATCATTGGAAATTCCCATTCATTTATTTCCACAGTATTTTTCCGATCCACCGAACAGCAGAATTCAGCTACCATAAACAATGCGCAATTATTGTCTTCGTTCAATATTTCATTGTCTTGATTGCGTAACCTTGACGGATATAAGAGACGTCGTCAGATGTAAAGAATTTTCATCAAGATGCGAATGAGGCCGAAACGGAATTTCTCAACTCGGCGAAAATGAAAATGAAATTATAGTTCCATTTACCTCAAGGGCGAGCACGTCCGCAATATCCACAAATTAAGTGGAAATAGCATCTCATGGAGATATAGGTAACAACCCTAGTCATCATCTGTCGTGGAATAGGAAAATGTTGAATCATTTTTTTCTCAGTTTAGGATATTCAGAAAGTCTTTATTCGTTATTCGGCAGTCTCTGTTTTCCGCAGTTAAAAATACAGGTAAAAATGGGGGCCAATTCTTGAATCTCGATCAAGAATTGAAGAGTATGACAATTGTCATATGTTTATGTCGATTTTCTAAGTTTTCTCGAGCATCTGCGAAATTTGTGAGAGCTCTACTCTCCTTTTCGACGATTTTTTCAAGCAAATATTCAAGAAATGAACTGAATGCAAGATATCGAGAAATTTCAAATCGGAATATTAACATAACCTTATCACCGTTTCCTTCGACTTGGCAACGAGTGGTACGGAGTATAGGAGATATAACAGTCGATTGTCGAGTGACATTCGGTTCCATGCGCAGGTCATGTCTACTTTTTGTTTATATTTAACTTACAAAATCGACTCAAACATATAACAATGGTCATACCCTTGATTGAGATTCAAGAATGGACCCCCCTATATGATTTGTGCTTCAATAGACGACTTCGGCCCAAGTTGCCAACCCACAATTTTCTTCACAAATTTACTATCACTATGGAACGAGAAGTTCAATTTCGACGTGATAAGGTTCGCGTTATTTAAAAATATCCGTGAAAGATGCCTCAGCTCCTCAAACCAGATATTTCCTTCCAAATGTATGGTTTTGTTGAGATCATCTCTGATTGTCTGAAATTTAAGTTGGGATTCCTGATTTCATGTTAATAGTGTAAAATTTATATTGAATATGATCCGCAAATCAACTTGGTTATTTCGGGTGCCAGTTTTTCATTCCGTAAATATGAAATATTCGGTTGGTTCCTGGAAACAAGGTCAATTACGGAATTTGATTGATGAAAAAACGTTCTTTCTGTCACCAGAACGACAGTTAATGTTCTATGGTAACATATCCATAGCATAGAACAATCTTTATTTAATTTAGAATCCATAAAACATAGAAGATACAACAATGAACTATGGAAAAATTACTGGGTATGGTCTATGGATCATAAGGTAAATAAAGATTGTTTTATGCTA
Organism: Myrrha octodecimguttata; assembly: GCA_958510865.1. Classification (NCBI taxonomy): domain Eukaryota; kingdom Metazoa; phylum Arthropoda; class Insecta; order Coleoptera; family Coccinellidae; genus Myrrha; species Myrrha octodecimguttata. Next base: position 77,207,081 of record OY294057.1, read on the forward strand.
TGGATATGTTACATAAAACATTGATTGTCGTTCTGGTGCATAGACTTAATATGTCTATGTTCTGGTGACAGAAATATTGCTTTTCCATCAATCAAATTCCAGGAACCAACCGAATATTTCATGTTTGCAGAACGGAAAATCGGCAACCGAAATAACCAAGTTGATTTGCGGAACATATCCTTTATAAACTTGACACTATTAACATGAAATCAGGAATCCCAACTTAAATTTCAGCCTAACAAAAACCTATATTTGGAAGAAATCATCTTGTTTGAGGAGCCGAGGCATATTTTACGGATATTTTTTAATAACGCGAACCTTATCATGCTGAATTTGTCCTGAAATTCCCTTTCCCCAGTGATAGTAAATTTGTGAAGAAAATTGTGGGTTTGCAACTTGGGCCGAAGTCGTCTATTAAAATAGTGATTTCTATAGTTCATTTGTTCATTTGTGGTCTATCGTTTTGTCTGTAGTTTTCGAATTTGGAGTCGAAAATGGTCTCAAAGGAATAGGTTGGACTCAGTGATCACAAGTCTGCTGCCAACAGCTATTCTGTCTATCTGTTGTCCTTGAAGAGTAAGTTTACTGGCTTCTCTCCACAAAGAAAGAGATCTCGTTGATCAATCAAACCTCTAGTGAACTAAATCACCAAAAATCCTCCAAATTTTTGTTGGAAATTTTTATTTGTTTGGGAACTATTCATCAGATTTCAATGAAATTGAGCACAGATTTTGATGTTTATGTTTAACAACAGCTTATAAATTCCAGTTTAATCCGATTCTAATTTTTGGAGGCATAGCTTGAAAAATATGTCAAATTTTGTTGTTTTTTACTCGGAATCGTTGAAATTCTTGAAGAAATTCAAAAAATGCCTATTTGATAAGGATGAAACTATCCAATAAAATCCATGAGTAATATATCAATCTCCCGTTCAGGTTTTACGTTTGAGTTGGCTTCGAAATAACTTCCTGTATCCATGAATGTCTCCTTACAATTAATCCCATTTTTATTGAGCGAAATTAATTGTATGGATTTGACCAAGTGACCTCAGCGCCATCATCGTTTACAGAGTCGAGTAGTACAATATTTCACGATTCTTGGACCGCGCTTTTGACCCATAATTTAGTGGGTGACAATAGGAAAGTGTCGACACCTGATATTTTCTATGCATCTAACCTATGGATATGCCACCATAGAAAATCGACTGTCGTTATGGTGACAGAAAATCGATCGCTTTTTCATCAATCAAATTCCTTAATAAACCTTTTTTCATGAACCAACCGAACATTTCATATTAACGGAATGGAAAACTAGAAACCGAAATAACCAAATGGATTAACGGAGTATATCCTGTATGGGAATAATTTCTTGATAACCCCTAGTGGACTCAATTTATTTTTTGGCTGACATATTTCGACTTCAATAAGTCATCTTCAAAGCCATGATACAAGATAAAAGTTTCAAGTCAAATGAAATATTTGTTTCGAACTCTCCGTCAAAAGTTGAAAAGGTCAAAAAGTAAAAAGCATAGTGACAACGGACGTGTAGAGATTGATGAAAAGATTTGTTGTTTTTTTCGCAACTGTGAATTTTTTACGAACAACCCAACTTTTACCGATATGTACACGTTCAATCTTCATTATGCTTTTTACTCTTTGACCTTTTCAACTTCTGACGGAAATTTTGGATCAGAACAAACATTTTATTTGACTTGAAACTTTTATGTTGTGTCATGGCTTTGAAAATGGTTCAAAGTCCAAACATGTTAGCAAACAAATAACTAGTTTTCCATTCGATCCAATCTTTTTTTTTTGGAAATATTGACAAAGATTGAATGGTTTTATCTGCAGAATCATTGGGTGGATTTAACCCGTTGACGAATTCGGGGGTACAGTCTTGCTTTACAATTATCAATTTTCTAAATTGCTTTTTTCGGGAATATTTTAGATCAGTCGTTGGGCTGAACGTAAACACGATAACTCTGAAATATGTTTGAGTTAAATTAAAATTTTATTCATTTTTTTCTCCATGCTGATCGTGAATAATAAATCGAAATAGATAAACGTGATTCAGTTCATTTCTTCTGATTTCATCCTAATCATCAACAAATAGATAATGATCATCATCTTCATTGGAAAATCGATGAGTACATGACATTGAATTTTAATCCGTAAGTCTCTTTGCTGACTAATTGGCGTCATGCTTTGAAGAAATCACTGTATAATATTATGTTTTTATGTTGATGACATACTCAAAGAATCCTTGACTTAATTTTTTCGTTGAAATGAGGTATTTTTTCGAATCAACCTTTCGATCTTCCGAGCGTTAGCACAATAACTCTCGAAAGAATCAACTCAGAAACACGATATTTTCACGGTAGGTTGTGACCTTATTACTAAGGCCGAATTCTTGAATGGGTAAAATCCATTCAAGGATGCCGTAGATACCCATTCAAAAAATTCAAAATTTCAAATACTTGATTGAAAATCATAGCTTGATGTTCATGAAGAATTTCGTCCGGACCATTTGAAAAGGAGATCTGCGTTTGGCGGGTCAAGTTTTTTACTTCAATAATAATATAGCAGTTTATACAGGGCGAGTCTTTAAGTTGTACATTAATTTCCACCTTAGATTCCTCTCATCAAATAAAACACAGTAAAAAGATACAGGCTGTTTAAATTTCCAAAAAAAAATCAGTTTTTCTTTTTAACTTTGAAATGGTAACTCCGAAATGAGATGAATTTCGGTGTGAAGTTTTTTATAAATATGACACACATTCTTCAGTAATCACTTTCATCCTACTTCAAACAGTTTCCGACTTATAGACTCAACGGTTCATGAAATTATATGAAAATAGCATGAAGATTGCAGATGAAGTCTATCTTATGTCATAATAAGAATCTTCAATCCTTTTAGAATACTTAATTATCTCTTATAATTTCTCCTTGAACGCTTTGGAGATATTCAACGTTGAACGTTGTAAAATCTGATAAAAATTGGAGAAATTACCTCATTTTTCGGATCCGTCCCTGAGCTAGTAATGGCGGTAAATAGACCACTTCGGCCCAAGTTGCCAACCCACTATTTTCTTCACAACTTTACTATCACTGGAGAACGGGAATTTCAGGACAAATTCGATATGATAAGGTTCGCGTTATTTAAAAATATCCATAAAAGATGTCTCGGCCCTTCAAACAAGATAATTCCTTCCGAATGTAGTTTTTTGTTAGGCTGAAATTTAAGTTGGGATTCCTGATTTCATGTTGATAGTGTCAAGTTTATAAAGAATACGTTCCGCAAATCAACTTGGTTATTTCGGTTGCCGGTTTCCGTTCTGTAAATATGAAATATTTGGTTGGTTCCTGAAAAAAAAGGTTGATTATTGAATTTGATTGATGAAGAAGCAATCTTTCTGTCACCAGAACATAGACATATTAAGTCTATGCACCAGAACGACAATCAATGTTTTATGGTAACATATCCATAGCATAGAAGAATCTTTATTCATCTTATGAGCCATAGACCATACCTAGTAATTTTTCCATTGTTGATTGTTGTCTCTTCTATGTTCTATGGATCATAAAGTAAATAAAGATTGTTCTATGCTATGGATATGTTACCATAGACCATTGACTATCGTTCTAGTGACAGAAAGAACGTTTTTTCATCGATCAAATTTCGTAATTAACCTTTTTTTCAGAAAACAACCGAATATTTCATATTCACGGAATTGAAAACTGGCAACCGAAATAACCAAGTTGATTTGCGGAACATATCCTTTATGAATTTGACACTATTAACATGAAATCAGGAATCCCAACTTAAATTTCAACCAATCAGAGATGATCTTGACAAAACCCTTTATTTGGAAGGAATTATCTTGTTTCCAGGAGCCGAGGCATCTTTTACGGATATTTATAAATAAGGCGAGCACTATCATGTCGAATTTGTCCTGAAATTTCCGTTCCCCAGTGATAGTAAATTTGTGAAGAAAATTGTGGGTTGGCAACTTGGGCCGAAGTCGTCTATTGAGTTCCGTCTACGCTTATCCAAACCATAGAATACACAGAAGTATTTATCTTTTCGCAAAGAACTAATGTACTTATAGTAGGTCCATTGTATTTCGTGATCAGACCACAGATATGGAGGCTAGGTGTTCATGTCTATGAACCTGACTTTCCATAGAGTTCATTTAATGTGTTTACGTTAGTTGATCGATTTCTTATGATTCATGTATGAATTTGATGAAAATAAGAATAATTATGAAGTTTTAAATATGATAGTGGGCGAGAATGGAATTGTGTATAATTTTATAGTAGAATGAAACTGAGTACCTCAAGAATATCATGTGGAAAATCACTGTTTCGATAGTCAAGTGTAGTGAAATGTTTACCTTTCGATAATATCGCAAAAAGCACCAAATCATAAGAGTTACGTGAGTAAATGAGTTTCTCAATCATGTTTCTTTGAATTTCAAACATTGGATTGGTTATTCTGCCGGAGAGATCACCGTGAGAGATATAGGTGGTGAACTTGCAAAGAAAGTGCAGATATTGAGAAATATTTAAATGCTTATAACTTTTCACCTGAGCCGAATCTGGAGAAATGGCAAAGGAAAAAAGTTTTTTATTTGATAATAGGAATCTATGGTTGAAATTAATGTACAACTTGAAGCCTCACCCTGTATATAAGATCAATGAGAATATAATAACTGCTGGTTTTCACGAGGGTGAAGTCTCAAACCACCCAAGTGAATTATGGCAATTATATGCAAGTTAAATACCTTACTTTGTCCACAATTACATTGGTGAAATTGGAATGATTCGGCATTATAAACAACCCACAATAGAGTTGTCAGAATCGTCCACTTACTTTTCTGTGATTGCTGGAAATGGGTCTGTTGCATTTATTTTTTTGTCACTGGAATCAAATATTCTATCCGTGAGACTACTGAAAAACTTTAACCGCCTCCAAAAATCTCAAGCAATCTGTAGCAAGCCAATAGACAGCGTTGGCTGAATAGATCGGTGAATCTAGCAATAACGGGTGACGTAGACGCCGATCTTACGTGTTTCACCCGCTTCGACCTTTAGTCCTGATTCGACCATTTTCAATAGCGAATTATTCAAAATACGCGAAGTATGTGATGGGGTACATCATGATTTTGTATCCATATAGAATGAGAAACACATAAAAATCTGATAATTCGTGTTACATGCAAGAAATTGTCAAGCTTACGGAAAAAAATTACAATATATATTGAATTCTTAGAATATATTCCACTGAAAGATTTACAAAACACAATATGGTAGAAGTTCATTCATCCAGAAATTTTGACATTATCTTCTGATGTCGATTTAGTCCTGTCAGACAGTTGCCTTGACGACCGGCCGTAATTACCAAATAGCGCCACCTTATTTCTATGCATCTTAGTTCCAACTTTAGATGTTCTATGGAAACCACTGTATGACACAATCAAAGTTGGAATGCGACCAGTGTCAATGGGGGTTTTTCCTGAATTTGGGTTATTACTACAAATGCAAATTTGAACATTATTATTATAGGTTTGATTCATCATTTTCCCAAATTACCTTCAGAAAGTATTCAAAATCAGATTTCAAAATTGGGGTTTGGGATTTGTCATTCATGCACGAAGTGACAACGTTGTTTAGTAGAAGAGCTTTTCTGCTATAGAATAATGAAATATTTATTCCAATTCTGTGGTACACACGTGGTCTTTGTCAATACAACCAAACACTTTCCGTTTGCGATTTGTCAGTATTATGACAGTATGACAGTCTGTGCTCTTCTTTTTCTATTCCTTGGTCGTTGTCTTCTACCCTAACCAGATCGAAGTATAGCTATCTCTGTTTTCCTGAGCAAAGTAACACATTTGACGTCATTTTCTTTCCGAGAAAGCTGAATTCGACGTTGCCATATCGTGCACTCAAGACAAATCCCTATAATTGCAAATCCCCATTTTTATTTTACAGTTTTAGGTGATCAAACATTCTTTTAAAAATATAATAATGAAATTATATGTTTGAATTGTGATATTCTAAAGGTTTTTCATGAAAATTACTGCATTTTCGTTTGAAGGAAAAACCCCCATTTTCCGAATGCTGTCTTTTCCAACAAACGAGCAGTGCTCTTGGTTTTCTTGTGTATTGCACTACTTTCGTGAAGAAAGCGCCATACAATATAAAGACTATATAGTATACTTTCAATTTCCAACATTTCACGCATATTTACTCTGCTCCGAAAGTAGCTCATAACCGATGCTGGTTAAATAACTTTTATAACACTTACTCGAGTATAAGTTATCCACCTTACCGACTCCGTATAAACATTGGCTTCGTTTCAAGTCGTAAATCAGGTCTGAATGAGTATTCAAATTTAATTTACTAATACACATCAGAAACCCGCACAAATGATAATAATCAAGGTTGTACGACACTGCAACATAACTCTGGGTTATTTCGCCGGAAAAATCTGGTACACGAAGCGATTTCTGACACATATCTAGAATATCTTGACGATTTTCAGCGAATTCCCAGTTGTATGCTGTTGACAATTTTATGGATCGTTTATTAGAGAATGTCATCCCGGGTTAATATGAGATGTAGGAAGCATATGTTTTGTACACACCCATCGAGATATTTCATATCAAGACGGGAGTTATTGTACATGTTCGTAAATCAGAGGGAACAGGTTAATAGTTGATATGAATTGGGCTTAGAGAGTAGCTTCGGAAGGTATTGAAGTTTGGGGTTTCATAGCTGTATTGATGATTAAGAAGTAAAATAACTTATTTCCGCTTTATATATTTATTTGTGAAAATAAATATATAAAGCAGAAATAAGTTATTTTACTTCTTAATGGTAACCAGTTACCATGCTCACCTGATGACTTCATGTTATCATGACGAAACAATTGTTGTGAAAATAAATATATAAAGCGGAAATAAGTTATTTCACTTCTTAATCATCAAGATGAATTTCCGACAAGTAAAGACTGTGACAATCAAGTATTTCATAGCTGTACAATAGCTGATGAATTATTGAATTTGAAGTAACAATTTGAAGACTCCGTAGTAGATGTACTCAATAAATAGGTGGATAAATGAAGGAACACCCACGATAGTGATCTAGCTTTTCTGTAGTTTCGAGAAAAACTGACAAAGTACAACGAAAAAAATATTTATGAAATTATTACTGACTCTTTCACTCACTTCCATTATACGTAAAGATTCAAGGTGATTTCTCATTAGAAATGTCCAAATTTCTATTGAAAAATTGTGTATCAAATATCAGTTCGATGCGATTTGAATTTTTGGAGACATTGGAAAATCATATATCACATTTCGTGATTTTTCCTCGGTATTGTTAATCCTGGAATTACTGAAAAATTTCTAATCCAATTATAATAAAACGTGTCAACTCGTTGAAAAATACTGATACACAATTCGGTGCAGAATTTCTTTAGGATAGTGTCATCAGAAAAATTCGAGAAAAAATGTTATGAAATTTTTCTTCAAAAATTTTTTTTTCGAAAACTATTTTTAATCAGATTTCGGAAAAATCCAATAAGTACAGAATTTGAAACCCATTCATAACAGAGAACCAAATTTCAGTTTCATCCGATTTCAATTTTTGGAGATATTGGGAGAAAATATGTCAAATTTTAGGTTTCTTTGCTATGTATTGTTTTTATTTCCGGAATAGCCCAAAAATACTTATCCAATCTCAATCAAAGTTTAAAATTATTTGGCAAATTTTGATGCACCAATTTCTGCAGAATTCCGTGAGGATCGGGCTATTAAAATTCGTCTTCAAATCGGTTTTTTTTTCACTGATCCAGCCACACGAATTTTTTATCATGGTTCTCACAAAATTCTTCATGAACCTTCCAGCTATCATTTTTCAATCAAGTCCGTATAAATCAATAGACGACTTCGGCCCAAGTTGCCAACCCACATTTTTCTTCGCAAATTTACTATTACTGGGGAACGGGAATTTCAGGACAAATTCGACATGATAAGGTTCGCGTTATTTATAAATATCCGTAAAAGATACCTCGGCTCCTCTAACAAGATAATTCGTTCCAAATATAGGGTTTTGCTAAGATCATCTCTGATTGGCTGAAATTTAAGTTGGGATTCCTGATTTCATGTTAATAGTGTCAAATTCATATAGGATATGTTCCGCAAATCAACTTGGGTATTTCGGTTGCCGGTTTTCCATTCCATAAATATGAAATATTCGGTTGGTTCCTGAAAAAAAGGTTAATTACGAGATTTGATTGATGAAAAAGCAATCTATCTGTCACCAGAACGACAGTCAATATTCTATGGTAACCTATCCATAGCATAGAACAATCTTTATTTACTTTATGATCCATAGAACATAGAAGAGACAACAATCAACAATGGAAAAATTACTAGGTATGGTCTATGGATCATAGGGTAAATAAAGATTGTTCTGTGTTATGGATATTGATTGTCGTTCTGGTGCATAGATTTAATATGTCTATGTTCTGGTGACAGAAAGATTGCTTTTTCATTAATCAAATTCCGTAATTAACCTTATTTTTTCAGGAACCAACCGAATATTTCATATTTACAGATCGGAAAACCGACAACCGAAATTACCAAAGTTGATTTGCGGAACATATCCTTTATAAACTTGACACTATTGACATGAAATCAGGAATCCCAACTCAAATTTCAGCCTAACAAAAACCTCTTTTTGGAAGGAATTATCTTGTTTGAAGGGCCGAGGCATCTTTTACGGATATTTATAAATAACGCGAACCTTATCATGTCGAATTTTTCCTGAAATTCCCGTTCCCCAGTAATAGTAAATTTGTGAAGAAAATTGTGGGTTCGCAACTTGGGCCGAAGTCGTCTATTGAAGCACTAATCATATCGGGGGGTCTATTCGATCCAATTCGTATCTTTGGAAATATTTGGAATATGAAATTTTGAATGGTTATCTACGGCATCCTTGAATGGATTTCACCCATTCAAGAATTCGGCCTTAGTAATAAGGTCACAACCTACCCTGAAAATATCGGGTTTCTAAGTTGATTCTTCCGAGAGTTATTGTGTTCACGCTCGGAAGATCGAAAGGTTGATTCGAAAAAATACCACATATCAACGAAGAAATCAAATCAAGGATTCTTGGAGTATGTTATCAACATAAAAACATAATCTTCTACAGTGATTTCTTCAAAACATGACGCCAATTAGATCAGTATAACTATCTAAGGAATAATTGGCGAATTTAACCCATTTGAGCATTCGACCTTCCTAATTTAATAGAAAGCATACTCTACATATAAAGCCCCTAAGTCGATTCTTCCTTGAATTTTTGTGTTCACGGTCAGCCTAATCGCTAATAGTGATCAAAATAATATCCGGAAGGATCTACTCAGTAGCTTGATAATTGTTTAGTCAATTTTGAATTTAATTATGAAGGCCGAAATGGCGAATTTGTGAAAACCATCCAATGATTTCGAAGATATACTTCCCATTTGAAATTGCATTTTTCCTATGAATTTTGAAATCTAAAATTCCGCACAAATTTGCTCATCAACATTTGCAAACTAACCGGGGTTAATCATGACCGGATAAGTATTGTCTAAGGTAATTCTGAAACAAAAACGATATCTATGAAATAATCAAGAAATTTGACATATAACTCCGAAAATCAATATGCGATCAACCTGAAAATTAAAACTCTGTTGCTAGGTATTGACTTCAAGGACTGTGCCAAACTTTACTGAAATCTAATGAATAGTTTCCAAAAAAAATATTTGCATAAAAAATTGAAAAATTCTCAAGAGAAAAATTAGTGTTTTCCACCTGTACGATTCTCACGAAATTATTATTGAACAAGTTTCAGATGAAAAACCCTTGTATATATGAAAAGAATGTTCATTTATTCTTCTTTTTTTTTTTCTTAAATATTCCAATTTTTTTGGAGGGTGATTGGGGATTGTTATTTTTGTGGGTTTTTTGTTATTGTTGTTCGCGCATCTGAAGAATAAAGGTGCGACGTTGTGTGAGACACATGGACAGTATCGCCGCAGATGTGTAAGAGAAAGATTTATAATTTTCCGCCGCATAAGAAAACTGCGTCAAGAAAACCGCTTAAGTTAATTTTTGCCGCTGGTGTTCTTTTTGGAAGAAAAGTGTGGAGCAGAACGGACTTATACTACGCTGGCCAGCGCGACAATCTCCATAGTTTGTTGAGGTGAGTCGTGCCTTTATTCACGTATTCACATAATTTCGCCCATATCTCCAATTGCCCTATAATCTCACTTCATACAATTCAGTTCATTGTCTCTTCTCGAGAATCGAGTGGTCCTTCCTAAATTATTACTAAAAAATTATACAATTATAATATTTAAAATTAGTCAAATTATTATTATTTAAATTGAGATTATTTAAATTCATTCAAATCAAAATTATTCAAATTATTATTATAATTCAGAAAACGTTATTCGGTATTTCACAACTATCCACGAAGTTGATCTGATCCCGATGACCATTTTTGAGATATTGAGGAAATGAGGTGAAGTTTTCGAGTAGCTACAAAATTTGGCATAATTCATTTTCAATATCTTCTGAGGTGAACATCGGGTCAAACTGAAATTTGAAATAGTTTAATTGAATCAATGTCAAATATTTGTAATACTTTTAACTCTCGATTAAAGCTTATTTTGGGAGGATTTCGCATGATTTTGAAGATTTTTTCTGGGTTCTCACTACCAATATCTGAAACAGAACTATCAAAAATTTAATAAAAATGATTTTTTTCATGAAAACGCCCTCGCGGATTGCAGTATTAAGCTATTTGTCAAGGGCGGTTTCTTGCAAAACAGATTGCCTAATGAACAATACAAACGATGAAGAAGCGTACTGTAACGTTTCAGAGTACAAACCTGACTCTTTCATCAGGCAAAGCAGAAAATTTCAAGGATTATTTTCTTTCGATTTTTTGTTTCGATTTCTTCCTTCGATAAATGAAATGCAGTAAATTACACATCAGAAAATCTTCTTTACTAACTCAAAAATCAAATGACAGTTGATAATGATTCTGTTAAACTTTTGTTAAATATCAAATTCAAATCAATTATTGTATTAATAGCCTTCACCAAGTAAACTCGTTTGAATTCAATATATAAATAGAAAACTATTCGTATCGTCAACACAAACTAGAAGTCCTCGTTTTTCCCTACAGGAGTTCCGATGGAAGATATACGATCAGCACCTGTTGAAAACTTTCGCCGGTGCGTGAAATTTTCAAGTTATTCTATCCTGGATCTACGGGGACTTCTCGCTCCCGAAATTTTTCCAATGCTAGCCTCTAAGCTCGTACAGTCTGGCTCTCAGCTGGCAGCCTCCCAGCAATACATTTAACCAATTCTCTATCCTTTTGTGATTCGAAAATAGATCAGACCGAGAATATGCCAAATTCATTAACGTTTTTCCGGAGCCCTGTTTGCTACTCTACACGTGTTCGGGTTTTTTTATCGGACATTCGCGTTATTGATGATTTCTCGAGCAGCCATAACCTCCATGGACAGATTATAATGGAATTATTCCTGACAAGAATTGATGAACGAAATATATAAACGCGATCGAATTCGTTAGTTTATATATAGATGCATAGAATACACAAGGTGCGGACACTCTTTGACATATTTTGGGTCCGAAATGAGGTCCAAACGTTGTCAAAATTTGGCTTTGTTGGTTTCAGTTTTCGCCGATAGATGCCGGCATAGGAAAATCTGCCATATAAAATCTGAAATATTTATGGAAGTTGCCGACCTTTCATATCAAAACTAGTCAAATCAGAACTTCTTTCGGATTTTCTGAGTTGGACCATACATTATTTTCAAGAATTTCCGATAATAAATTCATTTTGACGAATTTAAATTATGATTATTCATTTCATTCAGTCAGAATGGCGGTAATATCCTTCGTCTCTGAATACACTGAAACTTTATATTTTTGGATACCTGCTTATTACGAGAGGTATTTATTATCTCAATGTTCAGTTCATGGAAAGGAAGTTGTGTTTTTAAAAATGCCACAAGAAATCTTTTGGAACGATAGATTTACAATTAATTTGTCTGGTTCAAAATTCGTCTGATAAATTTGTATGAACATGAACAGCAAAGTGAAAATTCATTTAACAATTTCAATAATAATAAACATGAAGATTTCCTCCAAATATTTGCATAAGTAGGTAAGTAACATAATTCATAACTTTTAAATTGAATATATATTAATAAGTACATACAAAATTTGAAGGAGATCTAAACTATCCAATAGAATCCATTAATAATATCAATCTCCCGTTTCGTTTCCATTGTTGTTTTGGCTTCGAAATAACTTCTCGTATCCATCCATGAAAGTGTTTTCACAATAAACCTCATATTGCTCCTTATTCCCTTAGAGATATTTCATATTATTTATGAGTAGATGTTTCACATTTCTTAAACTCCTCTTATGTATTAGTGAGAATCCATAATTTCTAATATCTGACTCAATTTTTGGGAAATAGTTTTATCAGATTATAGCACAATTCATTTTTATTCATCGGAATAAAATGTATGCACTTACCAAAGCGACGTAAGCGCCACCATCGTTTACAGAACCAAGTAGGACAACATTTTACAATTCTAGGACCGCCTTTTGGACCCAAAATTTTAGTGGGTAATAGTAGGAAAGTGTCGACACCTGATGTATTCTATTCATCTATGTTTATATGTTGATTGACTATTTCTGCTCAACCCGAACATTTCATATGGAGTCTAGAAAAGCATCTCCGTAAGGTCAAGAGCTTGAACGCACGTGTTGAAATTCGATTTGAACATCTTTTCATATAGTCCTCGTGGAATCCTGAGTGAACCTTCAAGCTACTTTTTCAAATCAATTACTAGATTTCAATTCGATCCGATATGAATTTTTGGGAATAATGGAAAAATAACATTTTGAATAGGTATATCTGCGGAATAATTTGGCGGATTTTACCTATTCACAAATTCAACCATCCTTATTCAGGTCCAAACCCACTCTACGAAGGTGTTCATGATCGGCCGTCAGGACTGCACAATAACTGCCGAGAAACAACTTAGGAACTCAATATTGGTAGAGTAGATTTGGGACTTCATTACGTAGATATACGTAATCACAAGGACGAATATCTGTCAATAAATCAACAAATATTTTCCCTTCATCAGAGCTAATCATCCAATCAAACAAAACATCTACACCGAAGAAGCGGATCCAAGGAGAATGACTACAGCTCTTTCACAGTTGTTACTGATCGTCAGGTCAACTTATCTTGGATAAAACCGCGAAGGAAATCTTGATTCTTGTCACCTTTCAGATGGACCGCTGCAGTTCAGCAACGTACAGCGCGCCATCTTTTGGGAGCATCTTGCTAATCCCACCTTCGAGTGCAGAATAACTTGATCGAAGTACATGACGTTCATCCTTTAGTCGCATCAGGTTGCCGTATCTGCGATATTGCAGATTTACAAACACCATCACGACATGGAAACGCTTGGTCCATATAGATTCCCACAAGACGAAAAGTTCCATCATCTTACAATGATAGCAATTGGTCAAATGGAGAAGAAGATATTCTGCACTCGAAGGTGGGACTCGCAAGATGCTCCCGGAAGAGGGCGCGCTGTGCGTTGTTAAACTGCAGCGGTCCATCTGAAAAGGGACAAATTTCGAGATTTCCTCTGCGGTTTTATCCAAGGTAAGTTGACCTTACGATCAGTAACAACTGTGAAACAGCTGTAGTCATTTTCCTTGGATCCGCTTCTTCGGTGTAGATGGTTTGGTTGATTGGATGATTAGATCTGATCAAGGGAGAATATTTGTTGATTTGTCGACATATATTCGTCCTTGTGTGAATATGTTAGTTTATTATTACTGGAGCTCTTCCTTCTCCATTAGACTAATTGCTATCTTCATAACGTAGGCCGAATTCGTGAATCGGTGAAATCCGCCAAGTGATTCCGTAGATATGTCTATTCAAAATTTCATTATCCTAATCTTTCCAAAATACAGATTAGATCGAATTGAAACCCAGTACTTGACTGAAAAACGACAAATCTTTCCATCAGGAAGTAAAGGTGCGTTTGGTGGAGTCAAGCTTTTGATGACTTCATGTCATAGCTTTTCTATGACTTTTTATCGGACATTTCTCCAAGGACCGCTCTTCCAATGGAATCGTTCAATCATGACAATGATTGATGAAAAATATAAAAATGCGATCCATCTATCGTGCCTATTGTTTCGGAAATATCTGATGTTTTGAAGATATTTGGATGATGAATTCTCGTGATTTCGCGAAATTGGAAATAAATAATATTGGTGTTTTCATATGAGCCGTGGATTTAATGGGAGCTCACCGTCAGCGTCCCACCATGTGCCGAATTTCGATTCAATCGTGTCTATATTTTTGTAAATATTGGGATGACTTAGTTTCATTTTCGATCATCTGTATATTCTGAATTCTACCCTCGTATTTGAGCTTCAAACCAGTCCTGAAAATTTTGAGTCTTCAAGTTATTCCTTCGCAAAGTTATCGTGTTCAAAGGCGTTGAGAATTTTCCTTCATTCTCTTATGAAGCCTCTCCGTCAATAACTTTAATCAAAAATTTTCGCAATGCTCAGATATGGATTATGGAAAACTGTGTTTACATATGCAAGTCAAATCTTGGGTATATTTTGGGACGCCCCATCTCAAGTTTCACTTCAAATGAATTCAAATCCTTGACATTTAATGACAAAATTTTTTTCCAAAGAAAAAACGGAGTCTTCCCCTAAATCTCAAATTTTCGAACATAACATTCCTCGTTGCCATGTCTGAACGAACTCCTCAACATTTTCTCCCGCAGCAGTTCACCATTTTACGATCACGTTAAAAAAGACATAACCTCAAATTATAGATTTAAAGACATCTGGTTCACGTTGAAGTATAATTAATTCATTGTAATGATCGGTTCTGTCTAGCAGAACCATAAAATTGACTATTTAATTGCTGATTGTCTTTCTGGTTTTGTCATAGTCTAGTTGACTCGTGCATGTAGGTATAAACTTCCTTGCAAATATTCTATTGACGGTAATTTATTATTTTCGCAATTTCTATGGTTCGTCGTAAATAGAGTTATGCGAACGAGTTGAGAAAGCTGGACACATCATCGAAAGTAAAAGTGTTCTTCGAGATTAAGCGTACATCTAGAGTAACCGGTCAGTCACTGGGTCAGTTCACACAATGTCTTACGTAATCGTTGATCTTGACTTGGTTTTTTACATTTGAGCGATTTCTCTCACATTTCATGTGAGATTTCAATCGTAAAATACCTAGGAAAGGACTGACGTGAAGTCAGCAGCTTTTGCGCGCACGTTCTCTTTTAGTGGGTAAACCCGCAGGATTTCCCGCCGCGAAGCTATAAGTAAGATATTCACATCATTGTAAGCAGTGTGAGTTCCTGAACAAAAAATATGAAGGCCAACATAGGCGGTCTCTCTTTGTTTGGAAGATATGGGCCTTCAAAGTTCCAAATTGTTGCATTTTCAGATCCTTTTTTCCGCCATAAAAATGATCTCTTACTTCTCAAATCTAGTTCATAAATCATCTTTGAACCTTCAACCAACGAATAGAGACACTTTCCTTCAAGAATATTCATTATTTAAAGGAAGAAAAGTGAAAATATTAGACAACAACTTAACCTATATTTCTACGAACTACTTATCAATGTTAAAGCGGAGATTGGCAACAGCGTCTTTTCATCGGTGGCCAACGTATTATGACCGTAGGGTAGTTGCTGGCGGGAAATATGAAATGATGGACAGTTGAAGGATATGATTGTAAGGAAAATGCTTCTGTCACTGAAGAAGAGATGGTCATTCTAACATCAAAACAAAATCATTGAGAATTTTTCTTAAAGGTTTCACTCTCAATATTTTCGTTTGAACTTTCCTTCTATCCCCTTCAAAATAGGGAGGTTGTTATCTACTTCGTTTTTTGTTGTGTCTTCGAGATGGTCCCAGTTTAGAATGAGATTCAGGGTATTCCAATAAAATGGGTTATTAAATAACCTCGATTTCATTGGAAATCTGGGAAGGGCGCGACCTACCACATATGGAAAAAATTTACGTTGAAATATATCAGGGTGTATTCTCATTCTATTACTATGTGTTTCAACCTTGTGGATTTCATTAGAAACGAATTCTCCTATTGGAAGATTTACAGTATAGCAGTAAACAGTAAGAACTAAGAACATATTTCATTTTTCTCGCCAGCAATAATCTCATTCACGAATACGCACGATGGCACGATTCGGACCGATGAAATTCGCGCCATTGCCAAACTTCACTTTTAGACTGAGTCGAAATCAGAAGGAATAGAGGTTAAGTGGTTATCCAGTAATTTCATGGTTTTTTCATTAGATATTGATTATTCTTGAAAAAAAGTGTTGCTTACTGTTGGCTGAAAGTTAAAAGGTGACTTGTGAACTATACAGATGAAGTGAGAGATCGTTTTTATGGTGGAAATGGGGACCTGAAAACGACTCATTTTGGAAATTTGGGGGCCCATATCTTCCAAATTAAGGGAGACCGCCTTTGTTCGATTTCACATTTTTTATTCAGAAAAACACACTGCGTACAATGATGTAAATATCTTTTTAATATCTCGGCGACGGGAAATCTTGCGGGTTTACCTATTGTTCTAATGACACGATCATCACGAAATTTCGCACAAAGTTGCCCATCAGTATCTTCGAACTAGCTGCGAAATTTCATCATGATTGAAACAGTGTTACTAGAGTTATAACGAAAAAAAAAACAACGATATCGGGAAGGAAACCACGAAATTTTACATATTTTTCCCCAATATCTCCAGAAATAATGATCGTATCGAACTGAAATTTGGTGAACTGCTGTGAAATATGAAGCTCAAAGTCTTGGTATAACATTTTTTCGAATGTGATGAACGGATTTAAAAAGAAAGATAATGTCGAAATCAATTTTGAAAAAAAAATTTTCTGAATTTACTGACAGTAGGATCTTGATAAAATTTCGCTCAAAGTTGCGCGTCCTTATACTCCATCTAACTGCAGACTTTCAAGCCAATTTCTCCAGTAGTTTCTGAAATAAAAAATAAATAACTTCAAATGGTTATAACTCTGAAACTTTTCGACAGTTATCGTGTCCACGGCCAGCCGGATGGACGAACAGAATCGATTTTGACAGCGGATTCAACATCAGTGAGTCCAACCTAGACGTTTGAGACCGTTTTCGGCTCAATCATCGAAAACTACAGACATTTGGACAAAACGATAGCACGCTTTTCCCCTAGAACATGAGCGCAAAAATTGACGTGAATTTAGCCTCCTCCGCGAGCATGTTCGAAGCCGTTGGCAAAGTGGTCTCCTAGCCACGTATCGGTCCGCGAAACGAAGCCTCATTACTTCTAAATGGAAAAAAAATATTTTTTTATGGTTCCGAAATCTGATCAATAAATATTCATTCAAAATTATTAAAATAACACGATCGTTTTGAAGTTCTGCATAAATTTGCGTATCAGCATATTTGCCAACTAGTTGCCAAGTTTCAACATGATCGGAAAAGTATTTCTCGAGTTATTCCGGAAATAATAATGAGACCCAGGAAAAAATGATTATCTACACAACAAATATTTTTCCAAAAATCTCCAAAAACGAAAATTAGATCCAACTGGAGTTTGATTAAATGTTGTTAAATATTGAGTTCTGCCCGTCTGTGGCAAAATTAATCGAAAGCTGATCAATATTTTCCGAAAATTATATTTCGAACAAAAATCCAGATAATTTTTTTTAATTTTTTACTCAATATATTATTCCAACAATATTTCGCAGAAATAATTGTTGATTTGGGACCTTTATTTCCATTCATAAAAAAAAATAATTACTACCTATTTATTATAATACTGCTTCGGTTTGTGACCACCTTAATATGATTTGTACACAATTGTGATGTTTTTTTTGTGTGCATGTTCTCGGGGAACAGGGTGCTATCGTTTCGTCCAAATGTCTGTAATTTTCGATGATTGAGTCGTCTAGGTTGGACTCACTGATGACGAATCCGGTGTCAAAATTGATTCTGTCCGGCCGACGACACGATAACTGTCGAACGGAGCCAGCTAGCGACTTGAAACTTGTAGGGTAGTTCACGCATCGGAATGCCGCGGTTGAGTTCGTTAATGGGCCAAGTCGGCCGAATAGTTTCGGAGTTATAGCCATTTGAAATTTTGAGGATATTTCCCTCATATTTCAGAAACTACTGGAGCGATGCGATTGGATTGAAACTTGGCGGTTAGTTGGAGCATAACGACGCGCAGCTTTGAGCAAAATTTGGTTAATATCGTATAGCCACTCAATTCATAAAAAAAGAATGTTCAAATTTTTTTTCGAAAAATATTTTTTTTAAACTTTCGTTCATATTCGGGAAAAATTCTGGTTATAACTTGAGCTTCATATTTCACAGCAGTATACCAAATTTCAATTTGATACGGCTATTAATTTTGGAGATATTGGGAACAAATATGTAGAGTTTCGTGGTTTTCTTCTCGATATCGTTTTTTTCGGTATAACTCAAGAAATACTGATTCAATCATGATGACATTCTGCAGCTAGTTCGAAGATGCTGAAGCAGAAAATTATGCAAAATTTCGTGATAATCGTTTTATTAGACAATTCAAAAAAAAAATTTCAAAATATTTTTTTTCAAATATCCAATATTCTGTGATATTCTCCTCATATTATCTCATATTATCTTCATTAAATTCTGTATGAACCTTCAAACTGTCATTTTCCGATAAAGTACTGGGTTTCAGTCCTTCTAATCTGTATTTTTGGGAATATTGGGAAAATGAAACTTGGAATGGGTATATCTACCGAATCATTGGGTGGCTTTCACCCATTCACGAATTCGGCCTCCGTAATTAAGGTCCAAACCTTCTCTGCAAATATCGAGTTTCTGAGTTGTTGCTTTCGGAAGTTATTGTGTTTACGGTCGGCCGTTATTCGAAATATTTCCTATAATCCTAAAGAAGAAACACCAATGCGCTCTGGATGATATAAAAGCTTCCCAAGAACACGGCGAACCTAAGGCTGTTTTGAACGGAATTCGTAATGTGTTTACAGTTTTTCGTTTGTTGAACCCAACTCGCATTACGATATGAAATTTGGCAGATTCATGGCGAACAGTAAATGAAGCATAAAAAATAGTGTTCTTTAACGAGTTTCGGGAGATATTTGCATAGTGATATTGCTATTAAAAACAGATTGTCATTCGCGATTTCACGCAACCACATGAAATGATGTTTCAAGCATGCTTGAAACTAAATTGTTAACAATTATGAGTCACAAAGTATGCAGATATATTCTCTCATAAAGCGAGTCCCAGTCGGTCAATATGACTCAATCTGCGGCTCAAAGTCTCCGAATTGTTTCCTCTGAAAGTTTATATGGAGCACTGAGTGGTCACACGAAATTTTGCATGATGGTCTGTGTTTCCGTTTTTACGCGCTTGTTCTAGAGAACAGCGCGTTATCATTTAGTCACGATGTCTGTAATTTTCGGATTTTGAGCCAAAAATGGTCTTAAACGATGGGGTTGAACTCTCTGAAGAAGAATCCGCGGTCGAATTCAATTCTGACGATCCGTATGTGCTCTAACTTTCAAAGGAAAAGACTTAAAGACTTGAAATTGTCAGATTAGGTTTGGAGTCCAAATATCTCGGTTGAGTTGGTTGATGTATGAAATCGGTTGGATAGTTTCGGAGTTAGGCTCGTTTGAAATTTCGAGGTTAATTCCTCGATATCTCGTGAAATATTGACTCGATGAAATGGGAGTTTTTACTTTCAACGAAAATGCAGTTATTTTCATGAAAAACCTTTAGAACATCACATTTCAAACATATAATGTCAATATTATATTTTGAAAAACATGTTTGATCACCTAAAACTGAAAAATAAAAATAGGGATTTGCATTTAAAGGGATTTAGATAGATAGATAGATAGATAAACGTCTTTATTTCAAATTATATACCCACACAGGAAACCACAAAATGAAACAGTGTCATACATTATTACAAGAGAAAAAAAAAAACAATCAGTTTGCACCTAAATAGTCTTCCAAACAATATGGCTCTAGCTCTACTAAGAATTTCTTGGTTCTAACTTTGAACTGTTTGAGATTATTGATTATTTTTAGATTATAAGGTAATTTATTGAAGACCCTAATACACATGTAGGATGGATTTTTTTCAGAAAGAGACAAACGATGATATGGAAAGTTAATATTTGCTGTTCTTGTATTATAGGTCGTATTTGTGTTATTTTTTAAAAACTCAGTTTTATGTTCATACAAATACATTAGACATTCATGAAAATAGAGTCCATAAACCGTTAGGAAACCCTGCTGTTTGAACTTTCCTCTGCATGAATCTCTGAAATTCATACCCAGCAACGATCTCAGGATTCTCTTCTGATTAATAAAAATTGACTTTACTGCTGAGCTCACTCCCCAGAAAATTATTCCATATCTTATCAAAGATTCATAGTTTGCGTAGTATATAGTCTTCTTCGTATCCATGTCCATGTATTTATTGATTACTCTCATAGCATAGCATACTTTGTTTAACTTATTCAGTAGTTCTTCTATATGTTTTGTCCATTGTAGGAACTCATCTATGAAAACCCCCAGAAATCTGGTGAATGTTGATGTTTCCACTTTATCCTCATCCAAGTCTATCATTAGCTTGTCCTCTTTCAATCTGTTGGCACGAAAAACCATAATGTCCGTCTTCTTTCTATTCAAAATGAAATTGTTCCGTGCTAGCCATTCTTGAATTTTTTGGTATACAAATCCGCATTTCTGCTGCAACTCACTTATACTACGTTCTGCTATTAAATAATTAGAATCATCTACAAAATTTGTCGACTCGGTATCTTCGATCGAATCTGCTACTTCACACATATCATTTATCATTACTAGAAACAACAGCACACCTAAGATGCTGCCCTGTGGTACTCCAAATTCGTTCATGAGCCAAGTTGATAGATATGTTAGGCCATCTACGGTTATTCTCACACATTGCAAGCGATCATACAAATAAGACACAAGCCAATTCAACGCGTTTCCCACAATTCCATATTTTCTGAGCTTTTCAATAAGATAATCTTTATTTAGGCAATCAAATGCCTTAGAAAGATCGATGAATAGTCCCGAGACCAGCATTCCCTCTTCCAAGAACCTCAAAATATTACCGGTGAATTGAAATATAGCAGTTTGGGTGGACCGATTTTTCAAAAATCCATGTTGAGAGGGATGGAATAGATCATGGCTATTGAAATATGTCAGAAGTCTAGTCACCATTGCTAGCTCAAATACTTTCGAAAAACTATTCAACAGGCTTATAGGCCTGTAGTTTTTCCAGTCCTCGGGATCCCCAGACTTGAATATCGGAACCACCACCGATAGCTTAAGCTGCTCAGGAAACACCCCAAACCTCAGGGAGTTATTCAAAATATGACAAAATACTGAAGAGATAGCATCGACACTCAGTTTAACAATTTTAACTGGAATTTCGTCAATTCCGGAACTTGATTTGTTTTTCAGTTTCCTAAATATCTCAACAATCTCCTCTCTGGTAAAGGGCTTCAAGTAAAAAGATGTATTGGTAACAACATTGCAAGCAAATTTTGAATTATTGAGATTTTTCATCATGTTCGGGATCAATTGGACCAAAAAATTATTATAATCATCCGCTGTTTCCTGAGGTGATTTAGAAATTGGATATGTCACACCTGTAAAACTGCTTTTATTCCGAATTTCATTGCAAATTTTCCACATGGCTTTAGTTTTATTATCCGAGGTTTTAATTTCGTTTTTGTAGTATTCTTTTCTAGCATCAATGAGTATCCGGTCATATTTTTTCTTTTCAACTTTATAGGCAGATTTCATTGGCTCATGATATTTACTGAGCGTGAATAATAAATCCAGATTATGCTTCATCTGAATGATCTCAGGATTTTTGTAATAAATTTCTTTATTCTTTCGGTTTTTCATTGTAATATATTTCAAGGGAAAATGTTTATTGAAAATATTCATGAAGTCATTCGAGAAGCTTTGCCATTGCTTGTTGACATCTTTCGTTTCTATGGCATATACATTTGTCCAGTCTTGATCTTTCAACTCGTGTAGAAACTCCCTACAAGCGTTTTCAGGAAATATACGTATTCGCCTGACCGAGTTTGAACATTCGATATCAAATTCAAATGAAATTTTTTGGGCACTATGATCAGACATATGATTAAACATAACGTGGCTCCTTACTGAGCAACTTAGGTTCGTAAAAAAATTGTCAATACAGCTTTTTGATTGTCCCACAATTCTTGTGTATTCTGAAATGTGCCTGTCTAAAGAAAACGAGTTGAGAAGTGATATAAGTTCGGTCTTATATTTATTTTCATCTTTCAGTTCAATATTAAAATCCCCTCCCAAGATTATAATTTTATTTTCTGTGTGAATCTTCAGCATTAACTTTTCCAATTCCCTCAAAAATATGTCCTTATCTCCACCGGAAGGTCTGTACAATGAAATTATTAAAAAAATTTTACTTGCATATCTACTTTCTGTTGCAGCACATTCGAATTCACCTTTTATTGATTGTTTACTTATATCAAATCTTTCTTTAAATTTCATACCTGTGCGAACATACACTGCTGCACCTCCATGCTCTTTCTCCTTCCTGCACCAGTATCCGGCTAATACAAAGTTCTCAATTGAAAGTACCTTAAGCTGGTCTATAGTTTTCCAATGTTCCGATATTAACAAAAATTTACATTCTTCCTCAGTGTGCAGAAAAACTCGAATTCTATCCATCACATTCCCCAGAGATTGCACGTTTTGATGTATGATGCTTATGGTATTAGATGTTTTCTTGCTATTCAACTTCACTCTGTTTCCTGGCATATCCTGGGAACTGATGGCGTTGTTTTGTTCATTTGTTATAGCACTGGAATTGACTGGTGACGCTTGAAAAAAAACCTATTAACGGCTACTCCTTCCGGCCAAAAATCTGGATTCATGGCATTTTGCAAATATTCTGTAGGAATGGAAACCTTGAAAGATGAATATATCTCTGGTTGCCTTGATTTCAATTTTTCACATTTGACGTCTGGTATATGCGGTTTGAAAAAATCACACAGCTCGTTAACCGTAGTATCAGGATTTAGTCGGGATACATGAACGTATGACATCCTCATTTTGGGTACCACCGTTAAGGAGTTAGTTTTCTGTGTACCAATTATTGGTTTTGAGGATTTTCTCGTTGTGTTAGTATTGCTTGGGTGCATCTTTGGAGCGGATGAATCCAGTATGACGTTGTTTGTTTTCCTGTTCTTCCTTTTCATTACGACATTCCATTTTGGTTCATTCCCAGCAACAGTGCAACTTCCTTCTAAACACTCCCCTGTATTTGTATCAGCGATCCCGGTTTTATCTTCTTCTCTAGCATCAAGATGTAATGTAGTATGATGTGAGTCAGAGGTCGATTTATGATAAGATGTGTTATCTCCAGCAGCTCCCACATATGATGTACTTCCCTGCGAATATTGTGTTCCGTCCTCGTTCGATTTACTTTCTGGGTTTTTTAGGTGACATATTTGTTTGTTGAGATCACTTATTTGTTTACTTTGGAGTATAATGAGCTGTTTCAAATTATTGATTTCATCAAGAAATATTGCAGAAATCTCACTCACAATTTTTCCTCTCATATCATTCAAAATTTCTTGAGATATACATATTTCATTTGAAGGAATTTTCACCTCAGACGTACTTGTTTCTCCACTAGACAGTTCACAAACTCCACAAATCCATTTTATTGAAGGGTCTGCTCGAATTTTGTTGAAGTCTTCTATGGACAAATTGATACACTTGATATGGTGACTTTTGTCACATCTTTCACAAGTTAATGAATCGTCATATTTCCTATCTATTTTAGAATTGCATCGAGAGCAACATATACCTCGACCGCGCGTCGCCATGACCACATGCGAAAATTTTATCATGAGTGCGCGATATGGCAACGTCGAATTCAGCTTTCTCGGAAAGAGAAGGACGTCAAATGTGTTACTTTGCTTAGGAAAACAGAGATAGCTATACTTCGATCTGGTTAGAGTAGAAGACAACTACCAAGGAATAGAAAAAGAAGAGCACAGACTGTCATACTGTCATATTACTGACAAATCGCAAACGGAAATTGTTTGGTTATATTGACAAAGAACACGTGTGTACCACAGAATAGGAATAAATATTTCATTATTCTATAGCAGAGAAACCAATTCTACTAAACAACGTTGTCACTTCGTGCATGCATGACAAATCCCAAACCCCAATTTTGAAATCTGATTTTGAATACTTTCTGAAGGTAATTTGGGAAAATGATGAATCAAACCCATAATAATTATGTTCAAATTTGCATTTGCAATAATAACCCAAATTCAGGAAAAACCCCCATTGGAACTTCGTGGACAGTTTTGGAATACCAACGCGCAACTTATGGCGGAATGTTGTATGGATCAAATTGTTAAGAAATAAAAAAAAAAAATTTATTCGAAAATTTTTTTTTCTCTGAAAATATTGATAAGATTTCAATGAAATTTGGCACAAATCCTAAAGTCAGTATCAAACAACAATGTTTCAAATTTCAATTCGATCCGATAGTCACTTTCGGAGATTTAAAGAAAAAAAATGCCAAATTTCGTTGTTATTTGGGATTTTAACTTCATTTCCTTTATATCTCAAGAAGTACAGATGCAATCAGACTGAAACTTCTTAATCAGGTGAAGATCATCAACACGCAATTAGGTGCAAAATTTCGTGTTGATCTGATTGTTAGAATTTGAACAAGCGCTCAAAAGCTTCTGACCTCACGTCAGTGCTTTGCTAGATTTCTACAACTTACCTCTAGTTTTGAATTCGACCAGACTTGCAAGTTTCGAAGCATTGAAAATGAAACGTTTCAGATTGCTTCACCTCCGAAATAGTTGGGTAGATTTTGCACTGACTCAACCCCGTGTAGCACATTTGCTCTGAAATTTCCAGGTCTCTAGGTTTTAATTCCAGAGTATAACACAGAATTAAATTTCATCACTTCATCACTCAATCAATTTTTCATCTGTTATGTTTTGTTGAATGGATTTTCAGGAAAATATATTATTATATATATATATCTGCTTGAGTTGAGATTTTTTGTATATTAACTCAAGTTTTTGGTTGAATATTTTATATACGAATTTTATCGGAATAGAATTCCTTTGTTCTCTGGCTTATTCGTTTCTGAGGTCATGTCCACATTTGAGTGCGATCTTTTTTTAGATTTTTTTCGGAGCATCCGATGAGAGTGTGATATTGTTATTGATGGAGCAGGTTCAACAGAATAAATATTTTTTTGTCGGCATCCGCAAAAAAGTTGAGATGGCTTAGTTCCGTCGCCATAATAAATAAAAATTAATATAGAATCGTCGATTGTGTCTTCCTTGAATAGATTCTCTCCTAAATGTGCCGGTTATTTCTGGTCGTTTCAGGTTTTTTCTGATTTGTTTCTCTTGAAGATTTCGAGTGACAAAATAAGATTCAGATTAGGTAATTCGTCGGCTATGATTCGAACAATAAAAATGAAAATTTCGTGAAGCTGAGAGTTTTTGCCCATTTTCAAACTACTGGACGTATTTCTCATACATTCAGGTAGTTGATTTATTGGAGTTGTCGCTGCACTCTTCCTACAACAATTTTCTTCGATCTATAAAATGTTCTCACCGTTCTAGATGCTTAATATGCCTTTTCATCCATTCGCGTGACGGTATGCTTCTATTAACTACATAATTTCATTCCAATGTCATCGGTACTATCTGAGATATTAGGTGAATATCCTTTTAAATTCAAATGTGTACGAGTTCGAAACGGTTTGGCGAATTTTGCCCATAAAAGAACCTAACCGTCATATTTCGAAACGCAATCTACCTATCCTGAAACTTTATGTTGAATTTGACATCGGATTCTTCTCAATTGAGTCCAACCTAGTCGTTCAAGACTTTTTTCGGGAGAAAACTCAAAATCCTATTTGGTTAATGTTTCCCAGAACATGTGGGCAAAACTGAAAGATATAGCCTATCCAGTTGACGTTGAATACTTGGATTTTTCTCGAGCATTCGACCGTGTACCACATGATCTTCTGCACAAACTCGAACATCTTGGATCCGTGATCGCCTGATTGCTAGGATTGAAGCATTTCTTACCGACCGAAACTTCCAGGTTGGCGTCGATAGATCCCTCTCTTCGGCGAGACCTGTTGGAAGTGGAGTTCCACAGGGTTCCGTGTTGGGCCCACTGTTTTTTCCCCTCTACATCTCTGATCTACCCATGATCCTCAATTCCCGGTGTTCCCAATTTGCTGAAGGTTCCCAACGATTCGGTAACCCCAACTTGGTAGCTCATCTGATCCAAGAAGACCTTGAGAAATTGAACCGATGGTGCCAGGAGTGGAAGTTGCCCCTTAACTTCAAGTCGATCAAACTTGTCAAACAATGATACCAGTTAGCCCTGAGCTACCTAAATAAACAAACAAATAACTGTGAGAAGTGTGTTGTTTTGCACTTGGGTGCTAACAATCCCCGTCTCCAGTATTTCCTGACCACTTCGCCAGTTGTAGTAGTCATTCTGACCTCGGTGTTATTGTGACAGAGAGCCTCAGCTGGTTCGACCACATTCTCCAAACGGTAAACAAGACCAAAAGAACCTTATTCATGGTTCAGAAAGCTGTTTTTGGATGTGACCACTCCACGTGTGCTACCCTCTATAAGCTTGACGTTAGTCCCATATTGGAGTCTGCTGGCCCTGTGGGGTCCATTGTTGGGTAGAGACTCAGCATTGTTGGAGATCGTTCAGCGACGGACAACTCGTCTACCCTACGGCATCTTGCGTCCCAGTTATGGTGAAGTATATGAGTCTATCATGAATTTGTCCACGTTCAGTGACAGGAGGCTACGTGGTGATCTCATCATAACCTACCGTGCTCTCCACAACTTTTTTGGAGTTGACCTCAGTGGTCTCTCCAAGTTGAACCTGGACGAACGTCTGCTTGGTTACGCTTACAAGCTGAGAAAAGAAGAATTTCAAAACACCGCAAAGACAGTACTTCATCACAAATCGCGTGTTTTCCGTTGGGAACTCTTTACCCTCATCGGTGGTGGAATCAGTTTCTGTGAGCGCTCTTAAAAATGGCTGTGATGCCTGGTTTCGTCGTGAGTGAATGCTACTTTCACTTTTTTGAGTTTTCGGTGTATTATTTTTGGTATGCTTTTTTGTGAGTTTATAGGCTTTACCTCAACTCTTTACCATTATACAGGGTGATTCCGGAGGAGACCGTCAGATTTTGGGATAAGTTTACATTAGTCAAGACAGTCTCGGAACACTGTTTGATTTATGGTTGGGGTCTCTGTTGAGAATATACAGGGTGATTTGTCCGATTCGACCGATTTTACTTTTACTGATAACTTTGGTATGGCTTATTTGATTTCAATGAAATTTTTAGCGTAGTACAAAAGTGTTGAACACATTCATTGATTTCAAATTTTTTTTCAAAATAAGCGGTTGTTATTGTGATAAATCCAGATGAATTGTGCAGGTTGAAAAAACACCCTGTACATAGCGTTTCCTAAACTACTCTATCTGTTTACAATTGTACTATAATAAGTCATTATTTGAGAGTTTCTAATTTTTTTGGCACACTTCTAGTTTTCTGAGAAAATTTTTTCAAAAAATGATAATGTCGAAATTTCGCTCCAATCGATTCTACTTTTATTGATAACATTGGTATGGTTCATCCAATTTTGATGAAATTTGCAGTGTAGAACAATCTGGATGAGTACAATAAATAATCGCAACAATCTCTCAAAATACAGAGTTGAAATTGTGATAATTTCAGGGTTTCAGATTAATTGTGCAGTTAAAAAAAAAACACCCTGTACATTGCTTTTCCAAAATTTTCTTATTCGTTGCAGATTCTACAATAATATGTCATCACCCAGAGGTTTTTGATTTCTTTGGCACACCTCCGGTTTTCCTAGAAAACATTTTTGAAGAAGAGCATTATCGAAATTTGGCTCAAAGCAGTGAGAGTATCTCGCACTAGGTAGGAAAGCTGTATATTCCAAGGATGCAAAGTTGTTCGTCACTTCTGAAATATTCTCTTCAAATTCTAAATATATTCTGAATTGAATGATTTCATACAAAATATTAGCAATTAAATATGAATTTGGAATTTGAAGAGAATATTTTAGAACTTAAGAACTGCTTTGCATCTTTGGACAATACAGCTTTCCTACCTAGTGCGGAATACTCTCACTACTTGTGAGCCAAATTTCGATCATGCTCTTCTTCAAAAATGTTTTCTAGAAAAAACGGAAGTGTGCCAGAGAAATTAAGAACCTCTGAATGATGACATATTATTGTAGAATCCGAAACGAATAAGAAACTTTTGGAAAAGCAATGTACAGGGTGTTTTTTTTTCAACTTCACAATAAATCGTAAATTCTAAAATTATCACAATTATTGAATGTACTCGTTCAGATTGTGCTATACTGCAAATTTCATCCAAATTGAATGAGCCATACCAAAGTTATCAATGAAAGTGGAATCGATTGGAGCGAAATTTCGACATTGGCTTTTTTCGATGAAATTTTCTCAGAAAACTAGAAGTGTGCCAAAAAAATTAGAAACTCTCAAATAATGAATTATTATAGTAGAATCGTAAACAGATAGCGTAGTTTTGGAAATGCGATGTACAGGGTGTTTTTTCAACCTGCAAAATTAACCTGTAATTATAATTATAACAACCACTTATTTTGAAAAAAACTTTGAAATTAATGAATGTCCTCATCAATATTGTACTTCGCTGAAAATTTCTCTAAAATCGAACAAGCCATACCGAAGTTAACAATAAAAGTAAAATCGGTCGAATCGGACGAATCACCCTGTATATTCTCAATAGAGACCCCCAAACATAAACCAAACATTGTTTCGAGACTGTCTTGACTAGTGTAAACTTATCCCAAAATCTGACGGTCTCCTCCGGAATCACCCTGTATAATAATAAAAGTATAAGTAGAGACATGTCATAGTTCATTCTATCCATGCGGGAGACTGTCTCGTAAATCACATTGTTTCCATATCGCAATAAGCTTTGAATATCCACGAATGACATTGAAAACCAGCAAAAGATCTCATAATTATTACTGCCTCTGTCTGCCATCGCATGAAAATAGACTGCAACAGATTGACTTCCCCAGGATAAATAAAGCTTTGTGTTGACCCATTTGTGGCGCTTTCGTAATCTATTAACGTTTTTATCCCTGGGAATTTACAGAAACCTTTATCATCAATTCTAGTCGTGCTCTTGTCTGCTCGAACCTCAATCCAGCATTGTCTGTTTGGTCTCGAAATGCATTCGACATATCAGCTGTTGGAAAAACATTAATTTACCGACAACGATCTGATTAAGTTTTCAGTATTTTTGGATCAACTTTGTCTAGGTTGTTCCGAACAAAAACCCTGGCCAAATTCAACATTGATTCGTGTAGAATCCAAGAGCACATTCCGTTAGTCTGGATTAATACACAATATAAGATAGTAATTTTAAATGACGCTAGTTGACATCTAGAACTGTCGTTGTTATTTTGGATTTGGCAACATGTTCCGTTCCTGGATGTGATCTAACTATTTTTCACTTTCTGAGGGGAAAATACCAGACGCTCAGACGTACACTGCTCGAAAAATTCGTGGATAGCTTTGATGTTGAATCTGAAGCCTCTTAGTGCTTGTTCATGTTCGATGCCAGAAGAGCGATAACTCATGTTCAATTCATCGAATTTATTTCATTAGTTGATGATCGCATTCATTGAATCGATGAGAAAACATCAATAGACGACTTCGGCCCAAGTT
This sequence comes from Myrrha octodecimguttata, assembly GCA_958510865.1. NCBI lineage: Eukaryota > Metazoa > Arthropoda > Insecta > Coleoptera > Coccinellidae > Myrrha > Myrrha octodecimguttata. The sequence continues at coordinate 77,237,166 of OY294057.1, forward strand.
GCCAACCTAAAATTTTCTTCACAAATTTACTATCACTGGGAAACGGCAATTTCAGGACAAATTCGACATAATAAGGTTCGCGTTATTTATAAATATCCGTGAAAGATGCTTCGGTTCCTCAAACAAGATAATTCCTTCCAAATAAAGATTTTTGTTAGGCTGAAATTTAGGTTGGGATTCCTGATTTCATGTTAATAGTGTCAAGTTTATAAAGGATATGTTCCGCAAATCAACTTGGTTATTTCGGTTGCCAGTTTTCCTTTCCGTAAATATGAAATATTCGGTTGTTCCTAAAAAAAAAGTTAATTACGGACTTTGATTGATGAAATGCAATCTTTCTGTCGCCAGAACATAGACATATTAAGTCTATGCACCAGAACGACAATCAATGTTTTTTGGTTACATAGCATAGAACAATCTTTATTTACCTTTTGATCCATATACCATACCTAGTAGTTTTTCCATTGTTGATTGTTGTCTCTTTTATGTTCTATGGATCATAAAGATTGTTCTATACTATGAATATGTTACCATAGAACATTGACTATCGTTCTGGTGACAGAAAGAACGTTCTCTCATCAATAAAATTCCGTAATTAACCCTTTTTTCAGGAACCAACCGAATCATGTTTACGGAATGGAAAACCAGCAACCGAAATAACCGAGTTGATTTGCGGAACACATCCTACATAAACTTAACACTATTAACATGAAATCAGGAATCCCAACATAAATTTCAGCCAATCAGAGATGATCTAAACAAAACCCTATATTTGGAAGGAATTATCTTGTTTGAGAAGCCGAGGAATCTTTCACGAATATTTATAAATAACGCAAACCTTATCATGCCGAATTTGTCCTGAAATTCCCGTTCCCTAGTGATAGTAAATTTGTGAAGAAAATGGTGGGTTGGCAACTTGGGCCGAAGTCGTCTATTGAATTTCGACTGGATATTTTTTCGTAGATCGCTAGCAAATTTCGACAGACAAAATTTCTTATCATTTGTAGGTTTTTTCTGGGTTTCCACTCCCAATGTCTGAAACAGAACTATTAAAAATTTAATCAATATTGATTTTCGCCCAAAAAATTATCGCGTTTTCCAATTGAAAACCAACTTTTTTATTGCGTTTTTCATAAAAAAAACAATTTTATTCAGTTTTTAACGATTCTGTTTCAGATATTGGGAATGAAAACCCAGAAAAATCCTGAAAAATGATGCAGAGTTCTCTCAAAATGAACTTTAATCGATATTCAGACGAACTTTCTCAAAAAAAAGTCAAGATTTCCCTACTACAAGGAATGAAGGAAATGATGCTTGAAAACATGTTGTTTATAAGGAATCAATTCAATTTTTGCAAGGGTTGACTTCAATATTGAATAATTGGCCCACAATGCTGAAGATTTCATCTTTGAACAAAGGTCTAGGAAGTATGCTATTACAACATTTTCCGAGGAAAAATTCGTGTTTTCACCCTTGCGATAGTCTGTTAAACGTTTATAATACAGGGTCTTTCACGAGGAACCTCACCCATATTTATACGGGAAACTACTGAACGTATTTTCATGAAATTCAGCACTTATAAGTATTTCACGATGCTGATGAAATCTGAAATATTTTCAAGGCATGAGCACCTCCGGTTTTTCCGGAAATGACGTCAACTTCCGTTTTTCAAATTAGAACACCATTTTTTTATTGCAGAAATAGATTCCTTAGAAAATTTCAATTTATTTTGATGTAACATTTTTCAGTTTTGGTTGGAAAATTCTCTCTGAGCGGGAAAATTCGAAAAAAAAATCTAAAATAGAGCTCCGCTGAAACAAGAATAACTTCGAGGTTTTTGAATGGAAAATTTTCATTTTTGGAATTTTTCAAGATGTAAGATTGATGTATCCACTTTAGAAATCGAAATTGCGATTCATGATACAGGGGGTGAAAAAATCGCTTTCAAAGTTAGGGATGACAAAATCGTGAAAAATCAATTTTTTCAAATTAGAACCCCATTTTTTTATGGCAGATATTGAATCTACGTTAAAAAATAATGTGAGTGTATGCATCACACCCTTGCCCTAAAATAGTTATTTTCTGAGTTATTCACAAAAAACTGTTTTTCGTCTTGAATTTTCAGCTATTTCTTTTCCCTTCACGCCAAAAAGATGACATTTTCAGGAACTGTTACTTAAACCATGTTTTAGATTTTACTACCCTAATATGCAAGAGAAAAAAGTTACAGGTTGTTCCTGTTAATGGTATCTCTCGTTGGTCTGGGTCGGTCAGGAAACCTCTCAATGAACAGTCGAATCGTTCTATCTACAACTTTATTACATTCTCCATGAAGTAGAATGAGATTTAAATAATCTTCATTGGTAAAATTAGGCATAGTGATCGATTTTATAACTTAATACGAATTATCACCAAATTAATAGTAAACACAAAATGCTACTGAATAAAGAGGAATTTGGCAGATGTAATTAATGATATCTATCATTAAAAAAAAATAATGTAAAACATGGTAAGTTTTTGCATATGGTTCATAAGGAATTATTTATTTATCACTGGAGAGAAAACCGATGGCCGATTAGTTGAAATAAAGAGGTTTCCGATACAAATTCGAATCCAAATTCGCCATCTATTTAGGAACAACCTGTAACTTTTTTCTCTTGCATATTAGGGTAGTAAAATCTAAAACATGGTTTAAGTAACAGTTCCTGAAAATTTCATCTTTTTGGCGTGAAGGGAAAAGAAATAGCTGAAAATTCAAGACGAAAAACAGTTTTTTGTGAATAACTCAGAAAATATCCACTTTAGGGCAAGGGTGTGATGCATACACTCACATTATTTTTTAACGTAGATTCAATATCTGCCATAAAAAAATGGGGTTCTAATTTGAAAAAATTGATTTTTCACGATTTTGTCATCCCTAACTTTGAAAGCGATTTTTTCACCCCCTGTATCATGAATCGCGATTTCGATTTCTAAAGTGGATACATCAATCTTACATCTTGAAAGATCCCAAAAATGACAATTTTCCATCCAAAAACCTCGAAGTTATTCTTGTTTCAGCGGAGATCTATTTTCGATTTTTTTTTCGAATTTTCCCGCTCAGAGAGAATTTTCCAACCAAAACTGAAAAATGTTACATCAAAATAAATTGAAATTTTCTAAGGAATCTATTTCTGCAATAAAAAAATGGTGTTCTAATTTGAAAAACGGAAGTTGACGTCATTTCCGGAAAAACCGGAGGTGCTCATGTCTTGAAAATATTTTAGATTTCATCAGCATCGTGAAATACTTATAAGTGCTGAAATTCATGAAAATACGTTCAGTAGTTTCCCGTATAAATATGGGTGAGGTTCCTCGTGAAAGACCCTGTATATGCATATTTGTACTTTGGCTCTTGGTTTGTTTGGCGATAATTCTAATGAAGCAGTATTCACTGCCTCAATAAGCTCCGGAGGATTCCCAAAAATGAAAAAATCATCATTTTACAGATTATGACAGAAATTGCTGCCGTTTTCGAGAAAAAACAGTCTCGAAAACGGCAGCAATTTCTGTCATAATCTGCTGTCAACAAATCCAGATACATTTCAGCCATTGCGAAACACAAGGTGATCCAACGGAAACTTTACACCTCGATTTTCCGACTTTAAAATGAAAATGTTGAAAATCGCTCGGATCCGTCAATATCTGATTCGAGGTAGAACAACTTTTCCGTTTTTTTCATCACCGTAATTGACACCCCCTAACGGGGATGAGCACAACCCCTTGATTTTGAATAGGGATGAGGGGTGTGATTACTTATTTTGAAGATCGTATCGATCACTATCTGACCCTAAAATTTCGCTTCAGAATATCCATCGATAATGAAATATCAGCGAACATAGTGAAAGAGGCAATATGTAATCTATCTAGAGAATATTATTCGTATCCGACACATTTAATGGAGTGTATAATATTCATTATATTATCAACGACTTGATTAATGACTGTCATTTTCCTTCAACGAGACCCATCGAATTATATACCAACTGACAAAGAAACTGCCAGAAGGAGCCATTTGAATTTTAAATTTTTCAAAATCGATAGCGGGGCAAAGGGTAAATGATTAAAATTAAAAGTTTTTTTCATTTCTTGTTACTTGAATATTGTAGCCGTTATTTTGCAAAATTTTTCAAAAAACCAGCTGTTCGAGGACATTCAAAGTCGATGTTTAGTTGTTGTTGAAATGCCTAGAGCACGTGTACGCGAAATCCATCGCCGAAAGAGGCCGAATTAGGGCCGGTATTATAAAACTTAACTTCAACTTTAACTGACAGTTTTGACAGTTGTAGTAGGACATAACTGTCAAAATTGGCAGTTAAAGATAAAGTTAAGCTTTATAATACCGGCCCTTAGTGGTCTACGGGAGATGAGGTTATCATTTCGAGAAATAGCTAACCGTACGAACAGAAATCCAACTACTGTTATGGGATGTTGTCAAGCGTGGTTTGATAAATCGAAGAAGAGTAAGCGACGGACGTCAAAGGGACAAATGAAGTTCAAGATCGACGTCTGAGACTTTTATGGCCATTAAAGACCGATTTGCGACAACTCTATCTCTGGCTGATGAATAGTTAGGAGAACAAGGCCATCCTGTAACTGTCCGAACGGTTTACCTCCGTATGAGGTCATTTGGAATGCAGCATTATCGACCCCATCTCGAGTTACCTCTAACGATTGAGCATCTCCGGCAACCTGCAGATAGCGACAACATTGGAATGTGGAATGGCATCAGGTCGTCTTTTCTGATGGATCTCAATTCTTGGGTGCACATGATGGCCGAAGAATGGTTAGACGACGTCGGGTGAAAAGACGTGATACTCATTTTGATGTTAAGCGTCATGTACACCGGACAGTAGGCGTTGTGGTATGGGGTGCTACAACACATGCCAGTAGGTCACCTTTAGTCTTTATTCGCAGCGCAGCGTTACCTTCAAGAAATGGTGGACCCAAGTGAATCTTTTGCCAGGACCGCCCAGATCCCTCGATCTTTCGCTCATAGAGAATGTTTGGGACATCATGGATAGGAGGCTTGGGAATTCACCCCAGCCCCCACGGACTTTGGCGGCTCTGAGACATGAAGCACAGGTAGTTTGGGATAGTATCCCTTAAGAAGAAATAGACCATCTTCTTGCACCAATGCCAAGACGTGTTGGGGACTGTATAGATAACCGCGATGGACAAACAAATTATAAACAAATTTAATTAAAAAAATTGTAAACTCTTCGTTCTTTTCCTCCAAATTCTAATAATTTATTCCTTGCTCTACTATCTATGTTTCACCAAAGAAAATTTAAAATATAAACAGCTCCTTTTGGTTGTACCAGTTTCTTTATCAGTAAGTATATATGAATATATAAGAATAGGAATTTAAGGACATATCCCTCAAGTAGAATAACCGTAGATACGTATTTCTGGCTAAAGGCCAGAGGGATATGTCCTTAAATTCCTATTCTCATAAACAATCCCCTCATTAATCCAATAGAGCAATTCCAGCTATCTATGGTTCATCGAGATGAATCAGCTGATGGGGGGACAGCCTGTCAAATGTTGAAAGTAAAACAACACAACCTCACTTTCCCGATTTGTTTATGTTATGAAGTACAATATTTTCAACAATTTCAGGATAAATTCACAAGTTAAAATGATTTATATTAATAGAATTGGTGAATAGCTAGGCCAAGTTATTGTTTCGTTGTGAAATACAACATAAATACACCGGGAGACGAAAGAATCCGATGTTTCAGATATATTGTACTGTAGACTTTATATTTGAATATTTGCATTTTTGACCCATTCCCCTACATTTTATCTGGTATTGGAAGAAACAGAATACTATGTGAACTATCGCAGAGAAGGCAATCATACTATATTCTCGCCATAAAATGAAACAACTGTTCTGACAAAGTAAAAAACTATGGTAGAGTTCGTTGGAGACGTTTCCACACTGGTGAATGAATTATGTTAAGACTATCTATTCAATTTGTTCTGTTCAATATCTGCATAATAAAAAACATTTTATATGGATAGTAAAGCATTTTTTGAGGATGAATCGAAATCGGTGTTCAAGGAAAAAATTTCATATGAATTATTTTATTTGTAACATATATGTAGTATAATAAATATATGATTGAATATTATGATAGCACTGACATAGCAACTGCATTCCAATATTGTAGTAATTTGATAATTTGCAACATATAATGTTATTTGAAATAGTACTGAGAAGTTCTCTGGAACCCATGTTTTTTCCATTCCATACATTTGTTGGATTTCATTCTGCTGTTTATTTTCAGGAATAAATGAGCCAAACATTTTACTGTTTCAGTTTCAATAGTTATAATGCTATCTCTGATGTTGATACTCTAGGCTTTAAAAGACAAGAATAAATACTGCAATTTTTATTTATATCGTTTTTAATGATTATCATCTGAGATTGAATATCAGTTAATCAGATCCATTATCACGAAATTTCACTTGTGATCACTAAAATCTCCAAATAATCGCTCTTCGCCAATGTAAACAAGGGGAATGTATTCCTTCGTCTCTTGGTGTATTTATGTTGAATTTCACAACGACACACTAACTTGGCCTAGGTATCCACCAATTCTATTAATATAAATCATTTTAACTTGTGAATTCATCCTGAAATTGTTGAAAATGCTGTACTTCATAACATAAACAAAACGGGAAAGTGAGGTTGTGTTGTTTTACTTTCAACGTTTGACAGGCTGTCCCCCCATCGGCCATGTTGTGACGTCAGCTGGAATTGCTCTATTTGATATGAATATATATATATATTTTTTCCAATGATCGTGGACAAAACTTTTTATGATAATGTTTGACTACATGGCACTTCGTGTAGGGGTAGGGCTCATTTGAACAGCTAACCTCTGTTCAATAATACGAACCTGACGTTTAGAAAAAGGAGAAGAGAAACAAACCGAGGCTCTAAAGAGAACGTTTCTTGCCATTGCCGTCAAGAATGGGGGTTTTTGCTTCAAACGAAAATGTAGTAATTTTCATGAAAAACCTTTAGAACATCGCATTTCAAACATATAATTTCAATATTTTTTAAAAAAATGTTTGATCACCTTAAACTGAAAAATAAAAAGGGGGATTTGCATTTAAAGGGATTCGTCTTGAGTGCACGATATGGCAACGTTGAATTCAGCTTTCTCGGAAAGAAAACGACGTCAAATGTGATACTTTGCTTAGGAAAACAGAGATAGCTATACTTCGATCTGGTTAGCGTAGAAGACAGCGACCAAGGAATAGAAAAAGAAGAGCACATACTGTCATACTGTCATATTACTGACAAATCGCAAACGGAAATTGTTTGGTTATATTGACAAAGAACACGTGTGTACCATAGAATAGGAATGAATGTTTCATTATTCTATAGCAGAAAAAGTATTTTACTAAACACCGTTGTCACTTCGTGCATGCCTGGCAAATCCCAAACCCCAATTTTGAAATCTGATTTTGAATACTTTCTGAAGGTAATTTGGGGAAATGATGAATCAAACCCATAATAATTATGTTCAAATTTGCATTTTCAGTAATAACCCAAATTCAGGAAAAACCCCCATTGGGACCTTAAATTCGATTTTTTGTCAATCTGTTTCGAAGTTTCATTATCACGAAATAATAGACCTTATACGCGATATCGGCCAGTCCTATTCGCTCACGAAGTACGAAAGGCAATAGCGACCAGACAGACAGACAGACCATCAACGTAGTCGTATTCAATCCATTCAATATTCAATCGCATTGTTCGCAAAAATCATTAAGCCCAATATCATAGAGGAGCATCGACAAACAGGTCGTATCGTCGATGACTGGCTTCACCCTGTTCCTGCCCTTTTATTGATGGGTCGTATATCTGTTTCCACGATTGTGGACATTTGAATTATAAATGGCGGGATCCATCTGCCAGCTGGGACGCTAAATCGGCCCCGATTTGAATAACGGATTGGTGATTGCCGTTTTCGTATTTTGGTCCTCTCCGGATTGTTGAAATATGAATTTAAATTCGGCGGAAACTTGATTTTGCAACGACAGACGCTTTTTGTTGCTTTTCAAACAAAAATGAGTTCATTCTGGGTCTGCAATGAAAATTGGGATGGAACATTATAGACCAGGGTCGATAAATTTTTGAACAAAAAATTTCATAAAGCACTGCGCGCATGTTCAATGTAGATGACTGCTTCAGCAACGAATTTGAACATGCACGCAAAAGCTGCTGCCTTCATGGCAGTGCTTTTTGAAATTTTTTTTGGTAGATTACTGGATTTCAATTCGATCTAATCTTTATTTTTGGAAATATTGGAAATATAAAATTTTGAATGGGTATATCTACGGAATCATTGGGCGGATTTTACCCATTCACGAATTCGACCTTCGTAATTAAGCCCCAAACCTACTCTACAAATATCGAGTATGCGTAAACACAATAACTTCCGAAATAAACAACTTAGAAACTCGATATTTGTAGAGAAGGTTTGGACCTAAATTACGAAGGCCGAATTCGTGAATGGGTAAAATCCACCCAATGATTCCGTAGATATACCCAATCAAAATTTTATTTTTCCAATATTTCCAAAAATACAAATCAGATCGAATTGAAATCCAGTACTTCATCGAAAAATAACAGTTCGAAGTTTCTTACAGAATTGAATGAGGATGATATGATAAGAAAATCATAGAAATTTTTTTTTTCAAATTGTTCTAATGACACGATTATCACAAAATTTCGCAAAAAGTTGTCATTCAGCATCTCAAAACTAGCTGTGAAGTTTCATCAGGACTGAATCAGTATTTCTCCAGTTATACCGAAAAAATCAACGATATCGTGAAGAAAACCTCGAAATTTGACATATTTTTTTCCGATATCTCCAAAACTTATAATCGTATCGAACTGAAATTTGGAACACTGCTGTGAAATATAAAGGTCAAAGGGTGAGTGTAATTTTTTTTTGGATATGAAAACAAAAAAATTTTTTGGAAGAAAATTTCGAAAAAAAAGTTTTTTTGAATTTACTGAAAATATGATCCTGGCGAAATTTGGCTCAAAGTTGCGCGTTGTTATACCTCACCTAACTGCCAAGTTTGAATCTAATCGCTCAAGTAGTTTCTGAAATAAAAAATAAATAACTTCAAAAATTCAAGTGCCTATAACTCCGAAACTATTCGACCGATTTGTCCCATTAACGAACTTAATCGCGGCATTCTGATGCGCAACCTATCCTGAAAGTTTCAAGTTGCTAACTTGCTTCTGTCGACAGTTATCGTGTCTACGGCCGGACGGCCAGCCAGCCGGCCGGCCGGACAAAATCGATTTTGACACCGGATTCGTCATCAGTGAGTCCAAGCTAGTCGATTGAGACCATTTTCGGCTCAATCATTCAAAATTACAGACATTTGGACAAAACGATAGCACGCTGTTACCCTAGAACATGCGCGCAAAAACAATTATAGTGGGATGAAAACCATTGTCAAAGAAGGAGAATATAACAAAAATTCAAGATAAAGTAATTTAGAGGCTATGCAAGGTCGGGAAGTGGAAGAGGGAGAGTGTTTAAGGGTAAAACGTGGTTTATCTCGATTCCCGGCAAAACTTCTAGTCCTATGAAAAAAATTTGAACGGTTAAGTTGTAGATAATAAAATCTAGAAAAGCACTGACGTGAAGTCAGCAGCTTTTACGCGCTTGTTCACATTGCGAAATGGTGACTTGGAAATTTCAGTGGAATTTCAATGGAATATGAAATCTTTTTCTCGAATTTTTCCATGGATTCTTATTCTTCTTATTTACACTGTCCATATTCCAACCAAGTTTCATTTCGATCAGATGAATCTTTTTCGAGTTATTGAAAATCATAATTTCAAATGGCTGCAGCACAAAAACCATTCGGCAGATTTGGCCCATCAATGAACTTAACCGAGATATTCAGGACCTCAACCTAACCTGAAAATTTCAAGAATCTAGGTCCATCCCTCCGAAAGTTTCAGCGCACACGGCCGGATGGCCGGACGGACAGAATCAATTTTGGCCACGGATTCTTCATCAGCGAGTCCAACCTAGTCGTTTGGGACCAATTTCGGCTCAAAATTCGAAAATTACAGACATCGCGACGAAATGATAACGCGCTGTTCCCCAGAACAAGCGCGTAAAAGGATCTCACCTTTTGTGTATATACTTTTTTCACATATCCCCGAATCTCATGAGAAGAATTCAAATAGACAAGTTTTTGGATTTCTGTTTTCATCTTCCACAAGAAAAAAATTTTTCACTGAATTCAGTAAAAACTTATCATTTCATGTTCCAAACACACTGTAATTTTTTCTATTCGAATTTTTTATTTGTCCGGCCGGCCGTCTGACGACACGATAACTAATGAACGGAGCAAGCTAGCGACTTGAAACTTGTAGGGTAGTTCGCGCATTGAAATGCCGCAGTTGAGTTCGTTTATAGGCCAAATCGGCTGAATGATTTCGGAGTTATAGCCATTCGAAATTTCAAGGTTGGTTCCGTCATATTTCAAGAACTACTGAAGTGGTTGAATTGAAACTTGGCAGTTAATTGCATCATAACAGCACTCAACTTCGAGCAAAATTTCGTCGAGATCGTATGGTCACTCAATCTGAAGAAAAAATTGTTTCCAAAATTTTTTTCGAAAAAATTTTTTTTTTTTCAGGAACTATCGATTATATTCGAAAACAATTTTGCTCATACCTGGAGCTTCATATTTCACAGCAAGGTACCAAATTTCAATTCGATATGGCTATTAGTTTTGGAGCTATTGGGAAAAAATATGTAAAATTTCGTGGTTTTCTTCTCGATATTGTTGTCTTTTCCGGAATAACTCAAGAAATTGTGAATCAATCATGATTCAACTCCGTAGCTAGTTTGAATATGCTGAAGGACAACCTTGTGCAAAATTTCGTGATGATCGTGTAATTAGAACAATTTGAAAAAAATATTTAAATTTTTTTTCCTTCAACTATTCTATATTCTGTGATCTTCTCATCATATTATCCTCATTATATTCGGTATGAAATTTCAAACTGTCATTTTTCGATGAAAAAAATCCAGAAAAGCACTGCCGTAAAGGCAGCAGCTTTTGCGTGCATATTCAAATTAGCTGCCAAAACGGTCATCCTTCCTATCTGATGGTGTCAAAAAAATATACATTACTATGGAAAGTATTTTTGAAAGATATCATGTATTAACGCCCAAACTTTGCTAGCCTTTTCGCCACTTCTCTCCGAAATAGCCGTTAAATTTTTAATGAGGAAGGGATGTTGGTTAGTTTGAAAGATATTTATGTTATCCACACAATTCAGTTCAAATTTTCAAAATCGGTTCATTATGGCGAACTAGTGTAATAATTGAGCTTCCCGTGAACAGGTGACCTTGAACAGTTAGTTGAACCGCCAAAATCAAGAAGTTAGTAGTTTCGAAAAATCCGAAAATAATTTTCAAGTTCAGGGAAATTGAATTTTTACTGTTTTTTAAAACCTTCGAAATGTTTTTTTTTCTGAGAGGGGCAAATATTTGTTGGGACACCTTGTATTTACTAAGGCAGTATTTACCGCTGCTACTGCTAAAAAATATACTTCGCACATCTCGAATTTTGAAAACAGCTAGCGATTTTAAAAGTGTTTGGTTCGGTAGGCTGTCGTTCAAACACACCGTTCAAATCGTGGCTTTCAAAATCGTCGATCTTGGGCCAAGTCTGTGGGGTCCTTCAGTAACGATATGACCTGAATACCAACGTGACATGAAACGTTTTAATCATCTAATGATGATTAATCGAACTCCCTGTATCTTCCTCAACGCCCGGAAAAACTGAACCGAATCTGTCGAAACCATCAACTTAACACAATTAATTCTTATTTTATGACGCTTGATGAAGATCGAAGAGAAAATACGTGTTATTACAATCGAACAATACCTGAATAACCTTCATTTACATATGTTATCGTTCCGAACTTTCCTAACCTTGCAGGAACACAAAAGATAATGAAAAAAAAACATCTGTTGAATGATGTGGAGTAGGCCGAAAATAATGGAAAGATTCGGAAGCAGATAGAACCCCATTGTTGGATTGATTTGTTGACCTCGTCATCTTTCATGTTGCCTTTATGGGATGTATAAACACGTTGAATACTGTTTCGGTTCTGTTGAGTTTAGGCTTATAAATTCCTTATAAAAAATCGGAGATGTGTGGAATGAGCGTAATTATTGAGAAATATAGGAATTGATTCGTGGAGAAAAGAGGGCTGCAGTTATATTAAAATAACATAATCGCAAAGACGAATATCTATCGATAAATCAACAAATATTCCCCCTTGATCAGAGCTAATCATCCAATCAACCAAAACATCTACAGCGAAGAAGCGGGTCCAACGAGAATGACCATAGGTGTTTCACAGTTGTTACTGATCGACAGGTCAACTTACCTTGGATAAAACCGCAGGGCGAATCTCGATACTTGTCACCTTTCAGATGAGCCGCTGCAGTCTAACAACCTACAACACGCCATCTTCTGGGAGCATCTTGTGAATCCCACTATCGAGTTCAGAATACTTTGATCGTCCAACATTTAACAAGGATAGGAATTGGTCTAATGGAGAAGAAGGAGCTCCAGTAATAGTAAAATAACATAACCACAAGGACAAATATCTGTCGATAAATCAGCAAATTTTCCCCCTTGATCAGAGCTAATCATCCAATCCAAGTTTACCTGACGATCAGTAATAACTGTGAAACAGCTGTCATTCTCCTTGGGTCCGCTTCTTTAGTGTAGATGTTTTGGTTGATTAGATGATTAAGGTGGAATATTTATTGGTTTATCCATAGATAGACGGGCTCATGATTATATTATATTGAGAAATATGAAATGAAATCAATTTTGCAAAATTATTCAGAGTTGCTACGATTTTGTTCAGGAAGGGTGTTATTATTCATCCAAAATCACTGTCATATTCGTATTCTGAACCGAAAATTTTAATTGATTTGTTTCAACCATAAATCAAGTGAAACACATCTTTTATTTCATTTTTAAGCGCTTGTTCTAGGGAACATCGTGTTATCATTTCGTCACGATGTCTGTAATTTTCGAAATTGGGGCCGAAAAACGCCTTAAACGATTGGGTTTAACTCCCTGAAAAAGAATCTGTGGTCGAATTCAATTCTGTCTGCCCGGCAGTCCGTCCCTATGTGCTCTAATTTTGAAGGAGAAGACTTAGCGACTTGAAATTTTCAGATTAGGTTTAACGTTCAAATATCTCGCTTGAGTGCGTTATCAGATGGAATCTGTTGGATAGTTTCGGAGTAAGGCACATTTGAAATTTTGAGGTTAATTCCACTATATCTCATGAAGTATTGACTCGATCAAATTGAAACCTCGTGGACAGTTTTGGAATATCAACGCGCATCTTACAACAAAATTTTGTGTAGATCTAGTTGTTGGAAAATTTCGAAAAAAACTTTGATCGAAAATTTTTCAATTTTGTATGAAAATTTTTTTTTTCCTGAAAATGATTCGATTTCAACGGAATTTGGCACTCACCTTAGAGTCGGTATTTAACAACAATGTTCCAGAATTCAATTCGATACGATATTCACTTTCGGAGATATAAGGGAAAAAATGTGCCAAATTTTGCAGTTATTTGGAATTTTGACTTTATTCCTGCAATATCTCAAGAAGTACAAATGTAATCAGATGGAAACTTCGTAATCAGATGGAGATTACCAACACGCAACTAGGTGCAAAATTTCGTATTGATCTAAAAGTTAGAATGTGTACAAGCGCGTAAAAATTCCTGACGTCAGTGCTTTTCTAGATTTTTTCTTATATCTCTAGAATTAAGTATCGGATAGAACTGACATTTGGAATATTGTTGTTAAATATTGACTTCAAGCTTTATGCCAAATTTCGTTGAAATTCACCCAATATTTTCGGAATAGAAAAATTTCAACAAAAATTGGAATTTTTAAAATTTTCCATTAAGTTGCGCGTTGGTATTCCAAAACTGTCTACAAAGTTTCAATCTGATTGAATCAGTTCTTCATAAGATATTGGGGAATGAACCTAAAAATTTCAAATGTGTCGTAACTCCGAAACTAATCGACCGATTCTACCCATTAACGAACTCAACCGAGATATTAGGACTCTTAAGCTAACTCGACAATTTCAAGTCGCTAGAACCCTTCTTTCGAAAGTAAAAGCACATACAGACGGACAGAATTGAATTTTACCACAGGGTGTTCAACCCAATCTTTTAAGATCATTTAAGGCTCAAAATCCGAAAATTACATACATTGTGACGAAATGACAACGTTTTGTTCCCCCGTAAGTTACTTGTCTGAAACAAGCGCGCAAAAATTGGCAGCATAGGCCAATGAGGTTCTTGCAAATAATGCAAAATATAATCCTTCATCAGAGCCAAATACCGAGAACTATCGGGAGTGAACATCACAGGAGCTCCGGATATTAATATTCTGTAGTTTCTACAACCGTGTAATTCGTTTTCGACAATGCCGAACTAATTAAAATTTTACTTTCGAAGTATTTCGTGCGCTTTCCAATCTCATAAACTGAAGAATTCTCCGCTATTATTAATGTACCTCAGATATCCATCTGCCAAAACGTCAATCACAGATTTCATTTTTATCGGTAAAAATATACCTTTTGAAACGGCTCTCTGTGTTTCTCTGAGGCCGGCTCTAATTGAAATTGGGTCTGGTCTGGCCGGTTCAATTCTGAAATTTCCTGAGAACAAAGGTTGTTTGAGTGTTCAGAATGCATTTGCAAATACACGGATTGCATGAGCTGCATATGTTAAGCTCCTGGCGAAATACTGACTTACTACATCTATCTTGTCATCCATTCCTGAAATAACTCGAAGTTGATTTATTCAACTGTTATCGAGTTGATGTAGCTTGCGAGTGATTTCCTAGGAGATAATCGTTTGATGCATGTGAGTTTACTTAATACAAATATGCAGTAACTTCGTGCATAAATAAGATTTAAATGAATCCAATTCAAACTCGAGAGGTAAGGTGACTCTACGGTCCGGAGATGGAAAGAGTTCGATTCCCACCGAAGTTTAATTTTTTTAGTTGATAAATTTATATTTCTGTTCGGGTCATTCTGGAGGCCCATCAGCACAATTTTGGCCACAAATTTTTTAACTGAAATTATGTAAGTTCTCCGAGCAGAATCTTCGGAAGGCTATAAAAAATAATGGATAGGAATGGAAGTGTTCTGAATAAAGGATGGTTCAACCTTGAGAGATTTTTGTTATTTAAGGTGAATTTTTTTATTATAGTCATTTTGAAAGGTTTAGATCGAATTTTGGCGTTTAAGTTGTCCATTAATTTCAACCCTAGATTCCCCTCATTAAATAAAACACTTTTTCCGGTATCATTTTTTCAGGTTGTCTGAGGTTGAAAGTTATGAATTCTTGAATATTTCTCAATGTACCTAAACTTTGTTCGAGTTCAACACAGAAATCTCTTACGGTGATTTGTATTGCAGAATTACCAATCCATCGCTTGAAATCCAAAGAAATATGATTGGTAACACTCATTTACTCACTCAATTCTTATAATTTGGTTCTTTTTGCGGTATAATAGTGGGAAAAAATATTCCACTAGACCGGAGCATTGAAACACTAAACTTCTACTTGATATTCGTGCAATATCCACCTTGAGATTCTCCAAAATTTCATTTTCACCCATTCTTATATTAAAAATTTCTTAAAATTATCCTGATTTCCATCAAATTCATTAATTAATTATATGAAATCACTCAGCTAACCTAAAATGATAAATCGAACTATAGAATTCCATGGAAAGTCTCGTCTATAGACATGAACTATGTATGTGGTCTGTTAACGAAATAGCATTGATCTAATATTTGGTCTATGCGGAATAGATAAATATTTCTTTGTATTCTGTTATAAACATAGGCGGAGCTTAATTCACGTCCCTAATTAGCTCAGGGAGGATCCACGAAAATAGGTAATTTTTACGAGTTTTCATCAGATTTTATAACATTCAACGTTGAAAATCTCGAAAACGGTTAATTTGGCGAGAAATAATAAAGAATAATTTAGTATTCTAGAGTGTTTTGAGGATTTTCGTAATGACTTAAGATCAATTTCATCTGCATTCTTGCTAATTTCTCACAGTTTTATGAAAGGGGCAAGCCTATCGACAGAAATATAGAGGCAGGATGAAATTTATTACTGTAGAATAGGTGTCGGAGTTATAGAAAACTTCAAAACTTTTTCAGGTTTTTTATGCATTTTCACTCCCAATATCTGAAACAGAACTATTGAAAATTAAATAAAAATTATTTTTTTCGTGAAAGATGCCCTCGCGGATTGCAGTATGGATCTATTCGTCAAGGGCAATTTTTTGAAAAAAACACAATGCCTAATGAAAAATACAGGAACAATACAAACGATGAAGGAAGCGAACTGTGACGTTTCAGAATACAAATCTGACCCCTTCATCAGACAAAGCAGAAAATTTCAAGAATTATTTTCTTTTGATTATTCTTTTTGATTTGAGACTTTTGTCAAATTGACAGTTTCGAGAAAACACAGCAACACAGATTTATTCGGTTTGACAGTTTTTTAATTCTACCTCTTTTTTAAGTGAATTCAGCCAGATAGGGTCCATTTCTACCAAACAATGATCAAAATTCCACACTCCATTTAACAAAATGCAAGAGGACTCTTTAATTTTATTTTTCAAATTATCTGATTCCAACATCAGTATTTTTGTATTGTCCCAATCTATCATGTGATTCCCAATAGTCGAACATACATGGTTCGCTATTTGGGATTTTTGTATGTCTCTATTCCTGAGGTTGTTTTTGTGCTCTCGTTTTCTGATATCTAATGATCTTGCCGTTTCCCCTGTATATGTCTTTCCATAAATACAGGGAATACTATAAACACAATTTTTTGATTTTTGTTTCTCGATAATTGATTTGGTTTTAGTTAGTATGGATTTCAAATCTTTTCGTGATTTGAAACACGTTCTTATATTGAATTTAGCACCAATGAGTCTCTTGCATGCATTTTTGGTTTATTATTTGATAAAATCAAATAATAAACCTTAGTGATCAACCAAAAAAAAAAAATTTTTAACCCCCCCTGAAAATTTCACAGTTTACGTTTTGGAGTATGTAGATTTGAATAAACTAATAAAACAAAATCCGTCCGTCCGCCGTCCCCCGTCCGCCGTCCGTTGTCCGGGGCTTTTCTCAGAAAGTACTGAACCGAAATCAGTGAAACTTGGTAGAAAAATCGTGTGTCGCTCGGGATTGATCCTCCAAGCTTTTCAGCAGAATCTGTGTACCCTAAGGGCTCAAAATGGGGGGTTGGGGGAAAAAAAATTATTTCTCGAAAACTTACCACCGAATTTTTATGAAACTCTGAACGTTGATTACTGTTGCAAAACTAAACCAAAAAAGTTTCATCCGAATGATTTCCGACCAGTGGTTCCTGAGTTATAAAGAAAAACGCTGCAAATTTCCAATAATGTCGAAAATGACATCATCGCATTCGGTTCTAAGATTGGAATTCACTGAAATAATCGGATTACTTTTCATCCAGAGTCATACATCTAAAAGTAGATGAAAATATTGATTACCAAATTTTCAACACATATCGAGAAATTTTTAATGGATGTGTTATTATTTTATAAACACAATTTGCAAATGCCCCATCGATGTTCTTGACAATTTTATAATCGTAAGAAGTTCAGATTAAATATTCTTGGGTTTTCTCTTCCAATATCTTAAACATAACTACTGAAAATCGGGTCAAATTATTATTTATAGAAATCACCCAGCGGATTACGGAATTTAAGATTAAATTTCTTCATGAAGCTCATTCATATCTTGAATAAAACTTTTATTTTATTCATAAATCATTGGTTTTTCAGAACACAAAAACCAATTCCATGAAAAAATTCATTTGAAACATTGAAATCTCAATAAATACTCTTTTATAACTGAATGACACTTTTGCATGCAGAACGCGAATTAAGTAGCGTAATTTAAAATAATGCAGATTTCCAAAAAATTCTGTTGGTCGGAGTTTTCCATCAATTTCGGTTTGCATAGTACGATTATCGTCAACATGTGGATATCCGTACTGGTTTCAATCGAAATCCAAAATCTTTCGTACTGATAGTTTGAAATAAGCGTGAATATAAAAAATAATGAGCATTTATATGATAAATCAAATTGGAGGATATAATAAGCAAAATAATCAATAACAAACCGCAAATCTCATCAATTGTCGATTGTCGAGAATCTAATACTGAGGGTTGGAGCCTTAGACTGAATTTAGGAGCCGATCATCTGTCTACTGGTTCTGAATGGGGACTGTGCCGGGTCTAGACCTAAGACAAGGGATATAGCGTAGACAAAAATATACCGCATGTCTTTCGGATTTGACACCCTCTTGGTTGAGTGTATCTGACGACGATAACAACGAACGAAATTTATAATCTAGAATTATTCTTTCGAATTCAACCTGATGAGGTTCACGATATATTTAATTGTTACAGAAATGTTATTGAAAATAACTTTAGTTTTTCAGTTTGTGTGATGAATACTTTGTGAATCAAGTGAATCGGATATCTGCTGAGGAAAAATTTTTTTTCAGATCAATTGCACAGGAAGGTTGAGTTTTTTTCATTTCATTGATATTTTTCAGAACAAAGTTGAATCGAAGTGGAAATCACATCTACACATTTGATATTAGCGAAAAGTCTTGAATTTTGTTTTAAGTATTGGTGTTAGTTTGAAAGATTGAGTTTATTTCCTCAGTGTCAAGAAAAATGAACGCGTTCGGATTGAAACATCATGACTAATTGTGAAATATAGACACTCGATTTAATGCAAAATTTCGTGAGAATTGTATAGTGGAAAAATCGAATTTTTTTCAAACATTTTTTTTTCGAATACATATTCATCAAAGTTCAATGAAATTTGGTACAGGTTTCAGAGTCAACGTTTAGAAACATTATTTCAAATTTCATTTTTGACCGATATTCATTTGGCAAAAAATTTCGTGACCATTTTGAATATTGAGGTTATTTCCCTAATATCTCAAAAAGGACAAACCCTACCTGATTTGAAGTTCATTTTCAGTTGTAGAATACCGACACGAAATTTAATAATTGTGGAAAATAGTTAGATTTTCAAAGAGTTTAAACGACTGTGGAACTTCTCTTCTCATTCAAAATATTATTTTAAATTTTGCTACTCAATTAGCGTTCTGCATGTGGAAATGTTATTCAATTATACTAGTGTATTTATTGAGATTTCTATGTTCGCATGAATTATTTCATGGAATTGGTTTCTGTGTTGTGAGAAACCAATGATTTATGCATAATATATTTTTTAAGATATCAATGGTATATTGGGTTATTTAACTGAGAAAATAATAAACCCTTGTGTAAAATTTGCAGCGTTTTTATTATTGGAATCAAATATTCTATCCGTAAGACCACTATAAAACTTTAATCGCCATCAAAATTTCAATTTTTAACTAGAAAATGCTCTTTTAAATTTGGCTCCGCATGTCGGTTGTCTAAACGGACGACACTTCGTGGTTTCCGTGACGTACCCGGATATATCCACTCTCTCCCTCTTCTCGTGTACTTTTCTCTCTAGCAAGCCAATAAACAGTGTCGGGCTGGATCGATCGGTGAATCGTAGAATAACGAGTGACGTAGAGGAAATCTGACGCGTTTCTCCCGCTTCGACCTTGAGTCCCGATGTGGCCATTTTTAATATCGAATTATTCAAAATTCGCGAATTGTTGAAGTGTGTGATAGCATACATTATCATTTTTTATCGATATAGAATGAGAAAAACATAAAAATATGATAATTCGTGTTACATGCAAGAGACCTATTCTTCGGAGGAACCATGTCACAGCTACACAAGACTGATTTTTTTCGGAAATTTCAACAGCCTGTATATTTTCACTAGAGTCGAATCTGGAAAAATGGCGATTAAAAAAGTGTTTTATGTGATGAGAGGAATCTAGGGTTGAAATTAATGTAAACTTAGACTCATCCTGTATATTGTTTTGAAGCTGTCGAATGAATGGATGAGCCGTTTTCTCAAAAAAATTTTTTTTGAATATATTGACCATATGATCCTGACGAAATTTGGCTCAAAGTTGCGCGTCGTTATACTCCACCTAACTGCCAAGTTTTAATTCAATCGCTCAAGTAGTTCCTGAAATAAAAAATAAGTAACTTCAAAATTTCAAGTACCTATAACTCCAAAACTATTCGACTGATTTGGCCCATTAACGAACTTGACCGCGGTATTCTGATGCGCGACCTACCCTGAAAGTTTCAAATTGCTAGCTCGCTTCTGTCGACAGTTATCGTGTCGATTTTGACACCGGATTCGTCATCAGTGAGTCCAACCTAGTCGATTGAGACCATTTTCGGCTCAATCATCGAAAATTACAGACATTTGGACAAAACGATAGCACGCTGTTCCCCTAGAACATGCGCGCAAAAAGGATTTTCTATTCAAAAATATCCCATTTGGCCCTTCCATACGAGTGCTCAAAAGATTCTGACACCCTAATGAGCGATTCTCTCGAACTTTTTTCCAGTAGATCCACTGTAACCTCGGAATACATCACTCCAATTACACCTCTGAAGCACCAATTACACAGAAAAGCCAAAATTCTGCCAGCGCTCATTAGAAAAAGGAACCTGGCCTCAGCTAACGACGATACATCCTTGCATTATTCACCAACGGGTATATTTCAAGTAGAACTCCTTCACACTTCGTTTAATTTGCTCTTCTTCGACCACCCGATACCTGCAACGTCCTGGTTCCTTATTCCCGTGCGGCCTTTTCATTTGAGGATTTTTCTGCAATCCTTCAGGCCTCATGCATTATGTGGGAATGATGAGATAAGGCAGAACAAGGTGCTTTACAGTAAGATGCTACATCGTGTGAATTCCTAAGTGATTCATAAAAAACCTAGAAAAGCACTGACGTGTGGTCAGGAGCAAGTACTAGATTGCAAATCGATCCAAAGGTTTGAATGAGTATAGCTATCTAAAGAATATTTGGCGAATTCAACCCATTTAATCATTCGACCTTCTTAATTAAACTGAAAACCTACATACAAATATATTCCCTATGTCGATCATTCCTAAAGTTAATTTGTATAACCTTTACATAATATCTTTCGATATTGATTTGATATCTTACGATATACTTTTATGTCTTCGACGTACTACGTCTTCAATGACAAAATTATTATATCAACTGGCATATAATGATCAAAGTAAAAAACTTGAGAAAAGTGTGAAAAAATGAAATGCAACCTAAAAACAATACTAGACACAGTGTTTCATCTTGTATCTTTCGATTTAGAATCATCAGTAGCATTTATTCTATATTATACATCAAAAACTCACCACGTGTTTTGTTACGCACACTTCACTTCAATAACGGAAATAAGCAGGTTTAAGTCCATACGCATGCTTGTTAGAATTGTGCATAGAAACAATAATGCCACAGATTTTACTTACACCTTCTTCTTTCCTTGACAAATGAAATGCGGTAAAAAACATTTTCCAAAATCTTTATAACCTCAAAAATTAAATGACAGTTGATATTAACCCTTGAAAACTATAAGTTTTCATTCAAATATTAAATTCAAAAAAGTCTACTTGTTAAAGGCTATTGAAACAACAATTAAATACAGATTTTTCTGTATAACCTTTACATAATATCTTTCGATATTGATTTGATATCTTACGATATACTTGTTAAAGGCTATTGAAACAACAATTAAATACAGATTTGTCTGTATAACCTTTACATAATATCTTTCGATATTGATTTGATGTCTTACGATATACATAAAAGTATATCGTAAGATATCAAATCAATATCGAGAGATATTATGTAAAGGTTATACAGAAAAATCTGTATTTAATTGTTGTTTCAATAGCCTTTAACAAGTTGCCTTTTTTGAATTTAATAAAGTAATTTGTTCACGGCCGGCCTTACCACTGATAGTGAACAGAATAACTTCCGGAAGAATCTACTCAGTAGCTTGATAATCGCAGAGTAAGTTTGGAGTTTAATTACGAATGCCGATTTGGCGAATTAGTAAAAACTATCGATGATTCTGCAGATATACCCTTTCAAAATTCCAGTTTCCCGATATTTCCAAAAACATAGATCGAATCGTTCTTCAATGAAAAATGCCACCTTGTAGTTTCAATCAAAAAGAGCCTACAGAACAATGAGCAAAATAACTTTCTACATTCAAGAAAACTCAGGAGGACTCTAACATTTTTTTTTGCTCATTGTTCGGTAGACCCTATTTGAGCGATTCGATCTATGATTATGGAATGATCGGAAAACTGAGATTTTGAAAGGGTATATCTGCGGAATCATTCGATAGTTTTTACTAATTCGCCAATTCGGCATTCGTAATCAAACTCCCAACTTATTCTACAATTATCAAGCTACTGAGTAGATTCTTCCGGAAGCTATTTTGTTCACTATCATAGGTTAGGCCGGTCGTAAACACATTTACTTAAGGAAGGTCGAATGCTTGAATGGGTTGAATTCGCCAATTATAATTTAGATAGTTATACCCATTCAAAATTTTGGACCGAATTGCGATCATGTACTTGATCGAAAATTATAGCTTGAAGTTTATGCAGAATTTCGTGAGTACCATATAAAAAACTGCGTTTGGCAAAGTCAATACTTGTATAGATGACCGCTTCGGCATCGTAACAAGCGCGTTAGAGCTCCTGACCTCACGTCAGTGCTTTCTAGGTTTTTATGTAGAAAATGATTCAATGTTCTAACCAGTATCGTTTTGAGGGATGTGGACTAGATATTTTTGGGAAGAATATTTTGTACACCTCTGCTTTTTTCTGAAATGAAAATTATTTCTCAAATCCGCGTTTATTTTTGGACAAATTTTGTATATTTACAGTTTTTGCTTCCGCGAAATTTCTAAATACCAATCTTTCATTTAATCCTAGTCTCATCGAAATAGCCTCTGGTATTTTGTCAAAATTGGACCCTATATAAAATTTGTTTCCATCTATCGAACGAAAAAGGTGAAATAAAATTTGGGTCCAAAATGAATACAAGTTTGAAAAATCGTTTTCTCAATTAGAAAGAATGCGAAGGCATACATAAGATTTCAACAAAATAATTTAATGAATTTTTCACAGGAATAATCTAATTTTTTGATTTGGACAAAGTGGGGTTCAAAGGAAATTGAATTGGCGCCAAAAATGCCAGGTAGAATTCAAAAATCTTAGGAGGTTGTGTTGATATTTCTGATAGATCGGTTGAGAGTTTAAGAAATCTTGGTTGCCGATTTTAAAAGAATACCTTCCCGAACAAAAAAGCGTTCGGCAGATTTCGTTGTTTTTTCCTTGTTATCGTTGTTTCTTCTAGAATAAATCACAAAATACTGATACAATCATGATAAAACTCGTGAACTAGTTGAAAAATGTTGATGCACTACTTCGTGCAATATTTTGTCATGATCGTGTCATTAGAACAATTTGAAAAATGTTGCAAAAAATCTGCAGTTCTTTTTCTTTCAAATATTCCACAAACTGCGATCATCTAATCATAGAATTATTGCCATGAAATTCTGAATGAACCTTCAAGCTGTCATTTCTCAGTTATAGGGTGGATATCACCCATTCACCATTTCCGCCATCATGATTGAAGTCCTCACATACTTTACAAATATCGAGTTTTTATGTTGTCCCTTTGGGAAGTGTTTACGATTGGCCTTCAGCATGTGCTGCGCCCCGGGTAGTTAAAGAAAATTGATCAAATATCATTTTATTTTCTCATTCTGTTCTGGATAACCCTCGGGATAATCACGAGGAAAAATTTTGAACAATTCTATTCTGACCACATGATATCATGTTCATCGTGAATAGAGATTATTGTTCAAATTTCTTCGTTTAACCAGTAGACCAGTGGACCAGTGGCGGTCCACAAAAAAAAATCATGGAGACAAACATAGATTCACCTTCACACTTCATAAAATATTCCACTCTTCTACCATCCGATACCTGGAACGGCTTCTTATTCATGTGCGGCCATTTTATTTGAGCAGTTTCCCGGGATCTTTCAGGAGCCCATGCATTACAGGGGGATGATAAGATAAGGTCGAACAAGGTAACGATTTTCATATGTATAGGAAAAATATACATCAAAGGTGTATTATACTTTGGCAACTCCTGAATTATTCATTCTGTATTCCGAAAGATACAAAACGAAGAATAGGGTCGTGCGAAGGTTTTCTCAGATACAGCACATGGAAAAATAAATTTTTGACAGGTACGATAGGTACATTAAGAATAAGGGAATAATACAAATATTGGGACGTGACATGGGGACTTGAATTCTATCTTCTTTCTCGTTCGAAATTCGTCCGATTTGTTTAAAAAGTGGTGGTTTTCTCCGATCCGATCCGAATTAAGGTCCAAACCTACTCTACAAATATCGAGTTTCTAAGTCGTTTCTTCCGGAAGTTATTGTGTTTACGGTCAGCCTAACGGCCGACTGCGTAAACACAATAACTTCCGAAAGAAACAACTTAGAAACTCTATATTTGTAGAGAAGGTTTGGACCTTAATTACGAAGGCCGAATTCGTGAATGGGTAAAATCCACCCAATGATTCCGTAGATATACCCAATCAAAATGTTATTTTTCCAATATTTCCAAAAATACAGATCAGATCGAATTGAAATCCAGTACTTCATCGAAAATAACAGTTCGAAGTTTCATACAGAATTTAATGAGGATGATATGATGAGAAAATCATAGAATTTTTTTTTTTTCAAATTGTTCTAATAACACGATTATCACGAAATTTTGCATAAAGTTGTCTTTCAGCATCTTAAAACTAGCTGTGAAGTTTAATCAGGACTTAATCAGTATTTCTTGAGTAATACCGAAAAAATCAACGATATCGAGAAGAAAACCTCGAAATTTGACATATTTTTTCCCGATATCTCCAAAACTTATGATCGTATGGAACTGAAATTTAGTACACTGCTGTGAAATTAGAAGGTCAAAGTGTGAGTATAATTGTTTTTGGATAAGATGGATAGTTTCCGAAAAAAAAAATTTTTTGTAAAAAAATTTCGAAAAAAGTTTTTTTTTAAATTTACTGACAATATGATCTTGACGAAATTTGGCTCAAAGTTGCGCGTCGTTATACTCCACCAAACTGCCAAGTTTGAATCCAATCGCTTGAGTAGTTTCTGAAATAAAAAATAAATAACTTCAAAACTTCAAGTGCCTATAACTCCGAAACTATTCGACCGATTTGGCCCATTAACGAACTTAACCGCGGCATTCTGATGCGCAACCTATCCTGAAAGTTTCAAGTAGCCAGCTTGCTTCTGTCGACAGTTATCGTGTCTACGGACGGCCGGCCGGCCGGCCGGACAGAATCAATTTTGGCACCGGATTCGTTATCAGTGAGTCCAACCTAGTCGATTGAGACCATTTTTGGCTCAATCATCCAAAATTACAGACATTTGGACAAAACGATAGCACGCTGTTCCCCTAGAACATGCGCGCAAAAATGGGGATTTGCATTAAAAGGGATTTGTCTTGAGTACACGATATGGCAACGTCGAATTCAGCTTTCTCAGAAAGAAAAGAACGTCAAATGTGTTACTTTACTTAGGAAAACAGAGATAGCTATACTTCTATCTGGTTAGAGTAGAAGACAACTACCAAGGAATAGAAAAAGAAGCGCACAGACTGTCTTACTGTCATATTACTGACAATTCGCAAACGGAAATTGTTTGGTTTTATTGACAAAGAACACGTGTGTACCACAGAATAGGAATAAATATTTCATTATTCTATAGCAGAAAAAGCTATTCTACGAAACACCGTTGTCACTTCGTGCATGCCTGGCAAATCCCAAACCCCAATTTTGAAATCTGATTTTGAATACTTCCTGAAGGTAATTTGGAAAAATGATGAATCAAACCCATAATAATTATGTTTAAATTTGCATTTGCAGTAATAACCCAAATTCAGGAAAAACCCCCATTGGGAAAACGTCACACATTCAGGTACCAAAGCTGATCATTGTTGCATGGGTTCTGAATAATACGAAGATACGTGATCTTCTGATCACCTCATGAAATTTGGCATGAACCTTCTTTCTACATCTTAGGAACTAGGATCAACTCGATCAGATCTATTTCAAGATGAAATCTTCAACGATGAGGTTGGACTCGGTTATAAAGAATTCGTAGTCAAACTCAATTCTGTTCATCTAGCTGGCCTACCATATGTACTATGTTTCGAACGAAAACGCCTACAGTCTTCAAATTATCAGGGTTGCTCTGAATTCTGAATAACTTGGTTGAGTTTGTTAGTGGACAGAAGGACGACTCGAAAACGTATGAAAGATTTCAAGGGAGTCGTATTGTTGTTGGAAAGATATTTTTTCTCGAAAAAAATTCGTCAGACTTCGAAATGATTTTGCAGAAAATTTCGAATCAAAACACAGCAATCGTGAACAAAATCTCTGCTTTTTCGGATAAACATGTATTTCATAAAATATCGAAACGATAATATTTCGAATGGCAATATTTTTGTTGTATTTAACCCAGCAGGCCAATTTCGAGTCGGCCGTGACGTCGTAAAAAATAACTACCAAAATATTCGACTTAGAGACTCGATATACGTAAAGTAGATTTGGGGCTCATTCACAGAGGCTAATTGGATAGCAATTCAAAACATTGTTCTCAATACCGCCTCTGAGGTTTGTGCCAAATTTCATTGAAATCTAACCGACATTTTTCGTAGAAAAAAAAGTTCCAACGAAATTCTAAAAATGTTCGAATGAATTTTTTCTTGAAATGTTCTGAAGACTGGATCCACGAGGAATTTTGTAGTGACTTGCGCGTTTAGATTCCAAAACTTCAATTTCAATCTAATCGAATCATTTTTCATAATTAAATAGGCTCAACTCCGAAACTATTCGACCGATTTCTCCCTTTAACGAACTCGATTGGGGTATTCGGACTCCAAACCGAATCTGACAAATTCAAGGATCGCTAGGCCTTTTTTTACGCGCTTCTCCTAGAAAACAGCGCGTTATCATTTCGTCACGATGTCTGTAATTTTCTAATTGTGAGCCGAAATTGGTCTCAAACGACTAGGTTGGGCTCACTGATGAAGAATCCTTGGTCAAAATTGATTCTGTCCTTCCGGCTGGCCGTGTGCGCTGTAACTCTCGAAAGAAAGGACCTAGAGTCTTGGAATTTTCAGGTTAGGTTGAGATCCTGATTATCTCGGTTTAGTTCGTTAATGGGCCAAATGTGCCAAATGGTTTTTGTTCTACAGCCATTTGAAATTTTGATTTTTCAATAACTCGAAAAATATTTATCTGATCGAAATGAAACTTGTTTGGAAGATGAACAGTGTCAATAGGAAGAACTATCCATGGAAAAATTCGAAAAAAAATTTTTTTTCTTGAAAATTTTATATTTCATTAAAATTTCACTAAAATTTCCAAGTCACCATTTCGCAATGTGTTCAAGCGCGTGAAAGCTGGTGACTTCACGTCAGTGCTTTTCTAGATGTTATTTCTTTCAGAAGTTAAAGCAAATACGGATGGACGGACGAGTGGACGAAGAGAATTTTCGATTAAAATCTGAGACATTGTGACGAAACGATAACGCGCTGTTCCCCAGAACAAGAACGTAAAAAGACCTGAAAATAAAGAAATCTTTCCTACCCCAACTCTACGTGCGAATGGCTTCATTTCCCCCAAATTGTGCCACTCACGAACAAGTCATATACACGTACATTCATTCATGGAAATATTCCTGTCGCCTTAAACGTTCTCTTCAAGACCTGACAAACTTTCAATGCGGCAGATGTCCGAATATAATCCTCACTTTATTTATTAGCACCTCATTAGAGACGGTTTTTCGCCGAATAATTACTTCTTGGCGTTTCTTTCATTTTCCTCTTTCTCCCTGTAGCACCAAGTTGAACACTTTCCATAAATCAAGTTTAAAGCGCCATCCAACAGGATGTTGGGAATTTGCTAACGTTTTCCGTTTCAGTAATTGTTTTCTCCATAAAAAAAAACATTAGGATTAATGTCCTAGGACATCCAACAAGTGATGAGTTATCCTAGCAACGGAATTATTCATTTTAGGAACGTGCTCCAATGAATCAAGTTGCCACTGAAATAATTTTATATTCGCGTTGTGAATAATGGTCCGTTCACACCAGGCGGTGATCGCGCGCTTCTCTCCTGATGGCGCGGTTTTGAGTAAGGTTCTTTGGTGAGATTCATTTTGAGCATAGATTCCTCTCATCAAATAAACAGTTTTTCCGTTGGTCATTTTTCCAGATTCGGCTCAGGTCAAGAGTTATCAGCATTTATCTATCTAAATAAATATCTAGTATCAGTTTGGTTTTTATCTAGTTTTGTATATGTATGTATTGTTTCAATGAATTGGGTATCCAGGTTATGGTTCAAATACTTAAAAATAATTTATTTCGTAAACGTTTCGGCGTACAAATAAACAACGATAATGTAGTGAATGACAAACAAGATACGAAAAATCTCAGTCGAATATACATGCCAATATTGAAGAGATCACCAGGTGAAAGAAGAAGACAAATAAATCAATGCTCTACTGACATTCAGAACGAAGACATGAATGACAGTTGACAGAGCATTTCCAACCAGACGAAACCTAAACAACGGTGAAATGTGAAATACAAACAGTGAGAGTTTTACATGATTGTGATTATATTTTATTGATATATGTCTGATTTTAGATGTAACTTGAGTATTATTATGTGTGATGTGTACTGAAGAAGAAGGAAGCGCCGAAATGTTTACGAAATAAATTATTTTCAAGTATTTGAACCTGAACCTAGATACCCAATTCATTGAAATACATATAAATAAACATATATCTATCTATCTATTTCGCAATGTGCTAATATTGCACTCTGTTTGCTAGTTCACTACAAATATCTCCTACGGTGATCTGTATGGAAGAATAACCAATCCATTGCTTGAAGTTCAAGGAAACATGATCGAGAAAACTCATTTACTCGCTCAATTCTCGTATTTTTTTATTTATTTTTTTATTTATTGTTGTACAAGGAATACAAACAGGATTATCCCATAAATAGTACTCACAGAATAATATAGTTAGCGAAAAAAAAAACAGTGACAAATTAATTAACTAAGTTCTACAGAACAACAAACAACAACAACAAAAGGAAATCTACATCGAGAGAAAATAATTTTTCAAGAGCACTTTCGAATTCAAAACATTACCATTAAAGATGTCTACAACTTCTTGAAGTTCGTTACAGGCGCGAAGCATTCGAATAAGAGGTTGATTTTTCGAGGCATTAGTTCTCCTCAAAGGGATGAAAAAAGTCTCGAAGTTTCTGGCACTAAATGTTGGTACATTCAGGCCAGCCACCCGCAACAAACTAGGCACCTGCAACTCAATTTTCTTCATCATAAGGAGATCGTTCATTTTACGCCTGTCCTGAAGGGATAAAAGATAGAAATGTTTACGAGCTTGGCAATAAAAAATCTTGATTCTCATGAACGGTAAAATTACATTTGAAACTTTTGAAAATTTGAGCATTTTGTTTTGAATACGTTCAATTCTGTTGATATGAATTTTATAATGGGGACTCCAGATTACAGAGGCACAATTGACCCTACTGAACACATAGGCGTAGTAGACACTGAGGATTGATTTGTAGTTTTTGAAGATTCTACATTGTCTGAATAAAAAACCAAGCATCCTGTTGGCGCTGTTAACGATACAATCAATATGTGGAATAAAAGTTAGTTTCCGATCCATTACCACACCCAAGTCTCTGATCTGATCGACCCTGACCAAGGCCGAACCACCAAGATAATATGGAAATTATTGTGAAGAAAATATTCCACTGCACTCGACCATTGAAACACTTATCTTCCGATTGATATTCATGCAATATCCAATTGTTTTCACCATTAGATTATCTGCAATGCTAACCTCGCCCATTCTCATATTGAGAACTCCATAACTCTATCTTATTTTTATAAAATTTATAATATATGTGAATCATATGAAATCACTTAAATAACCTAAAGACATACCACTGAACTCTATGAATTCTATGGAAAATCTGGTCCATAGACATGGAGATTTAGTCTCTACGTCCGGATGAACGTACGTGGGCGTAGCTTTATTCTAGGCCTTCACTAGCTCAGGGAGGGATCCTCAAAAATAATCACATTTTGTAACATTCAACGTCGAACATCTCTAAAACATTCTAGGGGAAACCATAAAAAATAATTAAATATTGGAAAATGAATGAAGATTTTTCTGGCGACTCAAAGTAAACTTAGAACCAAAAGTTCTAGGGTTATGTCCATTCTAAGTCTTCGACAGAAAATAATACTGGTTGTTGAAACTTGATAATGTTAGCGGCTATCATTTTTCGATGAAGAACTAGATTTAAATTCGATCCGATCTATACTTTTGAAAACATTAGAACAAGAAATTTTTTTCTACGGAATGATAAGACGAATTTCACCCATTCATGAATTCGTTATTGCACGGAAAACCTACTCTACAAATATGGAGCCTCTAAATAGTTTCTTTGGAAAGTTATTGTGTTTACAGCCGGCATAATAGCCGATAGTGAACAGATTATCTTCTGGAAAAACCTACTTAATTACTTGATAACTGTTCAGTTAGCTCAATTCCAACTGTGGGGGCCAAATTCGTGAATTGGTGGTAAAATCGGCCTAATGATTCGGCAGGTTGACCATTTTCAAATATTTCCGAAAACGAGAATCGGATCGAATTGGAATCCAGTACTTCAAACTAAAAGCTTGGAGGTTTATATGAAATTTCGTGAGGACAATGTGAAAATTTGAAAAACAATTTTTTTTTCATTGCTCATCTGTACTCGACAATTAGTGCCATTGAAATTTCGAAGTTAACTCCTCGATATCTCATAAAGTACTGATTTGCTCAGATTGTTTGAAGGAACCAACGCGCAACTTGGTGCAAAATTTCGTGTTGATCCAGTAGTCAGAAAATTCAAAAAAATATTAATTCGAAAATTCCACACATGTGATTTTTAAGCAATAAGAACGTGTATTTCTGACAGATCACCATCGCAACGGATGAATTTTAGTGGAAATTTTTTCCTCGTGGGTACCCAACAGCAAAATTTTTCTGACGTTTATACTGACACAATATTTTCTCAATTCGTACAGATGAACTTGCCTTTCTCTTGGTTGGATCTATTTGTAGCTTCCGACTCTTAGCATTTTTTGCAGCTCTTGCGTTGACAAATTATATGTCAGGGCATGGATTAAATTTGCGAATATACCTTTCAAAATAATATTCCTGCATTCTTACCGAATACCACACGAGGTCAAATCGAATCCGGAAATTTTTTTACCTCTAGTGGTATTGGCGTCTGAATTCAAGATTGCAGCGCCACGGTGGCCAGTTGTAGAACCTTACATACAGACATAGACTTTGTTTTGATAGTCGTTTTTGTACTGTTTGTTAGAGTTTGATTTGATTACTTTTGATTTCACGATTTATTCAAAGACTTTTTAGACTTTTATAGTTGAGTAGAGTATTACTGGGAGTACATATTCCATCCTTATAAAGTAGGTATGTATCATCCTTAAAACTAATTGAGTGTAGCAACTATAAAATTACGGGGATATCTCCAAGGCTGGACAGTATATTTTAATATTATTTATTTTCAGATCCAAATGGCAAGATTGACTCTGGTGGATTTCTTAGGCTGTCTTGAAAGTTCAAAAACAGATAGTATTGTAAAACATACTCTTTGGAATAAAAGACAAATACTCATAACTTTACTATTTTTATAGGGAAGGACTAAATACTCAATATATTGTGAATAAAATGAATACATTCACATGAAACTAATAATAGTTGTACCGTAAGCCTTATTCATTATGGATTGACAAATAAATTTTCCAACACTCTTATGATTGGTCTTGAAAAAGCTGTAATAAATAAGCCTTGTACAACTTTGCTTTCATCGACAGAAGCACTTTGAGCGAGGAGTATTCATCCCCAGATATTTCCTTGTTGAGACTCTTTTTTTTTTCAATGGTCAGTTCTATTACTAGAACATTTACGTTGTTCCTTAATGATCAGTTCAACAGGCAGATTTCTGGAAGGCAGAGCATTCCTCTTAAGTAAATTTCTCGGCTTGGACCATGGGCCTGGAAAAATTGTCTTCATGAATGTGATCTAATATTTAATAAGCAATTCGTGCTTACCTCTTTAAAAATGATCATCATCGGTAAAATGCAGGTAACAGACTCATAAATCTTGTTTGTTGGTTTTTATCGATTCTTCAACACTTTCAGGCACGACTTCTTGAAGGAAGTTTCTTTCACCCTAACTCCAAATTTTTTACCGGGATGTAGAAATCTATGGGAAGGGACATTTGAGTTTACTTTTCCTTAGTAAAAGCACTTGTAAAATCACACAAACGCCAAGAAAAATGCATAAACTTCCTCATGTTCTTAACATTTCTTTTAACTTGTCAATGATAATGTCTGTACGTCGGGTTACTCGGATAGCCACCAGAGGGAGTAGCGCTTATCTTCATTCGCCAATTACTAGTGCAAATTTTCAAAATTTTCATTGATATTTTTTTCGAAAATGTTGGTAATTTGGCACAGACTTTAGAGTTGCTATTGAACAGCTATATTTGAAATTTCAATTCGATCCGATATTTTCTTTCGGAGTTAAAAGTAAAGCAATATATCAAATTTCGTTTTGTATAATGTATTTGTGACATCCTGTGTATCATATATAATAATAATAATAATTTTTATTAATGTTATAATATCTTGCGATTTACATTCGTCATCATTACAAATTTACTATTACATCTGCTTAGCAAAGAATTCTTCCATTGAATAAAAACTATTATCAATAAGATATTTCTTAATACTAAGGCGGAATTGTTCCTTTCGGTTTCTCATTGAATGAGGCAACTTATTATATAGTTTATATGCCCAGAAGTTCGGACCATTTTTTGTTTTAGATAATCTAAAGAATTCATTTCTGATATCCATACGTGCTCTCGTGTTATGACTGTGAACATCTGCATTTAGGAGTTGTGTGTTGCTTTCATGAATATAATTCAGACATTCCTATGGAAACAAAGAGTTAGCGCAGACATTGTGTGCAACATATGTGATGATCATTATTGAACAGTTCTTTCTCCGATGCGCATAATTAATTTCCTAACCATCATAATATCATAGATTTATCCTAGAAAATTCCTAGGAAACTTAAATATATAGCAATTTGAAATTTTGACTTTATTTCCTCAATATCTCAAGAAGTACAGACTGCTTTGGCAACGAATCTGTACAAGCGCGTATAGAATTTTAATGTCCCTGTGTATAACTTGAAAAATCAATTTTGTCAAACCTTTCAGTTCCCACTCGCGCCCTCTAAAATGGGATTTCCAGCGTTTAAAGTCACGCTATCCAGGAAAATCCTCGGCAGAAAATTATTACACGTTGTTGAAACTTGATAATGTTTGCGGAAGATGTTTGTCTGAAGTTTATATGGATGGCGAACGCATTCACCCCACCTCGCCAAGTCATTTTTGTCACGGCCGTATTTAATTTCATATTTCTGCGATAAGAGCTGTTTATACGGCAAATGTTTTGTGTTAAGAAAGGGCTTTTCAACGGCTGATAATAGTCTCCGCGGCACATTCATCTTTTCTTTCAAGTGGCGATGTAATGGATTCTGAGGGTTTCGATGTAATGAATACAACAACTCCGTCTTGGAAATAAAGCTTTGTGCGGAAAAATAACAAAAGGGGGATGTGCCTTATTCGATTTCGTTTTTTGGGTACGCGTAAAAGGTTTGAATTGTGGTGAAAACTTAGGATTCCGGCTGAAGCAAGAAAGCAGGTTTTGCGCGCATGTTCTGGGGAACAGCGTGCTTTCGTTTCGTCCAAATGTCTGTAATTTTTGATGATTGAGCTGAGAATGGTCTCAAACGACTAGGTTGGACTCGCTGATGACGAATCCGATGTCAAAAGTGATTCTGTCCGACCGGCCGGTCGTACGGAGAATCCTATCGAACTGAAACTATCAGGGTAGGTTGCATTTCAGAATGCGACGGTTAAGTTCGTTAATGGGCAAAATCGACCCAACGGTTTCGGAGTTAAAGGCTTTTGAAGTTTTGACGTTATTTTGGCGATAATTCAAAAACCACTGGAATGGTTGGATCGGAACTCGGCAGTAAGTTGGAGTACATCAATGCGCAACCCCTCGCGAAATTTTGTTGGGATAATACTATCAGTAAATTTTGAAAAAATTGTTTTTCAAAATTATTTTAAAAAAAATTTTTTCGCGAAATGTTCACCACATAAGAAGAAAAATTCAGCGCGAACTCTGAGCGCCATATTCCACAGCAGTGTACCAAATTTCAATCCGATACGTTCATTAAGTTTGGAGATATTGGGAAAAACTATATGAAATTTCGTGGTTTTCTTCCCGATATCGTTGTTCTTTTCGGTATAACTCAAGACATATTGATTCAATCATGATGAAACTTCGCATCTAGTTTGAGGATGCTGAAAACAACCTTGTTCAGAATTTCGTGATGATCGTGTCATTGGAACAATTTGAGAGAAAATTTCAAACTTTTTCTTTCAAATACATATTTAATATTTTGTGATCTTCCTATCGTATTATATCCATTAAATTCTGTATGAACCTTCGAACTGTTATTTTTCGATAAAGTTTTGGGTTTCAATTCTATCTAATCTGTATTCTTAGAAATATTGGGAAATTTAAATTTTGAATGGGTATGTTTGCGGAACCATTGGGTGGATTTTACCCATTCACGAATTCGGCCTTCGAGTTTCTTAGTCGTCTCTGCCGGAAGTTATAGTGTTTACGGTCTGGTCGTTAGGAACTAATTTCGTATAAATTTGACGCTATAATTCATTATTTTGTTAGTTTGATGGTATTGATTTGACACAATTGGATAACAATAGTTTTATTTATGTTACAGAAATGTTGCACAGAGCAAGATCCAACAAAAAACTTCACAGAAAAAAGAAGAGCTGATGAAGAACTTTCCAAAAAAGACCTCAAAAAGGTGAGTCAAATCTTCAATGCCTCATTTGTTAGAGGAAATGGGTGAATGACTGTTTTATTCTCTAATGTAATCCTCCATTTTCATGTTTTTTTGAAATCATTCCTCATCAGCATGTAACAAAGACCCAACAATAGAAAAAATCCAAATAGGGTATATTGCAAAATCAACCACCAAAAGGAGAACAGATAGACAACTCTGTTGCAGTAGACTGGTGACTCAGCTCGTGTGTAGATCGGTTGGTATTCCTTGAAAACCAGGAAAGATCCTGAAAAAGAAATGAAATATATTAGCTGTTACTAGTTTTTCTTATGAAATCGATATGATACTAACAATCGGCCCAACAACAGATCGTTAACATAACAACTTTAAAAGAAATAACTTGATTGTTCTGCAACAGGTTCAATTTCGACTGTCGAACTCATCAATGGGTAAGATCATCGCAAAGATTCCGCAAAACACCAATTCAACATTTTCATCTTTTCAACATTGCAAAATTTCGTGAGATTGAAGTCTCCAGAATCCACTGATTCATCTCTCTTCCTGAGTTTCTCTTCTACAAATATTTAGTCTCAATGTAATTTTTTTCGATGTGAGTTCACGGTCAATGTTTGTTGGATAGTTGTTATTGCTAGAGGGTTATCCGGCTCGAAAGACCAATGTTAAGTAGGTGCCTCAGCTTTTACTTGTGTGAAAAAGCTTGGTTTTACTTAGAGAAACAAGTGTTGATGGAGTCAAGGTGGATCAATAGATATTGAACATTTTTTCTTTATTAAGGCTCCTACTTCATTGTAAATTTTTAGTTCCCCTGATGAAGGAATAATAAAATCTCGAAAGCTTGCGCCAAGAAAAAAATACCTACATCAATCATTTTTATCTAATTCCTGCTATTTTCAGTAATCCATTTTTGTAGCTATAAAAACAAATAATCCTTTAGCCAATGTAAGCTCTCATTATTTTCATATTTGCTCCGAAAATTCTCAGGAAAAACGCATAAAAAACAGAATTTTCATACGCATTTAATGCTTTTTAAATGGAATACGCGGGCTTTCTGCCACCACTAGCTCTATCTCTCTCGGCAACATATGATGATTACACAGTGTAAGCTGACAGGCCTCATCCATGGTTTGTTATATCTATGATGTCATCCAACGGTATTCACTTTGAAATTTTGGGCAGTGTTTCCCTTTTCCCATTCTTCCGTTTTACGTAGCATTGAGTTCACCATAGGAAAACTCATTTCTGGTTGTTCAAATATTTCTGAAAATAATTTTTCGACAACGGTGAAGTTTGATGTACTTTTTTCAAATTTTACCTCATCTCAACAAATGTGTAAAACTCAACCCTTCTTGTGAAATTCCTGGTTTTCACTTTTCGAACAGAAAAAGCCCATAGAATGAACATCGAACCATTCTTCATTTCCACAGTTTCATTCAACACGCCGAAATATAAACTACGTTTCGCGTACAAAGGACCTTTTTTATTCAGGCGGAGAACAGATAACGAAAAAGACCTTCTTATATTACCGAATGAACCATTTTTCTTTGTGGCCACAAAGTGGAGATATTTCTCTTATCTATTTCGTAGCGACTTTTTCTTCAGATATCAGGGGCGATGCTTTCTCGGGCCGAGATAGGAGAAACAATTGCGGAAGGGCACGTTCTCGAGAGGTCTCTCGAAATAATTGCAGACAAAAGCGAATTCGCAATGAGAATTAACCGAAAGAAATTATGGAAAATTCCCCTTCTCGATTAGGATTCTCACTGCGTAGACTGTCTGGATATAATTGCTTCGATAAAGATTAGTCACGGAGGATTCGAGAGATCGATGCGTTTGAAGATTGGTGGTGAATTGAATGGAAAAAATTCTGGAAGCGTATTCGCAACTACTGCTCAGCGATACGCCCTCTGGCGATAGAAATCCGAACACTTCCAAGCTAGTAGTTTTTCGACGTGCCTGTTATTCTAACGTAATTTGCTTACTTTTGGAGTTCATTTTCGAGCTTTTGTGTTGTTCTCAGAGTTGAAATTTTGGTATACCGAGAGTATTTGTAATATTCATCAATCGATTCCTTTCTTTCTGATTAAAATTCGATTGTATTAATTCGAAATGTCATCCTCCCGAAATGACTGTTGTTGTGTTCCTCAACTCAATGATATTCATGGTCAAAGAAGAAAGGATCGTCTAGTGCCTCTAGTTTTCATTTTTTCCAAAGCCAAATGAAAGTAAAGTTAATTTGGAAATAGCATTTGGCAGAGAACTCAATGATAGAAGAAAGGCATAGCTTTAGAAATTGAAGATTGGAAAACAGGTCACGAAATACATGGAAGTATGCTCACTGCATTTACCTGAAGATGTTTATTTTCATAAAGGTAAATTACCTACAATGTATTCATTTCGAAACAACTTCATGTCCTGATGTTTTCAGGTGTAAATGAAAATAAGAGAATTTTGAAGAAAAATGCTGCAGAGAAACTACCGAGCACTTCTGCAGCTACCTAATTCACATACTACACAAAATTATTTTCTAAAAGAGTGATCTGGTTGAAAACCTGACAAAAACTAGATATACTGTTAGAGTTGATATTTGCTGAAGTTATTCATATAAATACATTAATACTTTTCATTTCTATATATAGGCAGGTTGAACCAGCTGTGACATTTTTCATTTTGTATGTGCATCTTGAGCTGCTGTAATATGAAAATGAAATCAATTATATGTCAATCTGTTCCCTTTTCTTCAGAAATACGATGCAAATGAACTTGAGCAGAAAATCTGTTTTCATTTTATTGATTCACTCGTTTGCAAACAAAGAACAAGTCATATCATTTGGACTGATTCTAGATTAACCACATAATATAGCCTGCATTCAGCACTTCTTCACATTAATAAGAGTCCTTCAATTACTTATCGAGGTGCCTATTTTTCCAGAAATTCAAGTAAACTTAGATATTGGTTCATTTTGATCCACCAAGCAACACACACTAAAATAACACCGAAATTATCCTCCAGGGACGATTTAAAGTAAGATTTTATATCGTGATCCAAACGAAAAGTTCATTCTCATGAAATCTTACACAAAATTATAATAATTTCTTTAAAAATTCAAGCTCTGCTTAATAAATATTCGTTCTCCACCACATTTCTAATGTTTGTTTACATAAAACTACTAGCTTGGACAGGTTCCAAATTTATCCGTTAGGGCGCTGGCATCTTCGCAGAAGTTCCCAATACCGACCTGAAGTTCTGAAGCTTTATTTGCCGACTTGCTCGAATTCATTTATAGAGTTAACATCTCAAAAGAATCATGAAAACTTAGAAAACCTCTGAAGTGAAGTCAGCATCATGTTGAAATTTTTGAGTGAAAAAAAATTTCGAATTTTTTTTCGATTTGTTCTAATGACACTGTCATCACGAAATTACGCATTCACTTGTCCGCAAGCATTTGCCTACTATTAACTAAGTTTCATCATGATATGATCAATCTTTTTTGAGTTATTCCAGAAGTAGAAACGAAAAAATTGATACGATAACTGCCTAACAGAGCGAGCTAGTGATGTGAAACTTTCAGATTAGGTCGCGCGTTCCAATGCGGCGGTTGAGTTCGTTAATAGGTCACGAGCAGTTTTGACAGTTGGGAGAAACTGGAGGACCAACAATAACTTAAAATGCATTGTTTACTATGGGAAAAAGCGATTTCTCTCGTGATTTCGTATTCATTTGGAAATTTTGGATTGATATATTGACTTTTTTTTTAAAAGGATAGTATAAGTTTGGTGTACTTAATATGAAATTAGTCCCTGATTTCATAATGAGGCAAATGAACAGACCTTTGGTTAGTTCAGTCAACCGTCTTTTTGTGTGTTGCAGTAAATTATATAGGCACCTTGTTACTTTCATATAGAGGTAAAATATTGCGAACATATTTTGTGATATCATCGTGCTAATAAATTTTTCATTCCTAGACACTGCCAGTTATTCCTGGGTGTAGTAGATAGGAACAGTGTATTGACACAGTGGATGGTTTTTGTTTCTAAAATACGACTCAAGGGTTATCAAATTAGACTAAAATGCCGATCAGTGTTGATTTAGATCTTTTCTTTGTGAAAACAATCAGGAATGTTTATCGAAAACTTACGATTTTACGAAAATTCCCTACCTGGTATCAATCGGCATACCCAAACAAAACATTGTCAGTAGTAATACTGCACCTTAAGTGAGAATCAGCTACAAATTTTACTGCATTGGATATCTGAATGGAAATATCTTTTATCAATCCTGTTTTGTTCAAGTAATGAAGAGATGCTTATTAAGAACTTATGATTTTCAAATATTCCATACCCTGAATCATTCGGTATGCCCTACCAAAATAACGTTCATGTATTACTCCACTAAACATGAGAATCAGCTCAAAATTCGATGTCATTGCATACCTGAATGTCAATGGTATGAATCAATACTATCTAATTCTATTTTTATTGATTGCGGAAACTAATATACAACCTATGTGCTTTGCCAAGGTAACTGACAAGTTGCAAAGTAACATTTATTCTGTGAATTTCCATTTCAGAGCGCAGTTCTTTATTGAATTCATTCAGAAAATATAATTTTCCCTTTCAGAACCGATAGAATTTTCTTATTTCTCTCTTTTATAATGGATAAATTGAGTTCCTGTCCACATCCGGTTAGTACCTACCATTCAAATGAAAATACTTCAACAACTCATTGGTAGTTTTCATCGATTCGATGTTGCTTATTCGAGCTTGAATACCTGAATTTACTTAAAAAAACTTAGGTTTTAAATTTTATTTCTTGCCTTACTAAACAACAGCATCAACCAGCAAGAATTGTATTTATTCGAAAAATTCCATAAGTTTAGTGGAGCTGTTACTGTTACAAGATATCAAGTACTTTGGATATAGTTCCTAGATAATACAATAGGGAATATTTCACTCCAAAATGTCCAATTCCATACAAAATCACAAGCCAAATCGCTTTTTCCCATAGTAAACAATGCATTTTAGGTTATTGTTGGTCCTCCAGTCTCTCCCAACTGTCAAAACTGCTCGTGACCTATGGGACAAATCGGTCGAATGGTTTCTGAGTCATGGTCATTTGAAATTTTGAGATTGATTCCCTGATATTTCAGGAACTACTCATGTGGTTGAATTGAAACTTGACAGTTAGTGGAAGCGCACAAAATTCCGTTAGATCACACTGTCCGTGAATTTGAAAAAAAAACGTTTTTTTTCTGAAATTTGTTTATTGAATCTGGAGAACACTCCTGCTTATATCTTGAACATCAAATTTTAGAGCAGTGCACAAAACTTCATTCTGATACAACCATAATTTACGGAAATATTGGGAAAAAATATGTGAAATTTCTTGTTTTTTTCTCGATATGGTTGTTTTTTCTGGAATAACTCAAAAAATACTGATTCAATTGAAATGAAACTTGGCAGTTAGTTCGTATATGCTGATGGGCAACATTGTGCAAAATTTCGTCATGATCGTGTCTTCAGAGCAATTTGAAAAAAAAATTTACATTTTTTCCTCAAATATTCAATATTCTGTGACCTTCTGATCATAATCTCCTCATCACTTTCTGTATGAACCTTTGAACTGTCATATTTCGAAAAAATACTGGATTTCAATTCGATCTAATCTTTATTTTAGGAAATATTGGAATAAAATTTGAATGGGTATATCTGCGGAATCAATGGGTGGATTTTACCCATTCACGAATTACGGCCTTCGTAATTGAGGTCCAAACCTACTCTGCAAATATTGAGTTGGGGATCAATTACGCATGTCGAATTCGTGAATGGGATAATTCTTCCCAATGATTCAGTAGATATAAACATTCAAAAAAACACCTAGAAAAGCACAGACGTGAAGTCAGCAGCTTTTGCGCGCATGTTCAAAGGATATCACCGAAAGTGAACATGCGCGCAGAAGCTGCTAACTTAACGTCAGTACTTTTCTAGGTTTTTGCGCGCATGTTCTAGGGGAACAGCGTGCTATCGTTTTGTCCAAATGTCTGTAATTTTGGATGATTGAGCCGAAAATGGTCTCAATCGACTAGGTTGAACTCACTGATGACGAATCCGGTGTCAAAATTGATTCTGTCCGGCCGGCCGGCCGTAGACACGATAACTGTCGACAGAAGCAAGCTAGCTACTTGAAACTTTCAGGATAGGTTGCGCATCAGAATGCCGCGGTTGAGTTCGTTAATGGGCCAAATCGGTCGAATAGTTTCGGAGTTATAGGCAGTTGAAGTTTTGAAGTTATTTATTTTTTATTTCAGAAACTACCTGAGAGATTAGATTCAAACTTGGCAGTTGGGTGGAGTATAACGACGCGCAACTTTGAGCCAAATTTCGTCAGGATCAGATTTTCAGTGAATTTAAAAAAAATTTTTTTTCGAAATTTTTTTCCAAAAAATTTTTTTTTTCGGAAACCATTTATCATATCCGAAAAAAAAGTCCACTCACACTTTGAACTTCATATTTCACAGCAGTGTACCAAATTTCAGTTCGATACGATCATAAGTTTCGGAGATATCCGGAAAAAATGTGTCAAATTTCGAGGTTTTCTTCTCGATATCGTTTATTTTTTCGGTATAACTCGAGAAATACTGATTCAGTCCTGATGAAACTTCACAGCTAGTTTTGAGATGCTGAAAGACAACTCCATGCGAAATTTCGTGATAATCGTGTCATCAGAACAATTTGAAAAAAAATTTCTATGATTTTTCTTATCATATCATCCTCATCAAATTCTGTATCGATATCGTTGATTTTTTCGGTATTACTCGAGAAATACTGATTCAGTCCTGATTAAACTTCACATCTAGTTTAAAGATGCTGAAAGACAACTTTATGCAAAATTTCGTGATAATCGTGTTATTAGAACAATTTGAAAAAAAAAATTTCTATGATTTTTCATCATATCATCCTCATTAAATTCTGTATGAAACTTCGAATTGTTATTTTCGATGAAGTACTGGATTTCAATTCGATCTGATCTGTATTTTTGGAAATATTGAAAAAATAAAATTTTGATTGGGTATATCTACGGAATCACTGGGTGGATTTTACCCATTCACGAATTCGGCCTTCGTAATTTAGGTCCAAACCTTCTCTACAAATATCGAGTTCCTAAGTTGTTTCTTTCGGAAGTTATTGTGTTTACGCAGTCGGCCGTTAGGCTGACCGTAAACACGACTGACCGTAAAAACGACTTAGAAACTCGATATTTGTAGAGAAGGTTTGGGGCTTAATTACGAAGGTCGAATTCGTGGATGGGTGAAATCCGCCCAATGATTCCGTAGATATACCCATTCAAAATTTTATTTTTCCAATATTTCCAAAAATACAGATTTGATCGAATTGAAATCCAGTAATTCATCAGTAAAAATTTCAATAAGCACTGCCGTGAAGGCAGCAGCTTTTGCGTGCATGTTCAAATTCGTTGCTGAAGCGGTCATCTACATTTAACATGCGCGCAAAAGTTGCTGCCTTCACGGCAGTGCTTTTTGAAATTTTTTTCCTTTAGTTTCTCAGGGAAAAAAATCGTATCGAACTGAAATTTGGTACACTGTAGCCAGATGTTGACTTCAAAACCTCGTTGTAATCGAATCCTACCGACGCAAGATTCAAATCCGCATGAAACAAGCAGTCGAGTTCGTATACTCTAAAAACAAAAATCACAAAATTCGCATCACGTCGAACAGAAACAAGCTAGTCGCAGTTTCCGGCATGATTTTCCGCGCCAATCGCTTCCAGCACGACGACTTCAAAGTCCGAAAGAGTCGATTCGGATGATTCACCCCCGTTTTCGCCGGACTCTATCCGACGCGGGACCAATCCGGCGTGAAGGACCATGCTTTATTGGTTCGTCCACTAGGACGTCCGAGTTGCTGCGGTTGACATCCATTTCGTTAGGTCTCTTAATCAGTCCCGTCAAAATTACGGGTTTCCGCATTCTGGTCTCGTGCGACGTGGTGCGTCACGCGCGAAGGGGTTTGCTCTCTTCATAACCGACGAAGAGTTATCCGTGGAAAATTCCTCGACTATTTTGGGTTTGAACACAGGCATTTAGAGGGACGGATGTATAACAAAGGCTTTCAAAGCGTTTATTTCATACTGTACTGGAATGTGCCATTTCCCGGACTCATTTGAGTTCGGGAAATGATACATAACATCACTAGGCCGGTAAAGTAACTTTACCGGACTGGTATACAGAGTGTAACAGCCAAATGGAATAAATTCGATAACGAATAAATGAGGGAGTGTTAGGAAAAACGCTCGGACACATCGATTTGTAATTTTAAATGCGTATAGTTTTCAAGAAATTTAAATTATATAGGGTGTTCCATGCGACCGTGGTCAATACCAACTTTCTTATTTCAAATGTAACCCCTTGTATATTATTTATTTTTTGGATTCTTCAGAAAATTCTAGACATAATTCATGTACAATGTCCTTTACCTATCTTCAACTTTTTCGGAAATATTAAGTGTTTTCAGAAATATTGAGTAACGTAAGAAGACAATTCTACACCAGATTATAATGTTGCCAAGACGTTCGCGGCGAGCATTTTGAACATTTCCTACATTGACATTAATATTTTTTTTTGTTTTTTTTTTAATTATTAAGAAATAATCAGTATTACTTAATAGGATTTAAGTGTAATGTACCGAATTTGTGAAATAAAATAATTTTTATTTAAAACGTTGATTTTTGCACTAAATCTGAAAACACTTAATATTTCCGAAATAGTTAAAGATAGGTATAGGACATTGTGCATGAATTTTGTCTAGAATTCTCTGAAGAATCCAAAAAATAAATAATATACAGGGGGTTGCATTTGAAATAAGAAAGTTGGTATTGGCCACGGTCACATGGAACGCCCTATATAATATTGTTTTCTTGAAAATATGCGCATTTAAAATTACAAATCGACGTATCCGAGTGTTTTTCCCAACATGCCCTCATTTATTCGTTATCGAATTTATTCCATTTGGCTGTTACACTCTGTATATTTCAAGTAAGCTAACGTTATGTTTTCATTCAGGATTTTCTCATTCACAGAATATCTCGTATTCCTTTTGATATCGTCCGGAAGACTTGGCCAGGATAAGTTTCGCCGTCGCTTCAGAACTTTTTTTCAAAATCTCTGCATCCATTTTATTTGAAATTATTCAAAACCAAAAATTCAAAACGATGCTGAACTGACAGTCAAGACAATCAATAAAACACTGTTACTGTTAGCAACCGATTCAAAGCATACTATACATTATCACCCTATATTAATGGATGGTTCAACATCATTTACTTACACATTACTGACACCTTCAAACCACCTGAATAGACAGTTAAAAATATTGAGCAGTAAGGAATAAAACATTGTACGATACACGGCCGTGAAATGTCATTAAAATACTCGTCTAGAAATTCCAGGTGTACATCTAGACTC
Organism: Myrrha octodecimguttata; assembly: GCA_958510865.1. Taxonomy (NCBI): domain Eukaryota; kingdom Metazoa; phylum Arthropoda; class Insecta; order Coleoptera; family Coccinellidae; genus Myrrha; species Myrrha octodecimguttata. Next base: position 77,281,969 of record OY294057.1, read on the forward strand.
GTACTTTAATGAGCCATTTTCCGGCCTTGTGACGTAAATTTCTATTTCAGTAGTACGAGGGTTGTCTTTTATATTTCGCGACCAGAGAATAAGAACAAATATTTAATCATCGCATTTCGAAATTTTCCCACTTGTGCATGAGTCGAAGAACGTTCGCCACTCGGATTGAGGTCCGGAAATTGAATTACAACTGGAGAAAATGAAAAGTGGAAGATCACCAGCTCCTAGGCATATTCCAATAGAGCTGATTGAATATGGAAGTCCAGAAATAGTAGACAGATTGAGATCCGTGATAAATACATATTGTGACGTAGCCATAGTAACCAAGTCTCACCTGGTGTCATTGTTTAAAAATGGTGATAGAAGAGATCCGAATTTTTATAGAGGTCTCAGTATCACTAGCAGTATGAGCCGTCTTTTTTTTGGAGATTTTGGAGAAAGCATACGATACAATATCCCAGCAAACTCTTCGAGAAGCACTGAAGAAATCAGAATTTGATAAGCAAATGCTGTTAGTTATGCGAGAACTATATAGAGATGACACTACTTATGTCAAAATGGGAAAACAGCGGTCAAAACCAGTAAAAACATCCAAAAGACTAAGACAGGGATGTAGCTTTTCATCTCTACTAGTCAATTTATATGTAGAGGTGGCGTTGATCAAGTAGAAGAGAAGTTGCGAAGAGATGGGTGTATCTATCGGGGATCATATATGGTATAATCTCAGTTCTACAAATGATCAGGGACCCTATTCTTGAATGTGATGGTTGAACTTTCTCTATCGTTCCATCAAAAATGAACCGCGTTTCCTTGACAACAGCGTCGACACGTCTATTTCTCTCATCCCGGATTCAAGAATAGGGACTCAGGTCGTTTTCGCTCAGGATTCGCTCTAGAATTCATGATAAAGAGGAGTACCAAAAGTAGAGGTTAAGTGTGAGTTTGAAGAATACTCAGTATCTTCTCGTGAATAGTTAAGCAAATTGTGGGGTGCTTTTAAACGAAGCAGTGTACATTGAGCAAATTGAGGAATTCAAACCGAAATCAAGCACTTGGGGAAACGATGGTGGAATCGACACTATGCTACGATAGCGAAATATGCTGTAGAAATGAATTATATAAAAAGAAGTGCGAGAAGGTCAAGGCTACAGCGCACAACAAATGAGGTTATCAGAGTCCGACTTCAAGCCAGAGAGTTAGTGATGGAAAAAATCGAGCAGAGAGGACTAGGATGGTCTGAGCACTTAGTGAGAATGCCTGAGAATCGGTGGCCAAAAAGAATCTCTGAGTTGGGTCCCAGCAGGAAGGAGGAAGAGGAACTCTCCTTGAATGAGGAAAAAAGACAATCCGTGGAGTGAGTAAAAACTAATCGCACAAAGATGCTCACGATTCGATTTCATTTTTTGGTCGAGCTGAACTCGTTCGAGTTACTGTAAGCAGCATTTCAAGAAGCGCTTTCATTTCAAACGGTTCCGATTGCTCATAACCTCGAAAATGTATCTCTGAAATTGTTGGAGGGATTTTACTCGTTCTTGAAAATTACATCCGTATTCTTACTACCTGCCTATGAGTAGTGAGAGTAGTGTTGGGTATGACGTACAAGAGCCGGCTCATTTGTCCCGTACAAAACACAGAAATGTCAGATCGCCTCACCGTTTATAAATGTAAGACTTCAATCCAAATGTCATATCATAGATTAGTTGCTCTGTGGTCACATTGCCATGAAAGATTATTCCTTTGATTTGATTGCCATGTCATTTCATTAGACGAGCCTACTCTTTCGATCGAGTCATCTAGTCGATATTACAGAATTCTGTGTTGATATTCACGTATGATGAAAGAGTTCAACAATGTGAGGTTATGTTAAAGTTTATGTTGTATTTCAAATTTCAGGATCTCTAAGAATGAATTGAGAAAATTCTTAATCTTGGCAGAGAATATAAAGGTGTTCAGTGATTTAAACAATGGGGTTTCTCCCAAAGTTATCTAATCGTTCTACCCTTTGATTTAATCTATATCGAACACTCTTATGAATTCAATATGACTATTTAGGACAATTGGGCTAATTATTGGAATGAATATGAATTAATACTTCTCCGATTCCGAAATTTTAAGAGAATGTGTTTTCACCTTGATCATTGAATATTAATTATCATAAATTTAAAAAATCATCAATAATCTTTCAATATTCAAATCCTGTAATGTATTATTGTCATATCATGATCTAAACTCCCAGTCAACCACACGAACGAATCATGAATTAGTAAGACTGCAGGCTGCATCTTCTGAATAGTTCGTAAGAGACCCACTGAAATGTAGGTGTCGCTTCATTGAACTATCGGGTTAAAATTTGTCCGGCTCATTTGAACCGGCTCACTGTACCGGCTCAGTTCGAAAATTGAGCTACTCTTACAAAGTCATTTTGAAGTCATGTCATACCCAACACTAAGTGAGAGCGACCTTAATTGATGCACTTGTGCAATGTTGAAACGAAGTAGTTAGCGTGCGTCGGTTGGTGGCGCCATCGTCTGGCGACTCAGTTAATCTACGCCGCTTACAAACTGCCTCAGTGCCTCACCCAGCGACGATGATGACGGAGTAGGAAGAGGTGCGATGTCAGACAGAGAACCTCCATGTTCAAAGATAGAATAACACATAGATGAGTAATCTCTTTAGTATTAGCTCATCTATGACATCAGGTCGGGGTCACCACTTTGGAGGCTTTCGTGAGTTGTTTAGTCCCAGTGCCAGAGGTGGACTCATCAGATAGGCTGAATCCTCTGGCAACTGCCCATGACAACCGCAGAAGCATCGTAGTGACAGCTCTTATGCTATGTTGGAACGAAGTAGCTAGCGTTCGTCGCTCAGTGGCTCCATCGTCTGGCGACTCAGTTAATCTACGCCGACTGCACTTCCAAACGATTCTAATAAATTGAATCCATCCAGTTTCGGCACTCATCTACCTGAAGTAATATCATCGAAATGATAAATTATCGTGCGTTGAACAGTCCCAAAATATTATTACAGAGATTCTAATATACCTTCATTTCAACCCTATCAGAGCCTAATCGAATTTCACAAGAAATTAAAGCCACGCGCTGATAATTCCACTGGATTGTCTGAAATTGAAAAGGTCCGATCTACCTCCATCCCGCTTGAATTTAAAACGAATAAACACCGTTGTTATCACATTCCCGATGAAGCCACCAAATGGGCGAAAAAACTCCGAACAAACATCCGCGTACTTCATAAAAGGGTAGACAATGGAACGCTGGAAATCCCCGCGGAGAGATAAAGCTAAGTATTTTTTTTTATATTAATGGTATACGGGCTCGTTGGTACGAAGCTCTCACATCAAGATTAGCAGAGAATGAAATTTATACGAGTTAGCGGAAAAGAAGGAACGGGGTTTGAATCAGACAAATTCATTATTCAATTTTCTGAGCACGCCATTTTGTGGTGGGTCATGTACGGAAAGCTAGGATTGTTTTGCCTATATTCAGGGTGGTATGAAAGAGATCGAAGTGATTTTTCTACACATTTGAAGATTCGCTTCTAAGTATTAACTCTATAACTATTTGAGTTCACTGTGTATAGAATACTGATAACAAAACAGTGTGTAACCACTCTCTAATCCACTTACACTTTCTGCGTCTAACGCACGTTTCGGAAACTGTAACGATATATCTTTGACAAAGGAAACTTGGTTTCCGAAACGTGCGTTAGACGCAGTAAAAGCTGCTGACTTCACATCAGTGCTTTCCTAGATTTTTTAACGAACTAACCGTAAAATGCCCAGTGAAGCTACCATCAGACCAACTTCGCTGATGTCAAGCACATTAATACAAATTTCTTCTTGAATCGAAGTACTACTGTAAGAAGTGAGTACTTCAAAGTGTAGTAAATTTTGTGTCTTTTCCACGAGAGTGCTACTTGGTATAGTAGCTTCCGGAAAAATTACGAGTCTCTACTTCGAAATTAATCCCACTTAGTTTTGAAGTATCTGCTATGAAGCAAATGCTAATTCTTCTAGTATTTCTACGTTCTTCACAGTTTGATTTATACGACCCTCTGAGATCTTTCAGGATTTGCGAAAGAGGAGGGATGCGCTTTGAATCGGATAAATCGGACAAATCCATTATAAAATTTCCGGAACATTCTCGGCACCCGTTTTAGTAGTAGGCTTTGCGTTTTCAGTTACGAACATCTCACTTTCGCAGCGGTTCTTTTCTTTATCGGTGGAAATTCACTCAGGTTATACTCGCGGAGGATTGAACCTGACGGTTTTCCTCGGAAAATTCCTCCGATTCTCCGGTCGATTCTGCTGTGATATTTGGATTTTGCGCGAATGGTAAACAGCTTGCTATCGTTTCGTCAAAATGTCTGTAATTTTCGATTTTTTTTCTGAAAATGGTCTCAAATGACACGACACGATAACTGTCGAAGGGAGCGTGCCAGCTTTCTGTAACCTCTAGTGGAACATTGGAAGAAATTGAAACTACTTACATTTTTTTCTATATTCATAAAAGTATCGAAGACTATAGTTTGCAATCGGATATGCACGAATATAATACCAGAGATAAGTTCCACATAAAAGTTATCTGAAATTGACAAAATCTCAAAATGGTCCCGAATATTGTGCAATATCCCTGTTAAATAAATTTTCCCTTGAACTAAGAAACTTACCGAAAGCAAAATTCAAGATGAAAATGAAGGAAATATCAGTTTATATTGTCTTTTATTCGATTGATGAGTTTATTTTAGTTTGGAAAGCCTGGACTTGTTACTATGGTACTTATTCTAAACTGTAAATTTTTTTTTTGCGCGCATGTTCTAGGGGAACAGCGTGCTATCGTTTTGTCCAAATGTCTGTAATTTTCGATGATTGAGCCGAAAATGGTCTCATACGACTAGATTGGACTCACTGATGACGGCCGGCCGTGGACACGATAACCGTCGAAAGGAGTGAGCTAGCAACTTGAAACTTTGAGGGTAGGTCGCGCATTGGAATGCCACGGTTAAGTTCGTTAATGGACCAAATCGATTGAATAGTTTCGGAGTTATAGCCACTTGAAATTTTGAAGTTATTTATATTTCATTTGAAAAACTACTTGAGCGATTGAATTCAAACTTGGCAATTAGGTGGAGTATAACGACGCGCAACTTTGAGCTAAATTTTGTCAGGATCATACTGTCAGTAAATTTAAAAAAAAAAAATTTCCAAAAGCCGTTCATCATATCCAGAAAAAAATTCCACTCGGACTTTGAGCTTCATATTTCACAGCAGTGTACCAAATTTCAGTTCGATACGATTATGAGTTTTGGAGATATCGGGAAGAAATATGTCAAATTTCGAGTTTTTTTTCTCGACATCGTTGCTTTTTTCGGTATAACTCGAGAAATACTGATTCAATCCTGATAAAACTTCGCAGCTAGTTTGAAGATGCTGAAAGACAACTTTATACAAAATTTCGTGATGATCGTGTTATTAGAACAATTCGAAAAAAAATCAAATTTTTTCTTTCAAATACATATTAAATATTCTGTGATCTTCTTGTCATATTATACTCATTAAATTCTGTATGAACCTTCGAACTGTAATTTTTCGATGAAGTACTGCATTTCAATTCGATCTGATCTGTATTTTTGGAAATATTGGGAAAATAAAATTTCGAATAGGTATACCTGCGGAATCATTGGGTGGATTTTACCCATTCACAAATTCGGCCTTCGTCATTAAGGTCCAAACCTTCTCTACAAATATCGAGTGTCTAAGTTGTTTATTTCGGAAGTTATTGTGTTTACGCAGTCGGCCGTTAGGCCGATCGTAAACACAATAACTTCCAGAATGAACGACTTAGAAATTCGATATTTGTAGAGAAGGTTTGGGGCTCAATCACAAAGGTCGAATCCGTGAATGGGTAAAATCCGCCCAATGATTCCGTAGATATACCCATTCAAAATTTTATTTTTCCAATATTTCCCAAAATACAGATTACATCGAATTGAAATACAGTAATTTATCGAAACAAAATTTATAAAAGCACTGCCGTGAAGGCAGCATCTTCTGCGCGCATGTTCAAATTTGTTGCCGAAGCTGTCATCTACATTGAACATGCGCGCAAAAGCTGCTGCCTTCACGGCATGGCTTTTCTATATTTTTTTCTTATCCATACATTTCATATTCTGATATATTCATTTATCATTACAATTCATATTTTGACATATCTATTAGTTTTATCTATACATTTCATATTTGGACAAATTCAATTATCTATTTAATTTCTTTTACTTGTAAATACCATTTTATTTGTTCATAATAATTATTAACGCATTATTTCAAGTATTCATTGCTCTAAATACTGGACCTCCATATCTTCTATGTCGTTTTAATTGACTTGTTTTGATTCAATCCTTGTACTTATATTCTTATCTACTTTTTATTGCTTAGGCTTGCGAGAACAATTTTTGTATTTGAAAAGATCACCAATGAACTGTCTCAATTAGGTTAAAACTTGGAAGTTAGTTAGAGCACAGTGACGAGCAACTTTCAACAAACTTTTGTTGAGATCGTACTGTCCTTAAATTTTTAAAAAAAAATTCAAAAAAAAAAATTATATTCTCATTCAAGCTATCTATAAAGCTGCCTTGAATAATTTCAGTCTATATGTTATCCCCTTACAAAGTTATAGAGTTTGAGGACGGCCAATGGCCGGCTATAATTGCGTTAACTCTACCAAAGAATGACTCAGAGACTCGAACTTTTCGGGGTGGGATTAAAACTTAATACGATGATCCGCCTAACGGTTTTGCAGATGAACGCATTTGAAATTTCGTCATCCCAATATGCAGACCACACTTGAATCGAAATCCAGCATGTGGACGATGACTTTCATTCAAACATCAAATCCATGCCTCATATGAAAACATCGAATAGTTCGTAAACGTATCACTACCTGAAATTGAAACTCCACTTCCATTTATCAAAACCATTAACAGAGCCATAATAGTCAATAGTTATAGTATCACTTAACGCATTGGCAACAAATTTGAACATATACACTGCATTCACTTTTATAAAGTATCCCGGTTTGCCACGATATCCTGACAGATTTCACCGTGTATATTTTGAAAATGTTAGGTTATAGTCAGATAGCTACACAACGTTGTCCTTTCTACAAAGAGGACGTAGTAATTACTTATTTTTCAAAATGTCAATCTACATTTGGAACGTAATGAATTTGAGAAAATATTATGTGAATTCAATAATTCCAAAGACCTGGCGAATGTTTAAACTTTTTTCTCTGTTGATACTTGAAATATTTCACGTATATAAACATCGTTGGAAGATTCAGTAATGCTTTTTTCTTGTTCGGAAATCAAGAATCGAGTGTTTTGGAATTTTACTGAAAAATGATGGATAGAGTGGTCCGTTACTTCGAATCCCCTACTTTTCTAAATTCTCAAGAAATAAGCCTACAGAAGTCATTTAAATACCTTGTTGCACAACTTGAAATATTCCAGTATGAAAATGTAGTAGCACTACGAAACCTGTGTCATAGTTAACCTCCAAAGAACTAGCTCCATTTACAAAGGTCTTGGGAATCTACGTGAATGATACATACACTGGATTGGGATCAACATATTTCTAAACTGGGATGCGGCTTATTAGCTTCAGTCTGTTATCTTTGGGTGTAATGACAGGATATCTGGATAAATTCTCCATGAAAACTACCTATCATGCAGCATTCGAGTTAAAAGCAAGATATGGAATTATGTTTTATGGACATACTTTGAAGTCAACTCAAATATTCGATTCCCAGAAAAAAAACAATTCCTAAAATATTAGAAAAAATTTCAAAAAGCACTGCCGTGAAGGCAGCAACTTTTGCGCGCATGTTCAATGTAGATGACCGCTTCAGCAACGAATTTGAACGTGCGCGCGTACCAAATTTCAGTTCGATACGATCATAAGTTCTGGAGATATCGGGAAAAAATATGTCAAATTTCGATGTTTTCTTCTCGATATCGTTGATTTTTTCGGTATTACTCGAGAAATACTGATTCAGTCCTGATTAAACTTCACAGCTAGTTTTAAGATGCTGAAAGACAACTTTATGCAAAATTTCGTGATAATCGTGTTATTAGAACAATTTGAAAAAAAAAATTTATATGATTTTCTCATCATATCATCCTAATTAAATTCTGTATGAAACTTCGAACTGTTATTTTCGATGAAGTACTGGATTTCAATTCGATCTGATCTCTATTTTTGGAAATATTGTAAAAATAAAATTTTGAATGGGTATATCTACGGAATCATTGGGCGGATTTTACCCATTCACGAATTCGACCTTCGTAATTAAGCCCCAAACCTACTCTACAAATATCGAGTTTCTAAGTCGTTTCTTCCGGAAGTTATTGTGTTTACGGTCAGCCTAACGGCCGACTGCGTAAACACAATAACTTCCGAAAGAAACAACTTAGAAACTCGATATTTGTAGAGAAGGTTTGGACCTTAATTACGAAGGCCGAATTCGTGAATGGGTAAAATCCACCCAATGATTCCGTAGATATACCCAATCAAAATTTTATTTTTCCAATATTTCCAAAAATACAGATCAGATCGAATTGAAATCCAGTACTTCATCGGAAATAACAGTTCGAAGTTTCATACAGAATTTAATGAGGATGATATGATGAGAAAATCATATAAATTTTTTTTTCAAATTGTTCTAATTACCCCATTATTACGAAATTTTGCATAAAGTTGTCTTTCAGCGTCTTAAAACTAGCTGTGAAGTTTAATCAGGCTTGAATCAGTATTTCTCGAGTTATACCGAAAAAATCAACGATATCGAGAAGAAAACCTCGAAATTTGACATATTTTTTCCCGATATCTCCAAAACTTATGATCGTATCGAACTGAAATTTGGTGCATTGCTGTGAAATTAGAAGGTCAAAGCGTGAGTATAATTTTTCTTGGATATGATAAATGGTTTCCGAAAAAAAAATTTTTTTGGAAAAAAATTTCGAAAAAAATTTTTTTTGAAAATAACCAACAATATAATCCTGACGAAATTTGGCTCAAAGTTGCGCGTCGTTGTACTTCACCTTACCGCCAAGTTTGAATCCAATCGCTCAGGTAGTTTCTGAAATAAAAAATAAATAACTTCAAAACTTCAAATGCCTATAACTCCGAAACTATTCGATCGATTTGGCCCATTAACGAACTTAACCGCGGCATTCCGATGCGCGACCTACCCTGAAAGTTTCAAGTTGCTAGCTCACTTCGTTCGACAGTTATCGTGTCTACGGACGGCCAACCGGCCGGCCGGCCGGACAGAATCGATTTTGACACCGGATTCGTCATCAGTGAGTCCAACCTAGTCGATTGAGACCATTTTCGGCTCAATCATCCAAAATTACAGACATTTGATCAAAACGATAGCACGCTGTTCCCCTGAACATGCGCGCAAAAATAGCATTGAATGAGATATTGTATAATTCATGTTATTTTCGTACATGAAATTTCAATGTTCTGCCAACATAGGATATACCAAATTCATTTTCAATTTACTACTTCCTATCGAAATAATTCCACGAAATATATAACTTTTGAAATTATTCATTAAGGAATTTGTTCAATTCAAACATGACTTCCTACTTAATTAAGGCTCAATACAATACAGTCAATGCGAAATGTTAATTTATTAGTTTATTATGGCTGGAGCTGAATTGTTATTGAAAGAGAGTAGAAATTGGCAACGTCGCGTCGAATTATTTTGACATTGTCAAGTTCAGGAGCGCCAGCCTGCCTTGGTTTTAGGTACAAAAACATGATAGACCTAAATCCTGGCCAACCGGGCTACTTTATAAAAGTGAATGGAGTATACGCAAAAGCTGCTGACTTTACAACAGTGCTTCCTTAGAATTTCATGTCAGCGTCGGCAAAAATTCGGTCAGCTCCAGCCACAGATTGTACCTCGAACAATTTGTTGAAAAATTCCACGCGAAATTATGTTTCGTCACGAAATATAACTTGCTAAGTCCTTCGCACTTCAACATGCTCTGAATTTCAATATTTCCTACGATGAGAAAATTTCGAATGAGCTCGCAAAACAAAGCTTCTCATGTGGTGAAAGAGGACAAATAAAAATAATATAGCCTGTGTGCTATTTCATGCGAATGTCTCGAAATCTATTTCTATTGGTCACGGATTGAAATAAAATAAAATTCGAAACTGTTTCCAATCTTTCCTTCTCGTTTGACGAAATGATATTATTTTCGAATTTCTTGGAACTATAAAACGAGAAGTGGGTAGGGCGAATGTCGAAATATGTTTCAGATTTAAATTCGAAAAATCTAAAATTCGGGAAACCACTGATGTAGATAAGGAGCTCTTACGAGCTTGTTCAATCTGGCGACGAAGCGGACACCTATTCACGTATTGATTCCGCCAGTGGTAACTTGTCGATCTTCTTTCATATGGTCTTTATGAAATGAACCTTTAAGCTGTAATTTTTCAATTAAGTACTCTATTTCAATAGACGAATTCGGCCCAACTTTCAACCCACAATTTTCTTTACAAATTTACTATCACTGGGGAACGGGATTTTTCGGACAAATTCGCCATAATAAGGTTCGCGTTATTTGAAAATATCCGTGAAAGTTCCCTCGGTTCCTCAAACACGATAATTCCTTCCAAATATAGGTTTTTTCAGGCTGAAATTCAAGTTAGGATTCCTGATTTCATGTTAATAGTGTCAAGTTTATAAAGGATATGTTCCGCAAATCAACTTGGTTATTTCGGTTGCCGGTTTTCCGTTCTATAAATATGAAATATTCGGTTGGTTCCTGAAAAAAAGATTGATTACGGAATTTTATTGACGAAAAAGCAATCTTTCTGTCACAAGAACATAGACATATTAAGTCTATGCACCAGAACGACAATCAATATTTCATGGTTACATATCTATAGCATAGAACAATCTTTATTTACCTCATGATCCATAGACCATACCTAGTAATTTTTCCATTGTTAATTGTTGTCTCTTCTATGTTCTATGGATAATAAAGTAAATAAGGATTGTTCTATGCTATGGATATGTTATTATAGAACATTGACTGTCGTTCTGGTGACAGAAAGAACGTTTTTTCATCGATCAAATTCCGTAATTAACCTTTTTTCAGGAACCAACCAAATATTTCATATTTACAGAATGAAATATCGGAAACCGAAATAACCAAGTTGATTTGCGGAACATATCCTATATAAATTTGACACTATTAACATGAAATCAGGAATCCCAATTATTATTTCAGCCAATCAGAGATGATCTTAAAAAATCCCTATATTTTAAAGGAATTATCTTTTTGAGGAGCCGAGGCATCTTTTACGGATATTTATAAATAACGCGAACCTCATTATGTCGAATTTGTCCTGAAATTTCCTTTCCAAAGTGATAGTTAATTTGTGAAGAAAATTGTGTGTTGGCAACTTGGGCCGAAGTCGTCTATTCGATCCAATCTGTATAATAGGGAAAATAAAATCTTGAACGGGTATATCAACGGAATCATGGGGCGGAATTAAGCCTTTCATTAATTGGACCTTCGTAATTGAGGCCCCAACTTTCTATACACATATATAGGTTATGTGTTTCCTGTCGGTATAACGGTAGATCTGGCATATTTTCAGCGCTGTGGTGTTGCGGCTTGTACCAAAAAATGCGAAAAACTCTTATATTTCGAATAGAAAACACTGTATACTATTTCTTTCTGTTCTTGGAACCTTCCAATTATTTGTATTTTCCTCCTACCTACCTCTAGCGGTTAAATCGTTTGAAATAAAATGCGATTCTTTTTTAACGCATCCTGTAATATATAGGGTGTTGCTTAATTGTAGATACAAACGAAGAGGGAAGATTTCTAGCAAGAATTCAAGGAACAGCCTTGCCACATAATACATCACTTAATAAAATCGTACCGAAGAATCTTCATGAAACTATGCTGTTTTCATTCCAAATATGTTTTTTGATTTCATTTCGCTATTAACTCTTGGAAATAAATGAGTATAACGTTTTTGATTTTTTTTTTCAAATTGTTCTGATGATACGATCATCACGAAATTTAGCACAAAGTTTTCTACCAACATTTTCGAACTAACTGCCAAGTTTCATCTTGATTGAAGCATTATTTTCGAGTTATTCCGAAAAAACCAACTATCTCAAGAAAAAACCAACGAAATTTCACATATTTATTCACCAAATCTCCAGAACTCATAGTCGTTTCATAATGAAATTTCGTAAACTTCTGTAAAATATAGAGCTCAAGGTATGATGAATTGTTCCCGAACAAACAAATTTTTTTCACAATTTATTGAATGTAAGATCTCAACAAAATTTCGTGAAAAGTTACGCGTTGTTATTCTCCAACTAACTGTCAAGTTCCAATTCGATCGCTCGGGAAGTTTTCGAAATATGAAAGAATTAATCTCAAAAGTTCAAATGACTATAACTCCGACACCATTCATTCGCAGCTTTTGTCGCTTGCTTGCTCCGTTCGACGTTCGACAGTTATCGTGTCGTCGGACGTCTGGCCGGACAGAATCGATTTTGACACCGAATTCTTCATCAGTGACTCCAACCTAGTCATTTGAAACCATTTCCGGAAAAAAATTCGAAAATTTCAGACATTTGGACAAAACGATAGCACGCTATTTCCCATAGCATTCACGAACAAATAAGTGAATGCAATTTGGAAACACTCAATAATTATTCATTCAGAAATACTTGCGGCTTCATTAAGACGGGCAACCTCGTATATATAATCTCCTATTAAGAATGTTTGTAAAGAATTGGTTTCAAGAAAATACTCGATGAGCGCACTTATTCTGCAGCCGGCTCTCGCACTTTCAGAAACTGGAGAACATTTTGAAAAATTAGATGAGATTCCCTCACACCTCGTTTATTTCATCACAATATTCGTGTTCTGTGAAGGAATTTTTCTAACAACCCTCATCCTACTAACTAACTTCTCCATTCACGCCAATCTATGTTCATTGGCCCTGCACCTCCGCCATTTTGAAATCTCGCAAAATATTGACTAGCTGGAAAATGGTCATGGAATCGCATTCCTCCAGTAGATCAATCGTAGCGATAGTTCAACCGATCTTGTAGACCAGTTAAATCGGTAGTTCTATCAAACCGGTATCAATGGTGGCTCGATCGGACTGTTTGATAGCAGGATTCAGAAAAGTAGGTCAACTACTTCAGTTCAGGTTACCGCGGTAGAGCTCTCGAAATGAAATCCCAAAGAATGCATCCATACTTGAACTCCAATATTTCCGAGAGTTCGCGAACTTTCGAGCGATATTCTCTGAGTTGCGAGTTATGCACGGATAAGGCAACAAAAAAAAAATCGAAAGCCGCACACGTCGACCGACACACGTATTCAAATCCCGCATTGTTCAACGTTTGTGAAGTTCTAAAGTGTGTTTATTTAGTTTTGCCGCTCTTCAGAATGCGAAAATGGGGCCAGTGAGGTATGGCGCGAAAGTCCTGAACTTCGGAGCAACAGCCTTTTTATGAGGGCTCCGTTCGGGTGAAAGATGTTTAAATTCGCTGTAGTGTAAAGCTGCTTGAAAAAACAAGCACGAAGAAAGCACCGACGTGAAGTCTGGAGTTTTTAAGCTCTTGTTTATCTACTCATTTCAGATATAACCCGAAAAGTTCGAGAACTCACCTTTCAGGATTTGTCTTGGCTGGAAAGATACAGGCTGTTTAAATTCTAAATAAAAAATTTCAAAAAGCACTGCCGTGAAGGCAGCAACTTTTACGCGCATGTTCAATGTAGATGACCGCTCCAGCAACGAATTTGATCATGCACGCAAAAGCTGCTGCCTTCACGGCAGTGCTTTTTGAAATTTTTACTGATGAATTACTGGATTTCAATTCGATCAAATCTGTATTTTTGGAAATATTGGAAAAATAACATTTTGAATGGGCATATCTACGGAATCATTGGGCGGATTTTACCCATTCAAGAATTCGACCTTCGTAATTAAGCCCCAATTCTACTCTACAAATATCGAGTTTCTAAGTCGTTTCTTCCGGAAGTTATTGTGTTTACGGTCAGCCTAACGGCCGACTGCGTAAACACAATAACTTCCGAAAGAAACAACTTAGAAACTCGATATTTGTAGAGAAGGTTTGGACCTTAGTTACGAAGGCCGAATTCGTGAATGGGTAAAATCCACCCAATGATTCCGTAGATATACCCAATCAAAATTTTATTTTTCCAATATTTCCAAAAATACAGATCAAATCGAATTGAAATCCAGTACTTCATCGAAAATAACAGTTCGAAGTTTCATACAGAATTCAATGATAAGAAAATCATAGAAATTTTTTTTTTCAAATTGTTCTAATGACACGATTATCACGAAATTTCGCTTAAAGTTGTCTTTTAGCATCTCAAAACTAGCTGTGAGGTTTTATCAGGACTGAATCAGTATTTCTCGAGTTATACCGAAAGAATCAACGATATCGAGAAGAAAACCTCGAAATTTGACATATCTTTTCCCGATACCTCCAAAACTTATGATCGTATCGAACTGAAATTTGGTACACTGCTGTGAAATATGAAGCTCGAAGTGTGAGTTTTTTTTGATATGATGAATCTTTTCCGAAAAAAAAAATTTCGAAAAATTTTTTTTTATAAATTGACTGACAGTATGATCCTGATGAAATTTGGCTCAAAGTTGCGCGTTGTTATACTCCACCTAACTGCCAAGTTTGAATCCAATCGCTCGAGTAGTTTCTGAAATAAAAAAATAAATCACTTCAAAACTTCAAGTGCCTATAACTCCGAAACTATTCGACCGATTTGGCCCATTAACGAACTTAACCACGGAATTCTGATGCGCAACCTATCCTGAAAGTTTCAAGTTGCTAGCTTGCTTCTGTCGACAGTTATTGTGTCTACGGCCGGACTCACGGCCGGCCAGACAGAATCGATTTTGACACCATATTCGTCATCAGCGAGTCCAACCAAAATTACAGACATTTGGACAAAACGATAGCACGCTGTTCCCCTAGAACATGCGCGCAAAAACGTCATTTTCGCCGCTTTGACATGGATATCCGAATTAAATCAATTGAGAATGAAAATCGATTCTGTTCGGCCGTCTGTATGGACGATTACGGGCATACGGAGAATCCTATCTACCTTAAACTTTTAGGGTAGGTTGTTCTTTAAAATGCAACAGTTAAGTTCGTTAATGGGCGAAATCGGCCAAGTAGTTTCTGAGTTTGAGCCCTTTGAAATTTTAAAGTCATTTTCGTGATAACTCGAGATTTACTGGAACTATTGGATTGAAACTTGGCAGTTAGTTGGAGTATAAGAACGCGCAACTCTTGCAGAATTTTGTTGAGATCGTGCTGTCAGTAAATTCAAAAAAAATTTCGTTTAAACATTTTTTCCTTTTCAGAAACTATTGATTTTATTCGGACAAAATTCTGATCATACTTTGAGCTTCAAGTTCCACAGCTGAACTAAAATAATCACAAGGACGAATACCTATCGATTAATCAACAGAAATCGCAGATGCAGTGACCTGATACGACAAAAGGATGAACGTCATGCATATCAATCAAAGTATTCTGCACTCGAAGGTAGGATTCGCAAGCTGCTCCTGGCAGATGGCGCTATGTACGTAGTTATACTGTGGAATTCCTCTTCAAATGAATTCGGTCGAAAGTCCAAGGTGCGAGTGCGGAGAAGAAGAGGAAACAATAGAACATTTAGTTAATAGTTATTCGATATATAAATTTTACGATGGTTTCGAAGCAATTCATTCGGTGTCTGATTTTTTTTCAAGATGGAATGTGAACTTCAAATTAATTTAATGAGAACTAAATCATTTACTAGTTCATATCACTATCGCTAGTTCAGGTGTGATTCCAAGATTTCAACCTGCATCGAATAGAATGAAGAAATTTTGTCGATGAAAAAGAAGCCCTTCAATAATAAACAACAATTTCATTACACTTTTACGGGGAGACAGGGTTTTTCCTGAGGTTTTCATCTGTGCTTTTGTATCATACGTAAAAATGTTTGGTACCCCGTTCACATTTCCTCTGCTAATACTGTTATGACACATATTGTTTAATATAGAAAATGTAGTGCTCATCTCAAAAGAATATATATATTCCATCTGAAAGGTGAAAAGTTTGTAGATTTCCTACTCAGCGGTTTTATCGAAGGTAAGATGGCCTGACGAACAGTAATAACTGTGAAATAGCTGTAGTGATTCTCCTTGGACCGCTTCTTCGGTGTAGATGTTTTGGTTGATTGGATGATTAGCTCTGATTAAGGTGTAATATTTGTTTATTTCTCGAAAGATATTCGTCTTTGTGTTCATGTTAATCGATTGAGATATTAGTCGAAAAAACGTGGTTAAAGATATCGACACCAGAGAGAGTCATTTGCTATGGTTGCAAAATGGAGGAGGGGCCTGGATTGGTTCGAAACCTACTAAGGACTTCGTTCTTCAGTACCTTGTTAGTAACTTTTTGCTGAATAATTTTACCTCAAAAAGAGTTTTTGAGATATTCAACGTTGAAATATAAGTATGAATTCTGGTGACAATTCGAAGAATTTTCCCATTCTGTGTATCCATCCTTGAGCTAGTGAACTCCTTGATCACGTCCACCGGAACCTGAGGAAGACAGAATTATCTCTTCATTTTGTGACCGGACAAAACACATATAGACTATAACTCTATCATGTCTATGGAACGGACTTTTCAGAGACTTCAGTGAGAATTAATGTGTTCACGCTGGTCGAGTAATTTCATCATTTATGAATTTTATGAAAATTGGGAGAATTATGGAATCTTCAATATGAGAATGGTTGAGTGTGAAATTGTGTATAATTATGTATTATGGGGGAACCAATTCGAAATCATTAGAATTAAATGAGGAAATAAGTTTTCTCAATCGTGTTCCTCGGAATTTCAAGCAATGGTATTTTTTACATATTCTGAATACATTAGTTAGTTCTTATATTCCTTTCACTTTCATGTCAGTCAGTCGGTAATTTATGAAAGTGTTAGACGTTTCTCACTGTATCATCGAAAAATATTATGAATTTTTTCATATTATCCTCATGGAATTCTGCATGAACCTTCAAGCTGTCACTTTTTCAACCAAGCAGTTAGAATTTCAATTCGATCCAATCTGTATTGTTGGCAATTCTCGCAAACCCAATAACTCGCGAAAGAAACAACGTAAAAACTCCAGGTTTGTAGAGTAGGTTTGGACCTCAATTTCAAACGCCTTATTCGAGATTGGGTAAAATTCACCCAATGATATGGAAGATGTATCCATTCAAAGTTTTATTTCCTTAATATTTCCGAAAATACAGATTATTTAGACTTGAAGCCAAGTACTCGATTGAAAAATGACAGCTTAAAACTCCATACAGAATTCCTTGAGTATATTATGTTCAGGAGATCGTAGGATGTAAAAAAATTTTAAAAAACGCATCACAAAATTCTGCCCATAATTGTTCATCATCATTTTCAAACTTTTCGGACAAAACAATCGTTTTTGAAAAAAAAATTCCCAGAAATTTTTTTTGAACTTACCTACAGGATGATCTCAACAAAATACTGCTCAAAGCTGCACGTCATTATGCTCCAACTAACTGGCTCTAACTCCGAAACCATTAGGCCAATTTGCCAATTAACGAACTTTAATGCGGCATCCTGATGCGCATCCTATCCTGAAAGTTTCAAGTCTCTAGCTTGCTCGGTTCGAAAGTTATCGTGTCCTCCGCCAGACGGACGGCCGGACAGAATCTATTTTGACCGGATTTCTCATCGATGGGTCCAACCTAGACGTTTTTGAGAAACACCTGGTAACTTTGTAACGCTGACAGCTATGCAGTTGCCGTTTCCGCCAGTGAGTATCTCATAAAAACTGACCCTCAGATACCGACATCAGTTTTCTTTTATTTAGTGCAGTAGATCCAAATTGAGCCACCCTGTGCTTCCCGATACTTACCATGAGGCTGTTCAAATTGACTGGTTACGAATATTATATCAGGTTTCCTGTGTTGTTTCGAATCGAATAGAGATGTTCTGTATCGAAAATCAATTCAAATTGCAAAAATTACGAGAAAAGTCACTAGAAAAGACTATCGAATCATCCGAACAATAGATTACTCTCTTTTTTGAATGTTTGATTGAGGTGTGAGTGCAACAAACCTATCAAAAGACATCGGCATCGAAGTTTTTCCAAGAGTTGCAGAATGATGCAGGAGCCGAAATCGATTCTTTACTTGGGCGAATTCGATAATATGTTAAAAATACTCGAAATCGAATGATCATGTACTTCACTTCTTTTTGTGGCTTTGTCTCACAACTATCTTTCTCAAGAAGTCGAAATTTTTTCGATAGTAGTACAGACCAGTATGTAGATTTTGTAATAATAGTTTGAGTACTAGTGTTGGAAATGGCGGATGAGCCAGGATATATTTGTTATTTTTGCGGTATTTTTAGTTTGTTACTCCCAATAATATTCTTTAGTTTCCTTCTCTTTCAAGAAGCCGTTTCCGGTTGGGAGAAAAGGATTGTACGCTGTTTCCCAGAGCATGCTCGCAAAAATGCAAAAATTCCGAATCTAGGTTAAGAAAATACAACCCCGGCTTGTTCCTACAGGTTCATCAATCAGAACTAATAAACCGAATCGACTCCCTATAAAATTCCCCTAATCGTCCGTAACGATCATTTCGAATCAGCGACATCGAGCAGTTACAGTCTGGAACGTTGGGTGAGGGGAGCCTCCCGCAACTCCATCAAATAAGTCTCCAATTAAACAACCCCCGGCCTTTCGGCTATATTTACGTACTCCGGAGAAACCGACAGGGGTGAAAAACTCCACGCTCGTATATCTCCAGTCTTGGAGCAAGCCGTGCATTCTGGGGAGGCCTCCCAGACCGGGCCGACGGTAATTTTTCACTACCTGGAACGTGGAAAACCGTACGTGAGTCCGCGGGCGAAGGAAACGTATGCAAAGCACGGATTAGGGTAGATTTCGGAGTTGGAATCGTTGGATTGATAAACTTTAGGAATGTGTTGATAGCATTTTAAGATGTTTTGGAGATATATCGGTTAATTCGATGGATTTTCCCCTGAAACTTGGCCTAGTTGGTACACGTCATTTCAAAGATCATATTAACGAATAATACAGGGTGGAACGTCAATAACTATATTTATTTATTTAGATTCTCTAGACCTGGAGGTATCCAAAAATACCCCATGCATGTTACGCGATTTTTGTAGTTTGCGAGTTATAATTTTTTTGTGATTTTTTATTTCAATTCATTTTGTCAGCCCGGTTTCAAAAATTCATATCTTTTTATATAGCGGGTATTTTGCAGATTCCTCTTTTGTAACATGATCTCCCTGAATTGTTTCAATAACCATAATATCTCAGCTTCCTGAAATTACCTAATTCTGTGATGAAAATTATGGTATGTATTCAGTATAGAATTTTTCGAAAAACTTTTCCCCAAAAAAGTTAAACCCCTCCGAATATTAGCAAGAAAAATTGATCCTATTTTTCATTTTTACTGTGTAGTTAAAGCTGAAAACACGAATCTTGGTAAATATCATTTGTCAATAAAACTACACATTTTGGAATTTTTTCAATCCTGAAGTATGCTCAGAATTTTTCTTACAACTTTTTTTTGGATGAAAATTTTCATTAAAAAAAAACATGGCTTGAAAACCATTCATTCACTAACTTTTTATCTCAACAAGTTTTTTCGAAAACTTAAGCATTTACTCATATTATACAGCATGTTATTGAACAACAGTCAACCAAATTATGTTTCTACTAGGCTTTACTTTTACAACTAAAACAATAGCAAATAATGAACAAAAACCTGTCGAATATCGAAATACAGTTATAATAAATGTTGAAAATGATTGCCTTTAGAATCAATACAAGCATGCTATGAAATATGCCTGTTGAATTTCTTATCGTTTCACACCCTGCTACAACAGCGATATTTTCTTCTCGGAAATGCTAAGTTTTCAAAAAAACTCATAGAGATAAGAAGTTAGTAAATGAATTGGGCTTTTCAGGCATGTAGTTTTATAAGGGAAATTTGTATCCAAAATAAAGTTATAAGGAAAATCTAGAAAAGCACTGACTTGAAGTCAGCAGCTTTTACGCGCTTGTTCACATTGCGAAATGGTGACTTGAAAATTTCAGTGAAATTTTAATGAAATAAAAAAATTTCCAAAAAAAAAAATTTTTCGAATTTTTCCATGAATAATTCTTCTCATCGACACTGTTCATCTTCCAACCGAGTTTCATTTCGATCAGATGAATATATTTCGAGTTATTGATAAATCAAAATTTCAAATGGCTGTAGCACAAAAACCATTCGGCAGATTTGGCCCATTAACGAACTTGACCGAGATATTTGGGTTCTTAATCTAACCTGAAAATTTCAAGAATCTAGGTTATGTCGGAATCTGATAATTCTTGGAGAAAATGAAATAAACGAAGAAAATTAATGATTACAAATTGAAGATGAATCTCAAAGCTAATATGAACTAGATGAATTCCTCATTATCGAAAATGAAACCAAGAGAAGAATATTTAACTTTTATCGCCCACGAAATTCGGAATACCTAACTTCTTTATTGTACTATAATACAACTTTTTTCACCAACTGGAATGTAAAAAGTGAGTTGACGCTTGTTTTCATAACAGAGTTGCGTATTTCGAAGATTTGAATGGTATATCTTAGGCTTGGAAAAACTTCAGTGTTCAGGTTTCCAGGGGCGGTTAGCTCATTATGAAAATTTATAATGCCTGTATCTTTTTATCTAGGCCGAATCGGAAAAAATGGTAGAGGACAAATGTGTTTCTTTCAGCTTCAGGAATCTTCTGTTAAAATATTCTGCAAGGTCAAAGACTCACCCTGTATAAGATCTAAATATATTGGAGTTCATGGAGATGGAAACACAGCGAAAAAACCTCAAATGACAGAGCCCTATTCCTTTCCGTAAAACAAGTGCGCAAAAAACTGCTACCGGAAATTCAATTCTTCGAGTCCACCCACACATCGGTAACGTGAATTATTACAGCCCCATTTCAACGAGCCGTGGCCGAACACAACTCGAACCGACGTCCTCTTTTGCATCGGCAACATCAAACGCGATGTCGCACGTTCAAAGGCCGTGACCAGTACGCTTGATTCGGACGCCTCCGCTCCTTTTCCATACCACTAGTTGGTTCCAATTCGTCCTTTGCGTTGTCCGGATGAACGACGTTTTTTTTTGTCGCGATAGTTTGGGAACTTTCGATCTGATATGCGGCAGTGATCTGCGTTGTGGACGGTTCGTTGGAGAACTGCCGTATTGCGAACATGTCAAACTTTCCGAACAGTTCTGTGAACAATACAGGGTGTCTAATTGGAAAGGGAACATGGGCCTTTTCAAATAGAAAAATAAATATTCTGGAAAATCGATCGGAGTCTTATGTTCTGCGGAACAGAGTGTGCTTTCGTTTTGTCCAAATATCTGTAAT
The DNA here is from genome assembly GCA_958510865.1 of Myrrha octodecimguttata. Lineage (NCBI taxonomy): Eukaryota > Metazoa > Arthropoda > Insecta > Coleoptera > Coccinellidae > Myrrha > Myrrha octodecimguttata. Next base: position 77,303,580 of record OY294057.1, read on the forward strand.
TTTTCAGTTTTAAGCCGAAACTGGTTTCTAAAGATGTTATACAATTCTTCCAGGAAGGTTTCATAGTTGTTGAATGGACAATTGAAAAAGTTTATATCATCTGTGAATGAAGCATTTTCAGACTTGAATTCATCAACCAAATCGCTCACATACACCAAAAATAACAAGGGTCCCAAAACTGAGCCTTGAGAAACGCCACTAGGCACGCATCGAGGTTCTGATCTAGCAGCATCAACCTTGACCACAAACGACCTGTCAGTCAGGAAGTTCTTAATCCATTTCAAAAGCATTCCTCGAATTCCAAAGTTGTCCAGCTTTCATAAAAGCCTATTTATTGGTACTCCGTCAAAAGCCTTCAAAAAATCTAGATAGACCAAATATTCAGGAACTTTTTATCCCTGGATTTTCCATGTAATCTTGGTGTTGTAAATAGAAGGAACAAGTCAATTGCAGAAATAGCTTTCTCATACGGCGTACATCCTTCCTAACCCTCTACAAAAAGCACATTTCTTCCCTCGCCAAATTTCCATACTCCACACCAACTATCAATTTTGCTGAAAGCACGCTGCGAAAAAACTCAAATAGAGCGCAGGGGTAAGACGGCATATTCCCATTTAAATCCTTTTCCATTTTCCGTATTAACTTACCTAAAAGGTTCCATAAAACGTAGATGCACACTAAGAGTAATGAAATGTTATACAGTCGAACGTCATCCATCTTATTCAGGAATCTGGCAGACGCTCCAAGAAATCCTGAAATATAAAACTGTGGGTCACATGAGAATGCAAAGATGCTGAAATAAACCGGGAGAATATTGCCTTATCTATCATTCGAGCGGGGTGCATCAGAACAAAGAATACCGTTAGCTCCTTGTGTAATAAAAACTTATTTCCTCGGGAGATTAGAGCCGAGAGAAAATTGGTTGGTCTTCTTTCAAAGGAGGAAATCGGAGGAATGAACGAAGATGAAAAAGTAACTTGGAAAATTTGGAATGAAGTACTCGGTTATCTCAACAGTTAACCTTTCACAAAAAGATTTTGCGCGGAAACAGGAGCGATAGGGTTTTGTCTGAATTTTTGAATTTTATAATCCACAGAAACGACCTCACACTTGTAGACCAGTGCTGAAGCTAGATATATGTTTTTGTCTCTGGTCTCATTCTCATAACTGGCTTGAAATTGCCTTCTTCCTTTCTACGTTCATTTGCTTTGATTAAACGATCAGAATTTCCTTACAGTGACGACTTAAGAAAATCTTTACGGCCAATCAAGAAAACCATATAACCTTGAAATGGTAACGAAAAGTAAAGAAGCATAAAATGGGGGTTTTTCCTTTAAACGAAAATGCAGTAATTTTCATGAAAAACCTTTAGAACATCACATTTCAAACATAAAATTTCAATATTATATTTTTTAAAAAATGTTTGATCACCTAAAATTGAAAAATAAAAACGGGGATTTGCATTCAAATGGATTTGTCTTGAGTGCACGATATGGCAACGTCGAATTCAGCTTTCTGGGGAAAGAAAAGGACATCAAATGTGTTACTTTGCTTAGGAAAACAGAGATAGCCATACTTCGAGCTGGTTCGATTAGAAGACAACGGCCAAGGAATAGAAAAGAAAAGCACATACTGTCATACTGACATATTACTGACAAATCGCAAACGGAAATTGTTTGGTTATATTGACAAAGAACACGTGTGTACCATAGAATAGAAATAAATATTTCATTATTCTATAGCAGAAATAGCTATTCTACTAAACACCGTTGTCACTTCGTGCATGCCTGGCAAATCCCTAACCCCAATTTTGAAATCTGATTTTGCATACTTTCGGAAGGTTATTTGGGAAAATGATGAATCAAACCCATAATAATTATGTTCAAATTTGCATTTGCAGTAACAACCCAAATTCGGGAAAAACCCCTATTCTGTCATCATGGATTGGCATAAAATCATCTATCATATATTTGTATTCTGTGAGAATCATAGATTGTAATATCTGTGACTACACTCAGCTGCACTGGGAATTGAAAGTCAGTGGAGTTAGTGTAGTGAGTGTAGTTCATGTTGGTGAAAAGAACAAACCTTATACAGGGTGAGTCTTTGACCTTGCAGAATACTTTAACAGAAGATTCCTGATGCCAAAAGAAACTCTTTTTTCCCTTACCATTTTTTCCTATTCGGCTTGGTTCGTAAGATACAGACTGTTGAAAATCCATAAAAAAAATTAATTTTCGATTATATCTCGCGAACGATCTCACCGAATGAGATGATTTTTGGAATATAGTTTTTTATTGATACGATGAATGTTCCTGGATTACAAAATTTCATCCACATTTTCCAGTTTCTTTAATATTACCATAACATTTCATAAAAATACCAGAAGTTCAAAGAATCCAACTTAAAAAAATAACTTGAATGCTATTCAACGAATTTTTGACCATTTTGGAAAGTAAAAGTATTCTTTATTTTTTTTCGTATGATGCGCGGTTTTCGAGTAATATAAAATTCAAAAATAAAAAATATCTGTGAAATTCCGAGAATTGGGTACTTTGGCTGATTGCAACTCTGTTCAAAAAATTCACAGAATTCAATTTTTCTGCGTTGCCACGTCTTAAAGTAGAGAATGGAATCATAGATTTATAGTTCAGTTCAGAATCATAGACTATACGAGATTTTACATAGAATTAGCATATTTTGTGTTGTTTGATTTCGAAGAGTTCTTTCTTTCTGTTCGTCAATTTGGCAACGTTTGTACGTTCATAGATAAATTACATCTGTTTTATTTATTTATGAAAATGATAGTTTGAATGGGTTATGTCTGAATCTGATAATTCTTGGAGGAAATGAAATAAACAAAGAAAATTAATAATTACAAATTGAAGATGAATCTCAAAGCTAATATGAGTGATAGCTAGATGAATTCCTCATTTTCGAAAATGAAACCAAGAGAAGAATATTCAACTTTTATCGCCCACGAAATTTGGAATACCTAACTTGTTTGTTGCACTATAAATACAACTTTTTTCACCAACTGGAATGTAAAAAGTAAGTTGACGCTTGTTTTCATAACAGAGTTGCTTATTTCGAAGATTTGAATGGTATATCTTAGGCTTGGAAAAACTTCAGTGTTCAGGTTTCCAGGGGCGGCTAGCTTATTATGAAAATTTATAATGCCTATATCTTTTCATCTAGGCCGAATCGGAAAAAATGGTAGAGGACAAATGTGTTTCTTTCAGCTTCAAGAATCTTCTGTTAAAATATTCTGCAAGGTCAAAGACTCACCCTGTATATGTTCATATTTCTATATTGATGTTGAAGCCGCGTGTATTCGCAAACTTGACTATGAATTTGTTCGACGATTCAATTCATTTTCCTTCCTCACCTGTGACTATCAGATAAATTGGTATCATGTGATTCAAAGGGCATCTGTTTAAGTTGACCCATCCAATGGAAAATGTAGTGAACATCAAAGCATACCAAAGCACCAACGATGCGTTAATACCAGCTGCAAGAAGAAACAGAAAAATTAGTTTTGAATCCCTAATTATTGAGTGAAATCTAGTTGCACATCTTGGCTGAACACTGGTTCTATATTTCATATTGGACCAATATTGATTCAGCTTCCTCCGTAAAAACAAACAACATTGGTCAATATTGCCAATTAGTATAGAACAACTGCCGCAAATGTTCAAATATCGGGCTTAGTTTGAGGGTCAACATGGTAAATGAGTGAAATCCCTCTTTATGGCCCAATTTTGGGACAACCTTTTAAAATAGTGGTAAGTTAACCGATTATGGAAATAACTTTATCAGATTTTGAATAAGTACGACGTCTGAATATACACCAACTATGTTGGTGCAGTGATGGAGATATTGTAGAGATATCCAATGTTAACTCACATCGGAATCATATTTATTTGGCCAATAAAGGCAAACTATAATAAACCAACGAGAATGTCCAATATTGGACTCAATGCTTGTTGTCCAATGTTGTCCTGATAGTGAAAAATTTCTACATTCCTCATTGGACCAATGAAGGAGAACAATATTTGGGCGAATATCCTAATAATATTGTCCTTATGATGGTTCAATATTTGAGTGATACCTTCTTAGTCTTTCGAGAATATTACAAACTATAATGAGACAACCAGAATGTTCGATATTAGGCGTACTGCTCGCTTTACATTGTTCATTGTATCAATAAAGAAGAACAATGTTTGGGCGAAAATCTTCATTTTATTGTCCTAATTTTGGTCCAATATTTGAATACTACTTTGTTAGGCTTTCGGGAACATTAGAAACTATAATGAGCCAACGAAAATGTCCGATATTGGGCGTACTGCTTGCTGGTCAATGTTGGCCTAATGCTGAAAAATGTCTACATTGTTAATTGTTCCAATAAAGAAGAACTATGTTTGGGCGAATATCTCCATTATATTGTCCTTATGTTGGTCCAATATTTGAATGCTACTTGGTTACCCTTTTGGGAACATTACAAACGTTGATGAGTCAACGAAAATATCCAATATTGAGCATATTGCTCGCTGTCCAATGTTGGCCTAAACTGAAAAATGTCTACATTCTTCTTTAAACCAATAAATAAGAACAATGTTTGGGCGAATAACTTCATTTTATTGTCCTAATGTTGGTCCAATATTTGAATGCTACTCTGTTCTGTCTTCCGGAAACATTACAAGCTAAAAATTGAATAAAGGCATCCGTTAGAAATGATGGCACAAAAACATCTAGAGACACGTGAACAACCCGTCGTAATAAACACTTTGAAACATGCCCTGCTCGTAACTTTGATATTCAAACAGGGTAAAAGTAAATACCCGCTCCATATTCCTCCTCGAACATAATTAGATCATAAATTTTTGTTGCGCAATTTTCACGACACAACATTTCGATGACGAGATTCTAGTTGGGATTCCCCACCGTGTTTCTGGCCGGAGTTCGGGGATAATCCAATCTAAGACGTTCCACATTCGACTCGGGAATTTTCAAGTAAAATACGTGGAATAACGCAGAGTTCGTTTTAATTTACTCACACGATTATGTAGGAGGATTCTGATTTATTTTCTAATTTCTGCCATATACGTGTGGTATATCACCGGATTATACCAAAAGGGGTAGGTTGAGTTGGAATTAGAAGGGTTTAGTGAGAAGATAAGCATGTGCGCTCGAAGGAATTTACGCACCACTTATATTATTTTGAAGGGGAGATTGCTTGTTGTTTTAAACCGCGCTCTATTGAGGGTCCCACAGACCTTGCTCAAAAAGGTTGATCCAAAGATTAGCCTGTGGGACCAACCATAGTGTTTGAAAGTCGGTAAAAAGTTGTTTCGTTTCGAAAACTGTTGTCTCTAGATCCATAGGATGCAGTTGTGGACACACATGTGGTATTAATTATTCAGTTAGTTATTTCACGAAAGAGAAGTTTAACAAGTTCAAAAGTTTTGAATTCAATATTTATTAATTTATACATTCAAAATATAAGAACTACATTTGTATTTTTTTTTTGAAAATCCAAATTATCGAGTTGAATCATGAGTAATATCTTTCGTTTTGTCTTGGCTTCGAAATGAAGTTCTGTATCCATAAAAATATTCTTACAATGAATCCATCATTGCTTTTTCCGAAAATACACTGCGCAAAAAAATTAACGCACATTCTGAAAATCTCAATTTTAATGAAAGTTAACTCTACATTGACCTTATAACTTATTTTTTATGTTCTCTCGGGAAGGTTTTGAACAAAACAAGACACATTAAATGGAAGAAAAATTCAGGATTTCACCGAATCTTATGTGAAAGAAGAGAAATGAACAACTTTCAAAATACTGAAATGCTGATAAGTGATTTAATACTTGGTATTTCCACCCCTTGCGTTAATTACAGCTCGGCAACGACGGTTCATACTCAAAATGAGTGATCTTAAAATGTTCTGATCTAATCCTTCCCAGATTTCTCCGAGTTGGATTCCTAAGTCATTAAGAGTAGCTGGATGATTTTCTGAACTTCTCAGCCTTCTATTGAGGTTGTCCCAAACCTGCTCAATCGGATTGAGATCTGGACTTCTTGCTGGCCATTCCATTCGAGAGACTTCAACCTCTTCAAGGTACTCCTGAACGATGCTCGCACGATGGGGTATGGCATTATCGTCCATAAAAATGAAATTTTCACCAATAAATGGGGCAAATGGCACTACATGCTCTTCAAGAATGTTTCTTATATACTTATCAGCATTCATAGCTCCATTATCAACGACCACTAGGTCTGTGCGAGCAGTCAAAGATATTCCACCCCATACCATAATCGATCCTCCCTCGAAACCAGTAGTATTCAGGAAATTGCACTGAGCATATCTTTCATGTGGACGTCTGTATACAAGGGAACGTCGATCACAATGGTAGAGGCAGAATCTAATAGACTCATCTGTGAAGAGAACTCTTTCCCAATCGGCCTCTTCCCAATGGATATGCTCTCTCGCAAAATCCAAACGCGCCCTTCGATGGGCACGAGGCCTTAAATCATATTCTCTGAGGCGATTTCTTATTGTCTGAATGCTAATTTGCACCTCATGAGTTTGCTCAAGCTGAATTTGAAGGAGGCGAGCGGTTGCAAACCGTTGTCTCAACGAAGAAACTCTCAAGTAACGTTCTTGAATGGCAGTTGTTACCCGTCTACCCTGTCCTGGTCTTCGAACATTCATACCTGTCTCCCTGAATCGCTGCAACATTCTGGACACACTTGTATGGGAAACTCCAATCCTTCCTGCAATTCTTGTGTATGTCCACCCTTCTTCTCGCAAAACTACCGCTTCGGCACATTCCTCTTGGGTCAAATTGCGTGTTTCGCGTTGCATAGCGATCGAGTGTAGAAAATCAAACGAAAGAAAAACTATTGATCACTAGAATTGATCGAGAACAACTGATTTTAGAATGGAGCCAATACATTCAAAATCTGATAATATCACCTTTTTTAATTCCTGCTGGGAAAAAACATCTGTATTGAAGAAAAACGTTGAAAGTGGATAGCATATGCATGCATAATTCTGATAAAAATTATCATTGAGAACACCTTCAGTTGTAGAATAAAATTGAGATTTCCATAATGTGCGTTAATTTTTTTGCGCAGTGTACAAGTGACATTTTGAATAACGATTGAAGCTTGTAGTATTTTTCATCATTTTTTAAGTTTTTTCTGGGTTTTCACTCCCAGTATCTAAAACAAAACTACCAAAAATTGAATGAAAATTGTTTTTTATAGAACGTGCAGGATCGAACTATTTGGCAATGGCACTTTATTGGAACACATATTGCCTAATGAATAATACAGGAATGAGATGAACGATGAACCCATCGAACTGTGATGTTTCAGAGTACAAATCTGACTTTTTCATCCGACAAACTTGTAGCTTGATTCAGGGGAAGAATTCATAAATGGGCCAAATCTGACCTATAATTCCTTATATTCATATTATATATTTATATTTTTCCTTATGATTTTCATGAAATCTTGTGAGAACCTCCACGGTGTAATTTTTCTAACAAATTCTGGTTTCAAATCGATCTGCATTTTTGCACGCATGTTCCAGGGGAACAGCGTGCTATCGTTTTGTCCAAATGTCTGTAATTTTCGATGATTGAGCCGAAAATGGTCTCAATCGACTAGGTTGGACTCACTGATGACGAATCCGGTGTCAAAATTGATTCTGTCCACCCGGCCGTGGACACGATAACTGTCGAACGGAGCAAGTTAGCGCCTCGAAACTTTCAGGGTAGGTCGCGCATTGAAATGCCGCGGTTGAGTTCGTTAATGGGCCAAATCGGTCAAATAGTTTCAGAGTTATAGCCACTAGAAATTTTGAAGTTATTTATTTTTTATTTCAGAAACAACTTGAGCGATTGGATTTGAAGTTGACAATTAGGTGGAGTATAACGACGCGCAACTTTGAGCCAAATTTTGTCAAGATCATACTGTCAGTAAATTAAAAAAAAAATTTTTTTGGAAAAAAATTTGTTTTCCGGAAACCGTTTATCATATCCAGGAAAATATTCCACACGGACTTTGAGCTTCATATTTCACAGCAGTGTATCCAATTTCAGTTCGATACGATCATAAGTTTTGGAGATATTGGGAAAAAAATGTCAAATTTCGAGGTTTTTTCTCGATATCGTAGTTTTTCTCGGTATAACTCAAAAAATACTAATTCAATCCTGATAAAACTTCGCAGCTAGTTCGAAGATGCTGAAAGACAGCTTTATGCAAAATTTCGTGATAATCGTGTCATTAAAACAAATTGAAAAAAAATTTGTGAAAATGGTCTGAATCGACCAGGTTGGACTCACTGATGACGAATCCGGTGTCAAAATCGATTCTGTCCGGCCGGCCGGCCGACCGGCCGTAGACACGCTAACTGTCGACAGAAGGGAGATAGCAGCTTGAAACTTTCAGGATAGATTGCGCATCAGAATGCCGCGGCTAAGTTCGTTAATGGGCCAAATCGTTCGAATAGTTTCGGAGTTATGAGCACTTGAAGTTTTGAAGTTATTTATTGTTTATTTCAGAAACTACTTAAGCGATTGGATTCAATCTTGGCAGTTAGGTGAGGTAGAACAACGCGCAACTTTGAGCCAAATTTTGTCAGGATCATATTGTCAGTAAATTTAAAAGAAAATTTTTTTCGAAAGTTTTTTCCACAAATTTTTTTTTTTCAGAAAACATTCATCATACCAAAAAAACAAATCCATTCACACCTTGAGCTTCATACTCCACAGCAGTGTACCAAATTTCAGTTCGATACGATCATAAGTTTTGGAGATAGCGGGAAAAAATATGTCAAATTTCGAGGTTTTCTTCTCGATATCGTTGATTCTTTCGGTATAACTCGAGAAATACTGATTCAGTCCTAATAAACTTCACAGCTAGTTTTGAGATGCTGAAAGACAACTTTTTGAGAAATTTCATGATGATCGTGTCATTAGAACAATTTGAAAAAAAAATGTCTATGATTTTCTTATCATATCATCCTCATTAAATTCTGTATGAACCTTCGATCTGTAATTTTTCGATGAAGTACTGGATTTCAATTCGATCTGATCTGTATTTTTGGAAATATTGGTAAAATAAAATTTTGTATGGGTATATCTGCAGAATAACGGCCGACTGCGTGAACACAACGACGTAGAAACTCGATATTTGTAGAGTAGGTTTGGGGTTTAATTACGAAGGTTGAATTCGTGAATGGGTAAAATCCGCCCAATGATTCCGTAGATATACCCATTCAAAATTTTATATTTCCAATATTTCCAAAAATACAGATTAGATCGAATTGAAATCCAGTAATTTTTCGAAAAAAAAAACCTAGAAAAACATTGCCGTGAAGGCAGCAGCTTTCGCGCGCAAGTTCAAATCGTTGCCGAAGTGGTCATCTACATTGAACATGCGCGCAAAAGCTGCTGCCTTAACGGCAGTGCTTTTCTAGATTTTTGCATGTTTGGAAGAGACAAAATTTCAGTATTCCATTTCGATAGATCAAAAATATTTCAATCCTCTCTCAAACACGCTACATGGCAACGAACCTAATTTTTCCGCCCATAGAAGCGAAAATGGCTAACAGAAAAACGGAATAAACCGAATTGCGAACAAAACTGAAATATGATTCGTGGAAATTTTCATCCGTTAGTTGTCGAGTAAAATTATCGCGATGCCCTTTCCAGCAGAAAAATAACCGAAGCGCATTGTTCGTGTATGTTGTAGTGGGGAATTTTCCATCGATCCGCCATTGTTACATGCTAAAAATCATCAGGCCGATCTGTGATCGTATTAACAGTCGGCGAAAAACGGGCGTTATTGAACATTTTGGCGATTAATTTGATACGTCGTGAATTTAGGACAGTACAACATTCATTTTACGAAATGAAAATATTAACATGGCTTTGTCGAACGGTTTATTCGAATCTATGTTATGCTGATTCCGCTGATATATGTTTTGGGCGGGAATAATTCCATATCCTGTTGGGTTATTTGGAGTTCCGATTGGAAAAAAATTCTAGAAAACCACAGATGTGAAGTAAGCGCAACTTTAGTGCTCATGTTCGAATTCTTGGCGAAAAACACAAATTTTTTCAGCGAGAGGTTTCGTGTCAGTATTTCGCAAACAAACACCAACTTTCAACCCAATCGCACAAGTAGTTCCTTATATTTGAAGGAAATAACCTAAAAAATCCAAATCAGTATAACAGGTGTATCTGAATAACACTGATTTGATGAAAATCAAGGTGGGTATTTGGTATAAAATTTTTTGAAAACCCTCCCCCTGGAAAAGTTACACCCCTCCGAAGATAAACAAAACAGTTGAATTTCTTTTTATTTTCCCCTTTTATTAAGCTAACGACACGAAACTTGGTAAATATTATTTGTGAATAAAACTACACATTTTGGAATTTTATGAACCCTGAAGTATGCTGAGAAGAGGTTGAAATAGTCAACCCCTAAGATATTTTTTTTCGCAACTTGTTTTTGGATGAAAATTTTACTTAAAAAAAAATACTGCTTAGAAGCCCAACGCATTCACTAACTTTTTTATATCCACAAACATAACACGATCATGTTAAATAGCATTTTATTGAACAACAGCCAAGAAAATTAATGAATCTATTAGGCTAAGATTAACTAAAACAATAGCTAACAATGAACAGAAACGCCAAAAAAATGCGCTCAAAAACCGCTTCAATATTTTCACCCTATTCCCTATCTGGAGATTTGATAAAAACCAAACCCTATTTCAAATAAAGTAGTTATTTTTAGAGAAAGAAGGTCTAGGTTTCAAACAAAACCACTATTCTAAAAACAATGCCAACCGGTTTCGACTTTATTCCGAAGTGTTCTTCAGGGCTCTGAAATGTACAATGGTGACCAAAAGTTAACAATACAAAAACAATCAATATAACAAAATGACACTGTAAAACGTACTAACATCTATACATCTTAATTACTCTACTTGGCCTGCAATAATATTCAAACTCACAGTTTTTTAACAAATGGTTTTATTGTCATTCGTGATGGAGAATGTGCGAAATGGAAAACAAAAATCTAGAAAAGCACTGCCGTGAAGGAAGCAGCATTTGCGCGCATGTTCAATGTAGATGACAGCTTCGGCAACGAATTTGAACATGCGCGTATGCCTTCACGGCAGAGCTTTCCTAGATTTTTTTTCGATAAATTACTGGATTTCAATTCGATCTAATCTGTATTTTTGGAAATATCGGAAAAATAAAATTTTTAATGGGTATATCTACGGAATCATCGGGCGGATTTTACCCATTCACGAATTCGACCTTCGTAATTGAGCCCCAAACCTACTCTACAAATAGCGAGTTTCCTAGTCGTTTCTTCCGGAAGTTATTGTGTTTACGATCGGCCTAACGCCCGACTGTGTAAACACAATAACTTCCGAAAGAAACAACTTAAAAACTCAATATTTGTAGAGAAGGTTTGGACCTCAATTACGAAGACCGAATTCGTAAATAGGTACAATCTACCCAATGATTCCGCAGATATACCCATTCAAAATTTTATTTCCCCAATATTTCCAAAAACAGATCAGATCGAATTGAAATCCAGTACTTCATCGAAAAATTACAATCTGAAAGTTCATACAGAATTTAATGAGGATGATATGAAAAAAAAAATCACAGAAATTTTTTTTTCAAATCGTTCTGATGACACGATCATCACGAAATTCTGCAAAAAGTTGTCTTTCAGCATCTCAAACTAGTTGCGAAGTTTTATCAGGATTGAATCAGTATTGCTCGAGTTATACCGAAAAAATCAACGATATCGAGAAGAAAACCTCGAAATTTGACATATTTTTTCCCGATATCTCCAAAACTTATAACCGTATCGAACTGAAATTTGGCTGTGAAAGTCCGAGTGGATTTTTTTTCTGGATATCATAAACGGGTTTTTAAATTTAGTGACACTATGGTCCTGACAATATTTGGCTCAAAGTTGCGCGTCGTTATACTCTTCCTAATTGCCAAGTTTGAATTCCGTTCGACAGTTATCGTGTCTACGGCTGGCCGGCCCGACAGAATCGATTTTGACACCGGATTCGTCATCAGTGAGTCCAATTTAGTGGTTTGAGACCATTTTCGGCTCAATCATCGAAAATTACAGACATTTGGACAAAACGATAGCACGCTGTTTCCCTAGAACAGGCGCGCAAAAACGAATATATACAAACACCGATGTGTTTGTATATATTCGTCATTGTGTTTTATTGATTGTTTTTGTATCGTTAACTTTTGGTCACCATTGTCAATTTTAGAGCCCTGAAGACTTCGGAATAAAGTCGAAACCGGTTGGCATTGTTTTTAGAAGAGTGGTTAAGTTTGAAGCCCAGACCTTCTTCATCTAAAAGTATCTACTCCATATTATAAAAAGGTCTCAAACTGTTCAGTCCTATTTCAAATCTCCACCGGTTTCATTCCCTATTTATTGATCCTCCCACTGCTCTGCAGAATCCGATTGAACATTTTCCAACCGCAGAGAAAAGATACAAAGTTATAAAATATTACTTACTGTCCAGAAGATTGCAATAAAAGAACAGCAGCATCATCTGTTCCTGAGGTGCAACGATGACCCGAAGTCGCTTAATGTGAGGAAGTAGCGACACAAGCGGTACAAAAGGGAACTAATATTAATTCCCATGCGACTTCTGGGTTCGTTTGAGTTTCCTGTACGTAAACGAAGATATAGTATACGTTATAGCCGGATATTATGGCGTATGTGTACACTGATGTGGAACCGTTCGTATTCAGGTGAAATTGGCTTATCCCACACTCGAGTCTAGTTCGATTCGTACAGCTGGAGATCAGGGACACGTGCGGAAAATGCGAGAATTTAATTGAGGGAACTAAGAGAAATGCGAGATGCGAATAGAATTCGATCAGTTGGATCGTTGGAAAAATCGTTCTCTTTTGCGCGCTCATTGCAACGGTTTATCATTCAGTTTGTACTGGGGGAATTTTGAGAGGGTTTTTTGAGATATACACTAAAATTAAATTGAATTTCAAATTCAGGTTCCATTTTATACGTCCTTACGACAGCATGATTACTTTCGAAAGAAGTAATTTGAAGATACTACTCACAGGGTCAGGAAATTCTTCAATAGCATTGAGATGTTTAGCAGTTTTTGCGAGAATGTTGAAATTCGCGAGCGAAAAAAATTTTTTTTTAATTGAATCATTCCGAAGAAAAATTTACTAATCATACTCGGATCGGAACTAAATTTAGTACGCTGTCGTTAAATATTGACTTCAACATATGTGCGAAGTTTCATTCAAATATAATGAATAGTTTGCGTTTTTTTGACATTTATTTACGATGTGATTATAGCAATTTTTTCAACAATTGCGTGTTTATATATTCTACAACGGCTTACCAAGTTTCAATCCGATCGCATACTAGTAGTTTATGAGATATTGAGGAATTGACCTCAAAAATTCAAAAAAGTAGAACTAGCTGATTATATCAACGAATATTTCACTCATTCTCACTTACCATTCTGTTTAATTCATCAAGCAGTAAAAATGATCTACCTATCCAGCAACAAACCCGGTAACCAACAAAAGTGGTTCTAACCTGCAAAAAATTCGTTAAACTTGATTTATTTCTGGAAATTCTCAAAAATATTGTAGAATCTAACTGGGAAAATAACAAAATGCTTGTATTTGACTAGTTTTGTTCCTTTCTTTCGTAAATTCTTTGGATTTTATAGGGCAGATTTGCCGATACTAGCATCCATCGAAGAAAACTAAACATTACGAATGACAATAAAACAATAGCGCTGTATTTCAACAATATTTGGAACATTTTTTAGATCCAAGACAGCCTTCACCATGAATTCAATGAATCTATGATATAACTAGTTTATAGATTGGTAAGGAATTACATTCCACTGCGACCTTGAGATCCATTGTGCCCATGATATAACTAACGTTGATAGGAGTTTGGTAATTTATCATGAATACCCGGTATATAGATGCATATAATACATATGGTGCGGACACTCTTCGATATATTTTGGGTTCGAAATGAGGTCCAAATGTTGTCAAAATACAGCTTTGTTTTCCTACTTCAGTTTTCGCCGATAGATGCCGGCAAAGGAAAATCTGCCATATAATATCTGAAATATTTACGGAATATACCGACCTGTCATATCAAAACTAGTCAAATCAGACCTTCTTTCTGATTTTCCGAGTTGGACCATGAATTATTTTCAAGAATTTCCGAAAATAAATTCATTTGACGAATTTTATTATGATTATTATAAATAATAATAATATTATGAAGGTTTCTTTCGTCTCTGAATTCACAAATCTGAAACTTGATATTTTTGAAAATCTGTTTATTACAAGAGGTATTCATTATCTCAATATTTAGTTCAAGGAAGTCTTTCAGAGTTGCGTTCTCAAAAATATCTCAAGTAATCATTTGGATCGATAGATGATAAAATTAATTTGTCTGGTTTGAAATTCGTCTGGAAAATTCGTATAGACATGAACAGCTAGGTAAGAGTAAACTTGAATATTTCCTCTAAATATTTTCATTAGTATGTAACGAAATTCATAACTTTTGAATTGAATGGGTATTTATCAATACATACATATAAAATGTATAAACCATATTTTCATGAAAGGAGATCCAAACTATCCAATAAAATCCATGAGTAATATCAATTTCCCGTTCCGTTTTTACCGTTGTTTTGGCTTCGACATAACTTCTTGTATCCATCCATGAAAGTGTTATAATAAACCTCATATTGCTCCTTATTCCCTTATACAGGGTGTTCTACAAGCTCTATGACAAACTTTGACAGATGGTAGCTGTGCTTATTCTGAACATTTTTTTTTCCTATGAACATATGTCCGATTCGTTTTTGTTAAGAAGATACAAGCATTTGAAAAATATATTTTCATGTTCAAACCATAATTATAAATATAAATTTTGATACTATAAAAACTGTTCAAAATGTCCACCTTCGGCTTGAATGCAAGCTTCACATCGACGAACTTAATCTATGAAATGGATGCAACATTTCTCCTTTCTAAACACGCCATACAAAATTTGGTGATAAATGAAGATTAGTAGCTATACGTCGAACACTAATCGAAGGGTTGTCACGGACAGCATCTATTACATTTTCCTCAGTTTCTACATTCACTTCAGTTGACCGAATGGCTTTCTTTGGAGCAGTATTGCCTGTTTCTCGAAGTCTTCGGAATGATGCACAAAATACTGTGTGAGCAGGTTGGTGTCTTTTAGGGTATTTTCTTCGGTATTCTCGAGCTGCTCTTCTGGAGTTACCATTAGAATACCCATATTCAAATACAATATCTGCATATTCCTGAGTCGTGAAAGAATGCATTGTTATTCAAAACATACACCAAGTGTGAAACCAATAATTAAAATAACGTCAGTTACCATATCAACCGATATTTTATGTCGGTCTACTTGATCAAAACATGGAAATAATTTTTTTTCAAATGCTTGTAACTTCGAAACGAGAACAAATCAGACCTATGTTCATAGGAAAAAAAATGTTTAGAATAAGCACAGCTACCATCTGTCAAAGTTTGTCATAGAGCTTGCAGAACACCCTGTATATATTTCATATTATCAATGAGTAGATGTTCCACATTTGTTTAACTCCTCTTGTATATTAGTGAGAATCCATAATGGGTGTTTTTCCTCCAAACGAAAATTCAGTAATTTTCATGAAAAACCTTCAGAACATCACATTTCAAACAGATAGTTTCAATATAATATTTTTAAAAAAATGTTTTATCACCTAAAACTGAAAAATAAAAATGGGGATTTTCATTTAAAGGGATTTGTCCTGAATGCACGATATGGCAACTTCGAATTCAGCTTTCTCAGAAAGAAAGGGACGTCAAATGTGTTACTTTGCTTAGGAAAACAGAGGTAGCTATACTTCGATCTGGTTTGAGTAGAAGACAACGACCAAGGAATAGAAAAAGAAGAGCACAGACTGTCATATTACTGACGAATCGCAAACGGAAATTGTTTGGTTATATTGACAAAAAACACGTGTGTACCACAGAATAAGAATAAATATTTCATTATTCTATAGCAAAAAAAGCTATTCTACTAATCAGCGTTGTCACTTCGTGCATGCCTGGCAAATCCCAAACCCCAATTTCGAAATCTGATTTTAAATACTTTCTGAAGGTAATTTGGGAAAATGATGAATCAAACCCATGATAATTATGTTCAAATTAACATTTGCAGTAATAATCCAAATTCAGGAAAAACCCTCATTTCAAATATCGGTCTCATTTTTCGGGAAATGGTTTCATCAGATCAATCGGATTATAGCTCAGTTAATTTTCATTCAGTGGAATTAATTGTATGTACTTGACAAAGCGACCTTAGCGCCATCATCGTTTACAGAGCCGAGTAGGACAATATTTGACAATTCTAGGATCGCGTTTTGAACCCAAAATTTTAGTGGGTAATAGCATGATGTAAAAACATGGTGTGCTCATCTTAAAAGTGAGTGACGTCAGCGAGCAGAAAGAACAAAGAGTTGCTTATTCTGTGCTTTTAATTTGCATGTTAATTCGAAGCACAGAATATACAACTTTTTGAATTTTCTGCTTGCTGACGTCACTCACTTTTCAGATGAGCACACCCTGTTTTTTACATCATGGGTAATAGTAGGAAAGTGTCGACACCTGATATATTCTCTGCATCTTGCCCTGTATCTACATTTATAATATGTTTTCAAATCGAAATACGGAACCCTATAGCATAGATATTCTCCTCAAAGAGTTCCTTGTTTTTGTCTCTATGCCAACCTCTATTCACATCGGGTCGTATTTTCCCGTTACACAGTTACACTCCAGCTTCTCTTTCATGGTTTCCTATCTCCCATCATCGTCTTTCTGTCAGATTGTAAACGTGACAGCCGTCCTACTTTGAGTGATACACATATTCCTTGTGTTGTACGTGTGTCAATTCAGATTCTGAAATTGTTTTTGATGAACCATTTTCCCGTGTCATGATGAAGGATGACGTCTGATTGAAAGAAGGATCCATTAGCTTGTGTTGGGAGATATTTAATCTCGTAATAGATGCCAGAAAAAATAAATTAAATGATGAGTTCATTGCATCTGTTCCGGGTCCATTTGAGAGTTGAGGGAACGGCACTAATTGAGTACCAAAAAACTGTAGATAAGCACTGATCTGAAGTCAGCAGCATCTGTACGTATGTTCAAATTCGAAAAAGATTGGAGTTTTTTCTGAACTGTTCTAACGAGACGATCATCTATAGATCCTTCAGAAAAAATGTTGCATCAGGACTTGTCTTTTGCTTACTAATTTTAATCCTAATCGGATCTGTATTGTTCGACCGATGGCGTAAATAACAACAATATCGCAAAAAAACCTAGAAAAGCACTGCCTTGAAGGCAGCAGCTTTTGAGCGCCTGTTCAATGAAGATTACCGCTTTGGCAACTTATTTAAACGTGCGCGTAAAAGCTGCTGCCTTCAAGGCAGTGCTTTTCTTGGTTTTTTTGATAAGTAATCGATTTCAATTTGATCTAATTTGTATTTTTGAAAATGAAATTTTGAATGGGTATATCTACGGAATCATTAGGGGGATTCCACTCATTCACGAATTCGACCTTCGTAATTAAACCCCAAACCTTCTCTACCAATATCGAGTTTCTAAGTCGTTTCTTTCGGGAGTTATTGTGTTTACGCAGTCGGCCTAACAGCCGACCAAGCTGCTGCTCGACGGAATTCTATAACAACGATGTAAATCATAACAGATCTGACTCCTTAATCAGACAACGAGAAAAATTTTAAGAATCGTTTTATTTCGATAATTTCGTTTTTTGAGGCTCCTGAAGAAAATAATTGTACGAATGTTCTAATTATTGTCTGATGACGGAGTCAGATATAAATTCTGAAACGTTACAGCTCAATTTGTTGATCCTTTATATTGCTCATAAGGGAACATTCTTCTAAGAACTGCCTGAGACGAATGGTTTGAATTACGCAATGCGCAAAAGCACTTTCTATGAAATTTGATTTATGTTCAATTTAAAGAAGTTTTGTTTCAGTTATTGGGAGTTACAACCTAGAAAGTAGGTACCTGAATAATAACAAATATATCCTGGCTCATTCGCCATTTTGAACTCTAGTAATCGCACTTTTTTTAGTCTGCACACTGGTCTGTACTACTCTCGAAAAAAAACCTACGATATTTCGATTTCCTGAAAGAGAAAGTTGTGAGACAAAGCCACAAAGTGAACTAACTAACATGATTATTGGATTCCGAGTACTTTTAACATATTCTCAAATTCGTCGAAGTGAGGAATCGATTTGGCTCCTGCATCATTTTGCAACTCTTGGAAATAATTTCGTTACCGATGTCTTTTAAGAGGTTTTTTGCACTCACATCTCAATCGAAGGTCCAAAAAGAGTTATTCATTTTTCGGACCAATCGATAGCCTCTTCTAGTGACATATCTCGTATTCTTTACAACTTGAATTGGTTTTCAATACAGAACGTCTCTATTCGATCCGAAACAACATTGGAAACCCGATATTATATTTGTAACCAGTTGATTTGAACAACCTCAAGGTAAGTATCGAGACATTCAGGGTGTTCCAAATTGGACACTGCTGAAGGAAAGTCCTATTTCTGTGCCAAATAGAAAAAAACAAAGTTACCGGGTGATTCTCGAAAATTTTCGTTTGAGAAATATTGCTTTTACTTTTTTCAACGTCAATTGAATTCTCTGCAATATTTTTCAATACGACTCCCCTCTTTCTTCACATATTTCCATAGATACTCGATAATATTCTGGATTGTTGAGATATTTCTTCGGTCTTTTCTTTCCAAATCGACCTTCACATATTAAGTTGTGACGCAATCGTGCTGAAATATGAAAGTTCACGGTACAAGTCACTTCATGCTTCTGCATTTTTTTTCGTTTTTTCGAAAAAGGCCCAGATAATTTTTTATTTCATTATAGGAAGTTCAACAGAAGTTGCGAGCTTAACAGATCTTTTATTGCTTCAATAAACAAGTTGGATGCCTAAAATTTCCATAGTTTCATTAACCATCTTATCCCCCAAAGCCTGTTTAAAGATAAAAGTTGAGAATTCTATATCTAGAAGATAACTCCAAAAAATTATCAAGTATGTTATATAAACTGCTCCACAAGAGTCAGGGATATTGTATTCAATCGTTTTTAAAAGTATGTAATCTTCGAGAAAATCGCTGTAAAATCATTTGAAACTCAATAACAACTTGAATCGATCCAATAAAAATCAGTATGAGACATTTCGTCAATCTGGTCAATTTTTTTCTGAAGTTTGGTTCTTTGCATATGCTTCATGAATGTTCCTATTTTGGAATGAAGTCAGTTTATCGACGGCTTCGATTTGAAACGAGTTTTCTGAAAATGCCAAGACGTAAATTAACAAATGCTGAGGCTAATTGGGCTAACAGAATGCTACAGGGTGGCCTAACTCAGGTTGTTGTAGCGGAAAAGTTCCAAGTCAGCCAAAGTGTGATATCTCGACTTTGGAATAGGTTCAGGGAGACAGGTTCTGTGTTGGAAAGACCAAGGCTTGGTGGGCGACGAAAAACAACACCTGCTCAGGATCGTCTCACCCTTTCGGCGAGAAGAAACCTTACATCTACGTGTAGAATGCCACGGAATACTCTTCAAAATGCAGATGGGGTCCAAGTTTCCATCGAAACCATCAGACGACGTTTGGGAGAGGTGAATCTAGATTCTAGACGTCCAATAAGAGGACTTCCACTAACACGTCACTATAAGCGTCAAAGACTGGAATGGGCAAGGCAACATATCAATTGGAACGATCAATGGCGTAGTGTCCTTTTCACTGATGAATCCAGATATGGACGATTTTCAGATTCTCAAAGAATAAGGGTATGGACAATCCCACGCATACCCCGTAATCGTCGCTATGTCCAAGCAGTCCATCCATTCCGAGAGATAAGTGTTATGGTATGGGCCGGGATATGTTTCAACGGGCGCACAGATCTACACATTTGTCCTGGGAATATGACCACCTTACACTATAGGGAGCATGTCATTGACAATCTTGTGCCAAATTTTCAAGCTGCTATTGGTGAAACTTTTCAATTTCTAGACGATAACGCTAGACCGCACCGTGCAGCCATAGTTGAGAATGCGCGCGAGGAGTTTGGTATTCCACATGTACCAATACCTCCGCACCCACCAGATTTGAATTGCATAGAACATGCATGGGATATGCTCCAAAGACGATTAGATAATCATCAACCTACCCCAGAATTCTTAAATGATCTGAGAGAGCTTCTGCCCCGTTTATGGAACCAAATTCCTCAAGAAAAATTTCAACAACCTCTTGTGTAGTATGCAAAGAAGATGTCAAGCTGTTATTGATGCCCGTGGGGGCCATACATTGTATTGATAGTCTTAAAATGCTTGAATTCTCTGGAAATAAAATTTCGTTATTTTACTCGATTTTTCTTAACCACCCAGTATACGCTGCAGACCTACAGGCTAAAATTAATTTGCAACTTGAAATCATATTAATATGAATTTTCATCACAAAAATCTTATTTTAACTATATTTATCTGGAATTTAAGTCAATATCCCTAACTCATGTGAAGCAGTTTATTTGGAATCGTTATTTTGAGCTCTATCGAGATAGGTATGTAAAAATATACAGGGTGTCCCGTTTGAAAAAAAATTCATGGTTATATTTCAGATCACAGAAAATTCAATTAACGTCATTGAATTCTATGTCAGAAGCTGCTACGACAATGTTTCCACAGAAATGGAAAATTCTCAACAGAAGAAAAGTCACAGCAATATTTATAAAATTAATATTCGGTAAACACCCGGTGCTATGAAACGGTGATAGCTATGGAATGGTGGTTTTCCCCAACGAGTTTTCCACGAAAATTGTCCCTCAGACACCGACATAAGTTTTCATCCATCTGGTACAAAAATAGGACTTCGCCTTCAAAAATGTCCAATAGACGACTTCGGCCCAAGTTGCCAATCCACAATTTTCTTCACTAATTTACTATAACTGGGGTACGGGAATTTCAGGACAACTTCGACATGATAAGGTTCGCGTTATTTATAAATATCCGTAAAAGATGCCTCGGCTCCTCAAAAAAGATAATTCCTTCAAAATATAGGGTTTTGTTAAGATCATCTTTGATTGGCTGAAATTTAAGTTGGGATTCCTGATTTCATGTTAATAGTGTCAAATTTATATAGGATATGTTCCGCAAATCAACTTGGTTATTTCTGTTGCTCGTTTTCCATTTCGTAAATATGAAATATTCGGTTGGTTCCTGAAAAAAAGGTTAATTAAGGAATTTGATTGATGAAAAAACGTTCTTTCTGTCACCAGAACGACAGTCAATGTTCTATGGTAACATATCCATATCATAGAACAATCTTTATTCACTTCATGATCCATAGAACATAAAAGAGACAACAATCAACAATGGAAAAATTACTAGGGGCCGTATTTATAGTTGTTCCTTGAGGCTTCCTTACTGAAGGCCGCCTTGAATTTGCTTTTCTATGTTTCGATGCAAACAAACTTGTATATGTTTTCAAAGAAAAGCAAATTCAAGACGACCTTCAGTAAGGAAGCCTCAAGGAGCAACTATAAATATGGCCCTAAGTATGGTCTATGGATCATAACGTAAATAAAGATTGTTCTATGCTATGGATATGTAACCATGAAACATTGATTGTCATTCTGGTGCATAGACTTAATATGTCTATGTTCTGGTGACATAAAGATTGCCTTTTCATCAATCAAATTCCGTATTAAACCTTTTTTCCAGGAACCAAACGAATATTTCATATTTACAGAACGGAAAACCGGCAACCGAAATAACCAAGTTGATTTGCGGAACATATCCTTTATAAACTTGACACTATCAATCAGGAATCCCAACTTAAATTTCAGCCTAACAAAAACCTATATTTGGAAGGCATTATTTTGTTTGAAGAGCCAAGGCATCTTTCATGGATATTTATGAATAACGCGAACCTTATCATGTCGAATTTGTCCTGAAATTCCTGTTCCCCAGTGATAGTGAATTTGTGAAGAAAATTGTGGGTTGGCAACTTGGGCCGAAGTCGTCTATTTGGCCCACCCTGTACGTAATACCTCCTAAAGACGTCACCAGCTATCTCGCAAGCCCATCGAAACGCTTCAATATAATCCCCGTCAAAGAGATCCCTGTCCTAATTCCCAACTTAACGACTCACAACCTCTTATTGTGTCCCTTGTTTCCGAGTTTTCCCGACTTAAACTTGCTCTGTCCACTTTTTGCACACCTTTCGATTTTCCCGTTACGCCAAGTCGTTAATTTTCTGACCGCTCTTCGGGTTCCGTATCAGATCTTACGTCGACTTCGATACACGACTTGGAGCGTTTTTGCAGCGTCGGCGTCCTCAGGTCAGGGCCTGCTGTGTCCCTGAGGAGTTGCAAGAAGCGACGCGAAGCTCAATAAGGAATGGGTTACTTAATCTAGGATAGTGTTTCTTTCAATGGTGCTATCGGTGTACAGATCTTTGATCTTTGGATTAATTTAATTATTTTAACACGGCTGCTCTTGGAAACGTTATCATTTATCGATTTCGATTCATTTTTGCGCGCATGTTCTAGAAGAACAGCGTACTATCGTTTTGTCCAAATGTCTGTAATTTTCGATGATTGAGCTGAAAATGGTCTTAAACGACTAGGTTAAGTTCGTTAATGGGCCAAATCGGCCTGATAGTTTCGGAGTTACAGCCATTTGAAATTTTGAGGTTAATTTCCTCATATTTCAGAAACTACTGGAGCGATTAGATTGAAACTTAGCAGGTAGTTGGAACATAACGACGTGGAACTTTGAGCACAATTTTATTGAAATCTTGTGGTGACTGAATTTAAAAAAAAAATTTCTAAATTTTTTCCGAAAAAATTTTTTTTTTCTGAAACCATAGTTCATATTGGAGAAAAATTCCAGTCATACCTTGAGCTCCATATTTCACAGCAATGTATCAAATTTCAATTCGATACGGCTATTAGTTCTGGAGATATTGGTAAAAAATATTTAGAATTTCATGGTTTTCTTCTCGATATCGTTGGTTTTTTTTCGGTATAACTCAAGAAATACTTATTCGATCGTGCAGCTAGTTCAAAGATGCTGAAGGATAACATTGTGCGAACTTTCGTAATGATCGTGTCATTAGAACAATTCAAAAAAAAATTCATATTTTTTTCTTCAAATATTCAATATTTTGTGATCTTCTCATCATATTATCCTCTTTGAATTCTGTATAAACCTTCAAACTGTCATTTTTCGATAAAGTACTGAAGTTCAATCCGATCTAATCTGTATTTTCGGAAATATTGGGATAATAAATTTTGAATGTGTATGTCTGCGTAATCATTGGGTGGATTTTACCTATTTACGAGCTCGGCCTTCGTAATTGAGGTCCAAACCTTCTCTGAAAATATCGAGTTTCTAAGTTGTTTCTCTCGGAAGTTATTGTGTTTACGGTCCGGCCGTTAGGCCAACCTTAAACAGCTTTTGTTGGAATCTTCAAATTCGTTGCCGAAGCGGTCATCTACACTTAACATGCGCGCAAAAGCTGCTGCCTTCACGGCAGTGCTTTTCTAGTTTTTCTTTAGGTTTTTTCTGGGTTTTCACTAACAATATCTGGAACGGAACTATAAGATATTAAATGAAAATTTTGAAATGAATACAATAAACAAAGCTAACTGTAAGATTCGTACTCTGAAACGTTACAGTTAGCTTTGTTAGTCTGTTATATCATTCATGTATTGTTCATTAGGGAAACTGTCTTCCAAGAAACAAATAGTTCAATCCTGCAAGCCGCAAAGGCGTATTCTACAAAAAAAAAATTTTCATTTAATTTTTAATAGTTCTGTTTCAGATATCGGGAGTGAAAACCCAGAAGAAACCTGAAAAATGATGGATTTTATCCATTTATGAATTAGGACTTCGTAATTAATCTCTAACTATGCTTCGAAAATATCCCGTATCTCAGTTCTTTCTTTTCGAGGTTGTTGTGTTTACTATGGGCCACATTTCGCTGAAATTTTGCATGATTATCAAGCTGTTATTTAGTAACCAAATACCTTTAATATATCGGGGTGACTTCTGGAGGCCAGAGTTCGTTTTTTTCTAAAATTTTTTTGGTGCAAATGGTTGAAGAAAATTTCAAGGATGCGCAATTTTGCCACTTCTTTATATTCAAGAATTTTCCGGAAAATTAAAACTGTAATGGAGTGAAAAATGGAAAAATAACTAACAAAGCGCATTCTCACAAAAGAATTAAGTACATCCCAACAAAAAAACTCAAAAATACTAACTGCAGGCTAGAGACACCTCCTAAAATTCTAAATTTCTCTCAGTTCTAATATTTCACAGGGCTATTGGCAACGTCGAAGCTTGAAGTCCGCGTCCAGGTGCCTGACCTTGGGATATTAACGAGGTTCAATGAAACTTGAATGTGGCTGTGTTGTCTAGCAGTAATTTAGCGCCACGTGGTATTGTTTGTTCTTAGGAATATTATGCAACAGGTTTTTTTTTATAAATAAGAACTACGTTATTCTATCTCCAAACCTGTTCTCTACGAATTTAAATTTTACATAAATGACTTGAAGACTTGTTATTGGTTGAGAACCGTTCAAAATTTTGTTTTCGATATGTGTTTCTCAAAAAAAATATTACTCAAGGCGAAATAAGTATCACCTACATAATTGTAAATAATTTTTTCGCGCTTGTTCTGGGGAACAGCGCGTTATCATTTCGTCACGATATCTGTGATTTTCGAATTTTGAGCAGAAATTGGTCTCAAACGACTAGGTTGGACTCACTGATGAAGAATCCGTGGTCAAAATTGATTCTGTCCGTCCGGCCGTGTGCGTTGTAACTTTCGGAAGGAAGGACCTAGGAGGAGTAAATGTTCAGGTTAGGTTAAGATCCTGAATATCTCGGTTAAGTTCGTTAATGGGCCAAATCTGCCGAATAGTTTCTGTACTACAGCCATTTGAAATTTAGATTTTTCAATAACTAAAATATTTATCTGATCGAAATAAAACTTGGTTGGAAGATGAACAGTGTCAATAAGAAGAATTATCCTTGAAAAAAATCGAAAAAAAAATTTTTTTTTCGATTTTTTTTTGAAAATTTTTATATTTCATTGAAATTTCACTGAAATTTCCAAGTCACCAATGCGCAATGTGAACAACCGCGTAAAAGCTGCTGGCTTCACGTCAGTGCTTTTCTAGATTTTTGATTGTTGATAATGTATCTACTTCAAAATCATACTGTATGAATATGATATGATAAAACTGAATTAATAGTTCAAAAATACTGATGAACTACGTACTACTAACAATTCGAAAAAAATCTCAATTTTTTTTATATATTCAATATTCTCGATCTTATGATCAATATAATCCTTGAATTCTGTATGAACGTTCAAGTTGTCAGTTTTCAACAAGCACCTACTGAATTTCAATTCGATCCTATCTGTATTTTGGGAAAAATCGGAAAATAAAAGTTTTTATGGGTATATCTGCGGAATCAATGCTTGGATTTCACCCATTCAAGAATTCGACTTTCGTCATTAAGCCCCAAACCTACTCTGCAAATCGAGTCTCTAAGTTTTTTCCTTCGGAAGAAACTACTTAGAAACTCGACATTTGTAGAGTAGGTTTATTTTCCCAATGTTTTCGAAAATACAGATAGGATCGAATTGAAATTCAATACCTGATTAGCTTGAAGGATCATACAGAATTTCGTGAGGATGATGTGAAGATAACCAAATCTTTCCATGTGGAAGTAAAGGTGCGTTCGGAGGGGCCAATAAGTGTAAATATGACCCCTTTGGCAACGAATTTGAACATGCGTTGCTGGCTTCACATCAGTGAACAGGTGAAATATCCTATTTCAAGTCTGTGCTGTCCATTATGACCTTACGATATCAAAATAATTTCGATCACATAAAAAAATATTCTACAATTTATAACAGGATTTTTTACAGTCAACAATACAAAAAATTAAACCAGCTAACAAAAAACCTTTGTTTTCCTGAAACAATACCCCTCAAGCCTCAACAAATTTAACAATTAGATAATACATCCTCAGAAAAAACGCAAGAAAAACACCGAATTTTTTTCGGGCCATCTCAACGAAACAAAGCCGCCCGCGTTCTTTCGACAACAAAGAAACAAGCCGGGTCTACTCATCCAGCTAAAATCAATTTTCGGTGATAAATTCTGGTTGGGAGACGACGCCAGATGTACAGAACAATACGGCGCTGTCTTACTCGCGCAAGGTAGAAAATTAAACCTCATCAGTCAAAAAAGATTTCATCTCTTCATATAACGCCCGTGTCATCCTTTTCAATTCCTTCTATTCGCACCTTCCATTGTCCTTTAGCCGGGATGCGTATTTTGGAAATACTGCTGGTCGATTTGCGGAAATGTGAAACTTGCGAATTCGAAATTTGTTCATCTCAATTTTTCGAATAGGTTGTGATACTTTCACATCAATTGAGATTCATTCCAATATGAAATCAATTTATGAATAAACCTACTTTTTTCGATTCCAACCTTGTGGTTGTGCAATCATATAAAGGAATTTTCAAATTGCGTGGTTTTTCAAGAATAAATAAAATATAGATGGCGCACTGAATTCGTCTGGGTATTTTGACATTTAAGAAGTGTGATGTATGACATTTATGAAAATGTCTTCGCACTCGATACAAGAACGCGTTCAAATTGTAGAATTATTTTATGAAAATCAGCGTTCTGTAAAAAGTGTTTTTAGAATATTACGTGAATTTTTTGGTTTACATAATCGTCCATCTCAAAGCACTATTGGTCGAATTACTAAAAAATTTCAAGATACCGATTCGGTGAAGATCAAAAAAGTGAAAAATACAGTCGTAGCGGTAGTTCGTAAGAAAATATTGATTTGGTTCGTGAAAGTGTTGCTGAAGACCTTGGAATGTCCATTAGAAGACGTTCTCAACGAGTTGGACTTAGTGGGTCCACAACATGGCGTATTTCACACAAGGATTTAGCTTTGAACGCATTTATGGTTCAAATAACACAGGAACTAAATCCATTAGATCATTTAAAATGTCGTTCATTTGTCAATTTCATCAATGAACAACCAGCTGATTCTTCTCAAAAAATCATGTTTTCCGATGGGGCACATTTTCAACTTGGTGGCTTTGTTGATAAACAGCATTGTCGTATCTGGGGTGAGGAAAATCCACCAATTATTCATGAGAAACCTACGCATCCTAAAAGAGTCACTGTTTAGTGTGCATTATGGTCAGGTGGTGTAATTGGACCTTACTTCTTTGAAAATGCTGCTGGTGAAGCTGTACCTGTCAATGGTGATCGATACTGCCGAATTTTTGAGGCCTGAATTAATGAATATTGATCTTGAGGACATCTGGTTTCAACAGGATGGCGCTACACCTCATTTTGCAAATGACACAATTGATTTAGTGAGACAAAAATTTCCTGGATGAATAATCTCCAGAAACGGTCAAGTGGCCACCAAGATCAAGTGATTTGACACTGATGGACTATTTTCTTTGGGGTTATATGAAAAGCCAGGTCTATAAGAATAATCCACATTCGATTCCTGAACTAAAATATGAAATTATTCGTATCATTAGTGAGATAGAACCTCAATTTTGTCAAAATCTCATTGAAAATTTTAACAAAAAAGTAGACGTCTGTAGAGCTGCAGGAGAGGCCATTTGACATATTATTTTTCGTGTATAAATGTCAAAACTGATACTTCAATTACCAATAAAAAGTTCTTGAAAATGAATGCAAATTATGTGTTATTTATTCTTGAAAAAAAACGCTCAATTTGAAATACCCTTCACAATTCCATTAGACATCCCATCGTTTTAGTAAAATAATAGAGTTTGTAATTATTTTACTTCAATTGCGATTCCTTCATATTATATCAAATAAACATTATGAACGAGTCCACCTTAGTTCGATTCCAACTCTTGTTGTTGTGCGATTAAATCTATGAGTTAACAATTGATTTTGTTGTAAAAACTGTTTGGATTAGATTCTAAAATGGAAATGGAAATTCATCAAGAAAATAGGACAAAAATTTCATTTCAGTTTGTTTACATGTGTATAACCTCTGCGAGCCAGTCCTAAAGCGGCTAGAGTAACGTGATCCCAGATCTGCAATCTGGTTGGCACCCCAAAGCAGCCCAAATTCCTGCTAAAATTCTGATTAGCTCGATTCAAGGTCATATGTGCGTTGACATAGATTTCCCAAGTAAATGACGCAGGAGGTTTATCTGGTTGGTCTGGGGGCGATTCTTGAATTTCGATCAAGAATTGAAGAGTAAGACAATTGCCATATGTTCGCGTCGATTTTCTGAGTTAAATATAAATAGCAAGTAGACATGACCTACTCATGGAACCAAATGTCAGTCGACAATCGAATGTTATATTTCTCATACTCCGCACCACTCGTTGCCAAGTCGAAGGAATCGTTGATAAGGTTATGTTTATATTCCGATTTTAAATTTCTCGATATCTTGCATTCAGTTAGTTTCTTGAATATTTGCTTCAAAACATGGTTGAAATGGCGAATAGAACTCTCACAAATTTTGCAGATGCGCGAGAAAACTTAGAAAATATACATAAACCCATGGCAATTGTCATACACTTCAATTGGTTTCGTGCGTCGTTTGACATTTGTCATACGTTGGAGGTAAAACAAACTCACTTTTCCGCTTTGTTTATGGTATGAAATACAGCATTTTCAACAATTTCAGGATAAATTCACAAGTTCAAATGATTTATATTCATAGAATTGGTGAATTACTAGACCCGTAAGGCCAAGTTATTGTGTCGTTGTGAAATGCAACATAAATACACCGAGAGACCAAGGAATACATTCGCTTTGTTTACATTTGCGAAGAGCGATTATTTGGAGATTTTAGTGATTTTATTAATTTTACAAGTGAAATTTTGTGATAATGGATCTGATTAACTGATATTCAATCTCAGACGATTATCGTTCAAAACGATATAAATGAAAATTGCAGTATTTATTCTTGTCTTTTGAAGCCTAGAGTATCCACATCAGAGATAGCATTTATTATAGGTATAACTATTGAAAATGAAACAGTAAAATGTTTGGCTCATTTATTCCTGAAAATAAACAGCAGAATGAAATCCAACAAATGTAAGGAATGGAAAAAACATGGGTTCCAGAAAACTTCTCAGTACTATTTCAAATAACGTTCTATGTTGCAAATTATCAAATTACTACAATATTGGTCTGCAGTTGCTATGTCAGTGCTATCAAAATCTTCAATTATATATTTATTATACTGCATATATGTTAAAAATAAAATAATTCATATGAAATTTTTTCCTTGAACACCGGTTTCGATTCATCCTCAAAAATGCTTTGCAATCCATATAAAGTGTTTTTCATTATGCGGATGCAACATTAAGGCTTTCATAATCATTGCTTTCATGCAACATTTTGACGAATTTATCACATAACGAATTGCCTTGATTGGCTTTATATATCATATAGAGATGCGAGTGGTAACCAATCAGGATGGGATTGTCCATCATAACGCCAGCTATCGTAGTGTCGAGAAGATATAATTCTTGAAATGTGTATAACAAACACGAAATATTCTTATCATACTTATCTCATCATGAGTCATCTTATTAAACAGAACAAATTGAATAGATAGTCTAACATTATTCCTCAACTAGTGTGGAAATGGCTCCAACAAACTCTACTAGTTTGTTACTTTGTCAGAACAGTTTTTTCAATTTATGGCGAGAATATAGGATGTTTGCCTTCTCTGGGATAGTTCACATAGTATTCTATTTCTTCTTATACCAGATAAAATTCAGGGGAATGGGTCAAAAATGCAAATATACAAATATAAAGTCTACACTACAATATATCTGAAACATCGGATTCCTTCGTCTCTCGGTGTATTTATGTTGTATTTCACAACGAAACAATAACTTGGCCTAGTTATTCACCAATTCTATTAATATAAATCATTTTAACTTGTGAATTCATCCTGAAATTGTTGAAAATGCTGTACTTGATAACATAAACAAAGCGGGAAAGTGAGGTTGTTTTACCTCCAACGTACGACAAACGTCAAACGACGCACGAAACCAATTCTTGATCGAGATTCAAGAATCGGCCCCCAGTGCTACTACGTTAAAACGAGAAGAAGGTAAAACAGATCCCACTCTTATCTACTTACGCGGTGGTTTCTTCTTAACCTGCAGGTAATCCTCTTCCATCTCGACCACTATGGGAGCCGTGACCGGCTTCTCCGTTTCCGGTTCCTCCTTGATCAGATCCAGGCTGCTCTGTCTGGCCGCCAGGACGTGACGCGTAGGCACTTTGTCCTGGTGGACGTCGTCTTCAGGAAGTTCTTCCGTGTTCATCACGAAACGTGGTGCGTGTCGTGTTGTTAGGTTGTCATTTCACTGTTTTCTTGCTAGAAACTCGGACGTCGGCAATGTGCGAACTTTGACTATACGACTATTTATACTTTTTAACTGGTCGAGAGCGAGATCTGCGGGTATTTTTAGAGGAATCGGCGGCACGTTGCTCGGACATGAGATTTGTTATGCAGTTTTCGCTTAATCTCAATTATGTTTCGGTGGGAATGATGAAGAACTCGAAGATCGATTGCGTCAGTTTGCACGTTGTTGTCTAGGTATGTTTGTGAAAATTTTCGTGTTTTCAAAATATATCGTTTTCTGTGGGATATCTTTATTTCGCAAATCGTAGCAATTATTGAGATGGGACGTTTGGGACAGGAGTCTGTTTGCAAATACAAATTTTTTTTCAGGCAATATATTTATCAGTTGCAGAAATATATTTAGTTTTTGTGACGATAGATTCATTTTTCGTTTCGATATATTTATTTTACACAATATGTTTACGAGTTGGTAGTTTCAAATATACATATATAAAATCTACGGATGTGAAGTAAGCAGCTTTTCGCGCATGTCAAAATTCGTTGCCAATGCGGTCATACTCTGAAAGAATAAAATTTTGTTTTCCAATTGTTCGAATGACACGATCATCACGAAATTTCGCACGAAGTTGTCCATCAGCAGTTTCCAAACATATCGCCAAGTTTCATCATGATTGAATCAGTAATTTTTGAGTTATTTCGGAAGAAACATCGATATCGAGAAAAATAACACGAAATTTGACTTTTTTTTTTAAGTTTCTCCGAAAACTATGATCGGATCAAACTGCTGGTACACTACTGTGAAGTATGAAGCTGAAGCCCTGAGCAAAACTTTTTTTCGAATATGATAAACAGTTATCGAAAAAAAAATTTGAACAAATTTTTTTTCAATTACTGACTGTACGGACTAAACAAAAGTCTGCAGAAATATTCGCGTTGTTATACCCCAATTAACTGCCAAGGTTCAAACCAATAGTTTCAGTAGTTCCCGAGTTATCACGGAAGTGACCTCGAAATTTCAAAAGGCTTATTTTGAATTGTCTAATATACAGGGTGAGTCTTTAAGTTGTTCATGTATTTTAACTATATATTCCTCTCATCAAATAAACACTTTTTTCATTTACCGTCTTTCCAGATTCGGCCCCAGTAAAAAGTTATAAGCATTTGAATATTCCTCAATGTGCTAATACACTCCTGCACTTTGTTTGCAAGTTCAACACAGATATTACTCACGGTAATTTGTATTGCAGAATAATCAATCCATTGATTGAAATTCAAGGAAATTTGAATGAAAAAGTTCAAAAAGCACTGCCGTGAAGGCAGCAACTTTTGCGCGCATGTTCAATGTAGATGACCGCTTCAGCAACGAATTTGAACGTGCGCGCGTACCAAATTTCAGTTCGATACGATCATAAGTTCTGTAGATATCGGGAAAAAATATGTCAAATTTCGAGGTTTTCTTCTCGATATCGTTGATTTTTTCGGT
This sequence comes from Myrrha octodecimguttata, assembly GCA_958510865.1. Classification (NCBI taxonomy): domain Eukaryota; kingdom Metazoa; phylum Arthropoda; class Insecta; order Coleoptera; family Coccinellidae; genus Myrrha; species Myrrha octodecimguttata. The sequence continues at coordinate 77,335,716 of OY294057.1, forward strand.
ATTACTCGAGAAATACTGATTCAGTCCTGATTAAACTTCACAGCTAGTTTTAAGATGCTAAAAGACAACTTTATGCAAAATTTCGTGATAATCGTGTTATTAGAACAATTTGAAAAAAAAATTTATATGATTTTCTCATCATATCATCCTCATTAAATTCTGTATGAAACTTCGAACTGTTATTTTCGATGAAGTACTGAATTTCAATTCGATCTGATCTGTATTTTTGGAAACATTGGAAAAATAAAATTTTGATTGGGTATATCTACGGAATCATTGGGCGGATTTTACCCATTCACGAATTCGACCTTCGTAATTAAGCCCCAAACCTACTCTACAAATATCGAGTTTCTAAGTCGTTTCTTCCGGAAGTTATTGTGTTTACGGTCACCCTAACGGCCGACTGCGTAAACACAATAACTTCCGAAAGAAACAACTTAGAAACTCGATATTTGTAGAGAAGGTTTGGACCTTAATTACGAAGGCCGAATTCGTGAATGGGTAAAATCCACCCAATGATTCCGTAGATATACCCAATCAAAATTTTATTTTTCCAATATTTCCAAAAATACAGACCAGATCGAATTGAAATCCAGTACTTCATCGAAAATAACAGTTCGAAGTTTCATACAGAATTTAATGGGGATGATATGATGAAAAAATCATATAAATTTTTTTTTTCAAATTGTTCTAATAACCCGATTATCACGAAATTTTGCACAAAGTTGTCTTTCAGCATCTTAAAACTAGCTGTGAAGTTTAATCAGGACTGAATCAGTATTTCTCGAGTAATACCAAAAAAATCAACGATATCGAGAAGAAAACCTCGAAATTTGACATATTTTTTCCCGATATCTCCAAAACTTATGATCGTATCGAGCTGAAATTTAGTACACTGCTGTGAAATCAGAAGGTCAAAGTGTGAGTATAATTTTTTTTGGATATGATGAATGGTTTCCGAAAAAAAAATTTTTTTGTAAAAAAATTTCGAAAAAAATTTTTTTTTAAATTTATTGACGATATGATCTTGACGAAATTTGGCTCAAAGTTGCGCGTCGTTGTACTCCACCAAACTGCCAGGTTTGAATCCAATCGCTCAAGTAGTTTCTGAAATAAAAAATAAATAACTTCAAAACTTCAAATGCCTATAACTCCGAAACTATTCGATCGATTTGGCCCATTAACGAACTTAACCGCGGCATTCCAATGCGCGACCTACCCTGAAAGTTTCAAGTCGCTAGCTCACTTCGTTCGACAGTTATCGTGTCTACGGCCGGCCGGCCGGACAGAATCGATTTTGACACCGGATTCGTCATCAGTGAGTCCAACCTAGTCGATTGAGACCATTTTCGGCTCAATCATCCAAAATTACAGACATTTGATCAAAACGATAGCACGCTGTTCCCCTAGAACATGCGCGCAAAAAACTCATTTACTCACTTAATTTTTATGATTTGATACTTTTTGCGGTATTATTGTGGAAAAAATATGTCACTACACTTGACCATTGAAACACTCATCTTCCACTTGAAATTCGTTCAATATCCAGTTGATTCCATCATGAGATTCAACACAATTTCAATCTTGCCCATTCTCATATTGAAAATTCCATAATTATTCTAATTTTCATCAAATTTATAAACGAATTATAAGAAATCACTCAACTAACCTAAAAACATTAATTGAACTCTAGTATTCTATGGAAAGCCTGGTCCATAGACATGGACTATGTCTGTGCTCTGGTCACGAATTAGCTAAGACCTAATATTTAGTCTATGCGAAATAGATTAATATTTCTGTGTATTCTATGTTCTATGTATGGGTAAACGTGAGCGGAGCATAATTCATAGTATTCATTAGCTCAGGGGCGGATCCACGAAAATAAGGACATTTCTCGAATTTTATCAGATTTTATAACATTCAACGTTGAATATCTCGAAATCGGTTCATTCGAGGAAAAATAATAAGGCATAATTAAGTATTCTAAAATAATTGAGGATTCTTATAATGACTCAAGGTAAACTTCATCTGCATTATTCATGCTAATAATTTTATAGTTTTCTGAATCGGGGAGTCTATAACGAGAAAACTTTTTTTCCGAATTTGGATTATTAGTGCAAATGCAAATTTGAACATAATCATTATGGGTTTGATTCATCATTTTCCCAAATTACCTTCAGAAAGTATTCAAAATCAGATTTCAAAATTGGGGTTTGGGATTTGCCAGGCATGCACGAAGTGACAACGGTGTTCAGTAGAATAGCTTTTGCTGCTATAGAATATTGAATTATTTATTCCTAATCTGTGGTACACACGTGTTCTTTGTCAATATAACCAAACAATTTCTGTTTGCGATTTGTCAATAATATGACAGTATGACAGTCTGTGCTCTTCTTTTACTATTCCTTGGTCTTTGTCTTCTACTCTAACCAGATCGAAGTATAGCTATCTCTTTTTCCCTAAGCCATTGCCATATCGTGCACTCAAGACAAATCCCTTTAAATGCAAATCCCCAGTTTTATTTTTCAGTTTTAGGTGGTCAAACACTTTTTTAAAAATATAATATTGAAATTATATGTTTGAAATGTAATGTTCTTAAGGTTTTTGATGAAAATTACTGCATTTTCGTTTATAGGCAAAACCCCCATTACAATGCTGCGTCAGTATTCTACAACGAACTTCAAAGTTTGAAACAGATCGCATATGTTGTTCTTGAGACATTGAGGAAATAACCTCGAAAATACAAATGAGTATAATACCGAAACCGTTCAGTTAGTTCAACTAACTTCTTTAACCCAACCGTTGCATTTCGCATTCAAACTAACCCTAACTACCACTACTGAACATTTCAAATCTAAATATCACATATTAACTGTGCAGCGGCACAGATGGCGCTATATTCGAATCAACCATCCATGTTCGGTCATTTTTAAGACGTCAATTTACAAAATACGGCTGAGCGTTCTTCACGGGACGCTGATTCTGAATATTCATAACGCTTAGAGCACATCTCATCAAAATTAATTCCACATATATTCTGGAGTGATGGATGCGTGAATAATTCGAAGTGTGGGTTGATGATTTACTGGATCTGTTTATTGATGCCCTGATATTTTGGTGTAGTTGACTGAGGTGCACCGGTTGCACCGAGTGTCGCGGATAATGAATCTTGTTTAATGGATATTTACCGAGATCACTTGACAGTTACGCGAAATTGATGAACTGAAAGTTAAGCAGTACCGTATATGTATATAATATACCTACTCCATTCATTTTTATAAACTATCCCGGATGGCCAGGTCTATCAAGTTTTTTTACTTGAAACTGTAGCAGGTTGGTACTCGTGAAATATCGACAATGTCAAACTAATTCTCAGCGACGTTTCCAAATGCCAATGCCAAATTCTACTCTCATTCTCAACATAATCATTACGCTTGGGAACTAAAAATGCCGAAGGTAGTTTTGAAGAACCAGAGACAAAGTATCAGGAAGTGCTATGTAGAATTGAAATCTGCTTTTTCTGATAGTTACCCTGATAATTTGGAATCCTTAATTTATCACAAGCTATCAAACATTTTCATACTGGAGAATTTCAAGTTGTGCAAAAAAGTATTTAAAAGTCTTCTTCAGGCTTATTTGAATTGAATTGAGAATTTCGAAAAGTAGGGAATTCCTGGGTTTGTCTATTCGTTCAGAAGTTTTACTGCAGGGATATTCGAGTATTTTCATTTTTTCTTCGAATGAACTATCACGAATTAACGGACTACTCTATCCATTATTTTTCAGTAAAATTTCAACACTCGATTCTTGATTTCCGTACAAGAAAATAGCATAACTGAATTTTTCAACCATGTTTATATACGTGACATATTCCCAGTATTAATATTAACCAATAGAATTCATTATTTTCGCAAAGTAAATTCACATTATGAAAATACGTTATCACTACGACCACTATGTAGAGAGGACAACGTTGTGTAGTCAACTGACAGGACAATGACTATAACCTAACATTTTCAAAATATACAGGGTGAAATGTGTCAGAAGGTCATGGCCAACCGGTATAATTTATAAAAGTGAAGAGAGTATAAACCGTGCTGACAGTCTTTGACATATGTGCAGGGTAAAGGTTGATTCTCACTATACGTTCCGTAACCTTCCAGTATCCCTTCCGTATAATTTACGTCCAAATTTATAAGAGAAAATGTCATTTAGACGGAATGTGAACGGAACGTATAGTGTGCATACGTATAGTACGTTTAGTAAGAATCAACCTTAAGTCTTCAAGGTGTAGATTTATTTCAACCAGAGATTCGCCCTATCAAATAAAACAGTTTTTTCATTCTCTTCCTCTCCAGGTTCGGCTCAGGTGAAAAGTTATAAGCCTGCAAATATTTCCCAATGCGCTGAAATACACTCTTGCACTTTATTTGCGAGTTCAACACAGATTTCTCTTACGGTCATCTCCACTGCATGAATACCAATTCATTTCTGGAAATTCGAAGAAATATGATTGAAAAAACTTATTGAATTCTTATAATTTCGGATTTTTTACGGTATAATTGTGGAAAAAATATTTCACCAGACTTGACGATCGAAACACTAAACTTTTAGTTGATATTCGTGCAATATCTAGTTGTTTCCGCCATGAGATTCCTCACAATTTCATTGTTGCCCATTCTCATATTAAAAATTCGATAATTATCTTGATTTTCATTATCTACTTCATTGAGAAAAAGCCTTCGTGTGTGCTATTTATAGGCTTTGTTACTGTGTCCTCAACCGACTGAAAGCACAATACGATAATTTTCGACCCAACAGGGAAAGCTGGCCGGTATCGTCTTACTGAAAAATTTCTTGCCTAGTCCAGAATCGAACCTACCACCTTTCTCTCATGACTCCGACGCTCTGTCCACTGAGCAACCCAAATTCAAAAAAGTCTTTCTCTGAAATTCGCCGATAGGTTGAAAAATAGTTGTGAGAAAAAAAACATACATCTGTGGAGCGTAAAGCTACTTTCAAATAAACAAAATCCCGCTTCTTTCCCGATACGAATATGTTTCATTCCTAACTTAATTCCGTGCTCTCATGGAAACACCTCGCATACTTTCAGTTATTAAATGCGGATTTATAACGCATATGTGGCTCTGACATATTTCCAGAACTTTTGTCAACGCATAAATCACGGAGGGTCATAAATCGTTGAAAGATCCGACTGCTGTTGAGGAGGGGGAGGGTTTCCAGATGGATTATGGGGTTTCGTTTATGTCCCAGGTATTTTGTCGTCTATGATGTCTGGAAAGGAGAATTGTCATCAATCAAATCGAGTAAAGAAAGTTGTGAAGTACTGTGGCATCCGCATGCTCGTAAGGGAAGAATTTGAAGCCTTAATTCCATTCAGATTTGGTTGCTTGAGAGAGACATCTTTTATTATACAGATTTTGTAACGTTACAAAACGCTCCACTGTCGATTTCAGTTTCCATCGCGAAAATACGTCATACTAATAATTTCAATCCCAATCGCAAGCAAAAACGCCTTACTGAAATTATATGATCGGTCGCTAAAAAACACTCTTCGCTTTGACGGTTGAGTGTGTGTTTCGCATGCGCGACCCCTCCAAGTCGGTCTAGCCGATGGAAAGTTCTTGCTTTTGCTGCGTAGAAAGTTGTAGATTCAACACCTTGCTAGAGTTTGACGAATTAACGAACTTCGTAATCCATTAAAATCGTGGAATTTTGCAGTTTTATTGTTTCTTATAAGACGTCTATTCAAAAGGCGTCTTTGTACCAGGGCTACCGCCTACTGCTTCATCTTTGTACCGGGGCTACCGCTCACTGAAACATCTTTGTACCGGGGCTATCGCCCACTGAAACATCTTTGTACCGGGGCTGTCGCCCACTGAATCATCTTTATACCGGGGCTATCGCCCACTGAACCATCTTTTCACCGAGCTACCGACTACTGGATTATCTTTTTACTGGGACTAATGCCCATTTGAATATTCTACTACCGGACCCAGAGTTTGACTGAAACATCTTAGTACTAGAGGCAATCATTACTGGATTATCTTAATACTGGAGCTGATTATGACTGGAATACCTTTATTCCGAAGCTAATTATTACTGGAATATCTTAATTCTGGACTTTATTCTGGATGGAATCTCTTGAAGCCGGACTACCTGCATAATACCTGTATTTTGAAGGATCATACCACCGGATCCTTACTTTTAAGATAAGTGCTTCTTCGAATCCCGGATCTCAGATTCACTGTACCTAAATTTGTGTTTGTAAATAGCAATTTTAATTGTAAAGTTGAAATAAATAGATAGGGAGTAAGAGGTTGCATCATTACCACCAGATTAACGATTGGGGATACATTCAGGAGTTAATTTAATTTCAATTTCTCCAAGGCATTCGATAAGGTGAATCATAATATACTAACTGACAAAGAAACTGCATCACCCAGAAGGAGCTGTCATGTTACCTCGAATAAAGACAAAAGGTGACCTACTTGGATGTGCAATAGTACCCCATACCATAACGTCTACTGTCAGGTGTACATGACGCTCAACATCGAAATTACTATCACGTCCTTTTCCCCGACGTCGTCCAACCATTCTTCGGCCATCATGTGCATTTAAGGAGAATCGAGATTCATCAGAAAAGACGACCTGATGCCATTCCACGTTCCAATTTTGTCGTTCTCTGCACCACTGTAATCGTTGCCGGCGATGCTCAACCGTAAGAGTCAACACAAGATGGGGTCGATAAAGCTGCAGTCCAAAAGACCTTATGCGGCGGTAAACCGTTTGTACAGTTACCAGATGGCCTTGTTCTCCTAACCACTCATCAGCCAAAGATCAAATTGTCACGAATCGGTCTCTAATAGCCATAAGTCTTAGACGTCGAACTTGAACCTCATTCGTGCCCCTTCGACGTCCGGTGCCTACTCTTCTTCGATTTTGGGCATTATCAAACCACGCTTGACAACATCTCATAACAGTAGTTGGGTTGCTGTTCGTTAGTGATTTCTCGAAATGACAACCCCGCCTTCCGTAGATCAATAATTCGACCTCTTTCAAATTCACTTAGCTGGCGATAAATTCCGCGTACACATGCTCTAAGCCTTTTAACAACAACTAAACATCGACTTTGGATCCCCTCGAACAGCTAGTTTGTTATAAAAAATAAAAAAATTGTAGAAAACGACTACAATATTCGAGGAACGAAAAAGTTCACATGAAAAAACCCTCACCATCTTTTTCTGCAAAATTCAAACATTTACTTCTTGCTGTACTATCTATTTTTTCCAAAAAAAAATTAAAAATTTAAACAGCTCCTTCTGGGTGTTTTCTCTGTCAGTTAGTATATTTCGTGGAGGAAGCTATCGGCATTTGGTATCTCGGGAAGACTGCTCGATTGGTTCATGTCATACTTAGATAGTCGCAAAAGATTAAAGTTCGAGCTTCTTTCTCCTTTCCATATGTGGATCCACTCGGGTGTTCCACAGGGCAGTCACCTTGGGCCTTTTATGTTTCTAATGTACATTGATGACATTACTACTTATTTCAGATTCGCAAGGTTCCTCCTATTTGCAGATGACTTAAAAATCTTCTTTGTAGTCAACATCTTATTGGATATGCTCAGTCTCCAGTCTGATCTGGATTTGAGAGCGCTTGGTTTTGTTTTGAGTCACTCCCATGAATTCAGTGACATCGATACTTATATCTATATGTAACCTTGGTAAGGCCTTATCTTGGCTTCACATCTTCTGTGTGGTATCCCTATACGTTTCAGACAGTGACAGCTTCGAGAGTGTCCATAATAAGTTCCTTCTTCATATTTCCTATAGAATGGGCATTTCTTTATTCAATTTTTCGACAACCCACGTTAGGTCTTTACTTCGCTAACCAACTTTGAAGTCGCATAGGATTAGGAGCCATGAATTGCTTTTCATCTGGCTTTTTATGGGGAAACTGTTGACACCTGAGCTTCCCTCTCTCTCTCTTTGGCCTTGGCGTCCCACCCAGAAATACTAGAGAGTCTGTCTTACTCAATATTCCTAACTACAGGCTCAATTACACAAAAGCATCTCCAGGTCCGAGAATTTCGGAAATTTTGTGATTTGGTTTATTCCGTGAATGAATAAATAAATAAATTATTCAGGAAGAACGAGATCTTTATGGAGAAAACCAGGTCTCGGCTATTCAACAGGAGACATCAATCATTTTTACGCGCTTGTTCTGGGTAACAGCGCGTTATCATTTCGTCACGATGTCTGTAATTTTCGAATTTTGACCCGAAATTGATCTCAAACGACTAGGTTGGACTCACTGATGAAGAATCCGTGGCCAAAACTGATTCTGTCCGTCCGGCTGGCCGTCCGGCCGTGTGCGCTGTAACTTTCGAAAAGAAGGACCTAGAGTCTTGAAATTTTCAGGTTAGGTTGAGATCCTGAATATCTCGCTTAAGTTCGTTGATGGGCCATCTGAAATTTTGATTTTTCAATAACTCGAAAAATATTTACCTTATCGAAATGAAACTTGGTTGGAGGATGGACAGTGTCAATAGGAAGAATTATCCATGGAAAAATTCGACAAAAAAATTTTTTTTTTGAAAATTTCATTGAAATTTCACTGAAATTTCCAAGTCACCAATTCGCAATGTGAACAAGCGCTTAAAAGCTGCTGACTTCACGTCAGTTCTTTTCTGGATTTTTTTTCAATAAGTTCGAGAAAATACAGTATGTCGAATTAGGTGCGCGACCTAATCTGAAAGTTTCAAGTCGCTAGCTCGCTCCGTTCGACAGTTATCTTGTCGTGGGCCGGCCGGCCAGACAGAATCGAAACCGGATTTGACATCAGTGATTCCGACCTAGTCGCCTCAAAATTCTAAAATTGCAGACATTCGGACCAGACGATAGCCCGCTGTTTACCTCGAACATAGGCGCAAAAATTGTTTTCGTTGACATCTATTGGTTAGGTTGAGTTGAAATTTTTTCCGAGCCTTCAATTACCAATTCCTCAAGCAAGTAGGAACTTTCCTCCAGATTTTCGAGACGAAAAATCATCTCGCAACCCCATTTCGTACAATATCGGATCCGCTGTAATCACCGGCTGAATTCTTTACGTATACGTACATGTTGAACGCTGAGTAACCGACAACCCCAGCTACTGTAATATCCATTATTATTATAGGATGTCTGGGGAAATATATATTTATCAACTCGAGTCAACCCAAATCCCATCTATTTTTCATAGAACACAAGGGGCAGAGTTCTTAGGAAGTAGGCTCACGACTCTGCAAGGAATCTCTGCTGAGAAACTACCTCCTATATTTCTACGACAAACGCTTATACCGAAAAAAATCAATATACAGTGTGAGCCTCTAAGTTGTCGATTTATTTTAACCATAGATTTCTCTCATCAAATAAAATACTTTTTTCTTTTACCAGTTTTCCAGGTTCGGCTCAGGTAAAAAGTAATAAGCATTCAAATATTTCTCAATGAGCTAATACTTTCCTGCACTTTGTTGGCAAGCGCAACCAATCCAATCCATTGATTGAAATTCACAGAAATATGATTGCATTTACCCGTTTAATTCTTATGATTTGGTACTTTTTGAGGTAATACTTTGAAGAAAACATAGCACTTCACATATCCATTGAAACACTAATTTTCAATTCAATATGCGTGCAATATATAGTTGTTTCTTCCATAAGATTCTACACAATTTCATTCTTGCGCATTTTTAGTTTGAAACTTCCATAGTTTTCCTATGTTCATCAAATTATTATATGAAATCACTCAACTAACCTGAAAATATCAATTGAACTCTAGAATTATATGGAAAGTCTTGTCCATAGACATGGAATATATCTGTGGCCTGGTCACGAAATAACATAGACCTAATATTCGGTCTTTGCGAAGTAGATAAATATTTATTGTATGTATTTTGTTCTCCGGGATAACGTGGGCGAAGTTCAATTCATGGTCTTTACTAGATCAGGGGCGGTTACACAAAAAAAGGGGAATTTCTTGAATTTATCCGATAATATAACATTCAACGTTGAATATCTCGAAAACGATTCGTTTGAGGAGAAATTATAATGAATAATTGAGAATGATTAAGAATTCTTATATCAAGATAAACTTTATCTGCATTCTTCATACTCATTTCTTAAAGTTTAATCGATCAGTGAGTTTATAATCAGAAAACCGTTTGAATTGAGATTGAATTGATTACTTTGAAATACGTATCAAATTATTATTAGTTAAAGAAACTATGTCAAAGCAACAAAAAAGTTTTCTTCGGAAATTTCAACAGCCTGTATCTTTTTACCGGGGCCTGACGGCCGACCGTAAACATAATAACTTCCGGAAGAAATAACTTAGAAACTCGATATTTGTAGAGAACTTTTGGACCTTAATCACGAAGGCCGAATCCGTGAATGGGTGAAATCCACCCAATGTTTTCGCAGATATACCCATTGAAAATTTTATTTTCCCAATATTTCCGAAATTACAGAGTAGATCGAATTGAAATCCAATACTTCATCGAAAAATGACAGTTCGAAGGTTCTACAGAATTCAATGAGGATAATATGATAAAAAGATCACAGAACATCGAATATTTGAAAAAAAATATTTGAAATTTCATTTTCAAATTGTTCTGATGACACTATCATGACGAAATTTCGCACAAAGTTGTCCTTCAGCATCTTCAAACTAGCTGCGAAGTTTTATCACGATTGAATCAGTATTTATTGAGTTTTAACGAAAAAAAAATAACTATATCGAGAAGAAAATCACGAAATTTTACATATTTTTTTCCAATATCTCCAAAACTAATGGCCGTATCGAATTGAGGTTTTGTACACGGTTGTGGAATATGAAGCTCAAGGTATGAGCAAAATTGTTCTTGAATATGATCAATGGTTTCTGGAAAAAAAAATGTTTTCGAAAAAAAATTTGAAGTAACATTTCTTCGAAAAAGATTTTGAAATAAAATTTTTTGATTGTGTGATCGTACAATCCCAACAAAAAATCTCAGAATTTCTAATGGCTATAACTTCGAAACCATTTGGCCGTTTTGATCCATTAACGAACTCAACTGCGGCATTCCGATGCACAAACTACCCTAGCTTGCTCCGTTCGGCAGTTATCGTGTCCACGGCGGGACAGCCGGACGGGCAGAATCGATTTCGACACCGGATTCGTCATCAGTGAGTCCAACCTAGTCGTTTGAGACCATTTTCTGTTCCTCTAGAACATCTAGAATTACTCAAAAAAAAAACCTAGAGAAGCTCTGCCGTGAAGGCAGAAGCTTGTTCAATTCGTTGCCAAAGCGGTCATTTTCATTGAAAATGTGCGCAAAAGCTGCTGCTCACGGCAGTTCTTTCCCGGTTTTTTTTCGAATAAATATCTCAAGGTCTGCGATAAAATCTTATTCATGTATATTTCCGCGCATAAAATCAAGCCGAGCATGACATAGATGCAAAATTCAGACAGCCATAAATATAATGCGATCTCGATTGCCTGATGGCGAACGATCGATTTTGTCCGGCTGGCCGGCAGTCGACACGATGACTGTCGAAGGGAGCAAGCTAGTGACTTGAAACTTTCAGATTAGGTCGCGCATTGAGATGCACCGGTTAAGTTCGTTTATGGGACGAATCGGTGCAATAGTTTCGGAGTTATGGTCATTTGAAATTATGAGATTGAACCCCTGATGATTCAGGAACTACTCATGCGATTGAATTGAAACTTGACATTTAGTTGAAGCATAACAACGTACAACTTTTCACAAAATTCCGTTGGGATCACACTGTCAGCAAATTTTGAAACAAAAAATTTTTCGAAATTTTTTTTGAAACATTTTTTTTCGGAAACTGTCCATAGAATCCGATAAACAACTTCTGCTCATACTTTTCAAATAAATATCTCAAAGTCTGTGATAAAATCTTATTCATGTATATTTCCGCGCATAAACTCAAGCCGAGCGTAACATAGATGCAAAATTCAAACAGCCATAAATATAATGCGAGCTCGGTTGTCTGGCAAACGCGCTAAATGATCTATGAACGCACAAGACAGGGCTTCCCGTCTATTGACATAACTGTTGATCCCGTCTGTTGCCGTATTTCAAAAGGCGCATCGCGAAATGTTATGCATGAAACAGATTAAACCAGAACATCTCTGATATGAGATACATTTCCCCCGACGTCTAATCTACTTTAATAATAACGGTTAATCGCGTTCAAGAACCGCTCCCATCGGGGTGTTTCATCCTGCAGGATATACGACGTACGGGCAAGATGGCGGACGTTGTTTCGCCTGAATTTGTTATTAGACAATGCCGTCTTAACGCCATGATGGCGGTTAACGATGGACTTAACTTAGGTGGAACTGACCCGGCTAATTATTCTGACAGATAAGGGTTGGTTTTGGGGGTTTGAGGGGGAGGGTCGATGAATACAGAGGGTGAAGAGCGTCAAAACATGAATGTCCATAAAGTTAGCAGAGCCACTTGCAGTCGTCAATGAAAACCATCTCAGTAATTGTCGAATATTTGTCGTGAAAGAAAAAAATTTGTCGCGCTTATAGTTTTTTAAAAAGGGGTGGCTCTGCTAGCTCAATATTAGGATTGTTTTGGTTCCGAAATTCAGAACTGTCATAGAACAGTTCTAGAACTGTGCAGAATCGATGCGCTGTGGAAGCCGGATTCTGAACTATCCTAGAACAGTTCTAAAAGCGATGAAACCAAAACACGAATTACGTTCGGGTTCTCATCGGGATCGTAGAGGAAAAGAACTTCCGTTTAAGTTGGCAGAAAAGAGGAATGTTAATGATGTCTTATATATTGTGTGTGGTTTAATTAAAAATATGCGAAAGTCTTTGTCGCACCATGTAATATAAAAATATTTTTGGGAACACTTGCTTCCACTTAATGTTGTTTCTGAATTATTTTCTTCATTACTTCAATTATATTCCGAAATGAACCAACAAATTATTGGTTTATATAATAATGAATTTAATGACGAACGTATTTCAGATATGTGCTTTTTAGAGAAAAATCAATTCGTAACATTATTATTCAATAAAGGAAGAGGACTCTTGTATTCATAGATTTATTTAAGAAGTATACATCCCAGGTGTGAATAGAAATAAAATCCATTAGATTATCCTGGTAGGTCGTAGCGAAGGAATTATCCTCAATAACAAAAGTTTAAATTTAACAGTTAACCGTTTCCTCAACAAATAAATCAATCAAAAACCAAATCAACACGACGTCGAAAAAGTCAGGTTAACCATTAAAATCGTTGACAGCCACTCTACACAAACTACCCAATTCTGAAGCAGTTCGGACTCTTACGTCCGAATTCCTTTCACAGTTCTGGAACAGTTCAGAATCGATTCTGAAAATAACCAAAACAGGATTACTCAAATCCTGAACCGGTTCTGAAATGAACCAAAACACAAAATCGCCATCGCACGTGCGGAACCGTTCCAGAACAGTTCTGAAGTCGGAACCAAAACAAACCTATTAAGTTAGCAGTGCCATTCTGAAATACGCAACGAATTCGATCAAAAAGGTTATAAATAGTTGTCGAGTATTTGTCGTATACTATCCAATGTGAAAAAAAAACAGAAAAAATAATTTTTTATAGCTTTTTTTAGGTTTTGATAATATTTTTAGGATATTCCGGAAAGCCGGCAACACTGCATTGGTGAATTGATATTTCAGGTTTATTTTTCCTATCATTATCGACTAATATTGGGTTGTATGTTAAATCTTCTATTTCCCGAAATGAACAATTTTCGTTTCAATGCTGAATAATGGAAATATTCCATTTTCACGGATGAACACCGACGTAACTTTGTGATACAAGAAAGTTAATTAGATGACTGTTTCTTCTCCTGGAAATGAGCTGAACGATTGAAGGATGACCAAAACATATTTGCCGTAAAAGAAAAAAAATTGTCGCGCGCTTTTAGTTTTTTTAAAAGGGGTGGCTCTGCTAACTTAATATTGACTTAGCAGGGCCATTTTGAAATACGTCGTGTATATCCTTGAAAATGGAATATTTCCATTATTCAGCATTGAAACGAAAAATGTTCATTTCGGGAATTTGAAGATTTAACATAAAACCCAATATCAGTCGATAATGATACGAAAAATAAACCTGAAATATTAATAGACCAATGCGGTGTTGCCGGCTTTGCGAATTATCCTAAGAATTTTATCAAAAACTAAAAAAAAGCCATAAAAAATTATTTTTTCGCGTTAGATGGTCTACGACAAACACTATATGACTATAACCTAACATTTTCGAAATATACACGGTGAAATCTGTCAGGATGTCATGGCAAACCGGGATACTTTATAAAAGTGAATGAACAGGTCGATGAATACGAAGGTCCGAGAACGTTGAAACAAGATGATATAAATGGAGTCTAGGTACTATGAGTATTCTTTTTTGAAGTCATTCGATTCTATGCCAGTCGGTTCGTTCACAAATGTGGGAGTCCAACCTAGTCATTGGAAAGCATTTTCGGAATAAATTCCGAAAACTACAGACATTTGGCAAAAACGATATCAATAATATTATTCCTTCCACGACATAATTCTTCAATTATGTTTCATATCGAAAAATGAAAATCCAAGTAGTAATTCTGAAATATTATTTGCAGGCAAAACTGGAAACAAAAGCTTTGAAAGCTAAGCGACCAGGATTCACAGATGATCGTTATGATGAAACATCGTACTACATAGAAAATGGTAAGTCAGATATTCTATGTTTATAAATATGCAATTTACCATGTCATTGTTACCGTACAGAAGCGTAGTTCAATTATTCGTTCTAATTTGAAGCAGCTGGTGGTCAAAAATATACTCTATACAGTTCAGTGTCTCCAACATCTCTTGCCGAAATTACGGCGTTGCCACTTGCAAATTACGGCATATTACGGTAGATCCGGGAAAGTCGAAAATTAAATATACGGTGAAAATAGGGTGACCGATTTTAAATCATAATTTGATCAAAAAGGAAGCTTGTATCTTTTTGTGAAGTGCAGTAATAAGAGAAAAAAATCAAACCTCAACACCCTATATCTTTTTCTTTGTACTCCCAATTCGGGAACACCCTGTGTTATGGATGGGGCTGAATTATCAGCTATTTAGTCAAAATTTCATCCCTTTAATCTCGTTATGTCTTCATACCCAAATCATAACGGAGACTCAGATTTATTCAATTTCTATTATCGATCGACGATATTTTTGCGCGCATGTTCTAGGGGAACAGCGTGCTATCGTTTTGTCCAAATGTCTGTAATTTTCGATTAATGAGCCGAAAATGGTCTCAAACGCCTAGATTGGACTCACTGATGACAAAACCGGTGTCAAAATCGATTCTGTCCGGCCGGCTGGCCGGCCGTGGACACGATAACTGTCGAAAGAAGTGAGCTAGCAACTACTAGTTAGCAACCTACTCAGGGTAAGTTGCGCATTGAAATGCCGCGGTAAAGTTCGTTAATGGGTCAAATCGGTCGAATAGTTTCGGAGTTATAGCTACTTGAAATTTTTAAGTTATTTATTTTTTATTTCAGAAACTACTCGAGCGATTGGATTCAAACTTGGCAATTAGGTGGAGTATAACGATGCGCAACTTTTAGCCGAATTTTGTCAGGATCATATATGTCAGTAAATTGAAAAAAAAATTTTCAAAATTTTTTTCCAAAAAATTTTTTTTTCGAAAACCATTTATCATATCCAAAAAAAAATTCTACTCAGACTTTGAGCTTTATATTTCACAGCGGTGTACCAAATTTCAGTTCGATACGATTATAAGTTTTGGAGATATCGGGAAAAAATATGGCGAATTTCGAGGTTTTCTTCTCGATATCGTTGTTTTTTTCGGTATAACTCGGGAAATACTGATTCAATCCTGATAAAACGTCGCAGCTAGTTTGAAAATGCTGAAAGACATCTTTATGCAAAATTTCGTGATGACTGTGTCATCAGAACAATTTAAAAAAAAAAGTTCTGTTATTTTCGTATCATATAATCCTCATTAAATTCTGTATGAACCTTCGAACTGTAATTTTTCAATGAAGTACTGGATTTCAATTCGATCTGATCTGTATTTTTGGAAATATTGGGAAAATAACATTTTGAATGGATATATCTGCGGAATCATTGGGTGGCTTTTACCCATTCACGAGTTCGGCCTTCGTAATTAAGGTCCAAACCTTCTTTACAAATATCGAGTGTCTAAGTTGTTTCTTTCGGAAGTTATTGTGATTACGCAGTCGGCCGTTAGGATATCGGAATGAAATTTTGTATACTGCTGAAAAATATAATTTTCAAGGTATAAGCAGAAGTTTTTTCCGGATTCAATAGATTTTTTCCGGAAAAATCATCTTTTCGAAGAAAATTTCGAAAAAAAAATTTTTCTTAATTTACTGACAGTGCGATCCCAACGAAATTCCGTGAAAAGTTGTGCGTTGTTATGCTCCAAATAACTGTCAAGCTTCAATCCAATCGTATGAGTAGTTCCTGAAATATGAGGAAATTAATCTCGAAATTTCAAATGGCTATTACTCCGAAACCGTTCGAACGATTTTGCTCCCTAACGAACTCAACCTTCGTATCCTGAAATCCAACTCTATCTGAAAGTTTCGTGTTGATAGAACTCACCGTACCCCCGTAATCGTGTGCTGACGGACAGCCGGCCAGAATCGTTTTTGACACCGGATTCATCATCAATGAGTCCAACCTAGTAGTCGTTTGAGACCATTTTCGGCTCAAAATTTAAAAATAACAGGCATTTGGACGAACCGATAGCACGATGTTCCCCTAGAACACGCGCGCAAAAACCATATCTGATGAGATATTTCATCTCTGAAAAACCGGTATCAGAACGAAAAATAAAAGAGAACGAAACGGAACCCGATAATGATATTCGACTCGGGACAAATCGAATCATCGAAATTCGCCAATTTTCTCCCTGTATTTCGCGTCGAAATCGTCGAAAACCCCAAGGAATTACAAATGTTGTAGGGCTGGGATTGGGAACGTAACAATGATGCGTTACCGTATATATTTCACTCGAATTTTATTCAATTCGGATTTGTGTTTTGTATTCCTATCGAGTGATTTCACTCTTGGGATTCTTCTTGTCGGATTCCGATGAATATCGGTAAACGGCCAATTTGATATCATGGATACTGTCACGGAAGGATCCAATCGATAAACAATGGAGACGGAAAGGAAAAAAAATACAACATGAATTAGCGTCGCTTTGTTTATGTTATGAAGTACAGCATTTTCAACAATTTCAGCATAAATTCACAAGTTAAAATGATTTATATTAATAGAATTGGTGAATAACTAGGCCTAGTTATTGTTTCGTTGTGAAATACAACATAAATACACCGAGAGACGAAGGAATCCGATTTTTCAGATATATTGTAGTGTAGACTTTATATTTGAATATTTGCATTTTTGACCCATTCCCCTAAGTTTCATCTGGTATTCGAAGAAATAGAATACTATGTGAACTATTCCAGAGAAGGCAAATCCTATATTCACGTCATAAATTGAAAAAACTGTTCTGACAAAGTAACAAACTATGGTAAAGTTTATTAAATTCAAAAAAGTCTACTTGTTAAAGGCTATTGATACAACAATTAAATACAGATTTTTCTGTATTACCTTTACATAATAATATCTTTCGAAATTGATTTGATATCTTACGATATACTTTAATGTCTTCGACGTACTACGTCTCCAATGACAAAATTATTATATCAACTGGCATATAATGATCAAAGTAAAAAACTTTAGAAAAGGGTAAAAAAATGAAATACAACCTAAAAACAATACTAGACACAGTGTTTCATCTTCTATCTTTCGATTTAGAATCATCAGTAGCATTTATTCTATATTATATATCAAAAACTCACCAGTTTATATAATAATTTTGTCATTGAAGACGTAGTACGTCGAAGACATACAAGTATATCGTAAGATATCAAATCAATATCGAAAGATATTATTATGTAAAGGTAATACAGAAAAATCTGTATTTAATTGTTGTATGGTAGAGTTTGTTGGAGGCCTTTCCACACTGGTTAAGGAATTATGTTAGACTATCTATTTAATTTGTTCTGTTCAATAAGTTGACTCATGATGAGATAAGTATGATAAAAATATTTCGTGTTTGTTATACACATTTCAAGAATTATATCTTATCGGCACTAGAATAGCTGGCGTTATGAATGACAAACCCATCCTGAATGGTTACCACTCGCATCTCCATATGATATATAAAGGCAATTCGTTATGTGATAGATTTATCAAAATATTGCATGCATTTTATAATAATAATGAACCAGAAAACTTTCTCTGTTCTCAACCGAACATGTTCCGATGTGGCTCGACTACTCAAGGATGGAAGTTCTATATTTTGTTGTTTGTAATATGTTTGGAATTGACCTTATTGTCAATTGTTCAAGATTATGAAAGCCCTAATGTTGCATCTGCATAATGAAAAAAGCATTTTATATGGATAGTAAAGAATTTTTTGAGGATGAACCGAAATCG
Organism: Myrrha octodecimguttata; assembly: GCA_958510865.1. Taxonomy (NCBI): domain Eukaryota; kingdom Metazoa; phylum Arthropoda; class Insecta; order Coleoptera; family Coccinellidae; genus Myrrha; species Myrrha octodecimguttata. The sequence continues at coordinate 77,354,323 of OY294057.1, forward strand.
GTGTTCAAAGAAAAAATTTCATATGAATTATTTTATTTGTAACATATATTCAGTATAATAAAAATAAAATTGAAGATTATGAAATCACTGACATAGCAACTGCAGACCAACATTGTAGTAATTTGATAATTTGCAACATAGAACGTTATTTGAAATAGTACTGAGAAGTTCTCTGGAACCCATGTTTTTTCCATTTCATACATTTGTTGGATTTCATTCTGCTGTTTATTTTCAGGAATTAATTAGCCAAACATTTTACTGTTTCATTTTCAATAGTTATACCTATAATAAATGCTATCTCTGATGTGGATACTCTAGGCTTTAGAAGATAAGGATAAATACTGCAATTTTCATTTATATCGTTTTGAACGATTATCATCTGAGATTGAATATCTGTTAATAAGATCCATTATCACAAAATTTCAATTGTAAAATTAATGAAATCACTCAAATCTCCAAATAATCGCTCTTCGCCAATGTAAACAAAGCGAATGTATTCCTTGGTCTCTCTGTGTATTTATGTTGCATTTCACAACGACACAATAACTTGGCCTCACGGGTCTAGTAATTCACCAATTCTATGAATATAAATCATTTTAACTTGTGAATTTATCCTGAAATTATTGAAAATGTTGTATTTCATAACATAAACAAAGCGGGAAAGTGAGTTTGTTTTACCTCCAACGTATGAAATGTCAAACGACGCACGAAACCAATTAGCTTTATTTTTGGGATATAATCAGAACCTATGTAAACTTTTAGGTGCCTTTAGGGACAAGAGTGTTTCTAATGTATTTATTTTCGATTCAACATATTAACTAATTGCACCAATATTTTGTGTGACTTAATATACTCCATTTTCTTTTATAAACTATCTCGGTTGGCCATGTTTGAGGTCTATCAAGTTTTTTACTTAAAATTGACGCAGGTTGGCACTCGTGAAATATCAGCAATGTCGAAATAATTCCCAGCGACGTTGCCAAATGCGAATGCCAATTTCTACTCTCAATCTTGGAAACTAAAATTGCCGAAGGTAGTTTTGAAGAAGCAGAGACAAAGTATCAGAAAGTGCTAAGTAGAATTGAAATCTGCTTTTTCTGATGGTAACTTTGATAATTTGGAATCAATAATTTATCACAAGCTATCCAACATTTCCATACTGCAGTATTTCAAGTTGTGCAACAAGGTATTTAAATGTCTTCTGTAGACTTATTTCTTGAGAATTTCGAAAAGTAGGGAATTCCATAGGTTTGTCTATTCGTTCGAAAGTTTTACTGTAGGATTCTTCGAGTTCTTTTATTTTTTTTTTCGAATTAACTATCACAAAGTAACTGACTACTCTATCTATTATTTTTCAGTAAAATTTCAACACTCGATTCTTTATTTCCGTACAAGAAAATAGCCTAACTGAACCTTCCAACCATGTCAATATAAGAATGTGAAATATTTCCTATGTTAACAGAGGAAAAAGTTTCTTCAACATTCGCCAGTTCCTTGGATATAAGGACAACGTTGCGTAGTTATCTGGTAGGAACATGACTACCTATAACCTAAAATTTTCAAAATATACAGGGTTAAATGTGTCAGAATGTCATGGCCAACAGGGATAGTTTATGAAAGTAAATGGAGTATATTTTATTCGTTCCGATATGTATGTATTATATTTTCCGACTATCCTAGGCTCCAACGAAACCCCTCAGAACCTTAAAGCTTGTGCGAGTTAGGATACCGGGTGTGTTCTGTGTAGGCTTTGTTACTAATTCCTTGCGCCACGTTAGGAACAGCACTGTCAATTGTATACCCAACAGCAAATGGTTGGACGGTCCCCTGAAAACCGGAAAAGTTATTTCCCGGCCAAGGGCTTGAACCCCAGACATTACGATCATGAGGCATGAGCTCTAACCACTGAGCTACCGCCGCTGAATTCTTATATATATGTTTACGCGCTTGTTTTGGGGAACAGCGCGTTATCATTTCGTCACGATGTCTGTAATTTTCGAATTTTGATCCGAAATTGGCCTCAAACGACTAGGTTGGACTCACTGATGATGAATCCGGTTTCGAAATCGATTCTGTCCGAATATCTCTCGATAAATTAACAAATATTCCACCCTGAGCTCTGATCACCTAAACGCCAAGTTTCAATCCAATCTCTGCAGTAGTTTCTGAAATAAAAAGTAAATAACTTCAAACTGCTCGACCGATTTGGCCCATTAACAACCTGCGCGACCTACCCTAAAAGTTTCAAGTCGCTAACTCACTCCGTTCGACAGTTATCGTGTCCACGACCGGCCTGCCGCACATAATCGATTTTGACACTGGATTCGATATCGGTGAGTCCAATCTAGTCGTTTGTGGCCATTTCCGGCTCAATATTCGAAAATTACAGACATTTGGACAAAACGATAGCGCTCTGTTCCCCTGGAATATGCGCGCAAAAAATCGATATCGGCTTTTCACTTATGTTTTCCCATCATAATCTCGAACCTTGAGTATCGATGTTCACTGCAGTATTTGTTGGTAGCCTTCCGTTGTATCACAGACCAACAAGACAAATCACTTCATCGTTTGCGGGAATCGAGTCTTTCCGACCTTGAGAAATACAACAGACATAACCACACTTTCTTCTTCCTCAAAACAGCTGTCAAATTAAATACTTGACTTTGGAATATCTAAAATCGAAATGTAAAAACGGATGTGTCGGGATTCAGGAATCACAAGATAAAAATCCGACTAAGATTTTTTGATGAAACCATTTGAAAAGCGAATTTCCAATACCAAAGCGAGTGTTTTCTCACATCTTAAACTCCTATAGAAGAACTCGGTTGGAGTAAATAAAAATTTTGGAAAAATGTTATGGAAAGCCAGTTTACCTTAATCAGAGAATCTTTGTAGTGACACTTTTAGGTCTCTAGGAAACCCCCCAAAATCTTCTGGGAGTTTGGGTGTGTTCTATTTCATTGCAAACCTTTTTCCAATATGTGTGAATACAATCGAATTAATGTGTAAGAAATGAAGAAACTTTAAAAATTTATAAACAAGAAATAGACTTCCTTTAAAAACTACATTGTCTTATCTTTTCCATAACACTATCAATTATTACTCATATAAATATGTTATTGGTTAAGTTTTCAGTAACTATACCATGTTTACGTGAAGTCTGCCAAACTGTTTCAGACACTGGTTTTTACATAATTTAATTCAGCAAGTTGAGTATAATCCATAATTGCTTCACTATTTTATCAATAAAGAATACATACAACAGTAATTCATTAAAAGAGGTATTTTTTTGGTGAAAACTTGTTCTTTGAAATCAATTTATCAAGCAGACAGAAACATACTATTTTATTAAATGGAAAATTTGTAGGATGTGATACTTTCACATCAAATGAGATTCATTCCAATATAAAATCGAACTATGAATAGAACAACCTTGTTCGATTCCAATCCTTGTGTTTGTGCAATCATATACAATTTTATTAGACATCCCATAGTTTTAATTGAATAATGGAGGTTGTTATTCTTTTACTTCAGTTGCGATTCCTTTATATTATATAAAATAAACATTATGAATTAGTCCACCTAAGTCCGATTCCAATTCTTGTTGTTGTACAATTAAAACATATAATGAAGACTGTCATCATAAAATAGAACCTCAGAGATGACTAAATAATTGATTATGTTGTAAAAACTGTTTGAATTATATATTCTAAAATGGAACAGATACGAAATTATTGATCAAATAATTAGGACAAAAAATTCATTTCAGTTTGTTTACATGTTTATAACCTCTTCAAGCGAGTCCAAAAGTGGCTAGAGTGACGTAATCCTATTCCTGCAATCTGATTGGCACCCCAAAGCACCCCAAACGCCTGCTAAAATTCTGATTAACTCAATTCAGGGTCATATCTGCGTTGAACATAGATTTCCTAAGTAAATGACGCGAGTGGTTTATCTGGTTAGTCTGTGGTTGTATCGTCCTGAAATGGTTCTGACTTGTGCAGGAACAAATCATAAACCATCCGGAAATGACACCGAAATATCGCAAATGCGGCAATTCACAGCAATACTACAACCGTGAACAGACGATTTCATTCTGGATCCGAATGTAGATCCCAATTTCCTTTCAACTAAAACTGTATCTATCCCACATCAAATAGGTTCCGCAAACAAGCCATGGGCATGTATCAATATCTATACCTAATTAAAATCCACTCAGAATTCTCGAATCTCAATAAATGTCGAAAATACACTGGTTTGAAGTGAATTCGTCGGAAAAGTTTCAATATAAACCATAGCGAGATGAGAAAATGAACGCAGAAGTTCCCGATATTATATTTGCACTGCTCTCATTTTGCATTTTCTAGTTATTGAAGATTCCTCGAATTCACATCGAAAAATCCCAGTTGTGGGCACTCGTTAGCGGACAATATTATCATATTTGACCGCAGTGCTGAAACCTTCAAAAATGGTAAAAGTGAAAAAAAAATTAACTAGGACGAAACTAATCGGGTGAGGTAAGGAAAATAACAAGATGAAAAGAAAAATAATAACGAGATGACCTGAGTTCGGGAAGTGGAAGAGGGTGAGTGTTCAAGGGTGAAACATTGGTTATCTCGATTTCCGGCAAAACTACAAGTACTATGGAAAAAAGTAACAGAAAGATCTGCAACTTTCGTATTTACACTTTTTTGCGCGCATGATCTGTGGAATTTTTTCCCGAAAATTTTCTCAAACGGTTAGGTTGGACTCACTAATGACGAATCCGGTGTCAAAATCGATTCTGTCCGGCCGGTCGTCCAACAAGCCGACGACACGATAACTGTCGAAAGAAGTAAGCTAGCGACTTGAAACTTTCAGATTATGTCGCGCATTGGAATGCGTCGTTTGAGTTCGTTAATTAGACAAATCGATTAAATAGTCTCGGAGTTATGGTCATTTGAATTTTGAGATTAATTTCCTGATATTTCAGGAACTACTCACGCGATTGAATTAAAACTTGACAGTTAGTCAAAAATTTCGTTGAGATCACACTGTCTGTAAATATTGAAGAACATCGGTTGATCGGTTTGTTTCAGAGTATCTCTCCTAATCTCTAGAATCCATTTTTCTATGAATTCAGGATTTAAAGGGAAACGATGAAGAAAAAACTTTTTGCGCGCATGTTCTAGGGGAACAGCGTGCTATCGTTTTGTCCAAATGTCTGTAATTTTGGATGATTGAGCCGAAAATGGTCTCAATCGACTAGGTTGGACTCACTGATGACGAATCCGGTGTCAAAATCGATTCTGTCCGGCCGGCCGGCCGGCCGGTTGGCCGTCCGTAGACACGATAACTGTCGAACGAAGCAAGCTAGCGACTTGAAACTTTCAGGGTAGGTCGCGCATTGGAATGCCGCGGTTAAGTTCGTTAATGGGCCAAATCGATCGAATAGTTTCGGATTTATAGGCATTTGAAGTTTTGAATTTATTTATTTTTTATTTCAGAAACTACTTGAGCGATTGGATTCAAACTTGGCAGTTTGGTGGAGTATAACGACGCGCAACTTTGAGCCAAATTTCGTCAAGATCATATTGTCAATAAATTTAAAAAAAAATTTTTTTCGAAATTTTTTTACAAAAAAATTTTTTTTTCGGGAACCATTCATCATATCCGAAAAAAAATTATACTCACACTTCGACCTTCTAATTTCACAGCAGTATACCAAATTTCAGCTCGATACGATCATAAGTTTTGGAGATATCGGGAAAAAATATGTCAAATTTCGAGGTTTTCTTCTCGATATCGTTGATTTTTTTGGTATTACTCGAGAAATACTGATTCAGTCCTGATTAAACTTCACAGCTAGTTTTAAGATGCTGAAAGACAACTTTGTGCAGAATTTCGTGATAATCGGGTTATTAGAACAATTTGAAAAAAAAAATTTATATGATTTTTTCATCATATCATCCTCATTAAATTCTGTATGAAATTTCGAACTGTTATTTTCGATGAAGTACTGGATTTCAATTCGATCTGGTCTGTATTTTTGGAAATATTGGAAAAATAAAATTTTGATTGGGTATATCTACGGAATCATTGGGTGGATTTTACCCATTCACGAATTCGGCCTTCGTAATTAAGGTCCAAACCTTCTCTACAAATATCGAGTTTCTAAGTTGTTTCTTTCGGAAGTTATTGTGTTTACGCAGTCGGCCGTTAGGCTGACCGTAAACACAATAACTTCCGGAAGAAACGACTTAGAAACTCGATATTTGTAGAGTAGGTTTGGGGCTTAATTACGAAGGTCGAATTCGTGAATGGGTAAAATCCGCCCAATGATTCCGTAGATATACCCAATCAAAATTTTATTTTTCCAATGTTTCCAAAAATACAGATCAGATCGAATTGAAATTCAGTACTTCATCGAAAATAACAGTTCGAAGTTTCATACAGAATTTAATGAGGATGATATGATGAGAAAATCATATAAATTTTTTTTTTCAAATTGTTCTAATAACACGATTATCACGAAATTTTGCATAAAGTTGTCTTTCAGCATCTTAAAACTAGCTGTGAAGTTTAATCAGGACTGAATCAGTATTTCTCGAGTAATACCGAAAAAATCAACGATATCGAGAAGAAAACCTCGAAATTTGACATATTTTTTCCCGATATCTCCAGAACTTATGATCGTATCGAACTGAAATTTGGTACGCGCGCACGTTCAAATTCGTTGCTGAAGCGGTCATCTACATTGAACATGCGCGCAAAAGTTGCTGCCTTCACGGCAGTGCTTTTTGAAATTTTTTTTACCCAGCTATTTGCAATTTTCCTATTGTTCTCCCTGTTATTGCGTTCAAAAGCGACAGACACACTCATTCTTCCCATTGAAATCAATCAAAAGAAAAGGGGCCAATAAGATAAACGAATCACACTTCAGAATAATGGGCCAGGTTCGATAATTTTTCAAACCAAAAAAATAATTGAAAAAGAAAAAGAATATACCAAAAATTCGAGGAAAAATAATTTACGGGTGATCTGAGGTCGGGAAGTGGAAGGGGTGAGGTTTTAAGGGTAAAAAACGGTCTATCTCGATTTCTGGCAAAACTACATGTCCTATGAAAAAAAGTTGAACGGCAAAGTTGTAGGTAATAAAAAGATCTACACCTTTCGTATAATACTTTTTTTGAATAACTTCAAAATTCATGTGAAAAATTTAAATAACCAAGTTTTTGGTTTTTATTTTTATCTTCCACAAAAAAAATCTATATTTGTTCACCTTAATTCGAAAGAATATCGATAAAGCACCCTAATTTTCAATCGGAAAGTCTCATGTCGAAATATCTACTTTTTCAAAAAAGTTGGTGGGCTTTTTGTTCGTTGGAATCTCTACTTTCTGATGGTGTCAAAAAATATATACACTATTATGGTCAATTTCTTCAAAAACTATCATGAAGTAAGGCCCAGACCTTCCTAGCCTTCTCCCCACTTCTCTATGAAATACCTTTTAATGGGCTTAAATTTTCCGTAGGTCACTCAGGTATATAAATTATTTTAATAGCAATAAATAGGCATTTACCCATATAATTTGAAAAAGATTTCACAACTTTCTCAAAATATTCAAGATGTCTTATTAAATATAAATTTCATTAATTTATTTGGTTGCTAATTATAGTAGATACTTTTGCATTTTCTGAAAAAAATTACCATAGTAGTGGTTATTCTTTCACTCCTTCAGAAAGAAGAGATTTTAGCGAATAAAAAGCTCAACAGCTTTTTCGAAAAAGATGATATTTTGACATGACACTTTTCGATTGAAAATTAGGGTGATTTTTCGATATTCGGTAGAATTAAGGCGAACAAATATATATTTTGAATCGAAAGAATTACAATGTATTTGAAATATGAAGAGATAACTTTTCACAGAATTTCGTAGAAAAAAAATTTTTTTGTGGAAGATAAAACCAAAAACTTATTATTTAAATTTTTCACATGAATTCTGAGGGGATGTAAAAAAAGTGTTATACAAAAGATGTAGTTTTTTTTATTATACCTACAACTTTGCCGTTTATTTTTCTTTCCATAGGACTTGTAGTTTTGCCGGAAATCGAGATGGGCCGTTTTTACCCTTAAAACCTCACCCCCTTTCCACCTGATCTCAGATTGCCCGTAAATTATTTTTTCTTTAATTTTTGTTATATTCTCCTCCTTTTTCAATGGGTTTCATCCCACTATTATTTTCTTTCACTTTTTATCGTTTTTAAAGGCTTTTACCCTGGTCTATGATGCAATTTTCATAAAAGGACACCTAGTACGAGGCAGCTAGTAGGGCACCAGAGAGTGGGGGAAGCTTGACATACCGCTAGTATCTGAGTGGCCGCTCTAGTTTATTGTTAATTATTCTATTCTCAGTGGCCACAAACCCTCAGATCAGCCAGGATGAGGCACAGTACGGAGAAGAACAAGATACCCTGTATACCGGAAATATCCATTACCAACTAAAATCCAATTTCGTGTTCGGCGAGTTGTAAACATTAATTGAGATGGAGCGCCATTGTGCAAACTGCGGTTATCCAAAGAACAAGGAATTACAGATTGCATCTCAAAACGGACTCATCCTGTCGGAATGGAACTTGAATCAATTAAGGTTTTATCTGGTCGCCAACAGACATAATCACGTTATCGGTCCAGAAACATGCGATTGCTACCGGCATCTTCGTAGGAATTGATGAGGTTAGCTGACTCCGATCCAATTTATGCACTCTAGAACATTCTCTTCCTCTCAAGTGTTGATTCAGATGGCATTGTTGAAATTCAGAGTACGGATTTTTTTCAACGATCTACATCAGTGAAAAAAATTGAGGAGTTAGACATCATGCTTGTATTTGAAATCGTTCGAATGAATAAGCGATTATTCAACATTCGCAAGAGGTACAGAGTATACAGGATGTTTCAGAATAAAAACCCATCCAAGACTCTAAGAAAACAACTTCAGGGTGGTGAAATTTCGATGAAAAATTCTAGAAAAGTACTTAAGAGCAAACAATACCTCGGATATAACGGGGTGATTTTTGGAGGCCAAAAAAATCGTAAGAATGTGCAATGCTGCCACTTCTTCATATTCAAGAATTTTCGGGAAAATAAAAACTGAAATGGAGTGAAAAATGAGAAAATAACCGAATTCTAAGATTCCACGCGGCTATTGGCAACGTTAAAGCATGTACACCGCGATGCAGGTGCCTGACCTTGAGATATTAACAAGGTTTAATGAAACTTGAATGTGGCTGTGTTGCCTAGCCGTGATTCAACACCACGTGGTATTGTTTGCTCTTGGGTGAAATCGAGAAATATTATGTACCAGCGTTTGCCAACAAGTTGATGAGGTTCAGCATTCAGTTGTTCAGTAGTTTTTGAGTTATTCCTAAAAAAACAACCATATCGAGAGAAAAAACACGAAATTTTACATACTTTTTCCCAACATCTTCGAAAATAAAACCGTATCGAATTTGAATTCGGTTCAGTGGTGTGAAGTATGGAGCTTAGTTTATAGTTTGGTAAGGGGTTACATTCTACTGCGACCTTGAGGTCTATTGTGCCCCCTTGTCGGAGCTGTTTTCGCAACCTACAGCTCGCCCTCCAGCTCTAGAGCTCTGATGAATTTCATATCTGTGAGGGCTTCAAGGAGGCTAAGTTCTCATTCCTCCTATAATGCTCCTGTCCAAGATATTTCTTGCGCCGGCTCACAATGGCGAGGCATTCTGTGATCAGGTGAACAGGAATTTCCTCCTCTTCCCCACAGATTCTGCACTCGTCAGTTTCTGATAAGCCCATTCTCATCATGTGCTTCCTCAGGCGACAGTGTCCTGTGAGGAAACCAGTGAGGAAGCGTTACTTGTTCTTACTAAGATCCAAATGATTTTTGGATCTAGCCATTTCAAAGTTCTGAAGAAACTTTTTAGGGTGTTCCATTCCTGGAGAATTCCAGAGTGCCCCTCTTTCATTTTCTTCATTCTCCAAAAACTCTTTCTTATAGGTACATTTGCCTATACCACAGAAAGGTTCTGGGCCAGTAGATATTGTTTGTGCTCCCTTTCTGGCTAGAGTGTTAGCCTCTTCATTTCCTTTGATTCCTGAGTGCCCAGGAACCCAGACTAAGGAGACCTTGTAATTCTTGCCTACTTCATTGAGTTTCCTTCGGCACTCCTATATCAGCTTTGAGTCGATGACATAGGAGTTCAGTGCTTTAATAGCAGCCTGACTATCAGAATGGATCACTATGTCACATCCTTGATAGTTTCTTTCCAGGTTTATGTCTATGCATCTTTCGATTGCAAGTATTTCTGCCTGAAAAACACTCGAGTACGAGCCTAAAGATAGTGTACACTTGGTTCTAGGCCCGTATACTCCAGCGCCGGCCCCCATCGTGGTTTCAGAACCATCTGTATACCATTTAAATATGGAACTTAAGGTGTGAGCAAACATAAAATAGTTTCGTAAAAAAGAATTTTCAAAAATTTCAAAGAATTTTTTTTTTATTACAGTACGATCGCAACATAATTTTGCGGAAGGGTATGCTCCAACTCTGCTAAGTTTGAGTTCAATCGCTTCAGTAGTTGACAGGATTCTCCGTACGCCCGTAATCGTACATACGGCCGGCCGGACAGAATCGATTTTGACACCGGATTCGTCATCAGTAAGTCCGACCTAGTCGTTTGAGACCATTTGGCTTAGAATTCGAAAATTAGAGACATTTGGACAATACGATAGCGCGCTGCTCCCCCAGAACATGCGCGCATTAAATGTAAAATAAAAATTTCAAAAAGCACTGCCGTGAAGGCAGCAACTTTTGCGCGCATGTTCAATGTAGATGACCGCTTCAGCAACGAATTTGAACGTGCGCGCGTACCAAATTTCAGTTCGATACGATCATAAGTTTTAGAGATATTGGGAAAAAATATGTCAAATTTCGATGTTTTCTTCTCGATATCGTTGATTTTTTCGGTATTACTCGAGAAATACTGATTCAGTCCTGATTAAACTTCACAGCTAGTTTTAAGATGCTGAAAGACAACTTTATGCAAAATTTCGTGATAATCGTGTTATTAGAACAATTTGAAAAAAAAAATTTATATGATTTTCTCATCATATCATCCTCATTAAATTCTGTATGAAACTTCGAACTGTTATTTTCGATGAAGTACTGGATTTCAATTCGATCTGATCTCTATTTTTGGAAATATTGTAAAAATAAAATTTTGAATGGGTATATCTACGGAATCATTGGGCGGATTTTACCCATTCACGAATTCGACCTTCGTAATTAAGCCCCAAACCTACTCTACAAATATCGAGTTTCTAAGTCGTTTCTTCCGGAAGTTATTGTGTTTACGGTCAGCCTAACGGCCGACTGCGTAAACACAATAACTTCCGAAAGAAACAACTTAGAAACTCGATATTTGTAGAGAAGGTTTGGATCTTAATTACGAAGGCCGAATTCGTGAATGTTATTGTGTTTACGGTCAGCCTAACGGCCGACTGCGTAAACACAATAACTTCCGAAAGAAACAACTTAGAAACTCGATATTTGTAGAGAAGGTTTGGATCTTAATTACGAAGGCCGAATTCGTGAATGGGTAAAATCCACCCAATGATTCCGTAGATATACCCAATCAAAATTTTATTTTTCCAATATTTCCAAAAATACAGATCAGATCGAATTGAAATCCAGTACTTCATCGAAAATAACAGTTCGAAGTTTCATACAGAATTTAATGAGGATGATATGATGAGAAAATCATATAAATTTTTTTTTCAAATTGTTCTAATTACCCGATTATTACGAAATTTTGCATAAAGTTGTCTTTCAGCGTCTTAAAACTAGCTGTGAAGTTTAATCAGGCTTGAATCAGTATTTCTCGAGTTATACCGAAAAAATCAACGATATCGAGAAGAAAACCTCGAAATTTGACATATTTTTTCCCGATATCTCCAAAACTTATGATCGTATCGAACTGAAATTTGGTGCATTGCTGTGAAATTAGAAGGTCAAAGCGTGAGTATAATTTTTCTTGGATATGATAAATGGTTTCCGAAAAAAAAATTTTTTTGGAAAAAAATTTCGAAAAAAATTTTTTTTTAAAATAACCAACAATATAATCCTGACGAAGTTTGGCTCAAAGTTGCGCGTCGTTGTACTTCACCTAACCGCCAAGTTTGAATCCAATCGCTCAGGTAGTTTCTGAAATAAAAAATAAATAATTTCAAAACTTCAAATGCCTATAACTCCGAAACTATTCGATCGATTTGGCCCATTAACGAACTTAACCGCGGCATTCCAATGCGCGACCTACCCTGAAAGTTTCAAGTTGCTAGCTTGCTTCTGTCGACAGTTATCGTGTCTACGGCCGGACGGACGGCCGGCCGGCCGGACAGAATCGATTTTGACACCGGATTCGTCATCAGTGAGTCCAACCTAGTCGATTGAGACCATTTTCGGCTCAATCATCCAAAATTACAGACATTTGGTCAAAACGATAGCACGCTGTTCCCCTAGAACATGCGCGCAAAAAGAGCCTGCATCTCTATGAGATGATGAAATTAAAAAAATTCTTGCTGTAAAATCTGCAACGCTATTCCATATTTACATTCTGACTGAAATTTCCTTTCCACTTATCAAATTCGAAAGGCACGCTCTGAAGTTCTTTATACCCCTAGCTACGGGGTAAGAAGATTAGCGAGTTCATATTTTGACCGCAGAGAAAAGTAATTTTGTCCTACCGTTCTTCGTTCTCACTGCAAATCTGTAGTTAATTAGCAGTTTTAAGAGATTAAAAACGAAAAGTTGGGACTCGAAAAACAACAGCTTCATTCGTATGACGTAGACCAGCGCTTCCTGTTAGAGAAAATATGCAAATTGCGGCATAGTTTGCTAGCGGAGATAACGCTTTCTGATACGCGATGTTTATATTCGGGGTCTGTTCACTTTTTCTGTTTCAGCGTGTTCCCCCACAAAGTCAGTGCTTTTTGAATCAGTGTCAACCATTGCTGAAGCGGTCAGATGAACACGTTGTTGATATTCACCTAAAGGTCTTAGTCAAATTTCATTGAAATCTGATCAATAATCTCTGACAAAAAAAAAATTCGAATTGACTCAAAAAACGGTCGATTTACTGTCACCAGAACGATTTTCTATGGTAAATATCCATAGCATAGAACAATCTATGTTTACTTTAGGTTTGTTTTGGTTCCGAGCTCAGATCTGTTCGAGACGGTTCTAGCATAGATCAATAGTCTGTGGTTCAGAACTCGGAACCAAAACAAACCTAAAGTAAACATGATTGTTCTATGCTATGGATATTTACCATAGAAAATCGTTCTGATGACTGTAAATCGACCGCATTTTCATCAACCAGATTCCGTAAATAACCTTTTTCACGCGCTTGTTTCAGGAACCATCCGAGTATTTCATATTTACGGAGCGGAAAATCGGCAACCGAAACAACAGAGTTGATTTTCGGAACGTATTCTATGAATATTGACACTGTTTGCATGAAATCAGGAATCCCAACTTAAATTTCAGCCAATCGGGGACGATCTTAACAAAAACCTATATTTGGAAGGAATTATCTGGTTTGAAGAGCCGAGGAATGTTTTACGGATATTTATAAATAACGCGAACCTTATCATGTCGAATTTGTCTTGAAATTCCCGTTCCCCAGTGAAAGTAAACTTGCTAAGTAAATTGTGGGTTGGCAACTTGGGCCGAAGTCGTCTATTCAGAAAAATCTGTATTTTTGCGCGCGTGCTCTAGGGTAACAGCGTGCTATCGTTTTGTCCAAATGTCTGTAATTCTCGATGATTGAGCCGAAAATGGTCTCAATCGACTAGATTGGACTCACTGATGACGAATCCGGTGTCAAAATCGATTCTGTCCGGCCGGCCGTGGACACGCTAACTGTTGAACGGAGTGAGCTAGCAACTTGAAACTTTCAGGGTAGGTCGCGCATTGGAATGCCGCGGTTAACTTCGTTAATGGGCCAAATCAGTGGAATAGTTTCGGAGTTATAGCCACTTGAAATTTCGAAGTTATAAATTTTTTATTTCAGAAACTATTCGAGCGATTGGATTCAAACTTGGCAATTAGGTGGAGGATAACGACGCGCAACTTTGAGCCAAATTTTGTCAGGATCATACTGTCAGTAAATAAAAAAAAATATTTCTCAAAATTTTTTTCAAAAAAATTTTTTTTCGAAAACCGTTCCTCATATCCAGAAAAAATTCCACTCACACTTTGAGCTTGCTATTTCACAGCAGTGTACCAAATTTCGAGGTTTTTTCTCGATATCGTTGCTTTTTTCGGTGTAACTCGAGAAATACTGATTCAATCCTGATAAAACTCCGCAGCTAGTTTCAAGATGCTGAAAGACAACTTCATGCGAAATTTCGTGATGATCGTGTCATTAGAACAATTTTTAAAAAAATTTCTGTTATTTTCTTATCATATCATCCTCATTAAATTCTGTCTGAACCTTCGAACTGTAATTTTTCGATGAAGTACTGGATTTCAATTCGATCTGATCTGTATTTTTGAAAATATTGGGCCAATAAAATTTTGAATGTGTATATCTACGGAATCATTTTTTTATTTTCCCAATGTTTCCAAAAATACATGTTAGATCGAATTGAAATCCAGTAATTTATCAAGAAAAATCTAGAAAAGCACTGTCGTGAAGGCAGCAGCTTTCGCGCGCATATTCAAATTCGTTGCCGAAGCGGTCATCTACATTGGAAACTCGAGCAAAACTGCCTTCACGGTAGTGCTTTTCTAGATTTTTAACGTTTTCAAATGAGTCATCCCTCCTACAGAAATATAGCGAACGCCACTCGCTCTGAGCAAGCTCTTCATCCTTCAGCCCTCGTATCAGAACCAGCGACAAAGAGGAAATATCGGAAAAATTGACGACAAAAGCTGATAAAAGCGATGAGCCTGAATGGATGTCAAATGGCGCATGATTACTCCTAATTACCGGCTTCAATCTGATGGAACTCGGAGGGAGGTCGACATCGAATTGTCTTTCGATGTGAAGGTTTTCTCTACCCTTAAAGTTGAAAGATTGAATGGGGAAACTTCCACACGGAGGAAGCTGCCTGATGAGAAATAGTTTTTGTCAGAGGTTTGATTGTTCTCGCATCGCGGCGAATGTGGTTGAGGTTCTCGACCTTATTTGTGTGACGGGATTTTGAGTAAAATTTGTCAACTGAACAAGGGTTTGTTTGTTCTAGCCCCAATGTACTTAGTAGGAAAGGAGCAATTTCATTCGAGATGTTAAAGTAAAGAACACAAACTACCCATACAAAGAAGCCGGGAGATATTATCATAATCATTAAAAACTACGGATTTTTCTGTAATAAAGGGTTTTCCAATAAGAAGTGTTATTTTGAATAGCCGCTATTTCGGTAGATGTCACTTTTGAAGCTGTCATTTTTTGACATTTGACAAGTAGAAACTACGCCATTAATAAAAACGGAACGATACACGCTTCAACAACGCATTGAAATGATTAAAATTCACTATAAAAATGGTGAGAATTTGGCAGAGACGGTTCTTAAAACTCGAACATTTTTGGGTCGTCGTGAACCACCTTGTCGGGCCGCAATAAAGAAATTGGTGGAAAAATTCGAGCTGTTGGTACAAGTTAGTGATGTGAAGAATAAAACCCGTGCACGTCGCTCAAGAACAGCCGAGAATATTGTTGCTGTAGCCGAAACTGTTGAAGAAAACTCAGGTTTGTCCATTCCTCGTCGTTCTTTGGAATAAGGCTTTCCACAAACGTCATTACACCGTATTTTGCATAAAGATTCGGGTCTTAAGGCTTATGAAGTTTAGTTAACACACGAACTCAAGCTAGCCGATCATCAACAACTTCGTGTCTTTGCTGATTGGGTCGTTGAAATGCATGAAAATGTTCCGGAATTCCATCGAAAAATCATCTTGAGTGATGAGGCCCATTTCCACCTCGGTGGCTTCGTCAAAAAGCAAAATTGTCGCATCTGGGGCTCGGAAAATCCGAGAGTTATTGTTGAAAAGCCTCTCTATCCTCAACGTGTGACTGTTTGGTGCGGTTCATGGTCCGGCGGAGTCATAGGACCTTACTTTTTCGAAAATGAGGCTGGAGCAACAGCTACGGCGAATGGATTGCGCTATCGAGAGATGATTAATAATTTTTTATGGCCGGAATTGGATGGTATTAATCTGGACAACGTTTAATTTCAACAAGACGGCGCTACGTGCCACACAAGCAACGAAACCATTGATCTTTTGCGGGAAAAGTTTCCGGAACGTGTTATCTCTCCAAGAGGTGATCACAATTGGCCACCGAGATGTTGTGATTTAACATCTTGCGACTTCTTCCTTTGGGGAATTCGTGAGGCTATCGAGGACATAGGGCAGCCACTTTGCGATTTGGTTATGGAAAATTTCATTGAAAGGATATGGTCCTGTGAGCGTGGTCGTGGTGGTCATTTGCCTGATGTTATTTTCCACTATTAACGGCATAGCTTCTTTATAATGAAATAAACATCCGATCATTTACATTGAAAAATGGCATTTTTCTTTGAATATCAAAATAACACCTCTTATCGGAAAACCCTTTACATTAACATAATATCCTTGGATATTGATATCTCATGATATATCTTCATTGTCTGCATTTTATTTTATTGTGTTGCCGTTTTCTCAAGTCTTTTAATTCGATCATTCTATGTCAGTTGGTATGATAATCAAATTTATCATTCATACGTAGTACGTTGAAGACAAAAAAGTATATCGTAAGATATCAATACCTATCCAAAGATATTTTACAGAGAAATCTGAATTTTTACGCGCTTGTTCTGGAGAACAGCGCGTTATCATTTCGTCACAATATCTGTAATTTTCGAATTTTGAGCCGAAATTGGTCTCAAACGACTCACTGATGGAGAATCCGTGGTCAAAATTCATTCTGTCCGGCAGGCCGTCCGTGTGTGCGATCACTTTCGAAAGGGACCTAGTCTTGAAATTCTCAGGTTAGGTTTTGATCCTGTATATCTTGGTCAAGTTCGTTAATGCTGAATGGTTTTCGTGTTACATCCATTTGAAATTTTGATTTTTCAATAACTCGAAAACTATTCATTTGATAGAAATGAGACTTGGTTGGTAGATGTACAGTAGCAATATGAAGCATTAACTATAGAAAAATTTGAAAAAAAAATTTGTTTTCGAAAATTTTCATTCAACTTCCACTGAAATATCCAAACCGCCACTTCATAACCGAGTACTTCATTCCAGCCCACTCAGATTTCCCGATTTTCCTGAGGAACAAATGAATAGAAAAATTCAGGAAATTCATTTTAGAAATTCATATATTTCAAAAAGCATATCTCCGATTCCGTTGAAGTTTTACCCTAATATAATCAATAGCGAAAACTCGGTGTCAGTCTCAAGAGACATGTATTCTTTGAATTTTCCGAAACATAAGATAGGTATATAGAATATTCCTTTGCATCGACCGTTCACGATATCTACTGGTGAATAGTCGAAGCATTTACTGGGTCCTACAGTCACATTATGCGGGATAGCGGTGTCTGTTCACACTATGCTATGTAATGATTAGTAAAAACTATCGAATAATTCCGTAGATATACAGTTTCAAAATTTCAGTTTCCCGATATTTCCAAAAACATAAATCGAATCACCCTTCAATGAAAAATGCCACCTTTAAGTTTCAGCCAAATAGGGTCTACAGAACAATGAGCAAAATATCTATATCCATTCAACAAAATGCAGGAGACACTCTTCAATTTTTTTGCTCATTGTTCTGTAGACCCTATTTGGCTGAAACTTCAAGGTGGCATTCTTCATTGAAGGGCGATTCGATCTATGTTTTTGAAAATTTCGGGAAACTGAAATTTTGAAAGCATATATCTGCGGAATCATTCGATAGTTTTTACTAATTCGCTTATACGGCCTCCGTAATTAAACTCCAAACTTACTCTACAATTATTAAGCTACTGAACAGATTCTTCCGGACGTTATTTCGTTGGCTATCAGTGGTTAGGCGGGTGGTGAACACATTCACTTCAGAAAGAATAGACATAGGGAATATATTTGTAGAGTAGGTTTTCAGTTTAAGTAAGAAGGTCGAATGCTTGAATGGGTTGAATTCGCCAAATATTCTTTAGATAGTTATATCCATTCGAAGTTTTGGATCGAATTGCAATCTAGTAATTGATCGGAAATTATAGCTTGAGGTTAATTCAGAATTTCGTGAAGACCATATGAGAAAAATGTGCGTTTGGCAGGGTCAAAACTTGTATAGATGAACGCTTTGGCAACGGAACAATCGCGTAAAAGCTCCTGACCTCACGTCAGTGCTTTTCTAGGTTTGTTTTTAACGATTGAATTAATAACCTTCATCGAGTAGACTCGTTTTAATTTTTTGTTTTAGATATTATCAATCCTAGGGATATAGTAAATGGTGTCAATAAATCTGATGACGTCCTGAGAAGCCTTAGCTATCACGTCGTGAGGATTCAGAACTAATTCGTCGAAATGTATAATTTTCTGATTATCTGTATAATAAACGTTTTTTTCATTCCCCAACACCAAGCCTTCCTGATGTGGCAAACTCATTATTCAGTTATTTATCTAGCTGAAGGTCGTCATGTGCATATGAGGCTATTAAGCGGAGACACCCTGTATATCAATACAGAACGAATCCAGAAAACGCACAGCGTTAAAAGGAGTAATAATTTATTTCTTTAAAGGAGTCTAAAGTTAATTACTTCCCATTTCATTTAATGATACAGGCCATTTTATATTGGGGTTAATGAAATGGCAAGAACAAGCAATTTAAACAGTGAATGAGGGGAGAAGTAATAAAAATTCCGATTATATGTTGATTTAGGCTTTAATTTAGACTGTTCCTAGTTATTCTCGAATTTTAGGCACGAAACAGATGGGGTTGTGAACATTTCGAACCAATTATTCAATTAAACTTTGATGTTCCATCTAATCAGCTCGAATATACAGCAGATTTGGTATTATTTTCCTCCTTCCGATATGATGAACCTGAATTAAAAAAAAAACCTACCAGGATATAGAAAATTCCGACATTTCAACATTCGTTATTTCAAAATTGAAAACACTTCCATGAATTTGAACCAATCGATATTTTCATATGTGATAGCACTAGAGATGAAATTTCGCAGGCAAAATTACTCAATTTTAATATGGAAGTTTGTTGCTAGGAGGCTAGTGATTTCAGAAAAAAAAACCTAGAAAGATACTGACGTGAAGTCAGCAGCTTTCACGCACTTGTTTACATCGCGAAATGGCAACTTGGAAATTCCAGTGAAATTTTTATGAAATATGGAAATTTTCGAAAAACAAATATTTTTTTCCAAATTTTTCCATGGATTATTTTTCTTATTGACACTGCTCATCCTCCAACCAAGTTTCATTTCGATCTGATAAATTATTTTTGAGTTATTGAAAAATCAAAATGGGTCAAATATGGAACGAAAAACAAAGATTTCGAGGAAAAAATAAGAAAATTTGAAATATTTTTTCCCAATATCTCCGAAAATTATGATCTTATCAAACTGGAGTTTGATACACTGCTGTGAAATATGAATCTCAAAGTCTAATCGAAACTTTTTTCAGATACAATGAAAAGTTTCCAAAAAAAAACTCAAATTATTAATTATTCCTCTATAGAACAAACATACAGCATATCGTACAATTTGAAAGCCCGGAACTAATGGGCCAAATATGGAACTAAAATCCTTTTTCCATTTGGTTTCCCACGTCTAACGGATGAAACTTTAAACCGATTAAAAAATAGCTCGAATAGGAATTCCGCTTTGACACCTAATATGTTTCCCAAATTGAAAATTGTAGTTGGTATTAGTGGCGGCGTATCCGAGGAATCCCCGTTCAGATCCGACATTGACAAACATCGGAAAAAAGGGGACGAAATGAATGTTTTTTCTATCGACAAAACATGCTGGGAAAGAACTAGAAAAGCACTGACGTCAAGTCATCAGCTTTTGCGCGCATGTTCAAATTCGTTGCAGAAGCTGTGATCATTTGTGATCATCTAATCATATTGTCCTCACGAAATTCTGAATGAATTTTCAAGCTGTCATTTTTGGTTTATTATTTGATCAATCAAATAATTATAAACCGTAGTGATCGACGAAAAAAAAATTACCCCGCCTGAAAATTTCACAGTTTACATTTTGAAAGTATGTAGGTTTGAATGAACTAATAAAAAAAAAACGTCCGTCCGCCGTCCTCCGTCCGTTGTCCGGAGCTTTTCTCCGGAAGTACCGAACCGAAATCCGTGAAACTTTGTAGAAAAATCGTGTGTCGCTCGAGATTGATCCTCCAAGCATTTCAGCAGGATCGGTGTACCCTAAGGGCTCAAAGCTGGGGGTTGAAGGGAAGAAAGAATTCTCGTAAACTCACCACCAAATTTTCATGACACTCTCAAAGTTGATAACTGTTGCATAATTCAACCTAAAAATTTTCACCCGGATGATTTCCGACTAGTGGTCCCTGAATTATAAAGAAAAACGCTGCCATTTCTGGTGTGAAAAACCGACGGGTTATAAATAATATAAAAGTTTGGTTATTTAACTGAGAGAATTATAAACTCTTGTGTAAAATTGGCAGCATTTCAATCAAGAACTGAATTTCAATTCGTTTCATCTATATTTCTGGAAATAGTGAGAAAATTTAATTTTGAATGGATATATCTACGTAATCTTAGGGTAAGTTGTACCCATTCACGAATTCGGCCTTTGTAGTTAAGCCCCAAACCTACTATACAATTATAGAGTTTCTCAGTCGTTTATTTCGGGAGAAACTGTGTTTATGATCGGCCGTTCGGCCGGAACTTCCGAAAGAAATTACTTTGAAACTCGATGTTTGCATAGTAGATTTGGACCCTAGTGAAAACACAGGAAAACCTACAAAATGATGCAACATCCTCCGAAAATGAACTTTAATCGAAACCTGAATTATCTTACTCAGGCTGAACCTGGAGAAATAGCACATAAAATGGGGATTTAGTTGACGAAAGAAAACTATACAGGGTGTTTCATCATAAACTGGCCAAACATATATAGCCGTATAGGTGACATTGGGAAAGTCATTTTTGCCTTATGACATATACCCCGTTTTCGAAGCATACGCGAGATACAGGGTGTTTAATGTCAACTTTGGGCAATATTCTGATAACTGTGGTGAGTTATGCGTGACCTTTGAAATGAAGGTTTTTGGTCAAATCTTAGTATTTTTTAGTGCTCAATTCAATTGTATTGTAGAATTCGGGGAAAAATATTTCAAAATGGCGGAAAACCTACAAAGTTGAAATTTTTGTTTTCGTTTACCGAATTGGATAGCATTATTTCAACGGACTCAATTTTCTAAGATTTTCCGTGAACAAATTTTTCTAAAATTCAAACTCAACAGTGAAAAAAAAATTCACCCAAAATTGTTGGAATCTATCGAGGTAGAACTTACCTTCATTCTGAACACTGGTGCGAAAACAGGATGAAAAAATATCCATTGGTTTTCATTTTATAGCCTTCGGAGTACTCGAATAATTTTTATTCGAGAAACTGGTGGTCCTTCGCAGGCCAAAATTGTGCTAATGGGTCCCCAGAATGACTCGGATAGGAATATGAATTTTTCAAAAAAAAAATTTTTTCAAAAAAACTTTGGTAGTTTCGAACTCTCACCTCATTCGGAAAATAGGCTCAAATTCGATAAACTACCGTTGCTTGGTAACGGACGTCATTATAATCAGAATAAATCTAACTCAGACGCGGCCCTATTGTCGATAAGTGGAGCGAGTTCGAATCCCATCGAAGTTTTTTTGAAAACATTTTTTTTTTGTTGATAAATTTATAATTCTATCCGGGTCATTCTGGGGGCCCATTAGCACAATATCGGCCTCCGTAAGGCCACCAGTTTCTCGAATGAAAATTATTCAAATACTCCGAGCGGAATGTTTGGAAGGCTATAAAATGAAAACCAATGGATATTTTTTCATTCTGTTTTCACACCAGTGTTCAGAATGAAGAAAAGTACAACCTTGAAAGATTTCAACAATTTTGGGTGAAATTTTTTGTTCACTGTAGACATGTGTTTGAGTTTTGGAAAAAAATTTTCACGGAAAATCTTATACAATTGAGTACATTGAAATAATTGTATCAAATTTGGCAATCGAAAATAAAAAATTCCAACTTTGTAGGTTTTCCGCCATTTTGAAATATTTTTTTCCGAATTCTACAAAAAAATTGAATTGAGCCCTGAAAAATACTAAGATGTGACCAAAAACCGTTATTTCAAAGGTCACGCATAACTCACCAGTTGACATTAAACACCATGTATCTCGCTTATGCTTATGCTTCGAAAAAGGGATGTATGTCATAAGGCTAAAATGACTTTCCCAATGTCATCTATACGGCTATTTATGTTTGACCAGTTTATGGTGAAACACCCTGTATATGTAGTTGAAATAAAGGCTCACCCTGCATATTCTCAATAAATATATTTTCTGATAAAAGAAAACGTTATGAGGAAATGGAATGTTGATCGAACAAAAGCAATGCTATTGAACGGCAGTTAAGGTCTAAGAACAAATGAACATCGAAAACAACAAAACTTCGTTGTTAACGATCCTGTCGACGAATATAATGCTGTTAAGCTACAAGAAGTGTAATATATCATGGTTCCTTCAACAAGAAATCCCTCGGAACCCGCAAACATTGGCCCGTACACAGGACAATTTCCTGTCCTCTCCTATGACCAATTAAGAACTTATCCTATTATCTCAAACCAACGAGTGATTACACGCACGGTAGGCTACTATCAAGAGATAGTAGCCTCATCACTTTTTTTATATAAAGGGTCGAAGGAGAATTGGATTCACGAAATTAGTGTTGTGAACGAAAAACTATTATGTTTCAGGGTTTTTCAGCTTTTCGCTCCAAATGTCCTAAAAAGAATCATGAAAAATTGAGAAATTATACGAAAAACAGAGAAATTAATATGTTGTTTTTAACATTCACTGTATTTCTAATTGTATTTGTGACAAAACATATACAGGAGGAACATCGCAACCGTTAGATATGAGAAAACCAAAACATGAAAAAATCTACAGTATATAGATAAACATAGATCTTAAGTAGCGAGTCATGTATACTCGACCAATGGAAATCATATAATAGACTAGAATAATACAAAAATATGATGACGAAACCAGATAATATAAAAATAAAGACAATTTCAATCATTGTTCTGTAGCGAGCGCCCTCTCTCAGCTCTTACTTAAGTCGCGCGCGCAGTACCATCTTGCGTCTTAAGTACCCTACGTTACCTGCCTGTAACGCTTGGCCAACATCATTGGTCAACGTACAGGGGGCGCTAGCGCGCACGCTGTCCCGGTTGGATCCTCCCAAGATCTCGGAAGTACACTCATCCCCAACGGTCTGGTACACTCCTTAGTGATCCTCACAAGGGGTGTCCACTCACGTAGGCAAGTAAACGGTTTAGTTTGGTGCATGCCCTGACGAGTTCCCCCAAACTAAGCCGGGACGAAACGTGACACTTTCCCAAAGAGGATGAAGCTGCCTCGCAAGCCTTCAAAAGCTTCAGTTCTACAGAAAAAAATTCAAAAAGCACTGCCGTGAAGGCAGCAGCTTTTGCGCGCATGTTCAATGTAGATGACCGCTTCAGCAATAAATTCGAACATGCACGCAATAGCTGCTGCCTTCACGGCAGTGCTTTTTGAAATTTTTTTTGGATAAATTACTGCATTTCGAATGGATCTAATCTGTATTTTTGGAAATATTGGAAAAATAAAATTTTGAATGGGTATATCTACGGAATCATTGGGCGGATTTTACCCATTCACGAATTCGACCTTCGTAATTAAGCCCTAAACCTACTCTACAAATATCGAGTTTTCAAGTTTTTTTCGAGTTATTCCGGAAATAACAATGATACCGAGAAAAAAACCTAAAAAAGCACTGCCGTGAAGGCAGCAGTGCATGTTCAATGGAGATGACCGCTTTGGCAACGAATTTGAACATGCTCGCAAAAGCTGCTGCCTTCACTGCAGTGCTTTTCTAGGTTTTTTCGATAAAGTTCTGCATTTCAATTCCATCTAATCTGTATTTTTATAATATTGAGAAAGTATAGTTTTGAATGGGTATATCTACGGAATCTTTGGGCAGATTTTACCCATTCACGAATTCGACCTTCGTAATGAAGGTCAGAATCTTCTCTACAAATATCGAGTTTCTAAGTTGTTTCTTACGGAAGTTATTGTGTTCACGGCCGAAGTTAAGCAATAATCCCGAAAAACTGGCTAATGTTGAAGAATCTTTTTACGCGCTTGTACTGGGGAACAGCGCGTTATCATTTCGTCACGATATCTGTAATTTTCGAATTTTGAGTCGAAACTGGTCTCAAACGAGTAGGTTGGACTCACTGATGAAGAATCCGCGGTCAAAATTGACTCTGTTCCTCCGACCATGTGCGCTGTAACTTTCGAAAGAAAGAACCTAGAGTCTTCAAATTCTCAGGTTAGGTTAAGATCCTGAATATCTCGGTTAAGTTCGTTAATGGGCCAAATCTGCAAAATGGTTTTTGTGCTACAGCCATTTGAAGTTTTGATTTTTCAATAACTCGAAAAATATTTTTCTGATCGAAATGAAACTTGGTTGGAAGATGAACAGTGTGAATAAGAAGAATTATCCATTGAAAAATTCGAAAAAAATTTTTTTTTTCTTAAAATTTTTATATTTCATAAAATTTCACCATTTCGCAATGTGAACAAGCGCGTTAAAGCTGCTGACTTCACGTCAGTGCTTTTCTAGATTTTTTCTGTTAATACTGGAAATATTTCACGTATATAAACACAGTTAAAATAATGGATGAAGTAGTCCATTACTTTGTGATACTAACCGTCGGTTTCACAAAACTTTCAACGTCCGATCAACTAGTTGAGTAAGGTTCGCATTCGATGGTTGGGTTAAAAATGAACTGAAATCGAGCACAGAATTGACTGTTGACTGACAATCAAGCCCTTAATCGGGAAATCAAAGTTTTGTGAAACCGGCCGTAAAACTTCTGAACGAACAGAAAAACCTATCGAATTCCCTGCTTTTCGAAAATCTCAAGAAATATGTCTACAGAAGCCATTTAAATAGCTTGTTGCACAACTTGAAATACTCCAGTATGAAAGTGTAGTACTACAAAACCGGTGTCACCTTAAAATAACTAACTCAATTCACAAAGTTCTTGGGAATCCATGTGAACGATACACTGGGTTTTCACTCACATACGTCGTATGTTGGATAGCTTGGGTTAAATTAATGATTCCAAATTATCGGGTTACTATCAGAAAAAGCAGATTTCAATTCTTCAAAGCACTTCCTGATACTTTGTCTCTGCTTTTTCAAAACTACCTCCGGCATTTTCAGTTTCCAAGCGTGATGATTTTGTTGAGATTGAGAGTTGAAATTGGCATTTGGCAACGTCGTTGAGAATTGTTTTGACATTTCCGATATTTCACGAGTGCCAACCTGCGTTAGTTTCAAGTAAAAAAACTTGATAGGCCTAAATCATGGCCAACCTGGATTGTTTATAAAAGTGAATGGATTATACATGAGAGTACTTTGTTACATCATTACCTTCATACATCTATTCGAGGCGTAATCAGATAGAAAATTTAGTAAATCGGCACGGCTGACGACCAGTTTTCACGAAAACCTCAATCGGAAATGAAACTTCACTCCATTACTCTAAGCTCTGTTTAAATGAAGCCATCCTCTTCACAAACGTTTCTCTTACAAATAACTTGACCTAAAAGCGGTAAATTTTCCAATCTTTGCTTGCGTTTAAAACCGAGCTCAACGTATACTCATTACCCACTAAAAACGCTTCCAATTTCAAGCACAAAATTCACAAACGACCGTTGAAATTATCCACATCGACCGCCTACGAAAGTGCATGCCACGTAAGGCAAATTTTCAAACGCTTTGCATCGAACGATGCATGCATATAGATGCGTGTTCTGCAAGAATTTCCCGGAACCTGAGTACTTTATAACCATTATCAGTTTATTCGCGGCGTCATCAGATAGAAAATCCATTAAATCAGCATGACCGACGACGAGTTTTCACGAAAAGCTTAATCGGAAATTATGAAACTTCACTCCATTACTCTATCAACGCTCTTTAGAATTCTCAAAAGGAAATCGATGGGGAATTATCTTTCATCGCGAAAAGCATTCGTTCATCAAAGCTTTCTCCGATGAAATTATTTTCGTGATCGTGTGAGATTTTACGAGATGTTTTAACGACGTCAGTTTCATCAAAACTGGAGATGGTGCGCCCTTATTATTCATTCTGGTGCATTAAAATACGCCGGGCTGGTTCCAGAAGTGAGTTTTTTTGAGCGATGGTTATATTTTGCCGCAAATGTCTATAATTTTGGAATTTTATGCCGTCTCAGGCGAACAATTTGGCGCCTAAATCGTTCGATAATGCTGAATAACTCAGTTTGTAGTTGTTGTGAACAACATACAAATTAGGTCGAATTTTTTTGAGGATATCACTCGGAATTTTTGAAGAAAATAAGGTCGATTCTGTTTGTGTTTGCTGTAAACCTTGCTGTCATATTAGTATCATTCTTATTCATAGCAATATAGCCATGATATTACGTATTCTGTTCAGAGTGTATAGCAAAGTGAATAATGAATTTTGTCATAGAATAGCAATAGGCATATGTCATTGCTATGAACGACTTCCATAATCGGTGAGCTGACAACACTGTATTTTGTTACTTAAGAGTAGCAAGGAAGAAGAAAATATCCCCAGTTCATAAACAATTCGTTCATTTTTCTATGATTTCGCGTACATAACCTCCATCTACGGTTTTCAAATATTGACAGGTATATACTAATTCAAAATCTTACAAAAAACCAATATAAGTCAAATTGATCGGTGACCAATTTCCCTGGATTCAAAAAGAATATTCACTACAAGAAATCAAATGCATAAGTTATATTCAGGCGGAATAATTCAACGAATTTTTCTGTTGACAACTTGAAGGAAGTGCTGGCGTCTAAGATTTTAAATATTCTAGAAAACCTTGACACATTTTCGTTAGCACATTGTTCCATATTTCCAATATTTCGATTAATTGAGAGAAATAATAATGAATCAAATGATTTGCCGCCATATTCCCTTTCTAAGTTATCTTATCAACCATAGCAAGTACTATTTTTTTTTTAAATTTAAGATTTTTCTGGTGAAACATACAAAGAATAGGAGTAAAGGATTGAAATTTGAAGAAAAAAAAACGAAGGGTTTACAATTTTTTAAATAAGATTTGTTAATAATGTGTTTGTCCACCGCGGTTATCTATACACTCACCAACAAGTATTGGCATTGATGCAAGAAGATGGTTTATTTCTTCTTGAGGGATACTATCCCAAGCTATCTGTTCTTCATGTCTAAGAGACGCCAAAGTCCATGAGAGCTGGGGTTGATTTCCAAGCCTTCCGCCCATGATGTCCCAATCATGCTCTATGGGTGAAAGATCGTGGGATCTGGGCGGCCATTGGGGAATATTCACATGGGTCGCTTCAAAAAAGTTTAAACTAACTCTGGCAACATGAGGTCAAGCATTATCTTGCTGAAATATCGCATTCTCGAGCCGGTTAAGGTAAGGGAGAACAGATGGCTCCACTATTTCTTTAAGGTAACGTAGCTCTCTAATGTTACCTCGGAATAAAGACTAAAGGTGACCTACTTGCATGTGCAATAGCACCCCATACCATAACGCCTACTGTCCGGTGTATATGACGCTCAATTTCCAAATGAGTTTCGCGTCTTTCTCCCCGACGTCGTCTAACCCTTCTTCGGCCTTCATGTGCACCAAGGAGAATCGAGATTCATCAGAAAAGACGACCTGATGCCATTCCACATTTCAATGTTGTCGTTCTCTGCACCACTGTAATCATTGCCGGCGATGCTCAACCGTAAAAGGTAACACCAGATGGGGTCGATAATAGAGAGATATTGCAGTGTCAAAGTGTCAAATTCGTGTGACGTTATTAACGCAAACGTTATTTTTGACATCTAAGCATGCGCAGATTCAGTTTCATAATAGCGCGACGTTAATAGCGTTAGCGTCTTCCGTTATTTACGGAAAATTACGAGCCGCAATTTACGTTGCGCTATTCTATATCGGAAGGAATCCTTAAGCTTCGGGCTCTTCCGGCTCCGATCACTGTCATAGAAAAGCTGTTTGTTGATATGTTTTTCACAACTTCCTCAGATTTTTCAAATCTATTTTACAATACCTCTTACACACAACTGATATTAGACATTTAGATTTATTAGTGCTACCTAAGCAAATTTTTCCGTAAATAGGTATTTGTTACTTTTTCACGAATTAAGAAATACTTTTGGAAGCAACATGGGGGGTTGGAAATTAGAAATAGTTTGAACCATGCCAATTATATTGTGTAATATAACTATTTCCACTTCTGCATTAGCAACACGTGAAATTATCGCTTCCGATTCCATTTTCATTTTGTCCAGAATCAAAAAACTGATGCAGAAACGCAAATTATCAAGTTTTAAGAGTTTCAATGTTAGTTGACAAAAATCTGACGTCTCACATAACCTAACCAAATAAACTGATAACTAACGTAACGGTAACAGAAACGTGTAGCAATACGTCTACTTCTGGAACGACCGTTAAATCCACGTTAACCACCTAAACGTTATATATAGCGCACCGTGATAACATAACGCTTGCGCTATTCAAAAGTTGCAATATCTCTCTAATGCTGCAGTCCAAAGGACCTTATATGGCGGTAATCCGTTCGAACAGTTACAGGATGGCCTTGTTCTCCTAACCACTCATCAGCCAAGGATCCAATTGTCGCAAAACGGTCTCTAATGGCTCTAAAGTCTTAGACGTCGATCTTGAACTTCAGTTTGTGCCCCTTCTACTTCTGGTGCCTTCTCTTCTTCGATTTTGGGCATTATCAAACCACGCTTGACAACATCTCATAACAGTAGTTGGATTTCTGTTCGTACGGTTAGTGATTTCTCGAAATGACAACCCCGCCTCCCTTAGAACGATAATTCGACCTATTTCAAGTTTACTTAGCTGGCGATAAATTCCACGTACACGTGCTCTAGGCATTTTAACAACAACTGAACATCGACTTCGGATCTCCTCGAAAAGCTGGTTTGTTATATTTAAAAAATTTGCAAAAAACGACTACAATATTCAAGTAACAAAAAATGTTTACATGAAAAAACCTTCACTATTTTTTCTTCAAATTTCAATCATTTACTGCTTGCTATACCCTCTATGTTTTAACAAAAAAATCAAAATTTTAACAGCTCCTTGCAGTTGCAGTTTCTTTGTCATTTAGTATATTATCCTAGGTAAGCAGGCCGGTGCATTCGCCATTTTGTTGCGCAAACGATACTTGGCTATTTCGTTCGAGAACGATGTAATTCCATTCACAAATGTTCGCATTTTCAGAAGAACTATGATTTGAAATGATTATGTAGGATAGGTTCGAGTTGTAAATGCGCAAAATCCATCCAACAGATGAGGATTGTTTCCTCAATATTTCGAAAAATTCCGATCTGATTCGAAATTTGAGAATAATTCATTAGGTCAGGTTTAAATCACCGGAATCTTCTGGGAATTTATATGTGGATTTAAAATGGATATTAAAAAAATTCTAGAAGAACACTTACGTGAAGGCAGAAGCTTTTACGCGCTTGTTCAATTTCGAAGCCACCGCAATCACCGATCTACGCATTCAAACGTGTCGTTATGCTCCGAACAACTGCCAAGATTCAATCCAATCGCTCCAGTACTGAAATATCAGGGAATAATCTCAGAATTTCGAATGGCTATAACTTCGAAACCATTGGGCTGATTTTGCCCGTTAACGAACTCAATCGTCGCATTTTAAAATGCAACCTCCCCTGAAAGTTTTTCCTTCTAAACGAAAATGCTGTAATTTTCATGAAAAACCTTCAGAACATCACATTTCAAACATATAATTTCAATATAATATTTTAAAAAAATGTTTGATCACCTAAATCTGAAAAATAAAAATGGGGATTTGTAAAATGTGTAACTTTGCTTAGGAAAACAGAGATAGCTATACTTCGATCTGGTTAGAGTAGAAGACAACGACCAAAGAATAGAAAAAGAAGAGCACAGACTGTCATATTACTGACAAATCACAAACGGAAATTGTTTGGTTATATTGACAAAGAACACGTGTGTACCACAGAATAGGAATGAATATTTCATTTTCCTATAATAGAAAAAGCTATTCTACTAAACACCGTTGTCACTTCGTACATGCCTGGCAAATCAGAAACCCCAATTTTGAAATCTGATTTTGATTGCATTTGCAGTAAAAACCCCAGTTCAGGAAAAACCCCCATTGAGTTTATGCACGGAACCTTCATCAGTGACTCCAAATCGTTTGACAACCCTTTTGGTTCGATTTTCGAAAATTACAAACATTTTGGCGAAATGTCAACGGCCTCAATCCTAGGAAAAGGCTCATGAACGCCGCTAATTGGTCCTCACATTTTTAAGCCTTGAAACAATAACGTCCCATCTGTCCGTGATATAGAAATAATCGATGGCACACCATAAAATTCTATCGTTCATTAAAAACCGCCTCAACTTTTAATTGGCATTATTGATGGATGCCGAGAGTAATTAGAGTCGAAATAATGAATTTCCAATTTTGGCGGTTTTCCGGAAAGACGAGAGAATTCAATTAATTGATCGGCTCTCTGGATTCAACAGTTTCGAGGCAGCTGATAGATATCGAAAAGTTGTAGATTCGTTTAGTTGACGGCTAATTGTGATGAATTTCAACTAACCGAAGTTTTTCTCGTCGCAATCCGAAGTTTCGTTCAGTTCGTTTTCTGCAAGGAATATCGGAGAGGTTGATGAGTTCTTATTTTTCGTGATCGAAGTGGTTCGTGAAGGAATTAAAATTGAATATTTTAGGTTGAATCCCTGATATCAAAAATTTTATACCGGGTGTTCATAAATTGTAGGTGCGAACGAAAGGGAGAGATTCCGTGCGTAATTTTTAGGAAAAAGTTTCATGAAAATGGGTCAGCAGAAGTTTCATTTTCGAGTTACAAGGTGTTGAAGTTCGAATTATTTTCGAGTTTCTCTTTTGAATTATCTACATTGTACAAGATATTCAACTGAAATTTTGCATAGATATTACATTTTAGAGTTCACAGAATATGACCTTCCAATTTCGATTGCAAATGTACAGGTTCTGTTGATTTGGTTGATAATTTGAAGAAGATTCATTGTCTAAATTTGAAAAGGTTCTATTTTTAAATTCTCTCGGAAATACATTCACTTCAAGAAATGATTTCATGTAATTCAATTCACATATTGACGAATCTTATGGGTTGATGAGTTTTTTAATGATACCTCTTTTTACACTGAGTTCATGATTGAAATGATAATTCAGATATTTTATTGTATAATCCGTTCACTTTTTTAAACTATCCTGGTTGGCCATGACATTCTGACACATTTCACCGTGTATATGTTGAAAATGTTAGGTTATAGTCATTTCCCTGTCAGATTACTACACAACGTTGTCCTCTCCTCATAGAGGTCGTAGTAATTACGTATTTCTCAAAATGTGAATTTACTTCGGGCAAATAATGAATTTGAGAAAATATCATGTGAGTTCAATAATTCCAAAGACCTGGCGAATGTTGAAGAAATTGTTTTCTCTATTAACACCCGAAATATTTCACGGATATAAACATGGTTGGAAAATTCAGTTATGCTATTTTCTTCTACGGAAATCAAGAATCGAGTGTTGAAATTTTACTGAAAAATAATAGATAGAGTAGTCCGTTAATTTGTAATAGTTCATTCAAGAAAAAATTAAGTACTTCAATAACGATCTCTGCAGTAAAACTTCTAAGCGAACAGACAAACCTATGGAATTCCCTACTTTTCAAAATTCTCAAGAAATAGGTCTTCTGAAGACATTTGAATACCTTGTTGCACAACTTGAAATACTACATTATGAAAATGTAGTAGTAAAACAAAACCTGTGTCACCTTGAAAGAACCAAAATGTTGGATAGCTTGTGATAAATTATTGATTCCAAATTATCGGTGTTACTATCAGAAAAACAGATTTCAATTCTATATAGCACTTCCTGATACTTTGCCCCTGCTTCTTCAAAACTACCTTCGGCATTTTTAGTTTCCAAGCGTGATGATTGTGTTGAGATCAAGAGTAGATTGACATTGGCATATCAACAGGAACGTTCGGAAACAATATCAAAACTTACTAAAATGTCATTTTCGGTTCATCTTCGAATTTCGTAATTTATCCAGAAAATGTTGAGTATTTTTCAGAAACCTGTCCTTTTTCCCTGTTAGTGTTTACAAAAATTGTAAAAGATATTTTGCTAGATTTTGACATTGGGATTCGATAGAAATAACAATTGGGCTTAAAGGAATGAGCGGTTTATGTATTTTTGGATGGCCGTTTAAATGTGGAGGTTTACTATAAGAAGGTGTCATAGGATTTTTGTGAGCATATGTCAGATTTTCAGAATGTTTGCATATAATTTGTCCAACTTTTTTCTCTGTGATAGAAGTTGGATCTTTATAGATTGTAGTTTATTATTTGATAAAATTAAATAATAAACCTCAGTGATCGACGAAAAAAAAATTTCCCCCCCTGAAAATTTAAAATTCAATAACAACTTGAATCGATCCAATAAAAATCAGTATGAGACATTTCGTCAATCTGGTCGCCTTTTTTCTGAAGTTTGGTTCTTTGCATATGCTTCATGAATGTTCTTATTTTGAAATGAAGTCAGTTTATCAACGGCTTCAAAATGCAGATGGGGCCCAAGTTTCCATCGAAACCATCAGACGACGTTTGAGAGAGGTGAATCTAGGTTCTAGACGTCCATTAAGAGGAGTTCCATTAACACGTGACCATAAGCGTCAAAGACTGGAATGGGCAAGGCAACATATCAATTGGAACGATCAATGGCGTAGTGTCCTTTTCACTGATGAATCCAGATATGGACGATTTTCAGATTCTCAAAGAATAAGGGTATGGACAATCCCACGCATACCCCGTAATCGTCGCTATGTCCAAGAAGTCCATCCATTCCGAGGGGGTAGTGTTATGGTATTTGCCGGGATATGTTTCAACGGGCGCACAGATCTACACATTTGTCCTGGGAATATGACCGCCTTACACTATAGGAACCATGTCATTGACAATGTTGTGCCTAATTTTCACGCTGCTCTTGGTGAAACTTCTCAATTTCTAGACGATAACGCTAGACCGCACCGTGCAGCCATAGTTGAGAATGCGCGCGAGGAGCTTGGTATTCCACATTTACCAATACCTCCGCACTTACCAGATTTGAATTGCATAGAACATGCATGGGATATGCTCCAAAGAAGATTAGATAATCATCAACCTACCCCAGAATCCTCAAATGATCTGAGAGAGCTTCTGTCCCGTTTATGGAACCAAATTCTTCAAGAAATGTTCAACAACCTCGTGTGTCGTATGCAAAGAAGATGTCAAGCTGTTATTGATGCCCGTGGAGGCCATACATTGTATTGATAGTCTTAAAATGCTTGAATTCTCTGGAAATAAAATTCCGTTATTTTTCTCGATTTTTCCTAACCACCCTGTATACGCTGCAGACCTACAGGCTAAAATTAATTTGCAACTTGAAATCATATTAATATGAATTTTCATCACAGAAATCTTAGTTCAACTAAATTTTTTTCGAATTTAAGTCAATATCCCTAACTCATGTGGAGCAGTTTATTTTTGTGATTCTCCGTATTTCTCAAGCTACGTCTCAAACATCACGCACATTCGAGAAAGTGAACGTCTTCATTACCAAAACTTCCTCGCAATTAAACGCTCCGTTGCCCTCAAAGAAAGATGATACGAGTCCCTTCTCTTGTTTCAGGTTTACGTAAGGTCTACCCCTATTATTTCACATTCACCACGTTCACGAAGGGCAGGTGGGTCGGCGAGAAGATCCTAGATGTCTTCGCCAGGGAATTCAGAGCTCATCCTGCGGAAGAATACGAGAGATGTATTCAGGCGGGGACCTTGACGGTGAACTATAAGAAGGTGTCTACGGACTACAAGTTGAAACACAACGATCTCCTCGCTAATATTGTACACAGGTAGGTTCTTATTTGGAGAAAATACTTTGAGGAATTTTAGAGAGCACTCATGTGAAATCAGCAGCTTTTTCGCTCAAGTTAGAATTCGAGAGTGAAAAAAATTTTTTTTTTGCGCTCATGTTCTAGGGGAACAGCGTGCTATCGTTTTGTCCAAATGTCTGTTATTTTCGATGATTGAGCCGAAAATGGTCCCAATCGACTAGTTTGGACTCACTGATGACGAATCCGGTGTCAAAATCGATTCTGTCCGGCCGGCCGTCCGTCCGGCCGTAGACACGGTAACTCTCGACAGAAGCCAGCTAGCAACTTGAAACTTTCAGGATATGTTGCGCATCAGAATGCCGCGGTTGAGTTCGTTAATGGGCCAAATCGGTCGAATAGTTTCGGAGTTATAGGCACTTGAAGTTTTGAAGTTATTTATTTTTTATTTCGGAAACTGCTTGAGCGATTGGGTTCAAACTGAGCAGTTCGGTGGAGTATAACAACGCGCAACTTTGAGCCAAATTTTGTCAGGATCATATTGTCAGTAAATTAAAAAAAAAAATTTTTTCGAATTTTTTTTTCGGAAACCATCCATCATATACAAAAAAAATTCCACTCACACTTTGAGCTTCATATTCCACATCCGTGTACCAAATTTCAGTTCGATACGATCATAAGTTTTGAAGATATCGGGAAAAAATATGTCTAATTTCGAGGTTTTCTTCTAGATTTCGTTGATTTTTCGGTATAACTCGAGAAATACTGATTCAGTCCTGATAAAACTTTAGAGCTAGTTTTGAGATGCTGAAAGACAACGAAATTTTCGTGATAATCGTGTCATTAGAACAATTTGAAAAAAAAAATTCTATGATTTTCTTATCATATCATCCTCATTAAATTCTGTATGAAACTTCGAACTGTTATTTTTCGATGAAGTACAGGATTTCAATTCGATCTGATCTGTATTTTTGGAAATATTGGAAAAATAAAATTTTGATTGGGTATATCTACGGAATCATTGGGTGGATTTTACCCATTCACGAATTCGGCCTTCGTAATTAAGGTCCAAACCTTCTCTACAAATATCGGGTTTCTAAGTTATTTCTTTCGGAAGTTATTGTGTTTACGCAGTCGGCCGTTAGGCTGACCGTAAACACAATAACTTCCGGAAGAAACGACTTAGAAACTCGATATTTGTAGAGTAGGTTTGGGGCTTAATTACGAAGGTCGAATTCGTGAATGGGTAAAATCCGCCTAATTATTCCGTAGATATACCCATTCAAAATTTTATTTTTCCAATATTTCCAAGAATACAGATTTGATCGAATTGAAATCCAGTAATTTATCAGTAGAAAATTTCAAAAAGCACTGCCGTGAAGGCAGCAGCTTTTGCGTGCATGTTCAAATTCGTTGATGAAGCGGTCATCCACATTGAACATGCGCGCAAAAGTTGCTGCCTTCACGGCTGTGCTTTTTGAAATTTTTCAATTTTGGTTTTGGTCCGCCGTCCGTTGTCCGGGGCTTTCCCCTGAAATTTCTGAACCGAAATCCGTGAAACTTGGTAGAAAAATCGTGTGTCGCTCGAGCTTGATCCTCCAAGCCTTTCAGCAGGATGGGTGTACCCTGAGAGCTCAAAACTGGGGCTAGGAGGGAAAAAAAATTATTTCCCGAAAACTTACTACTTAATTTTCATGAAACTTTCAACGTTGATTACTGTTGCATAACCCAACCCAAAAAATTTCACCCGGATGATTTCCGACCAGTGGTTCCTGAAAGTTGTATGAAACAAATTAATTTTCTCAGAAGAAAAATATTGGTCAACGAAATTCTGAAACAGGTCAATTTTTGTTTCACTTTTACCAAATTTTTATGTATTTTTGAAAGATTTTTGTTGCACTCTGTGCCATCCCCATCAACCCTATGAATTTTTTGAATAGGAAAGTAGGTCATGTGGTATTTTTTTTGGCAAGGTCTTTGTATCTTCTTCACAGGTGTGCAGAAATTTTCAAGAAAATAAAATTATTTTTGAGAAATTAGTTAGTTCAAAGAGCTTTTCAGTATGTGCACTTTATCATGGCTCATTTACTTTGAGACGATGGTACCTGATGAAATTTGTCACCTAATGAAAGTCGACCATTACAGTTTTGTTCTTGTACAACTTTCAACCCTTTCCAACAAATTTCTTCAGGTACCATCGTCTCAAGGTAAATGAAACATGACAAAGTGCACATACTGAAAACCTCTCTGAATTAGCTCATTTTTAAAAAAAAAATTTTGTTCTTGAAAATGTCTGCACGCCTGTAAAGAAGATACAAAGACCCTGCCAAAAAAGTACCACATGACCTACTTTCCCTATTCGAAAAATTTAGAGGATTGATGGGGATGGCAGAGAGTGCAACAAAAATCCTTCAAAAATGCATATAAATTTGATAAAAGTGAAACAAAAATTGACCTGTTTCAGGATTTTGTTGTCAAATATTTTTCTTATGAGAAAATGAATTTTTTTCATTATTACGACTCGCACTGTATATAAATTTTATTTGAG
Organism: Myrrha octodecimguttata; assembly: GCA_958510865.1. Lineage (NCBI taxonomy): Eukaryota > Metazoa > Arthropoda > Insecta > Coleoptera > Coccinellidae > Myrrha > Myrrha octodecimguttata. The sequence goes on from OY294057.1 coordinate 77,391,179, forward strand.
ATATCAATGGTATTAGGTTACTCAACTGAGAAAATAATAAACCCTTGTGTAAAATTCGCAGCGTTTTTTTTGTAGCTTTGGGATGGTAACTCCTTATGAGATGAATTCTGATATGGAATTTTCTATAACTGTGACACCTATTCTTCAGTAATCTTTATCTTACTCCAAATAGTTTCCTAGTTATAGACTTCCATTCATAAAACTAAAAAGAATTAGCATGAATAATTCAGATAAAGTTTATCTTATGTCATTTTAAGAATCTTCAATAGTTGAATTCTATAAAACCTGAACAAATTCGAGAAATTCCTTATTTTTATAGATCCGCCTCTGAGCTAGTAAAGGCTGTAAATTAAGTTCTGTCCACGTTTATCCAGACCATAGAATACACAGAAATATTTATCTATTTCGCATAGACCTAATTTACTCATAGTAGGTCTGAGCTATTTCGTGAACAGACCACAGACATGGAAGGCTATATGTCTCCAAGTCTATGGACCAGACTTTTCATAGAATTCAAGAGTTCAACTAATGTATGTAGATAAGTTGAGTGATTTCATATAATTCATTTATGCTTTCGATGAAAATAAGAATAATTAGTTTTCAATATGAGAATGGGCGAGTAAAATTATGTGTATGATCTTATGGTGAAATGAAATTGGATATTAAATGAGTATCAAGGTGAAAATCGGTGTTTCGATCTTCCATTAAAGTGAAATGTTTTCGTTACGATAATATCGCAAAAAGCGATCATAAGAATTAGGTGAGTGAATGAGTTTTCTGCATCATGTTTCTTTGAATTTTAAACCTTGGATTGATTATTCTGCAAAAGAGATCACCGTTAGAGATATCTGTGATGAACTTGAAAATAGAGTGCAGGAGTGTACTAGCACATTGAAAAATATTTAAATGCTTATAACTTTTTACCTGAGCCGAATCTGGAAGAATGATAGATGAAAAAGTGTTTTATTTGATGAGAGGAACCTATGGTTATAATCAATGAGCAACTCACCCTGTATTCTTGATGATGCAATAAAACGAAATCAAGACTCAAAACTGCGTTCTTCATTCAATTCAAATCTTGCGTTACTTTTAGGACACCCCCAATAAAACTCGCAAAAACACCCCATATTTCTCTCTAAAACGGTGAATTCCACGGGAAATTCGATACCGTGATCGATTATTCTATTGGGAATCGTAAAAGAAATTGAATATTCCGTAGGTTTCTGCAGAATGACATCTCTTTCACAATGTTCAGTTTTATGCTCAGCGATAAAGCAGATATAACGCTGGTTTCTTTCTCCGATAGACTCAAATCAAAGGTGAAATCACTACAGATAGTGCAGAAAAACAAGGAGAATTTTATTACAGGGCCCTATAAAAAATTGCGTGTCGAGTAACGTTTCAGATAATAAAGGTCTCGATCCCCGTGGATTTTTTATTGTCTGATGCGCCACAGGTAGGTCTCTGGCTCTGACGTAGGCCGGCTCGAGGTGGTTCGTTAAAAGATTCCATAAGGGAGTTGACAAACAAGCAGCGGAATACGGAATTAGGTTCAATTCGACTCGATTTTTCCAGAAAGTGAAAAACTGCTGTGGGACGATGACTGGCTCGATTCGGAGATACCGAGGCAACATTTTAACGACGCGCATGTTCTGAGGAACAGCGTGCTATCGTTTTGTTCAAATGTCTGTAATTTTCGATTTTTTTTGTCGAAATCGATTCAACGGCCAGTCAACGACACGATAACTGTCGAAAGAAGGAAGCTAGCGACTTGAAACTTTCAGATTAGTTCGCGCATAGGAATGAGCCGGTTAAGTACGTTATTGAGACAAATCGGTAGAATGGTTTCGGAGTTATGGTCATTTGAAATTTTGAGATTAATTCCCTGATATTTCAAGAACTATTCATGCAATTGAATTGGAGCTTGACAGTTAATTGAAGCATAACAACGCACAACTCTTCACGAAATTTTATTGAGATCGCACTGTCAACAGATTCTGAAAAAAAAATTTTTCGAAATTTTTTTCGGAGAATTTTTTTTTCGGAAACAGTTCATTGAATCCGGAAAAAACTTCTGTCCATACCTTGAACATCATATTTTTCAGCAGTGTAACGAACTTCATCTCGAAACAACCATAATTGCTGGAGATATTGAAAAAAAATATGTAAAATTGTGTGGTTTTTTCTCGATATCGTTGTTTTTCCCGGAATAATTCGAAAAATACTGATTCAATCGAAATGAAAGTTGGCAGGTACTTCAAAAATTCTGATGGGCAACTTTCTGCGAAATTTCGTGATGATCGTGCAATAGACGACTTCGGCCCAAGTTGCCAACCCTCAATTTTCTTCACAAATATACTATATATATATATATTCTTTTGAGAATGAGCATTACAATTCTAAGATATATCACAGTGTTAGCAGAGAAAAATGTAAACGGGGTACCATACATATTTGCGTACGATACAAGAGGACAGATAAAAACCTCAGGAAAAATTCTGCCTCCCCGTATAAGTGTAGTTATTTGTTTATAGAAGATAGATGGCATCTTTTTCATCGGAAAATAATTTTTTCGTCATCTTGAATTCATTTCGACAAAATATCTTGACATAATATCTGAAACAGAAAGAGGGACAGAAAACCAAAAGGAAGCAGTAAATAATATCACCTACATTTGCTCATGACCGAGAGGGTCTTTCGACCAGGTTCAGTCCTCCAAGCGATGATTTTCAGATCTTCAGATAAACGAAGAACGCTACAGGCCCCTTTATTGGGTAATCATCATCCATAGATCCATAATTGTTCATTTCGAACTAGAAATCTAATAAAATATCGGGAATAAAGTGAAAAACTTGTGACATGTATTATGTCAGGATGACATATACTATCAGTGGGGAACGGGAATTTCAGGATAAATTCGACATGATAAGGTTCGCGTTATTTATAAATATCCGTAAAAGATGCCTCGGCTCTTCAAACAGGATAATTCCTTCCAAATATAGGGTTTTGTTAAGATCATCTCTGATTGGCTGAAATTAAAGTTGGGATTCCTGATTTCATCTCAATAGTGTCAAATTTATATAGGATATGTTCCGCAAATCAACTTGGTTATTTCGGGTGCCGGTTCTCCATTCCGTAAATATGAAATATTCGGTTGGTTCCTGAAAAAAAAGGTTAATAACGGAATATGATTGATGAAAAAACGTTCTTTCTGTCACCAGAACGATAGTCAATGTTCTATTGTGACATATCTATAGCATAGAAAAATCTTTATTTGCTTTATGATCCATAAAACATAGAAGAGACAACAATCAACAATGGAAATATTACTAGGTATTGTCTATGGATCATAAGGTTAACTTAGGGCCGTATTTTAGTTGTTCCTTGAGGCTTCCTTACTGAAGGCCGCCTTAAATTTGCTTTTCTATGCAAACAAATTCAAGGCGGCCTTCAGTAAGGAAGCCTCAAGGAACAACTATAAATACGGCCCCTCGATCAAATCTGTATTTTCGGAAATATTGGAAAAATAAAGTTTTGAATATATGTATCTGCGGAATCACTTGGTGAACTCTACCCATTCACGAATTGGGCCTTCGTAATTAAGGTCAAACCTACTCTACAAATATCGAGTTTTAGGTATTTTCTTTCGGAAGTTATTGTGTTTACGGTCGACCTGCAAGGCAGTACTTTTTTAGGTTTTATTGAAGTCTGGAGAATACTGAGGGTCTATTGTATGTTTCGTCGTGGTGCTTCTGAGTCGAAGATGTCGTGATAATATCCAGACTTTCTCTCGTGAGAAAATGGGATGTGCTACAAATTTCCATTTATATTGGAATAGCAGCGACAATGTGATTGAAATTTCAGAAAACATTTTCGGCTGGTTGAACTCATTGAAGAAAAAAGCGAATTTGGATATTTCATCAACTCATCAGATAAGAATCGTTCTTTATACTAAACTTGTTATTGCCAGAAGCGAAGTAATATTGTTTTTTCATTAATATAATATGTTAAAATTTGAGGAATATCCATTATAATACTGCAGTCATCAATTTGGAAAGAGATATAAAGTGAAGGCGGGGCAACACTTTTGTTTTAGAAGTATGAAAAATTCTGAGGGATTAGGAAGTATCAAGGCAACATTTTTTGTTGGACTTAAATCAGAGTTGAAATCATTATTTATAGTGGAGAATTTCATTATGAGGGCCCTATTAGAAAGTGCGTCTATAGGAACGTTTCAGAAAATAACGGTCCCGATCACCGTAGACAATCAACTGTCTGATGAGCCACAAATATTTCTCTGGCTCTGACGTAGACGAAATTGGAGTGGTTCATTATAAGATTCCATATGGGGCAAACAAGAAGCGAAATAAGGAATTGGTTTCAATTTGACTCGATTTACCAAGAAAATGAAACACTCCGGTGGAAGGATGGCTGGTTATATTCGGAGTTCGTGAGGCAACATTTTTATTTGATTAAGTCTAGAGCATACTGAAGGTCTATTGTATGTTCCTTGGTGGTTTTCTTGAGTTGAAGTCGTGTTGATTTCCAAACTTTCGCACATGAAATAATAGGATGTGAGCAGTATTTCCATCCATATTGAGATAGCAGATACGATGTGATTGAAAAGTTAGGCAATATTTTTGCTTGGTGAATTTCGACATGAAAAGAGAAATCCTCGATAATTTCATTCGCTCAGAAGATCAGCCTTTTTGTTCATACTTGATAGTAAAAGAAGGGAGGCAAGATTTGGTTTGATTGGCAGGGTTAACAAATGTCCTTTCGGGTGATTTTAAATGAAAGTCATCCATAATAATGCTACAGTCTAAGTGAAGGCGAGGCAACATTTTTCATTGGAGAAAATAGGACAAATCCAGATAGTACATAAAATATCGAGGCAACATTTTTTTTTGTACTAAAATCCGGCGTGTCGTGTAAAGTTTTGAATAATGAAGATCTTAATCCCAGTAGATTTTTATTGACCGGTACCACATCCGTGGCTTCATTTTGAATTTCAAGTTCCGTTTTTCATGGCGTTGAACGTCCATCGTCTCGATTCATATAACTCATGTTATCTCACAACCAAACTAATTTATCTTACAGACTAGCAATTTTGTAGAGTGTTCCTCTCACACAAGCACGTTCACATACGTTCTTAAGCCTGCAATAGCATTCGGAGAAGTCACTTCAAGTAATACATAGCAACGACGTCGATTCAAACATTCTGAACACGGCTTCTAGACGAATTTCTGGCAAACAGAAATTGGAAGAATAGATGTAATTGGTCCGTGTGTATCGCGAAGCTACGTCGAATCAATAATTAACAAGATTTTAGTTCCAGCTCATATCTCGATATAATTAATATTCCTCAGACATCAGAGAACCGAGAAAGCCTATCCAATATTTCAGCTATATTGTCTTTGGGAGTTGAGAAGGATCGGAGAGCTTCTTTGTTAATATTTAAGCTAAGAGGACTTCAATGGATATTATTTTGGGACAAAGGGACCCAACGTAATTTCATTCATAACTTTGTGTATGAAATTAATTTCTGCATATCTTCAGTTAACTTATAGGGGAGGAGCACGATTATAGTGAGAAATTGGTAGGTTTTTGAGTTGAAGAAGTTCTGAAGACATTTCAGGCTTTTGCACATTAACGAAAGGAATTTGATCTATAATAGAATAGCCGTCACAATGGGTCTGCTCAAGCAACATTTTTGGTGTGTTCTTGCTTTCACATTGCCATAGAAGAGGCAACATTATTTTTGGTTAAATTTGTATATTTGACAAAAATTTCAATACATCTTAAATGGAAGCCATAATAATACTGAAGTCGTCGATTTTTGAAAGAAAGATATGTGAAGTACAAGCAAGGCAACATTTTTGGTGTTGAGTTTCGGCACGAAGAGAGAAAATGTCGATATTTTTATTCACTTATGAGAGGAGAATTCTTGCTTTTACCTTGACATATAAGAGGAAACATTATTTCTTGGTTAGCTTTGGATATTGGACAAATATTTTGGTACATCAAATCGGTCCTTGATTTGGAAGAGAAAGATATGTGTAGTGAAAGCGAGGCAATATTTTTGGTATTGGTGTTTTCGCACGAAAAAAGAAAATGTCGATATTTCCATACACCTATGGGGACAGAATTCTTGCTTTTATCTTGGTATGAAAGAGGCAATATTATATTTTGGTCAGAATTGGAGATTCAAACATTTCAGTACCATTTCAGGAAGCCATAATAATACTGCAGTCCTTGATTTGGAAGAGAAAGATATGTGAAGAGCAAGCAAGGCAACATTTCTGGTGTTGAGTTTCTTATGAGGACATAATTCTTGCTTTTGCCTTGGTATGGAAGGGGCAACATTATTTTTTGGTTAGATTTGGAGATTCGACAAACATTTCAGGTTATCTTAACTGGAAGCCATGTTAATACTGCGGTTGTTGATTTAAAAAGAAAGATGCATGAAGTGAAAGCCAGGTAACATTTTTGATGTTGAGTTTCTGCACTAAAAGAGAAAATATCGATGTTTCAATTTACTTATGAGGACATAATTTTTGCTTTTACCTTGGCATGGAAGAGGCAACATTATTTTTCGGTTAGATTTGTAGATTTGAAGAACATTTTAGGACATAATGAATGAAAGCCATGATAATACTGCGGTCGTTGATTTGGAAAAGAAAGATATATAAAGTTAAAGCGAGGCAGCATTTTTGGTTGGTTGATGCACTCCATTGACTTCGAAACTTCACGAGGTGGTGCTGAAAGCTATTCATACCCTGTACCGCTGTATCAACTCTTTACATCGTAAAACACGAAACAACATCACCTCACCTTCTTTTCACAACCTGTAGTTATGTCTATGTATTCCTATTTTGCATTATTTTCGTATATTTTCAATTTCAGACATGAGGTGCCAGTAACCAGTCAACCAGTGACAATTGTACATATGGACGAAGATTTAGTGGTGGTCAATAAACCTGCTTCCATTCCTGTGAGTGCAATTTACATTCAATTCTGATATAATAATTGCTTTTGTATTGAATTTCCTCATAAAATACTGACATGGGAGCCCAATCTTTTATGCGCTTGTAAGAGGCTCACCCAGTATAGGGTGAGTCAATTTGAAAAGGTACCAATCTTAATTCCTCAGAAGAAAATGCGAAAAGAGGTAACATTTGGTACGTAGAGGAACATTTTATATACGGTCGTTTCCAATTTATTTGTATGAGCTTGATGACAGCGACCCCTGAAATCTTAAATGGAAAGAAGGGTCAAGTGATACCTTGTTTTGAAGATAATTCGATGGCCATTTCTGTAACGTTTTTGCTTTTTCCTGTTAGTACTTCAATTTATTATTCTGAATAGGTGGAGAACATAACTAAAAATGAAACAACAAATTCAAAACTATTGTGAAAAATTGATTGAAACCAGCCGTATAAAATGTCCCCCTACCAACGAAAATTCACCTCTTTCTTCATTTTTTTCTGATTTTGCATGGGGGCCGAGATCTTAAGGGATATATACTCCATTCACTTTTACAAACTATCCCGGTTGGCCATGATTTAGGTCCAACAATTTTTTTTTACTTAAAACTGACGCAGGTTGGCACTCGTGAAATATCGGAAATGTCAAAATAATTCTTAGACACGTTGCCAAACAGCAACGCCAATTTCTACTCTCAATGTCGAAGGTAGTTTTGAAGAAGCAGAGACAAAGTACTGTGTGGAATTGAATTCTGCTTTTTCTGATAGTAACCCGGATAATTTGGAATCAATAATTTATCACGAGCTATCCAACATTTTTGACGTATGTGAGTGAAAACCCAGTGTATCGTTCACATTGATTTCCAAGAACTTTGTATATTGATTTAGTTCTTTTAAGGTGACACAGGTTTTGTAGTACTACAACGTTTCCTTACTGAAGTATTTCAAGTTGTGCAACAAGGTATTTAAATGTCCTCTGTAGACTTATTCCTTGAAAATTTCGAAAAGTAGGGAATTCCATATGTTTGTCTGTTCGTTTAGAAGTTTTACTGTAGGGTTATTCGAGTACTTTAATTTTTTTTTCAATGAATTATCACAAAGTAACGGACTACTCTATCCGTTATTATTCAGTAAAATATCATCACTCGATTCTTGATTTTCGTACAAGAAAGAAGCATAACTGAATCTTACAACCATGTTTATATAAGTGAAATATTCCCAGTGTTAACAGAGAAAAAATTTTCTTCAACATTCAGCAGGTCTTTGGAATTATTGAATTTACATAATATTTCCTCAAATTAATTATTTTTCCAAAGTAAATTCACATTTTGGAAAAGTAATTACTTCGACCTCTATGTAGAGAGGACAACGTTGCGTAGTTAGTTATCTGGCAGGAACATGACTATAACCTAACATTTTCAAAATATAAACGGTGAAATGTGTCAGAACGTCATGGCCAACCGGGATAGTTAATAAAAATTTCAAAAAGCACTGCCGTGAAGGCAGCAACTTTTGCGCGCATGTTCAATGTAGATGACCGCTTCAGCAACGAACTTGAACGTGCGCGCGTACCAAATTTCAGTTCGATACGATCATAAGTTCTGGAGATATCGGGAAAAAATATGTCAAATTTCGAGGTTTTCTTCAGCCTAACGGCCGACTGCGTAAACACAATAACTTCCGAAAGAAACAACTTAGAAACTCGATATTTGTAGAGAAGGTTTGGACCTTAATAACGAAGGCCGAATTCGTGAATGGGTAAAATCCACCCAATGATTCCGTAGATATACCCAATCAAAATTTTATTTTTCCAATATTTCCAAAAATACAGACCAGATCGAATTGAAATCCAGTACTTCATCGAAAATAACAGTTCGAAATTTCATACAGAATTTAATGAGGATGATATGATGAAAAAATCATATAAATTTTTTTTTTCAAATTGTTCTAATAACCCGATTATCACGAAATTTTGCACAAAGTTGTCTTTCAGCATCTTAAAACTAGCTGTGAAGTTTAATCAGGACTGAATCAGTATTTCTCGAGTAATACCAAAAAAATCAACGATATCGAGAAGAAAACCTCGAAATTTGACATATTTTTTCCCGATATCTCCAAAACTTATGATCGTATCGAGCTGAAATTTGGTACACTGCTGTGAAATTAGAAGGTCGAAGTGTGAGTATAATTTTTTTTGGATATGATGAATGGTTCCCGAAAAAAAAATTTTTTTGTAAAAAAATTTCGAAAAAAATTTTTTTTTAAATTTATTGACAATATGATCTTGACGAAATTTGGCTCAAAGTTGCGCGTCGTTATACTCCACCAAACTGCCAAGTTTGAATCCAATCGCTCAAGTAGTTTCTGAAATAAAAAATAAATAAATTCAAAACTTCAAATGCCTATTAATCCGAAACTATTCGATCGATTTGGCCCATTAACGAACTTAACCGCGGCATTCCAATGCGCGACCTACCCTGAAAGTTTCAAGTCGCTAGCTCGCTTCGTTCGACAGTTATCGTGTCTACGGACGGCCAACCGGCCGGCCGGCCGGCCGGCCGGACAGAATCGATTTTGACACCGGATTCGTCATCAGTGAGTCCAACCTAGTCGTTTGAGACCATTTTCGGCTCAATCATCCAAAATTACAGACATTTGGACAAAACGATAGCACGCTGTTCCCCTAGAACATGCGCGCAAAAATGGAGTATAACTTTTCAAATTGACAAGAAATATTCGTTATAAATCGTGAAATTCATTATATGAATAATCACATGTACGTTAAATTTCAAGACTCCACGTCAGAATATTCCCCGACTTTTCCAATTATTAAAACGTTGAAAATACGGCACAAACTAGCACAACCTAGCGTCGCGAGAAATATCCCCTTAAATAAATAAGTCAGTCTCCGAATTAAGTTATGGCAGCGGCTTCATCCAACGTCAACTCGAAAAGTTGCAGTATTTCCCCGGTGGATAGGAAATGTTTCATACTTTATCACCAGACGATTGACTCGACTGAAATGAAAAGACGACACGATTCGTTATTCCGTTAAGCCTTGTCCTTCGTTCTCGATCCTGAGGATTATCTGAAAACATCGCCCTTGACGAAGATTGCGGAATGTCGCGAAACTTGAAAAATTGGTGATGCCGATTTCAGAAACGATTTGTTTCGGTTTAACCCACACCGATTTTTCGATTTTGCATCATTTTGAAGGTTTTTTCTCAGTTTTCACTTATATTTGGAACAGTACTGTTGAAAATTGAAAAAAATTGTTTTTTCATAGAAGACGCCTTTACGGATTGCAGGATTGATTTATTTTTCAAGGGCAGTTTCTTGGAAACAGGTTGCCTAATGAGCAATACCGGAATAATACAAACGATAAACAAAGCGCACTGAAAGGTTTAATAGTTCAAATCCGAGTCTTTCATCAGGAAAACGAGAAAATTTGCAAAATTATCCACTTTCGATTTTTCGTTTTGAGACTTTTTACATTTTTGAGAAATCACAGCAACACAGATTTACTTGGTTTGGAAGTTTTTTAATTCTACCTATTTTTTGATTAAATTGAACCAAATATGGTCCATTTCTACAGAACAATGCGCAAAATTACTCTCTCTATTTGGAAAAATGCAGGAGGAATCTTTAGTTTTTCTTTTCAAATTATCTGGTTCCGACATCTGTATTTTCGGGCGCATGATCTGGGGAACAGCGACCTATCGTTTTGTCCAAATGTCTGTAATTTTCGAATTTTGCGCAGAAAATGGTCTCAAACGACTAGGTTGGACTCGCTGATGACGAATCTGGCGCCAGAAACGATTCTGTCCAGCAGGTACGATTACGGTCTTACAGCTGAAACTTTCAGGGTAGGTTGCATTTCAGAATGCGTCAGTTAATTTCGTTAATAGGCAAAATCGGCCAAACGTTTTGACGTTATTTTGGCGATAATTCGTGGAGTACTGGAACGATTGGATCGAAACTTGGCAGTTAGTTGGAGTATAGCAACGAGCAACTTTTTGCGAAATTTTGTTGAGATCATACTATCAGTAAATTAATGAAATATAAAACTTTCTTGCCAAATTTTTTATTCGTGAACTGTTCATCACATTTGAAGAATAATTCAGCGCATACTTTGAGCTCCATATTTCACAGCAGTGTACCAACTTTTATAAGATTGGTCTTGAAAAAGCTCCAATAAATAAACCATGTACACCTTTGATTTCATCGGCAGAATCACTTCGAGCGAAGAGTATTCATCACCAGATATTTCCTTGTTGAGACTCCTTTTAGTTTATTATTTAATAAAATCAAATAATAGTGATCGACCAACAAAAAAAAAATTCGACCCCCCCCCCCTGAAAATTTCACAGTTTACGTTTTGGAGTATGTAGATTTGAAAGAACGAATAAAAAAAAATCCGTCCGTCCGCCGTCAGTTGTCTGGGGCTTTTCTCTGGAAGTACTGAACAGAAATCCTTGAAACTTGGTAGAAAAATCGTGTGTCACTCGGGGTTGATCTTCCAAGCTTTTCAGCAGGATCGGTGTACCCTAAGGGCTCTTAATGGGGGATTGGGGGAAAAAAAATTATTTCTCGAAAATTTACTACTGAATTTTCATGAAATTCTTAACGTTGATTACTGTTGCATAACTAAACCAGAACAATTTTATCCGGATGATTTCAGACCAGTGGTTCCTGAAATATAAAGAAAAACCCTGCGAATTTCCAATAATATCGAAAATGAATCATCGCATTGGTTTCTAAGTTGTTATTAAGATATCAATGGTATATTGGGTTATTTAACTTAGAAAATAATAAACCCTTGTGTAAAATTTGCAGCGCTTTTTTTCTCAATCAGTCAGTTCTACCACTGAAACATTTACGTTGTTCCTTTATGATCAGTTCAATAAAAAGATTTCTGGAAGACATAGTATTCCTCTCAAGTAACTCTGCCTACTTAGATAAGCGGCCTGAAAAACAATTGTTTTCATGAATGCGATCTGATATTTCATGATCAATTCGTGGTTACCTCTATAAAAATGATCATCATCGGTAAAATGCAGGTAACAGACTCTTATAAATCTTGTTTGTTGGTTTACCAATTTTGCCAAGGTTTTTATTGACTTTTCAACACTTTCAGGCCCAACCTCTAAAAGGAAGTTCCTTTTAACCAAACTCAAAATTTTTCACCGTGCTGTGGAAGTCTATGGGAAGAACCATTTGAATTTGCTTTTTCTCAATGAAAACTCCTGTAAAATCACACAAACGCTAAGAAAAATGCATAAACTTTCTCATTTTTCTGACATTTCTTCTAACTTGTCAATGATAATCTGCCTATCTCTGGTTACTCTGATAGCCACCAGAGGGAGTGGCGCCTATAATCATCCGCCAATTACGTTAAACTATACTCCATTCACTTTTATAAACTATCCCGGTTGGCCATGATTTAGGTACATCAAGTTTTTTACCTAAAACTGACACAGGTTGGCACTCGTGAAATATAGTCAGTGTTAAAATAATTCTCAGCGACGTTGCCATATGCCAATGCCAATTTCTACTCTCAATCTCAACATAATCATCACGCTTGGAAACTGAAAATGCCGAAGGTAGTTTTGAAAAGCAGAGACAAAGTATCAGGAGTGCTATGTAGAATTGAAATCTGCTTTTTTTGATAGTAACCCTGATAATTTGGAATCAATAATTTATCACAAGCTATCCAACATTTTCGACGTATGTGAGTGAAAACCCAGTGTATCGTTCTCATAGATTCCCAAGAATTTTGTAAATTGTAAAGTTCTTTTAAGGTGACACCGGTTTTGTAGTACTACTATATTTTCATTCTGGAGTAAGTATTTCAAGTTGTGCAACAACGTATTCAAATTTTTCATGAACCGCTCCCTCAAAAAAAATGACAGAAAAAACTTTGTTGCTACAAACTGAAAGATTGATATTGTTATCATATCACGGTTTCAGTTTGGTCATTCTTATGGAAAATGAAGTTCGCATAATATGTAACACTTCTAATGCCCTTGAGTGTATTTCCCACACTATTTCATTCTGATGCGTTCCACCTCCCGAGAATAAACACTCAATTCAAAACACACTGTATTTCACCGTGAACTGTTTCTGTTGACGTCCCCGTTCTCAAACCCGCAACATAAAGATTTTCATCTCATGTTTTATTCACGGTCTTGTTCGCTGGCTTTCAGGTGCACCCTTGCGGAAGATACAGACACAACACCGTCGTATTCATTCTTGCCAAAGAGTTCAACCTGAAAAACCTGAGAACCATACATCGGCTGGACAGGCTGACCAGCGGACTGCTCATGTTTGGACGTTCGCCGAAGAAGGCGAGAGAAATGGAACATCAGATCCGTAACAGGCTGGTACAGAAGGAGTACGTCTGTAAAGTTGAAGGGGAATTTCCAGAGTAAGTATCAATCACTTCGGTATACAAGGTGGGCCACGTTCGTAGTATTAGTATGCCGGCCACATACGTTACGACATATTGGAGAGGTTGGCCTGCGCAAGTCTACCTGCACAGTTCAACCGGTGCGTGTATTGGAACAGACCTGCGCAGGTTTTCTGACCTGCACAGACTACCGGAGAAGAAGCGAAATTCGATTCTTTCTCGGAGCATCCTACGGTGAATTTGACCATGTATGCGAGACCTCCGACCATCCCATACATTTAACGGCGTCAGTCCTGAAAACTGCACATATCAACCTCTCTGGTAGACCTGCCTGCTTTAGACGCTGTTCTTGAAAACCGGGGAGTAGAACAAGTTTGAGGAAGTAAGCGTGTCAACGAAGTTTGCATTCTTGAAGGAAATGAAGGATTTGATCTATGTCGCATTGAGTTCAAACATTTTCGATTCTTTGATTGAAAGATGAAATGTTGAAGATTTGGAAAGCGGAAAACGGAAAGAAATAAGTGTAGATGAGTATACCAATCGAAATCTTCTAAATGTTCGATCAAAACTTCTTGAAGTAACGAAGGGAAATCATTGATATTGTTCAAATCCCATGTTCTCTGATTCATTTGAACTAACATAACCACAAGGGAGAATATCTTTCTATAAATTATGACAACTTGTCCCAAGCAACTTGAACTTTGTGCCAGAGTCTGAGTAGGTTGGTGCAAACTGGACAGTCACATCCGCATTATATCTCACGTGTATTCAATGGGATTAAATCCGGTGGACATGGCGGCCAGGGCAAAATATTTACGTCAGCATTTTGAAGAACGTCCACAGTTCGACAAGCAGTACGGGGACTTGCGTTGTCTTGTTAAAACGTCTGGAAGTCCATTTAGATAAGCCAGTATAGTGGTTTTTAAGACATCGTCGACATAACACACATGTGTCATTCTTCAACGAATAAACACAAATAGTGAAGGCTCACCATAAACAATAGTTTCCCGAACCATAACTCCAACAGTCCTGGGTCTCTGTTCTACACTGCGATGGTATGAACGTTCTCCATCATTTCATCACGAATGCATCGCGTTTTCTTGCCAACAGCGTCGAGACGCCAACTTTTCACGTCTGTTCTCTTCCCGAGAATGGCACTTCTGTGTACAGGCCTCTCGAAAACAAACGCAATAACCTGTCGGTTTCCTCGGCGGAGTTCCATTTTTTAACGGCTATCGTACATACTTAGAATCGCGATTTGTCGCTGAATACGACATTATGCCATTCTACCTTCCACTGCTGCCGTTGACTACACTAGTCCGAAATCAAGGGCAACACAAATCTTGAACGGTAATGGGGTACCTCGAAGTTGTCATCTGTCAATTAAACCACCTTCCAACATAACAGCTTTCAAAATACCAGGCTATTCGAAATGAAACCTCTTATCGATAAACCCTTCAGTATTCCACCCTCGTAACAGTTCCCGTTCCTTTCTTTCGTGTTTCGGCCTCGCGTAAAAACAGTATGCACATAAGGAAAGCCGCAATCTCCTTCGAGGCCATCTAGATATTTCAGGAACATGCCCCAAATCAATTTCCTTGTTTACTCCGCAGCTTGTTGCCAACGTAGTTCCGGTTGATTGCTCAGAACCGAATGTGTAGGTGTATCGATCCCTCGGGGCGGCACATACAGACGTTTAATTGCATAAAATATCGGGGGGATTCCCTCAAGTTACATTATTATTATCGGACGTAAATTATGGATTCGACGATGTGTCCTATAGCGCCATTTGCGCGATTGGGAAAGCGCCAATCAGTCGAAATTGACTGTTTATTGGAGAATTTACGTTCGATTCACGTACGGGGGCGGTATGATTTTGCCAAATATCTGTAATTTTCAAATAACGAACCGAAAAGAAGGTTCGCTGAAGAAGGATCCGGAGTGGAATTTAATCCTTTCCGGCCGATAACGGAAAGAACTAGAGACTCGAAATATTTAGAGTAGAGAGCGCTAGCAATAATAAATAATTATTTTTATGTGATTTATGCCATGAAACCAAAATACTGCCATTTTTTATGGCCATTCAAGCAAGATACATATTAAAGGATAAACCGGGTGTCCCACGAATACCTTTCGTGAGAATATTTTTCGAAAGAATCGAAATTAGCTTTTGCAATTTTGGACTTTGACTAAACAGATGACTGCCTGAATATTTTTTTGAGATCCGTGGGACTTCCGGTTTTACCGTGAGTCACATCATCTTTCGTTTTTCTAATGGTAATCACCGTATTTTATACCTAATGAAAATATGAACTTCTGAGTTGTCTCAATGTAAAATTTTTGAATTTCTATCAGAAAACTCTTTTTTAACTTGAAATTTCAATGAGAAAATTCAGAATGTTGCTTCGCTGAAACATGGATATCTTCCGGGTTTTTCATTGAAAAAATGCCGTTTTTAGGTGAAAATAATACTTTTGTCGCAATAGTCAGAATTGAAACTAATGATACAGGAGGTCACGCAGGCGTTGTCGACGTTGGAAATTTCTAATCAGAACCTCATTTTTATGGCCATAATGGAATCTACGTTGAAAAATAATACAGTGCGCGTCAAAATTATGGACCAAATTCAATTTCTCAGAAGAAAAATATTTGGCAACGAAATCCTGAAACAGGTCAATTTTGTTTCACTTTAACCAAATTTATATGCATTTTTGATGGATTTTTGTTGCACCCTGTGCCATTCAAGTAGTACATGTGGTTCTGTTTTGGCAAGGTATTTGTATCTTCTTCACAAGCCTGCAGAAATTTTCAAGAAAAATTTTTTTTTTTTTTAAATTAGTTTGTTCAAAGAGGTTTTCAGTATGTGCACCTTGTCATGGCTCATTTACTTTGAGACGATGGTACCTGATGAAATTTGTCACCGAATGAAAGTCGACCATTACTGTTTTGTTCATGCACAACTTTCAACCCCTTTCAACAAATTTCATCAGGTACCATCGTCTCAAAGTAAATGAGCCATGACAAGGTGCACATACTGAAAACCTCTTTGAAGTAACTACTTCTACTACTACTATTAATAATTTTTTCTTGGAAATTCCTGCACGTCTGTGAAGAAGATTTAAAAAATTCAGCGGGTTGATTGGGATGGCACATGGTGCAACAAATATCCTTAGAAAATGCATACAAATTTGGTAAAAGTGAAACAAAAATTGACCTGATTCAGGATTTTGTTGCCAAATATTTTTCTTCTGAGAAAATGAATTTGTTCCCTAATTTTGACGCGCACTATACAGGGTGAGTCTTTGACCTTGCAGAATATTTTAACAGAAGATTCCTGAAGCCAAAAAAAACACTTTTCCCCTTACCATTTTTTCCGATTCGGCTTGGTTCGTAAGATGCAGACTGTTGAAAACCCATAAAAAAATTTAATTTTCGATTATATCTCGCGAACGATCTCATCGAATGAGATGATTTGTGGAATATAGTTTTTTATTGATACGATGAATGTTCCTGGATTACAAAATTTCATCCACATCCTCCAGTTTCTTTAATATGACCATAACATTCCATAAAATACCAGAAATTCAAAGAATCCAACTTTTAAAAATAATTTGAATGCTATTCAACGAATTTACGACCATTTCGGAAAGTAAAAGTATTCCATATTTTTTTTCGTATGATGCGCCGTTTTCGAGTAATCTGAAATTCAAAAATAAAAAATATCTGTGAAATTCCGAGAATTGGGTACTTTGGCTGAATGCAACTCTGTTTAAAAAATTCACAGAATTCAATTTTTCCACGTTGCCACGTCTAAAAGTTGAGAATGGAATCATAGCATTTTTTATTTGGAATGATTTGTAAGCGGAGTAGCCGACTTTGGCCAATTCACAATGGACGTAACCAAAAGAATACCGCAACTCGTGCGTAAAAACCAAAGAGGAAACTACAAAATTTATCAGTACCAAAATCTTCACAATAGGTTCAACTTTTCCCAAAACTATATCTGTGTTATACAGTGGTGATTCGTTCCTGAATCCATTCATGAAGCTTCATTTTCAATTTCGAGCTAATTTGTGTAGTATAATTGATTAACTTCTCACTTTTCCATGATAATGGGGATTCTTACTGGTTTGAATGCAATCTTTCTGCTGACCCAAATTTCTTGAAATTAGGTACAGCGCTTTCATAACATAACAACCCATGGTGGAAGAAAACCACCATGACATAACCTTAAAACCACAGAGCCACAGATTTATAGTTCAGTTCAGAATCATAGACTACACAAGTGTATACATAGAATTAGCATATTGTGTGTTGTTTGATTTAGAAGAGTTCTTTCTTTCTGTTCGTCAATTTGGCAACGTTGGTACGTTCATAGATAAATTAGGAACATCTTTTTTATTTATTTATGAAAATGAAAGTTTGAATGGGTTATGTCTGAATCTGATAATTCTTGGAGAAAATGAAATAAACAAATAAAATTAATAATTACAAATTGAAGATGAATCTCAGAGCTAATATGAGTGATAGCTAGATGAATTCCTCATTCTAGAAAATGAAACCAAGAGAAGAATATTCAACTTTTATCGCCCACGAAATTTGGAATACCTAACTTGTTTATTGTACTATGAATACAACTTTTTTCAGCAACTGAAATGTAAAAAGTAAGTTGACGCTTGTTTTCATAACAGAGTCGAGAACAGAGTTGCTTATTTCGAAGATTTGAATGGTATATCTTAGGCTTTGAAAAACTTCAGTGTTCAGGTTTCCAGGGGCGGCTAGCCTATTATGTAAATTTATAACGCCTATATCTTTTTATCTAGGCCGAATCGAAAAAAATGGTAGAGAACAAATGTGTTTCTTTCAGCTTCAAGAATCTTCTGTTGAAATATTCTGCAAGGTCAAAGACTCACCCTGTATAGGTGTGGGAATAACACCAATGCCCTAAAATTCATATTTTTTAAAATGATATTTCAACATCTACATTTTTTTACAACACAGATTCCATTATGGCCACAAAAAATGAGGCTCCAATTTGATAAAACAGAGTTTACGTTTTCGAAATTGCCAATTTTGACAAAGCTTTCAAGATTTTCAGAATTGAATAGACGACTTCAGCCCAAGTTGCCAACCCACAATTTTCTTCACAAATTTACTATCACTAGGGAACGGGAATTTCAGGACAAATTCGGCATGATAAGGTTCGCGTTATTTATAAATATCCGTAAAAGATGCCTTGGCTCCTCAAACAAGATAATTCTTTCCAAATGAAGGATTTTGTTAAGATCATCTCTGATCTGATCGCTGAAATTTGAGTTGAGATTCCTGATTTCATGTTAAAAGTGTCAAATTTATATAGGATATGTTCCGCAAATCAACTTGGTTATTTCGGTTGCCAGTTTTCCATTCTGTAAATATGAAATATTCGGTTGGTTCCTGAAAAGAAGGTTAATTACTAAATTTGCTTGATGAAAAAACGTTTTTTTTGTCACCAGAACGACAGTCAATGTTCTATGATAACATATCCATAGCATAGAACAATCTTTCTTTACTTTAGGATCCATAGAACATAGAAGAGACAACAATCAACAATGGAAATATTACTAGGTATGGTCTATGGATCATAAGGTAAATAAAGATTGTTCCATGCTATGGATATGTTACCATAAAACATTGATTGTCGTTCTGGGCAAACACTTAATATGTATATGTTCTGGCGACAGAAAAATTGCCTTTTCATCAATCAAATTTCGAAATTAACCCTTTTTTTTCAGGAACCAACCGAATATTTCATATTTACAGAACGGAAAACCGGCAATCCAAATAACCGAGTTGATTTGCGGAACATATCCTTTAAAAACTTGACACTATTAACATGAAATAAGGAATCCCAACTTAAATTTCAGCCTAACAAAAACCTATATTTGTAAGGAATTATCTTGTTCGAGGGGCCGAGGCATCTTTCACGGATATTTATAAATAACGCGGACCTTATCATGTCAAATTTTTCCTGAAGTTCCCGTTCCCCAGTGATAGTAAATTCGTGAAGAAAATTGTGGGTTGGCAACTTGGGCCGAAGTCGTCCATTCCGATCAAACTGAAATATATGTGTCAAGGGCAAAACTTCATTCAATATCCGAAAAATGCTAAAAAATCAGCAAACAGATGTTAACAGATCTCTGTTACTGATCATTTTCAGAGTTACCACCATTTGTATATCGTTCACTTCCACATCCGAAGATATTTTTCCTTAAAACACCTTATACACCCCATTCGGAATCAATTCAAAATGTAATCGTGAAGAAGCCAAAGTGTGGTGAAACAGTTGTTGAAATAAATTCAACTATATGTGGAAATTGAAGTTTACCATTTATCTAAATAGAACAATAGTAATGACGCAATCTTGAGCTGATTGTAGAAATCCTTTCAGCCAATATCTGTAGATACATCACTTGAAACATTTTTGTTTTTTCAGCGAGATGATCGAGTGCAGTGAACCCATAGAAGTTATCAGCTATAAAATAGGTGTTTGTAAAGTTTCTCCTAATGGTAAAACTTGCAGTACATTCTTCAAAAGGCTAGGATTCGACGGAGAAAACAGTATAATTTTATGCAGACCAAAAACAGGCAGAATGCATCAGATTAGGGTACACCTCCAATATCTAGGTAAGTTCAAGCCTAAGAGAACCCGAAGATGAATTCTGAAATGTGCGAGTTGACAGTCCTAATTTTTCTCACGGTTCCTGAAAAACACTGTGCATATTGGGAACCACTATGTAGATGTTTCTGGCTTTACTTTTCCCACCCCTCAACATTATTGAAAATGTCGATACCAGGTTTTCTGAAAACTTGTTTCTCGAGAAAACTGGGAAATCATAGAAAAGCGAATTTTTGCTTATCCTTCTCACCAGGAAATTTTTGTGAAAAATCGAATGGGATTGTTAGTTTCTACCCCTGATAATGGCGGTTTTTCCTGAATTTGGGTTATTACTGCAAATGCAAATTTGAACATAATTTTTATGGGTTTGATTCATCATCTTCCCAAATTACCTTCAGAAAGTATTCAAAATCAGATTTCAAAATTGGGGTTTGGGATTTGCGAGGCACGAAGTGACAACGGTGTGTAGTAGAATAGCTTTTTCTGCTATAGAATAATGAAATATTTATTCCTATTCTGTGGTACACACGTGTTCTTTGTCAATATAACCAAACAATTTTCCGTATGCGATTTGTCAGTAATATGACAGTATGACAGTATGTGCTCTTCTTTTTCTATTCCTTGGTCGTTGTCATCTACTCTAACAAGATCGAAGTATAGCTATCTCTGTTTTCCTCAGCAAAGTGACACATTTGACTAGCTTTTCTTTCCGAGAAAGCTGAATTCGACGTTGCCATATCGTGCACTCGAGACAAATCCCTTTAATTGCAAATCCCCATTTTTATATTTCAGTTTTAGGTGATCAAACATTTTTTTTTAAATATAATATTGAAATTGTATGTTTGAAATGTCATGTCCTATAGGTTTTTCTTGAAAATAACTGAATTTTCGTTTAAAGGAAAAACCCCCATTAGGTTGAAGTGTTGAAATAATTACGCAAAGAAGATCTACCTAGTGTCTCACGAAATGTGTTCTTCAGAACCCATAAAAAAAAATTCAACTCAACATTCACATTCAACTCGTCAACACCTCGTTGTATCTTGAGAGGGTGGGTAATTCCGAAAAAAAAATTGTACCTACCAATTTTTAACTAGGGCAAAGATCACCTTGTATATTGAAGGTAGACTTAAATCCCATGACATGGAGTTTGCTGTTGTGTATGTAGAATTTTATTAAAATCAAGTATGATATTCTTCTCAAAAAATACAATTAATTTTGAGAAATAGTAAAAGCCATCAATCAGTCCTAACGATAGATTAATCTTTTTGGACCGATCAATTTGGTTGTCAGTGCGAAAAACCAACCAAAAGCCATGGGATAGTTCGCTTGCCCAATTGATTCTGAAATTTTGTTAAAAACATTCAGTAATGTCGAAATATCAATTTCTTCAGTTCACTTATTAGCTGCTTTTGCAAGTTTCTTTCAAAGAAACCAAAATGTAGTTAGATTTTTTCTATTTTTAGTTCGAGCTTGCCACGATTCACAATTTACAATTAGTTAAGTATAGAATTAGGAGATTCGTGACCTTAAGTCTCTGTGTTGAACATCCAGTCTAGGGATTTCGTCGGCTTCTTTTAAAGTACTTAAATTGCTTTAACTTCAGAAGGACTTGTTGCGACATTTTAGACTCCCTATGCACGGATGTGGCTAAGAAGAGAAACCAAAGTCCAATCCGAAGTTTGACCGGTATTATCCAACGTCTACATTTCATTTCCGCTTTTATCATAGACTGTAATGTAATGTTCTCGAAATGATCTAATCCGAAATTCGACTTAAATAATGAATTTCAGTCTAAAACACTGATTGAATTTGAAAATCATTGCATTCATGGCGTTCAAGCTTATTCTGGAACGAAGTCGTCAGAAGCCTTTGTCGGCTTCTTTTGAAGGACCGAAATGGCGACAGCTTCAAAAGAACTCATGCCGTCTCCTAAAATTTTGAAACCCCCTATTCACAAAGGTATTTTCTTTACAAGATATCCTATCGTGAACCACGACGTTTTCCGGTAATTTCATACGTAAGATTTAAATTCTTGAATATGCACCACTTTTTCTATAAAAATCCGATGTCCATAAAGTTAGCAGAGCCACTTGCACGAAAGTCAATGAAAACCATCTCAGTAATTATCGAAAATTATTTGTCACGCTTTTAGTTTTTTTTAAAGGCTGGCTCTGCTAACTTAATATTGAGTTAGCCGGGCCATTCTTGAATATGCATCGAATTCGATCAAAAATGTTATTAATAATTGTCGAGTATTTGCCGTAGACCATATAAAATGAAAAAAAAAATAGAACAAACCATTGTTTTATAGTTTTTTTTAGGTTTCAATATAATGTTCTGAGTTCTCAGGATATTTTTCAAATTCGGCAACACTGCATTGGTAAATTGATATTTCAGGTTTATATTTCGTATTATTATTGACTGATATTGGGTTGTATGTTGAATCTTCTATTTCCAGAAATGAACAGTTTTCGTTTCAATGCTGAATAATGGAAATATTCAATTCTCACGGATATACATCGACGTAACTTTGTGATGCAAGAAAGTTAATTAGATGACCATTTTATCTTCCGGAAATGAGCTGAACGATTGAAGGATGACCAAAACATATTTGTTTTGAAAGAAAACAAATTGTCGCCTTTTTAATTTTTTCTTTCACTACAAATATGTTTTTTCGTCATCCTTCAATCGTTCAGCTCATTTCCGGAAGAAAAAATGATCATCTAATTGATTTTCTTGTATCACAAACTTTCGTCGTTGTATGTATATCCATGAGAATGGAATATTTCCATTATGCAGCATTGAAACGAAAATTGTTAATTTCGGGAAAGAGGAGATTCAACATACAACCCAGATCAAGGAATAATCATACGAAAAATAAACCTGAAATATCAACATACCAATGCAGTGTTGCCGAATTTGACACATATCCTAAGAAGCCAAAAAATGTTATTAAAATTTAAAAAAAAGCTTTAAAATTAATTTTTGTTTATTTTTTTCACGTTGGATGGTCTACGACAAATACTCGACAATTATTTATAATATGTTTTGGTCGTTCTCCAATCGTTCAGCTCATTTCCAGAAGAAAAAACGGTCATCTAATCAACGTTCTTGTATCACAAAGCTACGTCGATGTATATCCCTGAGAATGGAATATTTCCATTATTCAGCATTGAAATGAAAATTGTTCATTTCGGGAAATAGAAGATTTGATATACAACCCAATATCAGTCTATAATGATATAAAAATAAACCTGAAATATCAATTTACCAATGCAGTGTTGCCGAATTTGACAAATATCCTGAGAAATCCAAACATTATATTAAAACCTAAAAATGCTATAAAAAATGATTTTTTCTGTTTTTTCTTCACGTTACATGGTCCACGACAAATATTCGACAATTATTTTCGATCGGATTCGATGCATATTTTAGAATGGCCCTACTAACTTAATATTTAGTTAGCAGAGCAACCCCTTAAAAAAATAAAGGTGCGACAAATTTTTTTCTTTCACGACAAATTCTCGACAAATTTACGACAATTAACGAGATGGTTTTCATTGACTTCCGTGCAAGTGGCTCTGCTAACATTATGGACATAAAAATCCGATAGAAACCGAAAATTGATCCATTCGTGCCGTTGGGCCTGATCCTGCTTTTGTTCAGAATCCCCTGTCGGCTTCTTTTGATAGACTCAATCGGCGGCAACTTCAAAAGAACTAATCGCTACTCCAGTCATTTTAAATCTCCCTACGGATATGTGGCAAAGAATGGAAGCCAGAAGGGCCAATCGTAAATTTGACCGGTATTTTCTTTGCAGGATATCCTATCGTGAACGATCCCTTGTACAACCACAGCGTGTTCGGGCCGTTGAAAGGAAAAGGAGGCGATTTGGGCGGTAAAACGGATGAGGAGTTGATTCAGGACCTCATTCATATTCACAATGCAGAAAACTGGCTGGGAATGGACGGAGACAGCGATTTGTCCATGTTCAATACGCGAAAGGATCTGGACGAGAATCTGGCGATGGGATCGATCTCGCCCAAAGGTAAGATTACCATGCACTTTTATAAACTATCCTGGTTGGCCATTATTTAGGTCTATCAAGTTTTTTTACTTGAAACAGACGCAGGTTGGCACTCGTGAAATATCGGCAATGTCAAAATAATTCTAGGAGACGTTGCCAAATGC
Organism: Myrrha octodecimguttata; assembly: GCA_958510865.1. Lineage (NCBI taxonomy): Eukaryota > Metazoa > Arthropoda > Insecta > Coleoptera > Coccinellidae > Myrrha > Myrrha octodecimguttata. The sequence goes on from OY294057.1 coordinate 77,415,423, forward strand.
CAATGCCAACTAAAAATGCCGAAGGTAGTTCTGAAGAAGCAGAGATGAAGTATCAGGAAGTGCTATGTAGAATTGAAATCTGCTTTTTCTGATGGTAACCCTGATAATTTGGAATCAATAATTTATCACAAGCTATCCAACATTTTCATTGAAAAAATTACTAAGTATATTTTATGGCTCATAAGGTTAATATCATAGACATATTAAACTCTCTGGACACGGCGAACGAATTCATTTCTAAAGAGTCGAATGGGGATAATGAAGCAAGTGAGAGGTCCGAGAGAGAGATGGAACTGGATCGGGCAGACCATAGACAATATACACGCTACAAATACCCGGTATTCTATAGCGCATGGAGAGTGAGATGAAGAATGATCTCACTTGCACGATATGACGCCAATCTAGAGATAAAATCAAGCATTTACTAAGGAATCTCCGGAAAATGACTTCTTCTTGGTATATTAGATTACATTGAAGTTTTGAAAATTGGTGATGAACGTGATCATTACTCCGATATGAATATTCGAAATGATTAATTAATAATAATATTTGATGAATAACTCTTTTTCTTTCAAATTCTCCTGGGTCGCTTGTTTCAGGACGGTATTCTAAGCTCCAAATGATTTTTTTCTTAGCAGAGTACAGACATGCGAGCTGAGCGGCTTCCGGAGCACTTTAATTGGGCTTTGAGCTGCCTCACAAGTTATACGGTGTTTTGAACAGTACGCGAGCCACTCAACACCGTCCAAACTTACGAGGAAGCCGAATCAAATTGCCTCGAAAGTCGCTCAGCTCGCGTGTACGCAGCTTTTGAATTTTGTGCGTTCGATGGTCTCAAACGATTAGAATGCAGTAAATAGTCTGAACTGTGCGGAATTCATTTCGGCGCTCGGATTCATAGCAATTATACATTCATTGGATTTTTTAACTGTCTTTCCAAATTATTGTATTTTACTTTCATTTTATATCTCCTCGTACAATTAATGGCACAACACAAATTTACCATTATTCACCAGTGAACCCAGTTAAAAATGAAGGAAATCGAATTCTATTCAAAAAGTTCACGAAACACAAAAAAAAATTGGAATTATATCTTCTATATAGTCTTTATATTCTAATTCAGAGTGAAATAACACAGAATCTGCTTTGAAATACTTCGACTTGCAAAACTTTTGAAAAATATGTATTTCAAACATAAACTTATAATTACAGTCTATGGATTCAAAACGATCTGTCTTATTTTTGCCGTATTCTTTGGGTTGGTCCGCCCTAGTTCCATCTTTGTCGGCACGCTCTCTCCCTCTCTCTTAGCCATGTCCATATAGTTTCATAGGTCTATGGTTAATATAGATTGTTCTATGCCATGAATATGTTACCAGAGAATATTGACTGTAGTTCTGGCGACAGAAAGATTGCTTCTTCATCAATCAAATTCGGTAATCAACCTGTTTCCAGGAACCAACCGAACATTTCATATTTGCGGAACGGAAAACCGACAACCGAGATAACAAAGTTGATTTGCCGAACATATCTTATATAAACTTGACACTATTGACATGAAATCAGGAATCCCAACTCGGATTCCAACCAATCGGAGATGATCTTAACAAAATCCATATTTGGAAGGGATTATCTTGTTTGAGGAGTCGAGGCACCGTCTAAGGATATTTATAATTAACGCTGACCTTTCATATCGAATTCGTTCTGAAATTTCCCTTCCCCAGTGATAGTAAATTTGGAAGTAATTTGTGGGTTGGCAACTTGGGCCGAAGTCGTCTATTCGATTCAATTTGTATTCTTGAAAATATCGGGAAAATCAAATTTAAAACGGCCGAAATACTATAATTTCCGATAACAACAACTTAGAAACTCGATGTATTTATAGATAACGCGAACCTTATCATGTCGAACTTGTTCTGAGTTTCCCCTTCCCCAGTAATAGTAAATTTGGACGAAATTTGTGAGTTGCCAACTTGGACCAAAGTCGTCTTTTATCTGGTTTGAGAAGAATATGCACAGTTTAAGAATATTCATAAAAACTTGAATCTCATCATGTCGAATTGGTTCTAAAATTTCCCTTCCCCAAAGCAAGTAAATTTGACGAAATTTTTGGGTTTGCAACTTAAACCAAAGTCGGCTATTCATCCTGAATCATTCCACACCTGAACCACGCTTTCAAATTGTGGAAATTTACTCTGTTAACATTGAATATGACAAATGAAGACTCATTAACAGAAAATCGAACAGGTGTCGATAAGCTTCCCAAACGAAAAACCATTCAACTGTCCGATCAAAAATAAGTTGAAATGTTTCCATCAACAAAATATCGAGATACTATGTACTCACTTTTCTCCACGGTGCACAACATAGAACTCATAATTAATGAAGTTGGCTATATTTATGGAGTAAGCATCGAATAATCTGTCGGAGGATGGTTGTTTCTGATTGGTCTGTTCAATTTATGTGAAGTTTACTATCTGTATGAAGTGAGTTTCGATTTCGAATTGTAGATGCATTTCTTGTAGATTTAATTGAAATCCCTAGCGTCTTCAATTTCATTCCGCCCAAACAGAAGATTCACAGTCGTGGATATGCAGAAATAACGATGAAGGTAAAAGATACAATACTGCTCACTGATTATATTAGTAAGGGATTGTAGGGAATCGTAAAAGGGTATTTCCTAGCGTGAACGTGCATTACGTTCACCGCACGCAAGCCATTTTCGTATATCATGTCTAGTTTTCCGCAACCCGGTTACTTTACCGTCAACAAACTCAGAGTAGCTTGTTTTATCTCTCCGAGTAATCTTTGTTTGTGACCTGTAAACACTGAAATAATTAAAAGCCAACTAGATATACTACCTCACAAATATTGCCTTGTCATAATATACGAAACTAAGTTCAATTTTAAAGATATAACGACTTAAAAGAATCCGGCTATGTTGGTGTGGAAACAATGAATAATTAATACAATGAGATCTACGGGATTCCAACGATACAAACGCCATGTTTACAGCTATGAAGTTGGAGATTGTGAGTGAAAACATGTCTAGATGAGGTAGATGCATATTGATGAAAAGTTGCTATGTATGCATTCATTGAAACCGTATCTTTGTTCTCAGAAACAGCGTTCTATTGTTTTGTCTGTAATTTTGTCTTTTCCCTGAAATTGTCAAGTTGGACTTACTAATGACGACCGGCCTTCGGTAGGATTTCGTGAAAACAGACAACTCGACTTGACCCTGACTATAGCTTATAGTTTATAGCATTTTGAAATGAGACAGTTGAAGGAAAATTTTTGGAATTCTTTTAAAAAAATTTTGTTTCGGAATCTATTTATCAGATTTCGGTATTCTTTGGCTTTCGACAAGTGCAAATCAAAACAAGCTCTGTGCACGCTCCAACAGTGTCATTTAGGGAGCAACGTTGCCAGACTGTAAAATAAATCAGATGCCACTGGATGTCGTTATTTAAAATTCGGTATAGAATATGCGTTGAGTACATTGAACGTGAAAGGAATATGTCTGAATAAGTAAGTAAGGGCAATTCTGCACTATTTTTATTTGAAGCAGAGATAAAAGTGGTATGTTTTTCAATAATTCTCAATTAGGGGACGCCGTTATTTTATTTTACGATTTGTATTGATACTGTCGTGAATTCAACTAACCTCACCTAGGACCTAAACAAATCAGGAGACGAAATTCAAGTTCACCATCCCAAAATTAAATTTCTTCTGATTTGGACTGGCAATGTCATAAACTAACCTAACCCACGGCAGTATTCATGACATTACTCGATCATTATTTTATGTACTTCATTTTCAAGTCAGAATTAACCATATCGAATGAATCAAGATACTATCACTCAAATCTAGTACTAGGCTTCCGCACAATCTGGCAACGATGGTCCCTAAATAACACTGTTTTGATTTCCACTTGTAGAAACCCAAAGATTACCCAGATTTCGAAGAAAGTTCTCACAGACCTTCTTGCTTATAATAAACTTCACAACAGTGTAATAAATTTCAATTTGATTCTATTACTTCTCGGAGATAAAAAATATATCAAATTTCACCTTTTATCCTGGATATCATTGATATCTCGGGCATATTTCCAATTTCCATACTATCCAATTATGATGAATCTTGTATCTCTATGTAGTTGAGAATACTGGTGTTCAACCTTGTTTGAGATTTTGGGATAATCGTGTCAATTTTGAAAAAAAATTTTCAAATATGCATATTCTATATTCTTCGATCTTGGAATCATATTACCCTCACGAAATTCTGCATGAGCCTTCAAGCTTTCATATCGCATTCAAGTATATAGTGGATTCGATCCAAGGAAAATTGAAGTTTTAATGGTTATATCTGCGGAATCAATAGGTTTATTTCACCTATTCACTAATTCGGCTTTTGCAATTAAGGTCCAAACCAACTCTACAGATTTATAGTTTCAAAGTTGTTTATTTCGCAAGTTATAATGTTTACGATCGGCCGTCAGCCAAAAGTTTTTGCGAACACACTTTTGTCCCAAACGGCACCTCATAAATTATTCAAAACTGGTTAGATTAGAACACGCCCGGTATTTTAACTCGCACAAGCATTAAGCTTCTGAAGGGTTTTGTTGAAGCCTAGGATAGTCGAAAAATACAAATCAAAAATCAAAACTGGTGCATTCATATTCGCAATCGCAACCGACCATGAAAATTTCACGTCTCTACGTCTTATCTTTCTAAAGTTGTCGTGTCCACGGCCGGCCGGACAGAATTAATTTTAACGACGGATTCTTCTTCAGTCCAACCATACCGTTTAATAAAAGCGGCGTAGTGAGCGACCATGACCGACGGCTTATGCCGTGAAGTAGCTAGCGTACATCGGTCAGTGGCGCCACCTTGTGAAAACTCAGTTAAACTACGCCGCCCACACTATACAGGGTGAGTCTTTGACCTTGCAGAATATTTTAACAGAAGATTCCTGAAGCCAAAAGAAACACTTTTTTCCCTTACCATTTTTTCCGATTCGGCTTGGTTCGTAAGATACAGACTGTTGAAAATCCATAAAAAAAAAATAATTTTCGATTATATCTCGCGAACGATCTCATCGAATGAGATGATTTTTGGAATATAGTTTTTTATTGATACGATGAATGTTCCTGGATTACGAAATTTTATCCACGCCCTCCAGTTTCTTTAATATGACCATAACATTTCATAAAAATACCAGAAATTCAAAGAATCCAACTTTAAAAAATAATTTGAATGCTATTCAACGAATTTTTGATCATTTTGGAAAGTAAAAGTATTAATTAATTTTTTTTCGTATGATGCGCCGTTTTCGAGTAATCAGAAATTCAAAAATAAAAAATATCTGTGAAATTCCGAGAATTGAGTACTTTGGCTGAATGCAACTCTGTTCAAAAAATTCAAAGAATTCCATTTTTCCGCGTTGCCACGTCTAAAAATTGAGAATGGAATCCTAGCTTTTTTTATTTGGAATGATTTGTAAGCGGAGTAGCCGACTTTGGCCAATTCACAATGGACATAACTGTAAGAATACCGCAACTCGTGCGTAAAAATCAAAGTGGAAACTGCAAAATTCATAAGCACCAAAATCTTCACAATAGGTTCAACTTTGCTTTTGACTTCCATAAGTCGAATGCAGTTCTATTCTTATTCCTTATGATTTCTGTTGTTTAATTCTTACATTTTATGTATAAGTAAATTTACGGTTAAGTTATGTCCATTGTAAATTGGCTATTAGTTCGAAATTGGAGTAATATGAATAAGCTCACCTCAACTTCTACAATTTAAATACTCCTAATGTTGAAGTAAATTTCCACACCACTTTCCATTCATGAAGCTTCCTTTTCAATTTCGAGCTAATTTGTGGAGTATAATTGATTAACTTCTCACTTTTTCATGATAATGGGGATTCTTACTGGTTTGAATGCAATCTTTCTGCTGACTCAAATTTCTTGAAATTATGTATAGAACTTTGATGGTATTTATTTTGAGGTATTCTTTAAATGCGCTTTCATAACATAATAACCCATCTTGGAAGAAAACCACCATGACATTACCTTAAAACCACGGAGCCACAGATTTATAGTTCAGTTCAGAATCATAGACTTTACAAGTGTATACATAGAATTAACATATTGTGTGTTGGTTGATTTCGAAGAGTTCTTTCTTTCTGTTCGTCAATTTGGCAACGTTTGTACGTTCATAGATAAATTAGATACATCTGTTTTATTTATTTATGAAAATGAAAGTTTGTATGGGTTATGTCTGAATCTGATAATTCTTGGAGAAAATGAAATAAACAAAGAAAATTAATGATTACAAATTGAAGATTAATCTCAAAACTAATATGAGTGATAGCTAGATGAATTTCTCATTATCGAAAATGAAATCAAAAGAAGAATATTCAACTTTAATCGCCCACCAAATTTGGAATACCTAACTTGTTTATTGTACTATAAATACAACTTTTTTCACCAACTGGTATGTAAAAAGTAAGTGGACGCTTGTTTTCATAACAGAGTTGCTTATTTCGAAGATTTGAATGGTATATCTTAGGCTTGGAAAAACTTCAGTGTTCAGGTTTCCAGGGGCGGCTAGCCTATTATGAAAATTTATAATGCCTATATCTTTTTATCTAGGCCGAATCGGAAGAAATGGTAGAGGACAAATGTGTTTCTTTCAGCTTCAAGAATCTTCTGTTAAAATATTCTGCAAGGTCAAAGACTCACCCTGTATACTTAGCTATTCAAGTCATATTGCTTTCTTTCTAATTTATAGCAATATGGCCATGATATTACGTATTCTGTTCCAAGTGTTATAGCAATGTTTGTTATGAATTTTGCCATAGCAATATTACTATCATGGACTTCCATAAACGGGGATTTTAGAGCTGACAACACTGTATTTTGTGACTTGAGAGCTACAGGGAAGAAGAAAATAACCCTACTTCATAAATATTTCGTTATTTTCCATCTACGGTTTTCGTTACTGATGTAAACATCGACTCATTCAAAAATGTTACGAAATTGACTAATAACCAATTTCCTGGATACCAATAGAATATTGCTTACCAGAAATCAAATGCAGCAATTTCATTCAGGCGTTAATAATTCGAAATCCGATGAACCGATTTCTATTTGCAACTCGAAGGGATTGCTGTTGTTGAGATGATTAGACTAGTCATCTCAGATGTTGTCTACTATGCCGGTATTTTAGTCTAAGAATGTTCCTCAAAATCAAATATTCTAGAGAACCTTGAACACATTTCCATTAGCACATACTTCCCTAGCTTAAATATTTTCGAATTGAAACAAATGGATCTCTGCCTTATTCCCTTTCTAACTTATCTTGTTATCAAGCCCAGCAAGGACTATTTGGAGGTTGCTAAGAAAGCAATATTGATAGCAAGATTCTTGTTAAAGTGACAGATCATATTGCTCAGAATCGATGGTCAGAATACCAATATTTCTGATCTTGTTATGAAAGCAATATCTTTGAACTGGCAAAATTGCTATTTGCAAACAGAATAGGCATGAATATGTCACACCAAATATTTCACAGAAACGTTCTGTGCGATAACTTATAACTTTGTACCTTCAAACTTGAAGGTACAAAGTTAGCGTCGAGGGATCTGTCGAAAAATGGTTGTTTCTGATTGGTTAGAAGAGCCATTGGCAACTCTCATTTGTGGATAGCTCCCTGATGTTCAATTACACTAGACGTTTAGAAAAAGAGAGGAAAACGAATCGAGGATTGCTTTACAAAAAACTTTATAACTTCTCCGTCAAGAATATAGACCCACAGAAAGATCAAGCGGCAACCGCGCATTGGGCGTGTGAAAATGAAAACGACAAAACTTCAAAAATATCTCATCGGTTCCATCGCTGTTTGCTACAGGGGGCTACAAGAGGTGTTTTTTTGATATTTAAAGAAAAATGCTATTTTTCAATATAAATGATCGGATATTTATTTCATTATAAAGAAGAAGCTATGCCGTTGATAGTGGAAAATAACATTAGGCAAATGACCACCACGACCACGCTTAGAGGAACATATCCTTTTAATGAAATTTTCCAAAACCAAATCGGAAAGTGACTGCCCTATGTCCTCGATAGCCTCACGAATTCCATCTTTGAGGTCTTGAATCGACGCTGGGCTGTTGGCGTAGACCTTCTCTTTCACGTGGCCCCAAAGGAAGAAGTCGCAAGGTGTCAAATCACAAGATCTCGGTGGCTAAATGTGATCACCTCTTCGAGAGATAACACGGTCCGAAAACTTTTCCCGTAAAAGATCAATGGTTTCGTTGCTTATGTGGCACGTAGCGCCGTCTTGTTGAAAGTAAACGTTGTCCAGATCAATACCATCCAATTCCGGCCATAAAAAATCATTAATCATCTCTCTATAGCGCAATCCATTCATCGTAACTTTTCGAAAAAGTAAAGTCCAATGACTCTGCCGGACCATAAACCGCACCAAACAGTCACACGTTGAGGATAGAGAAGCTTTTCAACAATAACTCTCGGGTTTTCCGAGCCCCAGATGCGACAATTTTGCTTGTTGACGAAGCCACCGAGGTGGAAATGGGCCTCATCACTCAAGATGATTTTTCGATGGAACATTTTCATGCATTTCAACGACCCAATCAGCAAAGACACGACGTTGTTGATGATCGGCCGGCTTGAGTTCTTGTGTTAACTGAACTTCATAAGCCTTAAGACCCAAATCTGTATGCAAAATTCGATGTAATGACGTTTGTGGAATGCCTAATTCCAAAGAACGACTTGAAATGGACAAACCTGGGTTTTCTTCAACACTTCCGGCTACAGCAGCAATATTCTCGGCTGTTCTTGAGCGACGTGCACGGGTTTTATTCTTCACATCACTAACTTGTCCCAACAGCTCGAATTTTTCCACCAATTCCTTTATTGCGGTCCGACAAGGTGCTTCACGACGACCTAAAAATGTTCGAGTTTTACGAACCGTCTCTGCCAAATTTTCACCATTTTTACAGTGAATTTTAATAATTTCAATGCGTTGTTGAAGCGTGTATCGTTCCATTTTTATTAATGGAGTAGTTTCTACTTGTCAAATGTCAATAGATGACAGCCTCAAAAGTGACATCTATCGAAATAGCGGGCTATTCGAAATAACACCTCTTCTTGGAAAACCCTTTACTTGGTGTGTGTCTGATTCGATCCTACCGCAATAACAATTCAATAGAATGTAGATAGGAAACGGAAACAGCGCCCAGAATCGCCAACACTCCTACGAGAACAATGGCAAACTTGCACAATCGAATTAGAAGAAAGGCCAGATAGTTCCGAAGATCCGTTGGACGTCGTGATATCACACATTGTGGCTGATGGAAGAACCGTGTAGAAAAAAGGTCCGAGTCTCCTGGAGGTCCGACCGGGAAAGTGCATTTTGTAACGAATTAGAGGAGAGAATGGAGTAATGGAGAGATATGCGTCTTGCTCTTGTGGCGCCAATCTCATTGGCGCCCGCTCTAATGCGGTTTTATTTCACTTTACTTCGTGGTTACCAGGGTATAATTGAATACGTTATATCAATCTGGAACTGGGAATTCTATTTCAACTTTTAGTTCATCGCATTTAGTATATAGCGACTAGTGAGCCCGTTGGTTTATCTTGTAGATAGATTCGGGTTTCAAATAATAGCTCGATTCAATCCGTAGTTAGTGTGAACAGTATTTGATTCATTCGATGTTTACTTGGTGAAAATTCATTTCAAATGAAAACAATTGGCGTATGAAAATAAGTGCTACTCCCTCTGGCGGCTATCCGAGTAACCCGAGGTACAGACATTATAATTGACAAGTTAAAAGAAATGTTAAGAAAATGAGAAAGTTTATGCATTTTTCTTGGCGATTGTGTGATTTTACAAGTGCTTCTACTGAGGAAAAGCAAACTCAAATGTCCCTTCCCATAGATTTCCACAGCCCGGTGAAAAATTTCTAGTTAGGGTGAAAGAAACTTCCTTTAACAAGTCGGGCCTGAAAGTGTTGAAGAATCGATAAAAACCAACAAACAAGATTTATGAGAGTCTGTTACCTGCATTTTACCGATGATGATCATTTTCATAGAGGTAAGCACGAATTGATCATGAAATATTAGATCAAATTTATGAAGACAATTGTTTTCCAGGCCCCTAATCCAAGCAGAGATAGTTACTTAAGAGGAATGCTATGCCTTCCAGAAGTCTGCCTGTTGAACTGATCATAAAGGAACAACGTAAACGTTCTAGTGATAGAACTGACTATTGAAAAAAAAGAGTCTCAACAAGGAAATATCTGGTGATGAATACTCTTCGCTCAAAGTGCTTCTGCCGATGAAAGCAAAGTTGTACAAGGCTTATTTATTACAGCTTTTTCAAGACCAATCATATGAGTGTTGGAATATTTATTTGTCAATCCATAATAAATAAGGCTTACGGCACAAGTAGCATTACTTTCATGTGAATATATTCATTTTATTCGCAATATATTGAGCATTTAGTCCTTCCCTATAAAAATAGTAAAGTTATGAGTATTTGTCTATTATTCCAAAAAGTATGTTTTACAATACTATCTTGCCTTTTGGATCTGAAAATAAATAATATTAAAATACTGTCTAACCTTGGAGATATCCCCGTAATTTAAGAGTTGCTACACTCAATTAGATTGGAGGATGATACATACCTACTTTATAAGAATGGAATATGTACTCCCAGTAATACTCTCGTCAACTATAAAAGTCTAAAAAGTCTTTGAATAAATCGTGAAATCAACAATTATCAAACCAAACACTAACAAAGCGTACAAAATCGATTATCAAAACATAATCTACGTCTGTATGTAAGGTTCTAAAATTGGCCACCGTGGCGCTGCAATCTTAAATTCAGTACAGTGATTATATTATTATTATTATTGGTTATATTGTCACTGTGAAATTCAGACGCCAATTGGGAACTTCTGCGAAGATGCCAGGGCCCTAACGGATGAATTTGAAACCTGTCCAAGCTAGTAGTTTTATGTAAACAAAACTTAAAAATGTGGCGGGGAACGAATATTTATTAAGCAGAGCTAGAATATTTAAAGAAATTACTATAAATTTGTGTAATATTTTTTGAGGAGGGACTTTTCTTTTGGATGACGTTATAAAATCGTGCTTCAAATCGTTTCAGTAAGGATAATTTCGATGTTATTTTAGTGTATGTTGCTTGGTGTATCAAAATGAACCAATATCTGAGTTTACTTGAATTTCTGGAAAAAGTTACCTCAATAAGTAAATCAAGGACTCTTATCAATGTGAGGAAGTGCTGAATGTAAGCCATAATATGTGGTTAATCTAGAATCAGTCCAAATGATACGACTTGTTCTCTTCTGCTCACAAACGAGTGAATCAATAAAATGAAAAGAGAGTAGTTTCTCTGCAGGATCAGCATTTTTCATCAAAATTCCTTCATTTTCATTTACACCTAAAATATCTGGACATGAGGTTGTTTCGAAATGAATCCATTGTAATTTACCTTTACGATAATAAACATCTTCAGAGAAATGCAGTGAACATACTTTCATGTATTTCGTGACCTGTTTTCCAATCTTCAATTTCTAAAGCTAGGCCTTTCTTCTATCATTGAGTTCCCTGCCAAATGCTGTTTCCAAATGAACTCTACTTCCATTTGGCTTTGGAAAAAAATTAAAACTTGAGGCAGTAGATCATCCTTTCTTCTTTGACCATAAATAACATTGAGTTGAGGCACATAACAATAGTCATTTCGGGAGGATGCCATTTCTAATTATTACAATCGAAAATTTTAATCGGAAAGAAAGGAATCGATTCATGAATATTACAAACACTTTTGGTATACCAAAACTTCTACTCGGAGAACAACACAAAAGCTCGAAAATGTACTCTCAAAGTAAGCAAAATACGAGTAACGGGCACGTCGAAAAACTACTAGCTTGGAAGTGTTCGAATATCTATCGCCAGAGGGCGGATCGCTTAGCAGTAGTTGCGAATAGATTTTAATTTCCACATATAGTCGGTACCTACTACTATATGTGGTTTATTTTAATTTATCATTTGAACATATTTTAATTTCATTCTGAATCGGTTGTTACATTTATTTATTCCATGAAATTACTAGAAAATAGAAAAGCAATACGATCATGTCACCCTTTTTACATATAGATACTCCGTTCACTTTCATAAACTATCCCGGTTGGCCATGATTAGGTCTAACAGGTTTTTTTACTTGAAACTGACGCAGGTTGGCACTCGTGAAATATCGGCAATGTCTAAATAATTCTCAGTTTTGAAGAAGCAGAGACAAAGTATCAGGAAGTGCTATGTAGAGTTGAAATCTGCTTTTTCTAAAAGTAACCCTGATATTTTGGAATCTATAATTTATCACAAGCTATCCAACATTCTCGACGTATTTGAGTGAAAACCCAGTGTATTGTTCTCGTAGATTCCCAAGAATTTTTTAAATTGAGTAAGTTCTTTCAAGGTGACACCGGTTTTGTAGTACTACTACATTTTCATACTGGAGTATTTCAAGATGTGCAAACAGCCTATTTTAATGTCTTCCTTAGACTTATTTTTCGAGTATTTCGAAAAGTAGGGAATTCCATAGGTTTGTCTGTTCGTTTAGAAGTTTTACTGCAGGGTTATTTGAGTACTTTCATTTTTTTTCGAATGAACTATCACAAAGTAACGGACTACTCTATCAATTATTCTTCAGTAAATTTCAACGCTCGGTTCTTGAACTCTCGATTTCTTTCGTACAAAAAAAATAGCATGACTGAGTCTTCCAACCATATTTATATACGTGAAATATTTCCAGTGTTAACAAAGAAAAAAGTTTCTTTAACATTCGCCAGGTCTTTGGAATTAGTGAATTCACATAATATTTTCTCAAATTCATTATTTTCCCAATGTAAATTCACTACTACGACCTCTATGTAAAGAGGACAACGTTGTGTAGTTATCTGACAGGAAACTTAACTTAACTTTTTCAAAATATACACTGTGAAATGTGTCAGAATGTCATAGCCAACCAGGATAGTTTATAAAAGTGAATATATATATATATATATATTCTTTTGAGATGAGCAGTACATTTTTTTATATCAAACAATATGTGACATAAGAGTATTAGCAGAGGAAATGTAAACGGGGTACCATATATTTTTACGTATGATACAATAGCACAGATAAAAACCTCAGGAAAAACTCTGTCTCCCCGTATAAGTGTAATGAAAATGTTGTTTCTTATTGAAGGGCTTCTTTTTCATCGACAAAATTTCTTCTTTCTTATGCAATGCAGGTTGAAATCTTGGAATCATACCTGAAAACAAAAAAAAGGAGACGAAAAAACTAATATGAACTAGTAAAAGATTTAGTACTTATTAAATTAATTTGAAGTTATTAAAAATTAATTGAACTATTAACTAAATGTTCTATTGTTTCCTCTTCTTCTCCGCACTCGCACCTTGGACCGAATTCCATTTGAAGAGGAAACTATTACAGCGACCATGACCGGTTCTAAGTCGATTCAAAATGCACCAAATTTTCCTAGAAAGATTGAAACCATGAACTTTTTCTGAAGGATCGCTGATCAAACCTTTGTTGAAAACATTACACGAATTCCATTCCGAACGCCAAACTTCTTTGTCACTTTTATTGGTGTGAAGAAAATCGTTGATCCATAAAGGTTTACGAGATTACAATCTAGAAATTTTAGAATCCGGAATATAAGACATGATTGGGAATAAATTCGGAAAGGAACAATATTTATCCCAAGACTTTATCACTGCAACCTGTCTACGAATATGGGGCGGTACAATATTTGAGAGAACTGGTAACCACTGTAAAGGTGTAGATCTTATGGTCCCACTAATGATTCTCATAGCAACATTAAGCTGTACATCTATTTTACTAACATGAGCGCTATCAAACCAAACCGAACAACAATATTCAGTAGCAGAAAAAACCAAAGCCAAAGCTGCAGTACTAAGAGTTGTAGGGTCAGCCCCCCATGAAGAACCAGCTAGTTTTTGAAGAATATTATTCCTAGAAAAAAAAAGTGAATGGAGTATATGTTACACTATTTTTAGAACAGCTGCTGCTTATCATCTGAAAAAACTTCAATGTAGTGAAACGCGACATGTGTTTATAAAAAAGTAAAAATCAACCGCAAAGGGGTCGTTCAATAAATGTGTTTTTCATCATCATTTTTCATTGATATAAGAAAAACTAAAAGCCAAATTGTCAGTTCAAATAGTTCGCCGTCTCGTAGTTTATTCCGTTAATATTCATTTAGCAGCTAACGTGATAATCTAAAATTAACAACCCCCGCTAATGTGTCTGGTACGAAATGGGGCATAACTGTCGAATATCGGATTTAGATTTGGAAAACGCAGTCTATTAGGACGACGCGGTTGCTACTAACATGAAATAAAATCACATTAGGGAGAGCGCCAATGAAAACGGCGCCATGTGGTTACATTCGATATCTTGCTTTTAATCTGTTTCCTTGTCTAGTTTACTCTACTATACATTCATTCGCCCCTTCAATGTCCTCGGCTACTTTTGCCATTTAGACAAGCTTTCAAAGTTTATATTTGTACATTAACATTCAATAGACGACTTCGGCCCAAGTTGCCAACGCACAATTTTCTTCACAAATTTACTATCACTGGGGAACGGGAATAGAGCACTAGCAGGTGACGTCACAACATGGCCGCTGGAGGGACAAACAAAGAGTTGTTATTGTAAACTGACATTTGTTGTGCTGCTGCAGATTATTGTCCATTTTATAATTTTGGGTTGTTTTCCTGTTAAATTTAAGTTGTTGGCAAACTTTGGAGGCTTGAGATCATAATCCAGGAAAATAAATGATTTCACATCTTCAAGTAGTGAACAACAATTTGTAGTTGAGAGTTCTATATTTGAATAATAACATGAGATGAATATGTATTTATTTTCACAATGGTTTTAATACAATAAAAGGAACTCTAGTCAATATTTTCATATTCAATAAAGTATGTTTGAGGCTTAACTGATTGTTTGAGACTTTGCCGATATCAATCTTTTGGCATCAACTCATGTGGCAATATCCTACTATGATTGGTCTGTATTTTTTACAAACTTTCAGGTCTAAGATCCTCCTAGAGAATACTGGAATTATATTAGGATTTCTGGATTCAACGTGAGCCTTCTGTCGGAAGACATATTCTCATCAAGAAAATAATGCCACAAAAATGTTCACAGTTGTACATTTTACTTCTGTTACCATCTATCTTCTGTTTATGATTTCAGAATGCCATGCTTATGGTAACTATATAAATTCATAATTGTTATTATATCTTGAATATCATTCCAATGCCAAGTTCGTTTAAAAGTTGTCCTGAAATGATATTTATCCGTACATATGTTAAGTGAATTTGTTAGTTCATTACCTGTTGAAGATAATGCAGAAAATAAAAGAATTTTTCACTTAAGAATCGGGGAAGTCATCCCCATGTAGAGATAAAAGCAATCGTACTTCCTCTTTCCACCTTGGCAGGTTCTACCTGCTTCTATTTAGTTTTCAACGACAAAAATCCAAAAAAATGGGTGTGATTATCACTATTGGATCGATGACTACAGCTCACAGCTGAAAAAAATTCCATAGTTGAATTTTATCTGAAAAGGGAGACATAACAATGTATGTAACAAACAGGAGTGGGTATATTTAAACTGGAAAAATCTATATTTAAATCACCATTGCAAACTATTCTCTTACCTGAAGGCATTCAAAAAGGTTCAATGATCAAAATTAACTGAAAAAAACAGTCTCAAAATGTTTTTCCACTCAGATAATACACCAAACGTTAACATTAGCTCTTATGGGAAATCTCTTTGTTTGTCCTCCCAGCAGCTGATTTTGACGTCTCATCTTGCTGAACCATTGAGTGCTGCTAGTACTTTATTCCAGGACAAGTTCGACATGGTAAGGTTCGCGTTATTTATGAATATTATGATATTATGTCCGTAAAGAAAAGATGCCTCGGCTCTTCAAACAAGATAATTCCTTCCAAATATAGGGTTTTGTTAAGATCATCTCTGATTGGCTGAAATTTAAGTTGGGATTCCTGAGGTCATGTCAAATTAATATAGGATATGTTCCGCAAATCAACTTGGTTATTTCGGTTGCCGGTTTTCCACTCCATAAATATGAAATATTCGGTTGCTTCCTGAAAAAAAGGTTGATTTTGGAATTTGATTGATGAAAAAACTTTCTTTCTGTCACCAGAACGACAGTCAATGTTCTATGGTAACATATCCATAGCAGAGAACATTCTTCATTCACTTTATGATCTATAGAACATATAAGAGACAACAATCAACAATGATAAAATTACTAGGTATGGTCTATGGATCATAAGGAAAATGCTATGCTATGGATATGTTACCATAAAACATTGATTGTCGTTCTGGTGCATAGACTTAATATGTCTATGTTCTGGTGACAGAATGATTGTTTTTTCATCAATCAAATTTCGTAATTAACATTTTCTTTCATTAAACAACCGAATATTTCATATTTACAGAACGGAAAACCGGCAACCGAAAGAATCAAGTTGATTTGCGGAACTTATCCTTTATAAACTTGACACTATTAACATGAAATCAGGAATCCCAACTTGAATTTCAGCCTAACAAAGACCTATATTTGGAAGGAATTAACTTGTTTGAGGAGCCGAGGCATCTTTTACGGATATTTATAAATAACGCGAACCTTATCATGTCGAATTTGTCCTGAAATTTCCGTTCCCCAGTGATAGTAAATTTGTGAAGAAAATTGTGGGTTGGCAACTTGGGCCGAACTCGTCTATTGAAGGTTGGTTTTTCGAGGCATTGGTGTCTTCAAAGGAATGAAAAAACTCTGGAATTGAAACTTGATTTCCTGATACCAGTCTCCTATACAAATCTTCTCTGACACGAAACTTTTTCTTTCAGATGACTGTTCAAAGAACGAATCAGAAGTAACGTCGACCTCACATTCACGCTGTGAATCAACCTGTGATACTTCATCGTCAATTCCAAACGAGTTATCCAACGAATCTGTGATAGCGCCATCTATGAGCAGAGCGCGGCAGACTGTGGCGACCCAGACCGGACACGAGGCGCCGGATATGATGTTCAACCCGGAGAAGATGACGTCAGACGAGCATTGTTACGAATGTAAGGTCCGCTACAGGGATCCGAAGCCGCAGGATCTGATCATGTATTTGCACGCATGGTCTTATAAGGTAAATTTGGATTTTAGGTTAATTTTACCATGCCTCAAAGTTTGGAAAGTTCTGAAATGATGCATCTTCTGCTGTCCAGTTCTTGAATGCGATGGTATGAAGTTCTCTATCGTTCCATCATAACTGCACCGCGTTTCCTTGTCAACAGCATCGACACGCCCCTTTTGTTCTCTTCCCCGGATTCAAGTATAGACACCGCACCCTGTACACTTTCTCCATCCTAAAACCAATCACTCACTGCTTCTATATAGTTCAGAAGTTGTCGATCAAAAGAGTATTTAATGGTATATAATGAAAAAAATTGTAAATACCGGACAACCATTCAAACTCTCTTTGTACGGATTATCGATCTTGAAGTGAAGTATGGCAACAACGTATATAACTGACAAGTATTTCTAACCAATTAACATAGACGAATACACAGCATTCTGACAGATTATTGAATTGCGCTAATGCCAAACTTCACTTCTGGGGCAAGTGGAAATCAGAAAAAATTTCAAAAAGCACTGCCGTGAATGCAGCAACTTTTACGCGCATGTTCAATGTAGATGACCGCTTCAGCAACGAATTTGAACATGCACGCAAAAGCTGCTGCCTTCACGGCAGTGCTTTTTGAAATTTTTTACTGATGGATTACTGGATTTCAATTCGATCAAATCTGTATTTTTGGAAATATTGGAAAAATAAAATTTGAATGGGTATATCTATGGAATCATTACGAAGGCCAAATTCATGAATGGGTAAAATCCGCCCAATGATTCCGTAGATATACCCATTCAAAATTTTATTTTTCCAATATTTCCAAAAATACAGATCACATCGAATTGAAATCCAGTTCTTCATCGAAAAATAACAGTTCGAAGTTTCATACAGAATTTAATGAGGATGATATGATAAGAAAATCATAGACATTTTGTTTTTCAAATTGTTCTAATGACACGATTATCACGAAATTTCGCATAAAGTTGTCTTTCAGCATCACAAAACTAGCTGTGAAGTTTTATCAGGACTGAATCAGTATTTCTCGAGTAATACCGAAAAAATCAACGATATCGAGAAGAAAACCTCGAAATTTGACATATTTTTTCCCGATATCTCCAAAACTTATGATCGTATCGAACTGAAGTTTGGTACACTGCTGTGAAATATGAAGCTCAAAGTGTGAGTGGCTTTTTTTTTGGAAATGATGAACGGTTTCCGGGAAAAAAAAATTTTGGAAAAAAATTTCGAAAAATTTTTTTTTTTAATTTACTGACAATATGACCCTGACGAAATTGGGCTCAAAGTTGCGCTTCGTTATACTCCACCTAACTGCCAAGTTTTAATCCAATCGCTCAAGTAGTTTCTGAAATAAAAAATAAATAACTTCAAAATTTCAAGTGAGTATAACTCAGAAACTATTCGACCGATTTGGCCCATTAACGAACTTAACCGCGGCATTCTGATGCGCAACCTATCCTGAAAGTTTCAAGTAGCTAGCTTGCTTCTGTCGACAGTTATCGTGTCTACGGACGGCCGGCCGGCCGGACAGAATCAATTTTGACACCGGATTCGTCATCAGTGAGTCCAACCTAGTCGATTGAGACCATTTTCGGCTCAATCATCCAAAATTACAGACATTTGGACAAAACGATAGCACGCTGTTCCCCTAGCACATGCGCGCAAAAAGAAATATTCAATGCAGTTAATAAAAACTTTATTATTTCAGGGTCCAGACTGGGAATACAAAACCCCACTTCCGAACTGGGCAAAGACCGAATGGACAAATCACATTGAGTATATGCAGAATCACTCATAGCAATCAATGCTATCTCCCCACATGTGATGTTTCTATCGATGGAGGACAATCTGAGGGGGGAATTTTTCAAATTTTAGCTTAAATTGTAAATTTTGAGTTGATATAATTCATCACCCGACATAGATGCCGAATTATTACTGAACGCACCAGCGGTTCAAGAATTCTTGATGAACATCATATTGTAAAACAATTTCTTAGGTTAATTCTTATTTTTTGTCCCTTCTAGCTTAAGTGTCGACAATTGCAGTGAAAAATGACGATTTGGTACAGAATACTGGATGATATGGACTTTTGTTTCAATATTTTATTCTCTCAACACATTTTTATTTCATCAAGAGCAATCCTCCTGTATGAGGAAGGAAGTGGGTTACCATTTTAGTAGTTATTGACATTAATTTCAATGAAATAATCCATGATATCATTGAATTCAGTGCTTATACTTTCATATCTTTTTTCTTTCAACACTTGTTAGAACTTATTTTTAGTGTATCAAGATTAAAATTTTCACACTCATTAAATTACATTTTTATAAAGCAGTGATTCTTCAAGCAAACTTTTTATTATGTTTAATTTATTAGTTAAATTTTCACTAAATAAAATAAAAATAAAAATGGATTATTTTCATAATAATTTGATAATAACAATTAAGTGTTTCGTCATTTTGTTGAAATGTTTTATTCGAATGTAGATTCACTTGTTTTTTTAAACATTATTGTTCCATTTTCCGGGTATAATTTACACGCCAAAAAAATCATTTCTGCTGAACTCATTCAAAAAGTTGAAACCCCCCTTTCATTTCAAAAATTATTTTCAGCTTTTTCTTGTCTTGATTGTGTTTTAAGATATGTTACACTTTTTTAACTAAGAATATTAATAACAATCAAAAATTGAAATTTAGTTCGATTTATCTAAAACGGAGAAGTTTTGGAATACACTTAGAAGACACACATTTCATTAAAAACAACTGATTCTTTATGTGTATTATTTAAAAGAATATCAAAGTTAAATAATTGGTTGATTTAGCTGAAACAATTACACTGGCGAATAGAATTAGCAGTGGCCGTTTTCTGCCGTTGGCTGATCAACTCTGCTGGCAATGCTACTGCACCAACTAAACGCAAAGATGGATCATCAAATGGAATAAAAAATAAAAAAAAACCAATTAAACTTGTCAAGACTAATGAGTCATGTCGAGTTGATAAAACATCAAAAATTTTGCGTAAAACATGAACGGCAATAATTTCCATCACGGCAAAAAAAAACAAAAAATCGATTCTCAAGCGAAGTCGTTCTCTAATATTTCACAAATTCTAATCTGCACTCATCAGAGCTATTCAAAATCATCTAATTTTAATCAATGGCTAAATCTCTCTTTTCGTTGTTATTTTATTCTGTTCAGTGTTAAAAAATTGCTTAGCGCATACTTTCCATTTATACTGATATTTTCGGGTCAGTAAAGTTTTCTGATGACGGATTGTTCGAATTTTGTGAATGGTTATGTAAGTGGTTTAAATAATAAGGATATTAATTCTTTGAAATGTATTTTAATGTAAATAATGAATGAATATTTTCAGTTTTTCGCAAAAATGGACAATATTCCTTTTTATTATATGACAGTGTTTGCAGCAGAAGTAGGAACTGTAAATTGCATCATATATGTTATTTATCATCCCACTTTCAACATATTGAGTTTCGTTTTACACTAGACGTACCATTTGAACCCATATTTTCCGATCAATTTTGAGTACTTAGGGGACAATAAGTTAAGGTTGAAGGCGTGATTCAGGCCAAACTGGATCAAAGAATAGTGGGACCTAATTTAAGTTTTCAGTTTTAGTTTGTTGTAAATTATCTTTATAGGATTACACGAAATAAACGTAAGAGATTCTTGTATAAAAGACAAAACTGAAGATTAACTGAACATATCAGTACCTGGTTCAGAGAATTGATTATTGTAAACTTTGTCTTCACTTAACATTAACAAAAAACTGAAATTCAAAGTTGTATAAAAACAAACTCAAAATTTTATATGATCTCGAGTTTTAGATAACTCATTTCAGTTTTAAAATTTTCTTGTAAAAGAAAAAGCGGTATTGTTGAGGATGTTAATTGAAGACGGGTAATATTATATTAGTGATTTCTCAAAAGACAATATATTGCATTATAAATATTTTCTCAAGGTAAAAATTCTTTCTTCTCCATTAGCTGAACTTTTGTGTCATTTGTTTCTGCATTTTAAAATAAGTATATGGATCTATAGTTTGTAAACGATTAATAAAATAAAGATTTATTACTCTCAAAGTTTCTGCCAATATATTTCCCTACTATTTTCGTGGAACCTTTTTGCTCGCATTTCAAGAAGTCCAATCCTCCGGCACTTGCCTATGACAACCGTAGAAGCGGCGAAGTGAACGACCATGACTGACTAGAGATGTGACGGTATTTAAATACCGCGATTTTGGAGCGGTATTTCTCTGGAACCGTCTGTCGCCCTCCAAAACAGAGAAGTAACGCGTTCCAAAGTAACCGACGTTCAAAAAATACCGTGTAACTCTCCAATCGTTCCACGCTCCAGTCGCGATCGATACCTATCTCGCTCCACGTTCCTCGGTTCCAGAATACCGCGAACAGAATACCCATCGCAATGCGATTACGTCTGTTACAGGAGTTACGGCTCTAGTGCGCAGTGCGCCTCATTAGAAACTGTAGATGTTTCTACTTCGTTATCAGCTGTTACATTTCCGATACGGTGTTACATGGCTTACTTTCAGAAGGTGATATTGTGACAAGTAGTTCACAACACACAATCTGATGGAATCCATCAGATTGTGTGTTATGCAAGTTATGCTTTCTTTTCGATAATTGCCATATTCATCAATACTTTATGCATATCCGTAGATATTATTTCAATCTGCTGGTGGAAGTTATTGAAGGATGATATGAATTGAAAATTTATTATGCAAAACATGTTTTCATGTAAAACAAGATATTCAAATAATATTGATACAGTTTGCGTCCTTCATAATGATAATGTCTATTATAAATATGTAATTTTAAATAATAATCTTCTCAATTGAGAAAATATTAATCCTCAAGGCATTCTTCTCTTTCAATTGAAATGATATACCTCGAATGTGAAGAAAATATAAAAAAAAAAATTGGAAAAATCAATTATAGTCTGAAGATACGTCAGGTTTTAACCGAAAATATGTTAGTGGAAGAAGTTCTTGGAAGCTCTAAATTTGAATACAATAGCTATAAGTAGAATAGAAAGAGAATTTATATCATTTGAGAAACAGATTGCCGTACTAATTCATTTGGTTTCAGCGTTGGAACGACGGTTCCAAAATCGCGGTATTTTTCTGGAACCGTCGCGAAAATACCGCGACACGGGTGGAACCGGTATTCCCATCTCTATGACTGACGCGCTTATGCTGTGTTGGAATGAAGTAGCTAGCGTGCGTCGGTCAGTGGCGCCATCGTCTGGCAAATCAGTCAACTACGCCGCCTACAATTTTTAGTTGAGAATCTTCAAATTTAGTTGCCTTTAAGTAACATTGCAACTTCAGAAAGAAAAGATTAAGTGACCAAAAATTGATATCTTTGAGATTCAAATGTGCCCGTTAAAGGCCTTGAATGGCTAAATCCGCTAGAAATATCGCTAAAAACGATTTTCCTAAAAAAAATAAACCTGTAAAAAGGAATGATAAAAGGGATTATTAAAAATTCGGATACTTGTTCAAAATTTATTTAATTTTTTTTCTTTTGACAAAAATAGGTATCAACCAACATAAATGGCAGTAAAAAAAAGTATTGAATGCTGGAAACTTTATAAAAACTTCCCTGAGAAGCATTCATGCTCACACATCTGAAATTTGATACCTTTTTTGAAATTGATCTTAAATCAAGTTAATCTTGTACTCCATATCGAAATTTAAATCCAGTTTTCAAAATAGGGACCAAACACTGTATTCATCTCGAAAGAGTTAATTATCTAAAACTTATCCAAACTATCACGAAGGTATGAAAAGAATTCAAACAGTGACCTTTATAAAGGATACAAAAAAGCTGGCAAAACATCTCCAACAAAAACAAATGCATGTTTTACCAGCAGGATTCATAAATATAAACATATTTACAACATCGAAAGATGAAAATAGACTCACATACATCTTCGAATGAATTATAAATCTTTTTTACTGACTAGTTTCCCCCTCATAATTATCGAAGAAGTCAGTTCATTC
This sequence comes from Myrrha octodecimguttata, assembly GCA_958510865.1. Lineage (NCBI taxonomy): Eukaryota > Metazoa > Arthropoda > Insecta > Coleoptera > Coccinellidae > Myrrha > Myrrha octodecimguttata. Next base: position 77,438,787 of record OY294057.1, read on the forward strand.
TCTTCTCAATTATGAAAAATATTCCAGTTTCAAATATTCTTCTAGGATCAGAATTGGATACTCAACCTGTTCTTTAGCTATCTTTCTCTACTTTTACACTATTTTCCTTTTTGTTTTCCTTGGGTACGACTGCCATATAGGAATCTTCTTTCTCTGAATGGTATATACTTTTCGATTCCCTTCTTTCCTGTTCAGATTGCCATTCAACCTATGAAAATATTATACGTAAATGGACGTTCAATTTTTGAAATGTATAAAATAATTTATTTCTTAATGTTGAAGATATCTCAGATGATAAGAACAATGCGACAATTTGAATAGGAATCTAGCATGTATTTTTTTATTATTAGAATCTATTATTCTATCCATGGGAACACTAAGAATGTTCAATAGCCAAAAATTTCAATTTTAAACGAGAAAACGATCATTTGAATTTGGTGCCATTTATTGGCTGTTCAACGGTTGAAACCTTGCGACGTTGCGTGATGTTAATTGTGCGATAGCACACATACAGGTCCATTCTGTTTGCAAATAGCAATATTGCTAGAAAAAAGATATTGCTATCATAACAAGATTGGAATTATTGGTATTCTGATCAACGATTTTGAGCAATATGGTCTGTCACTTTAACAAGAATCTTGCAATCAACATTGCTATCTTAGCAACCTCAAAATAGTACTTGCTATGCTTCATAACAAGAAAGTATTATTTCTTCCAAGAATTCGAAAATATTGAAGATAGGGAAGAATGTGCTAATAGAAATGTGTTCAAGGTTCTCTAGAATATTTAATTTTAAGGATTCTTAGACTAAAACACCGGCATAGTAAGCAACAGCTGACCTGATTATTTTAATAATCTCAACAACAGCCATCCCTTTGAATTCCCAACAGAAAATTTCATCGAATTTCGAATTATTATCGCCTGCATAAAATTGCTGCATTTGATTTCTAGAAACCAAAATTCTATCGGTATCCAGGAAATTGGTCAATTTGACTTTAATTGGTTTTTCAGTTTCGTAAGATTTTCGAATAAGTCGATGTTTACATGAATAAAAAAAAGTATATGCTAATGGAAATGTGTTCAAGGTTCTCTAGAATATTATTTAATTTTAAGGAAAATTCTTAGACTAAGATACAGACATAGGCAACAGCTGAGATGATTATTCTAATCATCCCAACAACAGCAATCAATACCTTTGAAGTGCCAACGAAAAAGTTTATCGAATTTCGAATTATTAACGCCTGAATAAAATTGCTGCATTCGATTTCTGATAATCAATATTTTATTGGTATCCAGGAAATTGGTTATTGGTCAATTTGACTCGTTTCGTTTCCTAACATTTTTTATGTCGATGTTTACATGAATAAAGAAAGCCGTAGATAAAGGTTATGTATGCGAAACCATAAAGAAAACTCACGAATTAGGGTTATTTTCTTCTTCCTTGTAGTTCTAAAGTCACAAAATACAGTGTTGTCAGCTCTAAAATCACCAATTATGGAAGTCTATGATAGCAATATTGCTATGACAAAATTCATAACAAACATTGCTATAACACTCGAAACAGAAATACGTAACATCATGGCCATATTGCTATAAATTAGAAAGATAGCAATATGACTAGAATAGCAAGGTTCATAGCAATACGCAAACAGAATCGACCTGATTATGATCTTGTATCGAAATAGATGAAGAAAAACATAAGATATGATATTTGGTGTTACATGCACGAGACTAATTAATGCGCAAATGGCAAGGTCATCAAATAGGTAGAAATTCCGAAAAATTGGTAGGTTCGACAACGCTGTAAAAAACCTTAGAGAAGTTTAGGTTGCCGCCGTCCGACGCCACCATGTTGAGCGCATTACAGATCAAAGGCAAAGGTTCGAATTGATTGATATGTTCTGTAAATTAACTTGGTTATTTCGTTTGCTAGTTTTCCATCCCGTAAATATGAGATGTTCGATTGGTTCCTGAAAAAGGGGTTAGGGGCCGATTTTTTTATGATAACTTAGGTTTATTTATGGAAGATATCCATAGATGATGGTTAGTATGTTGTCGTTAGTCTTTGTTGTCTTTCATCCGACTGAATCAGAAGTTTGATCAATTTGAATAACCAAGTTTCATAAAAAATCTTTTTTTGATGAACCCAACGAACACCACATATTTAAAAACGGAAATCTAGCAATGGGGGTTTTTCCTTTAAACGAAAATGCAGTAATTTTCATGAAACACCTTTAGAACATCACATTTCAAACATATAATTTCAATATTATATTTTTAAAAAGATGTTTGATCACCTAAAACTGAAAAATAAAAATGGGGATTTGACATTTAAAGGGATTTGTCTTGAGTGCGCGATATGGCAACGTCGAATTCAGCTTTCTCGGAAAGAAAAAGACGTCAAATGTGTAACTTTGCTTAGGATAACAGAGATAGCTATACTTCGATCTGGTTAGAGTAGAAGACAACGACCAAGGAATAGAATAAGAAGAGCACAGACTGTCATATTACTGACAAATCGCAAACGGAAATTGTTTGGTTATATTGACAAAGAACAGGTGTGTACCACAGAATATGAATAAATATTTCATTATTCTATAGCAGAAAAAGCTATTCTACTAATCACCGTTGTCACTTCGTGCATGCCTGGCAAATCCCAAACTCCAATTTTGAAACCTGATTTTGAATACTTTCTGAAGGTAATTTGGAAAAAGGATGAATCAAACCCATAATAATTATGTTCAAATTTGCATTTGCAGTAAAAACCCAAATTCAGGAAAAACCCCCATTGAAATAACTAACCTGATTTAGAGAACATATCCTATGGAAACTATATTGACATAACGTGAAATCAAAAGCCCCAACACAACTTTCAGCCAATCAGAGATTATTGGTTTGAAGAACTGAGAGAATTCGTTCTGAAATTTTCCCTCCCAAGTTGTAGAAATTCGAAAAATTTCAATAGAGAAAGAGTTCTTGAAAAATTGCCTCACAGAAGAAAGAGCATCAACCTTAATAGCAATGCAAATTAAGAAAAACACATGATGACAGTGAAGAGTGAAGCAATATTTTACATTAGAAGTGAAGAATTTTTACCAGCTGAAAAGTAACTCACCTTTTGCAGGTGTTGTTTAGCGGCATCTTCACACCTCTCCAAAACCATCTTCTCTGTCAAAACTCCATCCTCTGAAGCATAAGCTGCCGCTTGCCAGGCAACACCAAGCTTGGCAATCTCTCTACCAGACATACCTTCAGTCATTTTCGCCATTTTGCTGCAGAGGGCGCTGTAGTCGAAGTTGTCCAGTTTCAAACGTCTAAATGAAAAAAAAAGAGAGATGTTACTGTTGCTTCTGCAACGTGGAATGCCCGAAATTCAAGTATGATTTTGCATGACAGAAAACACGCAGATGAAATTCAAGCTCTTAGCATTCCAGGTATCGGAGCTTTGTGGGTGGTATACTTCGGTACTCAAAGAATCCAGACATCACATGTGACAGTTTATAGAATTTATCTTATTAGACCATTTACGGAAATTTCCTTCACACATTTGCGCTCTCTATTTCGCACCAGCCAATCCGAGGTGTTTTTTCGGATCTTAGAAGGGCGTCGCTTAATTCAAAAAAACCAATCAAAATTTATATTCTCCCTCTACGATGTGAAGAAGGGAATTTTCTTAATTTGGATTTCATTAGTTTTTAGACACTCTTCATTTGACCGTTGTATAGTAAACAACATTCGCTCTCGAATTTATAAACAAGACTTATACGTTAATTCTTGTGTTGTAAAAATCGTAACTTCTCAATTGAAAGTCGCTTCGACCTTGCTATCGAATAAGATATAAAAATTTCAAAAAGCACTGCCGTGAAGGCAGCAACTTTTGCGCGCATGTTCAATGTAGATGACCGCTTCAGCAACGAATTTGAACGTGCGCGCGTACCAAATTTCAGTTCGATAGGATCATAAGTTCTGGAGATATCGGGAAAAAATATGTCAAATTTCGAGGTTTTCTTCTCGATATCGTTGATTTTTTCGGTATTACTCGAGAAATACTGATTCAGTCCTGATTAAACTTCACAGCTAGTTTTAAGATGCTAAAAGACAACTTTATGCAAAATTTCGTGATAATCGTGTTATTAGAACAATTTGAAAAAAAAAATTTATATGATTTTCTCATCATATCATCCTCATTAAATTCTGTATGAAACTTCGAACTGTTATTTTCGATGAAGTACTGAATTTCAATTCGATCTGATCTGTATTTTTGGAAACATTGGAAAAATAAAATTTTGATTGGGTATATCTACGGAATCATTGGGCGGATTTTACCCATTCACGAATTCGACCTTCGTAATTAAGCCCCAAACCTACTCTACAAATATCGAGTTTCTAAGTCGTTTCTTCCGGAAGTTATTGTGTTTACGGTCAGCCTAACGGCCGACTGCGTAAACACAATAACTTCCGAAAGAAACAACTTAGAAACTCGATATTTGTAGAGAAGGTTTGGACCTTAATTACGAAGGCCGAATTCGTGAATGGGTAAAATCCACCCAATGATTCCGTAGATATACCCAATCAAAATTTTATTTTTCCAATATTTCCAAAAATACAGACCAGATCGAATTGAAATCCAGTACTTCATCGAAAATAACAGTTCGAAGTTTCATACAGAATTTAATGAGGATAATATGATGAAAAAATCATATAAATTTTTTTTTTCAAATTGTTCCAATAACCCGATTATCACGAAATTTTGCACAAAGTTGTCTTTCAGCATCTTAAAACTAGCTGTGAAGTTTAATCAGGACTGAATCAGTATTTCTCGAGTAATACCAAAAAAATCAACGATATCGAGAAGAAAACCTCGAAATTTGACATATTTTTTCCCGATATCTCCAAAACTTATGATCGTATCGAGCTGAAATTTAGTACACTGCTGTGAAATTAGAAGGTCAAAGTGTGAGTATAATTTTTTTTGGATATGATGAATGGTTTCCGAAAAAAAAATTTTTTTGTAAAAAAATTTCGAAAAAAATTTTTTTTAAAATTTATTGACAATATGATCTTGACGAAATTTGGCTCAAAGTTGCGCGTCGTTATACTCCACCAAACTGCCAAGTTTGAATTTAATCGCTCAAGCAGTTTCTGAAATAAAAAATAAATAAGTTCAAAACTTCAAATGCCTATAACTCCGAAACTATTCCATCGATTTGGCCCATTAACGAACTTAACCGCGGCATTCCAATGCGCGACCTACCCTGAAAGTTTCAAGTCGCTAGCTCACTTCGTTCGACAGTTATCGTGTCTACGGCCGGACAGAATCGATTTTGACACCGGATTCGTCATCAGTGAGTCCAACCTAGTCGATTGAGACCATTTTCGGCTCAATCATCCAAAATTACAGACATTTGATCAAAACGATAGCACGCTGTTCCCCTAGAACATGCGCGCAAAAAGGAAGATTCTATTGTGCAAATCACTTGTATACCATTTCGGTCTTGTTATCTAATGCAGATACAAGAAAATACATTTTCGTTACGTGTTAAAAGTGCGTTTTTGCGCGCATGTTCTAGGGGAACAGCGTGCTATCGTTTTGTCCAAATGTCTGTAATTTTGGATGATTGAGCCGAAAATGGTCTCAATCGACTAGGTTGGACTCACTGATGATGAATCCGGTGTCAAAATTGATTCTGTCCGGCCGGCCGTCCGTAGACACGATAACTGTCGACAGAAGCAAGCTAGCTACTTGAAACTTTCAGGATAGGTTGCGCATCAGAATGCCGCGGTTAAGTTCGTTAATGGGCCAAATCGGTCGAATAGTTTCAGAGTTATAGGCACTTGAAGTTTTGAAGTTATTTATTTTTTATTTCAGAAACTACTCAAGCGATTGGATTCAAACTTGGCAGTTTGGTGGAGTATAACGACGCGCAACTTTGAGCCAAATTTTGTCAGGATCATATTGTCGGTAAATTAAAAAAAAAATTTTTTTCGAAATTTTTTTACAAAAAACTTTTTTTTCCGGAAAACATTCATCATATCCAAAAAAAATTCCACCCACACTTTGAGCTTCATATTTCACAGCAGTGTACCAAATTTCAATCCGATACGATCATAAGTTTTGGAGATATCGGGAAAAAATATGTCAAACTTCGAGGTTTTCTTTTCGATATTGTTGCTTTTCTCCGAAATATTCTGACGGACCATCGAGTATGGTTTGTTCATAGACAAGATATTTATGGGTTTGTTGTTGTCACGGCTGTCGGTTGAGAAATTCTCGAAGATGATGAAAATCTGTTAAAAATCGACGAATTACCGATGAAAATTGTTGGAAATGGCAAAATACAAGCAAATAACATTGTTTTCGAGTTGGAGATTCGAGAAATTAGCTATTTTTCTGAAAGAAGTTCTATCGATCTGTCAACCGACTGGAAGCATCTCTCTGAGAAAAGAAAATTTCAAAAAGCACTGCCGTGAAGGCAGCAACTTTTGCGCGCACGTTCAAATTCGTTGCTGAAGCGGTCATCCACATTGAACATGCGCGCAAAAGTTGCTGCCTTCACGGCAGTGCTTTTTGAAATTTTTAATACACCTTAACAATATCTTCGTGTCATAAGTGCAACGTTATTGATCAACTGATCAATAAGTTCTTCAATTTGATAAAGACTTAATTAATCAAGTACGATTTATTCAACTAAACGGGGTCTCTACTATTGAAACCCCCCAAATACCTGAATAAACCAATTCAGGTCAAAACAGTAACTTATGCCACTCTTAGGGGTCATTTGAAAATAACTATGGAAAAACCCGCGAATTTTTCAGTCAGAAGATATTCATCGATTTCAAGCGATGGACCAAGAGCTGCGGTTATAGCCGCGGTTATCCAAACTGACTTATAGGTAAAGGGGGCCCATATCTTCCAAACTATGAGGCGCCCCTCGTTTCGACTGCGGAAACTGCTTACATTCATTCAAAAAACAAACGAATATATTCGCAACTGGAAAAATTTGCGGGTTTACCATAACTAAATATTGAACAGCACAATTTTATACCTCTTTCCTTCGGCAGCTGGTTGCAGAACGAATTTGTCGAAATACAGTCGCATCAATCGTTCGCGTTCTTCCAATCCGGGTAGGTCAAACTCAACCATTTCATCCAGACGATCGTTGACTGCCCAATCGAATTGTTCGGGTGTGTTCGATGCGAGAACCAGCATGAATTTTTGACTCTGCTCGCCAGTACGATACAAGAATGCGTTCAGGGTAGCCCTGAGATCTTCAGAGATGTTTTCAGAAGATCTCTTTCGAAGGAAAGCATCAGCCTCGTCAACGAATAGTAGAAGTCCTGAGGAATTCATTGTGGAAATAGGTTGACAAATAAAGAGAAAGTAATGAATTTGGAGCAGTCACAGATTGAAAAGATCAAACTACTTATTCCGAGATTTGGCAGTTTAGCATAATAATTCTGAATTGGGTGGTTAAAAATGCAGGTATGAAGTAATTGAAAAATTTTGATAAACTCGCATATTTGCATGAATGTGCGCAGGGTGTTCCCCTGAAAAAAATTTTGCAGTTGAAAATTGGCGGTCTTTCATAGTTTGGAAGATGTAGACCGCCAAAGTTTAGGTTTTTTTTTTCATCATAAAAACAAACACTCACTGCTTCTACAAAGCTCACAAGTTATCTTTGAACCCTAACAAATTGATAAGTAACGATTTATTTCAAGATATTTAATGACAGAAATTGAAAATATCAGATAATAATTTAACCTCTATTTCTACAGATTATTAATCAATCTTGAAGTGAATTCTGGCAACAAGGCCTTATCATCACTGGCAAACATATGAGACATTCACTTTTATAAACTATCCTAGTTGGCCATGATTTAGGTCTATCAAGTTTTTTCACTTAAAACTGAGGCAGGTTGGCACTTGTGAAATATCGGCAATGTCAATATATTTCTCAGAGACGTTGCCAAATGCCAATGCCAATTTTCACCCTCAATCTCAACATAATCATCACGCTTGGAAACTCAAAATATCGAAAGTAGTTTTGAAGAAGCAGAGACAAAGTATCAGGAAGTGCTATGTAGAATTGAAATCTGCTTTTTCTGATATTAACTATGATATTTTAGAATCAATAATTTATCACAAGCGATCCAACATTTTCGACGTATGTGAGTGAAAACCAAGGAATTCTATTTCATATGAATAGATATTTATTTTTTAGCTGCATTTCACCACAGTAAGGAAAATTTAAAGTGAAAGAGATGACAAAGAATTTCCTTCTATTGGTGCACCCAAAAAGACACTGACTGAAGACTTAATTTTGAAAAAAGATCTGCAACGACCAGTTTGGAATTATAATTTGAAACATGAACACTTTTCGATGATACACTACTCACTTTTGCAAAGGAACATTTAGAATATAACGGAGGAAAGACATCACTTTTTAAAATTATTAAATCAATGTGTTACAAATACAAAAGGGTAAATGAACGCAAAACTTTATGTGAGCAAAAACATGTTGCAGCCAAAATTACTTTCCTGCGCAAATTTTAACAGAAAAAAATCTAGACAAGCACTGACGTGAAGTCAGCAGCTTTTAAGCGCTTGTTCACATTGCGAAATGGTGACTTGGAAATTTAAATGAAATGGAAAAATTAAAAAAAAAAAAAATTTTTTTTCGAATTTTTCTATGGATAATTCTTCTCATCGACACTGTCCATATTCCAACCAAGTCTTATTTCGATCAGATAAATATTTTTCAAGTTATTGAAAAATCAAAATTTCAAAAGGCTGTAGCACAAAAACCATTCAGCAGATTTGGCCCATTAACGAACTCAACCAGGATATTCAGGAACTTAACCTAACCTGAAAATTTCGACACTCTAGGTCCTTCCGTTCGAAAGTTGCAGCGCACACGGCCGGACGGACAGAATCAATTTTCACCACGGATTCTTCATCAGTGAGTCCAACCTAGTCGTTTGAAACCAATTTCGGTTCAAAATTCGAAAATTACAGACATCGTGACGAAATGATAACGCGCTGTTCCCCAGAACAAGCGCGTAAAAATCGTTGGATGAAAATATCAGATTTGTGTAAATAAATATTTTGATAAATACGTAATTACTACGACCTCTATGTAGAGAGGACAACGTTGCGTAGTTATCTGACAGAAAAATTACTATAACCTAACATTCTCAAATACACGGTGAAATGTGTCAGATTGTTATGGCCAACCAGGATAGTTTATGAAAGTGAATGGAGTATACGTACTTGCGCCACTGCAAAACTTCACTCATGAATTGAGTGGAAATCCGAAGAAATAGAGGTTATGTGGATATTTTAAATTATTTTTCATCAAATATAAACCATTTTTGAAATAAATTGAACTGAAGGTTCAAGCTGATTTGTAAAATATATAAAAGAAATGAGAAATTGTTTTTATGGTGGAAAAAGTAACCTGAAAATGCATCAATTATGAACATTGGAATCCCATATCTTCTGAACTGTGAGAGACCCATTTTTGACAGAAGATTTTTAGTTCAGGAGAACACATTGCTTACAGTGATGCATACATCAAATTGATACCTCAAAGATGGGAAAATCTGAAAATATGCTAGTTTACCCATCATTTTAGCGGGCGATGGTAGGAAAGTGTCAAAACCTGTTATATTCTATGCATCTTAATTTAACTCAAGTAAATAGTTGAGTTCTGATATTCCTGGCCAGTACCTGTCAGTAAATTTTGACAGTCGATTTTACTGGCACTGCTTTGGTAATTGTTCGTATCAGTACGTAGCGTTTCGAAATTACTGATACTGGCCAGTACTGATTGGGAATATCAGAACGCAACCAATATCACTTATACAAATTTCAAATTGAAGTATGACACCTTACCTTTTCTTGAAGAATTTGCCCAGTCAAAAACTTTGTGGATAGCTGTGACGCCCTCCCTTCCCATTGGGGCAATGTCACCTCCAGTCAAAATGGCATAGTCCATACCAGAGTGTTTCGCCAATTTCTAAAAATCATAATTTTGAGAAAAAGAAAAAAATAACTTATAAAAAATAATACCTTTGCGAACATTGTTTTACCAGTTCCAGGTGGCCCATGCATCAATATATTCCTGTACATTCCCTTATTTTGTTTTGTATTTTTGGTAGCTATAGCAACATCTCTTAGTCTTTCTTCAAGTTTTGGCGCTAAGACGATTCCTCCCAAAGCATCTTGCTGTTTCTGAAGTTTTAATTCTTTTATTTTCTGTAACTGCTGCCAAGGATGCTTGAATATATCCAAAAGCGTAAATCTGAAAACGCCATGATTAAAATGAATGAAATTCATTACTTTCTTCATAAATACCTGGAAGTTTCTCTAACCAAAGAAGGTTTACCAAGTCTTGCTTCAATATATCTTGTGGTAATACCAGTAGCACCTTTGGCGGAGTAAACACCCAGTGCAATTAGTGAAAATCCTCCAGCTGCAACAAGAACCTTATTCCAATCAGTCAACAATGCTTGAGCTCCTGACCCCAAAACTGACCCAGCAGTCCTAAAATTTTCATCGTGAGTCATGAAGTTTGAAATAGCTAGTTATCCTTGTTACTCACTTTATACTTTCAAGCACAGTTATCCTATTTTCTGTAGCTTTCAATCTTATTTGTTCTAAGGTGAGATCCCTATTTTCTCTATCAACCTTTGCTTTAGCTTTTAATTCAGCTTCAACTCTTTTCATTTCATTCTTATGCCTCAACTCCATCTCATGTTCTATAGTAGATTTCCTCATCGCTTCTTGCTTGGCAACTGATTCTTCTTGCCTGAAAAAATCCTAGTAGAAACCATTCTTGAGATGACTAATATCAAGTAACTACCTCTTCAACGTTTCGTCATTCATTCTTTGCTGTTGCACCAATTGATCATCGTATCTTTTCCTTGCTAGTTGATCTTGATACTGGGCTCTTTGTTGATGTTGACGTGTTTCCTCCTGAAGATACTTACGTTTTTCTTCTGCTTCAGTCTTTTTTGATTCAATTTGCAGTTGTGTAATATGTGCTTCATATTCCTTTATTTTGGCTTGTTGCTCAATTTGTTTGGTTGCTTCTTGTTGCTTGGACAATTCGAGCGCATCTTTGGCATGCCCTTGAAAGGATTATGATATAAAAACTATAAGGAAACTTTTAACGAACCTACTTGATTGTTCTAGTTCTCTAGCTGCTTGAGCAGCTCTTTCAAGGGCTGATGAATCAAATCTGTAAGCTTCCTTTGCCTTTTTCTCAGCTTTAGACAGCCCCATGTCAGGAGCCGGTGGTGGTGCCGCACTTCCATCACCAGGGGGAGGAAATCCTTGGCCTTGGTCGCCTTTTTTTCCATAACCAAATATCCAGGACATAATAATTGATAAATTCCAAGAATTACAGTCAGAAAAAAATTGATGAGAAAAAAGGTTACGACATGTGCTACTTCGGAAGAGAATGACAGATACGGTGTTTAGAGGATAGAAAATTTTGACAAGTCTATGGACAAGAGAGAGAAACTTTCCGAAATTAATGATATGGAATAATAAGAGATGAAAATATAAATTTCTTATAAGAAAGACAAGGCCGACAACAAAATGCACTTGCATTTTATTTGACAACTTATCTTTGAACTAAAAACTTTTTCTTGTTATATTTCTGCCTATAAGCTTTTAATATTATAATTTTCTCAGCAACACTCATTAATTAATCAATTTTGCCACAGGAAGTGCTACAAAAAGGGTGAGCAATACAAGTATTAAAAAAAAATTATGAATTGATGTGAATATTATCTGTTTCGTTTATTTAAATTAATTTTTACCATCTTCTATGCGAATAGACTCAGGGTCATTAGAACTAATTACATGCCAACAACATGCGTGATTGGAATCATTAATGGTGCGCAGTAGATATAGTGGTGGTAATGGTGTTCTCGAGCCGAACGCCATTGTTAAATTGAAAGCTTTTCTATTAAATAAAAAAGCTGAGGAAGTGAGTGAATAGACTAGGTGGACCAAAACTTAAGTGTAGGTGAAAAATTGGTGAAATTCCTTGGAAAGTGATTTCTGTTTGTAGTAGTGAAACAATAGAAAGACTGGTCAATGTCAGCAGGCGTGTCAGAACAGGTAAAGAATCAAAATATCATTTGACAGTTTTATGGATCAGTATTTTCAGCAAAAATAAAAATTTCAAGTGGAATCAAATCATAATAGTTTTTCTTTCATGTTCCTGTTATGTCACAGCGGATGAAAGGACAAGGAAATCAAGGTATGTATTCTAGTTTTCTTAAGAGGTCTTTAGATTTTAAATCAAATTATCTGTTTACAAAAATATTAGAATTGCAGCGCGAAAGGGTTTTCGTCGATCAACCGAAATCGCAGTATCTTGTTGGAATTGTTTCATTGTAGTTGTTGGATCTCAATATTTAGTGGAATAACTGTATCCAACAGTATCTTCCCAGTAGTCTGTTGATGTGAATTCAGGACTAATGTATCAAATAATGGAAAATCTGATGATGGATACATTTATTTATTTTTGTTTTGCGTCAGTTTCGAACTGGTTGTGTGGTCACATCAGAGAAATATGATATTGGGTTGTTTACTAAAACAAATAAAATACTTTCAAATCGTTACTACCTCAATCAATATCTATTTTATTCAAATTTGAATTAATTGTTGTATATTTTCGTATTGAATGTTATTAGTTAGTTATTCATTATTGTATAATGTATGGTAGTGTCCAATGGCCCTAAGGAACAGTTAGGTGCAGGTGAAGGAGCAAGTGGCTCAGAAGAATTTGAACCATGGAGATCTCAACAACAAAACTCAGCTGCTCATACCCCTTATGGAGGCTCAGTACCAATCTCCAGTGCGACAGATATCTACAATATGGGTACAGCAGGTAGGTGTTGGCAATTGATTTATTGTTCTTTTATCATTTCTTGATATATCTATTAGTATGTTTGTTTTCAGGAATTATAAGAGCAATTGTAAATGAAATCGCATGTTGTAAATATTGCACTTTCCTAATTATTATTTTTGTCTATGCTTAGTAGAGAACAGAATTCTTGTTTTATCTCTCCCATTGTTTGATTTCATGCTATCGAAGACTGAAAACGACAAACTAATCTTCGTACATGCATTGTTTCTTTTATGTTCGCCATATATTATACCTGTTGCATTGAACTGTTATACCAGATGCAGAAAGTTTTAAACAAATGGAGGAGATATTGATTTCGGTGCAATGTTTTTTTAGAATAAATACACATCATCGATTGACAGAAAAAGAATTAAGAATAAATTATGTTGGTTTATCAATTTGAAACTGCAGCTTTTGTATGCCTATGAACCATTCCTTTGGACGGCAATGATGCTAAATTTAAAATTACTTATCGGAATATGTTATGACCATTTGTTAAGGAGAAATATGCTGGAAATACAAATTAAATGTGGTAGATAGATTAAAAAAAAGAATGTTTGTACCATCTTCGTGATTTTCAAAGAAGTTAAATATGTCATAAAAGAAATATCTCTAAAATATTTTGTAGAAAAAAGAATGGTTGTACCATTTTCATGTTTTTCGAAGAAGTTAAAAGAAATATGTCTTAAATACGTTGTGGTATTTTACCATTCTGACTCTGCTGGTTTGGTAAGCTTATAAATATTTTTTGCTATTATTTTTCAGGATATTATGGAAGTGGAGGAACTTACACCTATCAAGGCTATGGAGTTGGAGACGGAACTTGGTCAAACGGGACCGATATGACATTTTTAGGTGGATATCACCATGAATCGTACTCAATGGAGGGTAAATAAACATACGTATATCTCTGTTCAATAAATTATAATAAAATTATTGCTACCATAGCAGGGTAAATGCAGCTGCACAGTGAAACTCAAAACTAAAAGAAGAATTTTATCTGCAGTTTGATTTTTCAAGTTGAACATAAATTTAACCATACAGTTCTTCATTGGTTTCGTACGTCATTTGACATTTGTCATACGTTGGAGGTATAACAACCTCACTTTCACGCTTTGTTTATGTTATGAAGTACATCATTTTCAACAATTTCAGGATAAATTCACAAGCTAAAATGATTTATATTATTAGAATTGGTGAATAACTAGGCCTAGTTATTGTTTCGTTATGAGATACAACATAAATACACCGAGAGACGAAGGAATCCGATTTTTCAGATATATTGTAGTGTAGACTTTATATTTGAATATTTGCATTTTGACCCATTCCCCTAAATTTTATTCGGTATTAGAAGAAAAAGAATACTATTTGAACTATCCCAGAGAAGGCAAACATCCTATATTCACGCCATAAATTGAAAAAACTGTTCTGACAAAGTAACAAACTATGGTAGAGTTTGTAGGAGGCATTTCCACACTGTTAAAGGAATTATGTTAGACTATCTATTTAATTTGTTCTGTTCAATAAGTTGAATCATGATGAGATATCTATGATGAAAATATTTCGTGTTTGTTATACAAATTTCAAGAATTATATCTTCTCGACACTACGATAGCTGGCGTTATGATGGACAAACCCATCCTGATTGGTTACCACTCACATCTCTATATGTTATATAAAGCCAATCAAGGCAATTCGTTATTTGATAGATTTCTCAAAATATTGCATGTATAATAATAAACCAGATAACTTTCTCTGTTCTCAACCGAAAACGTTCCGATGTGGCTCGACTACTCAAGGATGGAACTTCTACATTTAGTTGTTTGTAATATGTTTCGAATTGACGTCATTGTCAATTATTAAAGATTATGAAAGCCCTTATGTTGCAACTGCATAACAAAAAAACATTCTATATGGATAGTAAAAAATTTTTTGAGGATGAATCGAAATCGGTGTTCCAGGAAAAAATTTCATATGAATTATTTTATCTGTAACATATATTTAGTATAAAAAATATATAATTGAAGATTATGATAGTACTGACATAGCAACTGCAGACCAATATTGTAGCAATTTGATAATTTGCAACATAGAACGTTATTTGAAATAGTCCTGAGAAGTTCTCTGGAACCCATGTTTTTTCCATTCCATACATTTGTTGGATTTCATTCTGCTGTTTATTTTCAGGAATGAATGAGCCAAACATTTTACTGTTTCATTTTCAATAGTTATACCTATAATAAATGCTATCTCTGATGTGGATACTCAAGGCTTTAGAAGACAAGGATAAATACTGCAATTTTCATTTATATCGTTTTGAACGATTATCATCTGAGATTGAATATCAGTTAATCAGATCCATTATCACAAAATTTCACTTGTAAATTTAATAAAATCACTAAAATCTCTAAATAATCGCTCTTCGCCAATGTAAACAAAGCTAATGTATTCCTTGGTCTCTCGGTGTATTAATGTTGTATTTCACAACGAAACAATGACTTGGCCTAGTTATTCACCAATTCTATTAATATAAATCATTTTAACTTGTGAATTTATCCTGAACTGCCTTGGAAAATGTCCAGAGGAGGGTAACAAGAATGGCTTTTGGTGTTGGCCGTCCCAGTTACGAAGATCGGCTTAGAATGATGGAATTGCCCCGTTTTGAGGATCGTGGAATGCGTGGTGACCTCATTACAACATATAGAGCCTTGAGGGGTCTATTTGGTGTTGAACTTACCAGATTATATCAACTCAATCCCGATCAGCGTCTGAGAGGTCATCAGTTCAAGCTTTATCGCCAGAATTTTCATTGCGCAGCGAGAGAAAGTTTCCTACCTAATTGAGTTTTCCACGCCTGGAACGAGCTACCCTCGGTAGTAGTGAATAGTGGTAGTGTGAATTCCTTTAAGAACAATTTGGACCATTTTATTTCTCTTTAGTTAGATAGATGAAGTATCACACTGTATCTGTTGTCCATTTATATGTATACTGAGTTTTATAGATTTCAATCTTAACTCTCATCTTCAATAAATAATAATAATTGTTGAAAATGTTGTATTTCATAACATAAACAAAGCGAGAAAGTGAGGTTGTTTTACCTCCAACGTATGACAAATGTCGAACGACGCACGAAACCAATTTGCCATTTTTCCAGGTTAGACTCAGGTTAAAAGTTATAAGGATCTAAATTGTTCTCATTTCGCTGATACTCTCCTGCTCTTTGTGTGCAAGCTCAACATAGATATCTCTTACTGTGATTTGTATTATTCCAACGAAAATATTTCAATATACTTCACCATTGAAACACTGATCTTCCAATTCACGGTGGAGCTTAATTCGCGGCCTTTATTCTTTCAGGGGTGGATCTTCAAAAATAGGGTAATTTCTTGATGTTTTATCAGATTTAATAACATTCACAGTAGTATATCTCAAAAACATATTAAGGAGGATAGTTTTTTTCTTATTTCATGAGGGAAATTTATGGTTGAAATTAATGTACAGTTCAAAGACTCATCCTGTATATTTTTAATTTTTTTCTCTTCTGGTTCCTTACACAGATCAAATTATATCGAATGGTAAAATGGTTTCAGGTATGTTCGGGCCCTCGACCACATTCTCGACCCCTGCATTTGGACAACCGTCTTCTTTCAATTATTTCCACAGCAACGGAGACTACAACACTTGGGGCAGCCAGTTGGGAGGACAGAGAAAGTACGATGAGTATTATAGGGATCCTCAGAACATGTATCCACCGGCCATGGCGGATTCCGCCCTCAAAAGTGTGGAACAGGGGATGCAAAATTTAGGTAAGTTCAGAATTTTAATATTTCATGGAATTTGAGTACTTCGGTCAAGTTATAGTTTGGTAAGCGGTTACATTCCACTGCGATCTTAAGGTCTATTGTGCCCCCTCGTCAGAGCTGTTTTCGCACTGCGCTACCTACAGCTCGCCCTCCAGCTCTAGAACTCTGATGATTTCTAATATCTGTAAGGGTTTCAAGGAGGCTAAGTTCTCATTCCTCCTATAATGCTCCTGTCCAAGATATTTCTTGCGTAGGCTCACAATGGCGAGGCATTCTGTGATCAGGTGAACAGGAGCTTCCTCCTCCTCCCCACAGAATCTGCATTCGTCAGTTTCTGATAAGCACATTCTCATCATGTGCTTCCTCAGGAGTGCGTTCAGATGCTACGCCGTGTGACGCCGGGCGCGTCCCAAAGCGTTCAGATGATTATGTCTGGCAAATGGTTGGGTCGTTCAGATGCTTGGGAGAAACTTTACCGGGCGTCCAACCGTCAAACCCAGCCCGTACATGGGTAGAAATTAACCCGCATGCGCTTTGCAGTTTATAATGACAGGAGTGAGCAGTTTTGGTTATATTTACAATTTCAAAATTATATTTAATAGTTGTTCACTCTCGAACTGGTTGTATCTCGGAGGAAGAAATATATATTTCTTCCTCTGAGACTTGTATATGCATTTTTGCCTTGCCAAAAAGGGGGATTTCAAAAATATAATTTTTTTGGGGTTAAGTAAGATAAGATGAAATTTGACATTTACACCACATCGTTCAGATGAATCTTCTAGTCAACGGCTACAACCAAGAAAAATCCTACCGTGCGATTTTCGTCTACCGGGTAAAGAATCTGAACGCACTCCAGGCAACAGTGTCCTGTGAGGAAACCAGTGAGGAGGCGTAACTTATTCTTAGTGAGATCCAAATAATTTTTGGATCTAGCAATTTCAAAGTTCCGGAGGAACTTTTTAGAGTGTTCCATTCCTGGAGAATTCCTTCAGAGTGTCCCTCTTTCATTTTCTTCCTACTCCAAAAACTCTTTCTTATAGGTACAATTGCCTTTACCACAGAAAGGTTCTGGGCCAGTAGGTAGCGTTTGTGCTCCCTTTCTGGCTGTGTTCTGGAGTGTTGGCCTCTTCATTTCCTTTGATTCCTGAGTGCCCAGTAACCCAGACTAAGGAGACCATGTTGTTCTTGCCTACTTCATTGAGTTTCCTTCTACACTCCCTATCATCTTTGAGTCGATGACATAGGAGTTCAGTGCTTTAATAGCAGCCTGACTATCAGAATGGATCACTATGTCACACCTTTGATAGTTTCTTTCCAGGTTTATGTCTATGCATCTTTCAATTTACTTCGGTCAAAGTTTGATGAAGTCATCTTCTAAACTGTTTGGTAGAATGAGTTCATTCTAAACGGATATTTTGTTCAGGAGAACATACATTAGTGCAAATTTCTAAGCAATATCTTGGTGAAGGGAGCATTTACGGGTTTAGCTTTCCTCTAATCAAACGGGAGGCAGTTCAGTCATGGCATGTTCTTTTCTTTTTCAGAACTAAAATCGTCTGATGGCTCCAAAGACTCCTTGGGTGGCCAGAAAAAGACCACATGGGCAAGTATCGCCAGTCAACCTGCCAAACCTCAGCTGACGGTGCAGAATCCTGGTCTGAAGAAAAAGGGTCCAGGCATGCCACCCGGCCCAATTGTTCCTGGAAAGCATAATATGGATATTGGTACCTGGGACACTGGAAAAAGTGCACCACCCCAGCTCCCTATTGTTAATCAGGTTTGTCCAGTTTATTCAATCTCAATTCATTTCTTTGCAATTTTACTGTTTCATCTTTTGATGGGCTTGACAAACGATTTTGAAATACTCTTCCGTAATTTGGCTACACATTTACTTTCTACAAAAAACATTCATTTCGGTGATAAACAGAAGTTTAAAGCCATTTTTCTGATATTTTTTTAAAAGTGCGCGATAACAGCAGGCAGGTGTCATGGCGTCGGATCTGACGTCACGTTTAGGTAATCATGTCATTGTGTCTATGCGTATTGAAGAAAGTAAACAAAACATTTAATTAATTTGTGTGTTAAAAATGAATTCCAAAGTATATTAGTGTGCAGTAGCGCAGAGTAAAAACACATCATTAAGAACAACAGACAAAGTGTTTGTACATGTTACAAACAAGAAAATAATAACAGATAAATGGCCAACATCGTGACCACGAATTTGCCACTTTATTTCTGTAAAGACTACTCTTATATATACTCCATTCACTTTTATAAACTATCCCTGTTGGCCATGATTTAGGTCTATCAAGTTTTTCCACTTCAACTGACGCAGATTGGCACCCGTGAAATATCGGCAATGTCAAAATAATTCTCAGCGACGTTGCCAAATGCCAATGACAATTTCTACTCTCAATCTCAACATAATCATCACACTTCGAAACTAAAAATGGGGAAGGTAGTTTTGAAGAAGCAGAGGCACAGTATCAGGAAGTGCTATGTAGAATTGAAATCTGCTTTTTCCGATAGTAACCCTGATAATTTAGAATCAATAATTCATCACAAGCTATCCAACATTTTCATACTGGAGTATTTCAAGTTGTGCAACAAGGTAATATTTAAATGTCTTCTGTAGGCTTATTTCTTGAGAATTTCGAAAAATGGGGAATTCCATAGGTCCGTCTGTTAGATTATTCGAGTACTTTTATTTTTTTTTCAAATGAACTATCACGAAGCAACGGACTATTCTGTCCATTATTTTTCAGTAAAATTTCAACACTCGATTTCCGTACAAGAAAAGAGCTTAGCTGAATCTTCCGACCATGTTTATATACGTTCAATATTTCCAGTATAAACAGAGAAAAAAGTTTCCTCAGCATTCGCCAGGTCTTTGGAATTATTGAATTCACATAATATTCTCTCAAATTCATTATTTTCCCAAAGTAAATTCACATTTTGAAAAATACGTAATTACTACGACCTCTATGTAGAAAGGACAACGTTGCGTAATTATCTGACAGGAAAATGACTATAACCTGTAATTTTCAAAATTTACACGATGAAATGTGTCAGAAAGTCATGGCAAACCGGGATAGTTTGTAAAAGCATTGAGTTTTCAAATACCTAGAGGGGAAACGTAGTTCAAATATTTGTAGCCAGTTTTTGGCGAAGTTCCGTATCCGGTTCATAGATGCCGCAGTTGTGCTTCAGAATAAATATATTTTTACCCTATTGCGCCTAGCGGAGGGTAGATTAACTGTTGGGATTGCTCATAATTTCCACCAGAGGACCAGTTATAACGACCAGGGCCGGCCCTATTCAGGATGTTTTCGAAAATTTTATCTTGTAATTTCGCATTTTGCGAATGTTTGTTTTTCAATGAGAGAGAGATATTCCTATACGGGGCCTCGTATCATTGAATTACCATAATGTATTATGTCATGCGATTTTACGTAGTTTCCGAAACATGATTTTTCAAGTGTTTTATGTGTTTTTGTCCGTATAAGATTTGAACATTTTATTTTTCAGCTAATATGTGAATTTCGGGATCCTGATTTGCAGTCAGGAGTTTCGAATTAAAATTTCTCTGTTGAACCGATTTTCAATGTTTTTCACTTATGGAAAGCAGTACTTTTTGTGGTGATTATAGGCTATATTAAGTTCGGTGATTCATGACATGGAATCAGGAGCTTCAAGTAAAAGTTTCTCTACTGAAGCGATTCTCAGTTTTGTTCATTTATGGATAATAGGACGTCTCAGTGGTGGTTATAGGCTATATTCAGTACGATAGTTCTTGATGTGGAAGTCAGAAGCTTCAAATTGAAATTTCTCTGTTGAACCGATTCTCAATTTTTTTCCTATTGAGTTTTCAAATACCTACTTATGCTGGTTGCTGATTATAGGCTATATTTAATTCATTATTAATTATTGGTTATTCTGATCAGATGTTCGAAAACCATATTTTATTCGAAAAGGAATGATCGAATATTGAAATCATGAAACAGGTGATGTTCAAAAATATAATTTTTGTAATAACTTCCAGAGAAATGCATTCAAAGGTTTACATTTATCATTAAAGAATACAAAAAAGGCAAAAACTCAAATAATATTATAATATTGATTCATTGGAAATTTAAAATTCGTCCTATTCAGATACATATGCAATATAATATGTTACGATTGGACTCTATGACTATTTACAAAATCTCAATTGTCTATACCGTTCAGATGAATAATTTGCATTTTTAAAAATAAGCTGTGATAAACAAGTCATGGATGAATTGTCCTCGGAACAATTCACATAATATGAACTGGACTCATTAGAGACCTAGATTTTGCGGAAGAAGGAGGAATTGAATTTTATCCTAATGAGATAGATATATGGAATAATATTGGACCATTGGACGGTTTGTTGATTAATTTAATAAGTAGGAGAGAAACCTTGTGCAGAATAAGATCTCGCATTATGAGTAATCGTGAATTCACGAAAATTTCCGTTAAAACGTAAATGGTTCCTGCATAGAAGTATCGAAATGATGCATATTCCAAGCTATAAAACTAAACTGTGCAAGGAGAGAATAAAACTTTCCTGAATTCAATGAGACACTTCATAATACAATATGACACTGAGATGAATGAAGAATTAAATGAAGCACAAAACGCCCCCATTATATATTTGTTGGAGAATATTTAAACACATTTGCGAAAAATGCCAAATAAAATTTTCTTATTGAAAATTATTATTATATTAATTGATTGACTGATATTGGTATAACCTATTTTCTTCGAAGTGTGGGAGGTATTGTATAAATACATATATTCTGCCTAAAACTTGGTCCACATTATTTTTAGAATTATCGAAGGAAAAGAAAGAAATTGAATATTTTCAAACAGGCTCAAAAGGAAAGATATTTTAGTCGATTTTGAAAAATAAGAAATTGAATATTTTCAAAGTTCGTTTTATGCATTTTTGAAAATATTCAATTTCCTTCTTTTACTGGTATTCATATCTGTCGATTTTCCTTTAGTTTTTCGTTTAGGTCTCCTATATAATTTAACTCTAACTAATTGTTGCAGTATGTATATTCGATGCTCTTCACAATTCGAATCGAATTTGGTCAACCAATTTTGTATTGATATACATTTTTTCAATTGGTCTAGAATATAATTTTTTATACTCCTTTTTTCCGCTTTGGTTGATAGCACCTTTTCAATAATCAATAATGCGGTTCGTATTATTGAGGTGAAATCAGTTGAGGGGATCTTCAAATGAATTTTTTCGGTTACATTATTATAATTTTTTTCAGAAATATAAACCCCTTTATCTCCAAGTTCTTCGATATTTTCAATGAGAAGTTCTTGTTCGCATTTGTCGCATTTATATTTTTTACTCATATTCCTCATCAAATAACCAGAAAAATAAGCAATAGAGTTATTTTCTAGGTTGTTCTGAGTTTCATCACATTCCTCATTCATTTCAGCCTCGGAAGAATTGGAATTTTCCGATTCAACAGAAGGAGAAATCGTGTTGGTACTGCTACCCACATGTACCTGTTCAATTTTTGAATTGTAAAATTCCTCCTCTTTCCAAAGATGTACATCTTGATCATCTTGGCAGTTGGAGTTTTCTGAATACTTTTCTAAATAGCCAGTAATGATCGACTGCAATCCAAATCTAAAACATCGCGCAGAAGGATTTGGATCATAACCCCTACGCTGTCTAATTTTGGAGAATAAATTCTCAACAGAATCCTGATTGAGGCGACTGGTTATCAAGAAAGGATTGGAATCCTTTTCTTTTTCCCACAGTTGCAGAATACCATTGATAGTCTGAACCAAACCATCAAAACAGTACGGTACATTCTTCTCGACAGTCCAAGACTCAATGAAATCAATTGATTCCATTAATTTTTGGATTGCCGAGGTATTCCTTTCAGACAGCGGACGTCGTCAATAATTGCCATCAAAATTTCCTTGGGAATTCAAGCAGTCAAACATGTCATTCATTTTCAAAATGAAGTTAGCAGTGGAACCGGCACTTGAAGAATTAAGCTCACCAGTTGAAATCACTGTCATCATCGTACAATAAAATGACCTACTAAAAACCTGCGTAGCCAATTTTACTTTTATTTTCTGAAAGGCATTAGGATTTATATGGCTTTCTGATATTTTGGGAAGGGTACGCGAGAGAGAATTCGTCGAATCGATTTCGAACGTTTTTTTTATATCCCCCCATGAGACAATCCTCCCATCGACTAGGATATCTCTTTTCATTAATGAATTTCTCACATTCTTTATGAGATGTGGGGGGTCATAAAGCGCGAAAATTTTTTGTCCGTTGAAAAAAAAGTATGGTTTATTCTTCGATACCTCTAGCATTTTATAAAGTGACCTATTGTTCGAACCTTGATCGCAAACCAAAACATTAATTGCAAAACCCAATTTCTCCATTTCCAATAAACATCTCTCCAGGCATATTTTCAGCTGTCTTCCCACTATCGGTCCACATGACAAATAGTAACCTAGTGGTACAGACCAATTATTACATAATCCTCTGGCCATAAAAACAATAGCATGGAAAGCTTCCCTCGCAGACCTTCCTCCTTCTTGGCCAAAATCTTGAAAGCCCTCTAATATGTCCAGTTTTTCATCATATTCTATGAATTTCTTTAAAGACATTTCATCCATGAGTAGGACACATTGCTTCTCTGTCATGGTCATAACATCTATTTTTGATCTCAGCTTTTTTAAAAATAGGCTGCTAAAACCTGTAGTCAAATTATTCACTTGAATCCAGCTTCTTATTGTTTTAACTGACGGTAAATTCAATTGAATTTTTTTCAATAAAAAATCATAAAGGGCAGGTGATTTATAATACATTGAAAGGCTAATTTTTCTCTCTGAGGTGGAGTTTATGCCTTATCTGCATATACACAAGAGTCTTAACACTTGGAAATAGATCTTTCAGAGAATTTTTCAACTGAACAGCCTCATTCAGACTAGACAATTTATCACTTATTCTGCGGTTTTTTTGTTGTAATGAGCGGCATTTCGAATTTTTTTTTTTTAGAAGATACCTGAGTCTTTTGATCTCCTCATGCAGTTTCTTCAATGTCTTTCTTGATTTCATTTGATTCCTCCTTCTCAATTGAGGACTTTCATCAGGTATTGGTGCATGGGTCATTTTCAGTTCAAGTGGAGACAGTTCTTCATTTGAGCTGGAAGAGGATAATTGGCGATCCAATGTAGTTTCCTTTTTTCTCGCTGAAGGATACGTTCGTACTTGAGCGGAACGGTGTACCTAAAACAATTGCAATAAAAAATTGCGCGGATTTAAAAGGGAGTGAGTATTAGTGATTGAGACTCACCTTTAAATCGTGTTGTTCATCAAAATGTATCGGGATTGCGGTTTTCAACAGTCTTTTACGGAAATTTTTGTCAGTGAATGCGCTATCATCGAAATGTTCTTGACATACTTTCCTGTAAGCCAATTTTTTATGATCTAAATCTGAAAATATACCATAAATGATATTACTACAAATATAATCATTTTGTATTATACATCAGATATTACCAAAATTATTAATTTTCAATCAAATAATCACCTAAAATTTCTGTATTCCCACAGTGTAATATCCACTTTCGACAACGACTCTCGTCTTTGACTGGAAATTTAAAGAATGTTGTTGACTCACTTTGTTCATATGTTTTTGAACATCCGACATAACTGCATCGTACTGTAGACATTTTTCTGAAAGGTATAAAAAATTAGATAGTAAAATCCGGTCATAAGTTTTTTGAAATGGATTAAACTGGGATATTTAGGCTCTTCACTATCCCGAAAATTTCAAGGTGCCTTCCGTTCGAATGTTTACTTCCAGTATTCTGGGCCGACATATTTTTTTGAAATTTTCATAATTTTGATCATTACGAAATTCACGCGTCATCATTTCCTTTTTGAATACCAAATTTCAGATATATCTAGAAATATATAGTTTCAGAAATATTAGAAAAATATTAAAACACTCCAAAAACTAATAACTATTGGGTCGATTTTGTCAATTAACGAACATATCTGAGATATTTTGGTCCCGAACCTGTTCTGAAAGTTACAACTCCCTAGTTATTACGGCATTGGGTTTACGGTCAGCCGGACGGAATTACCCATTATTACCTCGGGTTCTTCATCAATGAGTCCAACCATTGAGTTTTCAAATGTTTCAGTGGTCCGATCTAAACGTTGAAGAACATATTCGATCCAACATCAAAAAATCTAGAAAAGCACTGACGTGAGGTCAGGAGATTTTACGCGCTTGTTCACATTCAAAGCTATTTCCACGTCAAAATTTCAAACAACGAAATTTGACCTATTTTTTTCCATATAACTCCGAAAGTGAAAATCATATCGAATTAAAAATTGAAACATTGTTGTTGAATACTGATTCCAATGTCTGTGCCTCATTTCGTTGAAATCTGATCAATATTTTCCGAGAAAAACAAATTTTTCAAAAAAATTTCAGACATTTTCGAATAATTCTTTTTTTCATTTTGTAACTAGTAGATCAACACAACATTTTGCACTCAGTTGCACGTTGGTACGTATTTTTCAAGTGATTACGAAGTTTCAATCTGAAGAAACAGAAGCAATCATCTGTTCTTCTTCAGATATCGCGGAAATAACGTTAAAATTCCAAATAACAACGAAATCTGCCATACTTATTTCCTTATTTCTCCGAAGCTTAATATCGGATCTTATTGAAATTTGAAATATCATTGTAAAATACTAACTCAAAGGTCTGGGCGAATAAAATATTTTTTTCAATTTTCTATTAACTGGATCCACACAAAATTCTGCACTAAGTTGCGTATTGGTATTTTTGAACTCATCAACAGAGTTTTGATCTGATCAAATCAATACTTCATGAGATGTCGAATAATTTACCGCAAAATTTCAAATAGGCCTAATTCCGAAAATATTTGCCCGATTCCACCCATTAATGTGATTATTTCCTTCGAAAGTTAGAGCACATACGGACGGACGGACAGAATTGAATTTGACCACGGATTCTTGTGTAATTTTCGAATTTGAAGCCGAAAATGGTCTTATACGATTGGGTTGAACACTCAGGGTGTGCCGAAACGATAACGTAAAAATTACAGAAATTCGGGCGAAACAATACCATGAATTTCCCGCTGTTCCGCTAGGAACAAGCACGCAAAAAAGTGGTAGGTAGGTTTCGAATAATTATTATGGTAAAAATCATATTAGTTTCTGCATCGATATTCGAAAGTATTGAGAAATATCTGCTCTAACGGCATAAAATACAAATTTAGGTCTCAATGCTAACAAGGGTCGTAAAAGGGCAATAAAATATCTGAAAAGACCGGAATGAGTCACTAGTTGCAATTCTCATGAAGTTCGGAGTTTACTAAACCTTTTCCTCGAACAACCGGCCTGTTGTTTATTTCGTCTTTCAGAGTCCTTACCTAGCAAATTATATATAGCATTTCAATAATATTTCAAAACCCGATATGCTAGTTACAATTCAAAGCTTTTTATAACTATATTTTAAGCATTGAAACCACTGGCTGCTCTTATCAGTGCGTCACTATTTCATTAGTTATTAACCATCGAGTTTTAAAATATTTGAAAACTCAAAAACCATATTGAAGATTCAATTCATGGAAGCTGAGCGATAAAATCGTCATTCATTATCAGTACATAAAGGAAATTGAAGGATACTTTCATCCTGTTACATCTTTCTACATTTCAAGATAAATACTTTTATGAATTTTAGAATATCTATGAAAATATTTCATTTAAACAGCACAATAAAATATTGAATTATATATGTATGACACACAATGATTTATATTTCAAAAGTACGAGGAAAGCACTGAAGTGGAAAGTGGAACTTATCCGCGAAAGCTCATCTGATCTTCACGAAATATCGACTGAAGATTTAAAATCGCTTTTATAAATCCAAATACAGAATTTAAATTCGGTTAGATTATAGGTTTTGAAAATAATATGCTGCACACGCTAAAACGTATTATCTCGATACGTCTATACGCAATTGTGAAGTGGATTCATTGAGTTTAAAAATATTTGAAAACTCATTGGTAGAATTAAGGTTACTAATGCTATGAAAAACAAGTTACCGCGCCACAAATTAACATGAAATGTGAGTCAAATAAAATTTTATTAATTCACTTACTTACCTATTTAAACCTGAATTCTCACTTTAGAAATTAATACACTCTTTTAGAACACCTATTTCACAAAATGGTCAAGTAGGTGCTAGAAATGCAGGTAGAATTAAAAGAACAAATCACTTCTTACCTTGTTACCTTTTCGAAAGCATAGAAGATACTTAATTCTTCTTGTTTGAGCATTGAAACTCCATGGTCGCGGTAAACACAAAAAAAACAAAATAAATTTAATTTATTAATTTATTTCATTAATTATTTAAACATTCGATTACTTCTTCAACACACGATTTTCCTGAGGGAATGTGCGTACGGTATAATGCGTGAATTATGTCCAAAACATTAAAATTTCACTCAAAATAAAAAATGAGATAACGGCAGCTTACTATTCACTCATTGAAACCGTGAAATATAAAGAATGCTATAAAATAAACAATATCATCATTGAGTTTTAAAATTTTTTCAAATATTTTAAAAATCAAAGACAATATCAAAATGAGGAGTATCCATTTCAATCCACCCAAAAACAAGGTATTCTGCAAGCTGATATCGAAATGTTCAATTCATAAATGAATACGAAAAAAACAGATTTGGTTTAGTCAAATAATTCAGATAATTTTATGACAGTTCTCAAAATAATTGATAATAATAAATCCAATTTTAATCACGAATGATCAAGGCGTTTTTTATGCGCTTATTATAATGATTTCGACTCAATAAAGATTTTATAATTCAAATTTCTCTATCCCTTTCGCATTGTAACGAGGATCCTTCGTGATAAAATTAATTAATCCAGCCCTGTTTCGGATTCCCATCACCAGAAAGAAAGCGATGTCATTACAGGTTTCTGTGAAAGAATAGACAAGAATATAGACCGTATGCATCTGGTAACTTATAGTTCTCCGGGTAGTTGGTAGGCACCGCTACCCTACGGCACGATATTTTGGCTTCACTTGCTTGAACCACGTTTCCACTCTAGGTATTTGAAAACTCAATGGTAAAAGTGAATGGAGTATAAGTATGGTTATCAGTTTGTAACTTAAATCGTTGGTTTGATGTGAAGTAGTTGAAATATTGAGGCTATGGAATTACTGATTTATTAAGGTTATGTTTGTTTTGGTCTTGGCTATCATTCTTTTTTTAATTTAAATTGTTCACGTTCCTCTTTGCAGTTGCCAAATGATATGGAACTACAAATTTTTCCTTCCCGTTTTAGTTGCACATAACATGCCAAAAACCGGATCAATGTTTGCTGGACTCCGAAATTTTAAGGTTTACCGAAAAAACTTGTGATGAGTTAAGTTATGTTCAATTGTAGGTGATACTATTTTTTTTTCGTAAACATAAAATTATACCGCTAACTCGACTTTTTCTCAAAATCATTGTTAGAGTTGGAATAAGGCAGTATTGACCATTGATTGATACTTCTCAATGCATTTCCATTCGTTATCAATTTTATTTTCGTCAATTTCACAAAGGATGCTATTTGGACGACAAATCCGATTTGATGTTAATGACAATTGACATAACGCCGCTTCGGCTTGAGAATATTGACGGAAGCACCCGATCGTCTCCGAACTCCAGAGCCGCCTTTGTTCAAGTTTTCGCCAAAAACGGCACAAAATCGAAGTTCGATGTTGCCATTCATCGCTGCAGTAGTGGATTCTACTTCCAAACCGAGCCCGAAGGCGGCGGAGATAGCCGATCTCGGCCGAGTCCACAGAAGAATATGAAATGGCGAATTTTTACCGGATTTTCCTAGAATCATCATTCCTGCAAGAATACGAAATTGGGAATCAAAAAAAGGGTCCCGCTACGCCACAATTTCGTCTTTCGTCTTTCTGTTCGTACCAAAAAACATCACCTAGCTTGAACCCAGCGACCGAATCCTTTCCTGTGGTTTTGCACCTTTGGGAAATATCGATATTTTCGTTATTTTTCGGGAATTTTTTAAAAGTATCTTTCGATTTTTCCGCGATGAAAGATCAACAGTACGGGAAAATTCGAAATTTCCTCTTTCTAATCACGTTCAGATATCCCGCCAAGACTCCCCGGAAGTATCAGAAAAACTCTCACGAAAATAACCCTTTCTTAGCAAAAGTTTTTCTTGATCTCCTGCAGTGGTTTCGGCGGTGTTGCCTGTAACGCGTTTAGTATTATAGACTATTTCGATGTGAGTCAAGGATTTGTTCTTTGAGTGAGAGCTCATCGTTATCTTTTTGTGAATATTGGTATGAGGTAATTTCAAATGCGTACCTACCTAATTCCATGTGTCCACCTGAAATTAAAATTATTGATATTACACATAACCTGCCAAGGGAAGTAGTAATGACTTGCAAGTGTCCATTTGTGACAAATGAATCTCAAGAGTGCCTCCGAGACTCCACATTTTAATAAATATGAGGGTCAGGTTCAGAATGCACAAAATCCACCCAAGGGTTCAGAAAATTATACGCATTTGATGTTTCCTTATCCCAATATTTAAGAAAATACAGACCTGATCGGGTCGTAATTCAATAGTGGATCAACCATTATATTGGGCTTTCATTGAAACATCAAATATATGGCTCATTTGAAAACACTAAGTTCTTAGTGGAAATATTACTACTATTACTACCATTACCTAAAATCTAGACTACATTATACAGGGTCTTTCACGAGGAACCTCGCCCATATTTATACGGGAAACTACTGAACGTATTTTCATGAAATTCTGCACTTATAAGTATTTCACGATGCTGATGAAATCTAAAATATTTTCAAGGCATGAGCACCTCCGGTTTTTCCGGAAATGACGTCAACTTCCGTTTTTCAAATTAGAACACCTTTTTTTTATTGCAGAAATAGATTCCTTAAAAAATTTCAATTTATTTTGATGTAACATTTTTCAGTTTTGGTTGGAAAATTCTCTCTGAGCGGGAAAATTCGAAAAAAAAATCGAAAATAGAGCTCCGCTGAAACAAGAATAACTTCGAGGTTTTTGGATGGAAAATTTTCATTTTTGGGATTTTTCAAGATGTAAGATTGATGTATCCACTTTAAAAATCGAAATCGCGATTCATGATACAGGGGGTGAAAAAATCGCTTTCAAAGTTAGGGATGACAAAATCGTGTGAAATCAATTTTTTCAAATTAGAACCCCATTTTTTATGGCAGATATTGAATCAACGTTAAAAAATAATGTGAGTGTAAACAGCACACCCTTGCCCTAAAGTGGATATTTTCTGAGTTATTCACAAAAAACTGTTTTTCGTCTTGAATTTTCAGCTATTTCTTTTCCCTTCACGCCAAAAAGATGACATTTTCAGGAACTGTTACTTAAACCATGTTTTAGATTTTACTACCCTAATATGCAAGAGAAAAAAGTTACAGGTTGTTCCTAAATAGATGGCGAATTTGGATTCGAATTTGTATCGGAAACCTCTTTATTTCAACTAATCGGCCATCGGTTTTCTCCCCAGTGATAAATAAATAATTCCTTATGAACCATATGCAAAAACTTACCATGTTTTACATTATTTTTTTTTAATGATAGATATCATTAATTACATCTGCCAAATTCCTCTTTATTCAGTAGCATTTTGTGTTTACTATTAATTTGGTGATAATTCGTATTAAGTTATAAAATCGATCACTATGCCTAATTTTACCAATGAAGATTATTTAAATCTCATTCTACTTCATGGAGAATGTAATAAAGTTGTAGATAGAACGATTCGACTTTTCATTGAGAGGTTTCCTGACCGACCCAGACCAACGAGAGATACCATTAACAGAACCATGACAAACTTGAGAAATGTCGGACCTTTCGTTAAGAAAACTACACACAGAGAAAAAAGTATAGTAGAAGATGAGAACAACGAAATTACAGTTCTTGCATATTTTCGTGTGAATCCTCAAAATTCTCTCAAAGATGCCGAGATTGATCTGGGATTATCTCAATCGAGTGTTTAGAGAATATTAAAAAAACATAAAATGCACCCATATAAATTCAATAGGGTACAGCATTTGAAGGAAACTGATTTCGTCAGGAGAACAGAGTTTTGCGAAGCTATGATGATTCGATTTCAAGAGAATGAAAACTTTTTGGACTGTATAATTTGGACAGATGAATCTAAATTCACAAAGAATGGTTCTTTCAATAAGCATAACAGTCATTATTGGGATGAAGATAACAACCACCACTTCAGACAATGGAACTTTCAAGAGACCTGGAGTTTCAATGTTTTTTGCGCCATCAAAAATAATGCAATTCTCGATGTTCACATTTATGATGGGACTTTAACTGGTAAGATAGAACACTACACATGTTTGCATTATTTAAAGAATGTTCTCCCTTAGGAGATAGATATTCTGACATATTGACTCAAATAATTAAGCCGCTAGTACAGAACCATAATGACTTATGGTATCAACAAGATGGCGCGCCTCCACACAATTCACTCAATGTGTCAAATATCCTCTACAGGCTATTTGAAGATCGATGGTTGGCGAACAATGGTCCACATCTTTGGCCACCACGTTCTCCCGATTTAACTCCTTTAGAATATTATGTTTGGGGTAGGATAAAAAATATTGTCTACTCAACTCCCCTGACTGATAAAGAGGACTGCATAGAACGAGTCAGAAATGCGTTCAGGTTTGTTTAGATTTTTAGATTCATAGTTTTGAAACTCAATTTGGTTTTTAAACACTTTTGCAGATCTCTTCCTCCCGATGAAATAAGAAGAGCAACGCACGAAGCATTCCTGAGACGTATAAATAAATGTCTAGAAATTAACGGTCAAAACTTTGAGCATCTTCTCTAGTTATAACTGCGAGAGTTTGCCATGGTTCTCCTAATAGTAACTTGAAGTCGGTTTCAAGAAGGGGTGAAAAATCTACAGCATGGTTCAAATAACAGTTCCTGAAAATTTCATCTTTTTGGCGTGAAGGGAAAAGAAATAGCTGAAAATTCAAGACGAAAAACAGTTTTTTGTGAATAACTCAGAAAATATCCATTTTAGGGCAAGGGTGTGATGCATACACTCACATTATTTTTTAACGTAGATTCAATATCTGCCATAAAAAAATGGGGTTCTAATTTGAAAAAATTGATTTTTCACGATTTTGTCATCCCTAACTTTGAAAGCGATTTTTTCACCCCCTGTATCATGAATCGCGATTTCAATTTTTAAAGTAGATACATCAATCTTACATCTTGAAAAATCCCAAAAATATAAATTTTCCATACAAAAACCTCGAAGTTATTCTTGTTTCAGCGGAGCTCTATTTTCGATTTTTTTTTCGAATTTTCCCGCTCAGAGAGAATTTTCCAACCAAAACTGAAAAATGTTACATCAAAATAAATTGAAATTTTCTAAGGAATCTATTTCTGCAATAAAAAAATGGTGTTCTAATTTGAAAAACGGAAGTTGACGTCATTTCCGGAAAAACCGGAGGTGCTCATGCCTTGAAAATATTTTAGATTTCATCAGCATCGTGAAATACTTATAAGTGCTGAATTTCATGAAAATACGTTCAGTAGTTTCCCGTATAAATATGGGTGAGGTTCCTCGTGAAAGACCCTGTATATGTATGAAAACCTCTAAACAAACCATAAGCCTGGCCGTCTACTGGAAGCGATTTGGGGCTTTTATGAGCTACGCGTTTTACGAGCGCCGATGAGCTTTTACGACTCAAGCGGTCTCAGGCTTCGGGGTCGTCCACTGGCACTGGCAGACTGGTTCGCGAGGTTTCGGTTCGTTCTTGTTCTTGCGTAGCAGAGGATTTTTACTTCAGATTTCCGTGTTTATTGAAGAAATTGTGATACGGGATGGATTTAGAATTAATAATTCATTGATGTATATTTGTGTGGTCCCATGTATTTTCGTTTCAGTTTTGATAATGGAGTAAATCCCGAAACATGCATGTCAACAAAATATTTTAAATTAAAAATTGTGAACGAAGTCAAGTGTTTTATTTGTTTCAATGTTGAGATTAATAATTCATTTTAAGGATAAATCTCACTTGATCAGGCATATGTTAGCTACGGAATGGGGAAAATTTTTGAGCTAAGGTAGATTCAAATTTAGAAAAAATGAAATTTTCGGAAAAAAATTCACCATCTTGATAATGAATGATTATTATCGTATACTCATTTATAATACTGGAATGGAAGTTGAAGTGTGAATGTTGATGTCCTGGGTACTTCGAAAACAAAGGATGTGGAACTTCAGAATTATGGCTGATTTGAATTTTATCCGTGAAAAGTCAGCTTCAGAAGGTACATATGTTATTAATGTATCAAGAACGTGACTTCAAAACTTTAAAAACTGCAAACATCGAAATAAATGATGGTGACACAGATACTCAGAAGTTCTTAAAATTTTGCAGAAGTGCATGCGTATTTTAGAAAACAGGTCACTAGTAAAAATCCGTAGCGTTTTATAAAAAAAAAAACTATGTTTATTTTGCGATCGAAAAGATCGTTCTGTATATGAGATTGATTGAAACGTAGTTGAATCATTACGGTACGTATGGGCCAAAAACACTTGAGCATATAGAAAAATATTCGGAATAAAATTGGTCGGAGACTAAAAAAACAAATTGATAATAGATATTGAGATAATAAGAGCTATAAAACCCGAGATAATGGCGAAACACGCTGGATTAATTATATTTGGAATGCTGTACAGCCGATTATTGCCAAAGAGTTCAACTTCAGGTAGGCTACTATACACCTACAGAACTTCTGGATGTGAGTTTAATATGAGAAAAATGACAACATTCATTAACCTGTCAATCTGATCCATCTAAAATCCAACAATAAACAACGAGCTTCAACAAATATTCCGTTCACAAACCATACATTCCACTTGCCGACGGATAGCTTCTCTTTTCGAGCGTATAGACGCGGCAGATCCAAACTGATCGGGATACGATTGCGCCGCTCGAATTCTCTCGAAATCGCCCGTATGAAGTCGCTGCCAGTCGACGAGGGTACCTAGAATTCCATTCATTTGGATCTGTCGCGCAAATTCGTTCGTTTACGCTCCTATCGCGCCTCTCGAAATCGCTTGCAGTGGACGACCAGCCTTATACTTGATGGATATCGAGTCACGAAATGCCTTAACAACAAATTTTGTTACCTACCCCCAAAAACTGATGACTTCACGTCACTGCCTTTTTAGAATTTTCTACAGTTGAATGAAATTTTGTTGTCGTCTTTCATGAAGATATAATAAGAATTTAGATAACTAGAGCATTACGAGTAACACAAATAAATGATGACAAATGTTCTCTTAATGTCCATGTTCAGAATATGCCAAAAGCGGTCAATCCTGGATTGACGGTAAGGCCCGTCTGGAATGGTCCTCCCACAGCCCGACCTGCACCTCCCCCATCAGCTCAAAGGCCAGGACCTCCACAGCATCAGCATCCCATGCAAAGCTATCAGCCTCCTACAATAATGCCTCCACATCTACCACCTCCTGTAACTATGCCCACAACAGGACACATGCAAGTTAGTATATTATTTTTTTGTTAGTATTGTTCCTGGGTCATGAGAGTGATAATGTTTATTTATTAATCCAAAAACTTATTATTACAAAAATTGTACAAAAAAGGTTGGATTCGTCAGATTTAATTAACAAAGACATCATAACATGAAAATTGATTACTTCTTGCACCATGCAATAAATTCCATTAGAGAATATGGCTCAGACTGAACTAGCATTTTAAATAGTCTTTTTAAAAACTTTCGGATTTTTAAAATTTGAGGTAGAGCAATTAATGATAACTTTCGAACGAAATAAACTGGCGACTAAAACCCCTGATGGTAGGTTGCTCATAGGAATGCGAGGGTTAAAAACTGTCTGTTGCTCAGTGGGTAGGGCTTAGGAATGCTTCGGAAGATCGCAGGTTCGTTTCCAGACAAGGAAAAAATTTTCTAGTAAGTCGGTCATTCACTGTTGGGTGTAAAATTAACGGTGCTGTGGCATAGGTGGATAAGGATACAGTTAAAATGCCATTATAACTCTCACAAATTATAGGGCTCTGAGGGGTTTCCAAAAAACCTAGGATGGTCACTAGTTGGCAAATGCCGATGCTGAAATTTTTTTTTTATTTTTCTAGCTTCTGCGAAATATCGTGAACATTGCTCGAAAAAACTATTTAAAAAAAAATAATGAAAAACCTAACCCAACATTTTTCAATGGGGGTTTTTCCTGAGTTTGGTTTATTACTGCAAATGCAAATTTGAACATAATTATTATGGGTTTGATTCATCATTTTCCCAAATTACCTTCAGAAAGTATTCGAAATCAGATTTCAAAATTGGGGTTTTAAAATTTAAAGGGATTTGCCAGGCATTGCACGAAGTGGCAACGGTGTTTAGTAGGATAGCTTGTTCTACTATAGAATAATGAAAAATTTATTCCTATTCTGTGGTACACACGAGTTCTTTGTCAATATAACCAATCTAATTCCGTTTGCGATTTGTCAGTAATATGACAGTCTGTGTTCTTCTTTTTTCTATTTCTTGGTCGTTGTCTTCTACTCTAACCAGATTGAAGTATAGCTACCTCTGCTTTCCTATGCAAAGTAACACATT
This sequence comes from Myrrha octodecimguttata, assembly GCA_958510865.1. NCBI lineage: Eukaryota > Metazoa > Arthropoda > Insecta > Coleoptera > Coccinellidae > Myrrha > Myrrha octodecimguttata. The sequence goes on from OY294057.1 coordinate 77,474,318, forward strand.
TGACATTCTTTTCTTTCCGAGAAAGCCTAATTCGACGTTGCCATATCGTGCACTCAAGACAAATCTCTTTAAATTTCAAAACTCCATTTTTATTTTTCAGTTTTAGGTAATAAAAATTTTTTTTTTAAATATAATATTGAAATTATATGTTTGAAATGTTCTGAAGGTTTTTCATGCAAATCACTGCATTTTCGTTTAAAGGAAAAACCCCTATTGTACAGAGTGTACTGTGTCAAACTTTCAATTTGTTGCCAAATTAGTGATTGACCCCACCAAACAGACTTCTGGTGATCAACTTTGAACATGCGCGCAAAAGCTCCTGACTTCACGTCAGTGCTTCGTTAGGTTTTTTAAATTATTCCGGAAAAAACAAAACGAAATTTGACTTACTTTTTGCAGTATCTCCGAAAATTATAATCGTTTCAAACTGAAATTTGGTACACGAATGTGAAACATGGAGCTCATGGTCAGAGCAAAAAATTTTTCGAATATCATGAATGGTTTCCGAAAAAAAAATTTAGAAAAACTAGTACATTTTTTACCCAGTATGAAAAGTTTAGCAAAATAGTCGGGGAATCAATGTATAAATTCATTGATTAACTCTATATTTATCATGCGATTTGAAATAACACAAAGCAATCAGGTCGATTCTGTTGGCAAATAGCAATATTGCTAGGAAAAAGATATTGCTATCATAACAAGATTGGAATTATTGGTGTTCTGATCAACGATTTCGAGCAATATGATCTGACACTTAAACAAGAATCTTGCTGTCAATATTGCTATCTTAGCAACCTCAAAATAGTACTTGCTATGCTTTATAATCAGATAAGTTAGGGAGAGAATCTTACAGAGATCCATTTGTTTCAGTATTATTTCTTCCAAGAATCCGAAAATATTGAAGATAGTATGTGCTAATAGAAAATTGTTCAAGGTTCTCTAGAATATTTAATTTTGAGGAATTTTTTTAGACTAAAATACCGGCATAGTAAGCAACAGCTCAGATGATTATTCTAATAATCTCAACAACAGCCCTTTGAATTGCCAACAGAAAAGTTCATCGAAATTCGAATCATTTATGCCTGCATAAAATCGCTGCATTTGATTTCTGGTAACCAATATTCTATTGGCAGCCAGAAAATTGGTTATTGGTCAATTTGACTCCTTTTGTTTCCTTACATTCAGGTTGATTCTGTTTGCGTATTGCTATGAACCTTGCTATTCTAGTCATATTGCTATCTTTCTAATTTATAGCAATATGGCCATGATGTTACGTATTCTGTTTCGAGTGTTATAGCAATGTTTGTTATGAATTTTGTCATAACAATATTGCTATCATATACTTCCATAATTGGTGATTTTAGAGTTGACAACACTGTATTTTGTGAGTTTAGAACTACAAGGAAGAAGAAAATATCCCTAATTCGTGAGTTTTCTTTATGGTTTCGCATACATAACCTCTATCTACGGCTTTCTTCATTCATGTAAACATCGACATAAAAAATGTTAGGAAACGAAACGAGTCAAATTGAGCAATAACCAATTTCCTGGATACCAATAAAATATTGGTTATTGGAAATAGAATGCAGCAATTTTATTCAAGCGTTAATAATTCGAAATTCGATAAACTTTTTCGTTGGCACTTCAAAGGGATTGCTGTTGTTGAGATGATTAGAATAATAATCATCTCAGCTGTTGCCTATGCCTGTATCTTAGTCTAAGAATTTTCCTTGAAATTAAATAATATTCTAGAGAACCTTGAACACGTTTCCATTAGCATATACTTTTTTTTATTCATGTAAACATCGACTTATTCGAAAATGTTATGAAACAGAAAAACCAATTAAAGTCAAATTGACCTATTTCCTGGATACCGATAGAATTTTGGTTTCCAGAAATCAAATGCAGCAATTTTATGCAGGCGATAATAATTCGAAATTCGATGAAATTTTCTCTTGGGAATTCAAAGGGATGGCTGTTGTTGAGATTATTAAAATAATCAGGTCAGCTGTTGCTTAGTATGCCGGTGCTTTAGTCTAAGAATCCTTAAAATTAAATATTCTAGAGAACCTTGAACACATTAATATTAGCACATTCTTCCATATCTTCAATATTTTCGAATTCTTGGAAGAAATAATACTGAAACAAATGGATCTCTGAGAGATTCCTTTTCTAAACTTTCTTGTTATGAAGCATAGCAAGTACTATTTTGAGGTTGCTAAGATAGCAATATTGATAGCAAGATTCTTGTTAAAGTGACAGATCATATTGCTCAAAATCGTTGATCAGAATACCAATAATTCCAATCTTGTTATGATAGCAATATCTTTTTCCTAGAAATATTGCTATTTGCAAACAGAATCGACCTGATTAATGTTTATGTTCACATGAATAATGAAAGCCGTAGATAGAGGTTATGTATGCCCAATCATTTAAAAAACTCATGAAGTAGGGTTATTTTCCTCTTCCTTGTAGCTCTAAAGTCATAAAATACAGTGTTGTCAGCTCTAAAATCACCGGTTATGGAAGTCCATGATAGCAATATTGCTATGACAAAATTCATAACAAACATTGCTATAACACTCGGAACAGAATACGTGTAACATCATGGCCATATTGCTATAAATTAGAAAGACAGCAATATGACTAGAATAGCAAACAGAATCGACCTGCATATCTCCCTATTGAGTCTTATCCACATCTTTCAATGGAATAACTTTTCAGGGCATAATGCCACCAGCTCCGATGCCCATGATGATGCAGCAACAACAGCAGCAGCAGCAGCAACAACAGCAACCGGCCCCCACACACCCAGTACTCGACGAGTTACGCGTCAAGAACAACTACAATCCAACGGAATTCGATCTGATGGCGCCCAACGCGCGCTTCTTCGTCATCAAGTCATACTCTGAGGACGACATACACCGTTCCATCAAGTACGAGATCTGGTGCTCGACGGAACACGGCAACAAGAGGCTGGACCAGGCGTACAGAGAGCGCGAGGGTAACGGTGCCGTGTATTTGTTTTTCTCTGTGAACGGTTCCGGTCATTTCTGCGGCATGGCCCAGATGGTGTCGGCGTTGGACTATAATTCTAACAGTTCGGTGTGGTCGCAGGACAAGTGGAAAGGACAGTTTAAGGTTAGGTGGATTTATGTGAAGGACGTTCCTAATGTTCAGTTTAGGCATATCCGGTTGGAGAATAACGAGAACAAGCCGGTTACTAATTCCAGGGATACGCAGGAGGTGCCGCATTCCAAAGGCCTAATGGTATTGTATTGAAATTTTTCTATTTTTTTACTCCCCGAGTCTTTGAGTTGTGCATTAATTTAACCATAGATTCCACTCATCAAGTAAAACCCTTTCGTCATTATCAAGGTTTGGCTTGGGTAAAAAGTTATAAGCATTCGAATATTTTCCAATGTTCTAATACTTTTTTGCACTTTGTTTGCAAGCTCCACAGAGGTATCTCTTTCTTTGATCTGTTTTGCAGAGTGGGGGTTTTTCCTGAATTTGGGTTATTACTGCAAATTCAAATTTGAACATAATTATTATGGGTTTGATTCATAATTTTTCCAAATTACCTTCAGAAAGTATTCAAAATCAGGTTTCAAAATTGGAGTTTGGGATTTACCAGGCATGCACGAAGTGACAACGGTGTTTAGTAGAATAGCTTTTTCTGCTATAGAATAATGAAATATTTATTCCTATTCTGTGGTACACACGTGTTCTTTGTCAATAAAACCAAACAATTTCCGTTTGCGATTTGTCAGTAATATGACAGTCTGTGCTCTTCTTTTTCTATTCCTTGGTCGTTGTCTTCTACTCTAACCAGATCAAAGTATAGCTATCTCTGTTATCCTAAGCAAAGTTACACATTTGACGTCCTTTTCTTTCCGAGAAAGCTGAATTCGACGTTGCCATATCGTGCACTCAAGACAAATCCCTTTAAATGTCAAATCTCCATTTTTATTTTTCAGTTTTAGGTGATCAAACATCTTTTTAAAAATATAATATTGAAATTATATGTTTGAAATGTGATGTTCTAAAGGTTTTTCATGAAAATTACTGCATTTTCGTTTAAAGGAAAAACCCCCATTGCTAGATTTCCGTTTTTAAATATGTGTTGTTCGTTGGGCTCATCAAAAAAAGATTTTTTTATGAAACTTGGTTATTCAAATTGATCAAACTTCTGATTCAGTCGGATGAAAGACAACAAAGACTAACGACAACATACTAAAAATCGTCTTTGGATATCTTCCATAAATAAACCTGAGTTATCATAAAAAAATCGGCCCCTAACCCCTTTTTCAGGAACCAATCGAACATCTCATATTTACGGGATGGAAAACTAGCAAACGAAATAACCAAGTTAATTTACAGAACATATCAATCAATTCGAACCTTTGCCTTTGATCTGTAATGCGCTCAACATGGTGGCGTCGGACGGCGGCAACCTAAACTTCTCTAAGGTTTTTTACAGCGTTGTCGAACCTACCAATTTTTCGGAATTTCTACCTATTTGATGACCTTGCCATTTGCGCATTAATTAGTCTCGTGCATGTAACACGAAATATCATATCTTATGTTTTTCTTCATCTATTTCGATACAAGATCATAATCAGGTCGATTCTGTTTGCGTATTGCTATGAACCTTGCTATTCTAGTCATATTGCTATCTTTCTAATTTATAGCAATATGGCCATGATGTTACGTATTCTGTTTCGAGTGTTATAGCAATGTTTGTTATGAATTTTGTCATAACAATATTGCTATCATAGACTTCCATAATTGGTGGTTTTAGAGCTGACAACACTGTATTTTATGACTTTAGAACTACAAGGAAGAAGAAAATAACCTTAATTCGTGAGATTTCTTTATGGTTTCCATGGACCTATAAAACTATAGAGAGTTTAAATATGTCTATGATGGTTTCGCATACATAACCTTTATCTACGGCTTTCTTTATTCATGTAAACATCGACATAAAAAATGTTAGGAAACGAAACGAGTCAAATTGACCAATAACCAATTTCCTGGATACCAATAAAATATTAGTTATCAGAAATCGAATGCAGCAATTTTATTCGGGCGTTAATAATTCGAAATTCGATAAAATTTTTCGTTGGCACTTCAAAGGGATTGCTGTTGTTGAGATGATTAGAATAATCATCTCAGCTGTTGCCTATGCCTGTATCTTAGTCTAAGAATTTTCCTTGAAATTAAATAATATTCTAGAGAACCTTGAACACATTTCCATTAGCATATACTTTTTTTTATTCATGTAAACATCGCCTTATTCGAAAATGTTATGAAACAGAAAAAGCAATTATAGTCAAATTGCCTTTACCTTCAGAAAGTATTCAAAATAAGATTTCAAAATTGGGGTTTTGAAATTTAAACGGTTTTGCCGGGCATGCACGAAGTGGCAACAGTGTTTAGTAGGATAGATTGTTCTACTATAGAATAATAAAATATTCATTCCTATTCTGTGGTACACCCGTGTTATTTGTCAACATAACCAAACAATTTGTTATTAGTTTCCGTTTGCTATTTGTCTGTAATATGACAGTCTGTGCTCTTCTTTTTCTATTCCTTGGTCGTGTTCTACTCTAACCAGATCGAAGTATAGCTATCTCTGTTTTCTTAAGCAAAGTAACACATTTGACATCCTTTTTTTTTTTTTTGAGAAAGCTGAATTCCACGTTGCCGTATCGTGCACTCAAGACAAATCCGTTTAAATTTCAAATCTCCATTTTTATTTTTCAGTTTTAGGTAATCGAACATTTTTTTAAAAATTTCAAAAAGCACTGCCGTGAAGGCAGCAACTTTTGCGCGCATGTTCAATGTAGATGACCGCTTCAGCAACGAATTTGAACGTGCGCGCGTACCAAATTTCAGTTCGATACGATCATAAGTTCTGGAGATATCGGGAAAAAATATGTCAAATTTCGATGTTTTCTTCTCGATATCGTTGATTTTTTCGGTATTACTCGAGAAATACTGATTCAGTCCTGATTAAACTTCACAGCTAGTTTTAAGATGCTGAAAGACAACTTTATGCAAAATTTCGTGATAATCGTGTTATTAGAACAATTTGAAAAAAAAATTTATATGATTTTCTCATCATATCATCCTCATTAAATTCTGTATGAAACTTCGAACTGTTATTTTCGATGAAGTACTGGATTTCAATTCGATCTGATCTCTATTTTTGGAAATATTGTCAAAATAAAATTTTGAATGGGTATATCTACGGAATCATTGGGCGGATTTTACCCATTCACGAATTCGACCTTCGTAATTAAGCCCCAAACCTACTCTACAAATATCGAGTTTCTAAGTCGTTTCTTCCGGAAGTTATTGTGTTTACGGTCAGCCTAACGGCCGACTGCGTAAACACAATAACTTCCGAAAGAAACAACTTAGAAACTCGATATTTGTAGAGAAGGTTTGGACCTTAATTACGAAGGCCGAATTCGTGAATGGGTAAAATCCACCCAATGATTCCGTAGATATACCCAATCAAAATTTTATTTTTCCAATATTTCCAAAAATACAGATCAGATCGAATTGAAATCCAGTACTTCGTCGAAAATAACAGTTCGAAGTTTCATACAGAATTTAATGAGGATGATATGATGAGAAAATCATATAAATTTTTTTTTCAAATTGTTCTAATTACCCGATTATTACGAAATTTTGCATAAAGTTGTCTTTCAGCGTCTTAAAACTAGCTGTGAAGTTTAATCAGGACTGAATCAGTATTTCTCGAGTTATACCGAAAAAATCAACGATATCGAGAAGAAAACCTCGAAATTTGACATATTTTTTCCCGATATCTCCAAAACTTATGATCGTATCGAACTGAAATTTGGTGCATTGCTGTGAAATCAGAAGGTCAAAGCGTGAGTATAATTTTTCTTGGATATGATAAATGGTTTCCGAAAAAAAAATTTTTTTGGCCAAGTTTGAATCCAATCGCTCAGGTAGTTTCTGAAATAAAAAATAAATAACTTCAAATGCCTATAACTCCGAAACTATTCGATCGATTTGGCCCATTAACCGCGGCATTCCAATGCGCGACCTACCCTGAAAGTTTCAAGTTGCTAGCTCACTTCGTTCGACAGTTATCGTGTCTACGGCCGGCCGGCCGGACAGAATCGATTTTGACACCGGATTCGTCATCAGTGAGTCCAACCTAGTCGACTGAGACCATTTTCGGCTCAATCATCCAAAATTACAGACATTTGATCAAAACGATAGCACGCTGTTCCCCTAGAACATGCGCGCAAAAATATAATATTGAAATTATATGTTTGAAATGTGATGTTCTAAAGGTTTTTCAAGAAAATTACTGCATTTCCGTTCAAAGGAAAAACCTCAATTGCCAATTCATTGCTTGAAATTCAAAGAAACATGATTTATAGAACTCATTTACTCTCTTAATTTTTATGATCTGATACTCTTTTCAGTATTAGTGTAAAGAAAATATTTCACTACACTTGACTATTGAAACAATAATTTTCATTGAATTTATGAATTAACGATATAAATCACTCAATTAGTGCGAAAAATAAATTGAACTCCATGAATTCTATGGAAAGTATGGTCTATAGACATGGAGACTGCCTTTATATATGTGGCCTGGTCACAAAATAGATAAATATTTTTGTACGTTGCGAGTCGGTAGCTCTGAGGTCATAGTGTTGGACTTGTGACTAAAAGGTCTCGGGTCCCATCACATATTAGGAAAAAAATTTTGTAGATCTGTACCTACCACAATTAACTGTTGGGTCGAAAATTAACAGTGCTGTGTCTAGGGTGGCGTGAACACACAGCAACAAAGCCTACACAGAACACACCCGATATCTTAACTTGCACAAGCTTCTGGAAAGTTTCTCTGAAGCCTAGGATAATCGAAAAATACAAATATTCTGTGCTTTCGATAAACGCGGGTAGAGCTTAATTCGCGGCTAGCTCAGGGGCAGATCCACAAAAATAGGGTAATTTCTCGAATTTTTCATCAGATTAATTAAATGAAATAAAACAACATTCACGGTTGAATATCTCGAAAACTGTGCATTTAATGAGAAATTATAATAATTAAGTATCATTAAATTATTGAGGAATCTGGAGATAAACTTTAGGGATAAAGTTTATCTCCAGATTTTTCATACTAATTTCTTGAAGTTTCATGAATCGGCGAGTCTATAACTCGGAAACTGTTTGAAGTAGAATGAAAGTGATTACTCAAGAAATTGTGTCATAGTTATAGAAAACTCCACACTAAAATACATTTCATTCAGTATAATCATGTCAAAGCTACAAAAGAAAAACTAAATTTTTTTTTGGAAATTTCAGCAGACTATCTTTTCATCAGAGCCGAATCTGGAGAATGATAAATGAAAAAAGTTTCTATTTGATGAGAGGAACATATTGTTAAATGTACAAGTCAAAGACCCACCCTGTATATTATTTTGAGAAAAAGTTTTACGTTTTATGGAATGTAAATCCTTATAGCATGTGTTAATGAATAACAGTATTAGCAGAGGAAATTTAAACCAGGTGCCATACATTTTTATGTATGATACAAGAGCACAGAGATGGGAAATCTCAGCTAAAACTCTGTCTCCCCATGTAACAGTCAAATTGGAATTTATTCTTCCTTCTGTCCTAATATTGCCAAAATATCTTGAAATAATATCTGCAACAGAAAGAGAGGCAGAAAATGAGCAGGAAGAAGTTAACAATATTACCAACATTTGTTCTCTGACCGGTAGGGTCTTTTGAACAGGTCTGGTCCCCCAAGAGATGATTTTTCAGATCCTCAGGTGAATGAAGAACGCTGCAGGCTCCTTATATTGGGGGTTTTCCCAGATTTTGGGTTATTACTGCAAAAGCAAATTTGAACATAATTATTATGGGTTTGATTCATCATTTTCCAAAATTACTTTCAGAAAGTATTCAAAATCAGATTTCAAAATTGGGGTTTGGGATTTGCCAGGCATGCACGAAGTGACAACGGTGTTTAGTGAAATAGCTTTTTCTGCTATAAAATAATGAAATATTTATTCCTATTCTGTGGTACACACGTGTTCTTCGTCAATATAACCAAACAATTTCCGTTTGCGATTTGTCAGTAATATGACAGTCTGTGCTCTTCTTTTTCTATTCCTTGGTCGTTGTCTTCTACTCTAATCAGATCGAAGTATAGCTATCTCTGTTTTCCTAAGCAGAGTAACACATTTGACGTCCTTTTCTTTCCGAGAAAGCTGAATTCGACGTTGCCATATCGTGCACTCAAGACAAATCCCTTTAAATGCAAATCCCCATTTCTATTTTTCAGTTGTAGGTGATCAAACATTTTTTTAAAATATGATATTGAAATTATATGTTTAAAATTTGAAGTTCTGAAAGTTTTTCATGAAAATAACTGCATTTTCGTTTAAAGGAAAAACCCCCTTTGGGAATCATCTACTATAGATTCATAATTCATTACTTTCCATTTAAAATCTGATAAAATATCGGAAATAAACTGAAAAACTTGATATAAGCGGCAGCACAGCAACCCTGAAAATATTCTATTCTATCGATAGAACTATGCTTCTTACCTAATGAGACAAATTTATACTCCCTCTATACCTTACTCAATATTTAATTATTCCTTCATCGTAGACCTCCATAAAGCCCGAATAAGTATGAATGCAAACCTCTATGCCTGACCGATTTCGATTTTTGTTCAGGTACTACGTATAATGCACTCTTTTAGACCAGCGACTTCGATTTTTGACGATTTCGTGCATTATGAAAAAAGGCAAGAAGAAGAAGACAACAGAAAGGTTCCTACGAGTAAGGAGGGGCACGAAATGATCCATAGGGAACATCATAATAGAGACCGGGATAATCATAGAACCGGCGGTGGTAATGGAAGAAACCACGATCGTGATAGCGAACGGGACAACCACAGGCCATCTGGGCATCGACACAATGATCATCATGTGCCGCACCATAAGGTAGGACTTAATTTATCATTAAACTATTCTATTTTTATACATATTTGGGTTGAAAATCTCGTGGGATGTTGTCCGATGCATTCTCTCCACTTCCTTCATCATCCCATTGACCCTTTCTCAACTCTCTTGAGCTCATTGCCTTTGTCACACCCTCCAGCCAAGTTTTCTTTGGTCTACCTCTACTATTTTATCTTTACCTTTGAACATATTCTGTTGGGATATTTACCATATCAATCGAGAAGATTTTTTGGTCAGTAGAACACACAGTACATTTATGCAAAAATCTAGTCAATATCTTTGCGACGGGAAAATTTGTGTATAAAAACGAATTTCATGTATTGATAATAAAACACTGTTTTTTGATGGAAAGATGACAAAACAAAATTGAAGACAATGAAATTATATATTTATATAAATAAATTATATTTTCCATACATATCCTATGAAGTATGAATGATTATTTATACTATTTTGGGTAAACCCGCAAGATTTCCCGTCGCGAAGCTATAAGTTCGATATTCACATCATTGTACGCAGTGTGAGTTCCTGAACAAAAAATATGAAGGCCAACATAGGCGGTCTCTCTTTGTTTGGAAGATATGGGTCCCCAAAGTTCCAAATTGTTGCATTTTCAGATCCTTTTTTCTGCCATAAAAATGATCTCTCACTTCTAGTTCATAAATCATCTTCGAACCTTCAACCAACGAATAGAGACACTTTCTTTCAAGATTATTCATTATTTAAAGGAAGAAAAGTGAAAATATTAGACAACAACTTAACCTATATTTCTACGAAATGCTTCGCAATGTTAAAGCGGAGCTTGGCAACAGCGTCTTTTCTTCGCTGGCCAACGTATTATGACCGAAGAGTAATTGCTGGCGGGAAATATGAAATGATGGACAGTTGAATGATATGATTGTAAGGAAAATGCTTCTGTCACTGAAGAAGAGGTGGTTATTCTAACATCAAAACAAAATCATTGAGAATATTCGTTTAAGGTTTCACTCTCAATATTTTCGTTTGAACTTTCTTTCTATCCCCTTCAAAATAGGGAGGTTGTTATCTACTTCGTTTTTTGTTGTGTCTTCAAGATGGTCCCAGTTTAGAATGAGATTCAGGGTATTCCAATAAAATGCGTTGTATAATAACCTCGATTTCATTGGAAATCTGGGAAGGGCGCGACCTATCACATATGGAAAAAATGTACGTTGAAATATATATCAGGGTTTTCATTCCATGACTATGTGTTTCAACCTTGTAGATTTCATTAGAAACGAATTCTCCTATTGGAAGATTTAGAGTATCGCAGTAAACAGTAAGAACTAAAAACATATTTCATTTTTCTCGCCAGCAATGATCTGTCATTCACGAATACGCACGATGGCACGATTCCGACCGATGAAATTCGCGCCATTGCCAAACTTTACTTTCAGACTGAGTCGAAATCAGAAGGAATAGAGGTTAAGTGGTTGTCCAGTAATTTCATTGTTTTTTCATTAAATATTGATTATTTTTGAAAAAAAGTGTTGCTTATTCTTGGTTTAAGGTTCAAAGGTGGTATGTGAACTATACAGATGAAGTGAGAGCTCGTTTTTATGGTGGAAAAAGGGACCTGAAAACGACTCAATTTGGAACTTTGGGGGCCCATGTCTTCCAAATTAAGGGAGACTGCCTATCTTCGATTTCACATTTTTTATTCAGAAAATCACACTACGTACAATGATGTAAAAATCTTTTTAATATCTCGGCGACGGGAAATCTTGCGGGTTTACCCTATTTTGGGTTTATATCACAGAAATCAATAAAAACAACCAAAATTACTAAAAAGGTTTACCAACGTATTTTTCAAGCAACCACCCTCTTACCTAAGGTGCCCTCTGGTCCAAAAGCTCACTTATATTGCAACCCCCGTATCTATGAACCCTACACTCCATTCACTTCTATGAACTATCCCGGTTGCCCATGATTTAGGTCTATCAGGTTTTTTTACTTGAATCTGAGTCAGGTTGGCACTCGTGAAATATCGGCAATGTAAAAATAATTCTCAGAGACGTTGCCAATGCCTACGCTCAATCTCAATGTAATCATCACGCTTGGAAACTAAAAATGCCAAAGGTAGTTTTGAAGAAGCAGAGGCAAAATATCAGGAAGTGCTATGTAGAATTGAAATTTGCTTTTTCTGATGGTAACCCTGATAATTTGGAATCAATAATTTATCACAAGCTATCCAATATTTTCGACGTATGTGAGTGGAAAACCAAAGAATTATATTTTACAAGTGGTTTGTTTATGTAAATGCAGATTGAAGTAACCATAACCTAACAACCTAAGTGTCCAACGTCGAAGTGTCAAAGTACTCTATGATTGCTCGCTTTGTCGAATACTTCATACTTACGTTTAATAGAGTTCTATGGTTGGAGGAAAAAGGAAGGCTTCGTTCTTTTTTCCTTGCATTTTTTTCGGAAATATTCCATTATACAAACCTTGACCTGAGAATAATGAACACAACAAAAAAAAAATTATCCAATTTGGTGCAGTCGTTTGAACATTATACTTGTTCGAAATATCGATCCTTTTTTATTTATATAGATATGAATAGATATTTATTTTTTAGCTGCACATCACCACAATGAGAAAGATTTTAAGTGAAAGAGACTACAAAGAATTTCCTTCTATTGGTGCACCCAAAAAGAGACTGAAGACTTCATTTTGAAAACCTCGATTCTTAATTTCCGTACAATAAAATAACATAACTGAATCTTCCAACCATGTGAAATATTTCAGAGGAAAAAGTTTTTCCAACATTGGCCAGGTCTTTGGAATTCAATGAAATTTTCTCAAATCCATCATTTTCCGAAAATAAATTCACATTTTGAAAAATACGTAATTAATACGACCTCTATGTGAAGAGGACACTGTTGTATATTTATCTGACAGGAAAATGACTATAACCTAACATTTTCAAAATTTACACAGTGAAATGTGTCAGAATGTCATGGCCAACCGGGATAGTTTACAAAAGTGAATGGGGTATAGGTTAATCCATCTCTTACCTTGTAGAAAATCATCGCACAGGAATGGCCAAAATTTTAGGTCCAATTTTTGACTAAGATAAAAAAAATGTTTCAAGCATCTGTAAACCACAGAAAAAGCACTCATGGCAGCAATTTTTTGACATATTCACATCAGTGTTGACATATCTCAAGACATGAATAGTAATCTTGTGGCTTGCTACCTCGGTAGCCTAGAGGATGGAAACATGTTCTAGGATGCTGAAGGTACCGGGTTCGAATCCCGGCGAGGTCATGAATGTTGTGAAAGTTGGGTATATGGTATAAGGCCGAAATTCTGACGTTTACGAGACTTCCCTGTGCTTGAACAGCTGTTAACCTTCATGTTTGTTTTGGTTATTATTTCGGAATTTTGAACAAGTTTTTGATTTCTTATTTTCGTTGTTTCCTAAAAAGGAATACATATAAAAGGCTGCATTGTTGCCTACAAGTTGTACTCGAAATCTAAACATTCATAGTGCAGAAATCTTGCAATTTCTATTCTGCATAGCGTTTAGACAGGACAGAATGCCCATATATTTTTAGGTTGTCTAGCAAATTCATTATTTTACTGAAAATAATAGATTTGAATTTTTCTTTATTCAAACTTGTGCATAACAAAATGAAGCATAACTTTCATGTATGAAATTGAAGCATTCCTGTTGAGGAAAACTTGTAATTAATTTACTGGTGTTTACACAAGATTGTTCAGCATAATTCAATATGGTCCTAAAGATAGTTCAAATGCAAATCTTTCTTCATTTAATTTTATGCATATCAAGATAAACCAAAACATTCATATACTATAAAAGTTTACCTTCCCGACTTTGACGAGGGAAAGCTTTCTGAAGTAATCTTAAGCTGCATAATAAGATTTTCGTCCTTTACAGGTCAAAGTCGATATATTTACCAACTCTGTTATTACAAAGTGATATTGTTTAAACTCACAACTTCTTTCAACATTGGTAATAAATATTGATACATTTGGAGGTGGAAACGATTTACTTTTGTAAATCCGTAACAAATTGAACATGTACCATCATATAACACAATTTAAAGTACAACCTTTTGATTTGAGTTATTTTACTTTTGATCACAAAGATGAATTTTCATCGAGTGAGACCAAGATTATTGTTTTTGTGGCTTCCAAAAATGTTTTTCCCGTCAGAGTTAAAATTAAAATAATATGTGTACTTCAATGATGAAGTAAAGGAAATTTTGGTAAAGAGCTTTACTTTACAGCATGAGTTTTATGAAAGATTTTTTAATATTGATAACACTTTTCCATTACTTACTTTCCTGTTGGAATAGAAACATATAAGACAAATACTATATTTAATTTGTATGGAACAATATGAATCGTACAACATTGCAATGGGTATGAAAAAGATTTTCAATTAAATTTTTCTCATGAATTCATAGTTATCTGAGATAACATAACGATAAGAAGGAGCCTCTGATATCTGATCCTTTTTAGAAAATAATGAATATAAGGGAGAATCATAAACTTGCTCAGTTGTTCGAGTTCAAATATTCCAAAATCGGCTAAATCAACGATTTGAAATCATAACAAAACAAAATAAACATGAAGGTTAACACGGCTGTTAAATCACAGAAAAGCCTTTTAAACGTCAGAATTTCCAAATCATCAGTACTCTATGGTGGCTCCTATTTCTTTCAGGTGCCGTACCGGTATGTTTGTGGTGTCTAAATAAATAAAAATTGTATAACGTACAGTGTGTATAGATGAATGATTATACAGAGTGTAACAGCCAAATGGAATAAATTCGATAACGAATAAATGAGGGTGTGTTGGGAAAAACGCTCGGACACGTCGATTTGTAATTTTAAATTCGCATATTTTTCAAGAAAATAATATTATATAGGGTGTTCCATGTGACCGTGGCCAATACCAACTTTCTTATTTCAAATGCAACCCCCTGTATATTATTTAATTTTTGGATTCTTAAAAGCATTCTAGACACAATTCATGCACAATGTCCTATACCTATCCTTAACTATTTCGGAAATATTAAGTGTTTTCAGATTTAGTGCAGAAGTCAACGTTTTAAATAAAAATTATTTCATTTCACAAATTCGGTACATTACACTTAAAACCTAATAAGTAATACTGATTATTTCTTAATAATCAAAAAAAAAACATTAATGTCAATGTAGGAAATGTTCAAAATGCTCGCCGCGAACGTCTTGGCAACATGCTAATCTGGTGTAGAATTGTCTTCTAACGTTACTTAACATTTCTGAAAACACTTAATATTTCCGAAAAAGTTGAAGATAGGTATAGGACATTGTGCATGAATTGTGTCTAGAATTCTCTGAAGAATCCAAAAAATAAATAATATACAGGGGGTTGCATTTGAAATAAGAAAGTTGGTATTGGCCACGGTCACATGGAACACCCTATATAATATTATTTTCTTGAAAAATATGCGCATTTAAAATTACAAATCGACGTGTCCGAGCGTTTTTCCCAACACGCCCTCATTTATTCGTTATCGAATTTATTCCATTTGGCTGTTACACTCTGTATGTACATAGCAAGATTATAAAAAACGTTGGGACTGGGCGCATAACCTACAGGTTGGTCCATTAAAGAGAGAATGAATGAATGAATCTTGCGGCTTTTGGGCATAACGTGGCCCACCCTATCATTATCAAAGTTTGGCTTTATTCATTCTTGAATACTCTTGAAAAAAACTAAGAATTGATTATTTTCCAGGATCGTGGAGAAAACAACAGAGGCCGTGGTGGAAGAGGAGGTCGCAACTAATAAAAAAAAAAGTGAAAATTAACATGATGTTATTCTTGAAAATACCTGTCATGGCCGCTCTTTACTGTAGTGTTATCTAGCTTGTTAATTCACATAGACATGATTATTATTGCAATTATCCGTTTTTCATCTACAAATATCCTTTTGTTTTCATGACAATATTCAGCCAGAAATGTTGACAGAAATCTCTAGATTAAAATGTTTCTTGAAGAAAATTATATTTGAAATTGATACCTGAATACTTTCATGAAATTAGATTTTTAGTGTTTATGCTAACTTGGGTCTCATGTTAATTGATTTAACCTACTTGTTCGAGTGTAGAATTCTTTTAATTTTTTTTTCTGATATGTATTCCATTGTTTCATTAGTAAGAAGTAAGCTATGGATACCAATTTTCCTCTGAAATTGTTCGGAATATTGTTGAAAATGTATCTCAATTTGAATGTTGAATTTTCTTACGTTTATATAATATATTTATGTAATTATTATTTTTATTGACTAATTAAAATTGAATTTACAGCCATAGCTTGCTTTTCATGTATGAAGCTATGTGAACAAAAAAATTGGGTCTATGTGATGTTGAAAAGCAAACTAAAACTTATTTTCAGTTGATTATGTGTGGGTTAAACTTAAATATTGTTTTTAAAGCAGAACGGTAAATGGATATGATTATATATATTAATATAGATCTAAATTTTCGAAACGACTACTTTCTGGCCACTCTTCGGATTGAATCAATCAAATAACTTGAACAGTGCAGTGCTTATTTGTTTTTCAAAGTGAACTTTTAAATAAATTGAATTGTACTATAAAATGAACAATATATCAACTATAGTGAAATCTAAACTGAAAGTGTTTATTCCGGACGATTATTTAATTGAAAATTTAAGAGTGATCAAGGACCTTTTCTTCTGATCGTTTAGAACATACCAAATTGGACGCTGTTCTGTGAAAAGTGTACTTCGAAGTTGAACGTTTCTCCGAGATGGTGAACGCATTGGCCGGGCCAATTTCCTCCTGAGTTTCTCATTGGATCCTGTGTTTTTCAGATAATTTCCATTTTATTCAACATGGTCATGAACTTTTATGCAATTTAGAAAGATTTGTTGGGATGATGAGTAGTTTAATTGATGACTAGGAATTCTAATGCTATGTTCAATATTGTAATTTCTAAATTGTAATAATTCGTTTTATTGAAACAATGTAATGCGAAAATATATATGTTTATATGAATTTTTCTGTTTTTAGTTTTTCTATGCTATTAGGTGATTCAAAATTCAGGCTGAAGTTTATTATTTTTTCATATTTTCTCATTTTCAACTTTAAATTAACAAATTATTTGAGATGCGAAAATTTTTCCTGAAATTCATGGTGTATCAAAAAATATTCTTGAAAAGTTACAATTTGTAAAATAAAGGTCTTAACTTTGGAAAATTCCATGACAGAAGGTTAAAATGAACAAACCAAAAATTATTTCAGGGCAACACTTTTGTAGACAATATTTTTCCTGAAAATCTGGAATTGTGTTATGTTATTCATGAACAGAATGAACAATTCATAAATGTCTCTCAAAAAAGGTTTGAAACTCATAAAATCAAAAAATATGAGTTTTTTTATTTCAATTCTAATTGAGAAAAAATTTCCTTTTTATTTATTTTGAGGTCAATATTCATCAGAATTTTTTTGCTTGAAGGAGTGCATAAAATATAATCCTGATGTTTGACATGTACTCATAAAACACTCTGTTTTTTTTTAAATATAAACATGGCTCCTGTTCAAAAATTCAAACTTCTTCAATAAAAATCAGATTGGTAGGTGCATACCTGCTCTAGTTGTCCCCTGTTGTTTCAAAAGAAATTCAACTGTGATTGTTTAATTGTTGAGAAATTTCGCAGTTTTAACTGTTCTTATCCATATCAGACAATTTTTACGAAATCAAATAAATGTATTGAGGCCCTTAAATCACAGATTGTACAGATGATTCTCTGTTCCTATATATGTTTATATGAATTTTTCTGTTTTGAGTTTTTCTCTGCTATCAGGTGATTCAAAATTCAGGCCGAAGTTTATTATTTTTTCATATTTTCTCATTTTCAACTTTAAAGTAACAAATTATTTGAGATGCGAAAATTTTTCTTGAAATTCATGGTGTATCAAAAAATATTCTTGAAAAGTTACAATTTGTTAAAATAAAGGTCTTAACTTTGGAAAATTCCATGAAAGAAGGTTAAAATGAACAAACAAAATTTGTTTCAGGGCAACACTTTTGTAGACAATATTTTTCCTGAAAATCTATAATTTTGTTACGTTATTCATGAACAGAATAAACAATTCATAAATGTCTCTCAAAAAAGGTTTGAAACTCATAAAATCAAAAAATATGAGTTTTTTTTTCTTTCAATTCTAATTGAGAAAAAATTTCCTTTTTATTTATTTTGAGGTCAATATTCATCAGAATTTTTTTGCTTGAAGGAGTGCATAAAATATAATCCTGATGTTTGACATGTACTAATAAAACACTCTTATTTTTTTTAAATATAAACATGGCTCCTGTTCAAAAATTCAAACTTCTTCAATAAAAATCAGATTGGTAGGTGCATACCTGCTCTAGTTGTCCCCTGTTGTTTCAAAAGAAATTCAACTGTGATTGTTCAATTGATAGAAATTTCGGAGTTTTAACTGTTCTTATCCATATCAGAAAATTTTTCACGAAATCAAATAAATGTATTGAGGCCCTTAAATCACAGATTGTACAGATGATTCTCTGTTCCTATTCACAAAGTAAATTGGTAAGCCTTACATGGAATTTGGAGGTGTCATAGCACTTAATAAAACATTTGTGCTGAAATCATATTTTGTCTAACAATTTTGAAAACATTTTCTGAATAGTGTTTTGATATATTGGAATAATCATAACAACTATTTTTTTGATGTAGTTTCAACTAAATTGAGTATCATATTTAATTCTTCTAATTTAATAGTGACCTTGATTTGAAAAAAATGGTTAGAAAAATAGTTGCCCAAAAAATACCAACATGCAAACTACTTTCTAATTCCGGTTTTAAACTTGTTTTTAATTGAATCACATGAATAATCCTAAATAAATATGGGAGAACTGACAGTTGATTAAACAAGACGAGCAGGATTGTAATTACTAATCTTGTGAATGATAATTGAATTTTACTTTTATTTCAAATATGTCAGAATATTTCGCATTGAACTTATATTGATTTCATAATCTTTGTAGTTAACTAACTAAGCAAAATATAGTTCAAACTGTAGACAATTGTTTAACGAATTTAGATTATTGTGACTATAATTAGTATCTAATATCTTAGTTTCATATAAGACTGACAGGATCTCTACAAAATCTTACCTTCAACGTAATTTTACATTCAACAATTTTGTATACCACCTAATCTTGAAAACCAAAATTATACACATTTTGCAATATATCACAACTGGGCTGTTTTTTCCTTATTAGAATAGACATCATTAAATTTAAATCATGTTTCAAACTTTTTAAGGGTTCTCCCATGTCTTATGTAAGGTGTTATACACTATCAGTAGGGAGAAAGTTTTTGGACAATGTGGTTAAATGAAATGAATAATTTTGTTAAAATATATACTATGGGAGAATTCAAATGGAACGTTATGAAACCTATATCCCACTTTTTGGTCAACCAATGGAGGCAGAATCTACAGAATTATTTTCTCGAAATCTTATTCCAGAATTGTTAGTCAAAATTACAGAATTGGACAATACTCTCCGATGGAAATTTCTTGATTGCACCTCTTTTTCTAAGAACTTGTCCAATGTTTAAAATTTTGTCTGTATCAGTCTTTATGAAACCTTAGGTGCAATTTTTTTATCCATATCCTTGTATGCAATGTAATGATTGCTAGAATGGATGAAAAAAAATTTGGCACCATAGTTGTTGTGAGAACTTAGCACTAAGAATTCCTAAGTCTTGTTTCACCGTGCCTAATATGTTATATATATACATAGATATTGTCACCGTTTTTGGTGAGTTTGGTGATTGTATTTGATTGAAATTCATGATCCGAAAGTGGACTATTCTTCTGTTGATAGCTAATATCAATAAAGCATCAAAACAAATAATAGGAGCAAGCTGTTTCATTTTGTGCTTCATTATTCACTAAAATTTTGATTTGAATGAGCAATAGTAGAACGAAAAAATTTCAAAAAGCACTGCCGTGAAGGCAGCAACTTTTGCGCGCATGTTCAATGTAGATGACCGCTTCAGCAACGAATTTGAACGTGCGCGCAAAAGCTGCTGCCTTCACGGCAGTGCTTTTTGAAATTTTTTTCTGATAAATTACTGGATTTCAATTCGATCTAATCTGTATTTTTGGAAATATTGGAAAAATAAAATTTTGAATGGGTATATCTACGGAATCATTGGGCGGATTTTACCCATTCACGAATTCGACCTTCGTAATTAAGCCCCAAACCTACTCTACAAATATCGAGTTTCTAAGTCGTTTCTTCCGGAAGTTATTGTGTTTACGGTCAGCCTAATGGCCAACTGCGTAAAACACAATAACTTCCGAAAGAAACAACTTAGAAACTCGATATTTGTAGAGAAGGTTTGGACCTTAATTACGAAGGCCGAATTCGTGAATGGGTAAAATCCACCAAATGATTCCGTAGATATACCCAATCAAAATTTTATTTTTCCAATATTTCCAAAAATACAGATCAGATCGAATTGAAATCCAGTACTTCATCGAAAATAACAGTTCGAAGTTTCATACAGAATTTAATGAGGATGATATGATGAGAAAATCATGGAAATTTTTTTTTTCAAATTGTTCTAATAACACGATTATCACGAAATTTTGCATAAAGTCTTCTTTCAGCATCTTAAAACTAGCTGTGAAGTTTAATCAGGACTGAATCAGTATTTCTCGAGTTATACCGAAAAAATCAACGATATCGAGAAGAAAACCTCGAAATTTGACATATTTTTTCCCGATATCTCCAAAACTTATGATCGTATCGAACTGAAATTTAGTACACTGCTGTGAAATTAGAAGGTCAAAATGTGTGTATAATTTTTTTTGGATATGATGAATGGTCTCCGAAAAAAAAATTTTTTGTAAAAAAATTTCGAAAAAAATTTTTTTTTATTTACTGACAATATGATCTTGACGAAATTTGGCTCAAAGTTCCGCGTCGTTATACTCCACCAAACTGCCAAGTTTGAATCCAATCGCTTGAGTAGTTTCTGAAATAAAAAATAAATAACTTCAAAACTTCAAGTGCCTATAACTCCGAAACTATTCGACCGATTTGGCCCATTAACGAACTCAACCGCGGCATTCTGATGCGCAACCTATCCTGAAAGTTTGAAGTAGCTAGCTTGCTTCTGTCGACAGTTATCGTGTCTACGGCCGGCCGGACAGAATCGATTTTGACACCGGATTCGTCATCAGTGAGTCCAACCTAGTCGATTGAGACCATTCTAGGCTCAATCATCCAAAATTACAGACATTTGGACAAAACGATAGCACGCTGTTCCCCTAGAACATGCGCGCAAAAATGGTTTTGCCGTTTTCATCTTTCTGATCCTATAAAGGCGAGTCTTTAAATTGTACATTAATTCAACTATCGAATCTCCTTTTATCAAACAAACCACTTTTTACGCGCTTGTTCTGGGGAACAGCGCGTTATCATTTCGCCACGATGTCAGTAGTTTTCTAATTTTGAGCTGAAATCGGTCTCAAACGACTAGGTTGGACTCACTGATGAAGAATCCGTGGTCAAAATTGATTCTGTCCGTCTAACTGGCCGTGTGCGCTATAACTTTCGAAAGAAAGAACCTAGAGTCTTCAAATTCTCAGGTTAGGGTGAGATCCTGAATATCTCTGTTAAGTTCGTTAAGAACTTGATTTTTCAATAACTCGAAAGATATTTATCTGATCGAAACGAAACTTTGTTGGAAGATAAACAGTGTCAATAAGAAGAATTATCCATGTAAAAATTCGAAAAAAATTGTTTTTTTGAAAATTTTTATATTTCATTAAAATTTCACTGAAATTTCCAAGTCATCATTTTGCAATGCGAACAAGCGCGTAAAAGCTGCTGACTTCACGTCAGTGCTTTTTCGAATTTTTTCATTTATCGTTTCTGCAGATTCGCCTCAGGTGAAATTAGCGCGTTTCAAGTTTTCAAAATGTGCTAAAACATTCCTGGGATTATTGCAAGTGTTTACGATATTTGAAAGCTATCCTCACTGCCGATTGTAAACATAATAACTTCCCAAAGAAGCAATTTAGAAACTCGATATTTGTAGAATAAATTTGGACCTTGATTATGAAGGCCGAATTCGTGAATGGGTAAAATCCACCCGATGATTCCGTAGATTCCCTCATTCAAAATTTTATTTTCCCAATATTTCGAAAAACACAGATAAATCGAATAAAAATCTGGTAGTTTATAATTGAAAATGACAGCTTGAAGGTTCATAAAGAGTTTCGTGAGGATAATATGATTAGAACATCGCAGAATGTTGAATATTTGAAAAAAATTGTTTTCAAATTGTTCTGAGGACATGATCATCACGATATTCTGCACTAAGTTTTTCATCAGTATTTTTAATATAATAGCCAAGTTTCATCATGACTGAATCAGTATTTTCTGAGTAATCGAGGATTAAACAGCTATTCCGAGGGTAACACTACGATATTTGACATAATGTTTTTCAATTTCTCCAAATTATGATCGTATTCTGGTATCGAAGATGTATCTGGAGGAGTGCCACCGAGACCGAAAAGGTGTTCTCCTCTAAAACGCGGCTGTGAGCTAGCCGTTGTGCCATTGCTGCGCTGTTGAGCACGAGTCTACGGCGTTCGATGCACGGTTGACCAAACCGTTTGTGTTGAGCCGTGTAGACTGTGTGCTAGAGCGCCCTGCCTCGTCGTTCGAGGAGTGTGACCGATTTAGAGGAGGTCAGCTTTTGACGGAATGTAGTCATGGCCGTATTGACCAGAAGATTTCCCACAAGTGCGGCCGTGATGCGGAGCAGTTGTGTGCCTTTGAAATGTGAGAAACCCGGATTGAGAAACGCTGCGCCACTTGTGAGTTCCTATACCACTCGATGTCGTGCAGTGAGCTGGGTGCATTAGTGAGCACATCTTTGATCAGCGAGTTGCAGCACGAGAGCGAAGTGGCGGTGCGGAACCTCCTCGGGATGGTTGCCGAGCCATCGCCGAGGGAGGAACGGATAGGATCACACAGTGACAAGCGAGGTTCTCACTGGAAGCGAAGATGATCGCGGAGGTACGGAAACTGTGACACCGTCGTTGAAATGAATCACGTCGGGGTCACCACTGAAGCTTTTGAAGGTTTGCGAGGTAGCTTCAACCTCTTTGGGGAAGTGTCACGTTTCGTCCCGGCTTAGTTTGGGGGAACTCGTCAGGGCATGCACCAAACTAAGCCGTTTACATGCCTACGTGAGTGGACACCCCTTGTGAGGAACACCAGGGAGTGTACCAGACCGTTGGGGATGAGCGTATATCCGAGATCTTGAGAGATCCAACCGGGACAGCGTGCGCGCTAGCGCCCCCTGTACGTTGACCAATGATGTTGGCCAAGCGTTACAGGCAGGTAACGTAGGGTACTTAAGACGCAAGATGGTACTGCGCGCACGACTTAAGTAAGAGCTGAGAGAGGGCGCTCGCTACAGTATAATCGTATCAAACTGAAACTTAAAACGACGCTGCAAAATATAAAGTTCAAGATCTGAGCAAAATTTTCTCAAATGTTTTGAATAATTTCCAGAAAAACAATTATTTTGAATAATTTTTCTTTTCAAATTTACTAACTGTACGATCTTGACAAAATTTTGCAGAGTTGCAGGTAGTTATGCTCCAACTAACTGCCAAGTTCAATCCAACCGCTCAAATGGCTCCTGAAATATAAGAGAAACAACCTCAAATTTTCAATTGACTCTAAGGGTTTGGCCGATTCTGCTCGGTTAAGAAACTTAATCGTCGCATTTTGAAAATCAACCAACCTGTAAGTTTCCAGTTGAAAGGTACTCTGAACGCTCGTAATCATGCCTACGTACAAAATGAATCAGAGGAGAAAGTTAAAGATAAAGATTTTTTTCAGTAAAACTTCAGTTAAACATTTACAAAATAATTATATTTTTTTAAATAAACAGTATATACAGTGCCTAAATTATATTTACAAGAATTTCTCTAGGAATATTCTTCAGATCTGAAATATTATATAATCTGTAATGCCACTTCGGTTTCGGAAGGACAATTTTCATATGGAATGTTCCGAGTAATGGCATGCATGTTGTATAGTCCCCATTGTAATCTCTCTTGCCCAATGAAGATTTGATTTATATACTTCGTACATTTTTTTAAGGTCAGTTGGGGGGCCTGGGAACAGTTTCATCAAGATTTTTCTAACTAGAACTCAGTCTAGTTGGCAACAGTGAAATGTCGTCAATAGACGACTTCGGCCCAAGTTGCCAACCCACAATTTACTTAGCAAGTTTACTTTCACTGGGGAATGGGAATTTCAGGACAAATTCGACATGATAAGGTTCGCATTATTTATAAATACCCGTAAAACATGCCTCGGCTCTTCAAACCAGATAATTCCTTCCAAATATAGGTTTTTGTTAAGATCGTCCCCGATTGGCTGAAATTTAAGTTGGGATTCCTGATTTCATGCAAACAGTGTCAATTTTCATAGGATACGTTCCGAAAATCAACTCTGTTGTTTCGGTTGCCGATTTTCCGCTCCGTAAATATGAAATATTCGGATGGTTCCTGGAAAAAGCGCGTGAAAAAAGTTATTTACGGAATCTGGTTGATGAAAATGCGGTCGATTTACTGTCACCAGAACGATTTTCTATGGTAAATATCCATAGCATAGAACAATCTATGTTTACTTTAGATTTGTTTTGGTTCCGAGTTCAGATCTGTTCGGGACGGTTCTAGCATAGACCATAGATCTGTGCTAGAACCGTCCCGTACAGTTCTGAACTCGGAACCTAAAGTAAACATAGATTGTTCTATGCTATGGATATTTACCATAGAAAATCGTTCTGGTGACAGTAAATCGACCGCATTTTCATCAACCAGATTCCGTAAATATCCTTTTTCACGCGCTTGTTCCAGGAACCATCCGAATATTTCATATTTACGGAGCAGAAAATTGGCAAATGAAATAACAGAGTTTATTTTCGGAACGTATCCTATGAAAATTGACACTGTTTGTATGAAATCAGGAATCCCAACTTAAATTTCAGCCAATCGGGGACGATCTTAACAAAAACCTATATTTGGAAGGAATTATCTGGTTTGAAGAGCCGTGGCATGTTTTACGGTTATTTTATAAATAATGCGGACCTTATCATGTCGAATTTGTCCTGAAATTCCCGTTCCCCAGTAATAGTAAATTTGTGAAGAAAATTTTGGGTTGGAAACTTGGGCCGAAGTCGTCTATTGCCGAGACTGTCAATTTCTACATATTTTTTATCAAAGATTCTATGCTGCGATCTTTATGTGGAACAGACAAGGCCTCATAAGGCGGTTTCGGAAACTTGATCGGATTAACACGGGTAACTTACCCGGGTCACCCAAATGACAGATAGAGCTTTCAACATCTGTCATTTGAGTGATTCGGGTAAGTTACCTGTGTTAATCTGATCAAGTTTCCGAAACCACCTATAGTTATCTGACAGGAAAATTACTATAACAAATTTCATTACATATACAGAGTGAAATGTATCAAACTTTCATAGCCTACCAACTGACTTTATAAAAGCGAATGTAGTATGGGTATATATTTTTATATGAATCTTCCCAATATATCACCTGTAGTTTGGGTTTGAGATAATCGCTCTGCACTGCGACGAACGAAGATCCTCATTTTCGCCATAGTCAATAAACTTTTCCTTATTCTGACTGCAACTTCTGGAGAAATTCTTGATAACAGTTCTGGACACCCCATATATTATATATAATATAACATACAACATATCTAGGTACAATGAGAGAGTCGATTTAAGTAGGGGGCGCTGCATGTGTGGAACGCCTCCTTAGGAATGTTCTTCCACCGATTGGATATTGTCTGGTTAAAAGTATCAGGGACGAAGCCAATGCCAATTTAACAGGAGGAGCTTGTCCCCCCGGTAAATTTACAAATACTGTTGCCACGGCTGCTAGACCATCGTCTGCAAAATAATTGAAAAACCTTAAGAGCAAACAGTACCAAGTGTTGGTAAATTACGGATCGGCAACACAGCCACATGCAAGTTTCATTAAACCTTGTTAATATCACAATGTTAATATACCTTCTCGCTGTCTGACTAATTTAACGTTGCCAATTACCGCGAGAAATATTGGAAATGCGTGAAATGAAATTTAGGAGAAAAAGAGGTATCATTCTGCAGGCTTCAGTGATTATTTTTTGAAATTTTTTTTTTTTTGGATGTACTTAATTCTTCAATGAGAATGCGCAATGTTAGTTATTTTTCAATTTTTTACTGCATTTCAGTTTTTATTTTCCCGAAAATTCTTGAATATAAAAAAGTAGCAACATTACGCATTCTTACGATTTCAGTTGGATTGAAATCTTTTATTTTTTGAACGCTCTTAGAAAAAAATGATTGACTTACCTGTAGGCTCAACCGCTACCGGCCGCAAATCGTAGTGCATATTCTTCCTGGGCTTAAGCCTTCCGTTCAGATTCAACGTTACAGTCGCGAAAGGTCTCTTGGCCATGTGTAGCATCTCCACCACGTGTCTCCTTCTTGCTCGTCTGACGTCTGCGGCCTGTTTCGCCTTCCAAGCCACCACGCAAGCTGCTAAAAATAGGAAAAAGCAGGAGAAGAAGACCGAGAAGAAAACGAACAGGTCTATGTGAAGTTGGTCCTGTCTGGAGAATACGATTCCGTACGAAACTTTCTTGTCGTTGTCTGGAGAGTCCAGGGCTTGGAGAACGAGGAAAAACCTGGTGGTCTCCAGCGTGTGATACTCCTGAAAAATCGAAGTATTTAAATACAAACGAAAAACGTGAAACCACACGCACAATCAAATCCTTTGCCAAAGCAGTCACACTTTTGATGTATTTGTAATGTTCTCGTTAGAAGTTGGTTTTTGTTAATCACTCATGCAGAAGGGTTGTGGAATAAGGAACGTCAACCACCATTAATTTTTTTTTAAAGTGTTCTGGATCAGTGTTTTTGATTTATTTAGGAAATAACGATGCCAAGAAAAACACCACAGATGTTGACTTATTTTATTCGCATTATCTCCGAAAAAATAAGCAGATAAGAGTGAAATTTGGCACACTGTTGTACTGAAATCTGATGTTAAGATGATGAAAAAAAAACTTTCAATGATAATTTTTCACTAACTATAGAAACCAATCAAAGTAGTTAACTTTGAGTCATGTGCCACATTTCATCCAATCACCTATGGATTACAGCGATAATACCCTACATGTGGTGTTTTCAGAGTATCATCAAGTTTAAATTAAACGTCAAATTGACAATCAATTTTTTAAAATCTACAAAGTAAAAATTATCTTATCGAATAACTGTCGGACCCATAGACATATTAAACTGTCTGGACACGGCGTACGAATTCATTTCTAAAGAGTCGAATGGGGATCAGGAAGCAAGTGAGAGGTCCAAGAGAGAGATGGAACTGGACCAGACAAGAACATGGATAAAATCATAGAGGTCCTACTGTTGCTTCTGCAACGTGGGAGTTTGAATTCTTTTGGTTCCCAGGAATATGCTCGAAATTCAATATTTTTGGTTTAAATCAATTGACACCGGCTTTAAAAGCATTTTATCTCAAGCCAACAATAAAGTATAATTTTGCATGACAGAAAACACTCAGATAAAATTTAAGCTCTTAGCATTCCAGGAATCGGAGCGTGATGGGTGGCATACTCCAGACACCACATGTGATAAGATAAATTATAGAATTTATCTTATTAGACCATTTAGGGAAATTTCCTTCACACATTTGTGCTCTCTCTTTCGCACCAGCCATTCCGAGGTGTTTTTTCGGATCTCAGAAGGGCGTCGCTTAATTCAAAAAACCAATCAAAATTTATATTCTCCCTCTAAAATGTGAAGAAGGGAATTTTCTTAATTTGGGTTTAGTTAGTTTTAAACACTATTCATTTGACGGTTGTACTACAACAATTAATAATAATAATACTAATAATCTTTATTCATGACCCCAAAACAGTTACAAAAAACTGGCACCAGGGCCTACATATATAACTTGATTTAGTTCACTTGTAAATAAACAATATTAACCTTCTATAAAAACCAACACAAAATTATCACAGAAAAGCGAAAAACTAAATCATAAAAGGTACAGTTTGAGATTATGGCACATTTGGTTTGGATTTGGAGGTATTCACTAATTGCACAGGTATCTGATTGTATGCGGATATGCTACTATTTATAGGAGATTTTAGAGCTTTACTTGTTCTGGCGAAGTCGCTTCTTAGGTACTGTCTTTTTCTTGTTTCATAGTTATGAAAGTTGTCATTTTGGGCAAGTACAGTATTTGTTTTTAGCATTTTTTTCTTTATTTTATTTATTAATTTAGTCTGTTCGTAAAACGTTATCTTCTCAATGTTCAATATATTAGTTTCCTTGTAAACCTGGACTGTCGGTGTGAGGTATTCCAGTTGATATATTGTTTTGACAGACTTATTTTGCAGTCTTTGCAACTTTTGGATTACATAGTTTGAAGCTGTGCCCCAGCAAGGGAGTGAATATGAAAGATGTGGTTTGGTAAAACTATGGTAAAGTAATCCCCTTGGACAACTATTCAACTGATTGCCACATCTTATTGCACCAATCATGGGTGAAATTTTTTTCATTACATTTTCAACATGACTGTTCCAGGTTAGATTGTTTGAAATGACTAGACCTAAATATTTGTACTCTTTCACCTCTTTCAGTTTCACTTTGTTCAGAATTAAATTAATATCACAGGTTTTTTTCGTCTTTTGTTTCATTAGCATATAAACCGTTTTTTCCACATTTAACACTTAACCTATTGTAACACAGCCAATTAAAGTATTCATGCAAATCACCATTTATAATCCTTACACATTCTCTTATATTCGGACCGGAAAACACCAGTACAGTATCATATGCAAACATAAAATATTTACATTGTAGCCCCAGAAATCTTATGCTATGGACGTACAGCAGGTACAAGAGAGGTCCCAAAACCGATCCCTGAGGTACTCCCATATTGACATTTCCTGTATTACTTGTGGATTCATTAATCACAGTACAGTGTTTCCTATTTATAAGGTAGGTCTTCAGCAATCTATAGCATACTCCTCTAAATCCCATTTTTTCCAACTTTCCCAACATTTTTTCCAAGTTTACAGTGTCAAATGCCTTTTCAAGGTCTACAAAGACCACTGTGGCATAATTGTTCTTATCCATTTCCTTCAACACATATTCAAGTAGATCTACTGTAGCTCCCTGTGTGCTGCTATGTTTTTGAAAACCATATTGTTGTGAGTCAAATCCAAAATGTTTTTCAACAAAATCCACTATTCTTACTTTTATAATTTTTTCAACTATTTTTGAGAATGTGTTCAAAAGAGATATTGGTCTATAGTTGTTCAGATCTTCTTTATTTCCTTTTTTATGGATGGGTACTATTTTTGCTATTTTCAATTCATCTGGGAATATTCCTGTTTGTAGGATTGTATTTATTAGTTCTTCTAGTTTTTTCCCTATTACGTTGAACAATTGGAGAATATCTTTCTTGTTGATGAGATCTATTCCAGGCGAGCAGTTGTTTTTGATAGAAGCTATGATCTCTTTTATCTCTGTCAGATCAGTAGGTTTCAGGTACATAGTGTTTGATATTTCCTCTTCTTTGTATTTAACATAGTCTGTATGCTTAACTTTTTCTGAAATTTTTCCGCCGATAGTTGAAAAGTGTTGGTTCAATTCTTCCGCTATTTGTTTTTCACCATTAACTATCAATCCATCTATACCCTTTATTGTCTTTATTATTTGGGTTTTTCTTTTCTGGTTATTGCAAACCTCATTTAATACATCCCATGTTTTCTTGTTGTTTCCCCTTGCTTCTTGAAACTTTTTTTCTGCATAATGCGCCTTCAGTTTGTTGCTTAGATTGTTGACTTTATTTTTGGTTCTTTTAAAGTCCAGTTCAGTTTGTTTATTTGGGACCTTCTTCCAACTGATGTATTGTTTTTCTCTCAACTTCAGCAATTCAAGGTATTCATGTGTTATCCACCCATTATTGACACCTATTTTTATAGTGTGCTGTGTTGAGCACAAAGTTTTTGTTTCATTTATAATATCTGAAAGTTTTTTAAAACTGTTTACATGTTTATGCTGAAGTTCAGTTTCCACCAACTGTGTCAATTCGCTTTCAAATTTATAAACAAGACTTATACGTTAATTTTTGTGTTGTAAAATCGTAACTTCTCATTTGAATGTCGCTTCAACCTTGCTATCGTAAGATATAGAAGGAAGATTCTATTTTATAAATTGTATACCATTTCGGTCTTGTTATCTAATACAGATACAAGAAAATACATTTTTGTTACGTGTTAAAAGTTCGTTTTTAATACACCTTAACAACATCTTCGTGTCATAAGTGCAACGATATTGATCAACTGGTCAATAAGTTCTTCAATTATCTGCTTATTTTAGAAGCATCAACATTTCTGATAAAGATCAGAAATATTCGTCGGTCGTGTCTTCATTTTGATAACGACAGAATTAATCAAGTGCGATTAATTCAACCAAACGGGGTCTCTACTACTGAAACCCCCCAAACACCTGAATAAACCAATTCAGGTCAAAACACCTACCTCCATGGATAAAATCAAGCATTTACTTAGGGAATCTCCGAGGAAGTGACTTCTTCTTGGTAAGTTTTGAAAATTGTTGATGAATGTGATCATTACTCTGATATGAATTTTCAAAATGATTAATCCATAACAATATTTGATAAAATACTCTTTTTCTTTCAAATTCTCTTTGGCCGCCTGTTTCAGAAAGGTATTCTTAGCTCCAAATGATTTTTTTCTAAGCAGCGTACAGGCACGCGAGCTGAGCGGCTTCCGGAGCACTTTAAATGGGCTGCCTCACAAGTATATACGGTGTTTTGAACAGCTCGCGAGCCATTCAACACCGTCCAAACTTGCGAGATTGCCTCGAAAGTTGCTCAGCTCGCGTGTCTGTACGCAGCTTTTGAATTTTGTGCATTAAATGTTCTCAAACGATTAGAATGCACTGAATAGCGAAAAATTATGCGAAATTCATTTATGCGCTCGGATTCATAGCAATTAAACATTCATTTAATTTTAAAATGCTCTTTCCAAATTATTCTATTTTACTTTAATTTTATATCTCCTCGTACAATTAATGGCACAACACGAATTTACCATTATTCTTTACCAGTGAACCCGGTTTAAAACGAAGGAAATCAAATTCTACTCAAAAAGCTTACGAAAACACAAAAAAACTGAAATTATATCTTCTATACAGTCTTTATATTCTAATTCAGAATGGAATAACACAAAATCTGTTTTGAAATACTTCCGAAAACACAGATTTGACTTGCAAAACTTTTGAAAAAAAAATGTATTTCAAACATAGACTTATAATAATAGTCTATGGCTTCGAAATGATCTATCTTTTTTTGCCGTATTCTGTTTTGCCCGCTCTAGTTCCAACATTGTCAGCCCGCTTCCTCTCTCTCTAAGCCATGTCCATATAGTTTTATAGGTCTATGGTCGGACCTTGATAAATCCTCAAAATGTTGTCATAGAGAATCCTTCAAACTTGTTGCTTGAGGATAATGACACCAACAAGACAAATCACTTCATCGTTTGCGGGAATCGCGTCTTTCCGACCTTGAGAAATATAACAGACATAACCACACTTTCTTCTTCCTCAAAACAGCTGTCAAATTAATCAAATACTTGACTTTGGAATATCTAAAATCGACATGTAAAAACGGATTTGTCGGGATTCAGGAATCCCAAAATTAAAATCAGAATAAGACTTTTTGATAAAACCATTTGAAAAGCGAATTTCCAATATCGGTTGGAATAAATGAAAATTTTGGGAAAATGTTATGGAGAACTAGTTTACCTCAATCAGAGAATCTTTGTAGTGACACTTACAGGTTTCTAGGAAACCCCCCAAAATCTGTGGGAGTTTGGGTGTGTTCTATTTCATTGCAAACCTTTTTCTGATATGTGTGGATACAATCGAATGTTTAAAAAATGAAGAAACCTCAAAAATTTATATACAAGAAATAGACTTCCTTTAAAAACTACATTGTTTTATCTTTTCTATAACAGTGTCAATTATTACTCATAAAAATATGTTAAATATAAATATACCATGTTTACATGAAGTCTGCCAAACTGTTTCAGACACTGTTTTTTATATAATTAAATTCAGCAAGTTGAGTATAATTGCTTCACTATATTATCAATGAAGAAGATATATAACAGTAATTTATTAAAAGATGTATTTTTTTGGCGAAAACTTGTTCTTTGAAATCAATTTATAAAACGAACAGAAACATACGATTGTATTACATGGAAAATGTATAGGTTGTGATACTGTCACATCAAATGAGATTCATTTCAATATAAAATCAAACTGTGAATAGACCAACTTTGATCGATTCCAATACTTGTGGTTGTGCAATCATATACAATTTCATTAGACATCCCATCGTTTTAATTGAATAATGGAGGTTGAAATGCTTTTACTTCAGTTGCGATTCCTTTATATTATAAAAAATGAACATTATGAATGAGTCCACCTAAGTTCGATTCCAATTCTTGTTGTTGTACAATTAAAACATAATGAGGACTGTCATCATAAAATAGAACCTCAAAGATGACTAAGCAATTGATTTGGTTGTAAAAACTGTTTGGATTATATTCTAAAATGGAACAGATACGAAATTATTCATCAAATAAATAGGACAAAAAATTCATTCCAGTTTGTTTACATGTTCATAACCTCTCCAAGCGAGTCCAAAAGCGGCGAGAGTGACGTAATCCTATTCCTGCAATCTGATTGGCACCCCAAACGCCTACTAAAATTCTGATTAACTCGATTCAGGGTCATATCTGCGTTGACATAGATTTCCTAAGTAAATGACGCGAGTGGATAATCTGGTTGATCTGTGATAATGACCCTCGGCCTTCGGCCTCGGGCTATTATCAAGCAACACGCTTTCAGCATTCTCTATGACAAAATTATCTCAGTATCATCAAGGCCCTAGGGGTATTACTACTGACAATTTGGAAAAGTTTCGAGAAAATATGTCTCAACTACTCTTTTGCTTGTTCAACTCTTCAACGAAATTCAAAACTTACCTCTGGTAAAGTAATAACCAATCTATCCCGCAAATCGGTCACCGTTAAAATAGTCTTGGGTTGTGTGATCGTTATGTACGTCCTGAGTCCTTGAGCCTCTTTTTCCAAAAACACGTCCCCAGTTTTATGGCTTCCATTCTCCCACCTCCCATATAATTGATCCAGCTCTATGTCGTTCAGTCCGGTGGTGGTATTCGGATAAGCCACATAAGTGTCATCGTGGGTGCTCATGAAGACGTTCAGTCGTCCCTGCGTGACGTCTATTATTATCCTGATGTCGACATTCATGAAACGAGGTTGGATCACAAAGAAAACCATCTCTCCTGGATAAACTGGCTTGGGTTTCATCTTGCATTCATCTGAAATATTATACTTGGGATATTTGGGACGAAATTCTTGAAAACCAGGGAGTACCACCATTGTATATACTACTGTAGTCTTTATACATTAGTATCACAGAAGTCAATGAGTCCCTGGCGTGACGCTAGATGGCACCGGTAGTGCCATACCACTATTTTCTCATCAGTAACAAGCTTCTATAAACGTGTGTCAAAAATTGGGGTTTTTCCTTCAAACGAAAATGCAGTAATTTTCATGAAAAACCCTTGGAACATCACATTTCAAACATATTATTTCAATATTATATTTTTAAAAAAATGTTCGATCAAATAAGACTGAAAAATAAAAATGGGGATTTGCATTTAAAGGGATTTGTCTTGAGTGCACGATATGGCAACGTCGAATTCAGCTTTCTCGGAAAGAAAAGGACGTCGAATGTGTTACTTTGTTTAGGGCCACTTGCACCGTATTACAAAACCATAGATTAAGATCATAACCAAGGTTTAGGTAAAAAATTATCTTGCACCGTCACGTAATCTACGTTTAATGGCCTTAACTGACCATTAAATTTAAACCCTGAAATTTGGGGGCTTAAAAGAAGGATTAATGGTAAGCTTCGAAATCTAACCCTACTTTTGGGCGATTTCGTACAAGTTTGACATTTTTCTGGACGTAACCTCCAGTTTGTTTACATTTTTTTTTTGTTTACATTGGACATTCATGAAGAACTCGTACGAGATAATGGATTTGATAATCAAATTTTAATTAATAGTTATTGAATTTCAGATGATATTCATGAAAAATTATATAGAGAGATAATGACATCAGCAGGCATTGATTCGTATCTTTTAAAGCATGAAGAATTAACATCAGTATTTCCATTGAGTTCGTAAACTCAATGGTATTTCATATAAGCCTTCAACTATTTGAAATGATAAAGTTAAAATGATATGCTTATTTATTTCCAAGAGCGAATAGCAGAATGAAATCGAAGACATATTTGGAGTGAAAAAGCATAGTTTCATGAAGATTCTTCAGTACTATTTTATTTAGTGATGTATTACGTGGAAAGCTATCATATACTACTCTATCATTGTGCAGGAGCTGTCTCTGTGCTATCATTCTCCGCGATAATATATTAACTGGACTCAAAATATAACTACAAACGAATTAATGTAAAAGAAATTGCATCCTCGTGTTAGTCGATCTTCAAACATACATATAAGTTTACTTGAGTATATAACTATAAATTTGAATAATGTTTAAAGTCTGATGCCGAAGTAAGAACACAGGTCTGTAGTAAGAGATCCCTTGTCTTGATGATAATGAACAAGTCGGGAAAGTTACATGCAATATTTTTATGGAAAATATAAAGTCTGTCAGATATATTTTTTCGATGGGTTTTTCAATAAATGCATCTTGATTTTTCATATCTTATGGAAATATGGTAGAACCCATAAAATGAGTTTCATCTTTTGAATTAAAATATTTCATCAATTAGGGTTAAAATAAATAACATGAAGCTAGTCACAAGTACCAATTCATGAGAAAGTAACCAGATTTGTAGATTAACTTTAATCTAGTTACATTCAGCGTCGGAGCAAGCCGAGTATTTAAACAAGAGCTTAATAAGTTTATCGTCGCTTAACTAAGTGAAGCTTCAGACGAAAACGGTGCAATTGGCCCTTAGGAAAACTGAGATAGCTATACTTCGATCTGGTTAGGGTAGAAAACAACGACCAAGGAATAGAAAAAGAAGAGCACATACTGTCATATTACTGACAAATCGCAAACGGAAATTGTTTGGTTATATTGACAAAGAACACGTGTGTACCACAGAATAGGAATAAATATTTCATTATTCTATAGCAAAATTCTACTAAACACAGTTGTCACTTCGTGCATGCCTGGCAAATCCCAAACCCCAATTTTGAAATCTGATTTTGAATACTTTCTGAAGGTAATTTGGGAAAATGATGAATCAAACCTATAATAATTATGTTCTAATTTGCATTTGCAGTAATAACCCAAATTCAGGAAAAACCCCCATTCGAATCATAAAGTCTAAAGGTCAAGTCACAATTGTAGCTTTTTGAGAAATCGATAAAAACGAGTATCATTATTCTATCATATTGATAAATCATTGTTTTATGATAAGAAAAAAGAAAGTCCACCAAAATCAATGGTTTCATAAGTGTATCATCCACTGCTCCATCAACAACAATAGTTAAATGCTGGTATGCTGACTCTAAACGTGATCGAAGAACGCCAAACTGTAGTCGCCAAAATTCCTCAGTTGTTTCAAAAAACACAAAAATCCACTAAACGTTTCTGAGAGATAGTAAATTGAAGTTGCATGAGATAGCGGCGGAGTCGAAGATATCAGAAGGCAGAATTCACTTCAATACCTGCAAGTTTGTCCGTGAGAAAACATTGCTCGCAATGGGTGCCGCACCTGCTCACCCTGCTCACCTGCTCAATATAATACAATCAAAGCGAAATGTTAATTTATTAGTTTATTATTCCTGAAGCTGAATTGTTATTTGTTATTGAAAGATAGTAGAAATTGGCAACCTCGCGTCGAATTGTTTTGACATTGTCGATATTTCAGGAGCGCCAACACAGACCAACAAGACAAATCACTTCATCGTTTGCGGGAATCGCGTCTCTCCGACCTTGAGAAATATAACAGACATAACCACACTTTTTTCTTCCTCGAAACAGCTGTCAAATTGAATACTTGATTTTGGAATATCTAAAATCGAAATGTAAAAACGGATTTGTCGGGATTCAGGAATAACAAAATCAAAATCAGACTAAGATCTTTCGATGAAACCATTTGAAAAGCAAATTTCCAACACCAAAGCGAGTGTTTTGTCACACCTCAAACTCCTGTAGAAGAACTCTGTTGGAGTAAATGAAAATTTTGGAAAAATGTTATGGAAAACCGGTTTACCTTAATCAGAGAATTTTTGTAGTTTCACATCAAATGAGATTCATTTCAATATAAAATCAAACTATGAATAGACTAACTTTGTTCGATTCCAATCCTAGTGTGCAATCATATACAATTTTATTGGACATCCCATCGTTTTAATTGAATAATGGAGGTTGTAATGCTTTTACTTCAGTTGCGATTCCTTTAATTTATATAAAATGAACATTATGAATGAGTCCACCTAAGTTCGATTCCAATTCTTGTTGTACAATTAAAACATATAATGAGGACTGTCATCATAAAATAGAACCTCAAAGATGACTGAACAATTCATTTGGTTGTAAAAAACTGTTTGGATTATATTCTTAAATGGAACAGATACGAAATTATTCATCAATTAATAGGATGAAATATTCATTTCAGCTCGTTTACATGTTTATAACCTCTTCAAGCGAGTCCGAAAGCGGCGAGAGTGACGTAATCCTATTCCTGCAATCTGATTGGCACCCCAAAGCACCCCAAACGCCTGCTAAAATTCTGATTAGCTCGATTCAGGGTCATATCTGCGTTGACATAGAATTCCTAAGTAAATGACGCGAGTGGTTCATCTGGTTGATCTGTGGCGCCAACCTGCCTTGGTTTTAGTTACAAAAACATGATAGACCTAAATCATGGCCAACCGGGATACTTTATAAAAGTGAATGGAGTATATTTATTGATACTGTTCAACAGTCAGTATGTTCCAGGTTGGTCAATATAAAAGCTGATATTGACTAATACAAAAGCCCTAGTTGCCAAGTTGTTTAACATCCTTTGTATTCAAACTTTCATCGGATTTATCGTTCAAAGTATTGTCCACTTACCTATTGGTTTTGCATCAAAACACATTTTGGAATCGACAGACATCTGTTTGTAACACTGATGACCAGATGTTGGGGTACCAAAATATCCCTCTTTACATTTTGAACACTGCACCGTCCAACAAGGTCGAGCAGAATTTTTAGTCAGTCCACCACCACAAGCATCACTTTCCGTATTGTTTTTGCAGTTACACTTGTCCCCCGTTATAGAGTCACAGGTGTCTCCGTGTCCGTGACAATCGCAAGGCCTACATGGATCTCTGTGGTCTTCGGTTCCTCTGAAATTTCCTGTGGATAATATTTCCAATGAAAATCTGTTGATTTAAAAGATCAATGTTTTATGAGAACTTTGATCACATAGGTATTCTTTTTTGCCATAGTGATATGCTAAAAAAACTTTAAATTATTCCCAATACTGGCCCATAACCTGTTCTATTTGCGATTCTGCACCTTAATAAATAGACGACTTCGGCCCAAGTTGCCAACCCACAATTTTCTTCACAAATTTACTATCACTGGGGAACGGGAATTTCAGGACGAATTCGACATGATAAGGTTCGCGTTATTTATAAATATCCGTAAAAGATGCTTCGGCTCATCAAACAAGATGATTCCTTCCAAATATAGGTTTTTTGTTAAGCTGAAATATACGTTGGGATTAGTGATGGGACGAGTTGTCGATTTCTCAACTCGATCTACTCGAGTTGAATCGATGGCCAACTCGAGTTGGAACTCGAGCTGACTCGACTCGGTGCTTATGCTTCCGCGCCAGCAATTCGCCTTCGTATCGAGTCGAGTTGTGTCCCCTCGAGTTGGGCCTCGACACTGATTCGTTCGCCGACTCGATCTACTCGGAGTGAGTAGGAATAGAAATTGGAAGGAATTGTAGAATCGGGACTCGGAAGTTGGAACTTTTATGAGACTCGCTAACAGCTGACTCACATATAACGTATTTAAATATTATACATTTTACTTTTATATGAGGAACAATTTAATTGAAGATTAAGGGTTTAAATGTTAGTGCCCAACTTCAATAAATAACGGATTTATTGTGAAAGAAGTTCTAAAATATCACACCTCTCAAAATTCACTGTCACATAATATTTATATCGAAAAGGGGGCCATTGTCAATAAATAAATGAATAAAGTTTAATCAATCCAACTCTGGTCTCAAATCCCCCCCTTCACGACGCAAAAATATTTTCGTTTATAGGCAGTTAATTTAAATTCATCCGTAATAGAACAACACCCTGTTGAGATCGATCCAGACTGAACTGAAATAAAATAAAACTGCATCGAGCAGATCGAACTGCCGATCCACTACCACCAACACCAACCAACTCGAGCTGTATCGATCGACATTGACGACGGGAGCCACCGACGTTTCACGAAATCGTGATTTCTACGCATCGAGTCGGGTGCTGAACTCTAGATCCGAATTGCTTTCGAGTTGACTCGAGTTCATTCAAAAGCAAGTCGAGCTGACTCGTCCGAAGCGTAACTCGAGTTAATCGAGCTGGATAGCTCGAGTTGCCCATCTCTAGTTGGGATTCCTGATTTTATGTTAATAGTGCCAAGTTTATAAAGGATATGTTCCGAAAATCAACTTGGTTTTTTCGATTGCCGGTTTTCCGTTCTGTAAATATGAAATATTCGGTTCGTTTCTGGAAAAAAAGATTAATTACGGAATTTGATTGATGAAAATGCAATCTTTCTGTCACCAGAACATAGACATATTAAGTCTATGCACCAGAACGACAATCAATGTTTTATGGTAACATATCCATAGCATAGAACAATCTTTATTTACCTTATGATCCATAGAACATACCTAGTAATTTTTCCATTGTTGATTGTTCTCTCTTCTATGATCTATGGATCATAAAGTCAATAAAGATTGTTCTATGCTATGGATATGTTACCATAGAACATTGACTGTCGTTCGGGTGACGGGAAGAAAGTTTTTTCATCAATCAAATTCCACAATCAACCTTTTTTCAGGAACCAACTGAGTATTTCATATTTACGGAGTGGAAAACCGGCAACCGAAATAACCAAGTTGATTTGCGGAACATATCCTACATAAATTTGACACTATCAACATGAAATCAGGAATCCCAACTTAAATTTCAGCCAATCAGAGATGATCTTAACAAAAACCTATATTTGGAAGGAATTATCTTGTTTGAGGAGCCGAGGCATCTTTTACGGATATTTATAAATAACGCGAACCTTATCATGTCGAATTTGTCCTGAAACTCCCGTTCCCCACTGATAGAAAATTTGTGAAGAAAATTGTGGGTTGGCAACTTGGGCCGAAGTCGTCTATTCAGGTAATACTGAAATCTAATACTAAAGCGAAATTTCAATATATTTTTCTTAAGATTTCGAATAGAAATTTATCGGTAGTGGTAAAATAACAACACGAACAATCTTGAACACCTGCCCGAAAACTGCTTGTACTTACCATCAATACATTCATCACACTGAGTGCCCGAAGTCAAATTGGAACATCTGAGACACTTGGCATTCGATTTTGGGCCTTCCTTCAAGAATTTTTTCAAGTATTCCAACTCCATTCCATCGCTGATTTCAATATCGGTGGTATTGTCGACACAAATTGGAGAATGACCGTGACAATACTCCAAGCAGGGAACACATTGTCCGCCATCTGAGGGGTCACCTACGAAGAGGGGTTCACATTTTTCGCACTGGGGGCCCTGAAAAAACATGAGTTGGTGAAAATGTAAAAATCAGGTTAAAGAGAATGGCGGTTTTTAATCATACCATTGTATTGTTGTGACACTCCAAGCATTTGTCCACTTTATCGGGTCCTTCACAATTTGCATGTCCATTGCATTGGCACTGTATGCTACAATTGGCGCCAACATACCCAAAATCACAGAGACATTTATTTGGCTGCGTACACTGTCCTCTAACACAACCTAAAAATCAACATACTTTTATTTTCTAAAATATCAATCCTGAACAGAAAATCAGATATACAGGATGGTCCAAATAGTGACGTCAGTAAATTTCTTTAGATTCCTCACACTTGGTGGTATCCAAAAATACCCCTATGTTACGCGATTTTTCGTAGTTTTCGAGTTATAGTTTTTTTTGTGCTTTTCCGATTTATTGTGCCAGCGAAGTTTCAAAAATTCATATCTTTTTATGTAGTGGGTACCTTGCAGAATTTTTTTCTGTAACATGATCTTCTCGAATGTTCTTTTAATGAAAAAAATAACTCAGCTTCCTGAAATTACTCAAAGCTTTTCAAAACGAGCTTGAAAGTTAGAACTTCAGTTTACAGTAGGATTCACTCAAACATTCAAGATCAATTTAAAAATACAAAAAGGAGTTTTCATAGTTTCTGACTGAGTTTGAAAACTTCGCACGGTCCCGAACTACCAAAATCATAAGAAAAAAATAGTACTTTATGGGTCTTTTTTTGCTGTAATCGGTCAATTAAAGTTATTTTTTACTTGTAATCATTCTTATGGTAAATTATAAACAAAAATGTGTTTCTAAACTAATTTGAATTGAAATTCCTGTAAACTAACTGTTGCTTGTGTAATTTTTACAATAATTTTGGACTCACCACTGACTGAAAATTTTGGCATATTTCAAAATTGGTAGTTGTGAAAATACTTGCTTTTGGATGAGAAACAAAGGCACAA
Source organism: Myrrha octodecimguttata (assembly GCA_958510865.1). Classification (NCBI taxonomy): domain Eukaryota; kingdom Metazoa; phylum Arthropoda; class Insecta; order Coleoptera; family Coccinellidae; genus Myrrha; species Myrrha octodecimguttata. The sequence continues at coordinate 77,515,417 of OY294057.1, forward strand.
CTTACTGAAAAATTACCATTTACTACAATAAATCTTCAAAATCCTCCATCTTGAATACTTAATCGTCAACGTTTTTTGTTTCATTTTTCTTTCCGTTTCCAAAAGTTTTGTCTTTATTCTGCTTTGTTGTTGCTTCTCGAAGCTAACACCAGCTCTTTGTAAAATCCCCAAATAAAAAAAATCGATGAGGTTCAGGTCTAGCGGACGTGCAGGCCAATCGATCGGCCCTGCGCGCCCAATCAATCTTAATGTAAAAATAACACGAGCCACAATTGTTTTACAGGATTTTGAATTATAATTACTTTTTCAGTCACATTTTCAAGCTTAACTTGCCATAAAAGTGATAAAAAGTAGAAAAATAACTTTACTCGTGTTTCAATGATTTTGAGTCTATCCGCCTTCGATGGCCGATTACAGCAAAAAATTGCCATTAAAGTGCTATTTTTTTCTTATGATTTTGGTAGTTCAGGACCGTGCGAAGTTTTTAAACTCAGTCAGAAACTATGAAAACTCCTTTTTGTATTTTTAAATTGATCTTGAATGTTTGGGTGAATCCTACTGAAAACTGAAGTTCTAACTTTCAAGCTCGTTTTGAAAAGCTTTGAGTAATTTCAGGAAGCTGAGTTATTTTTTTCATTAAAAGAACATTCGGGAAGATCATGTTACAGGAAGAAATTCTGCAAAATAGAGATATGAATCTTTGAAACTTCGCTGGCACAATAAATCGGAAAAACACAAAAAAAACTATAACTCGAAAACTACGAAAAATCGCGTAACATACATGGGGTATTTTTGGATACCTCCAGGTGTGGGGAATCTAAAAAACATTTATTGACGTCACTACTTGGACCACCCTGTATATCTGTACTTTGGTATTGAACGGAGTTCCCAAGTGTATGTAGTTTTCTAAATTTTCCGAAAAAATTTTTACTGAGTTGGACTGATCAAGAATCCAATGTCAAATTGGATTCTGGCCGGCCATAGAACAATTATAAAAAAAATTCAAAATTTCTATTTTGCTCGTGAATTTGAACATGCGCACAAAAGCGGCTGACTTCACGTCAGTGATTCTCTAGGCTTTTTTAGGAATCTATTTTCATACCTGCTGAACATACAGGTTCGCATCCTGAAGCTCCTGTTTTATATCCGTTGCCACATACACATTTATAGCCATCGTACAGATCTTGACATATTTCTGATTCGACAGCACAACTATGATGACCATTGTTGCATTCATTTTCAGGTGGGCATTTCACATAATGCCAGGTGTAAGTGATGTTGGACTCAAGCTCTGATTCATCCTGAATTCAAAACACAATAAAATAATATATTTTAAGCGTTAAATTCACAATTTTTACTGCATTTTCGACGAAGATAGGAAAGATTTATAAACAAAAAATGATTACGACTTTGAGGGAATTCAAAAAGTGCTTTCTGCTGGAATTCAGTAATTGAATTGTCGATTGGAGAATACTTCGGGAGAATTTTGCATTATTTTTAGAGATTTTCGATGGGAAAAAATACATTCGTTCATCGAAATGGGTGCCGCGCTAGCTCACCGCTGATCAAAAGCAACAGCGCATCGTCGGCGTCGAACACTAGTTGGAGATGATTGAGCAGAATAAACAGGATTGTTCCGCAGATGTATGACAGTGGATTAAACATATGGATTCATCACTACTCATAACACACGTCATATCTGCTGGTAAGGTTATGGAATCCTATATGCCATCATGTATCGAATGTTTACGAATAACGTCAAATTTTCAAGACATGTGTTTTTAGTGGTTAGGCCCGGGACTTGAGTGCTGTGTTATTTCAAAATCTTAGCTTTCACGAATCCATGTTCAAGAGACTTTAATTCTTGATATCATCCAAGTTATCACCCTTTATCGTTTTTACCTACAATTGAGAAACAGCCCATACCTATATCTAATTCATATTTGAAAAAAAAAACACCAAGGAACACTTCTGTTGCATATTATTCATATCCATAGTGCAACACAATCAGCTTTAGCTGTTTAGCAATACCAGCCCATAACCTGTTGAAATTTCAATATCTTTCAACCTTGAAGTTCGGCGAGTAGGCGAGGATAACCTATAAATAAATTTTCCCGTCGCGATAATACTGATTAGATATTTACATTAACCAACGCATTGTGTTCTCCTGAATAAAAATTCTGCAGTCGAAACCAGGTGGTCTCTCATAGTTCAGATTAGTCGGTAAGAATGGGGGTTGTTCCTTCAAACGAAAATGCAGTAATTTTCATGAAAAACCTTTGAGACATCACATTTCAAACATACAATTTCAATATTATATTTTTTTTAATTATGTTTGATAACCTAAAACTGAAAAATAAAAATGGGGATTTGCATTTATAGGGATTTGTCTTGAGTGCACGATATAGCAACGTCGAATTCAGCTTTCTCGAAAGGAAAAGGACGTCAAATGTGTTACTTTGCTTAGGAAAACAGAGATAGCTATACTTTGATCTGGTTAGAGTAGAAGACAACGACCAAGGAATAGAAAAAGAAGAGCACAGACTGTCATACTGTCATATTACTGACAAATCGCAAACGGACATTGTTTGGTTATATTGACAAAGAACACGTGCGTATTACAGAATAGGAATAAATATTTCATTATTCTATAGCAGAAAAAGCTATTCTACTAAACACCGTTGGCACTTCGTGCATGCCTGGCAAATCCCAAACCCCAATATTGAAATCTGATTTTGAATACTTTCTGAAGGTAATTTGGGAAAATGATGAATCAAATCCATAATAATTATGTTCAAATTTGCATTTGCAGTAATAACCCAAATTCAGGAAAACCCCCATTCTGTGTTTTCGTCTATTACAGCTGGCGGAAAATAATTATGAGTCGTAATATAGTTCGCTAGCGATGAGAAGGCGTTGTTGCCAGACCTCACTTCAAGATGGAGTAATAATCCATAGACCATAGACAATTTGCGAACTATAAAGAAGCAAAGAGTGATGATTCTTATGATGGATAAAATAACCTGAAGACGCATCTTTTCTGAACTTTGTAATCCTATATCTTCCAAAGTATGAGAGACCGCCTATTTTCGATTGCAAATTTCGGTTCAAAAGAACACACTGCGTACATTGATGCAAATATCTAATAAATATCTTAGTTGTGGGAAACTTTGCGAGTTCACAAAAAAAAACTTACCACCAATCCAAATTTCGCCTCCCTGTACATTTCATCGCAAGTTCCATTCATTGGTTTGTCGCCAGAACCTTCAACGCATACACCGTCCCCAGTAGACCCAGGCGCAGCACACCAACCGCAGTACGCGTGCTTCAGGCAAACAGAGCACTGGTTGAAAGAATTGCAAGGCTCCGGGCAATACTGTTTGTCCTCCGTTTGAAGAACCAATCCGCAAACGCCCCCGGCGCAATACATCGGTTGGTATGAGGCAGAGATGCACTCGTCTATCTGGGTGGACCACCGACAATCTGCTGCGTCCAGGCATGTTGTGCACGTGGTGTAGTTCACGCAAGGTGGTGCGCAGGTTTTCACGTCGTTGGCTTGCTGCTCTTCGAGTACTGGATGCAGAAAAATGAAGAGGGTGATTTGATTCAGTGATACGACGTTTCAAATATTGAAGATCTTCACGCATATTTCTGCTGAGACGTTGAGAACGCTTGTATATTTAATGGATGGGAACTTTTTCGAAGATTCCCAGATTTTACTAGAACTTTTTTCTATCTTCTACAGAATGAAACAAATATCAGCTGTTTCATTATCCTCTACTACTTTGATATAAAAACCACAGCATTGTCGGGTGACATTCTACAGCTGCCTCAGATTCAGACGAAAAAATCAAATTTTTTTTCCAATCAGGAGAAGAAGCTCTACCGATTACGAAAATGAAATACAAATTTTTAGTTGTACGATGTACTTTTGCATTTTATAACACCGGATTCTGAAATCCGTAGAAAATACTTTTTTGTAAGACTAATATCAACAAGCTATTGATTGAAATAAAAACTTTTTTCTCAACTCAAATCTAATCTGGATATGAACAATTTTATTTATTCTGTTCAAGAACCTTGTTAACCTATAATCCATTCTCTTTTATACACTAACCCGGTTGGCCATGACATTCTGACACATTTCACCGTGTATATTTTGAAAATGTTAGGTTATAGTCATTTTCCTGCCAGATAACTAACCAACGTTGTCCTCTCTACATAGAGGTTGTAGTTTTTTAGTATTTTTCAAAATGTTAATTTACTTCTGGGAAAATAATGAATTTGAGAAAATATTATGTGAATTCAATAATTCCAAAGACCTGGCGAATGTTGAAAAAACTTTTTTCTCTGTTAATACTGGAAATATTTCACGTATATAAACATAGTTTGAATATTCATTTATGCTATTTTCTTGTACGGAAATCAAGAATCGAGTGTTGAAATTTTACTGACAAATTATGGATAGAGTAGTCCGTTACTTTGTGATAGTTCATTCGAAAGAAAAAAAAGTACTGGAATAACCCTGCAGTAAAACTCCTAAACGAACAGACGAACCTATGGAATTCCCCACTTTTCGAAATTCTTAAGAAACAAGCCTACAGAAGACATTTAAATACCTTGTTGCACAAATTCAAATACTTCAGTATGACAATGTTGGATAGCCTGTGATAAATTATGGATTCTAAATTATCAGGGTTACCATCTGAAAAAGCAGATTTCAATTTTTCAAAGCACTTCCTGATACTTTGTCTCTGCTTCTTCAAAACTACCTTTGGCATTTGACAATTGGCAACGTCTCTGGGAATTATTTTAACATTGCCGATATTTCACGAGTGCCAACCTGCGTTAGTTTTAAGTAAAAAAACTTGATAGACCTAAATCATGGCCAACCGGGATAGTTTATAAAAGTGAATGGAGTATAAGGCATAACATTGGTTACTACAATGTCGAAGATAATTACTCACATGGCACACAGTCTCTTTTTGAGTAGCTCCAATCACAACCTGGCAACTGATGACATTGAATACAATTAGTAGCAGCACACCTTGTGAATGGGCATTGTGACGGAGATATTCCTTCGCAAGATTGGTTTTGGGTACATGAGCCATCGCACCAGTGGCACCCATGGGCCTGAGCGCAGCTGAGACAATCTTGAAGCGATGAACAGTTCTTGGAAGCAGCAAGGGATTCTTGACAAAGTTTGCCTTGGTTCGATACTATCGAAGCTGATAATTCAGAAAGACATTCGTGATCATGATCATCAAAAAAAAATTATAATTTTATTGTACAATACAAGTTAAGAAAGGTTTAGAAATCTAAGAAAAACACACATTTCATACTAATAAGTTGAATCTTTCATTTTTGAAGAACATTTCGATTATCTAAAAGGGAAAAATAAATATGGGAATTTGAAATTCGTGTATGGTGCACCATATGGCAACATCGACTGCAGATAACAGGGATATAAGAGATCCTCAAATATGTCATATCATCTTATATTTATATTCTGCTTGTATGTTAGTTTTTTGTACTCATATTATATTTATTATTTCTTCAATTAAGTCATCCAGAAATTTGGACTAAATTTATTCGAATCTATTGATACATTGCCAACGTTTTGAACCTTTCCTGGTTGTTCTTCAAGGATCGTATTTAATTCGATTCTTTATTGAATTTATAACCATGGACCAACAAAATAGATTCATTATATTCAACAACCGAATAACCTCATAGACCTATAAAACTATATGGACATGGCTTAGAGAGAGAGGAAGCGAGCCGACAAAGATGGAACTAGGGCGGGCCAAACCATCATAGAATACGGCAAAAATAAGACAGATCAGTTTGAAGCATAGACTGTAATTGTAAGTTTATGTTTGAAATACATTTTTGTTCAAAAGTTTTGCAGTATTTCAAAGCAGATTATGTGCTATTCCATTCGGGATTACAATATGAAGACTGTATAGAAGATATAATTCCCATTTATTTGTGTTTTCGTGAGCGTTTTGAATAGAATTTGATTTCCTTCATTTTAAACCGGGTTCACTGGTGAATAATGGTAAATTTGTGTTGTGCCATCAATTGTACGAGGAGATATAAAATGAAAGTAAAATACAATAATTTGGAAAGGGAGCTAAAAAATCAAATGAATGTATAATTGCTATGAATCCGATAGCAGAAATGAATTTCGCACAGGTTTCTTCACTATTTAGTGCATTCTTATCTTTTGAGACCATCTAACGCAAAAAATTCAAAAGATGCGTTCACGCGAGCTGAGCGACTTTCGAGGCAATTTGATTCAGCTTCTCGCAAGTTTGGACGGTGTTGAGTGGTTCGCGTACTGTTCAAAACACCGTATATACTTGTGAGGCAGCTCAAAGCTCAATTAAATTGCTCCGGAAGCCGCTCAGCTCGCGTGTCTGTACTCTGATAAGAAAAAAATCATTTGGAGCTGGGAATACCGTCCTGAAACAAGCGACACAGGAGAATTCATAATATATTGTTATTGATTAATCATTTCGAATATTCATATCGGAGTTATGTTCACCTTCATCACCAATTTTCAAAACTTCAATGTGATCTAATATACCAAGAAGAAGTCATTTCCCCGGAGATTCCCTAAGTAAATGCTTGATTTTATCTCTGGATAGGCGTCATATTGTGCAAGTAAGATCATTCTTCATCTCACTCTCCATGAGCTATAGAATAACGGATATTGGTATCGTGTATCTTGTCTATGGTCTGCCCGATCCAGGTCCATCTCTCTCTCGGACCTCTCACTTGCTTCATTATCCCCATTCGACTCTTTGGAAATGAATTCGTACGCCGTGTCCAGAGAGTTTAATATGTTTAATATGTTAAACCTACATTAAACATGTGGGTTCTTTTCACAGTTAACAAAGCATTAACAAATAACACAATGTTTGGTTACAAATGACAAATATCATGAGTAGTACGAGCTATCCTACAAGGTGCTGTTGCCAACTTGTAAACAAGAAAGGAAGTGATACAAAAACGTATTTGTGAAAACCAAATTGAAATAGGTTCCATAAGAAATTCTAAAAGAATCATAAATGAACCAATAAAAATTAAGTTTGAATATGAATTCGTAGTAATGACTCAAATTGAGGAAAATTGCCCATTGAAGTAGACAAAAACACTCACAATTGGATTGAATATTGCCAAACGGACATTCCCTCTGGTTTGAATGGCACGTTTCTTGAATTATTTCGTCACCTACTCTGATTGCACAATAAGCACAGCCTGCCACCCTGAGACAACTATGTTTCGTTGTCCATAACACGCAGATGTCTTCGGGAAGTTCCAAACGAAGAACGCTACATTGACTGTCTGCACTCCAACCTCCGATTATGTAAGCGGCATCCCCATCTGGTTCTACTGCGATTGCCTGTGCGTAAGTATGTACCGGAAGGGGGCCCACTTTTTCCAGAGCTGAAAACAGATTTTTGGAAAGATCATTCGATAAGAGTGGTCTAGGGTCAAGACAAATCTTTCGTTAAGAGTGATATATAATCGAGGGAGATCTCGGGCTTACTAGTTCTATACTATACTAATTGAATAAGGTGACGCTGGGTCGAAAAGGTCGTCCCACATATCAGCGATCTCCTTCGTACGAAAGCGTAGAGGGGCCATGGTAGAATTTTATTGAAGAATTCATACAATAATGTATGAATTCATACTTAAAAGTATGAATTCATACTTTTTTTTATGAATTCATACTTAAAAGTATGAACTCATACAAAAATGTATGAATTCATACTTAAAAGTATGAGCTCATACAAAAATGCATGAATTCATACTTTCAAGTATGAATTCATAGAAAAAAGTATGAATTCATAGAAAAAAGTATGAATTCATACATTTATGTATGAATTCATATGACTGAATATTTTCTCAATTCGTCTGCTGATAGTGCGGATGAACTTGCCTTTCTCTTGGTTGGATCTATTTGCAGCTTCCGACGCCTAGCATTTTTTGCAGCTCTTGCGTTGACAAATTCTATGCCAGAGAATGGATTAAATTTGCGATTATACCTTTCGAAAAAATATTCCTGCAACTGCTTAGCTGTAGAGTTCCATTGAACTTTGATAACACTCTCCTTGTAGTCCTGGGAGTTCTTTTTTCGCATGTTGAAGACACAGTCTTCAAGAATAAGCGCCAGTTCTTCCACAGGTATATCCGCTCTGTCGAAATCATACACTTTTTCTGCACAAAAGTTTATAAACTGCTTCCAAACACTTCGTTTTCGTAGTATTCGCGGGTGTCAACTTGTTAATATGCTGGTGAATATTTTCTTTACTTTCTTTATGGTAACCAAATAATCAAATCGACAAAACCTTCCATGTTTTGCAAGTATTTGATGAAGAGGAGAATTGATGTTGTGGCAAATGAACACATTTGGTGTGGAATTTTCTTATCGAATACCACACGAGGTCAAATTAAATCCGGAATTTTTTTTTCGCTGATGAATATTTTTAGAAAATTAATTTATTTATTTATTTATTAACGGGATAAACCCCATTTTACAAACGGACAATACAATAATAATAATTAATACAACCTAATACATATCGAAGTATAATACAAAACTTCCAGAAAAAAAAAACTTCACAGATCATAACGAATTTCGATTGACATAACGCACAATGGAGGGGTAACTGAGGCAAAAAAAAGTCTATGCCTGTTCTACTGGCAGTGTTTACATGTTGCGAGATTCTTGGAATTGGCGAAAAAATTTGACATCTAGTGGTATTTACTAGTGAAAACTTTCTTTTCAACTTACATTCAGACATCAGATTGAACCACTGGTTGCAGTTGTAGGAGTAGGCATATAAAGTATCAGTTATATTCCAACTTTGGGTTTTGCCTCCCATTACCAACATATAAGTGTTTGTAGTGATTGCAGAATGCAGAAACCTCGGTCTCGGCTGAAATTAAAATACTCGATCATACATCAAAGATTTCTATACGGAATACGTGTCTTACCAGGTGGGAAGACCCTAAGCTATTCAGTTCTGTCCAGGTTTTCGTTTGATATTCTAGCATATACAAATTATTCGACATGGAATACTGCTGTTTATCGTATATTTGTCCACCAAACACGTAAAGACTGTTGGTTTGCTGATGGAAAACGGTGGTGTGACCGTATATACCCTTAGGACCATTTCCCTTGGTTAACCACCTGGCCCAAGATTCTTTTTCGACGAAAAATTCCCAAACAGTGTTGAGGAATCCATTACGACTTGATACACCACCTGAAATAAACCTGATCATTAATACAGCTCACTTTGAATTTGAAATAGCGTAATAGTAGTTGGCTGTAAGAAAAATATTGGCAGATTCGATTTTTTTTGGTAGTTAAACGCATAAAAATGTTAAAAATCTGCAATAATTCAGATATTTAATATTGTCCGATATTTCCAAGAAATAAAATCGTGAAAATACATCAACTAATCATGTGATACTGAAAGCGCATCAGAGCTCGTGACGTCACGGGGTGCAATACGTAAACAAATACATTCATACTTCGAATCTCCAGTGTGGATAGATAATCCGAATTAATAATTTCCATAATTTTGCTATGAAATCGTTGATTTTTATTTGGTGTCTGAAGTTTGCGTAATCTAACCAACAATCACCTATGGAAGCAAGTTTTCTAGAGAGAAATAGTAGTAGTTCATAGTGGGTTTAATTGTTTCTATCGGCAGCCAATTTTTCCTCTGAAGAACTACGAACATCGAAAACCTCTGTGTAACAACATACGATTAAAGTCTTCGAGAAATTACTAATCTGTCATAAAAAAGTAAATAAACGTTTAGATTATGGGTAGGTATCAACAATTATTGTTTCTTTCCCAGGCAAATGAACTAACGGTTTCCTGGAGTGTTTTCAAAGAGATGTACTTGTAATCATCCATAGAATCTATTTCATGGAATTACTTCCAAAATACTTGTTGACAGTTAAACATAAGCTATACTCCATTCAATTTTATAAACTATCCCGGTTGGCCATGATTTAGGTCTATTAAGTTTTTTTACTTAAAACTGAGTCAGGTTGGCACTCGTGGAATATCGGCAGTGTCAAAATAATTCACAGAGACGTTGCCAAATGCCAATTTCTACTTTCAATCTCAACATAATCATCACGCTTGGAAACTAAAAATGCCAAAGGTAGTTTTGAAGAAGTAGAGACAAAGTTTCACGAAGTGCTATGTAAAATTGAAATCTGCTGTTTCTGATAGTAACCCTGATAATTTGGAATCAATAGCGGCGGTAGCTCAGTGGTTAGAGCGCTAGCCCCATGATCGTAAGGTCTGGGGTTCAAACCCTCGGCCGGGAAATAACTTTTCCGGTTTTCAGGGGACCGTCCAACCATTCGCTGTTGGGTAAACAATTAACAGTGCTGTTCCTAACGTGGCGCAAGGAATTAGTAACAAAGCCTACACAGAACACACCCGGTATCCTAACTCGCACAAGCTTTAAGCTTCTGAGGGGTTTCATTGAAGCCTAGGATAGTCGGAAAAAATACAAAAATACAATACAATAATTAATCACAAGCTTTCCAACATTTTCGACGTCTGTGAGTGAGAAGCCAGTGTATTGTTCACGTAGATTCCTAAGAACTTGGTCAATTGAGTTAGTTCTTTGAAGGTGACACAGGTTTTGTAGTACTACAACATTTTTATACTGGATTATTTCAAGTTGTGCAACGAAAGGTATTCAAATGTCTTCATTATACTTATTTCTTGAGAATTTCGAAAAACAGGGAATTCAATAGGTTTGTTTGTTTAGAAGTTTTACTGCAGGGTTATTCGAGTACTTTTATTTTTTTTTTTGAATGAACTATCACAAAGTAACTACTCTATCCATTATTTTTCAGTAAATTTCAACACTCGATTCTTGACTTCCGTACAAGAATATAGCATAACTGAATATTCCAACCATGTTTATATACGTGAAATATTTCCAGTCTCAACAGAGAAAAAAGTTTCTTCAGCATTCGCCAGGTCTTTGGAATTATTGAATTCACATAATATTTCCTCGAATTCATTATTTTCCCAAAGTAAGTTCACATTTTGAAAAATACGTAATTACCACGACCTCTATGTGAAGAGGACAACGTTGTGTAGTTATCTGACAAGAAAATGACTATAACCTAACATTTTCAAAATATACACTGTGAAATGTGTCAGAATGTCATGGTGAACCGGGATAGTTTATAAAAGTGAATGGAGTATAGATATTTAATGCTAACCAAAAAATACCAAGTTTGCTTTATACTGAAATATCAAGATTGCGGGTAAAATATCCCTTATCGAACCATATAGAAAGCAGTTTTTGGAAGATTGCCAACTACCCTATTAATATGGACAGAAAAGCTCGCATTGGACTTACCTATCAATATCAAACTCTCCATAGAAATATTCCGATAAGAGGTCAATGTGTGTCCAGCAACGGCAGGTGGCCATTCAAACGTCTGCTTGATTTCACCCCACCGTTGATTGGGAATATCGAAGGTCCATAAATCTGATAGTGTCCTATTTGTGGCTGCTTTTCCTTGTTTCGTTAGTCCTCCATAAACATAAATTGATTGCCTGGAAACAATTCCAGGTTATTTCTGTGCAGAGTTGAATATCTACCACTGTTGTAGTAGATAATAATAATAATAATAATAATAATGTTTATTTGTCACCCAAAACATCATACATAACAGAAAGGTTTTAATATTAAACAAATAAACATTCAGTTTCCCACAAAAGTTTGAAACTTGTACGTGGGCAGTACATATAAAAAAAAATACTTTTCTTTGATGTTCATTGGAAGTATATTGTAAAGTAAAGGTGCCAGGTAAGTATGCGATTTTAAACCAATAGTCTTCTTAGGTTTAGGTAAAGGGATGGTCGGTAATTTTATTTATAGCTCAAAATTATTATATTTCATAGACTTTTATGAATTGTTGGGACGAATTTTATAACTTATTGGTAAAACCGCAAATTTTTCTGTCGCGAAGATATTCAGGTCGATTCTGTTTGCGTGTTGGTATCAACCTTACTATTTAAGTCATATTGCTATCTTTCTAATTTATAGCAATATGGCCATGATGTTACGTATTCTGTTCTGAGGATTATAGCAATGTTTGTTATGAATTTTATCATAGCAATATTGCTATCATGGACTTCCATAATCGGTGATTTTAGATCTGACAAAACTGTATTTTGGGACTTTACAACTACAAGGAAGAAGAAAATATCCCTACTTCGTTAGTTTTTTTAATGATTTCGCATACATAACCTCTTCTACGGCTTTCAGTATTCATATAAACATCAACATAAAAAATGATAGGAAACAAAAAGAGTTAAATTGACCAATAATCAATTTCCTGGATACTAAAAGAATATTGGTTACCAGAAATCAAATGCAGCAATTTTATTCAGGCGTTAATAATTCGAAATTCGATAAACTTTTTTGTTGCCACCTCAAAGGGATTGCTGTTGTTGAGGTGATTAGAATAATAGTCTCAGCTGTTGTTGTCTACTAAGCCCGTATTTTAGTCTAAGAATTTTCCTTGAAATTAAATATTCTAGAGAACCTTGGACACATTTCCATTAGCATATACTTTTTTTTTTCATGTAATCATCGACTTATTCAAAAATGTTACGAAACAGAAAAACCAATTAAATTCAAATTGACCAATTTCCTGGATACCAATAGAATATTGGTTTCCAGAAATCAAATGCAGTAGTTTTACGCAGGCGTTAATGATTCGAAATTCGATGAAATTTTCTATTGGCAATTCAAAAGGATGGCTGTTGTTGAGATCATTAGAATAATCATCTCAGCTGTTGTTTAGTATGCCGGTAATTTAGTCTAAGAATTTTCCTTAAAATATAATATTCAAGAGAACCTTGAAAAAATTTCACCACATACTTCCCTATCTTCAATATTTTCGAATTCTTGGATGAAATAATACTGAAACAAATGGATCCCTGTAAGATTCTCTTCCTAACTCATCTTGTTATAAAGCATAGCAAGTACTATTTTGATGTTGCTAAGATAGCAATATTGATAGCAAGATTCTTGTTAAAGTGACAGTTCATATTGCTCAAAATCGTGGGTCAGAATACCAATAATGCCAATCTTGTTATGATAGCAATATCTTTTTCCTAGCAATATTGCTATTTGCAAACAGAATCGACCTGATTGATTAGATATTTGCATCATCTGAATTCGACGTTGCCATATCGTGCACTCAAGACAAATCCCTTCGAATGCAAATCCCCATTTTTATTTTTCAGATTTAGGTGATCAAACATTTTTTTTAAAATATAATATTGAAATTATACCTTTGAAATATGACGTTCTAAAGGTTTTTCATGAAAATTACTCCATTTTCGTTTAAAGGAAAAACCCCCATTTATACTAAGAATATACGATATTCAATGGAAAAAATTAAGAATACCGGACAACTACTTTTAGACTTTTAAAAGATTGTTAATAAATCTCGAAGTGAAGTCTGGCAACAACGCCTTGTAATCGCTGGCGAACGTGTATGATTATGATAAATATTTCCCGCTAGCTGTCATAGACGAATACACAGAATATGTTTTACATGAATTCTCAGTTAGTTTCGATTTCAACCAAAAACTTTCAACACTATATGAAGAATGAAAGAGGTACTACCTTGAATGTATTAAATCAGCCCCGTGGAAATACCTCCCAAGTGGCATCTTAGCGTCGAAAGTGGACTCGACGGTAACTTGAGTCCAAGTACTGTTTCTTGTGTCGAACAATCTTATGTCGTTCAGAGGTCCGTGGGATAAAGATAGACCCCCGAACATCCATATGGAACCTCTCCTGTCGGAGGTCAATGAGTGTCCGAAACGGGGAAGAGTTTTTCTCAGATGTTCCAAGTTGTCCGCTAGTCTTTTGGTGTTGAAAAGTTCTGTGAAAAGGATTTGAGTACCAGTGCCCCTGAAAAAAATATCATTCATCAAAGATTTTATAAGAAAGATGTTATTCTTTAGAAGATTTTTTGGGGGTTTTCACTCCCAACCATACTGTAAAAATTAAATAAAATTGTTTTTTTATGGGGAACGCCCTTGCGGATTGCAGGATTGAGGTATTTTGTTTCTTGGAAAACAGATTCCCTAATGAGAACAATCCCGAAACAATACAAGATAAATAATTAAATAATAAGTACTGAACCGAAATCCGTAAAACTTGGTAGAAAAATCGTGTGTCACTCGGAATTGATCCTCCAAGCTTTTCAGCAGTATCGGTGTACCCTAAGGGCTCAAAACTGAGGGGAGTAGGAGGGAAAAAAAAATATATCTCGAAAAATTACCATTGAATTCTCATGAAACTCTCAACGTTGATTACTGTTGCATAACTCAACCTAAAAATTTTCACTCGGATGATTTCCGACCAGTGGTCCCAGAGTTATAAAGAAAAACGCTGCAACTTGTGTTGTGAAAAACCAATGAGTTATGAATAATATATAAGTTTTATTTAAGATATCAATGGGATTGGGTTTAACTGCGAAAATAATCAACCCTTGCGTAAAATTTGCAGCGTTTTAGATTGGATCCATATCAGAACAAAGGCAAACTTCGAATACAATTCTGCTATCATTCCTGGCCTATGAAAGAATAAAAATTAACTAGAGCCTTTACTCCTTCCACTTTCATAAAATCAATCGGTGGGCCAAGAAAATTTGACACAGTTCACTCTGCGTTATTGAAAATTGTAGATTATGGTAATTTTCCAGTCAGATTATTACGCGGCTTTGCTCATTCTAAGCTACGCCAACCTGGCTGAGTTCTTGTTGAAAAGTGATAAACCTATTCCAATACCTACCAACTGACTGTAAAAACATGAATGTATATTCCATTCACTTTTGTAATATATGATATGCGCATGATTTAAATATCGACTAGGTTATTAGGTTCAAACATATGTATATTCAAGTAGTCTTAAGAGGGTATTCGAAGTTACATGTATTCGGGATCAATAAGAAATAAAAACGAATTAATTCGGATAATTAAATCTGTATATAAGTTCATGTTGTTTTACTATGGACATGACAACTTTTATAAACTATCCCGTAGGCCATGATTTAGGTCTATCAAGTTTTTTTACTTAAAACTGACGCAAGTTGGTACTCGTGAAATATCGACAATGTCGAACTAATTCTCAGCGACGTTGCCAAATACCAATGCCTATTTCTACTAAAAATGCCGAAGGTAGTTTTGAAGAAGCAGAGACAAAGTATCAGGAAATGCTATGTAGAATTGAAATCTGTTTTTTCTGATAGTATCCCTGATTATTTGGAATCAATAATTTATCACAAGCTATCCAACCTTTTCGACGTATTTGAGTGAAAACCCAGTGTATCCTTCACATAGAATCCCAAGAACTTTGTAAATTGAGTTAGTTCTTTTAAGGTGACACAGGTTTTGTAGTACTACTACATTTTCATACTGGAGTATTTCAAGTTGTGCTACAAGGTATTTAAATGTCTTCTGTAGACTCATTTCTTGAGAATTTCGAAAAATTCCATAGGTTTGTCTGTTCGTTTTGGAGTTTTACTGCAAGGTTATTCGAATACTTTCATTTTTTCTCAAATGAACTATCACAAAGTAACGGACTGCTCTATCAATTATTCTTCAGTAAAGTTCAACCTCCCGGATTATTGATTTCCGTACAAGAAAATAGCATAACTGAATCTTCCCACCATGTTTATATACGTCGAATATTTCCAGTGTTAACATAGAAAAAAGTTTCTTCAACATTCTCCAGGTCTTTGGAATTATTGAATTCACATAATATTTTCTCAAATTCATTATTTTCCCAAAGTAAATTCACATTTTAAAAAATACGTATTTACTACTACCTCTATGTAGAGAGGACAACGTTGTGTACTTATCTGACAGGAAAATGACTATAACCTAGCATTTTCAAAATATACACGGTGAAATGTGTCAGAATGTCATGGCCAACCGGGATAGTTCATAAAAGTGAATGGAGTATAGTAGACATCTTTTTGCAGACAAAGCTGAAACGAAATAGCAGCAGTAAAACCACCAGCTTTATAGATAACACGGTATCTATGGTTCTTTGCGTTTGATCGATAACTCAACATCTATCAATTAACGAATGCTAAGCAACCACAAAAATATCGAATCTGTCATACTTGACAGTTTCCTGAACCTTATGGAAGAAAATGACGAAGGCTGCTTCAAATCACATGGATCAAGATCCTTACAAATACGTTGGCGATTCTATCCCTCTGCTATCGAAATATGACCTTCCTATAACGCATCTAGATTTTTCCTACGTGGAAAAATGCGACAACGGAAGAGAGTTGGAGAAAATTTTACACGTTTTGAAATCGGGAGAAGAGGGGTACTATCCGGAATTGATGAAGGCTGTGGAGAACAAATTAAAAATAATCTATCCGAAAAGCAAATTTTTGAGGAATATATCGAAGGTTTTATCTAAAGAAGAAGTGAAAACGGAAGAATGGAAAGAGATAACGAAAGATCTGAACGAATGGGTAGTGGATATAGCTAAAAATAATAGGGAGTTGGAACTTCAAAAGGTTAGTATTTTCATAGTTTTTAAGAAGTATCAATCTTCAAGAAAGTGACAATAAATAACGAGACTCAAAATCATATTCTGGATAATGTTTTAATACCAGCTATTGAAAAAGGATTTCACATCTAAACTCAATAAATAATAGATGGAAAGAGAAAAAATAATAAAACTAGAAGAAGGTATGAGATCATAGGAGAACAAAATCGAAGTTCATTATTTATACTGTTCTACATACCGGGTAGAAGTAGATGTCTCTTATGAAACTTATATTGAATCCATGATGTTCTTTACGTCGTGATTGAAAAATACGAAAAATATAGTTTATAAAAACTGATGATAAATAAAATCATGATTCCATGGAAAGTCTGGTTCATAGACACGGAGACATAGGGCCGTATTTATAGTTGTTCCTTGAGGCTTCCTTACTGAAGGCCGCCTTGAATTTGCTTTTCTATGGAAACAAATACAAGTTTGTTTGCATAGAAACATAGAAAAGCAAATTCAAGGCGGCCTTCAGTAAGGAAGCCTCAAGGAACAACTATAAATACGGCACATAGTCTCAGTATCTATGCTCTAGTCACAAAATAAAAAAAACTCTCTGTATTATGTGGTCCAGGGGTGCGTTCAGATATGCTTAACCCGGTAGACAAAAATCGAAAGGTAGGATTTCACTTGTTGTACATTAATTCTAACCATAGGTTCCTGTCATCAAATGAAACAATTTTTTTATTTATCATTTTTTAAGATTCGGCTCCAGCAAAAAGATACAGGCTGTTTAAATTTACAAAAAAAACAATTTTTCTTCTGTAGCTTTGAAATGGTATCTCCGAATGAGATGAATTTTAGTTATGACAGATATTCTTCAGTAATCACTTTCAACCTATTTCAAACAGTTTTCGAGTTATAGACTCACTGATTCATAAACCTATTCGAGATTAGCATGTAGAATACATATGAAGAATTTCTCCTAAAATGCACCGTTTTGCAGATATTCAACGTTGAATATTATGAAATCGGATAAATTTTCGAAAAATCACCTTATATTTATAGATTCACCCCTGATCTAGTAAAGAAAGTAAATTAAGTTCGGTTCACGTTTATCCGGACCATAGAATACACATAAATATCCATCTATTTCGCATAGAAATAATTAAGTTATATGCTATTTCGTGATCATACCAAAGACCTAACCATAACATTCATAGACATAGAATAACATATTATTATAAGTCTAGAGAATATTCTTCGGTTAATTAATTGATTTCATAAATGAAAAAGTATAATTATGGAGTTTTCAATATGAGAATGGGCGAGGATGGAATGTAATCATATAGTGGAATGAAATTGGATATTGCTTAAACATCGAGTTGAAGATCAGTGTTTCAAGTCCAGTGTAGCGAAATGTTTTCCTTGCGATAATATCGCAAATGCACCAAATCATAAGAATTAAGTGAGTAAATGAGTGTTCTCAATCTTGTTTCTTTGAAATTCCAACCTTGAATTGGTTATTCTCCAGAAGAAATCACCGTAAGAGATATCTGTGGTGAACTTGCAAACAAAGCGCAGGAGTGTATTAGCTCATTGAGAAATGTGTAAATGCTTATAACTTTTCACCTGAGCCGAATCTGGAAAAATGGCAAAGGAAAAAAGTGTTTTATTTTATGAGAGCAATGTATGGTTAAAATTGATGTACAACTTTAAGACTCACCCTGTATAAGTCTCAGAGGCAGAAATTATATATTTCTTGCCCTGAGATACGAGCAGTTTGGGCGTTAACAACTATTTAATCTGATTTTGAAATTATAAACATAACCCAAACTTCTCACTCCTGTCAATATAAACTATAAAGCGCATGCGGGATGGTTCGAAACCCGGTAAAGTTTTCCCAAGCATCTGAATGCTTAATTTGAGACCTGTACTAGCACAGGGGCGGATCCACAAAAATAGGAAAGTTGCTCGAATTTTTAGCAGATTTCCTGATATTCAACATCGAATATCTCGAAAAGCGACTTAAGATAAACTCTAATTGCATTCTTCATGCTAATTTCGTATAATTTTATGAATCAGCGAGTCCACAATCCTAAACTCGTTTTGAGTAGAAAAACAGTGATAACTAGAGAATATGTGTCCTAGTTATAAAAAACTTCACATCAAAATTCATTCCATTCGTATTAATCATATCGAAGCTACAAAAGAATATAGGACATTTTCTTTGAATTTCAACAACCTGTATTTTTTACCGGAGCCGAATCTTGAAAATATGTAAATGAAGAAAGTGTTCTGTTTAATTAGGGGAATCTATTGTTAAAATTAATATACAACTTAAAGACCCACCCTGTTCGTGTGAATTGACGTTTATTATTAATTAAGATTATTATGCCTTGATTTTGCAGGGACAAAAATTACCTTCCCATAAAGAGCATACAAACATCCGTCACCCTCAAAAAATACCCGAAGAACCAAAAATAAAACCACAAAAAATCAAATCGACAGACTACGCCGCATGGGATAAATACGACCCAGATGCCGAACTACTAGAGATAGCCTTGAAAGAGGAAAAAATACAAAAGGAACTAAAACACATAAACCCCAACACGAAAAAAAATAAAAAAGTAAAGTTTAACTTATTCGCGTCGGACGTCGAAGCAAAATCTGAAGCCAAATACGAAAGAGAAAAAGGAAACGAATATTTCAAGGCCGGCGACTACAACTCGGCGCTGGGACACTACTCGGCTAGTCTGGAATGCTTTCACACTGTCGAAGCCTTCAATAATAGGGCCATGGCCCACTTGAAGTTGGAGCGATACGAAGATGCGATTGAAGATTGCGACGGTGCTTTGAATTTGGAGCCTCTTAATTTAAAGGCCCATTGGAGGAAAGCTATGGCCTTGGACGTTTTGGGAGAGTTCGATAAGGCTCTGGAATGTATCGAGATCTGTGTCGATATCGACCCGAATCATGAGAAGATTCAGAACTTGGCGCACGAGATAAGGGGAAAAAGTAAAAAGACGAATGGTTGTAAGAGGAGAATGCGCGTGGAGAACGTGACTCATGTAGAAGAACAGGTTTCTGAAGGTGATCATGTATACAATCAGGTCGATTCTGTTTGCAAATAGCAATATTGCTAGGAAAAAGATATTGCTATCATAACAAGATTGGAATTATTGGTATTCTGATCAACGATTTTGAACAATATGGTCTGTCACTTTAACAAGAATCTTGCTATCAACATTGCTATCTTAGCAACCTCAAAATAGTACTTGCTATGCTTCATAACAAGAAAGTTTAGAAAAGGAATCTCTCAGAGATCCATTTGTTTCAGTATTATTTCTTCCAAGAATTCGAAAATATTGAAGATAGGGAAGAATGTGCTAATAGAAATGTGTTCAAGGTTCTCTAGAATATTTAATTTTAAGGATTCTTACACTAAAACACCGGTATAGTAAGCAACAGCTGACCTGATTATTCTAATGATCTCAACAACAGCCATGCCTTTGAATTAATCAACAGAAAAGTTCATCGAATTTCGAATTATTATCGCCTGCATAAAATTGCTGCATTTGATTTCTGGAAACCAATATTCTATCGGTATCCAGGAAATAGGTCAATTTGACTTCAATTGGTTTTTCTGTTTCATAACATTTTCGAATAAGTCGATGTTTACATGAATAAAAAAAAGTATATGCTAATGTAAATGTGTTCAAGGTTCTCTAGAATATTATTTAATTTCAAGGAAAATTCTTAGACTAAGATACAGGCATAGGCAACAGCTGAGATGATTATTCTAATCATCTCAACAACAGCAATACTTTTGAAGTGCCAACGAAAAAGTTTATCGAATTTCGAATTATTAACGCCTGAATAAAATTGCTGCATTCGATTTCTGATAATCAATATTTTATTGGTATCCAGGAAATTGGTTATTGGTCAATTTGACTTGTTTCGTTTCCTAACATTTTTTATGTCGATGTTTACATGAATAAAGAATGCCGTAGATAGAGGTTATGTATGCGAAACCATAAAGAAAACTCACGAATTAGGGTTATTTTCATCTTCCTTGTAGTTCTAAAGTCACAAAATACAGTGTTGTCAGCTCTAAAATCACCAATTATGGAAGTCTATGATAGCAATCTTGTTATGACAAAATTCATAACAAACATTGCTATAACACTCGAAACAGAATACGTAACATCATGGCCATATTGCTATAAATTAGAAAGATAGCAATATGACTAGAATAGCAAGTTTCATAGCAATACGCAAACAGAATCGACCTGAATATCCTAAAAAAACACTGAAAATGAATGAAATGAAATCAGCAGAATTCAAATTCGTTGGCGAAAAAAGTTAGAAATTTTTTTGAAATTGTTTATATCACACGATCATCACGAAATTCCTCACAAAATTTTGCGTCGGCCTTTGCCAACCAGTTAACAAGTTTCATCAGGATTCGATCAGTATCGATCGAGATGATATTTCAGAATTAACGATCAACGCGAAAATTAAAATCGGATCGTATTGAAATTTGGTGTAGTGCTATTAAATATTGGCTTCAAGGTCTATGCAAACCTTCATTTGAATCTGAGAATAACTTCCCAAAAAAAATTTCAACAATAATTTGGAAAATTTTCGAAATAGTATATTATTCAACAACCATATTATGACTGCTATTATTCACGAGAGTGAAGTTAGCAAATCAATCAAGTAAATAATTGCAATTATATGTGTGTAAAATACTATACTTTGTCCACGACTTCATTTGTAAAATTGTGATAATTCCGCATTTTCAACAACCTACAATAGCGTTGTCAGAATGGACAACTTCATTTTCTGTGATTGCTGGAAGTTGTCAAGCTTACGAGAAACGTTGAAATGTTCACTTAATCTATGGAGTGTATAATATTCATTATACACTCCTATTATCCACGGCCTTGAATAATGACTGTCATTTCCCTTCAACTAGAGAAAAATGACAGTCGTTAATCAAGCCCGTCGATAATAGGCGTGTATAATGAATATTATACACTACATGCATAAATCAAGGGAAAAGTTGGACATTTCTCGTCCTCTATTTGTCAAGGGCAGTTTCTTGCAAAACAGATTGCCTGATGAACAATACAGGAACAATACAAACGATAAACAGAGCGAACTGTGACGTTTAAGGGTTCAAATCTTCTTTCATCAGACAAAGCAGAAAATTTCAAGAATTATTTTCTTTCGATTGGAGACTTTTGTCGAAAAGTGAGGCTGTTTTCTGTGTGTGATAGATTTGTGTAATTCTTCCAATTTTCTGAAACAAACGATCGAAAAAGGCCCATACCTTTCCTTCAAGTATCGATTAAAGCTTATTATGAGAGGATTTCGCATTATTTTGTAGTTTTTTCTGGGTTTTCACTCCCAATATCTGAAACAGAACTATTTAAAATTAAATACAAATTTTTATTCAATTTTTAATAGTTCTGTTTCAGATATTTGGAGTGAGAAAAAACTAAAATATGATGCAAAATCCTCCCGAAATAAGCTTTAATCGATACTTACAGAAAATGGAGTTGACAATGAATTCCTGAATTTGGGTTATTACTGCAAATGCAAATTTGAACATCATTATTTTGGATTTGATAAATCATTTTCCCAAATTACCTTCAGAAAGTATTCAAAATCAGATTTCAAGATTGGGGTTTGGGATTTGCCAGGTATGCACGAAGTGACAACGGTGTTTAGTAGAATAGATTTTTCTGCTATAGAACAATGAAATATCTATTCCTATTCTGTGGTACACACGTGTTCTTTGTCAATATAACCAAACAGTTTTCGTTTGCGCTTTGTCCGTAATATGACAGTATGACAGTTTGTGCTCTTCTTTTTCTATTCCTTGGTCGTTGTCTTCTACTCTAACCAGATCGAAGTATAGCTATCTCTGTTTTCCTAAGCAAAGTAACACATTTGACGTCCTCTTCTTTCCGAGAAAGCTGAATTCAACGTAGCCATATCGTGCACTCAAGACAAATCCCTTGAAATGCAAATCCCCATTTTTTATTTTTCAGTTTTAGGTGATTTTTTAAAAATATAATATTGAAATTATATGTAACATAATCACAAGGACGAATATCCGTCGATAACTCAACAAATATTCCCCCTTGATCAGAGCTAATCATCCAATCAACCAAAACACCTACACTGAAGAAGCGGATCCAAGTAGAATGACTACAGCTGTTTCACAATTGACGATCAATAACAATTGTGAAACAGCTGTAGTCATTCTACTTGGATCCGCTTCTTCAGTGTAGGTGTCTTGGTTGATTGGATGATTAGCTCTGATCAAGGGGGAATATTTGTTGAGTTATCGACGGATATTCGTCCTTGTGATTATGTTACATATTATTGCTGGAGCTCTGTTCTTCTCCGAGAAACCAATTCCTATCTTTATTGAAATTTTATGTTCGAAATGTGATGTTCTAAAGGTTTTCCATAGAAATTACTGCATTTTCGTTTAAAGGAAAAACCCCCATTCTGACAACTCTATTGTAGGTTGTTGAATATGCAGAATTATTCCAACCTTACCTTACCTAGTTCAAAATATTATGATCTCAATGTTTTCAAAAACCTAAATTTATAACTATCAAATTCCCTTATTGAATTTCAGCTACGACATACAACAAAAAAGTTTTAGTTCCAATTCCTGGAACGAGTACAATGGCCGAACCATATTTTATTGAGTGCAGTCAAGAAGATGTGAAATCCATAACGAACATATTGTACTTGAAAAGATGCGAACAAGAAATACCACCACGTCTACTAGATGGCGTAGGTCGTTCTATTACAAGCCATGTATATTCAAATAATGGACAACTAGATCATAATCCTACCAACAAAGAAGATCCCGTATTAGATGATCCCTCAAATTTATCAGTGGTAACAAGAAAACAAGATGACATTTTGACGAAAAGAAGAAGTAAGAAATCTCCCAGAAGTATGAAAAACTCAATAGAGGTAAAAAATATGTGTACCATTTACATTCTAAACTTTAAAATTTCGGAGTCCAGCAGATAATGATCCGGTTTTTGGCTTGTTGTATTCAATTCGGTCTCCTGAATACAAATCTGCAATCAAAATGTGGCGCTCTAGCTTATTTTCGAAGATATGGGCCCCCAAAGTTCCAAAATGTCACCTCTTCAGTTCACATTTTCCACCATAAAAGGCTTTCATCACTTCCCTTTTATAGATCACAAATCACCTTCGAACCTTTTTACAATCATAAGTAGCACTTTCTCGCGATAATATTCAATATTACAGTGAAAATTATCGAAAATATCGGAACACCATTTAACCTCAAATTACACTGAATTTCAATTCTTTTGAAGTGAAGTTTGGCATTGCCGCAATTTCAACTTTGGGGTAAATTACAGAATCAGCTGATCGAAGCTGTCAAAGCGCATGCGATTAATACACGACCGCTATCCAAGGAATTGGCGCCAATGCCAAACTTCACCTTTAGTATGAGGAACATTTACCAAAATGAAGAGGTGACATTTTGGAACTTTGGGGGCCCATATCTTTGAAACTAAGTGAGAGCGCCAAGTTTTGATTGCAGATTTGAATTCAGGAGATCGAATTGAATACATTAAGCCAAAAACCGGATCAATATCTGCTGGACTCCGAAATTTTAAGGTTTACCTAAAAAACTATTATTGCAAATACGAATATAAACCAATTATTAATTTTTAGATTGAAAATTTAAATGATAAGAATGCAGGAGGTGAACCACATAGAAGCGATGATTCGATAACTTTACCTGAAGATATTTATTCTCCATATGAGTTTTTGAAAACGTGGAATAATGTTCGGGACGATGTATCATTGAAAAAACAAGCTCACATTATTAGAAACATGGATATGCAACAAATAGTGGAAGGTAAGAATGATATTGAACACAACAGATATTCAATGCAAGAGGGAATATTGTGTCCCTAAACTATCATCATAATCTATAATTCATTCACTCTTATAAGGTCGATTTGTAGGCCTTGGGATAGTTCCATCAAGATTTTGTAACTAAAACTGATTCAGGTTGGCAGTCGTGAAATATCTTTAAAGCCAAAATAATTCGGCGATATGGTTTAGTTTAGTTACATACAGCTATGACTACAAACTTGATGTAGAACCGACAACGTCGCGTAGTTACATAACCTCCAATGAGGGTTTTTCCTTTACATGAAAATGCAGTAATTTTCATGAAAACCCTTCAGAATGTCACATTTCGAACATACAATTTCAATATTATATTTTTAAAAAAATGTTTGATCACCTAAGACTGAAAAATAAAAATGAGAATTTGCATTTATAGGGATTTGTCTTGAGTGCACGATATGGCAACGTCGAATTCAGCTTTCTCGGAAAGAGAAGGACGTCAAATGTGTTAGTTTGCTTAGGAAAACAGAGATAGCTATTCTTCGATCTGGTTTGAGTAGAAGAAAACGACCAAGGAATAGAAAAAGAAGAGCACAGACTGTCATATTACTGACAAATCGCAAACGGAAATTGTTTGGTTATATTGAGAAAGAACACGTGTGTACCACAGAATAGGAATAAATATTTCATTATTCTATAGCAGAAAAAGCTATTCTACTAAACACTGTTGTCACTTCGTGCATGCCAAGCAAATCCCAAACCACAATTTTGAAATCTGATCATGAATACTTTCTGAAGGTTATTTGAGAAAATGATGAATCAAACCCATAATAATTATGTTCAAATTCGCATTTGCAGTAATAACCCAAATTAATTTGAACAATTCAATGTGTTAATCTTTCAAAGCCTGCGGACTGCCTCAAAAGAAGAGAATGAAGTACACACACATATTTTGAATCATTTTTTGTAATAAACATGAATGTGAATATACGGGATTTACTAAATCGGAGGTACTCACTAAATAGGGTGATTAATTTCATGATTTCGAAAATAAAGGACTCAACAACTGGGTCTGCGAACAAACATTTCAGGTATACATGTACGTCATGTTGTACAGGGTGATATAAATCCTTTTAATCTAGCTCATATAGGGCGCTCGGCGTAACTAACTAAATGAACAAGATATGCCGTATATTACATTTATGAAAAAGGGAAAACTTGAAAAACATGCCTTTTTTTTAATGTGTATTTTTGCGCGCATGTTCTAGGGGAACAGCGTGCTATCGTTTTGTCCAAATGTCTGTAATTTTGGATGATTGAGCCGAAAATGGTCTCAATCGACTAGGTTGGACTCACTGATGACGAATCCGGTGTCAAAATCGATTCTGACCGGTCGGCCGGCCGTCCGACGACACGATAACTGTCGACAAAAGCAAGCTAGCAACTTGAAACTTTCAGGGTAGGTCGCGCATCAAAATGCCGCGGTTAAGTTCGTTAATGGGCCAAATCGGATGAATAGTTTCGGAAATATAGATTTGAAGTTATTTATTTTTCATTTTAGAAACTAATTGAGCGATTGGATTCAAACTTGACAGTTAGGTGGAGTATAACGACGCGCAACTTTGAGCCGAATTTCGTCAGGATCATATTGTCAGCAAAATTTGAAAAAAAATTTTTGTCCAAATTTTTTTCCAAAAAAATTTTTTTTTCGGAAACCACTCATCATATCTGACAAAAAATTCCACTCACACTTTGAGCTTCATATTTCACAGGAGTGTACCAAATTTCAGTTCGATACGATCATAAGTTCTGAAGATATCCGGAAAACATATGTCAAATTTCGAGGTTTTCTTCTCGATATCGTTGTTTTTTCGGTATAACTCGAGAAATACTGATTCTGTCCTGATAAAACTTCGCAGCTAGTTTGAAGATGCTGAAAGACAACTTTATGCAAAATTTCGTGATAATCGTGTCATTAGAACAATTTGAAAAAAAAAAATTTCTGTGATTTTCTTATCATATCATCCTCATTAAATTTTGTATGAAACTTCGAACTATTATTTGTCGATGAAGTACTGGATTTCAATTCGATCTGATCTGTACTTTTGGAAATATTGGAAAAATAAAATTTTGCATGGGGATATCTGCGGAATCATTGGGTGGATTTTACCCATTCACGAATTCGGCCTTCGTAATTAAGGTCCAAACCTTCTCTACAAATATCGAGTTTCTAAGTTGTTTCTTTCGGAAGTTATTGGGTTTACGCAGTCGGCCGTTAAGCTGACCGTAAACACAATAACTTCCGAAAGAAACGACTTAGAAACACGATATTTGGAGAGTAGTTTTGGGGCTTAATTACGAAGGTCGAATTCGTGAATGGGTAAAATCCGCCCAATGATTCTGTAGATATACCCATTCAAAATTTTATTTTTTCAATATTTCCAAAAATACAGATTAGATCGAATTGAAATCCAGTAATTTATCAAAAAAAAATTCAAAAAGCACTGCCGTGAAGGCAGCAGCTTTTGCGTGCATGTTCAAATTCGTTGCTGAAGCGGTCATCTACATTGAACATGCGCGCAAAAGCTGCTGCCTTCGCGGCAGTGCTTTTTGAAATTTTTTTATTTTTTAATTCTAAGCCGTTTCTGAGATATTTGCGACCTAAGTTTTACAGCATCTAGTAGAATTACATTTTTAATAACATACTTTTTTTCAGTAATTGGTTGCAAACTCGATAACAACATGTTCAGTGTCATCATAAGAACTCTTTGTACGCACTTCACTGTACCAGGAGAAGTTGAAAAAGTATACTCCGTATTGCTGAACTTCGCCAGATTGCCAAGATTCCAAATCATTTCAATGTTGATGTCACAGCAAGATAGAAATTGCGTGAACTTGTTGATCAGCTTTTTACAGCAACATGATAAAATTTTACCAGAGAATGTCGTGAATATTCTGACAACGTAGCATTTTATACGACTTTTAATTTGAATCTTCAGAATATCACACTTTGAAATGATGAATACTGCATAAATGAGTATCTATTTCCTTCTATTGAGAAGTTTCATCAGTTTTTATGTAAATTGTGTTTTTCTAGGCTAACAATTCTTCCAATTTTTCAATCTGGTGAAAAAATCTTTGTGAATATTACAAATACATGATAAGTCTACACGTAATGTTTTTCTCAAGAGTATTCCATTGCTATACAGTTTTTATAGACTTTTTTGTCATAGAATAAACGATAATATAATTAAATTTCAATTCAAAAGTTTCTCAAAAAATAAAGCAGAGCAACAATGTCTTGAATTATAATTTCGTTCATTTATTGAATTGAGAGAGAACCATTGACATTACAGTATTGCACAGGGTGTACAGACACTGGAGGGTCGAAAGAAGCATTACCTATACTCCATTCACTTTTATAAACTATCCCGGGTGGCCATGATTTAGGTCTATAATTTTTTTTTCTTGAAACTGACGCAGGTTGGCACTCGTGAAATATCGGCAATGTCAAAATAACTCTCAGCGACCTTGTCAAATGCCAATGCCAATTTCTACTCTAAATCTCAACATAGCGGTCACGCTTAGAAACTGAAAATGTCGAAGGTAGTTTTGAAGAAGCAGAGACAAAGTATCAGGAAGTGCTATGTAGAATTGAAATCTGCTTTTACTGATAGTAACCCTGATAATTTGGAATCAATAATTTATCACAAGCTATCCAACATTTTCGACGTATGTGAGTGAAAACCCAGTGTATCTTTCACATATGCGGCGGTAGCTCAGTGGTAGCGTAAGGTCTGGGGTTCAATCCCTTGGCCGGGAAATAACTTTTCCGGTTTTTACGGGACCGTCCAACCATTCGCTGTTGGGTAAACAATTAACAGTGCTGTTCCTAACGTGGCGCAAGGAATTAGTAACAAAGCCTACACAGAACACACCCGGTATCCTAACTCGCACAAGCTCTGAGCTTCTGAGGGGTTTCGTTGAAGCCTAGGATATTCGGAAAAAATACAAAATACAAATACATAGGATCCCAAGAACTTTGTAAATTGAGTTAGTTCTTTTAAGGTGACACAGGTTTTGTAGTAGAACTACTACATTTTCATACTGGAGTATTTTGAGTTGTGCAACAAAAGGTATTCTAATGTCTTCGGTAGACTTATTTCTCGAGAATTTCGAAAAGTAGGGAATTCCACAGGTTTGCCTTTTTGTTGAGAAGCTTTACCGCAGGGTGATTCGAGTACTTTCATTTTTTTTTCGAATGAACTATCACAAAGGAACTGACTACTCTATCCATTACCTTTCAGTAAAATTTCAAACCCCCAACTCTTGATTTTCCCCAAAGTAAATTCACATTTTGAAAAATACGTAATGGGGGTTTTTTCTGAATTTGGGTTATTACTGCAAATGCAAATCTGAACATAATTATTATAGGTTGGATTCATCATTTTCCCAAATTACCTTCAGAAAGTATTCAAAATCAGATTTCAAAATTGGGGTTTGGGATTTGCCAGGCATGCACGAAATGACAAAGGTGTTTAGTAGAATAGCTTTTTCTACTATAGAATAATGAAATATTTATTCCTATTCTGTGGTAGACACGTGTTCTTTGTCAATATAACCAAACAATTTCCGTTTGCGATTTGTCAGAAATATGACAGTCTGTGCTCTTCTTTTTCTATTCCTTGGTCGTTGTCTTCTACTCTAACCAGATCGAAGTATAGCTATCTCTGTTTTCCTAAGCAAAGTAACACATTTGACGTCCTTTTCTTTCCCAGGAAGCTGAATTCGACGTTGCCATATCGTGCACTCATGACAAATCTCTTCAAATGCGAATCCCCATTTTTATTTTTCAGTTTAAGGTGATCAAACATTTTTTTAAAAAAATATAATATTGAAATTATATGTTTGAAATGTGATGTTCTGAAGGTTTTTCATGAAAAAAACGGCATTTTCGTTCAACGGAAAAACCCTTATTACTACGACCTCTATGTAGAGAGGACAACATTACGTAGTTATCTAACAGGAAAATGACTATAACCTAACATTTTCAAAATATACACGGTGAAATGTGTCAGAATGTCATGGCCAACGGGGATAGTTTATAAAAGTGAATGGACTATATAACTATATAAAATTCATCGAAAAACTTACCGGATATCACAGGAAGGCCCCACCCAGTCCGGTTTACATATGCATCGGCCGTAAGATCTATCGCACTCTCCCAGACCTTTCGCATAGCTGCAGTTTCGTGGACACAGCGACTCTTCACAGTAATAGCCCACGTATCGTTCGTCACACACGCACATGTTATTTCTACAAACCCTCGGATATCTGCAATCGTCACAGTTGAAGACTTTGTACAAGGCGCTGAAGCCTTCTCCCGGTAAGCCTTGCTTGTAGTGGACGGTTATTAGTCCTGAAAAGATATGAGGAAATGTTGCTTACTGGTCACATAATTTAAATACTTTAATAAACACATACATTTGTTAATTTGGTTTACAGGGTGAGTATTTGAGTTGTACAATAATTTCAATCAGAGAGAGATACCTCTCATCAAATAAAACACTTTTTTTCCTTCAACGATTTTCCAGATTCGGTCCAGGTAAAAAGATAGAGGCTGCTGAAAATTCCAAAAAAAACAAATTTTTTTTTATAGTATTGACATGGATATTCCAAATGAAATGAAGTTTGGTGTGGAGTTTTCCGTAAATATAAAACATATTTTCATGAAAAACCTTCAGAACATCACATTTCAAACATATAATTTCAATATGATATTTTTAAAAAAATGTTTTATCACCGAAAACTGAAAAATAAAAATGGTGATTTAAAGGGATTTGTCTTGAGTGCACGATATGGCAACGTCGAATTCAGCTTTCTCGGAGAAAAGAAAAAGACGTCAAATGTGTTACTTTGCTTAGGAAAACAGAGATAGCTATACTTCGATCTGGTTAGAGTAGAAGACAACGACCAAGGAATAGAAAAAGAAGAGCACAGACTGTCATATTACTGACAAATCGCAAACGGAAATTGTTTGGTTATATTGACAAAGAACACGTGTGTACCACAGAATAGGAATAAATATTTCATTATTCTATAGCAGAAAAAGCTATTCTACTAAACACCGTTTTCACTTCGTGCATGTCTGGCAAATCCCAAACCCCAATTTTTAAATCTGATTTTGAATACTTTCTGAAGGTAATTTGGCAAAATGATGAATCAAACCCATAATAATTATGTTCAAATTTGCATTTGCAGTAATAACCCAAATTCAGGAAAAACCCCCATTTCTTCTGAATTTCGATATATTCAGTGTTGAATGTTATAAAATCTGATGAGAATTCGAGAGATTTCACTATTTTTCTGGATGCACCCCTGAGCTAATAGAGACCTTGAATTAAAACTCCACCTACTTTCATTCGGAGCACAGAATACACAGAGTAATATCTCGACTTTGTGACCAGACCATAGACATAGAGACTAAGTCTCCATATCTATGGACCAGCTGCTCAAAAAATTCATAGAGTTTGTTCAATATTTTATAACGATTGCGTGATTTCAAATGATTTATTTATAAACTTGATGGAAATTTTGATATTTATTTGTCTATTTTCATGTAGCCACTACCCTAACTATTATAATCAAAGCAATTTTTCTATATTCTTCTGAAACAAATTCCACACCCTGTATCTTGTAAACTAGCAAAATTTGTATGAGGTAATAAGTTTTGCTTAAATGTCATATAATTTGCCTTTGATATAGAATCCCCCTGTATATGTTACTTTTTTCAAAATGTCACTTTTTTCTGGCAAGTGCTCTTAAAAATTATGTTTAGGGTCCATCCTTACCCGCTTTAGACTCAACAGTAGCCGTCGGAAGTGATTCCTCAGAACAAAACACCCCCAAAAGTAGACTTTGGCTCGGACTTCCAGTGTCGGGCTCTGGCATTCCATCGTAAACATAAACAGCATTCTCTCCGCATGTAACATTTAACTGACTAGAATTGATCTGAAATTTTGAACATCATTCAGTTTGAGAACCAATCGACTTGAAATTTTTAGTGTATGTTGCATTTCAAAATGCGACGATTGAATTCGTTGATGGGCGAAATCGGCAAAACAGTTTCGGAGTTATAGTCATTTGAAATTTTGATGTTATTTCCATGACATTTCAGGAAATACTCGAGCAATAGACGACTTCGGCCCAAGTTGCCAACCCACAATTTACTTAGCAAGTTTACTTTCACTGGGGAACGGGAATTTCAGGACAAATTCGACATGATAAGATTCGCGTTATTTATAAATACCCGTAAAACATGCCTCGGCTCTTCAAACCAGATAATTCCTTTCAAATATAGGTTTTTGTTAGGATCGTTCCCGATTGGCTGAAATTTAAGTTGGGATTCCTGATCGGAACTCGGAACCAAAACAAACCTAAAGTAAACATGATTGTTCTATGCTATGGATATTTACCATAGAAAATCGTTCTGGTGATAGTAAATCGACCGCATTTTCATCAACCAGATTCCATAAATAACCTTTTTCACGCGCTTGTTCCAGGAACCATCCGAATATTTCATATTTACGGAGCGGAAAATCGGCAACCGAAACAACAGAGTTGATTTTCGGAACGTATCCTAGGAAAATTGACACTGTTTGCATAAAATCAGGAATCCCAACTTAAATTTCAGCCAATCGGGAACGATCTTAACAAAAAGGAAGGAATTATCTGGTTTGAAGAGCCGAGGCATGTTTTACGGGTATTTATAAATAACGCGAATCTTATCATGTCGAATTTGTCCTGAAATTCCCGTTCCCCAGTGAAAGTAAACTTGCTAAGTAAATTGTGGGTTGGCAACTTGGGCCGAAGTCGTCTATTGGATTGAAACTTGACAGTTAGTTGGAGCATAACTACGCGCAACTTTTTGCAAAATTTTGTTGGGATCATACTGTTAGTAAATTCAAAAAACAAATTTTTCTGAAAATATTTTTTTTCATCATATTTGAACAAAACTTTGCTCGGAACTTGAATTTTATATTTCAAAGTAGTGTAGTGTGATTTTTTCCGAAATAACTAAAAATTACTGATTCAATCATGATGAAATTTGGCTACTAGTTTGAAATTGATGTTGAACAACTTTGTGCAAAATTTTGAGATGATCATGTCATTGGAACAAGTTGAAAAAAAAAATCACTTTTTTTCAAATATTCAATATTCTGCGATGTCCTGATCATATTATCCTCCCGAAATTCTGTATTGACCTTCAAGCTGTCATTTTTCTAATTTAATCTGTAATTTTTTCTGGTGGATTTTACCCATTCAAGAATTCGGCCTTAGTAATTGAAATTTTAGTTTTTAAGTTGTTTCTTTTGGAAGTTAATGTGTTTATTGCACGCAGTATGTATATGAATCCAACTTTAAGAAGCAACCTTTGTATTGATCCTTTTTACCTGTAGCTGGATTATCGGTGAGCCAGACTCGACTGTTGGATGGATAATCCATAAACATTCTCTTGTTGGGGTACCACCGTAAGGTGCTTTGAATGCTTGCATAGAACTGATGCCTTGTCCGTCTCTGCCAGTTAGGAGGCCCCTCGATTCGCATTGATAGTAACATTTATTTCCATTTCTCGGATCGCCGTAGTAGTTTGCAGCGCATCTCTCGCAGTTCGGACCTTCCGTGTTATCTTTGCAGAAGCAAACACCTGTATCAGGGTCACATTCTCCCTTGTCAGTTACTCCATGCCCATTACAATCACATGGTTGACAACCTACAATAAGTTGGAAATTTCTCAAATATTGTCTCGCATTAAAAAAGTCGGTAAACCCGCAAGATTTCCCGTCGCCGAGATATTAAAAAAATATTTACATCATTGTACGCAGTGTGTTTTTCTGAACAAAAAATATGAAATCGAACATAGGCGGTCTCTCTTAATTTGGTAGATATGGGCCCCCAAAGTTCCAAAATGAGTCTTCCTACTGTTTACTGCGAAACTCTAAATCTTCCAATAAGAGAATTCGTTTCTAATGAAATCTACAAGGTTGACACACATAGTAATGGAATGAGAATACACCCTTTCATATATTTCAATGTACATTTTTTTCATATGTGATAGGTCGCTCCCTTCCCAGATTTCCAATGAAATCGAGGTTATAATATAATCCATTTTATTGGAATACCCTGAATCTCATTCTAAACAGGGACCATCTCGAAGACACAACAAAAAACGAAGTAGATAAAAAACCTCCCTATTTTGAAGGGGATAGAAAGAAAGTTCAAACGAAAATATTGAGAGTGAAACCATAAACAAATATTCTCAATGATTTTGTTTTGATGTTAGAATAACCACCTCTTCTTCAGTGACAGAAGTATTTTCCTTACAATCATATCCGTCAACTGTCCATCATTTCATATTTCCCGCCAGCAACTACCCTTCGGTCATAATACGTTGGCCAGCGATGAAAAGACGCTGTTGCCAAGCTTCGCTTTAACATCGAGAAGTATTTCGTAGAAATATAGGTTAAGTGGTTGTCTAATATTTTCACTTTTCTTCCTTTAAATAATGAATATTCTCGAAAGAAAGTGTCGCTATTCGTTGGTTGAAGGTTCAAAGATGATTTATGAACTAGATTTGAGAAGTGAGAGATCATTTTAATGGCGGAAAAAAGGATCTGAAAATGCAACAATTTGGAACTTTCGGGGCCCATATCTTCCAAACAAGGAGAGACCGCCTATGTTGGCCTTCATATTTTTTGTTCAGGAAAACACACTGCTTACAATGATGTGAATATCTTACTTATAGCTTCGCGACGGGAAATCTTGCGGGTTTACCAAAAAGTCTTAAACATTTAAGCTTCTGAGGGGTTTCGTTGAAGCCTAGGATATTCGGAAAAAAATACAAATACAAAATACAAATACAAATATTATTTATTATTTTTCAGTTCTCCTTCCCGATGTCTGATAGATAAAATAATGCATTCTTTATGTAGCATCCACCAGTCTCTGTTGTTGACATATTCCACTACACTGTTTTCGCTTCATTATGATCGGTATTGTTTCACCCGAATTTTACATTATTAATAAGGTGACAAGAGAGACCAACTGACAGTGTGAGTAACAACTTATTGTTTTTTTCAATGGAAATCGATGTTTCAAAGTTATTTTAATTGTTTCAAAATTATTTTAATTGTTTTTGTATTGACGATTTTTATTTATACTTTGTTCGTTATTTTTGTGACCTTACTAGTACCTACTAGGTTTGTGATCAATTCTCTGTTTAACTCGTTGCTTTTCCGAGTTCCTAACAGTTTTTTTTCCACTCGAGAATATCATAATGTTGTTAGCTATCATGTTCACATCCTAATTATTGTGTCATTTATTGTAGAGCCCTGAAGAAGATATTAAATATATCGAAACGTCGGCATTCCGTCAAATTGAGTTTTTCTCTAATCCAGACCAAAAAGTACCCTCCCATTATTCATACAATATTATATTATTTAACGGTAAATCACCAGTATCGACAAGTGGATTTCGAAACAAAATATTCGCATGTGCCAACATTCGAACTTAGGGGGCATAGTTGTCAGATTGTGAAATAATTCCTGTGTCCTAAGAATGTCATTTCATTTTGAATGGGGGTTTTTCCTGAATTTGGGTTATTACTGCAAATGCAAATTTGGACATAATTTTTATGAGTTTGATTCATCATTTTCCCAAATTACCTTCAGAAAGTATTCAGAATCAGATTTCAAAATTGGGGTTTGGGATTTGCCAGGCATGCACGAAGTGACAACGGTGTTTAGTAGAATTGCTTTTTCTGCTATAGAATAATGAAATATTTATTCCTATTCTGTGGTACACACGTGTTCTTTGTCAATATAACCAAACAATTTCCGTTTGCGATTTGTCAGTAATATGACAGTATGACAGTCTGTGCTCTCCTTTTTCTATTCCTTGGTCGTTGTCCTCAAATCTAACTAGATCGAAGTATAGCTATCTCTATTTTCCTAAGCAAAGTAACACATTTGACGTCCTTTTCTTTCCGAGAAAGCTGAATTTTACGTTGCCATATCGTGCACTCAAGACAAATCCCTTTAAATGCAAATCCCCATTTTTATTTTTCAGTTTTAGGTGATCAAACATTTTTTAAAAATATAATATTGAAATTATATGTTTCAAATGTGATGTTCTGAAGGTTTTTCATGAAAATTACTGCATTTTCGTTTTAAGGAAAAACCCCCATTCTATTTCTTCCATATAAAGTGTATAAGAGATGATATTCGAAGGCAAACTTGTATGGAAGGAATAAGTTTAAATTAGTTAGAATTCTAGAAAAGCACTAACGTGAAGTCAACAGTTTTTGTTTAAATTCGTTGCCAAAGCGGTCATCTTTTCATATACCGACCCTGCCAAACACAGCTTTACTTCCTGATGGAAAGATTTGGTTTCCAGTCGTCTTAGAAACTTGATATTTGTAGAGAAGATTCGGACCTCAATTACGAAGGACGAATTCGTAAATGGGTATAATCCACCCAATGATTCCGCAGGTACACCCATTCAAAATTTTATTTTCCCCATATTTCCAAAATGCAGATAAGATCGAATTATAATTCAGAAGTTGATTGAAAAATGACAGGATGAAGGTTCGAACAGAATTTCGTGAAGAAAATGTGATCCGAAGATCACAGAATATTGAAAAAAAAATTTGAAAATTTTTAGATTTTGAATTGTTCAAACTAGTTTCTTAATGACTGAATAAGTATTCTTTGAATTATTCGGGAAAAAACAACAATACCGAGGAAAAAATCACAAACTTCGATACATTTTTTCGCAATATATCCAATCATCATTATTGTACCGAACTGAAATTTGGTATACTGCTGTGAAATATGAAGCTCAAGATTTGAAGGTATTTTTCTCTCAAATAAGATGAAAAGTTAACGTAAAATTTTTTTTCTTGAATTTACTGACAGTACAATCCCAACGAAATTTTGCGAAAGATTGCGCGTCGTTATGCTTCAACTAACTGCCAAGTTTCAATCCATACGCTCCACAACCTCATTTCCAAATCTAATGAATCAAGGTACTATTACTCAAGTCTAAAACCAAGCTTCCATACAATCTGGCAACTATGCCC
The DNA here is from genome assembly GCA_958510865.1 of Myrrha octodecimguttata. Classification (NCBI taxonomy): domain Eukaryota; kingdom Metazoa; phylum Arthropoda; class Insecta; order Coleoptera; family Coccinellidae; genus Myrrha; species Myrrha octodecimguttata. Next base: position 77,552,083 of record OY294057.1, read on the forward strand.
CCTAAATGACACTGTTGATACATGCGCACATCTTGTTTTGAAATAAACTTATCGCAACTGAAGGTTCACTGATGCAGTAATATAATACATCTTCATTATACTCTACGGTTGTTTATTTTGTGTTGTAATGTTTGTTGCAAATATTTCAGTTAAAAAAGAATTTTTCAACTTTTTCAACATATTCTTGATTCTTCATAATATCAATATATTTTACCTTGTTCTATAGTAGCATTTCCATAGCTTCCAGGTTTACAGTACTGACAAAATTCACCCATCGTCCAATCGAGACATTTCTCACAAATTCCTTCACCTTGTGGACAAGCCGAGTGGTTATTACAACCACAATTATGAGAACAATCATCTCCGAACCATCCCAAATCACACCTAAAAGTTTTCATGATTACAGATTGATTTCAAGAGTGAATAATTTCAGAAAGAATCCCAAAACAACAGAGATTGGCACTAGTTTTCCTTTATTTCCTCAGTCGCCACCAAAGATGTCTAGAACAATGGTGTGTTTGCTGCCGGTCGAAAAATTTTATGACCGGAGCTGACATGAAAGATCAGTATACTCCATTCACTCTTATGCTAATTTCTACGACCTATACAGGGTCTTTCACGAGGAACCTCACCCATATTTATACGGGAAACTACTGAACGTATTTTCAAGACATTCAGCACTTATAAGTATTTCACGATGCTGATGAAATCTAAAATATTTTCAAGGCATGAGCACCTCCGGTTTTTCCGGAAATGACGTCAACTTCCGTTTTTCAAATTAGAACACCATTTTTTTATTGCAGAAATAGATTCCTTAGAAAATTTCAATTTATTTTGATGTAACATTTTTCAGTTTTGGTTGGAAAATTCTCTCTGAGCGGGAAAATTCGAAAAAAAAATCGAAAATAGAGCTCCGCTGAAACAAGAATAACTTCGAGGTTTTTGGATGGAAAATTTTCATTTTTGGGATTTTTCAAGATGTAAGATTGATGTATCCACTTTAAAAATCGAAATCGCGATTCATGATACAGGGGGTAAAAAAATCGCTTTCAAAGTTAGGGATGACAAAATCGTGAAAAATCAATTTTTTCAAATTAGAACCCCATTTTTTTATGGCAGATATTGAATCTACGTTAAAAAATAATGTGAGTGTATGCATCACACCCTTGCCCTAAAATGGATATTTTCTGAGTTATTCACAAAAAACTGTTTTTCGTCTTGAATTTTCAGCTATTTCTTTTCCCTTCACGCCAAAAAGATGACATTTTCAGGAACTGTTATTTGAACCATGCTGTAGATTTTTCACCCCTTCTTGAAACCGACTTCAAGTTACTATTAGGAGAACCATGGCAAACTCTCGCAGTTATAACTAGAGAAGATGCTCAAAGTTTTGACCGTTAATTTCTAGACATTTATTTATACGTCTCAGGAATGCTTCGTGCGTTGCTCCTATTCTTATTTCATCGGGAGGAGAGATCTGCAAAAGTGTTTAAAAACCAAATTGAGTTTCAAAACTATGAATCTAAAAATCTAAACAAACCTGAACGCATTTCTGACTCGTTCTATGCAGTCCTCTTTATCAGTCAGGGGAGTTGAGTAGACAATATTTTTTATCCTAACCCAAACATAATAGTCTAAAGGAGTTAAATCGGGAGAACGTGGTGGCCAAAGATGTGGACCATTGTTCGCCAACCATCGATCTTCAAATAGCCTGTAGAGGGAGGATATTTGACACATTGAGTGAATTGTGTGGAGGCGCGCCATCTTGTTGATACAATAAGTCATTATGGTTCTGTACTAGCGGCTCAATTATTTGAGTCAATATGTCAGAATATCTATCTCCTAAGGGAGAACATTCTTTAAATAATGCAAACATGTGTAGTGTTCTATCTTACCAGTTAAAGTCCCATCATAAATGTGAACATCGAGAATTGCATTATTTTTGATGGCGCAAAAAACATTGAAACTCCAGGTCTCTTGAAAGTTCCATTGTCTGAAGTGGTGGTTGTTCACTTCATCCCAATAATGACTGTTATGCCTATTGAAAGAACCATTCTTTGTGAATTTAGATTCATCTGTCCAAATTATACAGTCCAAAAAGTTTTCATTCTCTTGAAATCGAATCATCATAGCTTCGCAAAACTCTGTTCTCCTGACGAAATCAGTTTCCTTCAAATGCTGTACCCTATTGAATTTATATGGGTGCATTTTATGTTTTTTTAATATTCTCCAAACACTCGATTGAGATAATCCCAGATCAATCTCGGCATCTTTGAGAGAATTTTGAGGATTCACACGAAAATATGCAAGAACTGTAATTTCGTTGTTCTCATCTTCTACTACACTTTTTTCTCTGTGTGTAGTTTTCTTAACGAAAGATCCGACATTTCTCAAGTTTGTCATGGTTCTGTTAATGGTATCTCTCGTTGGTCTGGGTCGGTCAGGAAACCTCTCAATGAACAGTCGAATCGTTCTATCTACAACTTTATTACATTCTCCATGAAGTAGAATGAGATTTAAATAATCTTCATTGGTAAAATTAGGCATAGTGATCGATTTTATAACTTAATACGAATTATCACCAAATTAATAGTAAACACAAAATGCTACTGAATAAAGAGGAATTTGGCAGATGTAATTAATGATATCTATCATTAAAAAAAAATAATGTAAAACATGGTAAGTTTTTGCATATGGTTCATAAGGAATTATTTATTTATCACTGGAGAGAAAACCGATGGCCGATCAGTTGAAATAAAGAGGTTTCCGATACAAATTCGAATCCAAATTCGCCATCTATTTAGGAACAACCTGTAACTTTTTTCTCTTGCATATTAGGGTGGTAAAATCTAAAACATGGTTTAAGTAACAGTTCCTGAAAAGGTCATCTTTTTGGCGTGAAGGGAAAAGAAATAGCTGAAAATTCAAGACGAAAAACAGTTTTTTGTGAATAACTCAGAAAATATCCACTTTAGGGCAAGGGTGTGATGCATACACTCACATTATTTTTTAACGTAGATTCAATATCTGCCATAAAAAAATGGGGTTCTAATTTGAAAAAATTGATTTTTCACGATTTTGTCATCCCTAACTTTGAAAGCGATTTTTTCACCCCCTGTATCATGAATCGCGATTTTTAAAGTGGATACATCAATCTTACATCTTGAAAAATCCCAAAAATGAAAATTTTCCATCCAAAAACCTCGAAGTTATTCTTGTTTCAGCGGAGCTCTATTTTCGATTTTTTTTTTCGAATTTTCCCGCTCAGAGAGAATTTTCCAACCAAAACTGAAAAATGTTACATCAAAATAAATTGAAATTTTCTAAGGAATCTATTTCTGCAATAAAAAAATGGTGTTCTAATTTGAAAAACGGAAGTTGACGTCATTTCCGGAAAAACCGGAGGTGCTCATACCTTGAAAATATTTTAGATTTCATCAGCATCGTGAAATACTTATAAGTGCTGAATTTCATGAAAATACGTTCAGTAGTTTCCCGTATAAATATGGGTGAGGTTCCTCGTGAAAGACCCTGTATGTAAAACAGACACCGTCTCGTAGTTATCTGACAGGAAAATGAACTTAACCAAACATTTTTTAATTATATAGAGTATGTGGGGTACCGATTGACTTCATAAAAGGGAATGAAGTCTTCTTTCTGCACTTGAAGGTCAGGTGTTCGTAAGGTGCTCCTGAGAGGGACCTGTATAATTATTATACTCAAGGCAGTCGTCCAACAAGTATTAAGTATCTAGAATTCTTTCTGCAGTTTTCAAGGTGAATCGTTCTGATGTACGCACTTCTTCTAGAGGCTTTGGTTGATTGGATGATTAGCTCAGATCGAGGTGAACTATGTGTTGTTTTATCAACAGATATTCAGGTCGATTCTGTTTGCAGATAGCAATATTGCTAGGAAAAGATATTGCTATCATAACAAGATTGGAATTATTGGTGTTCTGATCAACGATTTTGAGCAATATGATCTGTCACTTCAACAAGAATCTTGCTATCAATATTGCTATTTTAGCAACCTCAAAATAGTACTTGCTATGCTTGATAACAAGAAAGGTTAGAAGGGAATCTCACAAAGATCCATTTGTGTCAGCATTATTTAATCCAAGAATTCGAAAATATTGAAGATAGGGAGGTATGGGCTAATAGAAATTTTTTCAAGATTCTCTACGATATTTAATTTTGAGGAAAACTCTTAGGCTTAAATACTGGCATAGTAAGCAACAGCTGAGATGATTATTCTAAGGATCTCAACAACATCCCTTTGAATTGCAAACAGAAGAGTTCATCGAATGTCGAATCGTTAACGCCTGCATAAAATTGCTGCATTTGATTGCTGGAACCCAATATTCTATTGGTATCCAGACAATTGGTAGATTTTCCTTTAATTGGTATTTCTGTTTCGTGAAATTTTCGAATAAGTCGATGTTCACATGAATTAAAAAAGTATATGCTAATGGAAATGTGTTCAAGGTTCTCTAGAATTTTTAATTTCAAGGAAAATTCTCAGACTAAAATATAGGCACAGTAGACAACAGCTGAGATGATTATAATAATCAGATTATTCTAATCATCTCAACAAGAGCAATCCCTTTGAGGTGCCAACGAAAAAGTTTATCAAATTTCGAATATTTAACGCCTGAATAAAATTGCCGTTTTGATTTCTGGTAACTAATATTCTATTGATATCCAGGAAATTGATTTTTGATCAATTTGATTTTTTTTGTTTCCTAGTATTTTTTATGTCGATGTTTACATGATTAATTGGTTTGGTGCGTCGTTTGACATCTGTCATACGTTGGAGGTAAAACAAACTTACTTTCCCGCTTTGTTTATGTTATGAAATACAGCATTTTCAACAATTTCAGGATAAGTTCACAAGTTAAAATGATTTACATTCATAGAATTGGTGACTAGATCCGTGAGGCCAAGTTATTGTGTCGTTGTGAAATGCAACATAAATACACCGAGATACCAAGGACTACATTCGCTTTGTTTACATTGGCGAAGAGTGATTATTTGGAGATTTTAGTGATTTTATTCATTTTACAAGTGAAATTTTGTGATAATGGATCTGATTAACTGATATTCAATCTCAGATGATAATCATTCAAAACGATATAAATGAAAATTGCAGTATTTATCCTTGTCTTCTAAAGCCTAGAGTATCCACATCAGAGGTAGCATTTATTATAGGTATAACTATTGAAAATGAAACAGTAAAATGTTTGGCTCATTAATTCCTGAAAATAAACAGCAGAATGAAATCCAACAAATGTATGGAATGGAAAACACATGGGTTCCAGAGAACTTCTCAGTACTATTTCAAATAACGTTCTATGTTGCAAATTATCAAATTACTACAATATTGGTCTACAGTTGCTATGTCAGTGCTATCATTATCTTCAATTATATATTTATCATACTAAATATATGTTACAAATAAAATAATTCATATGAAATGTTTTCCTTGAACACCGATTTTGATTCATCCTCAAAAAATGCTTTACTATCCATATAAAATGCTTTTTTATCATGCAGATGCAATTAGGGCTTCCATAATCTTTAATAATTGACAATAAGGTCAATTAGAAACATATTACAAACAACTAAATGTAGAAGTTCCATCCCTGAGTTGTCTAGCCACATCGGAACGTGTTCGATTGAGAACAGAGAAAGTTATCTGGTTCATTATTATTATAAAATGCATGCAATATTTTGACAAATCTATCACATAACGAATTGCCTTGATTGGCTTTATATAACATATAGAGATGTGAGTGGTAACCCATCAGGATGGGTTTGTCATTCATAACGCCAGCTATTGAAGTGTCGAAAAGATATAATTCTTGAAATGTGTATAACAAACACGAAATATTCTTATCATACTTATCTCATCATAAAACAACTCATTAATCAGAACAAAATAAATAGATAGTCTAATATAATTCCTAAACCAGTGTGGAAATGCCCCCAACAAATTCTACCATAATTTGTTACTTTGTCAGAACAGTTTTTTCAATTTATGGCGTGAATATAGGATGTTTGCCTTCTCTGGGATAGTTCACATAGTATTCTATTTCTTCCAATACCAGATGAAACTTAGGGGAATGAGTCAAAAATGCAAATACTCAAATATAAAGTCTACACTACAATATATCTGAAAAATCGGATTCCTTCGTCTCTCGATGTATTTATGTTGTATTTCGCAACGAAACAATAACTAGGCTTAGTTATTCACCAATTCTATTAATATAAATCATTTTAACTTGTGAATTTATCCTGAAATTGTTGAAAATGCTGTACTCCATAACATAAACAAAGCGGGTAAGTGAGGTTGTTTTACCCCTAACGTATGGCAAATGTCAAACGTCGCACGAAATCAATGAAAGCCGTAGATAGAGGTTATGTATGCGAAATCATGAAAAACTCACGAAGTAGGGTTATTTTCTTCTTCTTTGTAGCTCTAAAGTCACAAAATACAGTGTTGTCAGCTCTAAAATCACCGATTATGGAAGTCCACGATAGCAATATTACTATGACAAAATTCATAACAAACATTGCTATAATACTCAAAACAGAATACGTAACATCATGACCATATTGCTATAAATTAGAAAGATAGCAATATGACTAGCATAGCAATGTTCATAGCAATACGCAGACAGAATCGACCTGATTGTGTTGATATATGAAAAAATATTCGTATTATTTATTATATTTATTTAATTATTATGTGAGCTCTTTCCCATCTGTGAACCATCCATTCATTATAATCAACCACCTTCTAACCTTTATTGACAAGAATAATAAATATGAATTCGAAACATTCACTGTACCTGCAAGTGTAATTTGGCTCCCCTTCACAAACACCGTGTACACAAACGTTGTAACAGGTCCTCACACACGATGTTCTTCCATCACCTATGTACCCCTTCTTACACTGACAACTGAAAGAACCGTCAGTATTCGTACAAGTAGCGTGCGCGTGGCAATCGTGCAATCCTAAGCCACATTCATCGACATCCGGGCACTGGGCATAGGCCCATTTTGCATTGTCCTGTTTCAACAAATCCGAACAATTCACGTGAGGGTTGTTGAAATCTCCTTGAACACACATTCCTTGAAAGATAGAAATTTGATGTAATTAAGTGAAAGAAGGAAAGCCCATGGACACACTAACAATGCACATAAAGTCAATGATAATACGAGTTTTTACATTGGCAATACTGAAGTAAATATGTCAAATCTGACATTTTTGCGCGCATGTTCTAGGGAAACAGCGTGCTATCGTTTTGTCCAAATGTCTGTAATTTTGGATGATAGAGCCGAAAATGGTCTCAATCGACTAGGTTGGACTCACTGATGACGAATCTGGTGTCAAAATCGATTGTGTCCGGCCGGCCGGTCGACGACACGATAACTGACGAACGGAGTGAGCTAGCGACTTGAAACTTTCAGAAAGGTCGCGCATTGGAATGCCGCGGTTGAGTTCGTTAATGGGCCAAATCGGTCGAACAGTTCCGGAGTTATAGCCACTTGAAATTTTGAAGTTATTTATTTTTTATTTCAGAAACTACTCGAGCGATTGGATTTAAACTTGGCAATCAGGTGGAGTATAACGACGCACAACTTTGAGCCAAATTTTGTCAGGATCATACTGTCAGTAAATTTTAAATAAATTGTTTTCAAAATGTTTTTTCTCGGAAACCGTTCATCATATCCGAAAACGAATTTCACTCGGACTTTGAGCTTAATATTTCACAGCATTGTACCAAATTTCAGTTCGATACGATCATAAGTTTTGGAGATATTGGAAAAAATATGTCAAATTTCGAGGTTTTCTTCTCGGTATCGTTGTTTTTTTCGGTTTAACTGATTCAATCTTGATCAATGAAACTTCGCAGCTAGTTTGAAGATGCTGGAAGACAACATTACGCAAAATTTCGTGATGATCGTGTCATTTCAACAATTTCAAAAAAAAAATTCTGTGATTTTCTTATATCATTGTTACTGCAACACTTAGTATTTTCTGTTCATTGTATTCTTTGTTTTCATATTAAGGTTCATTCATGATCATTTCTACGGATTCGAAACGAACGTTTAATCAGGGTAGTTTCAATTCATTATTTATTTGTATTTATTTGTTGTCGCGTTAAATATGTTGGAAGTTTTCTCACGGCTGTCAGCATATGGATGACGTAGTCAGTCGCTCGAAAGATTTCGTACTAAGCGTATCTCTCGATTAGTCAGTTTTCATTCGTCATTTTCACTTCGCTCTATTTCACGTCGCTCTATTTTCACCGTTCACAAGTTTTAACCAAGAAAGAAGATCTTCATTGGAACATCAAACTACCATTCTGGAGGAATCATCTACCAAGGTAGGCCTTCGAGTGCTTCCAACATATCTTTTTTTTTCTGGTTCAAATTATTCATTTTATTTTCTCTACTTTTTCATTTTTCACTGAGTTACCGAAAATTAAATTCTGTATGAACCTTCGAACTGTAATTTTTCGATGAAGTACTGGATTTCAATTCGATCTGTATTTTTGGAAATATTAGGAAAATAAAATTTAGAATGGGTATATCTGCGGAATCATTGGGTGGATTTTACCCATTCACGAATTCGGCCTTCGTAATTAAGGTCCAAACCTTCTCTACAAATATAGAGTTTCTAAGTTGTTTCTTTCGGAAGTTATTGTGTTCACACAGTCGGCCGTTAGGCCTGTGTTGTACTGATTGAGAGACAACGACATTTTAAATATTTTTTCACAATATCTCCGAAAATTAAAATTGGATCCATCTGAAATTTGGTACTCTGCTGTTAAATATTGATGCCAAGATCTACGCAAAATTTTATTGAAATCTGAGGAATAGTTCGGAAAAAAGATTTCAACCAAAATATGGACCATTTTCGAAAATTTTTCGATATACCAACAATAGAATCTCAACAAAATCTCACAAACAGTTTCACATTGGTATTCTTCACCAAGTCTCAATCGGATCGCATGAGTATTTCTTGAGAAATTCAGGGAATAAACTTAACGATTCAAAAGATTGTAACTCGGACAGCCTTCGGCAAACCTTAGAAACATTTGAACAAAACACGATAGCACGCCGTTTCCCAAAACCTGCACAAAAACCATGAATCTCGAAAAAAACTTGGCTGTGTGAATTTTGCTGCTTACCTGACATAGGATTGGAAGCATTATAACACCATCCACAACTCAACGATCCCAAACACGTAGAGCAGTTACTCAACGACGAACAAGATTTGCACTTCTCCTGTATCTTTCCGCTGGTTAAAAAATTGTTATCTTTCGACGTGACCAACGGAAAAGCTTGATCTAGCCACTCCCTGCACATACCGAACTGGTATTCGCTGGTATATACGGAAAAACTGAAACACTGCTGAGTTGCCTCGCACCAAACGCATCTCCCTTTCTGGTCCAAACATGACGCGCAACCCTGTCTCTGGAAGCAGGGAACGGGACAGTATTTAGGAGAAACTGCAGCATCCGGCCTCTTTCCTATGCGGGAACATCTTGCTTCTTCGATCCACCATTCGCATATACCTGAGGAAAGAACGGTAATCGAAGGCATGACATATTATACAGGGTGGGCTAGTTTGAAGGGCGGAAGATCTATACTCCATTCACCTTTATAAACTATCCCGGTTGGCCATGATTCAAGTCTATCAAGTTGGCACTCGTGAAATATTGGCAATGTCAAAATAATTCTCAGGGACGTTGCCAAATGCCAATGCCAATTTCTACTCTCAATTTCAACATAATCATCATTCTCCAAAATTGAAAATGCCGAAGGTAGTTTTGAAGAAGCAGAGACAAATTATCAAGGAAGCGCTGTGTAGAATTGAAATCTGCTTTTTTCTGATAGTAACCCTGATAATTTGGAATCAATAATTTATCACAAGCTATCCAATATTTTCATACTGTAGTATTTCAAGTTGTGCAACAAGGTATTTAAATGTCCTCTGTAGACTTATTTCTTGAGACTTTCGAAAAGTAGGGAATTCCATAGGTTTGTCTGTTCGTTCAGAAGTTATACTGCAGGGTTATTAACTATCACAAAGTCACGGACTACTCTATCCATTATTTTTCAGTAAAATTTCAACACTCGATTCTTGATTTCCGTACAAAAAATAGCATAACTGAATCTTCCAACCATGTTTATATACGTGAAATATTTTCAGTGTTAACAGAGAAAAAAGTTTCTTCAACATTCGCCAGGTCTTTGTAATTATTGAATCACATAATATTTTCTCAAATTCATTATTTTCCCAAAGTAAATTCACATTTTGAAAAATACGTAATTACCAAGACTTCTATGTAGAGGTGATAACGATGTGTGGTTATCTGACAGGAAATGACTATAACCTAACATTTTCAAAATATACACGGTGAAATGTGTCAGAATATCATGGCCCACCGGGATAGTTTATTAAAGTGAATGATGTATAGGAGTGGATAGAGAATCGAAAAATAATATAGATTTTTTTTCATGAACTTTACCCGGGAAATGCTTTGATTACAAATTACAGGGCGTTTAAGTTTGATTGAAGAAATTAATGAATTTGATGGAGATATCTGACTGATATTTTCTAGGTCTCAATTTGCAATTAGTCCTAAAAATGGCGTCTGTACTAAAACGAGACTGGACATTTTCGAAGAACGAACTTGGTGAATACCCAAATATCCTCGTTTCCATGATATTGATCTGAAATTGGCCTAAGTAAGTGTGTTATCCTTAACAGATAATCTTCAGTCAAAACATCTTCAGGTCACATTATTCATCATGAAAACAATCACTTACTGCTTTCAAAAAGTTGCCAAATTATCATTGAACTTTAACAAATGGATAGATATTCAATGAAAAAAAATGGAAAATACCGGCAAGCCTCTATTTCTACAGATTATTAATCATTCTTGAAGCTAAGTTTGGCAACAACGCCTTCTCATGGCTGGAGAACGAATATGACTGATAAGTGATAAGTATCACCCGCCAACAAATATTCATCTGTTATCGAAGAACACACAGAATTTCGACCGATTAAATTGCTCCGATTCAAAACTTCATAGAAGTTATGAGGTTATCTGATATTTCCAAGTATGTTTTATTGAATATCAACTATTGTTAAAAGAAAGTGCTGCTAATAGTTGCGTGAAGTTTCAAAGATAATTCGTCGACTATACAAAAGAAATGAATGCATCGATGTAGAACTGTAGTCCGAACTATGAGAAACCGAGTAGTTTTGAGTGCAGATTTTTTGTTCAGAAGAGCAAACTTGAGGGTTTACTAACAATTTTTACGCCACAGCTTTTCTTGATAATAAACATCAATTTTGAATGCCCCAAATTTGCAGAAAACACATGAAAAAAGTGTCTCATTTGACGAGAAAATTCACCTTTAATATTTAGTGTACTTCAATCACATTGATAATGTCAGTCGGTAGGCCTTGGAATAATTTCATTAAGTTTTTTTTAACTAGAACTGAGTCAAGTTGAAACTTGTGTTATATTGTTAAGGTCAAGATGTTGACCATTTCCACATATTTTCATCAAAGGTTCTACAGTTTCCTTTAATTACATATACTCCATTCACTATTAGAAAATCAGTTGGTGGTTTGGAGTGGGTCTATCAAATTTCTGTAACTAGAACGGAGTCAGGTTGGCACCACTAGTGGGATATGAAAAACGTAAAAATAATTCGGGAGATGTAGGCAATAGACGACTTCGGCCCAAGTTGCCAACCCACAATTTACTTAGCAAGTTTACTTTCACTGGGGAACGGGAATTCCAGGACAAATTCGACATGATAAGGTTCGCATTATTTATAAATAACCGTTAAACATGCCTCGGCTCTTCAAACCAGATAATTCCTTCCAAATATAGGTTTTTGTTAAGATCGTCCCCGATTGGCTGAAATTTAAGTTGGGATTCCTGATTTCATGTTAGTAGTGTCAATTTTCATAGGATACGTTCCGAAAATCAACTCTGTTGTTTCGGTTGCCGATTTTCCGCTCCGTAAATATGAAATATTCGGATGGTTCCTGGAACAAGCGCGTGAAAAAGGTTATTTACGGAATCTGGTTGATGAAAATGCGGTCGATTTACTGTCACCAGAACGATTTTCTATGGTAAATATCCATAGCATAGAACAATCTATGTTTACTTTAGGTTCCGACTTCAGAACTGTACGGGACGGTTCTAGCACAGATCTATGGTCTATGCTAGAACCGTCCCGAACAGATCTGAACTCGGAACCAAAACAAACCTAAAGTAAACATAGATTGTTCTATGCTATGGATATTTACCATAGAAAATCGTTCTGGTGACAGTAAATCGACCGCATTTTCATCAACCAGATTCCGTAAATAACCTTTTTCACGTGCTTGTTCCAGGAACCATCCGAATATTTCATATTTACGGAGCGGAAAATCGGCAACCGAAACAACAGAGTTGATTTTCGGAACGTATCCTATGAAAATTGACACTGTTTGCATGAAATCAGGAATCCCAACTTAAATTTCAGCCAACGGGGACGATCTTAACAAAAACCTATATTTGGAAGGAATTATCTGGTTTGAAGAGCCGATGCATGTTTAACGGTTATTTATAAATAATGCGAACCTTATCATGTCGAATTTGTCCTGAAATTTCCGTTCCCCAGTGAAAGTAAACTTGCTAAGTAAATTGTGGGTTGGCAACTTGGGCCGAAGTCGTCTATTCACTCATATCTTCATCACGGACTCTATGTTTATGGTTCAGTTACATTTGTAATTACCACGACCTTTATGTGGAACAGATGTCACGAAGTAATCCGAGAGGAAAACAAACCTAACTGACTATTTTTCAATACGCAAATTGGCATGTGTCAAAATTCCATGGCCTACCAACTGACTTTATAAAAGCGAACGGAGTATATGTGAACACTAAGACCTTTGTGTTGAACAGACAACGCAGCCTAGTTATCTGACAGGAAAAATACTCTAACCACATATTTTTTAATGCTAATAAGTGGAATGTATCAAACTTCCATAGCCTACTGGCTGAATTTAGAAAAGTAAAACGAATAGACAACTTAATGTCCCACTCTATAAAAATATAAAATCTGTATTGATATGATCACAGCCCCAAATGAGTAAAATAACCGTTAGTCCTGTTTACTCACCCGAAGAGGTGCAACTTTCGCAAGATATGAAATTCGAACAGTTGGAACAGGAACTTGGAGATAAGGTCAAGTATCGCCAATTGCCATCCGAAACGCAAGTTATACTTTCATCTTCTGACCTTGGCAAGCATGTATTGGAGAGATCGCACCATCCGCATTTTGAATCGGTCAAACAATGAAGACAATTTGTGTATTCGGAACAACTTCCATTGGCGTGTGGCTCCAAATATTCAAACGTGAATACCTGTAACAGAAAAATCCTAGAAATGCACCGACTTGCGGTCGGTAGCTTTCGCTTGTACAAGGTCACCTACTCAAGTATTGACCCCTCCAAGTGAAGCTTTACTTCCTCAACAAAAAGATTGATATTTTTTGAGTGTTCTAATGACACGATTATACGAAATTTCACAAAACTTTGGACCTGACCAATTGTCAACTGGTTGGTTGGATATTGACTTCTGAATCCACCAAAAACATATAGAGAATCATTTATGTCTACATATAAATAAAGGGTGTTTCAAATTGCCTGTTTCCTTTAAGAATAAATAAAATATAGATGGCGCACTGAATTCGTCTGGGTATTTTGACATTTAAGAAGTGTTATGTATGACATTTATAAAAATGGCTTCATTCACGATACAACCACGCGTTCAAATTGTTGAATTATTTCATGAAAATCAGCGTTCTATGAAAAGTGTTTTTAGGAAATAAGGTGAATTTTTTGGTTTACATAATCGTCCATCTCAAAGCACTTTTGGTCGAATTATTAAAAAATTTCAAGAGACCGGTTCGGTGGAAGATCAAAAAAGTGACAAATAGTGTAGTAGCCGTCGTTCACAAAAAAATATTGATTTGGTTCGTGAAAGTGTTGCTGAAAACATTGGAGTTTCCATTAGACAATGTTCACAACAAGTTGGACTTAGTAAGTCCACAACATGGCGTATTTTACACAAGGATTCAGCTCTGAAGGCATATAAGGTTCAAATAACACAGGAACTAAAGCCATTAGATCATTTAAAACGTTGTTCATTTGTCGATGTCATCAATGAACAACCAGTTGATTTTTCTCAAAAATTATGTTTTCCGATAAGGCACATTTTCAACTTGGTGGCTTTGTTAATAAACAAAATTGTCGTATCTGAGGTGAGGAAAATCCACGAATTATTCATGAGAAACCTATGCTAAAACTAAACGAGTCACTGTTTAGTGTGCAGTATGGTCAGGTGGTGTACAGCGTTACCACATTTTTTTCAAGGTATCTACTCACACTCTGCCCAAAATCTACCGAAAATCTACTGAAGAAAATACGGAATCTACCTGTAGCGAGCGCCCTCTCTCAGCTCTTTCTTAAGTCGCGCGCCCAGTACCATCTCTTGCGTCTTAAGTACCCTACGTTACCTGCACGTAACGCTTGGCCACGTCATCGGTCAACGTGTAGAGGGCGCTAGCGCGCACGCTGTCCCGGTTGGATCCTCTCAAGATCTCGGATATACGCTCATCCCCAACGGTCTGGTACACTCCCTTGTGGTCCTCACAAGGGGTGTCCACTCACGTAGGCATGTAAACGGCTTAGTTTGGTGCATGCCCTGACGAGTTCCCCCAAACTAAGCCGGGACGAAACGTGATACTGTCCCAAAGAGGTTGAAGCTAAAAATCTATCGAGTTTTTTATAGAACTGAGATTGATAAAAATTTAAGAAAATGTGTACTGATAATAGATATTTGGCAAATCAGAGTATTAAGTATATCGGTAACCTATATTTGCAATCATTTCACACCATTGAAGAGTTCTCTATAATTAATTTACCAACCAAATACATAACTAGTAAAGATTGCGGTGTGGTTCCAATAGATGGCAACAGCAGCATTTGCTCTGGCGCAGAATCGGCAAAGTAGAACATAATTAACATTTGTAAGATTATCTATTCTGTCATTCTGTGTTCCGAGACACAGTTTCTTCTTTTTTTGGTGTTGCCAAATGAATCAATATTACTTGACTCCTCAGAAATTGGTTGATCATTATGATCTTTGGTCGGAAGCTTAAGTCTACTGAAAATCTACTGCGGAAAGTTGACTACTGAATCCTTGGCTGGATTGGCGAAAATCTACCGAAAAAGTAGAAATCTACTGAATGTGGTAACGCTAGTGGTGTAATTGGACCTTACTTCTTTGAAAATGCTGCTGGTGAAGCTGTAACTGTCAATGGTGATCGATACCGTCGGATGATAATCGAATTTTTGTGGCCTGAATCAATGAATATTGATCTAGAGGACATTTGGTTTCAACAGGAACTCAATTGATTTATTGAGACAAAAATTACCTGGACGAATAATCTCTAGAATCGGTGATGTGAATTGGCCACCAAGATCATGTGATTTGACATCGATGGACTATTTTCGTTGGGGTTATGTGAAAAGCCAGGTCTATAAGAATGATCCATAATGGATTCCTGAACCAAAGGATGAAATTATTCGTATCATTAGTCAGATAGAGCCTCAATTATGTCAAAATGTCATTCAAAAATTTTAACAAAAGAGTGGACGTCTGTAGAGCTGCAAAAGGAGGCCATTTGACAGATATTATTTTTCGTATATAAATGTCATAACTGATACTTCAATTACCAATGAAAAGTTTTGAAAATGAATGCAAATTATAATCGATTTCAAGCGATGGACCGAAAGCTCTGGTTATAGTTGCGGTAATCCCAACTGACATATGGGCAAGGGATTATCTGTCAATGTGAATAACCGTAACTATAACCGGGGATTTTGGTCGATCGCTTGAAATCGATTCATGTGTTTTATTTATTCTTAAAAAAAACGCGCAATTTGAAACACCTTTATATTTGGAACAGGTGGAAATAATGAGGGGAAAATGCATCAATTTAGAACTTTGGGGACCTTACCTTCTGAACTATAAGAGATCGCCTAATTTTGACTGCAGATTTTTTTTGCGCGCATCTTCTAGGGAAACAGCGTGCTATCGTTTTGTCCAAATGTCTGTAATTTTGGATGATTGAGCCAAAAATGGTCTCAAGCGAATAGGTTGGACTCACTGATGACGAATCCGGTGTCAAAATCGATTCTGTCCGGCCGGCCGTCCGGCCGTAGACACAATAACTGTCGACAGAAGAAAGCTAGCAACTTGAAACTTTCAGGATAGGTTGCGCATCAGAATGCCGCGGTTAAGTTCATTAATGGACCAAATCGGTCGAATAGTTTCGGAGTTATAGGCACTTGAAGTTTTGAAGTTATTTATTTTTTATTTCAGAAACTACCTGAGCGATTGGATTCAAATTTGGCAGTTAGATGGAGTATGACAACGCACAACTTTGAGCCAAATTTCGTCAGGATCATATCGCCAGTAAATAAAAAAAAATTTTTTTTTCTGGAAACTCATCGCATCCAAAAAAAATTTCACTCACACCTTGAGCTTCATATTTCACAGCAGTGTACCAAATTTCAGTTCGATACCATCATAAGTTTTGGAGATATCGTGAAAAAATATGTCAAATTTCGAGGTTTTCTTCTCGATATCGTTGATTTTTTTTTCTCGTGATAATCGTGTCATTAGAACAATTTGAAAAAAAAAATTTCTATGATTTTCTTATCATATCATCCTCATTAAATTCTGTATGAAACTTTGACACACTGTTATTTTTCGATGAAGTACTGGATTTCAATTCGATCTGATCTGTATTTTTGGAAATATCGGAAAAATAAAATTTTGATTGGGTATATCTACGGAATCATTGGGTGGATTTTACCCATTCACAAATTCGGCCTTCGTAATTAAGGTCCAAACCTTCTCTACAAATATCGAGTTTCCAAGTTGTTTCTTTCGAAAGTTGTGTTCAGGCAGTCGGCCGTTAGGCTGACCGTAAACACAATAACTTCCAAAGGTCGAATTCGTGAATGGGTAAAATCCGCCCAATGATTCCGTAGATATACCCATTCAAAATTTTATTTTTACAATATTTCCAAAAATACAGATTTGATCGAATTGAAATCCAGTAATTAATCAGTAAAAAATTTCAAAAAGCACTGCCGTGAAGGCAGCAGCTTTTGCGGGCATCTTCAAATTCGTTGCTGAAGCGGTCATCCACATTGAACATGCGCGCAAAAGTTGCTGCCTTCACGGCAGTGCTTTTTGAAATTTTTTCAAGATGCAGATATCTGATCAACATTCTCGCGACAGGAAAATTTGCGGGTTCACCAATAATTTTTCATTGCTTTGAAGATATAATACATACGATGCATACCTTTGGGGTACTCTCATCAGTTCTGAAGTGACCCAATTCCATTTTACTCTGCTGATGATTATTGTAAGCACCCAAACTGACGGTTTTGTGGGTTTCAAAGTCGATAGCTACCCTGTTATCCGATATACCATCTGGCCATTTCAATGTCTTACATATACTTTGCTCAGCGGTTAAATTTATCAGTTGCCTTTCCGATACTTTTAGGGTGGCGGAACAATAACTGATACAAATGTTAAGAAGTTCTTGCCAAACTTCCGGTAGTCTCAAATATCCTTGCAGTCTGGCAACCATTTCCCCTCCGGCTGTTGGATCTGTCTTTGGTAGAGGATTTGACAGGCTGTTGAAATCCACCTAGAATGCAACGGGTAATGCATAAAGGAAACACAAGTTTTTATAGATTATTCGGATAATAATGTGGAAGTTTCAAAATATTTGTTTCGAAAATAATAATAGTTTCGCTAACAATAGAATAACAGTTAACATAAACAGTCAAAAGCTTAATAGAGTGCCCAATCACAAATATCTAGGCTTTACATATGACTGCAACTTAAAATGGGACGTCCATATTTCAAAAACAGTGAATAGATTAAAGTATCTACTATATGTGTTCCACAGAGTAAAGCAGGTATTATCAAAAAACCAACTACTGCAGTTGTATTATGGTTTATTCCATAGCATAGCAGTGTATGCCGTGATTGGTTGGTGAGGATTACATAAGACAGCACTAGAACCATTGGAACGTTTACAAGGCAGAATACTCAAAATAATAGGCATACAAGAACATGATCACAATAACCCAATAAAAATTAAGCAGGTATTTGCAATAAATGCAATAGTACATCAATACAGTAAATTGAAGATGGAATATAACAATTATCTGGTCAATACAAGAAATAGAAGTGTTGAAGTGCCAAGAAATACATTAACTAAAGGAAAAATGAGTTATTTAAGTTATGCAAGAAAGTATTTTAACGTTTTACCAAATAGTCTAAAGAACTTAAGTGTTGAAAATAAAGTATTAAAAAAGCAAGTAAAAAAGGGGATAAGACAAGTAAAGGTTGAATAGTGAGTCAATGGGATACAGAAATGATGTTTTTGTGATAGAAGGACCTAAAGACACATAATTGAAATAAAAATATGAAAAGACAATGAAATAAACACAGAAACCGGGATCACATAAATGGGTATAAAAAGTAAAAAAGGAGGATTGTATTTTAGTTTATTTTGGTTTGTAAGGGCCATCCTATGTACGGGCAATATAGCCCCCTATAGGTCCTATATTTTATGTATATGGAAAAAATGGAATAAATTATTATTATTATTCTAGAATCTCCTTCGGATAATAAAACGCAACTTCCTTGTTTTTTCACGAATTCGTGATATTAATTCATAATAAAAGAGGCAAAACTCACAGTTGTGGCGTTGATGATTGCAACATGATCAGGTTGGCTGAGATTGACAGGGTGATAATATTTCACAAAGGTCAGTCCTGGCCTTTGATCCATCTCTCGACATTGTTTCGGCTCCAGAACTTCAGTACCTTTGGCTCCCCACCATCCAGGTATCATACTGGGACTGTCCTCCCTTAGTCCGCATATTCCGTAGGTATCGTCCTTGTGGTGACATCTGGCGTTCTGCACACACCAAGTGCACTCGCTTAACCTCAATTTTTGTGAAGCCGACACCATGGTTGCGCCTGTTTGGCGCATGTTGCCGTTGATGAGGCAAGAATGACAGTCTCCAAGAGCTGGGCAAATACCTGGACATCTGCAATATTCATTTTATTGTCACAGATTGAAGGAAACACCTGACATTAAAATATTCGGCCTAATAGTCGATCCTTAACACAGTAACGTTCAAAAATAACAAACTATAAAATCGATTATTGGTTGCGTGCGTCTTTTGACATTTGGCATACGTTGGAGGTAAAACAAACTCACTTTCGCGCTTTGTTTATGTTATGAAATACAGCATTATCAACAATTTCACGATAAATTCACAAGTTTAAATGATTTATATTCATAGAATTGGTGAATTACTAGACCCGTGAGGCCAAGTTATTGTGTCGTTGTGAAATGCAACATAAATACACCGAGAGACCAAGGAATACATTCGCTTTGTTTACATCGGCGAAGAGCGATTATTTGGAGATTTTAGTGATTTTATTCATTTTACAAGTGAAATCTTGTGATAATGGATCTGATTAACTGATATTCAATCTCAGATGATAATCGTTCAAAACGATATAAATGAAAATTGCAGTATTTATCCTTGTCTTCTAAAGCCTAGAGTATCCACATCAGAGATAGCATTTATTATAGGTATAACTATTGAATATGAAACAGTAAAATGTTTGGCTCATTAATTCCTGAAAATAAACAGCTGAATGAAATCCAACAAATGTATGAAATGGAAAAAATATGGGTTCCAGAGAAATTCTCAGTACTATTTCAAAAAACGTTCTATGTTGCAAA
Source organism: Myrrha octodecimguttata (assembly GCA_958510865.1). NCBI lineage: Eukaryota > Metazoa > Arthropoda > Insecta > Coleoptera > Coccinellidae > Myrrha > Myrrha octodecimguttata. The sequence continues at coordinate 77,572,019 of OY294057.1, forward strand.
TTATCAAATTACTACAATAAATAATATTGGTCTACAGTTGCTATGTCAGTGCTATCATAATCTTCAATTATATATTTATTATACTAAATATATGTTACAAATAAAATAATTCATATGAAATTTTTTCCTTGAACACCAATTTCGATTCATCCTCAAAAACTTCTTTACTATCCACATAAGATGCCTTTTTATCATGCAGATGCAACATTAGGGCTTTCATAATTTTTAATAATTGACAATAAGGTCAATTCGAAACATATTACAAACAACAAAATGTAGAAGTTCCATCCTTGAGTAGTCGAGCCACATCGGAACATGTTCGGTTGAGAACAGAGAAAGTTATCTGGTTCATTATTTTTATAAAATGCATGCAATATTTTGACAAATCTATCACATAACGAATTGCCTTTATATATCATATGGAGATGCGAGTGGTAACCATTCACGATGGGTTTGTCATTTAAAACGCCAGCTATTATAGTGATGAGAAGATATAATTCTTGAAATGTGTATAACAAACACGAAATATTCTTGTCATACTTATCTGATCATGAGTCAACTTATTAAACAGAACAAATTAAATAGATAGTCTAATATAATTCGTTAACCAGTGTGGAAATGCCTCCAACAAACTTTACCATAGTTTGTTACTTTGTCAGAACAGTTTTTTCAATTTATGGCGTGAATATAGGGTGTTTGCCATCTCTGGGATAGTTCACATAGTATTCTATCTCTTCGAATACCAGATAAAACTTAGGGGAATGGGTCAAAAATGCAAATATTCAAATATAAAGTCTACACTACAATATATCTGAAAAATCGGGTTCCTTCGTCTCTCGGTGTATTTATGTTGTATTTAATAACGAAACAATAACTAGGGCTAGTTATTCACCAATTCTATTGATATAAATCATTTTAACTTGTGAATTTATCCTGAAATTGTTGAAAATGCTGTACATCATAACATAAACAAAGCGGGTAAGTGAGGTTGTTTTACCTCCAACGTATGGCAAATGTCAAACGACGCACGAAACCAATTGTAGAGTAGGTTAGGTTAGATTAGGTTAGAAATTGATAGCAAAAGGTCAAATTCATGAATGACATGCTACTTTTGCAAAGTGCTTGTTTGTTGGGATCATATAGGTAGTTAGTGAATTGAAAGAAAATTTTTTGTAAAGAATTTCCCGGATTATATTGAAAATTAATCATTAGATCAGAATGAATTTTGGTACAGACCTTGGAGTCAATTCAATAGTCAGTTCTATCTCATTCTTGTTTTGGAGATATTGGGAAAAAATGTAAAATTTCGATGATATTTTCGGAACTTGAGCAAAATTTCGTGAGGATTAAAATTCAAAAATATTTCTAAATTTTTTTCAGCCCACGAATTCGAACATGCGCGCTATATTTCTTGTTGGGGCGTTTGATTAGAGGTTGAAAAAGGATAATACAAAACTAGTGCAAAAATGAAAACAGAACCTATAACACTAGTCTGTTATTATTACTTACGAACTACATAAATATAAACCTTTAAATTTAAGAAACCTCTGATTTTATTACCTTGTAGTCTGAAGATTAGTAGTACAATTTGCCCCAATAGTTCTTCCATAACAAATTTCATCGGCAGAACACCATCCACACTCCGGATCCGCTGAACAGCTGACATAATTCCTATGTAGACTACAGGTGCCTTCAGGGTCATACGTTACACCAGTTTTGGTGGCAATGGTTGGAGGAACTGTATAAGCGAGTAAATCTCCATTCACGTTTCCATGATACCCACCGACTAACAACAGAGTATTTCCATTTCTAACGGAAGAAGCATGGGCAAAAACACCCTGCTGCTTCGGATATCCAGAATCGTTCGTATTCACTAAAATTTCCGGATTCACCCACGTATGACACCCTAAATGGTAGAGGTACATCTGATTGTCGTAGCATATTTCTTCTTTGTTGTGCCTGTGGGAATAGCCCCCGAAAATAATGAGATAATTACCAAGGATGTCAGCAGAGTGAAATGCACGCTCTCGAGGAACAAATTTCTCTCTTAAATGTTCTCGTGTGTAATGTACTTCACTCCAGTATTTCTCATCTAATTGAAAAATAAACATACGATCACTTAGTTTAGAGAATCTTGCAACTCCAGATAAAATTCCTCCGTAAACGATTAGTGAATTTGTGCTTTTGTGGTAACTTGTGGTATGAGCGACAACACGTACATCTAGTTCTTTTCCACCTCTGGGCTTAATATGGACCCATTCCTCACTTCCATCTTCTTCGAGTTTTATTTGGAACAGGTCCGAGGAAAATTCCCCATTCTCTAAACTTCCACCGAAAAGATAAATACTTCCGTTGACCTCAGTTAAGGTATGTCTGGTTAAAGCTGGAGGGTGCAATTTTGAAGATTTGGCTCTCAATTCCCATTTATGAGTTAGAACGTTATAGTACCAAAGCTCTTTGGATAAACTCCTGTTTTCTAATTTTCCACCATAAATTACAAATCCTTCATCAATTTTACAAGCAGCATGACCGTATCTTGCAGTAGGTTTGTGTCCTTCTGTAGAATGAGAATGTCTCTGTCTTCTTCTATAAGCAGTTGAATTTTGAGGCACTGTGTATAACAAGTTTCTCAAGAAGGACTTTCCTGAATTTATTCCCCACTTTCTCTCCCAGTCAGATCCTGCATGTTCAATCAATGCTGCGACTGAGCCTATGTTGTATAGCTTTTTGTCTGGTAAAATATTACCATATTCATCTCTCCAAGAATTATTTTCAAAACTATAGACTGCCATGGAGCTCAGTACTGAATTCAAATTGTATCCTCCAAAAACATATAAAGAATCATTTATATCTACATAAACAGCAGTGTGAGCTGCTCTTGGTTGTAAACCTCCTTCAGAGTGAGTTAACCAATGCCATTTGTTGCCTGTGCTGTCAAGTTCATGTAAACTACAGGCTTGCCCGGAATAACCAGGTTGGCAAACACAACCTTGTTCTTGTTCACAACGACCACGACCATATTCTCTACCGCATTTTTCTGGGCATAAATGTCTGGAACAGTCAAAACCGCCCCAATCACTACCACAAATACATTGATGACTGTAACACACGCCTTGATTAGTACAGTTATTAGGACAGTCCGTAATTGAGAATTCGGCACGGAAACCATCGAGGACATAGTTTGTATCACTGTATAAAAGTACTAACATATGACCAGAAGTAGCAATCACTTGTTGTGGTTCAGTTTTCCCACTGAAACTACCTAATAAGGGTGAATGGAATGAATCGCCATCATAAACAAATACGTAGTCATAGGAGCACTCTGTTCCCATACTGCTGAAGTGCAATGTTATGAATTTATTAGTTTCATTGGATTTTATCAACCATTCGCAGTGACTATCTTGGGTATAATTGGACCCTGCAGGGCCATCTGTGATAACACCCCATGAGTTAGTAAAAATTTTTCTTGATTTGTTGCAAGGAACGAGATCAACTGAAGCATATCCTACAAGAACAAAAAACCATACTAAAATTTCTACAAAGAATTTGAGTACCAAAATACGCATATTGTCTGGATGAGCAAGATTTCTTCAAATGCCTGAATTTACGGGAATTTTGAGCTTTTCCAACTCCATTATTAGTGGAGATCATTGGAATTTCACATTGAGAAATTCTATATCAATTGGATAAAAAGCTAATAAATGAATAACAACTCATTTTCAAAACTATATTTATAAACATAAATAATGCCCTGACATGACATTGACACTAATGACATGTCACGATGTCACAGTGACAGGAGAAATGTTAAAGTAATACTCTTCTTTATAATAGCACAGTTGGTCTCCATTTTTTTCAATTTCAGACGCAACCACAGATTACTGATACCACAGACCAACAAGACGAATCACTTCATCGTTTGCGGGAATCGCGTCTCTCCGACCTTGAGAAATACATAGAACTCTATATTACTACCTGGAAAGGACCCGACCCTTCTTCAACTAAGCTTAAAGCGTAACAAGGGGCAACGAAACAAAGATAGCGCTATGGACGGTAACCTCTCCCTGTCACACCCGTTGAAGTAAATGGTGTTTAACGGCTCAAATTTGGTTTTACTTGGAAATTCAGGTGGTTTGGGTATTACATCATTTAGAAAGAGCAATATTTTTGAAAATGAATATCTATTTTTGTCTGATATGCCATTACTTTCTCTGCCTTCACCGCGTGTGGTTCAAAAAGTGAAGAATTATGTTGGTGTGAGCTGTGCATTGACGATTGACGATAGTTTCATCATCATAAAAATAAATTTAAATAATAGGAACATAGGAAAATACTTCTCGAAAAGCACTGACTTGAAGTCAGGAAAATTTAAGCGGTGGTTAAAATTCATTGCCAATGCGAAATATGACATAGTTTTTTCCGATATTTTGGGAAATGTGTGTCGAATCGAGCTGAAATCTCGAACATTGCTGTTCAGATTCGACTTCAAGTTCTGCGCCAAGTTTCATTGAAATCTCATTGCTAGTTTCCGAAAAAAATATTTTTTTAACGATTCTTCATGCAATGAGTTAGCAAGTTTCAATCTAATCGCATCAGTACTTCTTGAGATATAGAGGAAATAAAATAATATATTTGAAATTAATATAACTTCGAAATTGTAAGGTAAATTCTGCCCATTAACGAACTTATTTTGAATTTTTTAAGTCGCTATAGCTTTTCTCGGTAGTAAGTTATCGTGGCAACAGGCGGCTGAATAGAATTCAATTTGACATTGAACTCTTCATCATGAGTCCAACCTGGTCGCTTGGAACGATTTTCGGCAAAAAAATGCAAATTTACGGAGGATGATAACGCGCTGTTCCCCAGAAAAAGCGCTCACTAAGTTGAAATTTCACTTGAACATGTGCGATCTTCTTCAATCCTGCCTTGTTCACGAATTAGTCAGAAAAAAATTCAGGTTCTCCTAATTTGAAACGAAAAATTAAAAATATTTAGAATAAATGCGACAAGTTCCCTTTACTGCAATGAGGAAGAAAGAGATAGATACCCGTCCACTTCGCGGGTTGCATAAGCAACGAATTGGCTTCACTTGTCGCTCAAAACGGGTCCCTTCCAGGTATATAATATAGAGTTCATTGGAGAAATATAACAGACATAACCACACTTTATTCTTCCTCGAAACAGCTGTCATACTTGATTTTGGAATAGGTCACGAGCAGTTTTGACAGTTGGGAGAGATTGGAGGACCAACAATAACCTAAAATGCATTGTTTACTTTGGGAAAAAGCGATTTCTCTTGTAATTTCGTATTCATTTGGAATGATATATTCACTTTTTTTTGAAAAGGATAGTATAAATTTGGTATACATATTATGAAATTAGTCCCTGACTTCATATACAGGCAAATAAACAGACCTTTGGTTAGTTCAGTCAACAGTCTTTTCGTGTGTTGTAGTAAATTATATAGGCACCTTGTTACTTTCATATGGAGGTAAAATATTGCGGAAACATTTTGTGATATCATAGTGCTAATAAATTTTTCATTCCTAGATACTGCCAGTTATTTCTCTGTGTGTAGTAGATAGGAACAGTGTATTGACACAGTGGATGGTTTTTGTTCCTAAAATACGACTCAAGGGTGATTTAGATCTTTTTTTGTGAAAACAATCAGGAATGTTTATCAAAAACTCACGATTTTACGAAAATTCCCTACCTGGTATCAATCGGCATACCCAAACAAAACATTGGCAGTAGTAATACTGCACCTTAAGTGAGAATCATCTAAAAATTTGCCTGCATTGAATATCTGAATGGAAATATCTTTTATAAATCCTGTCTTGTTCAAGTAATAAAGAAATGTTTATTAAGAACTTATGATTTTCAAATATTCCATAACCTGAATCGTTCGGTATGCCCTACCAAAATAACCTACATGATATTACTCGACTAAACATGAAAATCAACTGAATTTCGATGTCATTGCATACCTGAATGTCAATGGTATGGATCAATCCTATCTAATTCAAGTTTTATTGATTGTCCAGACTAATATACAACCTATGTTCTTTGCCGAGGTAACTGACAAGTTGCAAAGTAACATTTATTGTGTGAATTTCCATTTTAGAGCGCAGTTCTTTATTGAATTAATTCAGAAAATATGATTTTCTCCTTCAGAACCGAAAGAATATTCTTATTTCTCTCTTTTATAATGGATACATTGAGTTCCTCTTCACATCTGGTTAGTACGTACCATTCAAATGAAAATACTTCAACAACTCATTGGTAGTTTTCATCGATTTGATTTTGATTAGTCGACCTTGAATACCTGAATTTACTTCAAAAAAAAAGGTTTAAATTGTATTTCTTGCCTTACTAAACCAAGCAACATGCAACAACACATTCAACCAGCAAGAATTGTATTTATTCGAAAAATTTCATTAATTAAGTCAAGCTATTACTGTTACAAGATATCAAGTACTTTGGATATAGTTCCTAGATAATGCAATAGTGAATATTTCAGTCCAAAATGTCCAAATTCATACAAAATCACAAGCCCAATCGCTTTTTCCCATAGTAAACAATGCATTTAAGGTTATTGTTGGTCCTCCAGTCTCTCCCAACTGTCAAAACTGCTCGTAACCTATATCTAAAATCGAAATGTAAAAACAGATTTGTCGGGATTCAGGAATCACAAAATCAGACTAAGATTTTTCGATGAAACCATTTGATATGCAAATTTCCAACACCGAAGCGAGTGTTTTGTCACACCTTAAACTCCTGTAGAAGAACTCGGTTGGAGTAAATGAAAATTTTGGAAAAATGTTATGGAGAACCCGTTTACCTTAATCAGAGAATCTTTGTAGTTTCACATCAAATGAGATTCATTTCAATATAAAATCAAATTTTAAATAGACCACCTTTGTTCGATTCCAATCCTAGTGTGCAATCATATACAATTTTATTAGACATCCCATCGTTTTAATTGAATAATGGAGGTTGTAATGCTTTTACTTCAGTTGCGATTCCTTTATATCATAAAAAATGAACATTATGAATGAGTCCACTTAAGTTCGATTCCAATTCTTGTTGTATAATTAAAACATATAATGAGGACTGTCATCATAAAATAGAACCTCAAAGATGACTAAACAATTGATTTGGTTGTAAAAAACTGGATTATATTCTAAAATGGAACAGATACGAAATTATTCATCAAATAAATAGGACAAAAATGACTTTCAGTTTGTTTACATGTTTATACCTCTTCAAGCGAGTCCGAAAACGGCGAGAGTGACGTAATCTTATTCCTGCAATCTGATTGGCACCCCAACCACCTGCTAAAATTCTGATTAGCTCGATTCAGGGTCATATCTGCGTTGACATAGATTTCCTAAGTAAATGACGCGAGTGGTTTATCTGGTTGATCTGTGCTAATACATACATGTAGCTTTTCCTACCTACATGGAAAAAATGAATTTTCTTCAAACCGAAAAATGACATTTCTGTCTATAAGGACAGGTCTATGGACCATAAGCTCCAGTTATCCAAACCGACATATAGCAAAGGATTATCTGTCAATGTGGATAACGGTAACTATACCGGTGCTTGAAGGAATCGCTTTTATTATGGAGTTGAACGATGAGCAAAAATGCTTGAATAAAATATCGAAAACTGATAGAAAAGATTATATTTCCTACATATTCTTATTTTCTTCATTCGATTCTTATCGCCACATAAAAGTGAAATACAAAAAAAATATAATAAGAAAGTAAAAGTACGATTACAATTTATTGAAAGAATACTACTGAAGACATAAAATAATTACAAATTTTAATTAAAAAAATTTGAACTGGAAAAGTATATATACACATATTACTGGAGTTCCCACCTTCAGCTGGATCGAGGGGTAAAACCTGAAAAAATAACTTTCAACATCACATCATCAAGAGGTTCAGTTCAACATGCATTTTTAGCTCAACGATAAAGTATTTCAAAAATCATATCCTTCAAAATATTGAACTTTCTCCAATTTGAATTCACTTCCCATGTAAAGGTTCACATAAGATTTAAGAAAAACTACAAGTAGTTAGTCTTTAAGTGAAAAAGTAACCTGATTATGGACTTTGCAACTTGTGTCATTTTTAAGTTAGTCACAAGTGAAAGCATAAAGGGAACTGTTATTAAATAATCACTTTAATAATCAACAAAAAAAACTATTCATGAAAGCTGCGGAGATAAATCGTTACCACTATGTTTTGAATTACTATTATGGTTGAAGTTTGTTTATTTTTGACATGTTATGCATTAATTTTGAATTCATACATAAATAAGTAAATCCATATACAGGGTGAGTCTTTGACCTTGCAGAATATTTTAACAGAAGGTTCTTGAAGCTGAAAGAAACACATTTGTCCTCTACCATTTTTTCCGATTCGGCCTAGATATGAAGATATAGGCATTATAAATTTTCCCAATAGGCTAGCCGCCCCTGGAAACCTGAACACTGAAGTTATTCCAAGCCTAAGATATACCATTCAAATCTTCGAAATAAGCAACTCTGTTATGAAAAGCGTCAACCTACTTTTTACATTCCAGTTGGTGAAAAAAGTTGTATTTACAGTACAATAAACAAGTTAGTTATTCCAAATTTCGTGGGCGATAAAAGCTGAATATTCTTCTCTTATTTTCATTTTCGATAATGAGGAGTTCATCTAGCTGTCACTCATATTAGCTTTGAGATTCATCTTCAATTTGTAATCATTAATTTTCTTTGTTTATTTCATTTCCTCCAAGAATCATCAGATTCAGACATAACCCATTCAAACTTTCATTTTCATAAATAAATAAAACAGATGTACCTCATTTATCTATGAACGTACAAACGTTGCCAAATTGACGAACAGAAAGAAAGAACTCTTCGAAATCAAACAAAACACAATATGCTAATTCTATGTATACACTTGTATAGTCTATGATTCTGAACTGAACTATAAATCTATGATTCCACTCTCAACTTTTAGACGTGGCAACGCGGAAAAATTGAATTCTGTGAATTTTTTTAACAGAGTTGCAATCAGCCAAAGTACCCAATTCTCGGAATTTCACAGATATTTTTTATTTTCGAATTTAAGATTACTCGAAAACGGCGCATCATACGAAAAAAAATAAAGAATACTTTTACTTTCCAAAATGGTCAAAAATTCGTTGAATAGCATTCAAATTATTTTTAAAAGTTGGATTCTTTGAATTTCTGGTATTTTTATGAAATGTTATGGTCATATTGAAGAAACTGGAGGATGTGGATGAAATTTTGTAATCCAGGAACATTCATTGTATCAATAAAAAACTATATTCCAAAAATTATCTCATTCGGTGAGATCGTTCGCGAGATATAATCGAAAATTAAATTTTTTTATGGATTTTCAACAGTCTGTATCTTACGAACCAAGCCGAATCGGAAAAAAAGGTAAGGGGAAAAAGTGTTTCTTTTGGCTTCAGAGATCTTCTGTTGAAATATTCTGCAAGGTCAAAGACTCACCCTGTATAGTCACATAAAATAAAACAATAACAAACCATGACCAATGGCGCCCAACATGACGATGCGTGAGCTCCAAATTTCAAGATTAAAAAAAAGTTAAAATTAAAGGGAAGTTATATCAAACATTCATGAAGAAAATGAATGAAAGCCCAATGCAAAAAAGAAATACTTAATAAGAAAATGACAAAATAAAGTTCCTTAAAATTCTGACGACTTACTCAAAGAATAACTGATTCAATCAACATCGACATCCTTTGCCGCATCGTCAGATGGAGGTACAGCCTCTTCAGTCTCCTTTTTCTTGTTGGCATCAGGTACCCACAAACCCGAATCTATGCAACGTTTCATATGGTACCTAGATTCCTCTTCATCCATATTAGCGATAACTTCATGCAGCATCCCGATATCTTGTGTTTCGAAACACTTCTTCAGGTCATCCGGGAGACTCTCGAAGACTTCCACTGGGTCCAAACCTCCTGGGCCTAGACGTTTTTGACGTTCTTCTTCCTCAGCCTCCTATAGGATCCATAATATAATTTTAATTGAGATTTGTGCTTTGTCAAACATTGACAGATAAAAGGTTCATTTAAAATTTGTTGAGAAGCATATTAACAGAATCATTAGTAGGATTTCTACCTTTGTAATCTACCCTACGTTACCCAACAAATAAAAAGTATCTTTGTAACTTCTTTTAGAAATTATTGAGCAGAAAACTGATTCTGAATGGATTAAAGTATAACAAAAAAAATTTGAGGTTACCTTTATAGCTTGTTCAATTTTCTCCGCAGCTCTCTTCTGAATTCTTTCTTTGAATTGTCTCAATTCATCATCGAAGGAATTCTTATATTCTTTTTCTGCTACTTGGATTTTTGTGAAGAACGCATCGACACAAGCTCTGGGATCTGTATCAAGTTGTTTAGCTAATTCCAATATGTACTGCATGCAAATTGTCTGGTGAGCCACATGATTCATAAGCTCGTGTTTCTGAAACATGAAAAAAACTTCATAAAAAAATGGTAACTGAAAATTATAATTCATTATCAAAAAATAATATACCGAATATAACTAAAAATCACCAATTTTGAAGAATAACTTACCTCTTCCATTTCCAAATTGATACACCAAATGACTAAGTAATTGGCCGTATTTTCACATACAAGATGATTATGAGCTTTTAAGAATATCCTAGAATCATCATATTTCCTCAACATGCCGAAATGTTTCAAATCTTTTTCATTTTCTTTTATAAATTTTCTCATTCTAGCTTCACGTTCTTCATCAGTTAGGTTTTCTTCCTTAGGTCTATCTGGTCTCTTATTAATAACAGTCTTAGCAAAGCCTGGTTTGCTGATAGTATCCACATTCCAAGGAGTATTCTGAAAAACATATACATATTCAAAATCTTAAACATAGCCTATCATATTTATGTTCAGAATAACACCCCACAAATACAAAGTGAAACCTTTCATTAAGTGTTGAGGTCAATTACTATTTGCTCAGAAATATTGACGTGAAATTAATTCATCACCTTCTCCTTCCTTTTAATTTCCTCTTCTTTCTTATTGATCTTATCAGCCTCGACTTCCAGTTCTTTCATTTTCTTGCGCAACTCTTCAATATTTTGAGCATTTGTTTCTTCAGCTTTGCTCAATTCAGTCTTTATACTATTTAGTTTTTCTGCAGCTTCCTTTTTCTTTCGCTCAAATTCTTCTATCTCCTTTTGCCTTTCAGCCATTCTTTCAACTCTAGCTTGATGCCTCCATCGGAATAATGAAGGTGTATCAATGTTAGGATGAGTGTCATCTTCATCATCTGAAATCTGGTAAAACCGTTATGTAAGTGCTTTGATTTTTTAAGATCAGATTATTATAAATCAGGATGACTAAATGAAGACATTTGAATAAAAGAATTCATATCAAATATTGACTAAAACACACCTCAATATTTTTCCATTTACTGTAGTCCACCATCCTGTAGAGACACAATTAAGTTTATTAACACTTCAATTTCAAATCTCGCTCTACACACAGCAATTTCAATGCTAAAATCTATACACTGATAATAATAATTTTGTTAGGATCTGGGTAACTCAGTTATTCTAGAAATTTCAAGACCGAAAAACACGTAAAAATACGTAGATTCTCCAGTGACAATTGACATGACATCTGTCAAAAGACAAAAATAGTAAATTCACTTCGAAATTTCGATTAATAAATAATTTAATGACAAATGTTTTTTTGGAAATCTTAACCTCTTATGGATTATTCAAATTTATATTCCGATCGAAAATGAGAATTTTTCCACTTCTCTATTCTGTAGAAAGCATAGAATAAAGAATAATCTAATAATTCTATGTTCTAAGGTAGAAAGCATTACTCTGTGCTATGAATAGTATGAATTGAGGTTATGCCAAGTGTCACAAACAAAATAATTGATTGATTAGTGCTTCATTTTGCTAGTTTCCTCTTTTCTCAATTCAATAGCTTTTTTCCCTAGATTTGAATAATTGTAACAATAGCAAATCTGCGACTGTGTAAGTTTTATCATTATTCGTTTCTTTAATGAAACAAGAAAAACACAATGAGGTTGTTTGGAGACAAACAAAAAACCACCCCTATCATTTGATCAGGATGTACAAATAATCCATACAACTGTTTGTTCGAACAGTTTTTAAAAATCATTGTTGCATAATTTCAACACTTATGGAATTTTCATTACAGGAAATCAAAAATGGAATCATCAAGCCAAGGTTTCTCGAAAGTAGTCATGCAAACTATGGAGATACAAGCATTAAGGGGTGAATTAGACAGTCTGAATATTTCAGATTCTGATGTGCAAAAGGAAGGGGAGAACCATCCTTCAACTTCCACTGATCAACAGGAACCTATCATAGTAGATATTGCCGATTGGCAACAAGTCAAACATCTATTTAGGTATAATATGACAAACACTAATCCCCCTATTTTTCGGGACCCGACTTATCAACAAGCTCCAATGTTCATAAAGACCGTGGAGGAGTATTTCAGATATAATAAAATACCTTCTGAGTATCATCTTACTGTGGTTAAGAACCTTTTCCGTGGTCCTTCAAATAATTGGAAGGATTTTCATGAGGGCAAATGGCAATGTTACAAAGATTTTCGTCGACATTTTCTGTCTACATTCTGGTCAGAAAATGAACAGATCAAGGAACGTGAAAGGCTCAGTATACGGAAATATACGCCTACAAAACAATCCAGTATGGTATCCTATTTTCTTCTAGTATTGAATAAATACCGTTTTTTTTCGACACAGCTCTCTGAGGACGTTATTTTGAAGGAAATAATGAGCATGTATCCTCCCGAAATTCAATCGTCATGGGCAGTTAGAACTTCGAAAACATTTGCATCTGCACTGTCGTTTCTTCAGGGACTTGATAGAATCAGTAATGGTAAGGACGGAGAGGAAGTTTCAGATACAATTGAAAAGATACAAGGACTGAATGATCAATTGTATTCTCTGGATATTTCGGAGGAATTTGAGGTTAACAATACTGTGCAGAATGGAATGAACACTGCAGATACTTCCTCAACTCTACAAAATTCTTCTACATTCAATTTATCCCATCCTCAAAATGCTACATTCATATTTGAATATAAAGCTACCCCTCCTGTTTATCTTGCTGGTCAAAATCCTGCAAAGTTTATTAAGGACTTAGAGGATTACTTTTCTTACGCTATAGTTTCTGTTGAAGATCAGTTGACTACAGCTAAAAGCTTGCTGCGTGGTAAAATAAAAGATTGGAAGAATAAAAATGAGAAGAATTGGATGGGTTATGAGGAGTTTCGTGATGATTTTCTAACTACCTTCTGGACTAAAGAAAGGCAGTCTTGGGAATGGACAAAATTAAATATGCAAAAATTCAACCCAGTGGGAACATCTGATCTAGCTGAATTTTTCATGTTTATTGTGAATAGATATCGCTTATTCACACCACCTTTACCTGAAATCACGATTTTAACGCAGACGATGGGCAAATATCCTATTGAAATTCAGTCTTTGTGGCTTGTTAGTGGTTGCCTCACTTTAGACGATACACTTTCGTTTCTTGAAAGACAGGATGAAATAGGTGTTCTGAACATCCTTGGTAAAAGTAATCTAGGAGGCACAGACCCTCCTGATACCAATATATCATGCAGTCCTGCTTCATCTGAGTATGCTTCAATGCTGAATGCTTCTGAAGGTGTTTACCGACTGGATCGACAAATGCATAAGCTTCATATTTCAGATGGTTTTATGGTAAACAATGTAGTTAAGAATGAAAATAACGGACAAACTTCGTCCATGTATCAAGCTTCTATTGGCATACAAATGAAAGTTTCACCACCCATTTTCAAAGATAAGAAAAATCAAAATGCAGCTCAATTTATGAAAAAATTGCGAGAGTACTTATCTTTGGCTCAGATCCCTACCGAACATCAATTGACTGTGGCAAAAAGCTTATTGCAAGGCAATGCAATTGATTGGAAAGATTTCCATGAGAAAAACTGGATAACTTTAGAAGATTTTTGTCGAGACTTTATGACTAGTTTCTGGTCCGAACATAAGCAGAGGCTGATACGCCAAAGGCTTAATCAAACTAAATTTGTCCCAGGACCAAGAAATAATCTAACCAGGTATTTTCTCAATCAAGTTCGTTCGTATCGTTTGTTCACACCTCCAATGCATGAATCAGAGATATTGAGGGAGATAATGAGCCATTTTCCTGCAGAAATTGTGTCCTTGTGGTCATCTGTTGGTACCAAGACATTAGATACTGCATTCTCGTTTCTTGAGAAACAGGAAGCGAAAGGATATAGTCGACATCGTCAACCTGCTGATGGCGTAAATAAGAAACGTAGGTCTAATTCTTCACCGTATCCTCAACAAAGGTCACACCATTATAAACCTCGACCATATCAAGCTGGTAAAATGAGGATGCCTCAGTCACATCAGAGCTGGCCCAGATAAGTTTTCTTATTTGGTGTTTCGATTTTTCGCAGTTTGGACAATTTCGTGCAAACCTCCAAATGATTCTATCCTGAAGATATTAATTATATATTTGCTTCAACTTACTCAGTGTTTTATCCTAAACACAAATTTTCAGGTGTAGGTCTCTCAAAGTTCCCAGAATGCACATTCAAGAACCTTTTTCAAAACAAAAATTAATCACTTTTTTATTTTATATGGTTTACAAACTATCTCTGAACCTTGACGCGACAATTAATGGTAATTTCTCTCAAAAATATTCGATATTTCATGAAAAAATTGAAAATACCGGTCAACTATTCAACCTCTATCACTCAATTGAAGTGAAGTCTGGCAACAGCGCCTTATCATCGCGGGCGAACGTTTATGGCTGATAAGCATTATCCTCCAGCTGTCATCGACGAATACACAAAATTCCTACCGACAAAATTGCGGCAATGCCAGACTTCACCTTGGAGTGAGTGAAAATCTGATGAAATAGAGGGAAGGTGGTTATCTGATGAATTATTTCCCATTAAATATCGACTGTTCTTGAAAGAAAGTACCGCCATTGTATAAAGACCATTGTCTTTATACAATGGTACCGCTTATAGTTCAGTGAGGGCTTTAAGATTATTTCTTGGACTAAATAAAAGAAACGAGTGATCGTTTTCAAGGTTTGAAAAAGTAACCTGAAAATTCTTTATGTAACAAAAACTTCCAAGAGGCCCTTTCAGTTTATTTATTACTACAGTATAAGAGGCGCCTATGCCAAACTTGATGATTTTTAGGGGAGTTGTTGAAAGTAGTTAATAATAGAAAAACTGATCTGTAAATTAAACTGGAAGAACTAAATTCAGAGACCGCGGCGCTTAGATTTCTGATTTAAACTGAGTACATTGGAGCCAATATCTGATGAAAAAAAACTTCAGAGGTTTACCACTTTTGGTTGTATTCATTTTTATTTATTTGCAGATGTTACTTCTCTATACTGAAGTACTTTGTCAATGTCTTCAAGTAACCTTATTTAATATTTAACTGAAATTTATTTTGAAGTAATTAATATATTGTATATTGTAGGTTGATGATCTGTGATATTAAATCAAATTATATTAATTTTCAATAAATGTGAAAAGTTCAAAGTTTTTCCTTTTAATAGGAAAGCAATATCAATTGAATTGATATGAGCAGAGAGAACTTTGTACAAATATTGAATGAATTTAAAATAGCGTCCGGAGTGTTTTTCTTAGAATTTTAATTAGAGAGATATTGCAGTGTCAAATTTGGGTGAAGTTGTTACAGCAAACGGTATTTTTGACATCTAAGCAAGCGCTGATTCTGTTTCAGAATAATCCGACGTAAATAGCGTTGGCGTCTACGTTATTTACGGAAAATCGCGAGCCTCAATTTACGTACAGACGTTACGCGATATTTCAGAGGGCAAGTTTTTCCTTAGTTGGAGGGCCGGGAACACGATGAAGATGAAGTTCAAAATTACAGACATCGTGACGAAATGATAACGCGCTGTTCCCCAGAACAAGCGCGTATAAAAGACCCACTTATTCCTGTTGAAACACACACATGGCCTTCCTGTTCACCTGATGAGAGTCCTTGTGACTTTTTTCTGCATGAAATTGAAAAATTTCATTTCAACCATAGATTCGTTTCATCAAATGAAATACTTTTTCGTTTACCACACACGGGCATACGGCTCCGTTGAAAAGATACACCAGTATTCTGATGGACATGCGAACTTGCGATGCGTATACGAGTTACCAACTAATAACTACCGAAATACGTATGCACATCCAAGTTCACTTGTCCAGAATACCCAGGCTGTTAAAATATACATTGAAAAAATCTTTTTTTTGTAGCTCATTTTATATGGTTATTTTGATTAAATGAATTTTGCTGTGGAGTTCTGTTTCAGATATTGGGAGTGATTACCCAGAAAAAACCTAAAAAACAATGGTTATTGACTCACCATGCATAAAACTACAATGAGAAATTAGTATGCATGAAAAACGCAGATAAAGTTTATCCTAATTCACTCTAAGAATCATTTCAGAATACTCAATTATTTTTATAATTTCTTCGTGAACACAATCGTCTCGAGAGTTAATCGAAGTTGAATAATATAGAATCCGATCATAATAAGATATTATCTTTGTTGATTCGCCCCTGCGCTAGTAGAAGCCTTAATTTAAGCTATGTTCACACTCCACATCAGTGATGAATGACCCCAGTGACCCACAGAATACACAGAGTTATTCATCTATTTTGTGACCAGAGCATAAACCGTTGATAGAGGAAAGAAGAAGAAAATATCCTTCATCTATAAAATAAACATAGAGACTATATATGTCACCACAGAATACTAAATATACAGTTTATTAGCACAGACAGGTCTGTGTTATTAGTCAGTAATGGCACTCTTTACTTGGAAATTAATCAGAATCATAAAAAAATTCATAAATTTCAAATAGTACCTATATTCCAGAAGTTGATTCACTCAAATTTATTTCATACTCAGATACATCAGAATCACATTAAAATTAATTGATTATTTACTTTTCTATCTTGGTTTTATCGCGAAAACCGTGAAAGTTTTCAATTTCTCGGAGCATCATATTCTTTCGCAACATATCCTTGATGATGATATTCATTATCACAACTATGCTGAACAGGAATTTCTCCTCATCCGAACAGAATTCGTAGTCTGTTGAATTGTCGTTAAAGCCACACGCACCTGAAGTACATAAAGTTTGAAATCATTCAGATAAAGATAAAATAATCGGAAAAAGCAGTAGCTGGCATGGCGTGCTCTGTCATTTTGTCTATTCACTCGACTTAATAAACTGTTCTGAAAATTTCATTCATTCGAAGAAATTCCCCCGAAAGTAAGGTACGATTCACACGAAATTTTGTATGTGTCGCAACTAATTACCATAGTTTCGATTACACCGGATCAGTAATATCAGAGTTATTAAAAAAAGGAACATAATTTCAGATGAAATTTTCAATTCGAAATCTCATTCGGAAGTTCTTGGTACATATTACGAATTAAGTAATTTAGTAATATGTGGTTAGCGTGGCAGAGGACATAAGACCGACCTTCATCAGTGAGAGTCGAAACTTATCGTTTGAATATATTTTCGGCTGTGAATTTGCGCGCAAAAATTGATCTGATGTTTAAAATCATCATCTTGTCTATGATTACCGTTCAGAACTTAGGGGAAGTAATCCGTGATTATACACAAAACAAATATTTCAGGAGAATTCAACCAACCTTCATTATCTTGTAAGTCATTCCATAGTTGAAAACCATTCATTATTGATAAAAAATAGCAATTTCTGTTATGGGGAATAATACTCGAAACCAAATGCTTCAAAATCTTCTTTTCCGTGTTGTTCAGACCGAGCCATTTCAGGAATAACTTTTGCAGTTTGGAACCTGTATAGAATATAATCACATAATTTATTTTATCGGTCACAAACACAATAAAGATAGAGTACATTCATATTCCCTACTTTTATTCAATGCGTAAGCGACTTGTTTGAAAACTTGAGACTCCATCTAATCTCAGGAAGTTTCGGGAACAAATTACGCAAATATACGAAGAAGCGCATCTGAATACAAATTTTGAATTAAGGGAACAGTTTCTGTCACAATCATTTCAAATTCTATTGATGGAAAGCAGAGAACAGTTTCATTCTTAAAAACATGATTAACCATAGAGATGTCCTTGATCTAGGTTTCTTAATTTATGTTCTGTGCACAGTATTTGTATTTTGCAATGAACTTACGAGCTTCTATGGCACTCTGTGATGCACATAAAGAGATATCGTATGTGGTTCTGTGCAAAGATTAATCTTTGGTTCTGTGTATTTGCAGTATTATCACGGAACATAAAAACATATTCACCATTATTTCATATTTAGGGTGGATTTGAAATTATAATTGAAGTTACCTTTCGTGAGTAAATCACATGTTACAATATCTACAAAATTCTTCAATAATTTTGCGGTAACATAAGGCTTGCTTTTGAGTTTATTGTACAGTCAATCCTTCCGCGAAAAAACACAATATTTACCGCAAATTCGTTGAAAGGGTTTGAAACTCACGGTCGATCGTAAACACAATAACTTCTGAAAGAAACAACTTAAAAACTCGATAGAGTAGGCTTGGACATTAATAACAAAGGCCGAATTTTCGTGAATGGGTAAAATTTACCAGGTGTAACTATTCAAAATTTAATTTTTACAATATTTTCGAAAGTACAGATTGGATCTAATTAAAATCCCGTACTTGATTGAAAAATGATAGCTCGAAGGTTCATGCAGAATTTCGTTAGGATAATATGAATGGAAGATCATAGAATTCAACCAAAATGAATATTTATCCAAACTGTTAATTTTCAATCAAACAAGTTTCTGATGGGGGTTTCATCATGTTTAGATCAGTAATTTTTTCGAGATAGTCCGGAATAACAACGATACCTTGGGAAAACCACAAAATTTGACACATCCTTTGCTGTTTCTTCGAAAATCGCAATGATCAGATCAAACTGAAATTTGATACACTCTCTGTTGTGAAATATTTTGAAGGTAGCAATTTTTTTCCAATCGGATGTATAGTTCACAAAAAAAAAATTCGAAAATGTCGCATTTCGAAATTAAACCTACCCTGAAAGTTTCAAGGCGATCGAGGTTTCCGTTCTCACGTAATCGTGTCAACAGCCGGACGGGTGGAAAAGACGGAATCGATTTTGTCATCAGTAAGTAAGGGGCCTGTAGCGTTCCTCGTTTATATGAGGATCTGAAAATCATCACTTGGAGACATGGTCGAAAGACTCTCCCGGTCAGAGAACAAATGTTGGTAATTTTATTTACTGCTTCCCTCTGGTTTTCTGTCCTTTCTTCTGTTTCAGATATTATGTCAAGATATTTTGTCGAAATAAATTCAAGATGATGCAAAAATTATTTTCCAATGAAATATATGCCATCCATGTTCTTCAAACAAATAACAACACTTATATACGGGGTGACAGTGTTTTTGCTGAGGTTTTTATCTGTGCTCTTGTATCATACGGAAAAATGTATGGTATCCCGTTTATATCCCCTCCGCTAACACTGTGATATACCAAAGATTGAAATACTGGTTCTCAAAAGAATATATATAGTAAATACAGGTCGTGTGAGACTAAGATCGGCTTCATATTTGAAACTTACAAACATTTGGACAAAACGATAGCCCTTTGTTCCTAAGAAAATGAGCATAAAATCGAAAATCAGAGACATTTAGGCAAAAACTAAACGCCTTGTTCCCTGAAATGTTGATTGTTTCCAAATGACCTGAAATGTTTCTTCCACTCACGGCTTGAAACTTTCCATACAACCCTTGTAAATAAGTTTGGATTGAATTATCATCGAAATCTATCAAAGCGGCCTAGTCGCGGCCACTAGACCGCTTATTTTGACGGCAAATCGCTTCTCGGCTAGGCTTCATGCGCCGAATTTCCGCAGCCGCTTAAACGCCAAACGAGTGTGGAGGAGTGCCTGACAATTGGGAAATTCGACAGACGCAATGACAGTTCGGTGAAAATGGCGATTCCACGGGTGTTTTGCCGTCTACGGCTCCTCGTAAATAAAGATTTTTCCCTGGTTTCCAAGAATGTTTCATTGAAGAATTGTGTAGTTTTAAATAAAGTAAGTACCTGCTACCTTATTCTGTGGTTTCCGGATGATTTCGTTGTTAATTTTATGTGTAAACGATGTGTTCATCCCTTCGCCGAAATGGTTGTGTGAAATGGGGGTTAAACCCACTTCTAGTTATTATTAACATTTCATGGCATGTTCCATCAGCAAGTCAGCTATGACTGAATTGCCTTTTTGGCGGAAAGTAAGGTTATCCATTCATAAAAATCGTTTTTAACATGTACTATTTATAACTGAACGTGGAAATATCACGTACATAATCCGGAATAATTAAGGGAAATTTCATTATTAACCTATATGATAACTGACCACAAACAAATTCAAATGATATGTACATTTTGCATTAGGGAATTTTTCGTTTTTAATTGTACCAATGAAATATGAAAATAAAATCTAGTTGATAAGTATGGAAGCAGTGTATTTTCAGAACTAGAAAAAATGAATGTCGATCTTGGGAACTTGAATCATGGTCTGTACGAGGTTTCTCCTTTTTTGAATATTTACCTTCGAGAGAACTAACCAGATCTCTCATTACTAAATAAGCTATTAATGTATGCACACAATGAAAAAATATAGTATATAGTGTATTTAGCACATAGGTTTCTCATCTTTCATTCGACTATTTTTTTTCAGAATTTTCAAGTGCAAGTAGTGAGATATTTTAGGACACCCATTATGAGCCAGGATGGTGTTATAGACAAAAGTAAACAATTAGAACAAGAAGCATCATCGTCTTCTTCGGATGATAGCGATTCAGATGATGATGGTGAGTTTCTGGGCTTTTTTGTGCGAAAGAAATAATTTAATATAGCTGAGGTGCAGCATGAATCGTTCATCTCAGAGAGCGAAAGCGTTATCATTTCGACCGAATGTCTGCAATTTTCGAATTGTTGAATTGAAAATAATAATAAGCTTCCTACGGTAAAATTTTAATCTGTCTATCCGACCAGCAGTAAAGACTGTTATTTCTTTAGGAGGATCATGATATTTTCATGACAGGGAGTTCGTTAACGGACAAAATCAGCTACTTGTAATTTTGTGTGAATTTTCTCAATGAGTTGATACATTTTAGATACTATTTTCACGGTTTTGTTCATGAAACGAATGATCTTAAGATGCAGAACTGACACTTCTAAAGTTTATCTGACGTTTTTGCAATATTATAATTTCAAAGCACACTTTGATTCCATTATGCTATTTGTCATTTCCGCATGTGGTCGTCGGAAAACTTATTTGTCCAATAGACGACTTCGGCCCAAGTTGCCAACCCACAATTTACTTAGCAAGTTTACTTTCACTGGGGAACGGGAATTTCAGGACAAATTCGACATGATAAGGTTCGCATTATTTATAAATAACCGTAAAACATGCCTCGGCCCTTCAAACCAGATAATTCCTTCCAAATATAGGTTTTTGTTAAGATCGTCCCCGATTGGCTGACATTTAAGTTGGGATTCCTGATTTCATTCAAACAGTGTCAATTTTCATAGGATACGTTCCGAAAATCAACTCTGTTGTTTCGGTTGCCGATTTTCCGCTCCGTAAATATGAAATATTCGGATGGTTCCTGGAACAAGCGCGTGAAAAAGGTTATTTACGGAATCTGGTTGATGAAATTGCTGTCGATTTACTGTCACTAGAACGACTTTCTATGGTAAATATCCATAGCATAGAACAATCTATTTTTACTTTTGGTTTGTTTTGGTTTCCAGTTCAGAACTGTACGGGGCGGTTCTAGCACAGATCTATGGTCTTTGCTTGAACCGTCCCGAACAGATCTGAACTCGGAACCAAAACAAACCTAAAGTTAACATAGATTGTTCTATGCTATGGATATTTACCATAGAGAATCGTTCTGGTGAAGGTAAATCGACCGCATTTTCATCAACCAGATTCCGTAAATAACCTTTTTCACGCGCTTGTTCCAGGAACCATCCGAATATTTCATATTTATGGAGCGGAAAATCGGCAACCGAAACAACAGAGTTGATTTTCGGAACGTATCCTATGAAAGTTGACACTGTTTGCATGAAATCAGGAATCCCAACTTAAATTTCAGCCAATCGGGGACGATCTTAACAAAAACCTATATTTGGAAGGAATTATCTGGTTTGAAGAGCCGGGGCATGTTTTACGGTTATTTATAAATAATGCGAACCTTATCATGTCGAATTTGTCCTGGAATTCCCGTTCCCCAGTGAAAGTAAACTTGCTAAGTAAATTGTGGGTTGGCAACTTGGGCCGAAGTCGTCTATTCAATAAACGTATTAACAGCATATCGTTGAATCCTCTTGCGTTATTGGGACATTTTCCAAGTTTCAAACTCGTGGGGGCTTCTTATTGTTCGGTCGAGTTGTCGAACTATTGAATTGTCGCATTTTCATTAGGAAGAAGTTGCCAGAGATTCGGAAACAGCCATGAATTCAATATAACTTTCTTTACCTCGAGAACTAAACTTGGCTGTTCCTAGTATTCATCTATACTCTCGAGGCCGAGGGCTTTATTTTTGTCGATCCCTTCCGTCTGATAATTTTCGATCAACACTGATGAAGCGTACAGGTATAGACCAGGGTTGAAGCATTTGAAAAAATGGTCGAAAATGAGAAAAATAATAGTATGATGAAACTCATTGAAAATGGAGGAGAAAAGTAGCAAAAAAACAGGAGAAATAGGCGATCTGAGGTCGGGGAGTGGAAGGGGGTGAGTTTTGAGGGTAAAACAAAGTTTATCCCGATTTTCTGCGGAAATATTTATCCTATGGAAAAATGTTCCAACAGCGAAGTTGTGAGTAATGAAAAGATCTAGTTATAATGTATTCACACTTTTTCATATAACCTCAAAATTTATGTGAATAATTGAAAAAACCAATTTTGGATTTTTTATTTTCACAACTTTATTGAAAAAGTAGATATTTCGACGTGAGACATTTTGTACCGAAAAACCTAGAAATGCACCTACATGAAGTCAGCAGCTTTCACGCGCTGGTTCACATTGCGAAATGGCGACTTTGAAATTTCTGTGAAATTCAATTAAAATGAAAATTCTAGAAAAAATTTATTTTTTTAAAAAATTTTTTATGGTAATTCTTCTTATTGACACTGTTCACCTTCCAACCATGTTTCGTTTAGACCATATAAATATTTCTCCAGTTATTGAAAAATCAAAATTTCAAATGGCTGTAGCACAAAAACCATTCGGTCGATTTGGCCCATTAACGAACTTAACCGAGCTATTTAGGATCAAAACCTAACTCGAACTCGACATGATAAGGTTCGCGTTATTCATAAATACCCGTAAACGGCTCTTGAAATGAGATTATTCCTTCCAAATATAGGTTTTTGTTAAGATCATTTCCGATTGGCTGAAATTTTAGTTGGGACTTTTGATTTATTGTAATAGTGTCAAGTCTACATAGAATATGTTCCGCAAACCAACTTGGTTATTTCGGTAGCCGGTTTTCCGTTCCGTAAATATGAAATATTCGGTTGGTTCCTGAAAAAATGGTTAATTACGAAATTTGATTGATGAAAAAGCGATCTTCTGTCACCAGAACGACAGTCGATGTTCTATGAAAACATATCCATTGCATAGAACAATCTTTATTCACCTCATGATCCATAGACCATGCTTGGTTATTTTTTCATTGTTGATTGTTGTGTCGTCTATATTCTATGGATCATAAAGTGAATAAAGATTGTTCTATGTCATTGATATGTTTCATAGACGTATCAAACTCTCTGGACACGGCGTACGAATTCATTTCCAAAGAGTCGAATGGGGATAATGAAGCAAGTGAGAGGTCCGAGAGAGAGATGGACCTGGAACGGGCAGACCATAGACAAGATACACGATACAAATATCCGTTATTCTATAGCGCATGGAGAGTGAGATGAAGGATGATCTCACTTGCACAATATGACGCCTATCTAGAGATAAAATCAAGCAGAAGTTTTGAAAATTGGTGATGAATGTGAACATAACTCCGATATGAGTATTCGAAATGATTAATCAATAACAATATATTATGAATTCTCCTGGGTCGCTTGTTTCAGGACGGTATTCCCAGCTCCAAATGATTTTTTTCTTATCAGAGTACAGACACGCGAGCTGAGCGGCTTCTGGAGCAATTTAATTGAGCTTTGAGCTGCCTCACAAAGTATATACGGTGTTTTGAACAGTACGCGAGCCACTCAACACCGTCCAAACTTGCGAGGAAGCCGAATCAAATTGCCTCGAAAGTCGCTCAGCTCGTGTGAACGCATCTTTTGAATTTTGTGCGTTAGATGGTCTCAAACGATTAGAATTACCTAAATAGTGAAGAAACCTGTGCGAAATTTATTTCTGCGCTCGGATTCATAGCAATTATACATTCATTTGATTTCTCAACCCCCTTTTCAAATTATTGTATTTTACTTTCATTTTATATCTCCTCGTACAATTAATGGCACAACACAAATTCACCATTATTCGCCAGTGAACCCAGTTAAAAATGAATGAAATCGAATTCTATTCAAAAAGTTCACGAAACACGAAAAAAAAGTGAATTATATTTTCTATATCTTTATCTTTATATTCTAATTCAGAATGAAATAACACAAAATCTGCTTTGAAATACTTCGACATGCAAAACTTTTGAAAAAAAAATTATT
Source organism: Myrrha octodecimguttata (assembly GCA_958510865.1). Taxonomy (NCBI): domain Eukaryota; kingdom Metazoa; phylum Arthropoda; class Insecta; order Coleoptera; family Coccinellidae; genus Myrrha; species Myrrha octodecimguttata. The sequence goes on from OY294057.1 coordinate 77,596,910, forward strand.
TTAAACATAAACTTATAATAACAGTCTGTGGCTTCAAACTGATCTGTCTTTGCCATCTTTGTTGGCCCGCTTCCTCTCTCTTCAAGCCATGTCCATATTGTTTTATAGGTCTATGATATGTTTCCATCGAACATCGACTGTCGTTCTGGTGCCAGAAAGATATACAGCGGGTTTCACAAAGCTCTGATTAACTTGATTGTTCTGATCAAGACAATTCTATGTTCAATTTCAGTTCATTTTTAGCAATACCACAGAATATCAACGCGTTGATCAGAGGATTAAGCTTTGTGAAACCCACGGTTAATCAATCAAATTCCTTAATTAACTATTTTTCAGGAACCAACCGAATATTTCTTATTTATGGAAAGCAAAACTGACAACCGAAATAACCAAGTTGATTTGCGGAACATATCCTTTATAAACTTGACACAATTAACATGGAATCAGGAATCCGAACTTGAATTTCAGCCCATCGGAGATGATCTTAGCAGAAACCTATATTTGGGAGGAATTATCTTGTTCGAGGAGCCGGACATTTATGTAGAAAACGAACCTTATCATGTCGAATTTGTTCTGAAATACCTCTTTCCCAGTGATAGTAAATTTGGACGAAATTTGTGGGTTGGCAACTTGGACCGAAGTCGTCCATTGCGATAAAAAATTAAAGGCTGATATCTATGCTGTGGCAAACTTCCACTAGGGAAACCTTATACTGTCGAATAACGAATGAAACCTCTTCTATTTCCTTCAAAATTCGATTGAATAACTGATGAGGGTATCTAAATAACGGTGCTCACCTGTTCATACCTGGTAACTTGTAAGTTAGCAAGTAGATGACCTTTATTTTTCCAAATCTTTTCGAATAATCGAAAAAGTTAATGAGAATATTCATTATTCAACTGTATCCAAACGAGTACAAGTAGGCAACCTATTTGCAATTGATCAATGCATTCAATGGAATTCATCATAATTCTTCGATCTCGACGTTAGTCATTGAGGAACAGATATTATTATTATTATATTTTCTCGATGAAGAGGGTGGTAAATATTTCTGATACTGCATCTTTGACCAATGTAAGACGGCAATTTCGTCAGAGGAAATGTTTTTTATGATTTACGGTTTTTTACCTTCATCATTCTCGTTTTTAACATTTTCAATATTTTTCATCCATAGATATAGGAAACACCACCTCCAGGATAAACCAACCGGAACCAGATACCACTCCTTACCTGGCAAATTCCCAATCCTATACTGATGGTAAATAGAATTTTGCAAACCTTTTAAGAAGTATTGTGACATCTGCTGCCACCTACAATTCTTTCTCCTAACCTCCACATAGTTAAATATATTTTTTCCTGCGAACTAATAATCACTTATGAAGCATGAAGAAGCTTACGCCTTACGCTACTGTTGATAACATTTAATATGAATTAACATTTGTTTGGAATTGCGTGATAAGTTGGATGTTGTACATACACCCTGTATTTTGTTTGTGTCACTATAAATTTTTACGAACAGGGTTGCCAGATGGGAAAGAGCATTAATCGTGAAATTCAATGACGAATTCTTGTGATCACAAATTGCTCAAAAACACCATAATAAACTGTGCTTTTAAATAATAGTTGCAACTAACCCATTTATTGAAAAATTTTATGAGACAATATTTAACATTATTTCGAGAATGTTGTCGAGAGTATATACAAATAAGGAACCACTGTATATTTCTGATACAGACATTATTAATAGAAAATATCAACAAACTACGCAGCAAAAAAAACGTGAAAGACCTACGAATCTTAGGCTACCACAGTTAAGTTACGACTGCGTAAAACTACAAACGAATAAATGAACTGTAAGCAGTGATAAAATACCTTCGAGCGATAAAAAATATCCCTCACATTGTAAGCAAGGGGCTATAAAATAGTGACTGGGTGGGTAGACAACTGCCTCTTTCGGTTGACAAATAGCCCAGGGTCCCTATTCTTGAATCGGGGATGGGAGAAAATAGGCGTGTCGACGCTGTTGTCAAGGAAACGCGGTGCATTTTTGATGGAACGATAGAGAACGTTCATACCATAACATTCAAGAATAGGGCCCCTGGTGGGCTATAACGAGGGATTAAGAATTATCCTTCAGAAACGTAAAATGTAACAGATACTAATAGGATTTGTTAATTATTTCAATACTATATATCGACCTATTCAGGTGTAACGATTAGTATGACTCAATTTTCTGCGCAAGATATACCCCTCAATGCAATTACCTTTATGAAAAACTCATTTTTAGGTGGAAAAACGAATAAATGTTACGCACAAATTCACCTAGGCGTTTCGCTCGATAACTTTGTACTTGTAGACGACGGGGCTTCCTCTGAGAATAAGCCCTTGTCATTCTCATCATCAACTTACTACAGGGGCGGAGTAAATTAGTCAATTGGTAATTTTATCAATAAATTTGATAGTATTTAGCTAGTTTGATTTTATCTAAATGCTATTGTTCATTCGAAAGTACATATATAGAATAACATATTTATACAAGTAATAATGTTATGGAAAAGATAAGGCTTTCAGGTCGATTCTGTTTGCGTATGGACCTTGCTATTCTAGTCATATTGCTATCTCTCTAATTTATAGCAATATGGCCATGATGTTTCGTATTCTGTTCCGAGTGTTATAGCAATGTTTGTTATGAATTTTGTCATAGCAAAATTGCTATCATGGACTTCTATAATTGGTGATTCTAGATCTGACAACACTGTATTTTGTGACTTTAGAGCTACAAGGAAGAAGAAAATAACCTTTTTTTATGGTTTCGCATACATAACCTCTATCTACGGCTTTCATTCTTCATGTAAACATCGACATAAAAATGTTAGGAAACAAAAAGAATCAAATTGACCAATTACCAATTTCCTGGATACCAATTGGTTACAGGAAAATCAAATGCAGCAATTTTATTCAGGCGTTAATAATTCGAAATTCGATAAACTTTTTCGTTGGCACCTCAAAGGGATTGGTGTTGTTGAGATGATAAGAATAATCATCTCAGCTGTTGTCTACTATGCCTGTATTTTAGTCTGAGAATTTTCCTTGAAATTAAATATTCTAGGGAACACATATACATAAGCATATACTTTTTTTTTATTCATGTAAACATCGACTTATTTAAAAATGTAACGAAACAGAAAAACCAAGTCAAATTGATCAATTTCCTGGATACCAATAGAATATTGGTTTCCAGAAATCAAATGCAGCAATTTTATGCAGGCGTCAATGATTCGAAATTCGTTGAACTTTTCTGTTGGCAATTCAAAGGAATGGCTGTTGTTGAGATCATTAGAATATTCATCTCAGCTGTTGCTTACTATGCCGGTATTTCAGTCAAAGAATTGAACAAATTTCTATTTGCATATCTTGAATATTTTCGAATTCTTGGGAGAAATAATACTGAAACAAATGGATCCCTTTAAAATTCCCTTTCTAACATAACCTATCTTGTTATAAAGCATAGCAAATTCTATTTTGATGTTGCTAAGATAGCAATATTGATAGCAAGATTCTTGTTAAAGTGGCAGATCATATTGCTCAAAATCGTGGATCAGAATACCAATAATTCCAATCTTATAGCAAAATCTTTTTCCTAGCAATATTGCTATTTGCAAAGAGAATCGACCTGAATGTAGTTTTTAAAGGAATTCTATTCCTTGTGTGAATTTTTAGAGTTTTTTCATTCCTTACACATCAATTCGATTGTATCCACACATATTACAAAAAGGCTTGCAATGAAATAGAACACACCCAAACTCCCACAATATTTTGAAGAATTTCGTAGACACTAGTGTCAATCACTACAAAGATTCTCTGATTAAGGAAAACGGATTTTCCATAACATTTTCCCAAATTTTCCATTTACTCCAACCAAATTGTTCAGCTTATTTCTACAGGAGTTAAAGATGTGACAAAACACTAGCTTTGGCATCAGAAATTTGCTTTTCAAATGGTTTCATCCAAAAATCTTAGTCTGATGTTAATCCTGTGATTCCTGTATCCCGACAAATCCGTTTTTACATTTCGATTTTAGATATCCAAAAGGCAAGTATTCAATTTGACAGCTGTTTTAAGGAAGAAGAAAGTGTGGTTATGTCTGTTATTTTTTTCAAGGTCGGAAAGACGCGATTCCCGCAAACGATGAAATGATTTGTCTTGTTGGTCTGTGGCTCAGACAAACAAACAACATAGACTGTACGCAGTTTTTGGGTGTCCGTAACATCCTTTTGTCGATGTAGTCAGATTGTGATATATTTGGAAATGCGGAATGATATTCAGGTCGATTCTGTTTGCGTTTTGCTATGAACCTTGCTATTCTAGTCATATTGCTTTCTTTCTAATTTATAGCAATATGGCCATGATGTTACGTATTCTGTTTCGAGTGTTATAGCAATTTTTGTTATGAATTTTGTTATACAATATTGCTATCATAGACTTCCATAATTGGTGATTTTAGAGCTGACAACACTGTATTGTTTGACTTTAGAACTACAAGGAAGAAGAAAATAACCCTAATTCGTGAGTTTTCTTTATGGTTTCGCATACATAACCTCTATCTACGGCTTTCTTTATTCATGTAAACATCGACATAAAAAATGTTAGGAAACGAAACGAGTCAAATTGACCAATAACCCATTTCCTGGATACCAATAAAATATTGGTTATCAGGAATCGAATGCACCAATTTTATTCAGGCGTTAATAATTCGAAATTCGATGAACTTTTCTGTTGGCACTTCAAAGGGATTGCTGTTGTTGAGATGATTAGAATAATCATGAACCTTGAACACATTTCCATTAGCATATACTTTGTGAACATGTGAACATCGACATATTCGAAAATGTTATGAAACAGAAAAACCATTTAAAGTCAATTTGACCTATTTCCGATAGAATTTTGGTTTCCAGAAATCAAATGCAGCAATTTTATGCAGGCGATAATAATTCGAAATTCGATGAACTTTTCTGTTGAGATTTCAAACGGATGGCTGTTGTTGAGATCATTAAAATAATCAGGTCAGCTGTTGCTTACTGTGCCGATGTTTTAGTCTAAGAATCCTTCAAATTAAATATTCTAGAGAACCTTGAACACATTTCTATTAGCACATTCTTACCTATCTTCAATATTTTCGGATTCTTGGAAGAAATAAAATAATACTGAAACGAATGGATCTCTGAGAGATTTTTTTTCCAAACTTTCTTGTTATGAAGCATAGCAAGTACTATTTTGAGGTTGCTAAGATAACAATGTTGATAGCAAGATTCTTGTTAACGCGACAGATCATATTGCTCAAAATGGTTGATCAGAATACCAATAATTCCAATCTTGTTATGATAGCAATATCTTTTTCCTAGCAATATTGCTATTTGCAAACAGAATCGACCTGATTATCTTGCTTCAATTGTATATTAAATGAAATAAAAATTATTATTTTTAATAATTCTCTTTTAAATATGGAAATTTAATATTTCATGATCGATATTTTTCTTCAGTTTCGAATTTGTGGTGAGAAGAATACTTACTCTTATCAGTATCTACCTGCTGAAATCCAAGCTTTGACAACGATGCCGCATTAACAGTATACCGCCGGTCAATCTGTCATCCGTTGTTTTTGTGAGTTTCTAACGAGTGTTTAGATATTTAGCTGTTCATTTCAATATTGTTTGAATTTTACAATACTTCAATTCACTATGGGACGTAAGAAGTGTGTTGTTTGTGGACAATTGAGTGAAATATCGTATCACAGGTTGGTAACTGCTTCGTTAACGAGTTTGTTTTGGTTGCGGTCAAAGTGTCAGATTTTGTATGACATGTTGCGGGAACCCATCGCCTTCCAAATATGACGTATGCTACCTGTATGTTGTTTGTTACTCTGAGGTCAGTGGTATAACGTTCTAACACGTTTTCCATCAAAATTCTTAGATTTGACATATTCACATCGATGTTGCCATATCTTAGAACTTGGATAGCGATCCCCGCTACCTCGGTGGACTAGAGGATGGAAACATGTTCTAGGGTGCTGAAGGTACCGGGTTCGAATCCCGGCGAGGTCATGGATGTTGTGAAAGTTGGGTATATGGTATGTTTGTGGTCAAAATAAATAAAAATTGTATAACGTACAGTGTGAATAGATGATTGATTATATATGTACATTGCAAGATTTATATAACCTACAGGTTGATCCATTAAAGAGAGAATGAATGATTGAATGAATGATAGCGATCCACGTAGGTGACTTTAATGAATCATTCGAACGAAACCCGATTAAAGAAATAAAACTTCACCCTGCCATAATTCTTTATTGAGAACGTGAAGAATTACTACAGGTGATATCCTAAAAAAGGTGTAACAATTTTACGGTGATACAAGCTCATAAATGATCGCAATATTAAAAGACCTACAGGGGTGTTAGAATAATATTCCTGATGGAGTTTTTCAGGACCCCATTCGAGTATTTTATGAAAGTATTATGTTGAACCAGCAGCGAAATATCTACTCGGTTGCGCGACAGAAGCGCTCTATGTAAATTCCACCGAGAAATTAATTTATCAACCTTGCGGTCTGATATCCGGTAGACCCAGGAAAGTGGAAGTTAAACTGTTGCCGGGTGTATTCGATGTAGATTACTGTGTTAATATAGTCGTTGGAAAATCGAGGCCGGAAAATGGATGAAACGACGTTCGACGTGCGAGATCCACCCGAACTGGATTATTTTCAGTTTGCTCCTCCTGGGATAATACACCTCCTGGATCATGCAGAGGAATAAGGGATTGAGAAATGCATAATTTGTTCGATATTCACGGTCAGCCTAACGGCCGACTGCGTAAACACAATAACTGCCGAAAGAAACAACTTAGAAACTCGATATCTGTAGAGAAGGTTTGGACCTTAATTGCGAGGCCGAATTCGTGAATGGGTGAAATCCACCCAATGATTCCGCAGATATACCCATTCAAAATTTTCCCAATATTTCCAAACAGAGCAGATCGAATTGAAATCCGTTACTTCATCGAAAAATTACAGTTCGAAGGTTCATACAGAATTTAATGAGGATATGATAAAAAAAATTTTTTTCAAATTGTTCTGATGACCCGATCATCACGAAATTTTGCATAAAGTTGTCTTTCAGCATCTTCAAACTAGCTGCGAAGTTTTATCAGGATTGAATTAGTATTTCTTGAGTTATACCGGAAAAAACAACGATATCGAGAAGGAAACCTCGAAATGTGACATTTTTCCCAATACCTCCGAAACTTATGCCGGATCGAACTGGAATTTGTGAAATATGAAGCTCAAAGTTCGAAAGGAAATTATTTTTGGTATGATAAATGGTTTCCGAAAAAAAAAATTTTTGGAAAAAAATTTTGAAAATTTTTTTTTTTTAATTTACTGACAGTATGATTCTGACAAAATTTGGCTCAAAGTTGCGCGTCGTTATATTCCACCTAATTGCCAAGTTTAAATCCAATCGCTACTGTAGTTTCTGAAATAAAAAATGAATAACTTCAAAATTTCAAGTGGCTATAACTCCGAAACTGCTCGACCGATTTGGCCCATTAACGAACTCACCCGCGGCATTCCAATGCGCGACCTACCCTGAAAGTTTCAAGTCGCTAGCTCACTCCGTTCGACAGTTATCGTGTCCACGGTCGGCCGGACAGAATCGATTTCGACACCGGATTCGTCATCAGTGAGTCCAATCTAGTCGTTTTCGGCTCAATCATCGAAAATTACAGACATTTGGACAAAACTATAGCACGCTGTACCCCCAGAACATGCGCGCAAAAACCTTGAAAAGCACTGACGTGAAGTCGACAGTTTTTGCGCACGTGTTCGAAGGAGATGACCGCTTTGGCAACGAATTTAAAATTCGCTCGCAAATGCTGCTGACAACACGTGCTTTTCTAAGTTTTTTCAATTTACTGACAGCACGATCTCAACAAAATTTTGCGAAAAGTTGGAAGTCTTTGTCTTTATGCCCCAACTAATTGCCAAGTTTCAATCCAATAGCTTCAGTAGTTCTCGAGATATCAGAGAAATAACCTCAAAATTTCAAATGGCTTTAACTCCGGATACCGGTCGACCAATTTCACCCATGAAAGAACTCCACCTTCGCATTTTTTAATGCAACCTACCCTGAACGTTTTTGTCGATAGGATTTTCCGTACGCCTGTAATGGGGGTTTTTCCTGAATTTGGGTTATTACTGCAAATGCAAATTTGAACATAATTATTATGGGTTTGATTCCTCATTTTCCCAAATTACCTTCAGAAAGTATTCAAAATCAGATTTCAAAATTGGGGTTTGGGATTTGCATGCACGAAGCGACAACAGTGTTTAGTAGAATAGCCTTTTCTGCTAAAGAATAATGAAATATTTATTCCTATTCTGTGGAACACACGTGTTCTTTATCAATATAACCAAACAATTTCCGTTTGCGGTTTGTCAGTATGACAGTCTGTGCTCTTCTCTTTCTATTCCTTGGTCTTCTACTCTAACCAGATCGAAGTATAGCTATCTCTGTTTTCCTAAGCAAAGTGACACATTTGACGTCCTTTTCTTTCCGAGAAAGCTGAATTCGACGTTGCCATATCGTGCACTCAAGACAAATCCCTTTGAATGCAAATCCCCATTTTATTTTTCAGTTTTAGGTGATCAAACATTTTTTTAAAAATATAATATTGAAAAAATGTGTTCGAAATGTGATATTCTAAAGGATTTTCTTGAAAATTACTGCATTTTCGTTCAAAGGAAAAACCCCCATTGTGCATACGGCTGGCCGGACAGAATCGACTTTGACACTGGATTCGTCATCAGTCATCATTTGGACAAAACGATAGCACACTTACTTAATGAAAATGAAAAGTTCTTTCGAACGGTGAGCTATCGTTCTTTCCGAACGTCTGTAATTTTCGAAGTTTTGGCCGAAAATGGCGCCAAACAACTAGGCTGGTCTTCAGAATGCTGTGGTTGAGTTCGCTAATGAGCCAAACGGTATCGGAATTGGTTCATTCGACATTTTTAGGTTATTTTTGATATTTCAGGAACAAATTGGACGATAGGATTGAAATCTCAATCTGCGGAATCTTTGGGTGAATTTTACCCATTCACGAATTTGGAGGTCGTGATTTAGAGCATGTACTTAATTCTTCAATGAGAATGCACAATGTCAGTTATTTTTCTATTTTTCACTCCATTTCAGCTTTTATTTTCCCGAAAATTCTTGAATATAAAAAGTGGCAACATTGCGCATTCTCACAATTTTTTCAACCATTCGCACCAAAAAATTTTTTGAAAAAAAACGAACTCTGGCCTTCAAAAGTCACTCCGTTTTATCCGAGGTATTGTTTGCTCTTAAGATCCAACCTCACTCTACAAATATCGAGTTTCTAAGTTGGTCCTTTCGGAAGTTATTGTGTAAACGATCAAAAAAATTCGAAGAAAAGCAGACAGTAACATTTCAGTCGAACCCCGTGTTATTGTAATTTTTTGCTCTTAAGAACATTCGGGTCCAAATCCGAAAATTAAAGACAATTTGCTAAAATGGCAACGTTCTCTTTACCCAGAACAAGTACGCGAGAACTGCAATGGCATCTGACCGAATCCAATAGACGCCTTCGGCCCAAGTTGCCAACCCACAATTTTCTTCACAAATTTACTATCACTAGGGAACGGGAATTTCAGAACAAATTCGACATGATGAGGTTCGCTTTATTTATAAATATCCGTAACAGATGCCTCGGCTCCTCAAACGAGATACTTCCTTCCAAATATAGGGTTTTGTTAAGATCATCTCTGATTGGCTGAAATTTAAGGTGGGATTCCTGATTTCATGTTAATAGTGTCAAATTTATATAGGCCATGTTCCGCAAATCAACTTGGTTACTTCGGTTGCAGGTTTTACATTCCGTAAATATGAAGTATTCGGTTGGTTCCTGAAAAGAAGGTTAATTACGGACTTTTATTGATGAAAAAACGTTCTTTCTGTCACCAGAACGACAATCAATATTCTATGGTAACATATCCATAGCATAAAACAATCTTTATTTACTTTATGATCCATAGAACAAAGAAGAGATAACAATCAACAATGGAAAATCTACTAGGTATGGTCTATGGATCATAAGGTAAATAAAGATTGTTCTATGCTATGGATATGTTACCATAAAACATTGATTGTCGTTGTGGTGCAAAGACTTAATATGTTTATGTTCTGGTGAAAGAAAGATTGCTTTTTCATCAATCAAATTCCTTAATTACCTTTTTTTTTCAGGGACCAAGCGAATATTTCATATTTACAGAACTGAAAACCGGCAACCGAAATAACCAAGTTGATTTGCGGAACATATCCTTTATAAACTTGACACTATAAACATGAAATCAGGAATCCTAACTTGAATTTCAGCCTAACAAAAACTAATATTTGGAAGGAATTATCTTGTTTAAAGAGCCGAGGCATCTTTTACGGATATTTCCAAATAACGCGAACCTTATCATGTCGAATTTGTCCTGAAATTCCCGTTCCTCAGTGATAGTAAATTTGTGAAGAAAATTGTGGGCTGGCAACTTGGGCCGAAGTCGTCTATTAAACGTTGTCGAAATTATCAGTTCATCGATTTTTTTCGATACGAGTAACTGTCTTTGTACCAAAAATATTTTGTTCTAATTTTATCGAATCATAGATACCTGCTTGCCAAAATTTCTGTTTATTCATGCTATTTTCGCCGGCTTCTCTCTCTTAAACGGCGAAAACGACAAGTGAATGATGATATAAGTAATAAGAGATGCTGTTTATATGTGAACAGCATGTTCGTCAACGCATCTCAGGTCAGGTAAACAGTTGAAAACACATAAGTTCCCGGCCTGGTCTATAGATGGCAGCTGTTGTTCGAAAGGAATAATTTCTTGAGATCAGGCTTGAAGTTCGAGCACGCTATGAAATTAAGAGTTAGTAAGGTTGTTCAGTTAGGGCCAATTGCACCGTATTACAAAACCATAGATTAGGTCCATAAGCAAGGTTTTGGTACAAAATTGTCTTGCACCGTCACGTAATCCTCGTTAAATGGCCTTAACAGACTGTTAAATTTAAGCCTACGAATTTGGGGGTTTAAAAGAAGGATTAATGGTAATCTTCGGAATCTAACCCTACTTTCGAGCGATTTCGTACAAGTTTGACATTTTTCTGGACGTAACCTCCAGTTTGTTTACGTTTTTTTTTGTTTACATTGGACATTGATGGAGAACTCCTACGAGTTGATAATCAAATTTTGATTAAAAGTGGTTGATTTTCAGATGATATTTATGAAAAATGATATAGGGAGAAACTGGCATCAGTAGGCATTGATTCGTATGTTTTAAAGCATGAAGAATTAACACCAGTATTTCCATTGAGTTCGTAAACTTAATGGTATTTCTATAAGCCTTCAACTATTTGAAATGAAAAAGTTACAATGATATGCTCATTTATTTCCAAGAGCGAATAGCAGAATGAAATCGAAGACATATTTGGAATGAGAAAACATAGTTTCATGAAGATTCTTCAGTACTATTTCATTCAGTGATATATAACGTGGAAAGCTATCATGTACTACTTCATTATTGTGCAGGTGCTGTCTCTGTGCTATCATTATCCTCTATTATATATTAATTGGACTCAAAATATGACTACAAACGAATTAATGTGAAAGAAATTGCATCCTCGTGTTAGACAATCTTCAAACGTACACCTTTGTCAATCCATCCATGATACTTCAATATTTATATAGAATACTTTTTAGTCTGCGGATCCACATCAGAGTTTTCATTATCTTCGACCAAAAATTAACTCAATTCATAATATACTTATTACAAACAAAATAATTTAATAGAAAGTCTACTCTTAGGTGAGCCGTTCCTTATCGGAAAGTTGTTTCGGATAAATCAATACTATTAATTTATTCATCTTACAAACGCCAGGATTGTAATTCCATGCAGAAACTTAAATCTTGAGATATTACAAAATATGAGTTTACTTGAGTATATGACTATAAATTTGAATAAGGTTTAAAGCCTGATGCAGAGGTAAGAGCACAGGTCTGTGGTAGGAGATCCCTATAGTCTTAATGATAATAAACAAGTCAGGAACATTACATGCAATATTTTTATGGAAGCTATAAAGTCTGTCATATATATTTTTTCGTTGGGTTTTTCAATAGATGCATCTTGATTTTTCATAACTTATGGAAATATGGTAATAGTAACCCATAATAATGGGTTTCATCTTTTGAATTAAATAATTTCTTCAATTAGGGTTAAAATAAACAACATGAAGCTAGTCACAAGTACCAATTCATGAGAAAGTAATCAGATTTGTAGATTAATTTTAATCTAGTTACATTCAGCCTCGGTGCAAGCCGAATATTTAAAGCAGAGTTTAATAAGTTTATCGTTGCTTAACTAACTGTAGCTTAAGACGAAAACGGTGCAATTGGCCCCTACTGATATGTTTGTTACTGAAATCCAGTATTTTATCGAAAAATGAAAAATGACAGTCCGAAGGTCCATACAGAATATCATGAGGATAATATGTTCAGAACATCACAGAATATTGAATATTTGAAAGAAAAAATTGGATTTTTTTTTCAAATTGTTCTAATGATACGATCATCACGAAATTTCGCAAAAAGTTTCGCATCTGCATTTCTAAACTAGCTGCCAAGTTTTATTTCGATTGAATCAGTATTTTTTGAGTTATTCGGGAAAGAACAACGATATCAAGAAGAAAACCGCGAAATTTTTTTTCTCAATGTCTCCAGAAATTATGGTCTCACAAAAATTAAATTTGGTACACTGCTGTGAAATATGATCAAGGTATAAGCAGAATGATTTTTTTTTTGGATTTAATGAGTACTTTCTGGAAAAAAAATTTTTTCGAAAAAAAAATTAAAAGAAACATTTTCAAAATTTACTGACAGTGTGATCTCAACGAAATTTTGTGAAAAGTTGTGCGTTGTTATGCTTCAACTAATTGTCAAGTTTCAATTCAATCGCATGAGTAGTTCCTGAAATATCATGAAATTAATCTCAAAATTTCAAATGACCATAACTCCGAAATCATTCGAGCCATTTGTCCCTTTAACGAACTTAACCGGTGGCAGTAAAGTTGAAATTTGATGTCGCCACAAAACTCAGTCAGTACACCAAACATATTTGTGTGAAGAGCATACAGTACCACGAATATAACGGGGTGACTTTTGGCCAGAGTTCGTTTTTTCAAAAAGTTTTTTGAGTAAAAATGGTTGAAAACATTTTTTAAGAAAAAATAGAAGAATTTTCCAAAATTACTCGCCTAGCGGCTGGTGATTTTGATACAAATACCATTCACAACTTAGCCAAGCAATAAACTTTTTTATTACAATGGAGATATTTTGCCGGCAAAATTTGATCTCTACCGGTATTACATATGATAAAATATAGGTCAGTAAAACAAAACATTAGAGTCGATGTTTTTGAGGAAGAAACAATGATTATTCGATACAAATATGAATATCAACTTTATTTACATAACAACAATAAAAATTTTCGATATATCTTGAACATTTGGCTCACAAAATATATTTATTCCAGAAATTTTTGATAATAGAATTTTAAATAATAATATACATAAATTCCCCCCCAACCAGTTTCGTTGTTGAATATCTCAAGCTATCTCGAATGGTTCGAAATCCATATCATCTATAACTTTGCTCTTATTCCTGATTTTTTCGAAATTGCTATGGAAATCGTTCATACCGCGTTTATCGATTAGTTTGTCGTTGAATTGTATACCATAAATAGTTTGTTCCTGCTTTGATTCGCCCCATTTGGTGTAAATTTTGTTGTCTTTATTTTCCTTGTCTAACCTTATACTTTGTTTTTTTATGCATTCGTTAATTTCGTTTTTATTCAAACTTTTCTTTTCGTTATTTTTGTCTTGATGTTTCTTGTTTTCTCCCTTTTCGCCGAACTGCTTCATTATAGCCTCATGTTTTTTATGATACGTTTGTTTCGACAATGCCAAATTTTTGGTTCCTACTAGTTCCATTCTACTACTGCAACTGTTGGATTTCACCAGTTTAAACTTTAACCCCTCATTGTTACATTTAGAACGATCTTTAATTTCATTTTCCTTGATTTCTTCCATTATGACATTTGTTAAACTGTCATTACTAGATTGTTTCCTTACTATTCTACCTCCGTAGTATGTAATGGTTGTCCCATACTTTCTTATTTTTTCCATCATGTCTTCTGTTATGTATTGCTGTTCACAGCATGCTTCGTCATCGAAAGAATCCCACTGTTCATCAACACAAACTTCCGAATTACTCGAACGCAAAGATGAGACCGAACAGTGATCTTTATCAGGGTCACTCTGCTTGGTGTTATTTTCTGCTAATTTTTTCAAAGGATCTGTGATGCGTTTTTCGTTTTTCTCGAATATTCGTCGAACTTGTTTTACTGTATCGGGGTTCGGTAACTCGTCATCCTTAACTTCTTTGTTGACTCTGATCGGATGGAAAAAGAAATGTTTTTTCAAAGTGTTCTTCTCATTGTTACTGTCTATTTTAGTATGTAGTAGAGGTGTTACATTCTTCGAGGGGCTTTGGTATTTATTGTTATTTTCTCTGATCAAGGTAGTTCTTATTGGTTCGATGATGACTATGTTGTTATCCATGAGTAGTTCCTGGAAACTGTAGTCTTGTAAATATTGCATCAGACCATCGAATTGTGTTTCTTTTTCGCAATTGGCGAAGATTTTTTTCTGGAAAAGATTGCTCTTCACAACCCTGTATCTAACGTGGTCGAATTCTGGATATGTTATACTCAAGGATTTTGTTACTGGTTTGTAATTTTTCTTGCTATCCAAAGTGCTACTTTTGTTTACTTCTGGAACTTTGTTGTGTTCCTCATCTTGATTTTTTCTCTCTTCTGATTTGTTTTCGATGATTTCAACTATGTTTGGGTTGAGACTTTCGTAGGGACTGTCTTTTTCGAATGAAGGATTTTCGAACACCCCTCTGGATGCTTTCATAAATAAAGGAGTTTTTGATACTTTTTTTTCATTGGTATTTTCGAAGATTTCTTTCGTTTTCTTTACTTTGTTTATTGGTTCTGTTGTTTTAGTAGGCTCAAAATGTTTCTTTACCTCCTCAACTCTTATTTCTTCCTGAACTTTCAAGTTTGATTCAACTTCTTCTTTTTTCACGTCGTTCCCAACAAGTTTATTCCAGTAATTTCTCATATTGTCAAGCTTATCCTTATATTCAATTCCCTTTTGATTATTGTTCATTTTGGTTTTTTCCTCGTTGTCCAACTCTATATTAGTTTTCTTTTGGACCGCTATTATTTCTGGTTTTGTGTCTTGGTTGTCGTTCAGTGTTTTCTTCAAATCCTGTATGGCTTGAAGGAAAGCTTCTGGCTTTTCTTCACACAGTCTGTTTTTCTTTGGTACTTTAGCTATTTTAAGTTCAAAATCAACGGGAATGTTACTATTGGTTGTGATATCGAAATGTTTACCAATGTTAACTATGAATCTGTTATCAGATTCCCCAGATTTTGTTTGTTTGTCGCACTTCCTTAGCTTTCTATCTATTTTATCGCACTTTTTCAAGTTTTTACACGCAGTTATGTCCGGTAGAGAGTAGAAGTTGTTGTCGATCAGATTCGTTTGACTTTCTTTGGAGTTCCTACGTGAAAGATTCGGGAATTTTCTACTGAGGAAATTCTGCAAAGGTTTCCTCGAACCTTTTTGACTTTCCAGGAATTCCCTGAGGTACTTGTGACTGTGCTTTTGTTCCTTAACGGGCTGTTCAGTCTCTTTGATTTCGTCGTCCGTAGAGCTTGCTGTGGAATTGGCGTCAACTTTAACCACTGTCTTGTATTCTTCACAAATTCTATTTTGATTGAAATCAACTTCGACTTTCGTTGAAACTGTTATCGGATCAGTTGATTTTGTGTAGATTTCTGCAGAATGTTTTTCAGTCGCGGAAACGCTTTCTTCGTAGAGTGGATTGATTTCAACTGATGCGTAAATGTTTGCAATCTTAATCTTTTCTTGGTTTTTGTCTTCTTTTTCCAATTCTATTTTTTCGTCAACTAATGATTCGTAGTCATCAGAGTTATCGTCTGGTACTTCGATCTTCCTGTCTGATACAGTTTTGTTCTTGTCTCTACTCGTTTCAGATCTGCAAGATGGCGCCGAAAAGTACTCCTCTGTTCTTAAAGATGACGGACTCCTAATTGTTTTTGGTTTTTCGAATGTTGTTGTATCTTGTAGGGAACCGTATAATGGACGGTTCTTGCTGAGGACTATGTTCTCGTCGTACGAAATACTCTCCGGCTCTTCTTGAAAATTTTGTATCGATAGGTTGTCGCAGGATAAGTACTTCTTGTTGCCGACCGGCGTATCTTCAATCTGGTTGAAATTGTCCGTGTTGTCGGATTCGTATCTCGAATCAGGGTAGTAATTTGGTAGTTTTAGACCTGCTGGTTCTTTTGAGGTGTAGTATTGGGCAGGGTGGTACTCGAGACTGTCGTACTCGTTTTCCTCTACGTAACGGTCCACGTCTGGGTGGAGACTGGCAACGTTGCTTGGTCTACTCGATCTGGAGGACCCGTGGGTGCTGTCTAGGTTAGGCTTGCGTCTGTTTGGTCGCGTGTAGAGGTCTTCGGTGCTCGCACGTTGCGACGGGTATCTGTAATGAAATGATATTAGTTTGGAGTTTACTGGTGAAGAATTTGGATTCATCCTATCGATGGAAAACCTTCCTTGGACCGACCTATTGAGATGATTTGAGGACGGTATTCTGAAGGGTTGCAAAATGGCGAATGCAGCGGGATCGGCCCATACCGTGGAGAATTTGAGAATTTCTTCAAAATAATCGGAAGGTTGGAAAACCATGTTCTTTAGTTTACGTGTTAGCCCAATTCCGCTACTTTCCCCAAAAGGAATCCAAATATCTTCGGAGTCTGTCTATTTATAGGTTAAACTTTTTCATTTCGATCAGATAAATATTTTTCGGGTTATTGAAAAATCGAAATTTTAAATGGCTTTAACAAAAAAACCATTCGGCAGATTGCGCCCATTAACAAACTCAACCGAGATGTTCAGGATAAAAACCTAACCTGAAAATTCCAAGACTCTAGGTGCTTTTTTTCGAAAGTTAGAGCACATACAGACGGACGGCTAGAATGGGGGTTTTTCCTGAATTTGGGTTATTAATGCAAATTTGAACATGATTATTATGGGTTTGATTCATCATTTTCCCAAATTACCTTCAGAAAGTATTCAAAATCAGATTTCAAAATGGGGGTTTGGGATTTGCCAGGCATGCACGAAGTGACAACGGTGTTTAGTAGAATAGCTTTTTCTGCTATAGAATAACGAAGTATTTATTCCTATTCTGTGGTACACACGTGTTCTTTGTCAATATAACCAAACAATTTCCGTTTGCGATTTGTCAGTAATATGACAGTCTGTGCTCTTCCTTTTCTATTCCTTGGTCGTTGTCTTCTACTCTAACCAGATCAAAGTATAGCTATCTCTGTTTTCCTAAGCAAAGTAACACATTTGACGTCCTTTTCTTTCCGAGAAAGCTGAATTCGACGTTGCCATATCGAGCACTCAAGATATCTCCCTTTAAATGCAAATCGCCATTTTATTTTTCGGTTTTAGGTGATTAAACATTTTTTAAAAATATAATATTGAAATAATATGTTTGAAATGTGATGTTTTAAAGGTTTCTCATGATAATTACTGCATTTTCGTTTAAATGAAAAACCCTCATTCAATTTGACCACGGATTCTTCTTCAGGGAGTTCAACCCAATCGATTAAGGCCATTTTCGGTTTATAATTCGAAAATTACAGAAATGGTGACGAAGTGATAACGCGCTGTTCCCTAGAACAAGCGCGTAAAAACCTAAAGAAGCACTGAGGTGAAGACAGGAACTTTAACGCGCTTGTTCAATTTCACTGCTATAATTGATAATTGTAGAGTAAATTTGGAGTTTAATTACAAATGCCGAATTGGCGAATTAGTAAAAACTATCGAATGATTCCGCAGATATACCCTTTCAAAATTTCAGTTTCCCGATATTTCTGAAAACATGGATCGAATCGCCCTTCAATGAAAAATGCCGCCTTGAAGTTTAAGCCAAAATGGGCCTACAGAACAATGAGCGAAATAACGCTTCCATTCAACAAAATGCAGGCGGACTCTTTAATTTTTTTTGCTCATTGTTCTGTAGACCCTATTCGGCTAAAACTTCAAGGTGGTATTCTTCATTGAAGGGCGAATCGATCTATGTTTTTGGAAACATCGGGAAACTGAAATTTTGAAAGGGTATATCTGCAGAATCATTCTATAGTTTTAACTTATCCGCCAATTCGGCATTCGTAACTAAACTCCAAACTTACTCTACAATTATCGAGCTACTGAGCAGATTCTTCTAGAAGTCATTTTGTTCGCTATCAGTGATTAGGCCGTCCGTAAACACATTAACTTTAGGCAAAATCTACATAGGGAATATATTTGTAGAGTATGTTTTTAGTTTAATTAAGAAGGTCAAATGCTTGAATGGGTTGAATTCGCCAATTATTCTTTAGATAGACATAGCCATTCAAAATTTTGGATCGAATTGCAATCTAGTACTTGATCGAAAATTATAGCTTGAGGTTCATGCAGAATTTCGTGAGGATCATATGAAAAAATCTGCGTTTGGCAGGGTCAATACTTGTGTAGATGACCGCTTTGGCAACGAAACAAGCGCGCAGAAGCTCCTGACCTCACGTCAGTGCTTTTCTAGATATTTCCCTATATCTCCGAAAACAAATATCGGATCGGATTGAAATTAGAACCACTATTGGAAAATGTTGACTTCAAGGTATGTGCCAAATATTGTTCCGATTCGATCAATGGTTTCTGAGAAAAATTATTTTTCCAACAAACTAATGATATTGTCAGTGCTTCACAGTATGTGGCAAAAAATCCTAGGCATCCCCCAAATCTGCGCCACTGCCTTATCCAATTTATACAGGGTGATTCCGGAGAAGACCGTCAGATTTCAGCATAAGTTTACACTAGTCAAGACAGTCTCGAAACAATGTTTGGTTTATGGTTGGGGGTCTATTGAGAATATACAGGGTGATTTGTCCGATTCGACCGATTTTACTTTTATTGATAACTTTGGTATGGCTTTTTCGATTTTAGAGAAATTTTCAGCCATGTACAATATTGATGAGAACATTCATTAATTTCAAAAAATTTTTTCAAAATAAGTGGTTTTTATTGTGATAATTCCAGGTTAATTGTGCAGGTTGAAAAAACACCCTGTACATCGCATTTCCAAAACTACGCTACCTGTTGACGATTCTACTTTAATAAGACATTATTTGAGAGTTTCTAATTTTTTTGGCGCACTTCTAGTTTTCTGAGAAAATTCCATCAAAAAAAGACAATGTCGAAATTTCGCTCCAATCGATTCTACTTTCACTGATAACTTTGGTATGGCTCATTCAATTTTGATGAAATTTGCAGTGTAGAACAATCTGAACGTGTTCATTCAATAATCGCAAAAGTCTCCCAAAATACAGGGTTTTAATTGTGATAATTTTGGAATTTCAGATTAATTGTGCAGTTGAAAAAAAAGCACCCTGTACATTGCATTTCCAAAAGTTTATTATTAGTTTCAGATTCTACAATAATATGTCATCATTCAGAGGTTTTTAATTTCTTTGGCACACCTCCGGTTTTCCTAGAAAACATTTTTGAAGAAAAGCATGATCGAAATTTGGCTCACAAGCAGTGAGAGTATTCCGCCCGAGGTAGGAAAGCTGTATTGTTCAAGGACGCAAAGCAGTTCTCAAGTTCTTAAATATTCTTTTCAAATTCCAAATTCATATTTAATTGCTAATATTTTGTATGAAATCATTCAATTCAGAATATATTTTGAATTTGAACAGAATATTTTAGGAGTGACGAACAACTCAGCATCCTTGGACGATACAGCTTTCCTACCTAGTGCGGAATACTCTCACTGCTTATAAGCCCAATTTCGATAATGCTCTTCTTCAAAAATGTTTTCTAAGAAAACCGGAGGTGTACCAAAGAAATTAAAAACCTCTGTATGATGATATATTATTGTAGAATCTGCATCGAATAAGAAAGTTATGGAAAAGCAATGTACAGGGTGTTTTTTTTTTCAACTGCACAATTAATCTGAAATTCTAAAATTATCGCAATTACAACACTGGATTTTGAGAGATTGTTGGGATTATTGAATATACTCATTCAGGTTGTTCTACACTGCAAGTTTCATCAAAACTGGATGAGCCATACCAAAGTTATCAATAAAACTAGAATCGACTGGAGCGAAATTTCGACCATATCATTTCTTGAAAACATTTTCTCAGGAAACTAGAAGTGTGCTAAAAAAATTAGAAACTCTCAAATAATGACTTATTATAGTACAATCGTAAACAGATAGCGTAGTCTAGGAAACGCTATGTACAGGATGTTTTTTCAACCTGCACAATTAATCTGGATTTATCACAATAACAACCGCTTATTTTGAAAAAACTTTGAAATTAATGAATGTCCTCATCAATATTGTACATGGCTGAAAATTTCTCTAAAATCGAAAAAGCCATACCAAAGTTATCAATAAAAGTAAAATCGGTCGAATCGGACAAATCACCCTGTATATTCTCAACAGAGACCCCCAACCATAAACCAAACATTGTTTCGAGACTGTCTTGACTAGTGTAAACTTATCCCAAAATCTGACGGTCTCCTCCGGAATCACCCTGTATGTACGAAGTCTTGATTCTGTGCCCCAACCTCCGGGACATCATCGAAATACTGAATAAAAATACTCTTGGCACCCTATACCTCGAGAACATTCCAGATTCATGGTGATAAGAACTTTTCTTTCATAGAGTGCCAAGAATGTACAACATGTACATCCCCAGTTTTCTGATATACCTATACTTCGAAACATATTGGAAACGAGAAAATTCTTCTGAGAATTCAATAGTGAGGCTACCGTGATATCTCGAGGAATGAATATCAATAAATTTCGAGATCTCGGAAGGGAACTTGCTATGTCTGGGTATCCGATTTCTATATCAGCCAATACTCTGTTCTTTTCAGTGGCGCCTCGTGCCTAAGAGCTGCAGCACCCTCGATGAAAATGGATAAAAAACGCGACCGCAAATGTTTCAACTTTTTCTGACTTATAAAGGATGACCGGATTCAAGATAAATAGGAACTGAGGTCCTGAAAAGTACCCCACGTATCTCCAAAATACTGATTTTGCTATGGCTATTTCAAAATATGGTGGGTTCGAATGAATTTTAGTACACAGTGGCTTCCGTAGAAACTGAATCGTCTGATGATAAAATTGACTAGATTTCTTCAGTGGTGGAGAGGGGAAGCTTTCAAAAGAGCGATTTTGTGATGATATTTATTGTAACTGACTGCTTCTACCGAAATACATGATAAGCGTCTGTCCCTTTAATAGATTCAATAAAACATTCCTTTTGGCTCATTTGGAATGCATATACAGGGAGAGTCTTTGACCTTGCAGAATATTTTAACAGAAGATTCTTGAAGCCGAAAGAAACACATTTGTCCTCTACCATTTTTGCCGATTCGGCCTAGATAAAAATATATAGGCATTATAAATTTTCATAATAGGCTAGCCGCCCCTGGAAACCTGAACACTGAAGTTTTTCCAAGCCTAAGATATACCATTCAAATCTTCGAAATAAGCAGCTCTGTTATGAAAACAAGCGTCAACTTACTTTTTACATTCCAGTTGGTGAAAAAATTTGTATTTATAGTACAATAAACAAGTTAGGTATTCCAAATTTCGTGGGCGATAAAAGTTGAATATTCTTCTCTTGTTTCCATTTTCGATAATGAGGAATTCATCTAACTATCACTCATATTAGCTTTGAGATTCATCTTCAATTTGTAATTATTAATTTTCTTTGTTTATTTCATTTTCTCCAAGAATTATCAGATTCAGACATAACCCATTCAAACTTTCATTTTCATAAATAAATAAAACAGAGGTACCTAATTTATCTATGAACGTACAAACGTTGCCAAATTGACGAACAGAAAGAAAGAACTCTTCGAAATCAAACAACTCACAATATGCTAATTCTATACTACACAAATTAGCTCGAAATTGAAAAGGAAGCTTCATGAATGGATTCAGGACCGAATCACCACTGTATAACACAGATATAGTTTTGGGATGGAAGACTATTTTGGAGAAACTTCTTATTTCAGTCCAAATAAAAAAGGCTAGGATTCCATTCTCAACTTTTAGACGTGGCAACGCGGAAAAATTGAATTCTGTGAATTTATTGAACAGAGTTGCATTCAGCCAAAGTACCCAATTCTCGGAATTTCACAGATATTTTTGAATTTCAGATTACTCGAAAACGGCGCATCATACGAAAAAAAATAAAGAATACTTTTACTTTCCAAAATGGTCAAAAATTCGTTGAATAGCATTCGAATTATTTTTAAAGGTTGGATTCTTTGAATTTCTGGTATTTTTATGAAATGTTATGGTCATATTAAAGAAACTGGAGGATGTGGATGAAATTTTGTAATCCAGGAAAATTCATCGTATCAATAAAAAACTATATTCCAAAAATCATCTCATTCGATGAGATCGTTCGCGAGATATAATCGAAAATTAAATTTTTTTATGGATTTTCAACAGTCTGTATCTTACTAACCAAGCCGAATCGGAAAAAATGGTAAGGGAAAAAAGTGTTTCTTTTGGCTTCAGGAATCTTCTGTTAAAATATTCTGCAAGGTCAAAGACTCACCCTGTATATTATCATGAAATCAATCTTTTTCGAGCCGAGTCGCTTTTAAGGAAACGTACGTTTTTTGTCCAAAAATGTTGGAGGAGTTTATTTCTTTGATTACAATTTCAATAAGATCACTTAAAAATAACAAATTATTTTGTTTTCATTTTAGCTATACTAAACCTTGGTTATCGTGCCGAAAAAAGTTAACCTTTCGAAAACCTCCGTACTTACTGTACCTTGGAAAGTTGGAAAAATAAACCACAATTATTTTTTGAGAAATTTTCTTTCAAATTTTTTATGAATTTTGGCATAGATCTTGACTATATTAAAAAACAGTGTATCTATACTGCATTCAGTTTTATAAAGTGTCCCGGTTTGCTATGATTTAGGTCTTTCGAACTTTTTTACTTGTAACTGAAGCAGGTTGGTACTCGTGAAATATCGGCAATGTCAAAATAATTATCAAAGGCGTTGCCAAATGCCGATGCCAATTTCTACCCTCAATTTCAACATAATGATCACGCTTTGAGACTAAAAATGCCGAAGGTAATTTTGAAGAAGCAGAGGTAAAGTATCAGGAAGTGCTATGTAGAATTGAAATCTGCTTTTTCTGAAAGTAACCCATATAATTTTCAAGCTATCCAAAATTTTCATGCTGGAGTATTCGAGTTATGCAACAAGATATTTAAATGTCTTCTGTAAACTTATTTCTTGAGAATTTCGAAAAGTAAGGAATTCCATAGGTTTATCTGTTCATTTAGAAGTTTTACTGCAGGGTGATTCGAGTACTTTCATTTTTTTTCGAATGAACTATCACAAAGTATCTATCTCTATCCATTATTTTTCAGTAAAATTTCAATACTCGATTCTTGATTTCCGTACAAGAAAATAGCATGACTGAATCTTCCAACCATGTTTACATACGTGAAATATTTCCAGTCTCAACAGAGAAAAAAGTTTCTTCAGCATTCGCCAGGTCTTTGGAATTATTGAATTCACATAATATTTTCTCAAATTCATTATTTTCCCAAACTGAATTCACATTTCAAAAATACGTAATTACTTCGACCTCTTTATAGAGAGGACAACGTTGGTTAGTTATCTGACAGGAAAATGACTATAACCTAACATTTTCAAAATATACACGGTGAAACGTGTCAGAATGTCATGGCCAACCGGGATAGTTTATAAAAGTGAATGGAGTTTATTAATTTCATCTCTTCGGAGAAAAGATGTTTCGAATTTCGTTGGTATCCCCACCAACCCTCTAAATTTTTTGAATAGGAAAAGTGGGTTATGTGGTATTTTTTTGGCAAGGTCTTTGTATCTTCTTTACAGGCGTGCAGAAATTTTTAAGAAAATTTTTTTTTTTTGAAAAATTAGTTACTTCAAAGAGGTTTTCAGTATTTGCACTTTGTCATGGCTCATTTACTTTGAGACGATGGTACCTGAAGAAATATGTCACCGAATGAAAGTCGACCATTACAGTTTTGTTCATTCACAACTTTCAACCCCTAAGAACCCTTTAATGGGAAAAAAAATGGAGGGGGTTGCAAGGGGTTGAAAGTTGTGCATGAACAAAACTGTTATGGTCGACTTTCATTCGATGACAAATTTCATCGGGTACCATTGTCTCAAAGTAAATGAGCCATGACAAAGTGCACATATTGAAAACCTCTTCGAAGTAACTAATTTTTCAAAAACAATTCTTTTTCTTGAAAATTTCTACACGCCTGTAAAAAAGATAGAAAGACCTTGCCAAAAAAGTACCACAGGACCCACTTTCCCTATTCAAAAAATTTAGAGGGTTGATCAGGATGGCACAGGGTGCAACAAAAATCCTTCAAAAATGCATAAAAATTTGGTAAAAGTGAAACAAAAATTGACCTGTTTCAGGATTTTGTTGCCAAATATTTTTCTTCTGAGAAAATGAATTTGTTCCATAATTTTGACGCGCACTGTATAGAAAGAATAAAATTCCGGCGTGCTGTGGGCTGTTGCCGTGGGAGCGTTGGCTTTAAAGCGGTATGTTTCTCACCTCTGTTCCCTCGTACTCCTATCTAGCAGTTTCACTCTTGGTATGAGTTGCGCCCTTCTGTTCGGCCTTCCATCTTTGCTGATTTCCAGACTATTGAACACGTCTTCTTTGGTCAGGGCCAAACTCCTGCATCTTCTCAAGCTGGGTGGATATTCGAGCTGATTCACTTCGATTTTAGTATTGGAGATGTTCTCCAAACTCTGTTTTTGGTATCTTGGTTTTTCCCTCGGCGGTCGAGCGTACGTCGAACGGTCCGATCGCGCGTTGTTGGTACGTCTAGGTTGATGGTGTTCTTTGGGATGGTTGCCGAGTCTTAGGTTGTTTATGCAAGCGTCTTCTTCTGATCTGTAACGAAAATGGGGAATATTAGAAGTTTACAGAGGAATGTTTGATTATGAGATAATTCGTTCAGGTTAGCGATTCTTGACGGCGATAGTGAAGAGAGGTCTCTATAGAGCATTCCTCGGTTTGTTCCTTTGGAACTTCAGAATTGCAAGGTCTAAAAATCATTTGGATCTCAGGAAGGATAAGTTACTGCTACTCACGGGACATTCAGGTCAATTCTGTTTGCAAATAGCAATATTGCTAGGAAAAAAATATTACTATCATAACAAGATTGGACTTATTGCTATTCTGATAAACGATTTTGAGCTATACGATCTGTCACTTCAACAAGAATCTTGCTATCAATATTGCTATCTTAGCAAAGTCAAAATAGTACTTGCTATGTTTGATAACAAGATATGTTAGAAAGGGAATCTTAACGAGATCCATTTGTTTCAGTATTATTTCTTTCAAGAATTCGAAAATATTGAAGATAGGGAAGTATGTGCTAATAGAATTCTGTTCAAGGTTCTCTAGAATATTTAATTTTAAGGAAAATTCTTCGACTAAAATACCGGCTTAGTAGGCAACTGCTGAGATGATCTTTCTAATGATCTCAACAATAGCCATCCCTTTGAATTGCAAACAGTAAAGTTTATCGAATTTCGAATCATTAATGCCTGCATAAAATTGCTGCATTTGATTTTTGGGAACCAATATTGTGTTAGAATCCAGGAAATTGGTCAATTTGACTTAAATTGGTTTTTTTGATCCGTAAAATTTTTGAATAAGTCGATGTTTGCATGAATTAAAAAAGTATATGCTAATGGAAATGTGTTCAAGGTTCTCTAAAATATTTAATTTCGAAAAAAATTCTCAGACTGAAATACAGGCATAGAAGACAACAGCTGAGATAATTATTCTGATCATTTCAACAACAGCAATCCCTTTGAGGGGCCAACGAAAAAGTTTATCGAATTTCGATCCATTAACGCCTGAATAAAATGGCTGCATTTGATTTCTGGTAACCAATATTCTATCCAGGAAATTGGTTATTGGTCAATTTGACTCTTTTTGTGTCCTAACATTTTTCATTTCGATGTTTACATGAATGATGAAAGCCGCAATGAAAGCTGTAGATAGAGTTTATGTATGCGAAATGTTAAAAAAAAAACTCGCGAAGTAGGGTTATTTTCTTCTTCATTGTAGATATAAAGTCACAAAATACAGTGTTGTCAGCTCTAAAATCACCGGTTATGGAAGTCCATGATAGCAATATTGCTATGACAAAATTCATAACAAACATTGCTATAAAACTCGGAACAGAATACGTAACATCATGGCCAAATTGCTATAAATAAGATAATATATAATAAGAAAGATAGCAATATGACTAGAATAGTAAGGTTCATAGCAATACGCAAACAGCATCGACCTGATTGTCCTCTAAGGAAGCGTATATGATGAAAATGGGCTATCAGAAACTGACGGGTGCAGATTCTGTGGGGAAGAGGAAGACAGTCCTGTTCACCAGGTTACAGAATGCCTCGCCATTGCAAACCTAAAAAATTACTTCAACAGGGGAGTTAAAGGAGAAATGGGGACTTAGTTTCCTTGAAACCCCCTCAGATAATGGAGTTCATTGAAGCACTAGAGTTGGAGGGCGAGCTGTAGGTAGCGCGGTGCGACTACAGATTTGATCGGGGGAAAATGTTAGGTTATAGTCATTTTCCTGTCAGATAACTACCTAGCGTGGTTCTCTCTACATAGAGGTCTAAGTAATTACGTATTTTTCATCATGTGAATTCCCTTTGGGAAAATAATGAATTTAAGGAAATATTTTGTGAATTCAATAATTCCAAAGACCTGACGAATGTTGAAGAAACTTTTTTCTCAGTTAATACTTGAATTAATTAATATTTCATGTATATAAACATGGTTGGAAGATTCAGTTATGCTATTTTCTTGTGCGGAAATCAACAATCGAGTGTTGAAATTTTACTGCAAAAAAAATGGATAGAGTAGTCCGTTACTTTCCGATAGTTCATTCGAAACAAAAAATAAAAGTACTCGAATAACCCTGCAGTAAAACTTCTAAACGAACTTGAGAACAAATTCTCAAGAAATACATAAGAGTTTTAAATACCTTGTTTCACAACTTGAAATACTCCAGTATGAAAACGTAGTAATACTAGAAAACCTGTGTCACCTTAAAAGAACTAACTCAATTTACAAAGTTCTTGGGAATCAATGTGAACGATACACTGGGTTTTCCCTCACACATGTCGAAAATGTTGGACAGCTTGTGATAAATTATTGATTCCAAATTATCAGGGTTACTGTCAGAAAAAGCGGATTTCAATAATTCTATAAGGCACTTCTGATATTTTGTCTCTAAGTCTTCAAAAACCAGCGGCATTTTAGTTTCCAAGCGTGATGATTATGTTGAGATTTATAGTAGAAATTTGCATTGCCATTTGGCAACGTTTCTGAGAATTATTTCAACATTGCCGCTATTTCACGAGTGCCAACCTGCGTCAGTTTTAAGTTAAAAAACTTGATAGACCTAAATTATGGCCAGATAGTTTATTAAAGTGAATGCAGTATAGGTCTCCCTTCTCTCATTATATAAGAGCCAACTTTGGCCTCTTTATGTTAGTTCGTTCTGGTGGGTCGTATTTCAAGGCTTCTGATATCGTGGGGTTCTTCGTGTTGCCTGTATTTTTCCAGAAAAATTTTTACACAGAATCAACAATAGGCCGTTAGTCCGACCGTAAACACTGTAACTTCCGGAAGAAACGCCTTAGAAACTAAATATTTTTAGAGTAGGTTTGGGGCTTAATTACGAAGATCGAGTTCGTGAATGGGCAAAATCCGCCCAATGATTCCGTACATAAACCCATTCAAAATTTCATTTTACCAATATTTCCGAAAGTACAGATTGGATCGAATTGAAATCAAGTACTCGATTTAAAAATGGCAGCTTGAACAGAATTTCGTGAGGATAATATTATCAGAAGACCAATAAATCTTTCCATCAAAAAGTGAGGTGCGTTGGTCGGCGGTCAATACTTGAAAAAAGGACCGCTTTGGCAACACATTTGAACCTGCGCAAAAGCTTCTGACTGCTTTTCTATTTTTTTTTAGCTGAATATTGTTTTGGGTAACTGCGAAAAAAACAAATGATCATTCTTATGTCACCAAGTTCTGAGTTCGTGTATCATTAAAAATGTCATTTTCTCTCCACATTCCCATTGTTCTCGAGATCCTAATATCCTTAATAACCGTTCCAATGTATCGTTTTAAAAATTGATGCTAAACGCTCCAGTTGACGAGGTGCCAACTTAATGGGGAAAAAAAGCAGGTTAATTGATCGAGATGCATTGAATCATCTCGTATTGGCAACATTGTTGTTGGTAATGAACATACGAGGAAAGTTATCAAACTATGATTAATATTCTATGGTGTTAATTAGTATCCGTTTCAGTGAATACGAGGTGGACTGAATTCTATGAGCACGAATATGTTATTATTAAAATGCTGCTTATTTTTTTGCGCCAGTGATTCTCGATATGGGTTAGTCAACTATAATTCGTTGGAGAATCTTTATTTGTAGATTAGATAGGTCAAATTGTGAAGAGAAAAGAAGAAATTTTTGGCTGTGGATTAGAAGTATACAAGGTGATAATGAACGACTTCGGTCCAAGTTGCCAACCCACAAATTTCGTCCAAATTTACTATCACTGGGGAAGGGAATTTCAGAACAAATTCGACATGATGAGGTTCGCTTTATTTATTCATAAACGGTGCCTCGGCTCCTCAAACTAGATAATTCCTTCCAAATATAGGGTTTTGTTAAGATCATCTCTGATTGGCTGAAATTTAAGTTGAAATTCCTGATTTCATGTGAAATAGTATCAAGTTTATTTAGGATATGTTCCGCAAATCAACTTGGTTATTTCGGTTGCCGGTTTTCCGTTCCGTAAATATGAAATATTTGGTTGGTTCCTGAAAAAAGGTCAATAGACGACTTCGGCCCAAGTTGCCAACACACAATTTTCTTCACAAATTTACTAATACTGGGGAACGGGAATATAGGGACAAATTCGACATGATAAGGTTCACGTTAGTTATAAATATCCGTAAAAGATGCCTCGGCTCCTCAAACAAGATAATTCCTTTCAAATATAGATTTTTGTTAGGCTGAAATTAAAGTTGGGATTCCTGATTTCATGTTAATAGTGTCAAGTCTATAAAGGATATGTTCCGCGAATCAACTTGGATATTTCGGTTGTCGGTTTTCTGTTCTGTAAATATGAAATATTCGGTTGGTTCCTGAAAAAAAAGGTTAATTACGGAGTTTGATTGATGGAAAAGCAATCTTTCTGTCACCAGAACATAGACATATTAAGTCTATGCACCAGTACGACAATCAATATTTCATGGTAACATATCCATACCATAGAACAATCTTTATCTACCTTTTGATCCATAGACCATACCTAGTAATTTTTCCATTGTTGATTGTTGTCTCTTCTATGTTCTATGGATCATAAAGTAAATAAAGATTGTTCTATGCTATGGATATGTTACCATAGAACATTAACTGTCGTTCTGGTGACAGAAAGATCGCTTTTTCATCAAATTCCGTAATAGGCGACTTCGGCCCAAGTTGTCAACCCACAATTTTCTTCCCAAATTTACTATCACTGGGGAACGGGAATTTCTGGACAAATTCGACATGATAAGGTTCACGTTAGTTATAAATATCCGTAAAAGATGCCTCGGCTCCTCAAACAAGATAATTCCTTTCAAATATAGATTTTTGTTAGGCTGAAAGTTAAGTTGGGATTCCTGATTTTATGTTAATAGTGTCAAGTCTATAAAGGATATGTTCCGCGAATCAACTTGGATATTTCGGTTGCCGGTTTTCTGTTCTGTAAATATGAAATATTCAGTTGGTTCCTGAAAAAAAAGGTTGATAGCGGAATTTGATTGATGAAAACGAGATTTTTCTGTCACCAGAACGACAGTCAATGTTCTATGGTAACATATCCGTAGCATTGAACAATATTCATTTACTTTATGATCCATAGAACATAGACGAGACAACAACCAACAACGAAAAAATTACTAAGTATGGTCTATGGATCATGAGGTTAATTTAGATTGTTCTATGCCATGGATATGTTACCATAGAACATACATCTATTTCAAGCGATGGACCAAAAGTTCCGGTCATAGTTATCCAAACTGACATATGTAGGCACAGTATAAAGCGGAGGCCACATATACGCGATCACGATGGCGGTAGCGTTCACGATTGCGATCAGACAATTACATTGAACTCATGGAGTAGCACACATTTGTCGCGATCTGTCTGCGACCTGTCCGCGTTCAGACAGGATCGCATGACATTAATGAAACATACTGTCGATTCTATAGAGATTTTGACTGACACTGTGAAAAAAGTTCGCGATCTGATCACATATACAGGGTGAGTCCTTAAGTTGTACATTTATTTTAACCATAGATTCCTCTCCAGCTCCAGCAAAAAGATACAGGCTGTTTAAATTCTCAAAAAAAAACAGTTTTTCTTTTGTACCTTTGATATGGTAACTCCGAAAGAAATGAATTTTGGTGTGAAGTTTTCTATAACTATTACACATATTCTTCAGTTATCACTTTCATCCTACTTCAAACAGTTTCCGATTTATAGACTCACCGATTTATGAAACTATACGAAATTAGCGTGAAGAATGGAGATAAAGTTCATCTCATGTCATTATAATAATCTTCAATCATTTTAAAATACTTAATTATTCCTTATAATTTCTCCTAAAACGCACCGTTTTGCAGATATTCAACGTTGAATATTAAATCGGATAAAACTTCGAAAAATTACCTTATATTTATGGATCCACCCCTGATCTAGTGGAAGAAGTGAATTAAGCTGGGTTCACGTTTATCCGGACCATAGAATACACATAAATATTTATCTTTTTCGCATATAACTAATTAAGGTATATGCTATTTCGTGATCATACCACAGACCTAACCATAACATTTATAGACATAGAAAAACAAGTTATTATAAGTCTAGAGAATATTTTTGGGTTAATTGGTTGATTTCATATAATTCATTTATAAATTTCGTGAAAAAAGTATAATTATAGAGTTTTCAATATTAGAATGAGCGAGGATGGGATTGTGTATAATCATATAGTGGAATAAAATTGGATATTGCATGAACATCAAGTTGAAGATCAGTGTTTCAAGTCCAGTGTAGTGAAATGTTTTCCTTGCGATATCGCAAAAAGCACCCAATCATAAGAATTAAGTGAATAAATGAATTTTCTCTATCTTGTTTCTTTGAATTTCAAACCTTGGATTGGTTATTCTCCAGAAGAAATCACCGTAAGAGATATCTGTGGTGAACAAAACGCAGGAGTGTATTAGCACATTGAGAAATGTTCAAATGCTTCTAACTTTTTACCTGAGCCGAATCTGGAAAAAAATGGCAAATGAAAAAAGTGTTTTATTTGATGAGAGGAATCTATGTTCAAAATTAATGTACAACTTAAAGACTCACCCTGTATATGTTTCAGGTGGAACGTGACCGATATCGTGAACGCCATCGCTATCGCCATCGTGAACGTGATCGCGTATATGTGGCCTCCCCTTAGAGCAATTTCAAGCGATAGACCAAAATCACCGAAATATCAGGAATAATTCTCATGATGAAAATGCTTTTTATTTGAATGCGATAGGAATTCGTCAGTTGCGCATTATCGGGAAATAACTAACCAGAATTTTTTGCCATTACGGAAACCATTGACAATATAAAATAATCCTATTAAATTTTTCTTCTCCTCTTTTATATATTCTCGGCCTTAAGTGCTCCTCGCTTATTGAATTTTCTTGACTGGATTGAAATGTTGGTCGATTCTGCATCGTTCCCGGATATTTGATAACTCTGGAATATTTCCGTCCCTTTCATGCGACATTTTAATTGAAATATCCAGTCTTTCGGATGGAAAGGTTGATTATTAATATCGCCAGTTCATGATGACGCGTGAGCTCCGCGAGGGGTAAGCATTGATTAGGGACCTTCCTGATCTGCGGTCTTCGATCATATTTATTTATATGATATATTTACGCAGGAAGTTTGTTTTACCACAGGCCAACCAGATAAACCACTCGCGTCATTTACTTAGGAAATCCAAGTAAGGGTGCTCGCAGGGCTGGGCAGTATATCAATTACTTGTAATTGAAATACGTATTTGAAATACAAATACGTATTTTGTATTTGTATTTCAATTACTTCTTGAAAATGTATTTTGTAATTGGTATTTCAAATACCTGACGCTGAAGTAATTTGTATTTTGTATTTCGATACTTTTGTCTTCGAAATACTTTCGAACAAATACATTTAGCGCTGAGCGCTCTACAGAAAATAGTCTCCGAATCTCCCTTCAGATGGCGCAACCTTCATCTGCTTCATCTAGTTTTTTTGCTAGCAATCATGTTTTCAGCAAATGGAAAGGAAGAAAAGGTCCTGCACAATGGTTATTTTAATATAGAGTAAGTTTCCAAAAACGATAAGAGCAGATAATATAAAAATGTGCTCATACAATACAGGGTGAGTCTTTGACCTTGCAGAATATTTTAACAGAAGATTCCTGAAGCTGAAAGAAACACATTAGTCCTCCACCATTTTTTCCGATTCGGCCTAGATAAAAAGATATAGGCATTATAAATTTTCATAATAGGCTAGCCGCCCCTGGAAACCTGAACACTGAAGTTTTTCCAAGCCTAAGATATACCATTAAAATCTTCGAAATAAGCAACTCTATTATGAAAACAAGCGTCAACTTACTTTTTACATTTCAGTTGGTGAAAAAAGTTGTATTTATAGTACAATAAACAAGTTAGGTATTCCAAATTTCGTGGGCGATAAAAGTTGAATATTCTTCTCTTGGTTTCATTTTCGATAATGAGGAATTCATCTAGCTATCACTCATATCAGCTCTGAGATTCATCTTCAATTCGTAATTATTAATTTTTTTTGTTTTATTTCATTTTCTCCAAGAATTATCAGATTCAGACATAACCCATTCAAACTTTCATTTTCATAAATAAATAAAACAGATGTACCTCATTTATCTATGAACGTACAAACGTTGCCAAATTGACGAACAGAAAGAAAGAACTCTTCGAAATCAAACAACACACAATATGCATATTCTATGTATACACTTGTAAAGTCTATGATTCTGAACTGAACTATAAATCTGTGGCTCCGTGGTTTTAAAGTTATGTCATGGTGGTTTTCCTTTGAATTAAGAACAATGTTCTTTATTCAGAGTGGTTTTCTTCCACCATGGGTTGTTATGTTATGAAAGCGCATTTGAAAAATACCTCAAAATAAATACTATCAAAGTTCTGTACATAATTTCAAGAAATTTGAGTCAGCAGTAAGATTGCATTCAAATCAGTAAGAATCCCCATTATCATGGAAAAGTGAGAAGTTAATCAATTACACTACACAAATTAGCTCGAAATTGAAAAGGAAGCTTCATGAATGGATAGTGGTGTGGAAATTTGCATGAACATTAGGAGTATTTAAATTGTAGAAGTTGAGGTGAGCTTATTCATATTACTCCACTTTCGAACTAACAGCCAATTTACAATGGACATAACTTAACCGTTAATTTACTTATACATAAAATGTAAGAATTAAACAACAGAAATCATAAGGAATAAGAATAGAACTGCATTCGACTTATGGTCAAAGTCAAAAGCAAAGTAGAACCTATTGTGAAGATTTTGGTACTTATGTATTTTGTAGTTTCCTCTTTGATTTTTACGCACGAGTTGCGGAATTCTTACGGTAACGTCCATTGTGAATTGGCCAAAGTCGGCTACTCCGCATACAAATCATTCCAAATGAAAAATTCTAGGATTCCATTCTCAACTTTTAGACGTGGCAACGCGGAAAAATTGAATTCTGTGAATTTTTTGAACAGAGTTGCATTCAGCCGAAGTACCCAATTCTCGGAATTTCACAGATATTTTTTATTTTTGAATTTCAGATTACTCGAAAACGGCGCATCATACGAAAAAAATAAAGAATACTTTTACTTTCCAAAATGCTCAAAAATTCGTTGAATAGCATTCAAATTATTTTTAAAAGTTGGATTCTTTGAATTTCTGGTATTTTTATGAAATGTTATGGTCATATTGAAGAAACTGGAGGATGTGGATGAAATTTTGTAATCCAGGAACATTCATCGTATCAATAAAAAACTATATTCCAAAAATCATCTCGTTCGATGAGATCGTTCGCGAGATATAATCGAAAATTAAATTTTTTTATGGATTTTCAACAGTCTGTATCTTACTAACCAAGCCGAATCGGAAAAAATGGTAAGGGAAAAAAGTGTTTCTTTTGGCTGAAGGAATCTTCTGTTAAAATATTCTGCAAGGTCAAAGACTCACCCTGTATAACACAGGTTTGTGCTCATCAGGACCTGTAGAGAGATTGTTTTCTTTAGCAGATTTTATTCATTCCCCAACAAGAGGCTGTTTGTCTGATACTACATTCAAAAATCTTGTATTTCTGAAAGGAAATTCTCTATTTAGCGATTGAATGGCTGAGCTGAATTAGTTGTCCTCTTTTCACATTTTACGTAACACCTAAATGTATTTTGTAATTTGTATTTTGTATTTCAAATACAAATAGTCAAAATACTGTATTTTGTATTTTATATTCCAAATACCCGACTTGAAAGTATTTTGTATTTCGTATTTCAAATACCTGCGAGAAAGTATTTTGTAATTTGTATTTCAATTAAGCCAAGCATGTATTTTGCCCAGCCCTGGGTGCTCGTGACCGACCGGGAACTAGCGTAGCCATTTACTCTTTGAATAAAGAACAACTGGAAGAAGCTTAACGCTTTTCTACTTCGTATATCAGTGGGACATAGGCGCTCATATTGAACCTCCAAGTAAAGGGTTTTCCAATAAGAGGTGTTATTTTGAACAGCCCGCTATTTCGGAAGATGTCACTTTTGAAGCTGTCATTTTTTGACATTTGACAAGTAGAAACTACGCCATTAATAAAAATGGAACGATACACGCTTCAACAACGCATTGAGATTATTAAAATTCACTATAAAAATGGCGAAAATATGGCAGAGACGGTTCGTAAAACTCGAACATTTTTGTGTCGTCGTGAAGCACCTTGTCGGACCGCAATAAAGAAATTGGTGGAAAAATTCGAGCGGTTGGGACAAGTTAGTGATGTGAAGAATGAAACCCGTGCACGTCGCTCAAGAACAGCCGAGAATATTGCTGCTGTAGCCGAAAGTGTAGAAGAAAACCGAGGTTTGTTCATTCCTCGTCGTTCTTTGGAATTAGGCATGCCACAAACGTCATTGCACCGTATTTTGCATAAAGATTTGGGTCTTAAGCTTATAAAGTTCAGTTAACACAAGAACTCAAGCCGGCCGATCATCAACAACGTCGTGTCTTTGCTGATTGGGTCGTTGAAATGGAAATGTACCGGAATTCCATCGAAAAATCATCTTGAGTGATTTGGCCCATTTCCACCTCGGTGGCTTCGTCAACAAGCAAAATTGTCGCATCTGGGGCTCGGAAAACCCGAGAGTTATTGTTGAAAAGCCTCTCTATCCTCAACGTGTGACTGTTTGGTGCGATTTATGGTCCGGCGGAGTCATTGGACCTCAGTTTTTCGAAAATGAGTCTGGAGCAACAGTTACAGTAAATGGATTGCGCTATCGAGAGATGATTTATGATTTTTTATGGCCGGAATTGGATGGTATTGATCTGTACAACGTTTACTTTCAACAAGACGGCGCTACGTGCCACACAATCAACGAAACCATTGATCTTTTGCGGGAAAAGTTTCTGGACCGTGTTATCTCTCGAAGCAGTGATCACAATTGGCCATCAAGAACTTGTGATTTAACACCTTGCGACTTCTTCCTTTGGGGCCACGTGAAAGAAAAGATCTACGCCAACTGCCCAGCGTCGATTCAAGACCTCTAAGATGGAATTCGTGAGGCTATCAAGGACATAGGGCAGCCACTTTGCGATTTGGTTATGGAAAATTTCATTAAAAGGATATGGTCCTGTAAGTGTGGTCGTGGTGGTCATTTGCCTGATGTTATTTTCCACTATTAACGACATAGCTTCTTCTTTATACTGAAATAAACATCTGATCATTTATATTGAAAAATGGCATTTTTCTTTGAATATCAAAACATTACCTCTTATTGGAAAACCCTTTATGACTCATGTTAGTTAGTTCCTTTAGACAAAGAAGTCTCGCAACAAGTTGTTCTCTCTTCAAAAATCTCAAAATTACACAGCGTCTCAAATTATCTGAAGGTAAGGGCAAGAAAACACACTTCTCAACCAGAAGAAGTATAAAGAACCAGAAAAACAATTAAATAAAATTTATTTTAGCTATTTTATTTATTTAATTCTTGTTCTGGTTCTTTATGCTTCCTCTGATTGAGAAGTGTGTTTTCTGGCCCTTATCTTTAGATAATCTGGAACGCTGTGTAATTTTGAGATTTTTCATCTTAATTCTGCCGTAATTTTTCATACTTCTTTATTATTTATCATCCCTTCATCAAAAAATATTTATATATAATTTGAGAAAAAAAAATACATTTTCGTGAATTTTAATGAACGTAAATTTGAATTTCAAAATTGTACGTGTGTTTTACTCTTGTTGTAGTGCCCTGATCATGGAAATATAATTTCCGAAACGTTGGCTAACATGGAAATTCAATTCCCGTAAGCCAGATCTTTTCACCACCATCCCATATAATACGTTATTATTACATTTGACCTACTGAGGAACGAATATGGCTAGAACATCACTTACCTAGGATCACAATTATTCTCATCAATTCTCGACAATTTCCGTCAGGTCCTTCGAACGAGGAAGATCGTTCTTCACTCACGTTATTTAACTAACAGACTGCTTCCTCGACCACGTAGAACCAATAACAAACCGATTAATTTTCCATGTACGCGTTTGGAACAACAACGAAATATGGAAAAAATATCTTAATACTTTCAAGATAAATACACTTCGACTTCTGACAATGAAAACCTGTAATTCGAGGCTGGTCCTTGAAATTACCGGAGCGGTTATTACATTATATTACTGTGTGTTCGCTAAATAGCCTCTCGCAGATGATCTGTTTGAGTTAAATGTTACGAGCTATTGTGTTTGGGTAACGTTTATGTTTTCGAACCGCGAGGTTGCAGTGTCACGGAATGTTCCGAGTTTGTTTTTACCTTCGTTAAGTTGTGTGTTATCGCTTGTGTTTGCAGAAACTGTCAGCGATTACGAGGTCTGTTCGAAAATTTCGGTTCTTTCTGGAGAAATTGTTGAAGTGAAATTTCATTCTTTTTTTGTGTGCATGTTCTCGGGGAACAGTGTGCTATCGTTTTGTCCAAATGTCTGTTATTTTCGATGATTGAGTCGAAAATGGTCTCAAACGGCTAGATTGGACTCACTGATGACGAATCCGGTGTCAAAATCGATTCTGTCCGGCCGGCCGTGGACACTATTACGGTCGAGGGGAGTAAGCTAGCAACTTGAAACTTTCAGGGTAGGTCGCGCATTGGAATGACGTGGTTGAGTTAGTTAGTGGGCCAAATCGGTCGAATAGTTTCGGAGTTAAAGGCACTTGAAATTTTGAAGTTCTTTATTTTTTATTTCAGAAACTACTCGAACGATTGGATTCAAACTTGGCAGTTAGGTGGAGTATAACAACGCACAGTTTTGAGCGAAATTTTGTCAGGATCATATTGTCAGTAAATTTACAAAAAAATTTTTTTCAAAATTTTTTTTCAATAAATTTTTTTTTCCGGAAACCATTTATGATATCTGAGAAAAAAATTTTACTCACACTTTGAGCTTCATATTTCACAGAAGTGTACAAAGTTTGATACGATCATAAGTTTCGGAGATATCGGGAAAAAATATGTCAAATTTCGTGGTTTACTTCTCGATATCGTTGTTTTTTTCGGTGTAACTCAAGAAATACTGATTCAAACCTGATAAAACTTCGCAGCTAGTTTGAAGATCCTGAAAGACAACTTTATTCAAAATTTCGTAATGATCATGTCATTAGAACAATTTGGAAAAAAAATTTTCTGTGATTTTCTTATCATATCATCCTCATTGAATTCTGCATGTTCATACAGAAGGTTCGAAGGTTCCTTCGAACTGTATTTTTCGATGAAGTACTGGATTTCAATTCGATCCGATCTGTATTTTGGGAAATATTGGTAAAATAAAATTTTGAATGGGTATATCTGTGGAATCATTGGTTGGATTTTACCCATTCACGAATTCGGCCTTCGTAATTAAGGTCCAAACCTTCTCTACAAATATCAAGTTTCTAAGTTGTTTCTTTCGGAAGTTATTATGTTTACGCAGTAATATCTTCCGGAAGAAACTACTTAGAAACTCGATATTTGTAGTGTAGGTTTGGACCTTAATTACGAAGACCGAATTCGTGAATGAGTAAAATCCGCCCAATGATTTCGTAGATATACCCATTCAAAATTTTGATTTTCCAATATTTCCAA
Organism: Myrrha octodecimguttata; assembly: GCA_958510865.1. Lineage (NCBI taxonomy): Eukaryota > Metazoa > Arthropoda > Insecta > Coleoptera > Coccinellidae > Myrrha > Myrrha octodecimguttata. Next base: position 77,635,815 of record OY294057.1, read on the forward strand.
AAATACAGATTAGATCGAATTGAAATCCAGTAATTTATCGAAAAAAAATCTAGAAAAGCACTGCCGTGAAGGCAGCAGCTTTCGCGCGCAAGTTTAAATTCGTTGCCGAAGCAGTCATCTACATTGAACATGCGCGCAAAAGCCGCCTTCACGGCAGTGCTTTTCTAGACTTTTTTTTTGTGCATCTTCTAGGGGAACAGTGTGCAATCGTTTTGACCAAATGTCTGTAATCCTCCAGTTTTTTCACGCGTTTGTTATAGGCAACAGCGCGTTATCATTTCGTCAGGATGTCTGTAATTTTCGAATTTGGAGCCCAAAACGATCTTAAACGATTAGGTTGAACTCCCTGAAGAAGAATCCGGGGTCAAATTCAATTCTGCCCGTCCGTAGGTATGTGCTCTTACTTTCGAAGGAAAGGACTTAGGTTGGATAGTTTCGGAGTTAGGCCCATTTGAAATTTTTAGGTTAATTCCTCGATATCTCATGAAGTATCGACTTGATCGAATTGAAACTTCGTGGACAGTTTTGGAATACCAACGCGTAAGTTAGAGCAAAATTTCGTGCGAATCCGGTTGTTTGAAAATTCAAAAAAAGATTATATTCGATAATATTTAAAATATTTGATGAAAATTTTTTTCTGTGAAAATATTGATTAGATTCCAATGGAATTCGGCACAAACCTTGGAGTCACTATTCAACAACAATGTTCCAAATTTCAATTCGATCCGATATCAACTTTCGGAGATTTCGGAGGAAAAAAATTGTGCAAAATTTCCTTGATATTTGTAATTTTTACGTTATTTCCGCAATATCTCAAGAAATAAAAATGCCATCAGATTGGAACTTTGTTATCAGGTGCAAATTACCAACACGCAACTGAGTGCAAAATTTCGTGTTGATCTAATTGTTAGCATTTGAACAAGCACGTAAAAGCTACTGACCTCACGTCATAGGTTTCAGTTCTATTCCATACTAATTGAATAAGGTGCGAATTCGCCATTTTGCAACATTTGACAATCTAACCTCTAGGTCTTTTTAGATGCGGTCGGTGACATTTAGAAATGGGCGAATCTATCTCTAAGGAGATTCGATGGCCTACACTAGTCTTTAGTCCCTTTCTTAACCAAAGAGGCAGATTTAAATCTGCCTTTCAGAACCTCTCGAACGCAACAAAGAAGTGACCAATAAATTCTATGTCAATGTACAACCTCACCATCAAAATATTATCAAGGAGTTCGAAAATGAACGTCACGTCGTGATATCTACTTTCCACGCGTCCCATTTTCGAATTCCACAAGTTTTTGAAAGAGCCCGAAAACTGAAAATATTGACTTTAAGTCAAAGATTTCATCGTGTTTCGTGAAAGTTTACCAGTGTTCGTCCAAATTATGTTGTGATTGTTGCAAAAAAGTGTGAGTTAATCCGGCTGAGTATTGGAGTATCCAAAACTGCCAAAAGGTATGGCAGGCTCAGCTGGTCATTTTGAAAGCCTGTCTAAATGGTCATAGTAACCGTGGACAAATAAAGGAATACCAACCAACCAACGAAAATATTCACGAAACAAACTAATCTGTGTGTCTATCAAAGTTCGTAAAAGCATAGCAATATGGCCATGATGTTACGTATTCTGTTTCGAGTGTTATAGCAATGTTTGTTATGAATTTTGTCATAACAATATTGCTATCATAGACTTCCATAATTGGTGATTTAAGAGCTGACAACACTGTATTTTGTGACTTTAGAACTACAAGGAAGATGAAAATAACCCTAATTCGTGAGTTTTCTTTATGGTTTCGCATACATAACCTCTATCTACGGCTTTATTCATGTAAACATCGACATAAAAAATGTTAGGAAACGAAACTAGTCAAATTGACCAATAACCAATTTCCTGGATACCAATAAAATATTGATCATCAGAAATCGAATGCAGCAATTTTATTCAGCCGTTAATAATTCGAAATTCGATAAACTTTTTCGTTGGCACTTCAAAGGTATTGCTGTTGTTGAGATGATTAGAATAATCATCTAAGCTGTTGCCTATGCCTGTATTTTAGTCTAAGAATTTTCCTCGAAATAAAATATTCTAGAGAACCTTGAACACATTTCCATTAGCATATACTTTTTTTATTCATGTAAACATTGACTTATTCGAAAATGTTATGAAACAGAAAACCAAATAAAGTCAAATTGACCTATTTCCTGGATACCGATAGAATTTTGGTTTGCAGAAATCAAATGCAGCAATTTTATGCAGGCGATAATAATTCGAAATTCGATGAACTTTTCTGTTGGGAATTCAAAGGGATGGCTGTTGTTGAGATCATTAGAATAGTCATCTCAGCTGTTGCTTACTATGCCAGTATTTTAGTATAAGAATTTTCCTTAAAATTGAATAGTGTAGAGAATCTTGAACAAATTTCTATTAGCACATACCTGCCTATCTTCAATATTTTCGAATTCTTGGAAGAAATAATACTGAAACAAATGGATCTTTGTGAGATTCCCTTTCTAACCTTTCTTGTTATGAAGCATAGCAAGTACTATTTTGAGGTTGCTAAGATAGCAATATTAATAGCAAGATTCTTGTTGAAGTGACAGATCATATTGCTCAAAATCGTTGATCAGAATACCAATAATTCCAATCTTGTTATGATAGCAATATCTTTTTCCTAGCAATATTGCTATTTGCAAACAGAATCGACCTGAATGTCTGAAAGGACTTGACGTCTGTGGTTTTCAAAAAAAATTTCCATTCATCTTCATTCGCGCTCTGATGTGTACTTTTGTTCGGTTTAAATTCTGTATCTTTCAATTGGATCTAATAATAAGGTACTTGAGTGATAAATATAGTAATCCATCAGTGAATGACTAGGTGCCGCAAAGTAATTGTACAAATAAAAACAACAAACTGATAAGAGAATTCTTCAATGGAGAGGAGAGTTGTCTAACGAAACCTGATTGCATGTGTCATACTCTCATGAAGTTACGAATATATTGTCGTTGGTTTGTCGAACATAGAAGGGCATATAGAAGAACATAACTCGTTATTCCAAATGTTCAAGTGCGGCAATTTCGTTCTGAATAATCGATCGTATGGGTTTATTTACTGGTCAAGGTGTTGGTGTTCAACGAGAAGTAAGTTATTTTTTTCGGATTATTAACTAACTGTTTACCCGTTCATGTGATTATCCAACGGTTGATATTGGAGTGCATTAGTGGATTGGGGCATTTCAACAAGGAGGGAGAAGCTTTGTGTATGGATACGAGGAGTGTTAGAAAAGTAACCTGAATGATTTTTTGTTCTATCGGAAGTTCAATGTAAAGGGTGTTTCAAATTGCGCGTTTTTTTTTGAGAATAAATAATATATAGATGGCGCACTGAATTCGTCTGGGTATTTAGACATTTAAGAAGTGTGATGTATGACATTCATAAAAATTTCAAAAAGCACTGCCGTGAAGGCTGCAACTTTTGCGCGCATGTTCAATGTAGATGACCGCTTCGGCAACGAATTTGAACATGCAGGCAAAAGCTGCTGCCTTCACGGCAGTGCTTTTTGAAATTTTTTACTGATGAATTACTGGATTTCAATTCGATCAAATCTGCATTTTTTGGAAATATTGGAAATAAAATGTTGAATGGGTATATCTAAGGAATCATTGGGCGGATTTTACCCATTCACGAATTCGACATTCGTAATTAAGCCCCAAACCTACTCCACAAATATCGAGTTTCTAAGTCGTTTCTTACGGAAGTTGTTGTGTTTACGGTCAGCCTAACGGCCGACTGCGTAAACACAATAACTTCCGAAAGAAACAACTTAAAAACTCGATATTTGTAGAGAAGGTTTGGACCTTAATTACGAAGGCCGAATTCGTGAATGGGTAAAATCCACCCAATGATTCCGCAGATATACCCAATCAAAATTTTATTTTTCCAATATTTCCGAAAATACAGATCAGATCGAATTGAAATCCAGTACTTCATCGAAAATTACAGTTCGAAGTTTCATGCAGAATTTATTGAGGATGATATGATAAGAAAATCGTAGAAACTTTTTTTTTCAAATTGTTCTAATGGCATGATTATCACGAAATTTCGCATAAAGTTATCTTTCAGCATCTCAAAACTAGCTGTAAAGTTTTATCAGGACTGAATCAGTATTTTTTGAGTTATACCGAAAAAATCAACGATATCGAGAAGAAAACCTCGAAATTTGAAATAAATTTTCTCGATACCTCCAAAACTTATGATCGTATCGAACTGAAATTTGATACACTGCTGTGAAATATGAAGCTTAAAATGTGAGTGGAATTTTTTTTTCGATATGATGAATGGTTTCCGGAAAAAAAATTTTTTGGAAAAAAATTTCGAAAAAATTTTTTATTAAAATTTACTGACAATATGATCCTGACGAAATTTGGCTCAAAGTTGCGCGTCATTATACTGCACCAAACTGCCAAGTTTGAATCCAATCGCTCAAGTAGTTTTTGAAATAAAAAATAAATAACTTCAAAACTTCAAGTTCCTATAACTCCGAAACTATTCGACCGATTTGGCCCATTAACGAACTTAACCGCGGCATTCTGATGCGCAACCCATCCTGAAAGTTTCAAGTTGCTAGCTTGCTTCCGTCGACAGTTATTGTGTCTACGGCCGACCGGCCGGACAGAATCGATTTTGACACCAGATTCGTCATCAGTGAGTCTAACCTAGTCGATTGAGACCATTTTCGGCTCAATCATCCAAAATTACAGACATTTGGACAAAACGATAGCACGCTGTTCCCCTAGAACATGCGCGCAAAAATGGCTTCGTACACGATACAACAACGCGTTCAAATTGTTGAATTATTTTATGGAAATCAGCGTTCTGTAAAAAGTGTTTTTAAAAAATTACGTGAACATTATGGTTTACATAATCATCCATCTCAAAGCACTATTGGCCGAATAATTGAAAAATTTTAACAGACCTGTTCGGTGAAAGATCAAAAAAGTGAAAAATTCGTGAAAGTGTCGCTGAAGACCCTGGAATGTCCATTAGACGACGTTCACAACAAGTTGGACTTAGTGGGTCCTCAACATGGCTTATTTTACACAAGGATTCAGCTCTGAAGGCATATAAGGTTCAAATAACATAAGAAATAAAGCCATTAGATCATTTAAAACGTCGTGATGTCAACGGTGATGTCAATTGGCCACGAAGATTATGTGATTTGACACCGATGGACTTTTTCTTTGGGGTTATGTGAAGAGCCAGATCTATAAGACTAATCCATTCTTTCATGAGAATGATTTGAGGAGATCCAAAGTATCCAATAAAATTCGTGATTAAAATCAATTGCCCGTTCAGCATTCATCGTTGGACAATTTATTTTGATTCAGGGGAATTCATTTTATGGACTTGGCATCGGAGTGACCTCAATGTTATCAACGCATACGAAGAGAAATAGAACAATATTGGACAATTCTAGTTCCCCGTTCTGGACCCAAAATTTTAGTTAGGGGGTAATATTATGAAAGAGACGACACCTGGTATTCTATGCATCTTGTCAAAAAGAATCGAAAGTCCTACATAGTTTATCTCAAGCTACTTCGAAGAGGAAGCTTGTTGAAAATGGCACAATTTCGTCGTGCCACAAATTTTATCGACAAATTTTATTCTACATTCGAGAATAGATTGAACACTCCATTCACTTTTATAAACTATCCCGGTTGGCCATGACATTCTGACACATTTCACCGTGTATATTTTGAAAATGTTAGGTTATAGTAATTTTCCCGTCAGATAACTACACAACGTTGTCCTCTCTCTGTAGAGGTCATAGCAATTACGTATTTATCAAAATGTGAATTTACTTTGGGAAAATAATGAATTTGAGAAAATATTATGTGAATTCAAGAATTCCATAGACCTGGCGAATGCTGAAGAAACTTTTTTCTCTGTTAACACTGGAAATATTTCACGTGCACAAACATGGTTAGGCTATTTTCTTGTACGGAAATCAAGAATCGAGTGTTGAAATTTAACTGAAAAATAATGGATACGGGAGTCCGTTACTTTGTGAGAGTTCATTCGAAAAAAAATTTCAAAAAGCACTGCCGTGAAGGCAGCAACTTTTGCGCGCATGTTCAATGTAGATGACCGCTTCAGCAACGAATTTGAACGTGCGCGCGTACCATATTTCAGTTCGATACGATCATAAGTTCTGGAGATATCGGGAAAAAATATGTCAAATTTCGAGGTTTTCTTCTCGATATCGTTGATTTTTTCGGTATTTCTCGAGAAATACTGATTCAGTCCTGATTAAACTTCACAGCTAGTTTTAAGATGCTAAAAGACAACTTTATGCAAAATTTCGTGATAATCGTGTTATTAGAACAATTTGAAAAAAAAATTTATATGATTTTTTCATCATATCATCCTCATTGAATTCTGTATGAAACTTCGAACTGTTATTTTCGATGAAGTACTGGATTTCAATTCGATCTGGTCTGTATTTTTGGAAACATTGGAAAAATAAAATTTTGATTGGGTATATCTACGGAATCATTGGGCGGATTTTACCCATTCACGAATTCGACCTTCGTAATTAAGCCCCAAACCTACTCTACAAATATCGAGTTTCTTAGTCGTTTCTTCCGGAAGTTATTGTGTTTACGGTCAGCCTAACGGCCGACTGCGTAAACACAATAACTTCCGAAAGAAACAACTTAGAAACTCGATATTTGTAGAGAAGGTTTGGACCTTAATTACGAAGGCCGAATTCGTGAATGGGTAAAATCCACCCAATGATTCCGTAGATATACCCAATCAAAGTTTTATTTTTCCAATATTTCCAAAAATACAGACCAGATCGAATTGAAATCCAGTACTTCATCGAAAATAACAGTTCGAAGTTTCATACAGAATTTAATGAGGATGATATGATGAAAAAATCATATAAATTTTTTTTTCAAATTGTTCTAATAACCCGATTATCACGAAATTTTGCACAAAGTTGTCTTTCAGCATCTTAAAACTAGCTGTGAAGTTTAATCAGGACTGAATCAGTATTTCTCGAGTAATACCAAAAAAATCAACGATATCGAGAAGAAAACCTCGAAATTTGACATATTTTTTCCCGATATCTCCAAAACTTATGATCGTATCGAGCTGAAATTTAGTACACTGCTGTGAAATTAGAAGGTCAAAGTGTGAGTATAATTTTTTTTGGATATGATGAATGGTTCCCGAAAAAAAAATTTTTTTGTAAAAAAATTTCGAAAAAAATTTTTTTTGAAATTTATTGACAATATGATCTTGACGAAATTTGGCTCAAAGTTGCGCGTCGTTATACTCCACCAAACTGCCAAGTTTGAATCCAATCGCTCAAGTAGTTTCTGAAATAAAAAATAAATAACTTCAAAACTTCAAATGCCTATAAATCCGAAACTATTCGATCGATTTGGCCCATTAACGAACTTAACCGCGGCATTCCAATGCGCGACCTACCCTGAAAGTTTCAAGTCGCTAGCTCGCTTCGTTCGACAGTTATCGTGTCTACGGACGGCCAACCGGCCGGCCGGACAGAATCGATTTTGACACCGGATTCGTCATCAGTGAGTCCAACCTAGTCGATTGAGACCATTTTCGGCTCAATCATCCAAAATTACAGACATTTGGACAAAACGATAGCACGCTGTTCCCCTAGAACATGCGCGCAAAAAGTACTCGAATAACCCTGCAGTGAAACTTCTAAACGGACAGACGGACCTATGGAATTCCCCACTTTTCGAAATTCTCAAGAAATTAGTCTACAGAAGACATTTAAATACCTTTTTGCACAACTTGAAATACTTCAGTATGAAAATGTATGGTAGTACTACGAAAGCGGCGTCCCCATAAAAGAACTAACTCAATTCACGAAGTTAGGAATCTATGTGAACGATACACTGGGTTTTCAGTCACATATGTCGAAAATGTTGGATGGCTTGTGATAAATTATTGATTCAAATTATCAGGGTTAGTTTCCAAGCGTGATGATTATGTTGAGATTGAGAGTAGAAATTGTCATTGGCATTTGGCAACGTCTCTGAGAATTATTTTGACATTGCCGATATTTCACGAGTGCCAACCTGCGTCAGATTCAAGTAAAAAAACCTGATAGACCTAAATCATGGCCAACCGGGATAGTTAATGAAAATGAACGGAGTATATGTAAACTAATGAACAAAAACAAATTTCCTGAATTGACTTGCAGCTGTCACTAGTCCTTGACTTACCTTAAATCTCATGAAAAGCCAGCGGATTTTCCACGAACCCGCACTGTGTTCTTCGTACGCGCACGGGGTAGAGATCGCTAAATTTTCGAAACACAAAGCGGTATCAGATCGCCAACAACTGTCTAACGAATCTCCCCAGATAACCAGCCTGCTGGCCGAATCGTCACGGTTGTGGTCCCGGTAGTATCCGACAATTTCATTTTCCCGCGAACAACAATAACCTTGTCCGACATGTAAACAAAGGAATTATGGGAGAAAATTTGAATATCGTTCTGAAATGACTCATATTGTCTCGCCATATCTGATGTTGCATAGGAAGTAAACCGAAACGGTTTTTGGTCGTAGATTTTTTGAACGCACATGGTACATGGTCATTTACTTTATGGTCATTTACTTTAATTAACCCAAAAAATTCTAGAAAAAAAATGGCGTGGATGCAGCAGCTTCGGTGCGCATGTTCATATTCGTTGCCAAAGCGGTCATCTTTTCACGTATTGATCCCGCCAGACGCAGCTTCACTTCTTGATGGAAAGGTTTGGTGATCTTCTGATCATATTATCCACGCGGAATTCTGTATGAACCTTCAGTCAATAGATGACTTCGGTCCAAGTTGCCAACCCACAAATGTCGTTCAAATTTACTCTTACTGGGGAAGGGGAATTTTAGAACAAATTCGACATGATGATGTCAGCGTTAATTATAAATATCCGTAAACGGTGCCTCGGCTCCTCAAACAAGATAATTCCTTCCAAATTTAGGTTTTTGTTGAGATCATCACCGATTGGCTGAAATTTGAGTTGGGATTCCTGATTTCATGTCAATAGTGTCAAGTTTATATAGGATATGTTCCGCAAATCAACTTGGGTATTTCGGTTGCCGGTTTTCCGTTCCGTAAATAAGAAATATTCGGTTGCTCCCTGAAAAATAGGTTAATTATGGAATTTGATTGATGAAAAATCGATCTTTCTGTCACCAGAACGACAGTTAATGTTCTATGGTAACATATCCATAGCATAGAACAAACTTAATTCACTTCATGATCCATAGGACATAGACGAGACAACAATCAACAATAAAAAAATTACTAAGTATGGTCCATGAATCATAAGGTAAATATAGATAAATATAATTTGAAGAATAAAAAACTTGGAAATGCATTGACGTGAAGTCAGCAGCTTTTGCACGCATGTTCCAAGGAGTTCACCAAGAGTGTGTTATGTGGGGTTACTTTGTCAAAAGATGACCGCTTTGGCAACGAATTTTTGGGTATTTTTCTAATATCTCCTGAAATTATGATCGAATCTAACTGAAATTTGGTACACTGCTGTGAAATATTGTGTTCAAGGTATCCGTAGAATATATTTCGATGAATTTCTTGAAATGTAGTCGATAGTTTTTAAAAAAAATCTTTTGTCGAAAAAAATTCTGAATTAATTTTTTTTTATTTGCTGACTGTTCGATCTCAACAAAAATTGTCTGAAAGTTTAGCATCGATATGCTTCAACTAACTGCCAAGTTTCAATATCATCGTTTCAGTTGTTCCTAATATATCATGGAAATAATATCAAAATTTTTAATGGCTATAACTCTGAAACTGTCGGGCCAATTTCGCCGATTAGCGAACTTAACCGCGGCATTTTAATGCGCGACCCCCCCCCTGAAAGTTTCAAGTCGTTAGCTTGCTCCGTTCGGCAGTTATCGGCCGGACAGAATCGATTTTGACATCTGATTCGTGAGTCCAACCGATTTCGGTAAAATATTCGAAAATTATAAACATTTGGTGGTTCTACTTGCTGCTGTTGACATCTATTGGAACCGCACAGAACCATTTCCCAGTTCTGTATTAGATTGGTAAATTGATTATAGAGAACTCTTTGATGGTGTGAAAAAAATATAGGCTACCGATGTACTTAATACTCTGATTCGCCCATTTTTCATTATCTGTACACATTTTCTTGAATTTTTTTTGTCAATCTCAGTTCTATAAACAACTAGGTAGATTCCATATTTTCTTCAGTATATTTTTGGTAGATTTTGAATTGAAAAAAATGTGATAACGCTGTCTCGAATTCAATCCAGTCTATTCATGTAAACTGACTCGATAAATGCTAATATCAGGATGAATTTGCGCCATCTGTGGGTGTATTTCAAAGCGGCAATTCCAATTAGCGAAAAGTAATAATATTCGACACTTAACCCAATTAAGTGTATGCTGAATTCCGAGTCGAATCTTTAATATTAACGGACGCTGGCATATCTGATAAATAACCAGTGAGTTGGCGCAGTTTGTTGGAATACATGTAATATGTAACTGCAGGGCCGTATCTAGGTAGTATGGCGCCTGTGGCAAAATATAAGACAGCGCCCCCCATTTGCGTAGATTTTTTTAATCAATTATTTTTTTGCGCGCATGTTCTAGGGGAACAGCGTGCTATCGTTTTGTCCAAATGTCTGTAATTTTCGATGATTGAGCCGAAAATGGTCTCAATCGACTAGGTTGGACTCACTGATGACGAATCCGGTGTCAAAATCGATTCTGTCCGGCCGTAGACACGCTAACTGTCGACAGAAGCAAGCTAGTAACTTGAAACTTTCAGGATAGGTTGCGCATCAGAATGCCGCGGTTAGGTTCGTTAATGGGCCAAATCGGTCGAATAGTTTCGGAGTTATAGGCACTTGAAGTTATTTATTTTTTATTTCAGAAACTACTTTAGCGATTGGATTCAAACTTGGCAATTAGGTGGAGTATATCGACACGCAGCTTTGAGCCAAATTTCGTCAGGATCATGTTGTCAGTAAATTTAAAAAAAAAATTTTTTCGAAATTTTTTCGCAAAAAAATTTTTTTTCAAGAAACCATTCATCATATCCAAAAAAAAACCACTCACACTTTGAGCTTCATATTTCACAGCAGTGTACCAAAAACACTGAAACAAAATGTCAAATTTCGAGGTTTTCTTCTCGATATCGTTGATTTTTTCGGTATAACTCGAGAAATACTGATTCAGTCCTGATAAAACTTCACAGCTAGTTTTAAGATGCTGAAAGACAACTTTATGCGAAATTTCGTGATAATCGTGTCATTAGAACAATTTGAAAAAAAAAATGTCTATGACTTTCTTATCATATCATCCTCATTAAATTCTGTATGAAACTTCGAACTGATATTTTCCGATGAAGTACTGGATTTCAATTCGATCTGATCTGTATTTTTGGAAATATTGGAAAAATAAAATTTTGATTGAGTATATACAGATTTGATCGAATTGAAATCCAGTAATTTATCAGTAAAAAATTTCGAAAAGCACTGCTGTGAAGGCAACAGCTTTTGCGTGCATGTTCAAATTCGTTGCTGAAGCGGTTTTTTGAAATATTTTTTATAGTGTTTTCTTCTTCATTATTGTAGTTATATATTTTCGTTAATGTTTAGAAATAATAGACAATATTATCACTTATATTTTTTGAAACCATTGAAATACAGATTTCATACCTGAAATACCACAATTTCTTTTTATGTACACAACGCGCGACAGTTTTTATCATTTTATGACCCGAATGCGGCATCTTTAAACATGCCGATGCCCGACAGGAATATTTATGACTAAATTGCGACACGTTTGAACATAGCCATATTTATAATTTTTTTTACCTTAAATTAAAGATTTGCTGACCCTGTGATTATTTTAGGCTTAGTACGCAAATTCTTGAGAAATTGTATGTTTCAAGATTCCTCGGCATCCCTTGTTGCGAGGCGTATAAATGAAAACCGAGTTGTGTTCTTTCGAATTATTTCGCCTGGCTCTCTTATTTTTTATCTTTCGATATTTTTGGGCGTCCCTGTGGAGCTTGCGCCCGTGGCGAGTGCCACCTTTGCCACGCCCTAGATACGGCCCTGTGTAACTGTTTAATAATTCACTAAACCAACATAAACTCTAATTGATGAAACACCTATCGGTTGAAATGGTTCATGTTTGGATTGTTATTATTTGATGTTGGAATATCAAACCTGAAATTGACGGTTATTGCTTTACTATTTCCGAATGATAAATGTATTAAATCTAGTAGCAGAAAAGTTTATCACTTATGCCTGAAATTTGCACGGTTGTCGGTTCGAAATTCGTACGGAGTATTAGGGAATATTCTGTGAATGATTTGATAATTTTATGTTGAAATATTGGAATTTGTGGAGTTACCTTTATCAGTTGCGGATCGACGATTTCCGGGGCCTACGCTTGGAAACTTTCGAGGCCTCCTTCTACTCTTCCTTTCGAAACATTTTTTCAATTCAGAATTCGGTTTTTTCTGCACAAACGTAACATTTATTGCTCAAATTTAGTGGCGAAAACTATACGGAACAATATTCCCTTCGATAAAAAAACATTTAAAATGAACATGAAAAACCTAGAAACGCACTGACGTGAAGTAAGCAGCTTTTACGCGCTTGTTCACATTGCGAAATGGGGACTTGAAAATTTCAATGAATTTAAATGAAATCTGAAAATTTTCAAAGAAAAAATATTTTTTTGGAATTTTTCTATGGATAATTCTTCTAATTGACACTGTTCATCTGCCAACCAAGTTTCATTTCGATCAGATGAACAGTAATCGAGTTATTGAAAAAACAAAATTTCAAATGGCTGCAGCACAAAAACCATTCAGCAGATTTGGCCCATTCACGAATTCAACGGAGATATTCAGGATCAAAACCTAACCTGAGAATTTCAAGACTCTAGGTCTTTCCTTTCGAAAGTTAGAGCACACACGGACGGTCGCAGGCCGGCTGGCCGGACAGAATCAAATTTGACCACTGATTCCCCATCAGAGAGCCCAACTTGGTCGTTTAAGACTAATTTCAGCTCAAAATTCGAAAATTACAGATATCGTGACGAAACTATAACGGGCTGTTCCCCAGAACAAGCGCGTAAAAATTATTGCAAACTAAAAATACTATGAAATGCCGGAAAATTAATCAAAGAGATATTTTTTCTCATTTTCATGTCTTCAAATTATGTTACTGCGGCATCATAATCCGGACTCTTCGTTATATCAAGCCCAACGGCCGATCGTAAGCACAATATCTTCCGGAAGAAACAACTTAGAAACTAGATGTTCGTAGAGTAGGGTTGGACCTTTATTACCAAGGCCGAATTCTCGAATGGGTAAAATCCACCCAATGATTACGAAGGTATACCAATAGGTTCTCCAATATTCCTGAGAATAGATCTGTCTTAAATTTGGTACACTGTTGTCGAGTATTTACTCCAAGGTCTGTGCCAAATTTCATAAAAATACTAAATTTCGTGAGGATCATATCCAATAGCACTGGAGATGTAGTTTTGTCGGCAAAATGTCTCGTTCATGATGTGAAAGTTTGTTACTTGACAATTTCGCTCATGATATTTTCTTCCGAAATCACTTGCATGGCGGCTTGGGATTTTTATGCAAATGTCTTTCTCGAAATTTCCAAGCAACAAACTTTCATATCATAAACGAGACATTTTGCCGGCAAAATTTCATCTCCAATGCTATTGAATATGATACAATACTCACGAAATTTAGTAGGTACATTTACGATATGTATTTATCCAACTGACATTGAAACTGCAACACCCAGAAGGAGCTGTTTAAATTTTTTTTTGGTAGAACACAGATAATATAGCAAGGAGTAAATGATTAAAATTTGGAGAAAAAACGAAGGATTTAAATTTTTTTTATTGAATTTGTTAATGATGTGATGCAAGAAGATGGTCTATTTCTTCTTGAGGGATACTATTCCAAGCTATCTGTTCTTCATGTCTCAGAGACGCCAAATTCGATGAGGGCTGGGGTTAATTTCCAAGCCTTCTACCCATGATGTTCCAAACATGCTCTTTGGCGAAAGATCGGGGGATCTGGGCGACCATGGCAAAAGATTCACATGGGTCGCTTCAAAAAAGTTCAAACTAACTCTGGCAACATGGGGTCGATCAATATCTTGCTGAAATATTGGATTCTCGAGCCGGTTAAGGTAGGAGAGAACATATGGCTCCACTATTTTTTGGAGGTAACGCAGCGCTGTCATGTTACCTCGAATAAAGACTAAAATGTGGACTACTTGAATGTGCAATAGCACCCCATACCCTAACGCCTACTGTCCGGTGTACATTACGCTCAACATTAAAATGAGTGTCACGACTTTCTCCCCGACGTCGCCCAACCCTTCTTCGGCCATCATGTGCTCCCAAGGAGAATCGAGATTCATCAGAAACAACGACCTGATGACATTTCACTTTTCAATGTTATCGTTGTTTGCACCACTGTAATCGTTGCCGGCGATGCTCAATCGTAAGACAAGATGGGGTCGATAATGCTGCAGTCCAAAATACCTTATACGGCAGTAAACCGTTCGAACAGTTGGATGGCCTTGTTCTCCTAACCAATCATCAGCCAAAGATCGAGTTGTCGCAAATCGGTCTCTAATGGCCATAAGTCTTAAACGTCGATCTTGAACTTCATTTGTGCCCCTTCGACGTCCGGTTCCTACTCTTCTTCGATTTCGGGCATTATCAAACCACGCTTGACAACATCCCATAACAGTAGCTGGATTTCTGTTCGTACGGTTAGCGATTTCGCGAAATGACAACCCCGCCTCCCGTAGACCAATAATTCGACCTCTTGCAAATTCACTTAGCTAGCGATAAATTCGGCGTCGCGTGCTCTAGGCATTTTAACAACAACTAAACATCGACTTTGGATCTCGTCGAACACCTGGTTTGTTGTAAAATTAAAAAAATTTGCAAAAATGACTACAATATTTTAGTAACAAAAAATGTTTATATGAATAAACATTCACGATTTTTTTTTCCAAATTTTAATCCTGTACTCCTTGCTATAATACTATCTATGTTTTGCCAAAAAAAAATTAAAATTTGAACAGCTCCTTCTGGGTGTTGCAGTTTCTCTGTCAGTTAGTATATAAATTATAGGTAAAAGATGAAATTTAAACATAATTTAAAATCATGAACTGAATCTTTCTATGGCAAAATTAACGAAGATCAAACAACGACCTATTTGGCGAAAGAACAATTAAGTTAGATAAAATAAAAAATTTCAAAAAGCACTGCCGTGAAGGCAGCAACTTTTACGCGCATGTTCAATGTAGATGACCGCTTCAGCAACGAATTTGAACATGCACGCAAAAGCTGCTGCCTTCACGGCAGTGCTTTTTGAAATTTTTCACTGATAAATTACTGGATTTAAATTCGATAAAACTGTATTTTTGGAAATATTGGAAAAATAAAATTTTGAATGAGTATATCTACGGAATCATTGGGCGGATTTTACCCAGTGACGAATTCGACCTTCGTAATTAAGCCCCAAACCTACTCTACAAATATCGAGTTTCTAGTAATTTCTTCCGGAAGTTATTGTGTTTACGGTCAGCCTAACGGCCGACTGCGTAAACACAATAACTTCCGAAAGAAACAACTTAGAAACTCGATATTTGTAGAGAAGGTTTGGACCTTAATTACGAAGGCCGAATTCGTGAATGGGTAAAATCCACCCAATGATTCCATAGATATACCCAATCAAAATTTTATTTTTCCAATACTTCCAAAAATACAGATCAGATCGAATTGAAATCCAATACCTCATCGAAAAATAACAGTTCGAAGTTTATTACAGACTTTACTGAGGATGATATGATAAGAAAGTCATAGAAATATTTTTTTTCAAATTGTTCTAATGACACGATTATCACGAAATTTCGCAAAAAGTTGTCTTTCAGCATCTCAGAACTAGCTGTGAAGATTTATCAGGACTGAATCAGTATTTCTCGAGTTAAACCGAAAAAATCAACGATATCGAGAAGAAAACCTCGAAATTTGACATATTTTTTCCCGATATCTCCAAAACTTATGATCGTATCGAACTGAAATTTGGAACACTGCTGTGAAATATAAAGCTCAAAGTGTGAGTGGAATTTTTTTTTGGATATGATGAATGGTTTCCGGAAAAAAAAAATTTTTGCAAAAAAATTTCGAAAAAATTCGTTTTCAAAATTTACTGACAACATGATCCTGACGAAATTTGGCTCAAAGCTGCGCGTCGTTATACTCCACCTAATTGCCAAGTTTGAATCCAATCGCTAAAGTAGTTTCTGAAATAAAAAATAAATAACTTTAAAACTTCAAGTGGCTATAACTCCGAAACTATTCGATCGATTTGGTCCATTAACGAACTTAACCGCGGCATTCTGATGCGCAACCTATCCTGAAAGTTTCAAGTAGCTAGCTTGCTTCTGTCGAGAGTTACCGTGTCTACGGCCGGACGGACGGCGGCCGGACAGAATCGATTTTGGCACCGGATTCGTCATCAGTGAGTCCAATCTAGTCGTTTGAGACCATTTTCGGCATCATCGAAAATTACAGACATTTGGACAAAACGATAGCACGCTGGTCCCTAGAACATGCGCGCAAAAATGTTTTCATGAAAAAACCTTCACGATTTTTTTCTCCAAATTTTAACCATTTACTCCTTGCTATAATACTATCTTTGTTTCACAAAAAAAAATTAAAATTTAAACAGCTCCTTCTCGGTGTTGCCGTTTCTTTGTCAGTTAGTATATAAATTACAGGTAAAAGTTGAAATTTAAACATAATTTAAAATCATCAACTGAATCTTTCTATGGCAAAATTAACGCAGATCAAACAACCACCTATTTCGCGAGAGAATAATTAAGTTAGATAAAATAAAAAAACTAGAAAAAGGTGGACAAAACTGATCGGAGGTTCTTAATCTACATTGTACGTCCTGGAATAACGGCCTGTATTTTATTAAAAGCAGTCCGTCTGGAGCCACAGGGTGAACTTATGTATGAAGAAAGAATGAAAAGGGAAACTGTAATAGGATAGCTGAAGGGGCTTTTGTAGGACAAGAGTCCTAGTGTCTGCTAAGAGCAATTTCCGTGAAAATCAATTCTATAAGTGCTCGGAACGCCGCGAAGAAAATTTGTTGCATCTGTCTTCTCCGGAAATTCTAATACCTATTTGAGAACTCGTCGAAATGATTTCGTGAGGAGTTCGAGGGGAAAATCGAAGGAAATTTCAGGATCCCGAAGCTGTAGATTCTGCTGAGAGGTAGAATCTCCTACATATGGAGCATCCATTAAATTTGAATGTTACTTGTTGAAAAAAAAATCCGTGTTTTCTTGAAACCTATATTTGTTAAATTGGTCATGTATTTATTTGTGCGTATGTCCTGGGGTACGGCTTGCTATCGTTTTGTTCGAATGTCTGTTATTTTCGAATTTTGTGCCGGAAATGGTTCTCATAGTTTAGGTTGGACTACTGATGACGATTCCGGCGTCGAAGACGATCTTGACCGGCCGGCCGTCCTAGGTCACGATAACTGCCGAACGGAGCAAGCCATCGACTCGAAACTTTCAGGGTAGGTCGAGTATCAGAATGCGACGGTTGAGTTCGTTAATGTGCGAAATCGGTCAGACTGTTTCGAAGTTAGAGCCATTTGAAGTTTTGAGGATCAAGTACAGAATTTCAATTCGATCTTATCAGGATTTTAGGGAATATTGTAAAATAAAATTTTGAATGCATATATCTGCAGAATTGGGTGGATTTTACCCATTCACGAACCCTGCTTTCTTGATTGAGGTCCAGACCTACTCTACAAATATCGCTCTCCTAAGTTGTTTCTTTCGGAAGTTATTTTGTTCACGATCAGCCGCCAGGCATAAATCCTGACAACCCTCAGTAATTTCTGAGACTCCATAAATCGGACAGTTTTAAATCGAATAAAATCTAGAAAAGCACTGACGTAAAGTCAGCAGCTTTTACGCGCTTGTTCACATTGCGAAATGGTGACTTGGAAATTTCAGTGAAATATTAATGAAATAAAGAATTTTTTATTTCAATTTTTCCATGGATAATTCTTATTGACACTGTTCTTCTTCCAACCAAGTTTCATTTCGATCAGAAAAATATTTTTCGAGTTATTGAAAAATCAAAGTTTCAAATGGCTGTAGCACAAAAACCATTCGGCAGATTTGGCCCATTAACGAACTTAACCGAGATATTCAGGATCTCAAACTAATCTGAAAATTTCAAGACTCTAACAGCGGGTTTCACAAAACTCTGATTAACTTGATTGTTCTGATCAAGACAATTCTATGTTCAATTTCAGTTCATTTTTAGCAATACCACAGAATATCAACGCGTTGATCAGAGGATTAAGCTTTGTGAAACCCACGGTAGGTGTTTTATTTCGAGAGTTACAGCGCACACGGCCGGACGATCGGACGGACGAAATCAATTTTGAACACGGATCTTCATCATTGAGTCCAACCTAGTCGTTTGGGATCAATTTCGGCTCATAATTCGAAAATTACAGACATCGTGACGAAATGATAACGCGCTGTTCCCCAGAATAAGCGCGTAAAAAATTACCAAAATTCCTCAAATTGTTTTGAATGAATATTAGTCAGTCTCAATAAAAAAGAACGTCAGCTTTTGTTCAAATGTCCGTGATCTTGGAATTTTAAGCCGAGAAAGTTTTTGAGAGTAATCGATAACGCTCCATCAGTTTGAGAAATTAATGAATCGGACCTGATTCATTCGAAAAGTCTTGAGATATCGGGCATACGAGTGAATCACAAGAAAAAACAAAAATTCTCCAAATTCTTGTTGACACAAATTTTTCCGAAAACTATCCATCAAATTCTCATGAGATGTTTCAAGTGTAGCAATGTTTGTTATGAATTTTGTCATAACAATATTTCCATCATGAACTTCCATAATCGGTGATTTTAGAGCTGTCAACATAGTATTTTGTGACTTTAGAGCTACAAGGAAGAACAAAATAACCCTGTTTCATAAACATTTCTTGAGTTTTCTATGATTTCGCATACATAACCTCTATCTACGATTTTGGTTATTCATGTAAACATCGACTTATTCAAAAATGTTACGAAACAGAAAATCCAATTAGTCAAATTGACCAATAACCAATTTCCTTGATACTGTAACGTTTTCTTAGTTTTCAAAACGCTTCGAATATTTAAACTATTTATTTACACTTATTTACACACTACTGTTCCAATAACTAAACAACTATTTCTATCAAAGTCTATTCACAATTTATATCCACACTAATTTATTTTCACTGAACTCTTGCCGCTACGAATCACTCTGCTGAATTGGTCCCTGTGCTGACCGCGCCTATCTTTTTATTAGCTGTGGAATTTCCAGCAGTTTCCAGAATACTCTAGAGCGAGGCGGGTGACTCATAGACTGCTCGGTCCTTCTGGAGCATTCAGCAACATTCTAGAATAGACAGGGCCGTACTCGTCACACTGTCCCCTCCTTAAGCCTGTTCTGTCCCAGAACAGATTCCCTGAATTCCTCAGAGGACCGTGGTGAAATCTGCAATCGTTACCATTTCCACAGTAGCCCCTCTGATGGAAGTAGCAGTCTACGGTTTTGCTGGGCTTTACGTTTTGCTTTGGGTTGAAATTGCATACCAAAATCTCTATACCTGTCTTCTGGAAGACTACCTCGAGCATGCTTCGCACAACCCTCCAATTCAGTTGATCCAGTCCACAACCTAGTTTGGGGACAGCTAATTTCCTAATCCCAAAGCATTGCAGTTCTTCTTTCAAGCCATGCAGTGCTGTCCATAAATTCTGGTAGGTGGGCTTCTGATATGAGTACTGTTTGGTGACTACGTAATAAATGAATCGACCCTCTGACTTCAGTCTCAGGCATTTTCCGATTCTGGGCTGCTGTCTCATCAGTTCCTCTTGACGTCCAAATTTATTTCTGAATACTCTTGCAATTCCTCTACTCATCCTTAGATCCGCTGCTACACAATGAGCAAGAGAGTATTCCTCGGGCACTGTAAACAGGTCTTGATGAACTTCCTTTGTAACGCCAAACCGTGCAACTCGTGTTCCCCCATAGCTATTCTTGAATTCCTGAAAATCGTCACTTTCCTTCGCCGGAACCTCGATGAAACGTACTTCTTCTTCGTCATCCTGTGTTGACGCGTACGGAGCCAATCGATTGAAATGGACGACCTTCGGTTTTCCTCTAGGAAGCTTCCGTATCCGGTAAACTACATCATTTATCCTTTTCATGACTTCATACGGTCCTTCCCACTGTCTCTGCAGCTTCGGAGAAAATCCTCTTTTTCTTTGAGGGTTATACAACCACACCAGATCTCCTGCGGTGAACCCTCCTTCAATGGCCTTGATGTCATAGCGCATTTTCATCCTATCACTTGCTTGCTGCATTTGATTGCGCACCTTGTCATGGATGTAATCTAGCTTACTCCTCAATTTACTGACGTAGTCCTCCCCGGCTAAATCTTCTCCAGGCTTACAACCAAACTCTAGGTCACAAGGTAATCTTATTTCTCGGCCGAACATTATATTGGCTGGAGTTTCCTTGGTGGATTCTTGAACAGAAGATCTATATGCCATGGTGAATAGATGCAAATACTCATCCCAGTCCCGCTGGTGGTCGGAGACTACTTTGGCAAGATGTTTTTCCATGGTCCTATTCATTCGTTCTACCATGCCATCTGATTGGGGATGTAGAGCTGTTGTTCTTGTCTTATTAATCCCCAATTTCCTACAAACTTCTTGGAATAATGTCGACTCGAAATTTCGGCCTTGATCACAATGCAGCTCTAGAGGTATTCCAAATCTGCAGAAGAATTCTTTGACCAATTTATCAGCAACCGTACCTGCCTCTTGATTAGGAATACCGTACGCTTCCACCCATTTAGTAAAATAGTCCATTGCTACCAATATGTACTTGTTTCCGTGATCTGTTTCGGGAAAGGGGCCCGCAATGTCGATAGCCACTCGTTCCATGGGAGATCCGACGTTATATTGTTTCATTGGGGCCTTCCCTTTGCCGCAAGGACCGTTAGCTGCAGCACAAGCTTTGCATGTTCTACACCAGTCTTTAACGTCTTTCTTACAGTTGATCCAATAAAACCGCTGCCTAACTTTCTCCAACGTCTTAGTAATCCCGAAATGTCCACCTGAAGTTCCATTATGTAGTCTGGTCAAAACGTCTGTCACTCGACTCTTCGGCACAATCAACTGGAGCCTCTGTTCAGATCCATCATCATTCTCCCAACAACGCTTCAGAAGACCTTTATCGATCTTCAACGTTTCCCATTGTGCCCAATACGACTTAACATTTTGACTCAATCTGGATACTTCTTCCCAAGTAGGTCGTCTACCACTCTTCTTCCAACTCAGGATTACTTTCAAGTCTGGATCTTCTTCTTGTGCCCGTTGTATTTCTTGGGGTAGCCAATCATCTTCAATTACTGTGGTCCGTCTCACATCAGCTTTGTCTTCCACACGTGAGCAATGGCTGCAATCCTCGGGGCAAGGCCTTCTTGATAACGCATCGGCATTGCGATGGGTAGCTCCCGTTCTATGTTCGGTATCAAAGTCATATTCTTGCAGTCTTTCAATCCATCTGGCCACTTGTCCTTCCGGGTTCTTGAAGTTCAGGAGCCACTTCAAAGCAGCATGGTCCGTTCTCAGCAGAAATTTTTTTCCGTACAAATATTTGTAGAAGTGTTCTACGGACTTGACGACTGCTAAAAGTTCTCTTCTGGTCACGCAGTAATTTCGTTCTGGCTTCGATAAGACCTTGCTGAAATATCCTATCACCCTTTCTTGTCCATCCTGAACCTGCGATAGAACACCCCCGATGGCTGAATTGCTAGCATCCGTGTCGAGCACAAACTTCCCTTCAGCTGTGCGAAAGCTTCAGCGCAATCATAGGACCATATGTACTCCTGTCCATCCTCTGTTAATTTAGTAAGTGGTTTGGCAACTTTGGCGAATCCAGATACGAATCTCCTATAATAGGTGCATAAGCCTAAGAAACTTCGCAATTCACTCTTGTCTCTCGGTATAGGCCATTCCTGCACTGCTCTGATCTTATCCGGGTCGACTTTCACGCCCTCTCGAGAAACTACATGTCCCAAATAATTCACCTCTGTTCGGAATAAATTGCATTTCTTTGGACTCAGCTTTAGGTTAGCTTCACGAAGTCGCTGGAAAACCTCGGATAGGTGGTGTAGGTGGTCTTGGAATGATTTTCCCACCACTATCACATCATCTAAGTACACCAGGCATGTCTTCCAGGAGAGTCCTCTCAATATAGTCTCCATTAAACGCTCAAATGTGGCAGGAGCGTTGCATAAACCAAAGGGCATCACTTTGAATTGCCACAGACCCGTTCCAATACTAAAGGCAGTTTTCTCTTTGTCTCTTGGATCCAAGCCAACCTGCCAATACCCACTCTTCAAATCTAAGGTGGAAAACCAACGTGATCCCGAGAGTGTATCTAGTGTATCATCTATTCTAGGTAAGGGATAGCTGTCCTTCTTCGTAACTTGATTGAGCTGCCTATAGTCTACACAGAACCTGGTGGACCCGTCCTTTTTCTTCACTAACACTACAGGCGACGTCCAGGGACTATTGGATGGTTCAATGACACCTTCTCTAGCCATGTCTTCAATAATCTGTTCAGCCTCTCCTCTTTTTGCCAGAGGAAGACGTCTGGGGTGCTGTCGGATGGGTTGTGCATCACCAGTATTGATTTTATGCTGCACAATATCGGTATTTCCTGTTCTTTCGTCAGTGGCAAATACGTCGGAGAATTTCTGAATCAGTTTCCTCACTTCGGCTAGTTCATAACGGTCCAGATCTTGACATTTTGAGGTGAGAAGGGACACTAGCTCTTCAGTATTCTTCTGGCCCTGCGAGACTCCTGCAGTATCTATCCCACCAGAAATATGGTACACTGGTACCCCTTGTCCAATCAAGGTATTCTTCTTCAGGGTGACCGGAAACCTGTTGACATTGAGTAATCGGATGGGAATACTGTCTGTTATTCGAACCAATGCCTTTCCCAGTAACATTCCTTTAGCTAGGACTGCATCGTCACAGGGTACGATCACTTTAACGCAGCCTTTTTTCGTAACGTCATCACATATACCACTCACTATGCCTTCAGTTCGACCTGGCAACGTGATGTCCTAGGCCAATCGAATCCGATATATCTTATCATCCACATCATTGAACGGGATCTCTTCATTTCCCAGTCGAAGCACATCACTCTTCATATCCAGTTGGCATCCAAGTTTCTTAACTAGGTCCAATCCCAGGATAACTTCTTCCGTGATTTCAGCCACTAGAACTTCGTGCCTTGCTGTTGTATTTCCCAATTCAATAGTGGAGAGGACCGATCCATAAGTTGGTATTTCCTGTCCAGACGCAGTTCGAAGTTTGATCATAACTGGACGAATTTTAGATCCTTTAGCTATTTCTGGACGCACAGTGTCTACCAGGATTTTCACATTTCGATCATTTATTTTTCCGGGAACTACTATGCTGGATAAATCTGCGGACATAATTCCTCGGATTATCACTTCAGGGGTATCTACAGCTTGAGAAGATTTATGCCCCCCATCACCGGCCCTTTTCCGTTTACCTGCTTCGGCTCTTTTCGTACTTTTTGAGCCATTCTGCTTAGTATGCCCACCTTGATTGCAGTACCTGCACACAGCATCTTTTTTTTCATTACTCAATAATCTGCTGACTTCTTCTCTTATGACTTCTTCAACAGGTCGGTCTATTTCTTGGACTTGTCTCACACGAACTTGTCCTCTATGAGACGCCTGCTTCGCTGCCTCGAATTCTAAAGCCTGAGCTAAAGCATCATCCATGGTTTTAGGGCGTGCAAGTCTCAAGGCTTGTTGTATTTCGCTGTCCTTGATCCCATCTACAAAGGTTTGGATGGATAGCTGTTCAAGGAAGCTGTCTGGAGCAGTTGGGTACGCCAGCCTGACTAATCTAGCCACATCTGCTTCAAACTCCTGGAGATTTTCTCCTGATTTCTGCACCCGGTTCTTGATTTGGGCATGATAAACTTGTTGTAGATGAGCATCACCATATCTCATCTGAAGTTTCGATGTTAGAACTTCATAACAGGCTTGTTGGCTCTCCGGAATCGTTTGCAGGATGTTAAGAGCCTCTCCTCTTAGAGCTATTATCAATGCTGTGGCTTTTTCGTTATCGCTCCAACTATTTGCCAGCGCAGCAGCTTCAAATTGTTTTTGATATGTCGACCATGGGACTTTTCCATCAAATGTCGGAGGCTTGATCTTCATTTTTCCACTATCGCCGTTATTTTCTATTTTCATGTTTCCATAGGGTGATGAAGCCGGATAATCTTTTCCAATTGACATTCTTTTCAGGGACTCTATTATTTTAGAATGCTGTTCAATCATTTCTGTTATTTCTTCAAATTTTCCGTTAACTTCTTCATATACTTCTTCGAATTTTCCGTCAACTTTATCATAAACTTCGTGAAATTTTTGGTCAACTTTATCAAATTTTTCATTCACCTCGTCCATTCCTCTCTTCATTTCATCTTTAATGGTTTCCATTTTCTCATCTAATTTGGTTGCAAATTGACTCACCAATTCATTGCTATTCCGAGAATTTTCTTCCATTTTCTCATTAATTTTCTGAGAATTTTCTTCCATTTTCTCATTGATCTTCTGAGAACTTTCTTCCATTTTCCGTGAATTTTCCTCTGCCTTATTTTCCATTTTATCCATTTTCTCATTGATCTTCTGAGAATTTTCTTCCATTTTATCCATTTTTTCATTGAGTTTACTCAAGAATTCCATTATCGCCTGCTTCTCCATTGCGCTCTGCAGTCTTGTGGTCACTGGCATAAATTTCAGTCAATAGAATTTATTTATTCGATTCGAGCGATGTCGAACCGCACACCTGACACCAATGTAACGTTTTCTTAGTTTTCAAAACGCTTCGAATATTTAAACTATTTATTTACACTTATTTACACACTACTGTTCCAATAACTAAACAACTATTTCTATCAAAGTCTATTCACAATTTATATCCACACTAATTTATTTTCACTGAACTCTTGCCGCTACGAATCACTCTGCTGAATTGGTCCCTGTGCTGACCGCGCCTATCTTTTTATTAGCTGTGGAATTTCCAGCAGTTTCCAGAATACTCTAGAGCGAGGCGGGTGACTCATAGACTGCTCGGTCCTTCTGGAGCATTCAGCAACATTCTAGAATAGACAGGACCGTACTCGTCACAATACCAATAGAATAACAGTTACCAGAAATCAAAAGCAGCAAAATTATTCAGGCGTTAATAATTCGATATTCGATGAACTGTTGGCAACTCGAAGGACTTGCTGCTGTTGAGATGATTAGATTAATCATCTCTGCTGTTTTAGAGTAAGGATTTTCCACAAAATTAAATATTCTAGAGAATCTTGAACACATTTCCATTTGCACATACTTCCCTATTTTCAATATTTTCGAATTCTTGGAAGAAATAATACTGAAACAAATGGACTCTGCCATATTCCCTTTCCAACTTATCTTGTTATCATCAAGCATCATAGCTAGTACTTTTTGGAGGTTGCTAAGTTAGCAATATTGAAAGCAAGGAAGCAGATCATATTGTTCAGACTCGATAATCACAATACCAGTATTTCTCATGTTGTTATGAAAGCAATATCTTTTTACTTGCAAAATTGCTATTTGCAAACAGATTTGACCTGATTGTCATCAATATTTAGCAATCTTTTGATAAGATCAGATGCGATATTTATTCTCAGAAATATTGCGGAAAAAAAAGTCAAGAAGCCAGACCTCAGGTCAG
Source organism: Myrrha octodecimguttata (assembly GCA_958510865.1). Lineage (NCBI taxonomy): Eukaryota > Metazoa > Arthropoda > Insecta > Coleoptera > Coccinellidae > Myrrha > Myrrha octodecimguttata. The sequence goes on from OY294057.1 coordinate 77,661,822, forward strand.
TACATTTCTAGATTTTTGCGCGCTTGTTCTAGGGGAATAACGTGCTATTGTTCTGCCCAAATGTCTGTAATTTTCTATGATTGAGCCGAAAATGGTCTCAAACGACTAGGTTGGACTCACTGATGATGAATCCGGTGTCAAAATAGATTCTGTCCGTCCGGCCGGCCAGCCAAGGACACGATAACTGTCGAACGGAGTGAGCTAGCATCATGCAACTTTCAGGGTAGCTCGCGCATTGCAATGCCGCGGTTAATGAGCAAAATCGGTCGAAGAGTTTCGGAGTTATAACTATTTGAAGTTTTGAAGTTATTTATTTTTTTATTTCAGAAGCTACCGAAGCGATTAGATTGAAACTTGGCAGTTAGTTGAAGTATGACGATGCGCAACTCTGGGCAAAATTTCGTTGAAATCGTATGGTCACTCAATTAAAAAAAATGTTTTTCAAAATTTTTTCCGTGTGAACTATTGTTCACATTCGAAAACAATTCCAGTTATACCTTGAACTTCATATTTCACAGCAGTCTACCAAATTTCAATTCGATACGACTATTAGTTTTGGAGATATTGGGAAAAAATATGTAGAATTTCGTGGTTTTCTTCTCGATGTCGTTGTTTTTTTCGGTATAACTGAAGAAATACTGATTTTATCGTGATGAAACTTCGCAGCTATTTCGAAGATGTTGAAGGACAACATTGTGCGAAATTTCTTGATGATCGTGTCATTTGAACAATCTGAAAAAAATTAATATTTAATATTCTGTGAACTTCCTATCATATTATCCGTATTAAATTCTGTATGAACCTCCGGACTGTCGTATCGTATCTAATCTGTAATTTTGGAAATATTGGGAAAATAAAATTTTGAATGGGTCCGGCCGTAAACACAATAACTTCCGGAAGAATCCACCCAATGATTTCGCAGATATACCCATTAAAAATTTTATTTTTCCAATATTTCCAAAAATACAGATTAGATCGAATTGAAATTCAGTAGCTTATCGAAAAAAACCTAGAAAAGCACTTTCGTGAAGGCAGCAGGTTTTGCGCGCATGTTCAAATTCGTTGCCGTAGCGGTCATCTACATTGAACATGCGCGCAAAAGCTGCTGCCTTCACGGCAGTGCGTTTCTATATCTTTTACGCTCTTGTTCTTGGGAACAGCGCGTTATCATTTCGTCACGATGTCTGTAAATTTCGAATTTTGAGCCGAAATTAGTCTTAAACGACTAGGTTGGACTCACTGTTGAAGAATCCGTGGTCTAAATTAATTCTGTCCGTCCGGCCGTCTGCGCTGTAACTTTCGAAAGGAAGGACCTAGCGAATGAAATTTTCTGGTTGGGTTAATATCCTGAATATCTCGGTTAAGTTCGTTAATGGGCCAAATCTGCCGAATGGTTTTTGTGTTACAGCCATTTGAAATTTTGATTTTTTAATATCTCGAAAAATGATTATCTGATCGTAATGAAACTTGGTTGGAATATGAATTGTGTCAATAAGAAGAATTATCCATGGAAAAATTCGAAAAAAAAAATTATTATTTTTTTGAAAACTTTTTTTTGCAAATTTTTATATTTTATTGAAATTTCACTGAAATTTCCAAGTCACCATTTCGCAATATGAACAAGTGCGTAAAAGCTGCTGACTTTACGTCAGTGCTTTTCTAGATGTTTTTATAATTACTTGCATCTAACTTGTAAAGTTTAATTCGAAAACAACAGGTATTATTCACAATGATGAATAATACATTCATCAAAGGGGTGAATTATATAGAAGCCGCCTCCGGATCTACGGAAGCTTGACTCGGACTTTGTAATCTGGCTGATATTTCCTAGAATTATCGAATTGTGAAGCAGTTTCCGCCTTGCTGTAGGCGCTTTACGGACTATTTCGCTCTGTTGAGTCCCGCGAAAATTGGAACGTTGAGTTCGGTCAGTGAATTTCAATCTTGGCACGGATGTTCATATTAAATTCCTGCCGATACGAACTCTATCAGATCGATATAGATTCCTATCGATAAAGCAACGCATTGCATCGAATTGGGGGTTTTCCTTTAAACGAAAATGCAGTAATTTTCATGAGAAACCTTTAGAACATCACATTTGAAACATATAATTTCAATATTATATTTTAAAAAAAATGTTTGATCACCTAAAACTGAAAAATAAAAATGGGGATTTGAAGGGATTTGTCTTCAGTGCACGATATGGCAACGTCGAATTCAGCTTTCTCGGAAAGAAAAGAACGTCAAATGTGTTACTTTTCTTAGGAAAACAGAGATAGCTATACTTCGATCTGGTTAGAGTAGAAGGCAACGACCAAGAAATAGAAAAAGAAGAGAAAAGACTTTCATGTTACTGACAAATCGCAAACGGAAATTGTTTGGTTATATTGACAAAGAACACGTGTGTACCACAGAATAGGAATAAATATTTCATTATTCTATAGAAGAAAAAGCTATTCTACTAAACACCGTTGTCACTTCGTGCATGCCGAATCCCAAACCCCAATTTTGAAATCTGATTCTGAATACTTTCTAAAGGTAATTTAGGAAAATGATGAATCAAACCCATAATGATTATGTTCAAATTTGCATTTACAGTGATAATCCAGCTTCAGGAAAAAACCCCATTATGTCTATGTCTATGGACCAAGGGAACCAAGAAATAAAAAACCTAGAAAAGCACTGCCGTGAAGGCAGCAGCTTTTACGCGCATGTTCAATGGCATGGTTCAATTATTATTTTTTTGAAAACTTTTTTTTGAAAATTTTTATATTTCATTTAAATGTCACTGAAATTTCCGTCGTCATTTTGCAATGTGAACAAGCGCGTAAAAGCTGCTTTTCTAGATTAGGTTTAGATAATTCGAAATAACGATTTCAGAGTTATGGTAATTTCCCCGAAATTTCTGGAACTACTCGAGCAATTTGATCGAAATTCGGTAGTTAGCTGAAGTATATCGAGGGCAATTTTTCGCAGAATTTTGTTGAGATCGAATTGTCAGTAAATTTCAACAAAAAGTTCGAATTTTTTCCAGGAAATTTAAAAAAAAGTCGAACCAACTTTGAAATCTCCATTTCCTAACAGCGTACCGAATTTCAATAAGACCCAATCATAATTTTCAGAAATATTGAGAAAATTTAGAATGGGTGTTTGCCCGGAATCATTTGGTGGATTAAACCCATTTAACGAATACCGCTCCGCAGTTAGTTTCCATATCGAGTCTAGAAATATGAATGGCTGGAATCCACCCAATGAATCCGCAGATATATTATTGTGTTTACGGTCAGCCTAACGGCCGACTGCGTAAACACAATAACTTCCGAAAGAAACAACTTAGAAACTCGATATTTGTAAAGAAGGTTTGGACCTTAATTACGAAGGCCGAATTCGTGAATGGGTAAAATCCACCCAATGATTCCGTAGATATACCCAATCAAAATTTTATTTTTCCAATATTCCCAAAAATACAGATCAGATCGAATTGAAATCCAGTACTTCATCGAAAAATAACAGTTCGAAGTTTCATACAGAATTTAATGAGGATGATATGATAAGAAAATCATAGAAATTTTTTTTTCAAAATGTTCTAATGACACGATTATCACAATATTTCGCATAAAGTTATCTTTCAGCATCTCAAAACTAGCTGTGAAGTTTTATCAGGACTGAATAACTATTTTTCGAGTTATACCGAAAGAATCAACGATATCGAGAAGAAAACCTCGAAATTTGATATTTTTTCCCGATATCTCCAAAACTTATGATCGTATCGAACTGAAATTTGGTATACTGCTGTGTAATATGAAGCTCAAATTTTTTTTTGGATATGATGAATGGTTTCCGGAAAAAAAAAATTTTGGAAAAAAATTTCGAAAAAATTTTTTTTTAGAATGTACTGACAATATGATCTTGACAAAATTTGGCTCAAAGTTGCGCGCCGTTATACTCCACCTAACTTCCAAGTTTGAATCCATTCGCTCAAGTAGTTTCCGAAATAAAAAATAAATAACTTTAAAACTTCAAGTGCCTATAACTCCGAAACTATTCGACCGATTTGGCCCATTAACGAACTCAACCGCGGCATTCTGATGCGCAACCTATCCTGAAAATTTCAAGTTGATAGCTCGCTTCTGTCGACAGTTAGCGTGCCTACGGCCGGACAGAATCGATTTTGACACCGGATTCGTCATCAGTGAGTCCAACCTAGTCGATTGAGACCATTTTCGGCTCAATCATCGAAAATTACAGACATTTGGACAAACCGATAGCACGCTGTTCCCCTAGAACATGCGCGCAAAAATTAATGAATAATTCCTAACCATATATCAACGATATTATCGGTTGCAACTTGTACCACTTCCACTTTAGCAAACCAACTTACAATTGTTTTATAGCACTTTAATGGTACTTCTATAATCCAAGATCTTATTGGCAATTCGAAACACGAAACGTTCATTTTCCGCCAAAAATCGATTCAAAAACACCCTATTCCGACGGTAGTAATAACATTTATTCACTTGATTATACTCATTTTAGTAATTCACGAAAGAGGTTGTAAAAAAGATTATAAATAAACCAATATAATGCAATTATGTTGGATATTGAATGTTTCCATTCCAAGAGAAAGCGTTTAGAAAAATGAGTGTTGTGTATGATGAGAAAATTCCTTTTTCGACAAATTATGAACTTCAGCAACCGAATTAAGCACCAGTTCGATCTGAAATATCGAATTTAAACATAATTCTCACTTTATGAAGATTTTCAATAAATTCAGGAACATCTTCTGAAGTACTTTTTTGCGCGCATGTTCTAGGGGAACAGCGTGCTATCGTTTTGTCCAAATGTCTGTAATTTTGGATGATTGAGCCGAAAATGGTCTCAATCGACTAGGTTGGACTCACTGATTACGAATCCGGTGTCAAAATCGATTCTGTCCGGCCGGCCGTAGACACGATAACTGTCGACAGAAACAAGCTAGCAACTTGAAACTTTCAGGATATGTTGCACATCAGAATGCCGCAGTTAAGTTCGTTAATGGGCCGAATCGATCGAATAGTTTCGGAGTTATAGGCATTTGAAGTTTTGAAGTTATTTATTTTTTATTTCAGATACAACTTAAGCGATTAGATTCAAACTTGGCAGTTAGGTGGAGTACAACGACGCGCAACTTTGAGCTAAATTTCTTCAGGATCATATTGTCAGTAATTTTAAAAAAATATTTTTTTTTCGGAAACCATTCATCATATCCAAAAAAAATTATACTCACACTTTGACCTTCTAATTTCAAAGCAGTGTACCAAATTTCAGTTTGATACGATCATAAGTTTTGGAGATATCGGGAAAAAATATGTCAAATTTCGAGGTTTTCTTCTCGATATCGTTGATTTTTTCGGTATTACTCGAGAAATACTAATTCAGTCCTGATTAAACTTCACAGCTAGTTTTAAGATGCTGAAAGACAACTTTATGCAAAATTTCGTGATAATCGTGTTATTAGAACAATTTGAAAAAAAAAATTTCTATGATTTTCTCATCATATCATCCTCATTAAATTCTGTATGAAACTTCGAACTGTTATTTTCGATGAAGTACTGGATTTCAATTCGATCTGATCTGTATTTTTGGAAATATTGGAAAAATAACATTTTGATTAGATATATCTACGGAGTCATTGGGTGGATTTTACCCATTCACGAATTCGGCCTTCGTAATTAAGGTCCAAACCTTCTCTACAAATATCGAGTTTCTAAGTTGTTTCCGTAGTGATTCCGTAGATATACCCATTCAAAATTTTATTTTTACAATATGTCCAAAAATACAGATATGATTGAATTGAAATCCAGTAATTTATCAGAAAAAAATTTCAAAAAGCACTGCCGTGAAGGCAGCAGCTTTTGCGCGCACGTTCAAATTCGTTGCTGAAGCGGTCATCTACATTGAACATGCGCGCAAAAGTTGCTGCCTTCACGGCAGTGCTTTTTGAAATTTTTTACAATTCTATCTTTTGAAAATGAGTTATTGGTATCCGGAACATTCTTTGAATGTTCATGCAGAATTCCATGGGGATTGTATCATTGAATACACCTCCGAACAAATGACTAAACTCAGCTGAGAATTCGTTCTTAATGCCGTTTTTGAGTAGTAATTTTTCGAAGTCTTCACATGTCTTGTCATGAAGTGGGTGATATCTTATTTGGAAAAAACATCCAAAAAGACACTGACGTGGAGTCAGCAGCATTTGCGCGCATGTTCAAGTTGCCAAACCGGTCATCCTTTCACATACATACCCAGCCAAACGCACCTTCTCTTGAGAAGATTTGATGATCTAATCATATTATATCTTAACTAAATTCTGTAACGGCCGATACTAAACATAATAACTTCCGTAAGAAAAAACCCTGTTATTTGAAGAGAAGGTTTGGACCTTAATAACGAAGGACGAATCCGTGAATGGCTAAAATCTACCCAATAATTCCGCAGATATAACCCATTCACGAATTCGACCTTTGTAATTGAGGTCTTAACCTACTCTACATTTATCTGGTTTCTAAGTTGTTCCTTTGGTAGTTATTGTGTTCACGATCAGCAGTTGGGCAGATATACCAATTCAAAATTTTATTTTCCCGATATTTCCAAAAATACAGATAAGATCGAATTGAAATCCAGTACTTGAATTGAAAATCTAGAAGAGCACTGACGTGAAGTCAGCAGCTTTTACAAGCTTGTTCACATTGCGAAATGGTGACTTGGAAATTTCGTTGAAATTTCAATGAAATATAAATATAATAATTTTTCCATGTATAATTCTTCTTATTGACACTGTTCATCTCCCAACCAAGTTTCATTTCTATCAGATAAATATTTTTCGAGTTATTGAAAAATCAAAATTTCAAATGTCTGTAGCATCAAAAAACATTCGGCAGATTTGGCCCATTAACGAACTTAACCGAGATATTCAAGATCTCAACCTAACCTGAAAATTTCAAGACTCTAGGTCCTTCCTTTCGAAAGTTACAGCGCAGACGGCCGGACAGAATCAATTTTGACCATGGATTCTTCATCAGTAAGTCCAACCTAGTCGTTTGAGACCTATTTCGGGAAAAATATCGAGAATTACAGACATCCGGACTAAACGATAGCACGCTGTTACCCTAGAACACGCAAATTGCAGGAAAAATGAGAAACTTTTCAGGTAAAACGAATATTGATCATATTTTCCATTATTCACGAACACCCTGTATAATTTTTAGAGTCTCCGTCTTTTGTTAAATTCTGGACCAGCCTGAGCGCCAACTAGAACCTGTTACCTGTACAGAAAGTTTTTAGTAAAATTGATATTATTTTGAATTAATGAATCCACGTAATGAATCAGAGTATTCGACTCATTTACTATTCATATACATCCTTTTTTTTCGAAATTAATGAATAATTTCCTTTATAATCCGATATATCCCAACTTCCTATTCAAATTGCAAGAACCATCGGTTACTTAATAAACAACAAATAATTAATTCATTTGCAACTTTCTACATCTACGGAATAAAGTCGATGACTCGAAACTGAATTTATCAATAGATGCCGGATAATAATTATTCATGTAGCAAATGCTCGAAGTAAAAGTTTTTCCTGTGAAAAGGGAAGCTTCTGCAAGGTGCAAAGGAGGTTATAAAACCCTTTGATAAATTGGATTAAATGGCTTCATCGCGTGTATAACACAAATGTCCTTGCCACAGATCCTATTAATATTTCATGAAGGTCATGAATGATTGAAATTCACAGAAAATTCGGAATGATATATCATATCTAATGATTTCATTAGTGACTTTTATCGAGTGACTCTCGAATTATCAATATATGAATTAAACAATGAAGTAATTATCGAATGTTATCGATTACTTGAAGTTATAAAAATATTTGGGAATGTTTTTTTTATATCACTTATGAAAGAAAGTGTGGAACTGATGCAGTATATTGTTCTATGCACTAGCATTTGACAGGTTTGTTAATAGTTTCATGTCTATCTAGTTCGTTTGAATAAAGTGTTGCTGTGACTATACTGCATTCACTTTTATAAACTATCCCAGTTGGCCATGACATTCTGATACATTTCACCCTGTATATTTTGAAAATGTTAGGTTGTAGTCATTTTCCTGTCAGATAACTACGCAGTGTTGTCCTCTCTACATAGAGGTCGTAGTAATTACGTGTTTTTCAAAATGTGAATTTACTTTGGGAAAATAATGAATTTGAGGAAATATTATGTGAATTCAATAATTCCAAAGACCTGGCGAATGTTGAAGAAACGTTTTTCTCTGTTAACACTGGAAATATTTCACGTATATGAACATGATTGGAAGATTCAGTTATGATACTTTCTTGTACGGAAATCACGAATTAATCGAGTGTTGAAATTTTAGTGAGAAATAATGGATATAGTAGTCTACTTTGTGATAGTTCATTCGAATAAAAAATGAAAGTACTCGAATAACCCTGCAGTAGAACTTCTAAACGAACAGAAAAAACTATGGAATTCCGTACTTTTCTTAATTCTCAAGAAATAATTCTACAGAAGACATTTAAATACCTTGTTGCAAAACTTGAAATACTCCAGTATGAAAATGTAGTAATACTAGAAAACCTGTGTCACCTTAAGAATTCACCTATCGCGTACAGTTGATTTTTTATGGAACGCGATATCACAAAAAAGTGTGCAAGTAGAGTACATATATGATTTTAATTATTCAGATAGTAAGAAGCGGTCACCCGTCCATATAACAGTCGTATTCAACGCTGCTTGACTTCCAGAAGTTCCAAGTCTGTTAAAGAACATTTTTAAGTGTTTAGTTTGCATATCTTGAAAACAGGCCTCACGATTTGGAGGAAATTTTTCATGAGAATATTGAGTTTCATATCTTGTGTTGTCCATATACAGGTGTTCCTAAATTGAAAGTGAAGACGAAGAGGGTAGATTTCATGCGCGATTTTAAGGAAAAATGTCCCATAAATATGGGACCGCAGACGTTTCGAGATACAGGTTGTTGAAGTTTGAATCCTTTCCTTTCCAAGTTTTTTCCTGGCTGTATCAGCATTTCAAAAGTAATTGAACAGAAATTTGGCATTCTATAAACTCGTAAAATCATCTTGTGAACCGCAAATACTCTTAGTAAAGAAGAAAATTCAAACTTTAATACACTCTATCTCCAAAAAGAAACGTTTGCGGATTCATATTTATGGGACATTTTAACACTCTTGTTCTGGGGAAGAGCGCGTTATCATTTCGTCACGATGTCTGTTAGTTCCGAATTTTGAGCCGAAATCGGTCTCAAACGACTAGGTTGAACTCACTGATGAAGAATTCGTGGCCAAAATTGATTCTGTCCGTCCGCCGTGTGAGTTGTAAATGTATCTGCCGAATGGTTTTTGTGCTGCAGCCATTTGAAATTTTGATTTTTCAATAACTCTAAAAATATTTATCTGATCGAGATGAAACTTGGTTGGAAGATGAACAGTGTCAATAAGAAGAATTATACATAAAAAAATTCGAACAAATTTTTTTTTTTCGAAAATTTTATATTTCATTGAAATTTCACTGAAATTTCCAGGTCACCATATCGCAATGAGAACAAGCGCGTAAAAGCTGCTGACTTCACGTCAGTGCTTGTCTAGCTTTTTTTCCTTGAACTTATGCGAGGAATCGCCCATTTTCGTATGTAGGTACCTGCAAACTCTCTGTATGTATAAAGATATAGTTTTTTTTGATTATTTTGTTCTAGTGAAATCCCCCCATTCAGTAACGATATATGGTAGCTTTTTCAGGTTAGATGGAGTATATTTCATGATGGAAAAATATTCAGCCATAGATTATTCAATAAAGAATCATTTGCAGAAATATATAACTTTTACCATTCCAGATAAATGAATCATTTTTCATACCGAACTGAATGAAATTTTCGATTTACCTTCTTTTTCTTTGGTTCTGGCTTTTGGATACATTTTCCTCGGAAAGCCATAGCTGTGCCTGAGCCTCATGCAAGACCTCTTGACCATTACTAGAGCTATGTCCTGTACCTATTTTTACGCGAAAAAAACTACCGACTAGCACAAAATCACACGTAGAAGAGAATACGCACTACCAATCCGATACCATTTGAACTGACACCACGCTAGCTCGCACGTAAAACTTAATTAATTATTGAAATAATTCAGAATACGACGCGTGAAATTCAAATCAGTGAAGGCGCGCGAACATTTAAATTTCGTGCAGACAAACCGATCGAGTTTCTAAAGCCAACTGAAGATGTACCGCGTATTACCGAAGAACTGAAGAAACTGAAATGTAATGGTATGGTTTTGTGTGGTAGACCGTTAACTTCGTTTATGTGTACCGACTTCAGGATGTATGATCTATTGTGAGTACTCTTCAGAAGATTTCATACACAGAGAAAAAGGTTATCTGAAATTAATTTGTAACTGCATTCGTTCAAGAGAATGGTATTCTTGAATAGGTCCAACCAAATATTGATTTTTCGACAAAATAATCTTGACCCATGTGAACAATGATACTTTTGAATCAAGCGGAATCCAAATGAGAATCTTACAACAATTACTGGATATGTTTGCTATATATGTTTCATATTTTCATTCGGAAATACTATGGCTTTGATACGAATGTAAGATTTCTCATTTTTGTACATTTGAAATATTTTTCTAGAAGATTTCCATTTCTTTCACCAAGAGAATATAATATGTTCGCTGCAATTAGCGGCTCTCAAATACTAAAAATGTATGGTATCTTAAGAAGCCCTTCATAATCATCTTTGAATATATCAGTCATAAATAAGGTGCAAATGCAGGATCATCTTCTTGCAAGAGAGCTTTCTGGGAACAGGGTTTCGAAGATCAAAGAGCAGAAGTCTTTTGAAACAATTTGCTTGGTGACTATGTTTACTCTCGACCTCCAATCTGAAACAAAATTGTATAGTTTGGAGTTCACGAATGTTAGCATACATGTGACAATGTTTGTGCATAACACACATGCATGTACCCACATATTTCAATTCAAACTTTGTTCTCGGGTAATCAATCATATTCTTATAACCAACCTTTTCTTCTTGACTCTCGAAACTCTGTTCCCCAAAACCCTCTTGATGTTGGTAAGTAGTTCTCCATTTACACCGAATTCACAATGCACCATCAAAAACACAAACGCACTTGTTCACTATTCACTATGGCGGAAATGGCGTTGTTTCCTACCAATATCCATATGTTCTGCGATTCTACATTCTATACGCGTCTTCAGTGCTAATACCGCTTATTGGTCGAAAGGGTCACGTGTACGTGCTTTCGACATCAGAACACATCAAATAAGAAATGATAGTTTTGATCCAAGAGAACTATGATTAGCTGTAATGGTTTTCTGAAGTGAACATAACGTATGTTTTGGTTCAACTGAATTCGATTCAAGAAAATTCATGTAAACAGACAAACAACGGAATGAAATGAGAATAGAAGTATATTGTTCAATTTGAAATTATTATTCTTCGATGAAGATTATTCAATATTATTTCAATTCAAGAATATGTTTATATTTGATTTAAGAGATCCTTTTTCTCTGTGTAGTGGAAGCGATGATACATAGAATAGAAAAGAATATATCTTCATTTCTAGGTACTAGAACAGCAAAAAGAAATAGTGTTAAAACAAATTAATAACTACATGTTATGGAATTCATTCATATATAATATATACATAAGTAGTATCATTGAGTTTTCAAATATTTGAAAACTCAAAAGTAGTATCTATACCTTTTCAACTTCAAATTGACACCTTACAAAATCAAATTGGGAATAAACATATTCAAATTGGTATTAAACAAAATCAAATTGAGACTAAACACATCCAAATTGGAAATAATCAATTTCATATTGGTACAACATTCGTTCCTGTGTAAATTAGGGTTTTATGAGCTTCTTCAGTGTGAAATATGCTCCTGCTATTTCTTTGGCATTTTCCTTTTATTATTTGCCCACCTGGGCGGTTGGTTTATTTATACTCAAAAATTCGCGAGTCCTTTCCATTTGCCGTTTTCTTCATGGACTGCAATTCTCTGCTTTTCAATTGATTCCGATTCTTCCTTCTCAATAAAGGATATAATTTCGAATCAAACCCTGGTTTACACTCATTCAGTACTCTTCTTCGACATTAAAGTGTTAACTTTATAAAGTAATCAAAAAATTTAAATCAAAGAGCAAAGAATGTTGTACCCATATGAAAATGGTTATTCCCAATTGGAAAAATATAAATATTTAAAATTGGTAGACATGAGAAATTAATAACTCCCAATTTGTAAGTTTGGAGTTTAATTACGAATGCTGAATTGGCGAATTAGTAAAAACTAACGAATGATTCAGCAGATGTACCCTTTCAAAATTTCAGTTTCCTGATATTTCCAAAAACATGGATCGAATCGCTATTCAATGAAAAATGCCACCTTGAAGTTTCAGCCAAAAAGGGCCTACAGAACAATGAGCAAAATAACTCTACATTTAATAGAATGCAGGAGGACTCTTTAATTTTTTTTTGCTCATTGTTCTGTAGACCCTATTTGGCTGAAACTACAAGGTGGCATTTTTCATTGAAGGGCGATTTGATCGAAATTTTGAAAGGTTATATCTGCAGAATATATTCGATAGTTTTTACCAATTCGGCATTCGTAATTTAACTCCAAACTTACTCCACAATTATCAAGCTATTGAGTAGATTCTTCCGGAAGTTATTTTGTTCACTATCAGTGGTTGGGCCGGCCGTAAACACATTAACTTTAGGAAGAATTGTCATAGGGAATATATTTGTAGAGTAGGTTTTCAGTTTAATTAAGAAGGTCGAATGCTTGAATGGGTTGAATTCGTCAATTATTCTTTAGATAGTTATACACATTCAAAATTTTGTATCGAATTGCAATCTAGTACTTGAGGCTCATGCAGAATTTCGTGAGGACCATATGAAAAATCTGAGTTTGGCAGGGTAAAAATGACCGCTTCGGCAACGGAACAAGCGCGTAAAAGCTCCGGACCTCACGTCAGTGCTTTTCTAGGTTTTTAAAGAGTTGAAACGTCTGTGGAACTTTTCTTCTCGTTCAAAATATTATTTTAATATGAAATGTCATTCAATTATACAAGATTATTCATTGAGATTTCATTGTTTCACATAGATTTTTTCATGGGATTGGTTTTTGTGTTATGAAAAACCAACAAGCTATGAATAATATATAAGTTTTATTTAAGATATCAATGATATTGAGTTATTTAACTCAGAAAATAATAAACTTTTGTGTGAAATTTGCAGCGTCTTTTCTTTGTAATAATACAATCAATTGCCCCTTTCTTTTGTACCTCCAATTAAGGAACACCCTGTATACTGACTCAAAAATAAATATATTTGGAACACATTTTGGTTTATTATTTGATTTTATCAAATAATAAACCTTATTGATCGACAAACCAAAAAAAAAATTTAAGCCCCCCTGAAAATTTTACAGTTTACGTTTTGGAGTATGTAGATTTGAATAAACGAATAAAAAAAAATCCGTCCGTCCACCGTCCATTGTCCGGGGCTTTTTTCTGGAAGTGCTAAATGGAAATTCTTGAAACTTGGTGGAAATAAATCGTGTGTCACTCGGGGTTGATCCTCCAAGCTTTTCAGCAGGATCGGTGTTCCTAAGGGCTCTAATTGGGGGGTTGAGGAAAAAAAAAAAATTATTTCTCGAAAACTTATCACCCAATTTTCATGAAATTCTGAACGTTGATTACTGTTGCATAACTAAACCTAAAAAATTATACCCGGATGATTTCCGACAAGTGGTTCCTGAGTTATAAAGAAAAACGCTGCAAACTTCAAATAATGTCGAAAATGAATCATAGCATTCGGTTCTAAGTAGTTTAAGTTATCAATGGTATATTGGGTTATTTAACTAGGAAAATAATAAACCTTTGTGTAAAATTTGTAGCGTTTTTTCTAGAATGGCGTCTCACACGTATCCATCCTTCTGTTAAAGATTTGAAACTTCAGTTCAAATAAACATGCAAGGCAGAGGTTGTTTTTCATCACAAACCCCGTATATCAATTACAATTAATTCTCTGACATGCTAGCTTGCATACAGAAATAATAGAAAACGTACTTTTTCCCTATTAGCTTTCTGAAATGGATATACCTGAACGAAGTTTTTACATAGCATGTATATTAATTATAAACAGCATAACGTTTCGTGTTATTTCTGGTCCGAAGATCATTGGCTAACGGATCGACTTGAATGAGATACAAAAGTAACTACGAAAAGTGTAAACATCGCGAGTAATAATTGCGTGGTGAAGAAGTGTGCCTTTCAGTCGTATCTTGGGTATGGATTCGGAGAAACTGTTAAATCAAGGTACCGCTAGTCTTATCTAAAGACCTCGTTAACGTTTGTCGAAATTTCTTCTCGAGGATTCTGCGAGATGATGAATTGTCGGTATTGATTGCGACGATTGTGCACGCCTTCGATTCGATGCGCCTATTGCAGTGGATGGTATCTGCAATCTTCTTATACTCCATTCACTTTTATAAACTATAGTTCATTTCAAAATTATTGACATCAGAGCAGGCCATGAAAATCTAGTCGCGGCTTTATTTCCAGTTAAAAAAAAGTAACTAAAAATTTTTGTGTATTGATCATAGATTAAAATATACAAATATAACCTATACTCCATTCACTTTTATAAAGTAACTAAAACTAAGGCAGGGTGGCGTTCCTGAAATATCGACAATGTCAAAATAATTCGTCGCGAGGTTGCCAATTTCTACTCTCTTTCTATAACAAATAACAATTCAGCTTCGGCCATAATAAACTAACAAATTAACATTTCGCTTTGATTGTATTGTATTGAACCTTAAGTAGGTAGTCATGTTTGAATTGAACGAATTCCTTAACGAATAATTTCAAAAGTTATATATTTCGTGGAATTGTTTCGATATGTTACTGACTGGTCTAGAAACAACATAATTTCGAGTTTCCAAAGCCACCCGAGATGTCAATCATTCTGGAACGGACTATATATCGGTTGGCCATGACATTCTGACACATTTCACCGTGTATATTTTGAAAATTTCAGGTTATAGTCATTTTTCTGTGAGATAACTACGCAACGTTGTCCTCTCTACATAGAGGTCGTAGTAATTACGTATTTTTCGAAATGTGAATTTACTTTGGGGAAAAAATGAATTTGAGAAAATATTATGTGAATTCAATAATTCCAAAGACCTGACGAATGTTGAAGAAAGTTTTTTCGCTGTTAATACTGTAAATATTTCACGTATATAAACATGGTTTGAAGATTCGGTTATGCTATTTTCTTGTAAGAAAATGAAGATTCGAGTGTTGAAATTTTACTGAAAAATAATGAAGAGAGTAGTCCGTTACGTTATGATAGTTCATTCCAACAAAAAATTTCATTAATTGTCGTATATTTGTCGAGAATTTGTCGTAAAAGAAAAAAATTTGTCGCGCTTCTGATTTTTTTTTAGATGTGGCTCTGCTAACTTAATATTAAGTTAGCAGAGCTATTCTAAAATATGCATCAAATTGGAACAAACATGTTATGAATAATTGTCGAGTATTCGTCGTAGACTATCTAACGTGAAAAAACAGAAAAAAATAATTTTTTTATAGCTTTTTTTATAGGTTTTAATGAAATGTATGGTTTCTTAGGAAATTTGATTTTTTCTTGTTTTTTCAGGTTAGATGGTCTACGATGAATACTCCACAACTATTCATAACATTTTTGATCGAATTCGATGCATAATTTAGAATGGCTCTGCTAACTTAATATTGAGTTAGCAGAGCCACCCCATCCCGGTTATAAAAAACAAAGAGCGTGATAAATTTTTTTCTTTCACGACAAATATGTTTTGGTCGTCCTTCAATCGTTCAGCTCATTTCCGGTAGAAAAAATGGTCATCTAATCAACTTTCTTGTATCATAAAATTACGTCGATGTATATCCGTGAGAAATGAATATTTCCATTATTCAGCATTGAAACGAAAATTGTTCATGTCGGGAAATAGAAGATTTAACATATACAACCCAAAATCAGTCGATAATGATACGAAAAATATACCTGAAATATTAATATACCAATGCAGTGTTGCCGAATCTGACAAATTTCCTAAGAAACCAGAACATATCATTAAAACCTTAAAAAAAACTATAGAAAATGGTTTTTTCTATTTTTTCACGTTATATGGTCTACCACAAATATTCGACAATTATTCATAACATTTTTGATCGAATTCGATGCATATTTTAGAACGGCTCTGCTAACTTAAAATTGAGTTAGCAGAGCCACCCCTAAAAAAAAACTAGAAGCGCGACAAATTTTTTTCTTTCACGACAAATATACGACAATTAATGAGATGGTTTTGATTGACCTCCGTGCAAGTGGCTCTGTTAACTTTATGGACATAAAAGTACTCGAATAACCCTGCAATAAAACTTCCAAACAAACAGACAAACCTATGGAATTCCCTACTTTTCGAAATTCTCAAGAAATAAGTCTACAGAAGCCATTTATATACCTTGTTGCACAACTTGAAATATTCCAGTATGAAAATGTAGTAGTACTTAATAACCTGTGTCACCTTAAAAGAACTAACTCAATTTACAAAGTTCTTGTGAATCTTATGTGAACGATACACTGGGTTTTCACTCACATATGTCGAAAATGTTGGATAGCTTGTGATAAGTTGTTGATTCCAAATTATCAGGGTTACTATCAGAGAAAGCAGATTTCAATTCTACATAGCACTTTCTGATACTTTGTCTCTGTTCCTTCAAAGCTACCTTCGGCAGTTTCAGTTTCCAAGCGTGATCATTATTTTGAGATTGACAGTAGAAATAGGCATTGACATTTGGCAACGTCTCTGGAAATAATTTTGACATTGCTGCTGATATTTCACGATTGCCAACCTGCCTCCGTTTTAAGTAAAGAGAATCTAGACAAGCACTGACGTGAAGTCTGCAGCTTTTACGCGCTTGTTCACATTGCGAAATGATGACTTGGAAATTTCAATGGATAATTCTTCTTATTGACACTGCTATATTCCAACCAAGTTTCATTTCGATCAGATAAATAATTTTCGAGTTTTCGAAAAATCGAAATTTTAAATGACTTCAGCACAAAAACCATTTGGCAGATTTGGCCCATTAACGAACTTAACCGAGATATTCAGGATCTTAACCTAACCTGAAAATTTTAAGACTCTAGGTCCTTCCTTTCGAAAGTTACAGCGCACATGGCCTGACGGACAGAATCAATTTTGACCACAGATTCTTCATCAGTGAGTCCAACCTAGTCGTTTGAGACCAATTTCGGCTCAAAATTCGAAAATTATAGACATATGACGAAATGATAACGCGCTGTTCCCCAGAACAAGCGCGTAAAAACTTGATAGAACTAAATCATGGCCAACAGGGATAGTAAATAAAAGTCAACGGAGTATAGATTGTTACTCCAATCATACCGGTGTTAACCGAAAAATTGAATCGTTTCGAAATGATAACACCTCATTAGACCTGACTGAAAAAAATATTAAACTTTTCCATATTCAGATCGATGGTAATTTCCCGAAGTATGCTAAAACCTCAATAAAATTCCTAATATAATAGGAATCTATATTTCTAAATCTTAGAAAATTGTATCGTGTGCATTCCGTCGTGAATGAATCAGCATATATAAAATCTCGATTTTTCACATCAGACTTGGCAAATGGGTCGCTACTGCCAGGAGAGCGTGCTATAATGTGATTATAATTTGATCGATCTCGGTGATTGTGGTCGCATTTCTAAAATTATGTGCATCTGATTTATCAGTGGAGAGACTCGAGGAATACATTTCGGGATATCGGTAAAAAATGGCCCTATTACGTAGGTGAATGAACATCGGAATTTCAAATTGGGGTTTTGGGGGGTAAAAGCGGGAAAATTCTAAAAAATATGGGATGATGTAGCCACAAGATGGGTGTAGATGGTGAATCTTTCCACAACAGAAAGTAGAACTCGTCAAAATTAGTTATTTTATACGAAAATACTGGACAGGTAGCATCCGATTGACGTCAGTAGATGTGAATGACGTCTGGGAGACCCTAAAGTCTCGTAAAATGTGACGTTCACAAATAATCGAAGACCTCGGTCCAAGTTTCCAACCCACAAATTTCGTCCAAATTCACAATTACTGGGGAAGGGGTATTTCAGAACAAATTCGACATGATAAGTATCCGTAAACGGTGCCTCGGCTCTTCAAACAAGATAATTTCTTCCATATATAGTTTTTTGCTGAGATTATCTCCGATTGGCTGAAATTTGAGTTGAGATACCTGATTTCATGTCGATAGTGTCAAGTTTATATAGAATGTGTTCCGCAAATCAACTTGGTTATTTCGGTTGCCGGTTTTCCGTTCTGTAAATATGAAATACTCGGTTGGTTCCTGAAAAAAAGGTTTATTACGGAGTTTGATTGATGGAAAAGCAATCTTTCTGTCACAAGAACATAGGGTTATTAAGTCTATGCACCAGTACGACAATCAATATTTCATGGTAACATATTCATACCATAGAGAACAATCTTTATTTACCTTTTGATCCATAGACCATACCTAGTAATTTTTCCATTGTTGATTGTTGTCTCTACTATTTTCTATGGATCATAAAGTAAATAAAGATTGTTCTATGCTATGGATATGTTACCATAGAACATTAACTGTCGTTCTGGTGAATGGAAAACCGGCAACCGAAATGAAAAAGTTGATTTGCGGAACATATCCTATATAAATTTGACACTTTAACATGAAATCAGGAATCCCAACTTGAATTTCAGCCAATCAGAGATGATCTTAACAAAACCCTATATTTGGAAGGAATTATCTTGTTTGAGGAGCCGAGGCATCTTTTACGGATATTTATAAATAACGCGAACCTTATTACGTCGAATTTGTCCTGAAATTCCCGTTCCTCAGTGATAGTAAATTTGTGAAGAAAATTGTGGGTTGGTAACTTGGGCCGAAGTCGTCTATTGACCTTTTTTCAGGAACCAACCAAATATTTCATATTTATGAAACGGAAAACCGGCTACCGAAATAACCAAGTGTATTTGAGGAACACATCCTTTATAAACTTGACACTATTGACATGAAATCAGGAATCCCAACTTAAATTTCAGCCAATCCGAGAAGATCTTCATAAGAACCTATATTTCGAAGAAATTATCTTGTTTGAATAGACAAGGCACCGTTTACGGATATTTATAAATAACACGAACCTTATCATGTCGAATTTGTTCTGAAATTCCCATTGGACAAAGTCGTCTATTAGTTTCTTATGGTTGATTCCTCCTTCTACGAAACACAACAAGTTCAAAAGAGTGCTTCGAGCTATTATCTGGTTACTCAAGCATTTGAAGTTGAAAAAATTCTTGAGAAGCATTGACTCGAAGTCAGCAGCGTATCCTAGGAGAGCGTGCGATAATTTGTCACCGAATGGAAGTCGACCATTACAGTTTTGTTCATGTACAACTTTCAACCCCTTTCAATCCCCTCACTTGAAAAATTAGAATGTGTGAAACACTGCTCTTCAGCTATGATCTTAAATAGGTATTTTATTAGTAAGTTTCAACTTAGCGCAGTGTTTCCCACATTCTAATTTTTCTGGTGAGGGGATTGAAAGGGGTTGAAAGTTGTGCATGAACAAAACTTTCATTCGGTGACAAATTTCATCAGGTACCATCGTCTCAAAGTAAATGAGCCATATCAAAGTGCACGTACTGAAAACCTAATTTTTCAGAAAAAAAAATTTCTTCATGAAAATTTCTGTACTCCTGTATGTACCACATGACCTAATTTCCCTATTCAAAAAATTTAGAGGGTTGATGGGGATGCAGGGTGAAACAAAAATCCTTCAAAGTGCATATAAATTTGGTAAAAGTGAAACAAAAGTTGAGCTGTGTCAGGATTCTGTTGCCAAATATTTTCTTCTGAAAAAATGAATTTTTTCCATAATTTTGACGCGCACTGTAAGAGCGTCCGCACACGGGTCGATCCGATGCGCTCGACGCGTTTCCAGCCCCGTTTCTCTATGCGGTTTCCTAGCAATTCAAGCTAACGCCGCACACGGGTTGCACGATTCACGCGTCGGGCGTCCGCACACGGGTCGATCCGATGCGCTCGACGCGATCCAGTCTCGTCTCTCGAATCGGCTTCCCAAGCAATTCAAGGTAGCACCGTACACGGCTCGTTTCGAAACGTACGTTTGAGTTCCGTTCGCATGCCTCGTTTCACGCGACTGGCATGGAAGCAGAAAGTTCGAGAGGTTCGTACGTCGCTAGCTTTCCGATCTAACGAAACGATACAAATATGATTTTTTATTATTTTCAACATGATTTTGAGGCTTAATGTCTTGGAATTGATCATGTAAATACATGTAATGATTGAATCTTTCTATTGATTGCCCCATTTCGTCCTCACGCAAGGAAAATACTATGTGGGATAATACTGGCTCCATAATTAAAATTGTGAATTCTTATTATCTTTACCTCCTCGAATGAATTGAACTCTCGTCTCGGCACAAAAAAATAAATATATAATATTTTAACCAATGAAAACTACAAAAAATCACGGCGATTGTATGTGCTTGGACCAGTTCGTAAAAAAATCGAAAATTATTATCCGAAATAACAATGATGCGTCATTTTGTGAATATAACTAGCCAATTCGCTAATTATGCCTTCTTTATTGAACTCCAAACCTGTTCTGCAGTTATAAAGTCCCTGAGTAGATTATTTCGGTGGTTATTGTGTTTATGATCGGTGGTTTGGCCAGCCGTAATCACAATCATTTCAGAAAGGAGCTTTTTTGAGACCCCATAATAATTATATATAATATAATATTATAAAGTAGGTTTCGGGCTTGTTAATTACGAAGGCCGGATTCGTGAGTGGTTGAAACCGTCCTAATGATTCGTAGACATGCCTATTTAAATTTTATTTTCCCAATATTTCCAAAACTTATGATCGGATCGAATTGAAATATAGTATTCGATTGAAAAATGACAAATTGAAGGTTCATACAGAATTTCGTGTGAACCATTAGAAAAGAAGAACGCCAAATCTTTCCATCAGAAAGTGAAGTTGCAATTGGCAGGGTCAACGTGAATAAGTTACCACTTTGTTCAGGAATTTGAGCTATCGCGTAACAGTTCCTGACCTCTAGTTTGTGCTTTTCTAGATTATTTTTGGAACAACTTGTATATCTCATTCAAAAATCAAACCACTGTGGAGCCATACGGAACACAGAGGAAGATAAATCATCAAAATGGATATATAAACAGGAGAATAGTTCTAATTGATATTTTGAGACATCCTGTATATCTCATTCTGAAATTAGCCCACCCTGAAGCCATACTGAATGCAAACCAAGGGATATCATCAAAATATATCCATAAACAGCAGAATTGTGGAAATTAACTTCTTAATACACCCTGTGTATTTTGTCATAAATATCATGCCGTAGGTAGGAAATTTCCTACCAATTCATTCAATAGAAAGTTGGTGATGCCAACCAATGAAGCAATTATGCTGTTTTATGTCTCTTAGGACTACCCTGTATTTTTTTTTCTAGAGAGGGACCACCTCGTTGTCATACTGAACCCAACGCAAAATAAAATGATCGAAATCAGCCCCTGAGCAAAATAATTATTAAACTTTAAAAAATAATTTTCTACGAATTGACAACCTTCCTTTGACGCCCTGATTTTGAAATCGGCACTATCTATGGTCAATATTGAATGAACTCGGAACTTATGACGTACGAACTTGCCGACGTCGCACTGTTCGAGTCGTCCACAACGCGTCGAGCACATCGCGTCGACCCGTGTGCGGACGCTCTAAAATTTGACGTAAATCGCGTCCCAAGTACTAGTTTTTTTCGTTTTTTTCGAAGGTATCTGGACAGCAGTCTCCAGGTATCATCTTAAATAGAAATTGCTCAACATTAGGGATGAATCTATTCATTTTCATTTTTATTTTTTTCAGACGTGACTATAGAATACCACCGAGGCCTACCCCAGGTGACAGTTCCTCTTCCAAGTAGACGAGAACGATGCGTGTTCACGTTGAAACCCATCTCGAATACGGTGGGGGATTTTCTTGAAATGTTAAAAAAAGAAGACAGAGGCATAGACACGGCTTTATGTAGATCTAACGACGACACGAGAATTGCGTCTTCCAATACGATAGAAGTTCTACTAGAGGATGATTTCAAATTGATCATCAACGACAAAACGTACAACGTCAGTTGTCCCAAACAAGAACGATTAACTGGAGAGGAAGTGAAGAGGTGAGTGGTACCTAAATAGCATCTACATCTGGAATAGAAGCTGAATGATATACTCTATTCACTTTTATAAAGTATCCCGGTTTGCCATGACATCCTGACAGATTTCACCGTGTATATTTTGAAAATGTTAGGTCATTTTCCTGTCAGATAACTACACAACGTTGTTCTCTCTACAAAGAGGTCGTTAAAAAGTAATGAATTTGAGAAAATATTATGTGAATTCAATAATTCCAAAAACCTGGCGAATGTTGAAGAAACTTTTTTCTCTGTTAATATTGGAAATATTTCACTATGTAAACATGGTTGGAAGACTATGTTATGCTTTTTTCTTGTACTTCTACAGAAGTAAATACCTTGTTGCACAACTTGAAATATTCCAGTATGAAAATGTAGTAGTATTTCGACATCACAGTTAACCTCACAGTTAACCTCAAAAAAACTTACTCCATTTACAAAGGTCTTGGGAATCTACGTGAATGATACATACACTGGATTGGGATCAACATATTTCTAAAGTGGGATGCAGCTAAGCTTCAGTCTGTTATCTTTGGGTGTAATGACAAGAAATCTGGATAAATTCTCCATGAAAACTACCATGCAGTACTCGAGTCAAAAGCAAGATATGGAATTATGTTTTATGGACATACTTTGAAGTCAACTCAAATATTCAATTCCCAGAAAAAAGCAATTCCTAAAATATTAAAAAAAATAGCATTGAATGAGATATTGTATAATTCATGTTATTTTCGTGCATAAAAATTCAATGTTCTGTCAACATAGGATATACCAAGTTTATTTTCAATGTACTACTTCCTATCGAAACAATTCCACGAAATATATAACTTTTGAAATTATTCGTTTGTTCAATTCAAACATGACTACGTACTTAAGGCTTAATACAATACAATCAAAGCGAAATGTTAAGTTATTAATTTATTATGGCTGAAGCTGAATTGTTATTTGTTATTGAAAGAGAGTAGAAATTGGCAACCTCGCGTCGAATTATTTTGACATTGTCGATATTTCAGGAGCGCCAACCTGCCTTGGTTTTAGTTACAAAAACATGATAGACCTAAATCATGGCCAACCGGGATACTTTATAAAAGTGAATGGAGTATATGTCCATAACATTTTGTTTTTTCATAATATCAGTCAGTATATTCCATTTACTTTTATAAACTATCTCGGTGGGCCATGATTTGGGTCTATCAAGTTTTTTTACTTAATCATCACGCTGGGAAACTGAAAATGCCGAAGGTAGTTTTAAAGAAGCAGAGACAAAGTATCAGGAAGTGCTATGTAGAATGGGGGGTTTTTCCTTTAAACGAAAATGCATTAATTTTCACGAAAAACATTTAACATCACATTTCAAACATACAATTTCAATATTATATTTTTAAAAATATCTTTGATCACCTAAAACTGAAAAATAAAAATGGGGATTTGCATTTAAAAGGATTTGTCTTGAGTGCACGATATGGCAACGTCGAATTCAGCTTTCTCGGAAAGAAAAGGACGTCGAATGTGTTACTTTGCTTAGGAAAACAGAGATAGCTATAGTTCGATCTGGTTAGAGTAGAAGACAACGACCAAGGAATAGAAAAAGAAGAGCACAGACTGTCATACTGTCATATTACTGACAAATCACAAACGGAAATTGTTTGTTTATATTGACAAACAACACGTGTGTGCCACAGAATAGGAATAAATATTTCATTCTATAGCAGAAAAAGCTATTCTACTAAACACCGTTGTCACTTCGTACATGCCTGGCAAATCCCAAACTCTTTCTGAAGGCAATTTGGGAAAATGATGAATCAAACCCATGAATAAAAAAAAGTATATGCTAATGGAAATGTGTTCAAGGTTCTCTAGAATATTTTATTTCAAGGAAAATTCTTAGGCTAAAATACAGGCATAGTGGAAAACAGCTTAGATGATTATTCTAATCGTCTCAACAACAGAAATCCCCTTGAGGTGCCAACGAAAAAGTTTATCGAATTTCGAATTATTAACGCCTGAATAAAATTGCTGCATTTGATTTCTGGTAACTAATATTCTATTGATATCCAGGAAATTGATTCTTTCTCAATTTGACTCTTTTTGTTTTCTAACATTTTTTATGTCGATGTTTATTGAAAGCCGTAGATAGAGGTTATGTATGCGGAATTATAAAAAAACTCACGAAGTAGGGTTATTTTCTTCTTCCTTGAAGCTCTAAAGTCACAAAATACAGTGTCGTCAGCTCTAAAATCATCGATTATGGAAGTACATGATAGCAATATTGCTATGACAAAACTCATAACAAACATTGCTATAACACTCGGATCAGAATACGTAACATCATGTCAATATTGCTATAAATTAGAAAGATAGCAATATGACTAGAATAGCAAGGTTTATAGCAATGCGCAAACAGAATCGACCTGATTATGATTAGATCACCAATGTATGTAATGTGTCAGCAATTCAATGGGATATGTGCTGATGTTGATGTCTTCACCGATAGTTAGCGAACGTTTAAGCTTAAACCGAGGGAGTTACCACGACTTAGGCAGATTAATCATTAGCCTGTTGATTTTTACTTTTTTATCTTCTTTGAGGAGTTAGCGTTTAGTTTAGTCATATTCATCAACTTTGTACAATATAATATGGTGTCTCGTAATTGGGATTCTCCTTAAACCTTTTTTTAACATTTTCATGCTGGAGAATGTGGGTGTTATGTCTCATGAAGGTGAAAATGTCGTCTTCCACAGGTTAGCCGACATAAAAAATATGGTACATCAATTATACGAAGTACTCAACGTAGAGGAGCACAATGTAACCAAAGAGAATGAAATCGTCAGGGAAATTGAAACTGTAAAGCAGCAATTGCTTCCATTTGAAGACGTAAGTGAACGTTTCGGGCACAGGCAGTGGGAGTAAATACTTGACAGTGTGATTAAAATGAGATACATTTACCATAAGAATGCCTTACTGAAATTTACCCTTCATGACAACGAATCATAAGAAAATTGTGATAAGGTGAGGGATGACTTTGTCATTGTCACTGTAATCCCTAAGATGTCTCTTTCTGTTATATTTACTACCGTCTGTCCTGTGCTGTTTTATTTTATATGTATTGTTCATCTCTCTTTGGTAAATGAAATTGATATCTAGGATTTTTTATAGCAAATCCGGGGGTTAGAAGTCCTAGCGGAGAAGAGAGGTAACTGGCTATCTTGGGCCGGTTTAGGGTTCATGTCAGTTCAGTTCGGAATTTTAGCCAGACTGACGTGGTGGGAGTATTCCTGGGATATCATGGAACCTGTGACGTATTTCGTCACGTATGGAACTGCCATGGCCATGTATTCGTACTACGTTTTAACCAAAGAGGTAATCATTCTTGATTCTGATACACCAGTTAATGATTAGCGCCATCTACATGAGGTGAAAGCATTTTATAGCATTATACTATGTTAAAAGTACTACGTGTATAAGAGGGCTGTTTTTCGCTGAACCAATAGAAGACTTCGGCCCAAGTTGCCCACCCACAATTTTTCTAACAAATATGCTATCACTGGTGAACGGAAATTTCAGGACAAATTCGACAGGAATAGGTTTGCGTTATTTTTAAATATTCGTTAAAGATGCCTCAGCTCCTCAAACAAGATCATTCCTGCCAAATATAGGATTTTGTTAGGATCATCTCTGATTGGCTGAAATTTAAGTTGGGATTCCTGATTTCATGTTAATAGTGTCATGTTTATATTAGATATGTTTCGCAAATCAACTTGGTTATTTCGGTTGCCGGTTTTCCGTTCCGTAAATATGAGATATTCGGTCGGTTCCTGAAAAAAGGTTGATTACGGAATTTGATTGATGAAAAAACATTACTTTCTGTCACTAGAACGACAGTCAATGTTCTATGGTAACATATCCGTAGCATAGAACAATCTGTATTCACTTCATGATCAATAGAACATAGAAGTGACCACAATCAAGGTAAATAAAGATCGTTCTATGCTATGGATATGTTACCATAAAACATTGATTGTCGTTTAGGTGCATATACTTAAAAGGTCTGTGTTCTGGTGACAGAAAGATTGCTTTTTCATCAATCAAATTAAGTAAAAAACCTTTATGTTCAGGTACCAACCGAATACTTCTCATTTACGGAACAGAAAACCGGCAAACGAAATAACCAAGTTGATTTGCGGAACATATCCAATATAAACATGACACTATTAACATGAAATCAGGAATCCCAACTTAAGTTTCAGCCAATCAGAGACGATCTTAACAAAAACCTATATTTTTAAGGAATTATCTTGCTTGGGGAGCCGAGGCATCTTTTACGGATATTTATAAATAACGCGAACCTCATCATGTCGAATTTGTCCTGAAATTCACGTTCCCCAGTGATAGTTAATTCGTGAAGAAAATTGTGGGTTGGCAACTTGGGCCGAAGTCGCCCATTGGGATAAAATACAGTTAATTCATAGAAATATTTTGGAAAAGCAGTGAAATAAGCTCAGGAGCTTACAAATTTGAAGCCAAAGATGTTTTTCTTGGGAAAATAACAACGAATATGAAATTCGTTGTTATTTCCGGAAATGAATATCGTATGGAGCTGAAATTTGGTACGCTGTTATTGAATATTCACTTCAAGATTAGCGCCAAATTTCATGAAAATCAGATGATAGTTACTACATAAAAAGAAATTAGAAGTTTAGCATTGACGCAATTCAATCTGTGGGAATTCGTGTATTCCTCGAAAACAGTTGGCGGAAATCAGTCTTATACGTTTGCCAGTGATGATAAGGCGTTGTTGCCAAACTTCACTCGAAGATTGAGTAACAATCCGTAGAAATGGAGATTAAATCGTTGTCTGGTATTTTCGATTTTTTCGTTGAATATCAAATATTCTCGGGAGTACTCATCACTAATCGTTTTGTTAAGTTTCAAAGATAATTTGGCACCTATAAAGAAGCAGCGGATGATTGTTCTCAAAATGGAAAAAGTTGCCAGGAAATGCATCATTCCAGAACTTTGACGACCCTTATCTTCCAAACTATTAGGGAGACCGAAAAGTAATATCGTTTTCTTACTCTGCATGCAAACACGTTTTTAAGGAGTCTTTATTTTTTTATCAATGATGTATTTCCTATCATTCTCAATAACTTTTTGCATTCTAATGAGTGAATTTTCAATACCTTATCGATTAAAATTACTTGGTTTTTCAGCAAAATATTTAGAAATGATATTTTGGATATCATCCAAATTTTCAAATTTTCATCGCTTAAAAAGTGTTGCAGAGTTAGTGTAAATCCGATGGTGCAACATTGGGCGAATATTGTAGATGAGGCAGCAATGCGCAATGCAGTCTGCATTGTCGTGTTACAGAATCATGCCATTTTGGTTGACAATCACTGGCCACTTTTCAATTAAAGATTGATTGACTCGCTGTAGAGGTCAGCATTAACAGTTTGTACACGTTTCAGCAATTCAAAATGAATAATTCAGCGAATATTCCACCAAACACACAAAAGCGCTCTTTTGGGATGTAAGCCTGGCTTAGCAGTTCTCCGGGGGATTCAGTGGAGGAAACCATCTCTTTTGTGTTTTGGGTTATTATAGAGCACCCTTTTTATATTCTGTGATCAAGCTATCAAAAAATGCTTCTATGTTGTGTCGTTGAAACAATAAGTTGCATGTGATTGATCGGATAGGCTAGTTCTCTTCGACCAGATTATGCGGGACCCAAACACTTATTTCTTAATCACTTAATCACTTATTTTCTCAATCTGCTTCAAAAGTTCTAAGATGGTCGACCACGCTTGGTTAAGACTGTTTGACAATTTCACGATCATCTGACACAGATGTTCTTCCCTTTTCGCCCAAGAATTGACTTGCGCATAAACGACATTACTTTCCGTTTCCACAAATATGAGAGACTGCCCAGTTTCAACTGCAGATTTTTTGTTCATGAAACTGTGTTCATTGATGCAAATATCTTTGCGACGGGAAAATTTGCGGGTTTGCCCACTAACGAACTCGACCAGACCTAAGTGAGCTCAGCGAAAGCAAATCAGCCCTTGTTAATCCAAGAACTATTATTAATGAACCCCTGTCTTTGGACTGTGCTTGAGCCTGAAAGTACCGTAATTTTTCAGGAATACCTTCTCCCAAGCGTTACGGACCGTCAAAAACTCTTAATCCTTCATAACAGAGCGAAAAAGATGGGATTAGACCTACAACAATACAATCAACTCCAGGAACAGCTGGTAAAATTGAATAGAAGGCTAGCGAAATTAAGGAATCCGTTAAAAGTTATGCCTAAGAATCGACAGAACGAATCGACAACCTCCCCAGATACGTCTACGGATGGCGTTTCGCAAGTAACGTTAGATAATATTGCACGAACTCTAGGAAAAATAGACGACAGCAGGAGGCCAGTTTCAAGCCAAAAATGACCAATGTGATCGTAAGGAACCAATCAATCGACTCATTATTTATATACCATTACTTGAAGTTTGCGCTTCATTTAAACATTAAATTTAATCGACATGATCCTAAAATTAGTATAGGAGCGAAGAAAGTCAAGATTTGTTATTCTTTTATTGAATGATTCTATTGATTATCTTGTCTGTTGAATGTTGTTTTAATCGGAAAGTTTTCTAGAAGATGAGCCAATTGTTAACTAAATGTCTAAGCACAGTTTTGCACTGAGTAATTTTTTTTAGAATTAGGAGGGACTGTTGTAACTTTCATTCGATAGTTTTATCTTACTTCTGATGTCATCTTCAAATTTAAATGAATTTACGGGAAAAGTACAAATCACATTGTCACTAACGTTATGGTTATGTTGAAGTTTACTAACACAGCTCCCATCAATATTGTGTACTAGTAAAAAATTGAACTCAGATCTAATTGCAGCAAAATGGGGTGATTTTGCGTATTGATAAATTGTATGCAAGATATTACCAACCTCAACCACATCTCTATCAACATTCGCTGTGGTTATGTCAAGAAACAGAACCATGTTTACACCATTAACATTATGTGTAAGTGAATATTGTCATCACAGCGAATTACATACAAACTGTTACTAGTTTTGACAACATCATTTCAGCTACCTTCAGGCATCATAGGAACGTTTACTAGCACCGTGGAACTTCGCAAAATGTTATAATCTCAATGACAACTCCAGTAACATTGAATATTAGTAAAGTGTCAATACATTGAATTGCACACAAAGCGTTACCAGTCTCTGCAACATTGATTCTTATACTTATAGGCGCTTGATATGGGAATGTTTACTAGCACAATGGAACTGCGTTAGACTTCAGGAACTTAGTGAACTAGTAAATCAAAATTAAATGCAAAATTATATTAATCTCAATGATAGAATTCTTAATATTCACGTTTTTGGTAACATTATTCGAAAATAACGGATGAAGCTCCAATGACATTGTCTTTCAATTAATTGTTATATGACACTAACATACAAAATGTTACTAGTCTTGACATAATCGTTTCCTTTACCTACTACTGACCGTCATGGAAATGTCTACCAGCACAACAGAGCTGTGTGAAACTTCAGACACAAAGGAACATAAAACAGGGGGATTTTTTTGTTTGTGAAAGTCTATGAATATCGTGAATTAGTAAATTATAATTGAAATGACACCATTCCTTATATCTACAGGCAGTCATTGTGGGAATGTAGTACTAGTAAAATGCCATCACTGTAACTTACTTGAAAATCGTTGCTAATGTCAACCTTTAAATAAAAGTTGGGGAACATTTTTGGGTGAATTTTAAACTTCACAAAATACTTTTTAAATTTAAAACAACAATACAAGTCTTGAAGGTGGTCTATGCTGATTGACTGATTTTGGAGAAAACACATTAGATTTACTATGAACAAGGTACAACAGTCTCGTTATTGCCATTATTATTTATGTGCAAATATTATTTATTAAGGAATGTTTTTCATTGTGATATGAAGCTCAAATACTATACTTAGTTATTTAGTAACTGTTATTGTTTGGAATAAACCAATTTAATGTTACAGCAAAATGACGAATCACCTTTGTTCTATTCAGACTCTCTTAGCCAATTTAATATCCTATTACAGTTACATTTAAATCGAAGGAGCTAGAGGAGAATACTTCATTTTGTTTAATTTTTGTACTTATAATTAAGATTGTTATAGACTGTATAAAATTTTTATATAACTAGATACTTTGATCATAAGCTTGATTGAACCCAAATATTTCTATTTGAAATTTGTAGTATGTATTTGTATACTGCAAATTACCATTATACTACTTGAGAAAAATTGTTCTAGTGATGATAAAAGACCATTGGTATCATTGTTGAACACGTAAATTTTTATAAAGTTAAATATGTATATGCTTTTAAGAGCTTTATAGTGAAAGTTGTAAGAAATCTTTATTAAAAATCTTTACATCGATACATTGTAGGATTTGTTGATATCTAGGTCTTTTTATATCGGAACATGAATTCATTTCATTTATCATGATCGCCATAAATATAGATATTCGAGGAAAGAAAAGTAACATCGAAAAATGAGTCTATGATTGAATATTCCAAAGTTCCTAAACAGAAATATCGGCAACACCAAAATTGATTTGAGTACAAAGTTTTACTCCGATGAACAAATAATTAAGGGTCACAAATAACATATTGTATAAAGTTTATTTATTTTCTCAACTTCTACAGCTAACTGATGATATCTTTCACCAAATTCTGTTTTAATTTAAGTTTATTGTTAGAGTAATATTTTTTTCTGTAAATTAAATTGACCAAATTTTCTACAAATCCTACATTCGGAAGTAAATTTGTAAAAATATATCTTTTTTGGGGTACGGAATAGAATTATAGGAAAAATTTCACTAATTTTCTCAGAAGGCTAGCCAACCAACTTCATTCTCGTCATCTCCATATATTCTCCAATACAAATTCGGTGATTTTCTTTCTTTTCACTTGATCAATTCCTTGAATTTTTATTATTATGAACGATAGGAATTGGTTTCTCGGAGAAGAACAGAGCTCCAGCTACAGCGACCTGATGCGACAAAAGGATGAACGTCATACACATCGATCGAAGTATTCTGCACTCGAAGTTGAGACTCGCAAGATGCTCCTGGCAGATGGCGCGCTGTAAGTTGTATACTGCAGCAATCCTTCTGAAAGGTAACAAGTATCGAGAGAACTCTCTGCGGTTTATCCAAGTTAAGTTGACCTGACGATCAATAACAATTGTGAAACAGCTGTAGTCATTCTACTTGGATCCGCTTCTTCGGTGTAGGTGTTTTGGTTGATTGGATGATTAGCTCTGATCAAGGGGGAATATTTGTTGATTTATCGACGGATATTCGTCCTTGTGATTATGTTACATATTATTAAGAACTTCAAAAAAAAAAAATACTGAACTCAAACAATCAGGAATGGTTACAAAATATTACTTCAGTGATTTTGATTCGTTGAAAAGAATGGAGGTTATGTTTTTGTTAGAATTGTTGACATCGAGATATGGACTGGTACCAGAGAGAGAGAGAGGGAGGAGAGTATCTCCCCAAGTAGATAGAAGAAGACAGAGGATAGAAGATCTTGCAACGCTCTCCTCTACCTTTGGTCTATGATGAGAGTAGAAAGGCTTGTCTGTTTCGAGATGGGACCAATGTTGTAAGGTTTTTGCGCAGTCCCCGTGTTACTATTTTTGTGGGTGAAGTGCAACCTACATATACTCCATTTGCTTTCATTAAATCAATGGGTAGGCTATGGATAACTACTCGTCGCAGTCGATTCTACACTACTATTTTGAATAATGAATGTTACTACACTGAACCATTGAGTCCTTGATAAAAATATGTAACATCTCGCTAAATCATTTTGTCCTTGAAACTTTTTCATGAGTGCCAATCTGGCTTAATTCTGGTGACAAAAACCTCAAGGACCTGTAGCTAGTTCTTTTTCTTAGCACTTATTTCATCAAGAGTGCTCTTGAGTACTCTACTTAACCTACCTGAAAGGCCTGTCCGAATCGGTCAACGTGCAGGGGGCCTTAGCACTTACGCCTGTACCCAGTTTATCCTCTCAAGATCTTGAAATCCTGAACAGGTCTGACAGTTTGCCACATTATGATCCGCATAAAGGGTGTCCAGATGTCCACTCACGTAGGCATGAAATGGCTTAGTTCGGCGCATGTCCTGACCAGTTCCCAATCCAGGACGAAACATGATACCACAAAAGATGTTGAAGCTACCTCGCAAACCTCAAGGGCAATTCCAAGGCCTACCGATTGACTTCATAAAAATGTAGTATAGATCACTTTTCCAAGGGAGAAAAATTGTACGATTGAGACCTTCAAGGTCATCTCATTCTTTCATCGCTCACAGAGTGGAATGCATCAAACTTTCACGGCCTGCCAACCTAATAAAAGTGAATGGAGTAGACACGATATTTTCAGTTTGTCTCCAGTGAAGTTATATTAGGGGCAGTTTGGATCTGGTGTATGGAAATTTTGTTTTTAATATTGAAAAATTAATCAGGTTATGACAATAGGTCTCTTGCATGATTTTTTTTTTCATTGGAATCAAATATTTACGAAGGCGTAGAAGGGCCACTCTTGGCCGACAAAAATTTTTCCACCTAATTCCGACTTTAATCTCGGAATTAAACTAATTCCGACTTTGAAGTCGGAATTAGACAAATTCCGACTTTGAAGTCGGAATTATAGACTATAATTCCGAGTTTAAAGTCGGAATTAGTCTATAATTCCGAGTTCAAAGTCGGAATTAGTCTAATTCCGAGTTTAAACTCGGAATTAGGTAGAAAAATTTTTTTCGACAAAGAGTGGCCCTTCTACGCCTTCGTAAATATTCTATCCGTAAGACAATTGAAAAACTTTAACCGCCATCAAAAATTCAAATTTTTAACGAGAAAATGCTCTTTTAAATTTGGCTCCGCATGTCGGTTGTTTAAACGGACGAAGCTTCGCGGTTTCCGTGACGTATGGGGATATATCTACTCTCTCCCTCATCTCGTATACTTTTCTGTCTAGCAAGCCAATAGACAGCGTCGAGCTGTATCGATCGGGACATCGTGGAATAACGAGTGACGTAGGAGGCAATCTACCGCGTTTCACCCACTTTGATTTTGCGTCCCGATTT
The DNA here is from genome assembly GCA_958510865.1 of Myrrha octodecimguttata. NCBI lineage: Eukaryota > Metazoa > Arthropoda > Insecta > Coleoptera > Coccinellidae > Myrrha > Myrrha octodecimguttata. Next base: position 77,695,422 of record OY294057.1, read on the forward strand.
GAAGATTTTTAATACCGAATTATTCGAAATTCGCGAATTGTTGGAGTGTGAGATAGCATACATTATGATTTTGTAGCGATATAGGATGAGAAAAACATGCAAATATGATAATTCGTGTTACATGCAAGAGACCTAATTAAGAATGATTACACGATAAAGATTAATTTTATATTGCCCATTTCACACATGTTCGAAGCTAACTTACATTTAAGATAGATAAAATTAAATAATATTGAACAAGTTGGAGAACTCCAATGGCCAATGACTGTGGCAAAGGTCTGTCCATAATTTATGACATTTGAATTCCACAACAGCAGTGTATGTTGCATTTTGCATCAGTTCCTTATTTTGTAGAAATAATACAGCACTCAAATTAGAGAATTTACAACAAATTATAATAAACTAACATGGACGAATATCTGTCGATAAGTCAAGAAATATTCAACCTCGATCACAGCTAATCATCCAATCAACCAAAACTTATAATGAAAATTTCAATATAAATTGCGATACTTATTTGCCACTAATGTCAACGTGAATAATGACAGGATATTTCAATCTCCTCATTTACGCACAGAAGAGAGATTTTTCATCCAGCTAATGAGATTTCAGCATAAGTTGTCCACTATTAGCTCTGCTAGTACTCGCTTGTAATCAAACAGAGGCAAATCTTAAACACTCTTACCGAACATTTAAAAGAAAAACCTGAATAGCTCCTAAAGACACAGTCAAGGAATCATGGGGAATTGAGGTTTTCTAGAAACTGCCCTTGACATATAGTTTAATCTTGCTATCCGCAAGGGCGTTTTCCGTGAAAAAACGATTTTATTTCATTTTTAATAGTTCTGTTTCAGAGAAGAGTGAAAATCCAGAAAAAAAAGCCTTAATCGATACTTAAAAAATAAAAAAAAGATGTAGGTTTTGTGAACTCTTCGTTGTTCAAACACAGGCTAAGTGCACAGACCAACAAGACAAATCACTTTATCGTTTGCGGGAATCGCGTCTCTCCGACCTTGAGAAATATAACAGACATAACCACACTTTCTTCTTCCTCGAAACAGCTGTCAAATTGAATACTTGATTTTGGAATATCTAAAATCGAAATGTAAAAACGGATTTGTCGGGATTCAGGAATCACGAAATCAAAATCAGACTAAGGTTTATCGATGAAACCATTTGATAAGCAAATTTCCAACACCAAGGCGAGTGTTTTGTCACACCTTAAAACCCTGTAGAAGAACTCGGTTGGAGTAAATGAAAATTCTGAAAAAATGTTATGGAAAACCCGTTTACCCCAATCGGAGAATCTTTGTAGTTTCACATCAAATGAGATTCATTTCAATATAAAATCAAATTATGAATAGACCAACTTTGTTCGATTCCAATCCTAGTGTTTGTGAAATCATATACAATTTTATTAGACATCTCATCGTATTAATTGAATAATGGAGGTTGTAATGCTTTTACTTCAGTTGCGATTCCTTTATATTATATAAAATGAACATTATGAATGAGTCGAAGTTCGATTCCAATTCTTGTTGTTGAGGACTGTCATCATAAAATAGAACCTCAAAGATGACTAAACAATTGATTTGGTTGTAAAAAACTGTTTGGATTATATTCTTGAATGGAACAGATGCGAAATTATTCATCAATTAATAGGATGAAAAATTCATTTCAGTTTGTTTACATATTTATAACCTCTTCAAGCGAGTCCGAAAACGGCGAGAGTGACGTAATCCTATTCCTGCAATCTGATTGGCACCCCAAAGCACCCCAAACGCCTGCTGAAATTCTGATTAGCTCGATTCAGGGTCATATCTGCGTTGACATAGATTTTCTAAGTAAATGACGCGAGTGGTTTATCTGGTTGATCTGTGCTAAGTGTGCTTTTGCAACTAGTCCTATTTACAGTTGAGAAATATCCTCATTCTTGTTAACATACTGTATATGAAAGCATTAGGAATCTGGATCGCCAGCCTGTGAAATTAAATGCGCAACATTAAAGAAAAAAGCTCATAACTGGAGATGACGAAAAGGTAGTTGAAATCGTTACAATTGCGAAGTATATCAGTTTACTCATACAATGATTAGGTATAGTACATTAATGTTAATCCTATTCCACAAACTCTCATGCACCAACTCCCTTCATAAAAAATTATTGATCAAAATTGCTTTGCCTTCTGAATTTTTCAAGCACAAATTCCGTCCTAGAAAGTTTCACGCTGTGTTGTATCAAACTTGCAATCAAATATAGCTTGAATGTATATAATATGTACTTTCCCAACTACTGTTCGAATAGTTACTAGCTTTTTACTCTCAACTCCAAATGATGATAGGACTGTTGATATTGAATCATTATTTGTATTGTTTGATGGAATTTCGTCTTATTGATACTAACCTTTACTGTGATGATAATTAATGTAGAGCATACATAACTTTCAAACAGTGACAGTTATCTTATTTATTTTAGATTGAATAGAAGATCAAACAAGTGAATATTGAACCGAAAGATTTGTTCACTTCCATTGTTGATTTTTTGATTACAGGAACCTAGCAACATGTTTATATTATATCATGAAGAATGCCAAAATAATAAATCAAGCACCAAGACAGAAAAAGAGTTTATCAATTCAAACAATCCCTCTCAAAAAAATCTAGCACTGACGTGAAGTCAGTGTAGCTTCGGCGCTTCCTAGTTCACGATAGTCATAAAATTGTACATTAGCATTGGCAAACTATTTATCAAGTTTTAACACGATTGGATCAGTATTTTTCGAGTGATTCTGAAAAAAGCAGTCATACTGACAAAAAAAACTCCGGATTTTTTCCCAGTATTTTCGAAAGTTGTGATGGAATTGAACTGAAATTTGGTATACTGTTGTAAACAATTGACTTCAAGGACTCGGCAAATTTTCATTAAAATCTGATGAATTGTCAACAATAATTTTGAATTTTTTCAAATTAAGGCACGATAGGATCCCAAAAAAAATTTGTAAGTAGTTCCTGAGATATCCAGGCAATAAACTCAAAAATCTAGGAAAAGCACTGACGTGAGGTCAGGAGCTTTTACGCGCTTGTTCAAATTATAACTATTAGATCAACACAAAATTTTGCACCTAGTTGCGCGTTGGTAATCTCCAGTTGATTACGGAGTTTCAATCCGATTGTATTTTTAGATCTTGAGAAATTGCGGAAATAACGTTGAATTTCCAAATAACGGAATTTGGCACATTTTTTTTCTTATATCCCTGGATCGAATTGAAATTTGGAACATTGTTGTTAAATACTGACTCCAACGTTTGTGCTAAATTCTATTGGATTCTAATCAATTTTTAAAAAAATTTTCAGTATCTGGATTCACACGAAAATTTTCTCTAAGTTTCGAGTGGGTATTCCAAAACTGTGCACAAAATTTCAATTTTATTTAGGTAATACTTCATGAGATATCCAGGAATTAATCTAAAAATTTCAAATGGACCTAACTCCGAAACTATCCAACCGATTCAACCCTTTAAGGGCCGGTATTATAAAACTTAACTTTAACTGGTAGTTTTGACAGCTATGTCCTATCACAACTGTCAAAACTGCCAGTTAAAGTTAAGTTTTATAATACTGGCCCTTAAGAACATAACCGAGATATTCAGGATCAAAATCTAACCTGAAAATTTCAAGACTAGGTCCTAGGACTCCTTTCTTTCGAAAATTAGAGCACATACGGATAGACGGACATACATAATTAAGATAGGAAATGGTTTCATGGAGAAGAAAGAGCTCCAGTAGTAATAAATAACATAATCACAAGGACGAATATCCGTCGATAAATCAACAAATATTCCCCCTTGATCAGAGCTAATCACCCAATCAACCAAAACACCTACACCGAAGAAGCGGATCCAAGTAGAATGACTACAGCTGTTTTACAATTGTTATTGATCGTCAGGTCAACTTAACTTGGATAAACCGCAGAGAGTTCTCTCGATACTTCTTACCTTTCAGAGGAATCGCTGCAGTATACAACTTACAGCGCGCCATCTGCCAGGAGCATCTTGCGAGTCTCACCTTCGAGTGCAGAATACTTTGATCGATGTGTGTGGCGTTCATCCTTTTGTCGCATCAGGTCGCTGTAACTGCGATATTGCAGCTTTACAAACAACCGATCAACATTGGAAACACTCGGTTCATGTGGATTCCCACAAGACATAATAATATAATATAATAATTAAATTCGACCACGGCTTCTTATTCAAGGAGTTCAAACCAATCATTTGAGACCATTTTCGCCTCAAAATTCGAAAATTACAGACATCGTGACGAAATGATAACGCGATGTTCCCTAGAACAAGCGAGTAAAAATAAAAATTAGTATCACTCCAGAACTATTTGGATTCAACTCAATAACGAATATAACCTGAGCATTTTGAAGCACCACCTTAAAAGATTCAAGTCCCTGGGTGTTTCCAAGTTATTATCTTGGAAACGGATGGCCGGGCGGAATCAATTTGGACATTGACAGCTACTACAAAAATTCTTGCCATATTTTGTGGAAAAAGTGCACCATAGTGGATGTAATCTTCCTATTGAATTCGTGAAATAATTGATTTCGAATAAATTTTGATTTGTTTTTAAATTGGGGAAGGAAATGATGCATGGGGAACACATATAGAGAGTGTAACAGCCAAATGGAATAAATTCGATAACGAATAAATGAGGGCGTATTGGGAAAAATGCTCGGACACGTCGATTTGTAATTTTAAATGCGCATATTTTTCAAGAAAATAATATTTTATAGGGTGTTCCATGTGACCGTGGCCAATACCAACTTTCTTATTTCAAATGCAACCCCCTGTATCTTATTTATTTTTTGGATTCTTCAGAGAATTCTAGACACAATTCGTACACAATATCCTATACCTATCTTTAACTATTTCGGAAATATTAGGTGTTTTCAGATTTAATGCAAAAATCAACGTTTTAAATAAAAATTATTTCATTTCACAAATTCGGTACATTACACTTAAAACCTAATAAGTAATACTGATTATTTCTTAATAATTAAAAAAAAAACAAAAAAAACATTAATGTCAATGTAGGAAATGTTCAAAATGCTCGGCGCGAACGTCTTGGCAACATGCTAATCTGGTGTAGAATTGTATTCTAACGTTACTCAACATTTCTGAAAACACTTAATATTTCCGAAAAAGTTGAAGGTAGGTATAGGACATTGTACATGAATTGTCTAGAATTTCCTGAAGGATCCAAAAAATAAATAATATACAGGGGGTTACATTTGAAATAAGAAAGTTGGTATTGGCCATGGTCGCATGGAACACCCTATATAATTTTATTTTCTTGAAAACTATGCGCATTTAAAATTACAAATCGACGTGTCCGAGCGTTTTTCCTAACACCGCCTCATTTATTCGTTATCGAATTTATTCCATTTGGCTGTTACACTCTATATACCACTTTCACTTTTATAAAGTCAGTCGATAGGCCATGGAAGTTTCATATATTGCACTATGAATAATTAGAAAATGTAATATTAAGTTCCTCGTCCTATCAGATAACTACGCGACGCTGTCCTTTGTACATAAAGGTCGTGGTAATAGGTCTCTTGCATGTAACACGAATTATCTTTTTTTTATGGTTTTCTCATTCTATATTGAACAAAATCATAATGCACAAACCGGGACTCGAAGCGGGAGAAACGCGAAAGATCGCCTTCTACGTCACTCGATATTACAAGATTCACCGATCGATACAGCTCCGACGCTCCCTATTGGCTTGCTAGAGAGAAAAGTACAACGAGAAAAGGGAGAGTGGATATATCCTAGTACGTCACGGAAGCCGCGAAGTTTCGTCCGTGTGAATAGGCGATATGTGGAGCCAAATTTAAAAGATCATTTTCTCGTTGAATATTGGAATTATTGATGGCGGTTAATATTTTTAAGTAGTCTTACGGCTGGAATATTTGATTCCAATGATAAAAAAATTTTATGCAAGAGACCTATTGCGAATGTAACCTGACCAAACTTCCGTGATAAAATCTGTGAGAATTGATAGCGTCCCACCATATTATTTGGACCTTGGTATTTCACCAGTATCAACCTGACTCTGTTCGAGTTACAAAAACTTGATAGACCTATTCCAAGGCCAACCAAATGTATTTATGATAGTGGATGGAGTATACTCTGCAACCAAGCTAACAGATAAACTATGAATAGAATACCATAGAGGAAGGCTGGATATGCTAATGGATCCTTGACTGTTATAAAACCTTTGAATAAAGAACAACAGGAAGTAGCATAACGCTTTTCTACTTCGTATAAAAGTGGGACATAGGCGCCCATATTGAACCTCCAAGTATGACTCATGTTAGTTACTTTCTTCAGACAAAGAAGTCTCGGAACAAGTTGTTCTTTCTCTCTTCAAAGTGAAAGGAAAGTCGGCCATATGCAACATCCATCCCGGACACACTTTGTGACGAGAGGATAGTCAGCCCAAGGAAATCCAATGTTGCCAAATGTACGCATAGAGATGAATATACTTAACTCATATTTGAAAAGCGATCAAAAATTGAACACTTTCCATAAAATAGAGTATGGTTAACTTTAATTTTGTTGTCTGGTTAGGTTAGGTTAGTTTATTTTAGGACAGTGCCAGTTTGAATCAGAAATGGAAATTTGGTTAGGTCAGTTAACGCGTCAAATTTCCGTTTCTGATTCAAACTGGCACTGTCCTAAATTAAACTAACCTAACCAGACAACAAAATTAAACTTAACCATACTCTATTTTATGGACGGTGTTCGATTTTTGATCGATTTTCAAATGTAAGTGAAGTATTCATCTCTATGCGTACATTTGGCAACATTGGATTTCCTTGGGCTGACTATCCTCTCGTCACTTCGTGAGGCAATATGCTCCTCCCTTATGTTCTTTAGTATAAAACAATGATCCTAACCGTTAAAGGAGAGGCAGCTTGTCATGACAAGCAACAATGAAATCAAACAATTAAAAACATTTTTTCATTATTAATTTTTTGTATAATATTATACATCTAAACAATAATTAACGACATCAAATGGAAATATTTATTTTAAATAATTTCAAATTCATTGAAAATAATGAAAACCAGAATACATATATAATGATTAAATGCAGAGCTGAAGTAAATTTAAAATTTCAGAAGAAATAGGACGAAATGTATATGTTTCATAGCTGAAAGAATTGACTATCTTGCTTATACAACACATACGTCTTAAGGAATTTGTAAGTAGAAGTCCATTCTTGAAGCATTTTCATTTGTGGAGAAAAGTCTTCCCCTTCTTCTAACCGGCAGTCTCAAGAAATTTATCAGATTTTCAAATTGTAATACAACCATTCAAACAATAGAAAAATGGATAAATAATAACAACAGACAAAAAAGAAAGTACGAAGATAAAGTAATTTTTGTTTGACTGGAAATTAATGAAAACCAAAGACTGCTATTTACATTTTCAATATATTTATTCCTCTATCAATCGATTTATGAATGTTCAAGCGTTTGACCCTTCAAAAGTTGTAACAGCTAACAATAAATTTCTCCTCGTAAAATGTAAATGTATCAAAGGACTACTTTTCGTTGTGAAGTCTCTCAATAAATACTGCTCACCAGTTTTAACATCGGGGTTATGAGATACATTCACTTCCTCCGAACTTATATCTTCCGTAACTTTACTGAAATCCCAAACTTTTAGGGTACAGTCCAATCCACCTGAGCTCAAAATGTTTCCGCATCTACTGAAGGTTAACGTGTGAACGGGTTTCTCGTGTCCTGTCAATTCTGCTACTAGATGACCATGTGACAAATCCCATACGAGAACTCTGCAATCTGCCCCAGAGGAAGCCAAGAATCTTCCACATACGCTAAAAGCGAGACTGTGAATAGGAGCCTTGTGTCCTGTCATAAGTCGAACGTGATTTCCGGACGTACAATCCCACAAACACACTCTTCTGTCGCTAGATCCTGTTGCTATATAATTTGAATTCGGATGGAATTGAAGGCACTGAAAAGAGGCATGATGATAATACTAATAATCAATCAAATTTTTAATTTACATAAAGACATGTTAAAAAGATTATGAGAATTGTATCCAATATACTGTGAGGGGGAGATCAATCAATTTTAGGTTGAATAAAACAAAGAATTGGGAACTTCTGCGAAGATGCCAGCGCCCTAACGGATAAATTTGGAACCTGTCCAAGCTAGTAGTTTTATGTAAACAAACCGTAGAAATGTGGTGGAGAACGATTATTTATTAAGCAACGCTAGAGTATTTAATGAAATTATTATAATTTTGTGTGAGATTTTTTGAGAAGGGACTTTTCTTTAGGATGACGTTATAAAATCGTGCTTCAAATCGTTCCTGGAGGATAATTTCGATGTTATTTTGGTGTCTGTTGCTTGGTGGATCAAAATGAAACAATATCCAAGTTTACTTCAATTTCTGGAAAAATAGGCACCTCAATAAGTAATTCAAGAACTCTTATCAATGTGAAGAAGTGCTGAATGCAAGCCATATTTTGTGGTTAATCTAGAATCAGTCTAAATGATAGGACTCGTTCTCTTTGTTTACAAATGAGTGAATCAATAAAATGAAAAGACAGCTCTTCTGCTTTAGTTCTTTTGCATCGTATTTCAAAAGAAAAGAAAGGAAACAGATTGACATATAATTGATTTTATTTTCATATCACACCAGCTCAAGATACATATACAAAATGATAAATGTCACAGCTGGTTCAACCTACCTATGTAGAAATGAAAATTATCAAGGTATTTATATGAATATAACTTTAGCTATTATAAACTATAACAGTATATTTAGTTTTTGTCAGGTTTTCAACCAGATCACTCTCTTTGAATATGATTTTGTGTAGCGTGTGAAGTAGGTAGCTGCAGAAGTGCTTGGCAGTTTCTCTGAGGATCAGCATTTTTCATCAAAATTACTTCATTTTCATTTACACCTAAAATATCTGGACATGGACTTATTTCGAAATCAATACTTGTAATTTACCTTTATGAAAATAAATATATCTTCAGAGAAATGCAGTGCACATACTTTCTTGTATTTCGTGAACTGTTTTCCAATCTTCAATTTCAAAATCCAGGCCTTTCTCATATCATTGAGTTCCCTGCCAAATGCTGTTTCCAAATAAACTTTACTTTCATTTGGCTTTGGAAAAAATGAAAACTTGAGGCAGTAGGTGATCCTTTCTTTTTTGACCAAGAATAACATTGAGTTGAGGCACACAACAATAGTCATTTCGGGAGGATGCCATTTCGAATTGATATAATCGAAAATTTTAATCGGAAAGAAAGGAATCGATTGATGAATATTACAAACTTTCGGTATACCAAAATTTCAACTCTGAGAACAACACAAAAGCTCGAAAATGTACTCCAAAAGTAAGCAAATTACGTTAGAATAACAGGCACGTCGAAAAACTACTAGCTTGGAAGTGTTCGAATTTCTATCGCCAGAGGGCGTATCGCTTAGCAGTAGTTGCGAATAGGCCACGAGCAGTTTTGACTCAGAGAGACTGGAGGACCAACAAAATCCTAAAATGCATTGTTTACTATGGGAAAAAGCGATTTGACTTGTGATTTTGTACGAATTTGGACTGAAATATTCACTATTGCATTACCTAGGAACTACATCCAAAGTACTTGATATCTTGTAACAGTAAAATCTTCACTAAACATATGAAATTTTTCGAATAAATACAATTATAGCTGGTTGATGCTGTTGTTGCATGTTGCTTGGTTTAGTAAGGCAGGAGATACAATTTAAAACCTAACATTTTTAAGTAAATTCAGGTATTCAAGCTCGAATAATCAACATCAAATCCATGAAAACTACCAATGAGTTGTTGAAGTATTTTCATTTGAATGGTAGGTACTAACTGGATGTGGAGAGGAACTCAATTTATCCATTATAAAAGAGAGAAATAAGAAGATTCTATCGGTTCTGAAAGGGAAAATCATATTTCCTGAATTAATTCTATAAAGAACTGCCCTCTAAAACGAAAATTCACAGAATAAAGGTTAGGTTAGTTGAGTTGTTGAAGTATTTTCATTTGAATGGTAGGTACTAACTGGATGTGGAGAGGAACTCAATTTATCCATTATAAAAGAGAGAAATAAGAAAATTCTATCGGTTCTGAAAGGGAAAATCATATTTCCTGAATTAATTCTATAAAGAACTGCCCTCTAAAACAAAAATTCACAGAATAAAGGTTACTTTGCAACTTGTCAGTAACCTCGGCAAAGAACATAGGATGGAGATTAGTCTCCGCAATCAATAAAACTTGAATTAGATAGGATTGATTCATACCATTGACATTCAGGTATGCAATGACATCGAATTTTGAGCTGATTTTCATGTTTAGTACAGTAATATCATGTACGTTATTTTGCTAGGGCATACTGAATGATTCAGGGTATGGAATAGTTGAAAATCATAAGTCCTTAATAAGCATTTCTTTATTACTTGAACAAGACAGGATTTATAAAATATATTTCCATTCAAGTATTCAATGCAGTCAAATTTTTAGCTGATTCTCACTTAAGGTGCAGTATTACTACTGACAATGTTTTGTTTGGGTATGCCGATTGATACCAGGTAGGGAATTTTCGTAAAATCGTCAGTTTTTGATGAACATTCCTGATTGTTTTCACAAAGAAAAAATCTAAATCATCACTGATCGGCATTTTAGCCTGATTTGATCACCCTTCAGTCGTATTTTAAAAACAAAAACCATCCACTGTGTCAATACACTGTTCCTATCTACTACAACCAGGAATACCTGGCAGTACCTTTATAATATACAATAAGTTTGTTCCTACACACTCAGGAACTAGTTCCGAATCAGGCGGAGTTTGCGCATATCGATATTAGCGTTCCAACAAATTTCGAACTGCTTAGGAATTGCAAACCTAGTGTTCCAACGTAAAAAGAATTTGTGTCAGACTAGTTCTAGAACGGTGAATTCAGTTCTTGGGTTTAGGCAAGAACTGAGAAGGAGGAATTGAATCGGTCAGTTGTTACATGCCATTCGAATGCAGCAAGGGGCAATAAAACCACATCTGGCAGACACGGGCTGCATTTTTCGGGTGACAAACAGCCCTTAGGCTATGGCAAGGGAATTTCTAAGAATGATTCGTTTCCAACACTTTCGAACTATCTATTCAGAATTAGTCCCGAACTAGAATGAGCGAAGACGTGTGAATTGATTCAGTTCTGAATGAGTTCAAGACAGTAACAGAACTGGGTGTTGGAATAAACCTTATATCACACAAAAAGACTGTTGACTGAACTAACCAAAGGTCTGTTTATTTGGCTGTTTGTGAAATCAGGGACTTATTTTTATATAAAGTGCACCAAATTTATACTATCTTTTTCAAAAAAAAGTGAATATATCAATCCAAAATTTCCAAATGAATACGAAATAACGAGAGAAATCGCTTTTTCCCATAGTAAACAATGCATTTTAGGTTATTGTTGGTCCTCCAGTCCCTCCCAACTGTCAAAACTGCTCGTGACCTAAGGCGAATTTTGGCGCTGTAACCACAGCTTACTACAGATTGTGGTTACATGTAGTTACTTGGGTTACCACATTTTCGCGGAGCTACCTATGTAACTATGACGTATTGATGACGTCACGCATACCATACCGCGCAACCTTCCTCTTGAGCAGGGTTACTCGTGTGGTATGTAGTTCTATCTCTTTCCAAAGGGTGAAATGGAATGAGTTTATGAACATAGATTCGAGAATGAAAATAATTGGGGCCATTGGGGGTCATAGTCTATGGAAGTTTCAAATATTTTTAATGTTCATATATCGTTATCGGGAAAGAAGTCACTCCTCCTGTCGTTTTGTACTGGTGCAAAAATTTTTTTGGATTGCATTTGAGCTTGTATTAGTTGTTGTTTTTAGATTTTAAAAAGAAAGTGTAAGAAATTTTAATTAATAATTGCTATTGTGAAACCAATTATGGTTCAGAAGTTGCAGCTATTGATGAAACATTAAATTATATGGTAGATAGTAATTGGTCCTATGTATTCAAAATTCACATTGAATGTGAGTTTTTTTTTAGCACTTCTATTAGTGAATGCTCATTTGAAGTAACATCATTTCGTTTTCAGTCCCTGAAGAAGTTCCAAAAGTAGGAACGAAAGCTAGGAAATATCAATAAAGAATACATTTGTAGTCCTTATTAATTTATTTGACTTCTTTCCCGATAACGATAAATTAATTACCAACGAAGTCGAGAATTTTACCCAATTTTTAATGTTCATTTTTGAAACATCTGGCAGGTTGTTTTATTATTGTTTTTGCACGCTTGTTTGATAAAAATGGAAACAATTTCCATACTTCTAAATAAAAGAAGTCTTCCGATACAAGATAGTATCGAAGTTCTCTTTGGAGTTGACAGACAGAAGTAAGAAAAAAAAGTGAGGTTCTCTTTGGAGTTGACAGACAGAAGTAACTACGTGACACGATGTCACGGGTAACTCCTAACTATGGTTACCTGTGGTTACAGCGCCAAAATTCGCCTCTATTTGCGCCGCCCGCCATGACAGATTGTACGCCAATCAGAAAGCCTCACGTCACAGTTTGGTAAACGCGACTGTGACGTTTTAAAGTACTGATTCTTAAGGCGCAAACTGATGGACGCGTTTGTCGCTCAAGCGATGACATTTGAGTTGTCAGATGCTCTCCCACCAAAATCAAGCGATTCTTTTTTTTGTAGTTGAATAATTTCAACTTCAAGAAAATGGCGGTATATTCAAAACATTCAAGAGGTTGTTCATACTCGACTATCATGATTATAGGCACTTGTTAACAAAATAAGCTCTTGGTTATTATATAGAGGTTAAATACAATGGATGAGGAATTAAAAGTATATTGAAAAGTATTTTTCCAACTATTGTCTTAGTAGAATTATTATTATTATTATTAATTCAATCCTTCGAAAAATATAGGTATAAAACCAATTACTATACTTGTTGGAGATCCAGATCCACACGGAAATAAATTCATACAGTTTAAAATGTGACATTTCATTAACAATCTCGCTTTTCCGTAATGACAGATGTCAGCCACAAATAACTGACATTGGGCAAAAAAATGGCGCGATTTTTATTTTTTGACGCGTCCATGAGTACGAGCCTTTAATCGGCCGTATTTGGCATTTTGTTCCCGCGGAACCATTTCTTAGTTATTGAGGTTATGGTCGACCTGAAAGCCGATGTTTTCCAATGATTATATCCCCACAAAATTTTTAAAGTCGGCATTTTCAAACTAAATGGCAATATTCAATTCAATCAGATCAGAATTTCTCGAGTTTTTGCGGAAATAAATCTCGGACCGATAAAACTCTCAAACTATTGAGCGCATTTCGCCCATTAACTAACTTATCCGAGATTTCAGGCTCCATACCTGCCCTGGAAATTTTAACACTCTACTTCAACTCTCACGGAATTATTCTTTACTTACATCAACATCAGAAAAATGTCCTGCGAACAGCCTCAAAGGTGAGTAATGATCTGTCGCCCAAAGTCTTGCAGTTCTGTCATGTGATGCTGTTGCAAAATAGTAACCCAGTGGTGAAAATTTCACATCCCATACGGGGAACAGGTGTCCTTTATAAACCACCAGACTAGTCCATATTTGGAGACTCCACAAACGAATGGTGGAATCTTCCGAACAACTCAATAGTAGGGTGCGGTCAGGTGAGAAAGATACTGCATAAACTGGACCCGAGTGGCCTGATAGGGTACGACATACTTCGCCGGATCTTTCATTCATGATTCTTACCTGGAAGGAAAATTAAGAAGCAAAAAAAATTGTATATTTGTTTATTATTTTCTAGATAAAATAAGAGGTTTGCCCACATAGAAAAAATTTGCTTCTGAACTTCAATAAAGAAGAAATTTATGAGACGATTTCAGAGAAAAGTTCTACTTACCATGAGATCTTCAGCGTCAATATTTACTTCTTGCAGTTGCTGTGCTGTTTTAAGAGTCTTTAGTTTTTGGGGCACCAAACTCCAAACTTTAATGATTGCATCATTGAAACCAACAGCTAACATACTAGAATCTTCAGTGATTTCTGCACAACATACCCTTAAAAAAGAAAATTATTTGAAATTATCGAAATTTGTCATGAATATTCAAAACTTACGTATGATTTGTATTCATCAAAGTATAACAGCAGACAGAAGGTAGAGTTTCTGGTCCTAACGTTACTCTTCTTGATGCTTCGCGTAATGCTTTGACTTTCTCCAATTTGTCATTATCTTTCCTGAAAAATAGAACAAAAACTTTCAAGGCCCATATCTTTCATTCAATGATAGGCAGTAAGTTATGCTGGCAGATTTAAGTTAACGAAATCAAATGGAGTATACAAAGGAAAAATCTAATTATTAGATGCAAAACCAACAACAGTGGTGTTGAACTTCGAATTTTTGCAGGTGTACTCACAAATCTGGAGCCGGGATTCTATCTGGAGGAGGAGCATTCGGATCAGACTTAGTTTTCTTAGAAAACAGAGGATCCTTTTTTGCTTTTTTCTTTTTAGGCTTTTCAGGATTTTCTTGATCTCCTTCGCCCTCCTCTTCTTCAATTGGAGCTGCCAAACTTTGTATATCTGGTGCCTTGGGAATACCATAAAAAACTTTGACCTTGTTATCTGGAATAAAAATCGTTAATTTTCATATTGAACTATAATATGAAACAATATCACAAAGATTTACAAAGATGGAATTAATGTATACCTTGTCTTTTGGCTTCCCCACCAACTGCTCCTGAAGTAGCATCTATCTGATTTTTATTTCTTGCAACACCTTCATACATATCAAAATAAAGATGTTCTTGTACAATATTCAATAATACCGAAGCTTTTTTATCATTCAAATGCCTTTTCAACAATGACAAAGTGTCCCTTGACATTCTTATGATAAACTGGTGAGATTTGAAGGTATCTGTCAATTCGTTTCCATTCATATGATCCTTGTTCGTTACCAATGCTAACTTTTTTAAATCATCTTGGTAATACGTATCTTGTTCAGGACCAAATGTTTTCATCAAAGTTATTGCTTTCTCCGTATGTCCATTATACACTAATTCTAAATACATGTGTACAAGAACAGGGTATAAAATCATTCCTAGTTCATGCTTGTATATATCCAGAGAATCTTCAACAAAACCCTTCAATTCGCGATATGAGTTCACATATGTTTCCGGATCCCCATCACTTTTGTACCCAGTCAATACACTACTGACGTTGGAATCTTTTTGTAGATTTGCTGAGCCTTCCAAGCCATCGGATATGTTAGCTTCTTTTTTGAAAAGTTCTTCAGTATTCTAAAATAACAGAGTTAATGTATCTCCTGTACAAAAGACTTCAGAGATATGTATACCTTCAAATTGTACTTCTTGAGAATCTGTAGTACAGCAGCTAAATGTGATTTGTTTACATCCTCCGCTGAGGAAGAATTTGAGGCAGCAGAGTTATTCATATTTTGATATTATCAGTAATAGCTAGGACGCTATTAAAGAAATTCTGCATGCAATTCTATTTTTATTATGAACTTGTAATTGGAATAAAGCCTCTTTCAATCGTTGGTAAGCTTTCAAAAACTTGCGTTGATCACCATCACCAACCAAAACATCAAATATAAATATTCAAATGAGGTTATGTTCATACAAATCATACAAGACAAGATATGGGCACAGAATAGGAAGTATTACTTCTCTATGCTGTGATATGGGCACAGAAATCACAGGAGGACTATTCTGTGATATGGGAAACTCGAAGCCATAGAATAAAAAAAAACAATATCCTCGATGCATTTTCCGGAATCACTGAAAATGAAAAGACCAAATCATTGGTCTGTGCTGAAAAGAGAGTTGTTACCACAGAATAAAAATATATTGTTGTTACACTTCATTCACTGGAACGTTTTTATCATGATGTAAAAAATTTTGGAAATATTGGGAAAATAAAATGTTTAATGGGCGAAGATAAGCATTACTCCCTCTGGTGGCTATCCAAGTAACCCGAGATACAGACATTATCATTGACAACTGAAAAGAAATGTTTAGAAAATGAGAAAGTTTATGCATTTTTCTTGGAGTTTGTGTGATTTTACAAGTGCTTCTACTGAGGAAAAGCAAACTCAAATGTCCCTTCCCATAGATTTCTACAGCCTGGTAAAAAATTTGGAGTTAGGGTGAAAGAAACTTCCTTTGACAAGTCGGGTTTGAAAGTGTTGAAGAAGTGATAAAAACCAACAAACAAGATTTATGAGAGTCTGTTACCTGCATTTTACCGATGATGATCATTTTTATAGATTTAAGCACGAATTGCTCATGAAATATTAGATCACATTCATGAAGACAATTTTTTTCCAGGTCCATAATCCAAGCAGAGAAATTTACTTAAGAGGAATGCTATGCCTTCCAGAAATCTGCCTGTTGAACTGATCATTAAGGAACAACGTAAATGTTCTAGTGATAGAACTGACTATTGAAAAAAAAGAGTCTCAACAAGGAAATATCTGGTGATGAATACTATTCCCTCAAAGTGCTTCTGCCGATGAAAGCAAAGTTGTACAAGGCTTATTTATTACAGCTTTTTCAAGACCAATCATATGAGTGTTGGAAAATTTATTTGTCAATCCATAATGAATAAGGCTCACGGTATAAGTAGCATTAGTTTCATGTGAATGTATTAATTTTTTTCACAATATATTGAGTATTTAGTTCAGTTATGAGTTATCTATTATTCCAAAAAGTATGTTTTACAATACTATCTGTTTTTCCACTTTCAAGACAGCCTAAGAAATCCACCAAAGTCAATCTCGCCATTTGGATCTAAAAATAAATAATATTAAAATACTGTCCAACCTTGGAGATATCCCCGTAATTTTAGAGTTGCTACACTCAATTAGATTGAAGAATGATACATACCTACTTTATAAGAATGGAATATGTACTCTCAATAATACTCTCGTCAACTATAAAAGTCTTTGAATAAATCGTGAAATCAAAAATTATCAAACCAAACACTAACAAACAGTACAAAATCGACTATTAAAACAAAATCTATGTCTGTATGTAAGATTCTAAAACTGGCCATCGTGGCGCTGCAATCTTAAATTCAGACGCCATCTACGGAAGCCGAGGCCTACGTGAAGTAAGATAAATTACGAAGGCTACGCGGAGGCATTTGGCAGATTTTACTCATTCAAGAATTTGGCCCATAGACAAGATATACTTCGTAATTACGGTCTAAACCTACTCTACAAATATAGAGTTTCTGAGTGGTTTCTTTCGGAAGTTATTGTTTACGGTCGGCCATTAGCACTGACGAAGTCAGCAGCTTTTGCGCGCATGGTCCAAGGATATCACACAAAGTGAACATGCGGGTTTTTTTCACAACAATTTGACCTGGTAGAAACCACTTGGGAACAGCACATTTCTTCAAACCCGACTTTCCAGCTTTATTACCGGGAGACAGTTTCAGGTCAAAAAGGAAAACGCATTATGACAGGTCTATTTTTATTTTTGCACTCTGGCACACAGCATTCAACGTAACCTATTTTGGCCCCACAGTACATACCCTAAATAAGTGTCCTGGATTCTGGTAGGGAGTTGCAGACCATGGTTATTTTATTCTTTTTTAAATTTTAATCCAAATATTGATAACAACTCATCACCTACTATTATAATTCAAAATTCCAAGGAATAGATATCACTCCGTCAGATAAAATTGAATAATATGTACAAATGTTCAGACGCATTCCTCTTAAAAAAGTATCGACTTCATTCTTGTTTTTCAATAATTTCTCACAGCACTTGATCATGAGTTCTGGTGTCACATTATCGTCTTTTCTCAAAAACTCCAGACCAAGTTCGTCCCTACATTTCGTATGTAGGTATTTCTCCTTGTGCTTGTCTCTAGAAAAGGTTCAAATAAGTTTAGTGGGTAATCTTTGGGTTTCGACAAGTGGATATACAGACAAGATGTGCGCATGCTCCAACATTGTCATTTAGGGAGCATCGCTGCCAGACTGTGAACTAAATCCGATGCCACAAGAATGTCATGTAATTAATAATTCTGATTCTTCCATAAGCTGCATAAAATATACGACGAGAAGGACATTGGATATGAAAGAAATACTTTTGAATATGGGCCATTCTGCACTATTTTTATTTGAAACAGAGATACAGGTAGTATGTTTCTCATTAGTTTTCAATTATGGAAAGCCCTTATTTATATTTTCCATTTTCCAATTTGGATTGACACTGTCCTAAATTAAACTAACCTTACCTAGGACCTAAAACAAATCAGAATACGAAATTTTAGTTCACCATCCCAAATTGAATGTCTTCAGATTTGGACTGGCAATGTCCTCAATAAAACTAAACTAACCTAGCCCCCGGCAGAATTCATTATATTACTCGATTATTATTTTATGTACTTCATTTTCAAGTCAGAGTTAACCATCTTGGATGAATCAAGATACCTACTATCACCACTATTTCCTTAAACATCAATCAATTTCAAGCGATGGACCAAAAACTCCAGTTATAGTTACGGTTATCCAAACTGACACATAGGCAAAAGATAATCTGTCAATGTGGATAACCGTAACTATAACCTAAGCTTTTGGTCCAACGCTTGAAATTCATTGATGCTATCACACAAAAGGGGTTTTTCCTTTAAGCGAAAATGCAGTTATTTTCATGAAAAACCATCAGAACATCACATTTCAAACATATAATTTCAATATTATATTTTTAAAAAAATGTTTGATCACCTAAAACTTGAAAATAAAAATGGGGATTTGCATTTAAAGGGATTTGTCATGAGTGCACGATATGGCAACGTCGAATTCAGCTTTCTCGGAAAAAAAAGGACGTCAAATGTGTTACTTTGCTTAGGAAAACAGAGATAGCTATACTTCGATCTGGTTAGAGTAGAAGACAACGACCAAGGAATAGAAAAAGATGAGCACAGACTGTCATACTGACAATTTGCAAACGGAAATTGTTTGGTTATATTGACAAAGAACGTGTGTACCACAGAATAGGAATAACTATTTCGTTATTCTATAGCAGAAAAAGCAATTCTACTGAACAACGTTGTCACTTCGTGCATGCATGACAAATCCCAAACCCCAATTTTGAAACCTGATTTTGAATACTTTCCGAAGGTAATTTGGGAAAATGATGAATCAAACCCATAATAATTATGTTCAAATTCGCATTTGCAGTAATAACCCAAATTCAGGAAAAACCCCCAATCTAATATTAGGCTTCCGCACTATCTGGCAACGATGATCCCTAGATGACACTGTTGGTGTATGCGTTCATCTCGTTTTGATTTCCACTTGTCGAAACCCAAACATTACGGATTAGTGAAATACATCAAGAGAAAAAAAGGTGTTCTTACTGTTTATAATTGTTTGCTTTTATTCTTGCTTCTTCCATATGATTCGTTATAAAATTAACTAATAATTGACCAGGTAGGGAACTGGGAATAATAAACTGACCAGTAGGAGATACCATAAGTGGCCCCGCTTCACTAAAAAGTACAGAGAAGATTTAAAAATCATTTTGATAAGATGTATACAAGAACTACTCACTTCTCTACAACAATTTCATAATCTCCCAAACTATTCGGCCAACTTTTAGGAAATTTTCTATAGCTTAGGTAATCACTCATGGAAGTTGTTATTTGTAATAAATTCCTTTCATACTCTCCTGCCATTATTTTGAACATAAATTTCCTGAAAATATATGGTGGAGTAATTTGTAACGCAACATAATTTATAATCTTCTCAAAGTATAAAAATTTCGAATTTCTATATAGAAAATAAATGACTGAAAACTGAAATTTTCAATCTAAAAATTCTTCTCTATAGTATATGTACCTCCTACCAATTTTGACGTTTCTCAAAACCTGCCTTCTCGAAATTTGGTATTCTTGAAAGTACAGCATCGTATGAGTTGACGTTTTTAATCAGCTGAAAACGATCTTTATAATTATTATATTTCAGTAAATTGCTATCGAATACCTCACTTCTAGCCAGTTGTGACGAACTTCTGCACTATTTAACATTATATGACCATCTAAACTTATTCCAGTGAATGGTGCAAAAACCAGAATTTTACCTGGAAAAATGTTCATTAAAGAAAAAAATAATTGTATATGAAGTAGTTTATGTATATTGAAATAAAGGATTTTGATGATTTTTACAGAGTACACTCCAAAAAAATTTACAGAAACCATACTAACCTTTCAACTGATGCATTGCTTCAGGGTGTTGTGCAGCAAGTGACATAAAGCTCTGTAAACACCCCCTATAATGAGTTTCATTCCATCCACAACTCCATCTAATATCTAGCAAATCCCACTCACATCTGATAGCTTCTTGTAGTTTCCTTACCTCTTCTTTTAGAGGTTTGTTTTTCTCTCCTAAAATCTTTGCTTTCTGGTGATTCTTGAAAAGCCAGTTCCTCAATTTGAAGGAATCTTGAACTTCCTTGATTTTTTGTTTTATCACAAATTGACCAAATATTGGATCGTTTTCACTTAAGTTGGAAAAATCCATTTTTTCAACGTTGATTTTGATCGTTTGGGAGGTGTAGGTTGTCTCTGGTGTTTTAGGAATTTTATCTACATATTCCGTGGATAAGTCACAAGTTTTCAAAATTGTGAGGACTGTTTCTCTTAAATTAGGAGATCGGATGCTTATTTTTACATAACGAAAACTTCCTTAAAAAGGTAAAATTAAATATTCTACTTTGGATTTTCACTAAAACTCACCATTTTTCTCCTTTCCCTTCAAGTAAAAAGGTAATGTACTTGGTTTCAGAGCTCCCTTACTTTGTAATGTTTCCATTATAGAACTCAACTGTTTCAATGAGTTCTCATTTATTGTCTAGGAAGAAGCTTTCAGATAAAAACCATTTGTACTTTCTTTGGAATTGAAACTAATCTACAAGAGACAACTAGTGATTCTTACCCTTTGTTCTGGGTACTGCCCAAAAAGATCTGGGTGTACTGCAAAATAGAATGGCTTCAGTGCAGTTGAGACTTCAGACGTACTTAGGCAACGATTATTCCTAAGGGCTTGATAGGAAAACCTGAATAAAAAAATTATTATTATACAATATATGAATACACATACACGTAAAAATTGATCTTACCCATTCCTCAAATGTAACATATTCGATATAAGAGTTTTGTTTCAATACAAAATATTTTCATAGAGGAAACCTAAAAAAAATTATAAAATCCTTATCATGTGAATTAGGATAATTTATATATTGATGAATTAAAATTGAATATTACTATGAACAATGGCAATTCATTAATTGCAATTATCAAAATCCCAAACTACTTTACGTTGATATGAGTACTCAGAATTATATTATATTCTCACCTTTGCTCGAAAGGATATTTCTGTTCTACATTACGAATGTATCAAATTAAACCATATTCTTGAACATTTCGTTATATTGTTTTCCTTCCAACTATGATTGACAGATTAACAATATGTAGTAAAATCTCTAAATTCAATAAATAGAATTATTCGACATTGCATGTTATATGAAATGTTCCAGATATATATTATTGGCAGGAAATCAAAACATTTTTATCGTAGTTAGAGGTCATTTACAATCTCATGTACACAAACGCACGAACTGCGTGCATTGAAACAGCTGACTTTTATTGGTTATTGCTTTTATTTGACAGATATTTGTGTTGTCATCGGTGATCTGATTTATGTCAAACTCAAATAATGAATAGCGATTAGATATCATTGGTATGAAAATTTGATTGAATAATTATGAGCTCTGAAGGAGAAACATCCCAGGTACACATTTAAATTAATTGGTACATATTCCAGCATGAAGCATATTAATATTTTTGGTATACCATATTTTTAGGGAACCAATCTTGGAGAAAGCTCGAAATTTGTGAGAAAAGGCTCCTTGCGAAAAGTGATACCTGGACAACATAATAATGAGAATTTATTCTTGAAAAACAAAGGAGAACTGAACAAGTTTTATAGAAATATTCGGTTGGAGTATATTATCCTGACTGAATAGTAAGTTTAAGATTGTTTGCTATGATGGAAATCGTATCAGTTGAGGCAAATTCCTCATTATCCATCTTGTGTTTCAGTAAATTAGTTATAAGTGAAAACATACAAGGTGTCTATGTTATACCTTCAAGAGAAAATTTTTTGGGTAATACAAACTTCAGCATAATGATGCTCAGTGAATATGGGGTTTATGTTTTGTTTCAGCATGGTTTGGAATAATTTTTGTTCAGAGAGGTCCGTATGAAGAGGGTGTTTTCCGTTTCGATTTGTTTCTAGATCCCGAGTTTCCAGACACACCAAAACTTCCTGTAAGTTCAGTGAAATGTTGATTCAATTAAACTGAGTATTTTGTTCTAGATTGTACGCTTCCAATCTAAAATGTTTCATCCAGCAGTAAATCCAGAAAGCAATGAATTAAATTTATGCCAAGCATTCACAAACTGGGATAAAAGTGAAAATCATGTCTGGCAAGTTTTGAAGTTTATTAAATGGATTTTCAACAATATTGAAGGCAGTTCATCACATGCAATCAATGAAGAAGCAGCTGTTTTGTGAGTATTTCTAAAAAATTGGATGTTCATTAAACAAATCTTCAAATCAAACATTACGTATAATTAAATTTTTCTGTTGCCATGTCATTGAAAAAAATCATTCCACCATTTTCTCATTTCACAGATTCAAAGAAAATAAAGAAGAATTCAATAAAAAGGCACGAAGCATAGTAGAAGAAAGCCTTGCACATCTTTACGATGATCCTCCAACTGACGATAAACATTATATCAGCTTTGAAGTGTATAATCCAAGTATACATGAATCCACAAGGGCAGAACTTCTCACACAAAAAATTGCAGAACACCCAAAATATCGTAAATCCTGGGTTCTACCAGGTAGCCTTGTTCCTTTAGGCCGACCTCCTACACCAGAATCTGAACAAGAATCATGACACCAATGGCAGTACTTGATTTGTTTGAATGAAAAACGTAACTTGAGTTGTTCACTCCATACACTATGAAAATGGCAGAAAAATCCATTTTAAATTTGTCCCAACTGGATCTAATCTAATTTTCACTGCAATTTTGCAGAAAGAGGTTGTTAGGTGTCAGGTCAATAAGAAACCAAATATAGGCCTTATGCTGAATTTACAAGCAATGATTCGAAACAAATATAACTGCGAAAAACTGTGGTTATGTTTACATTTCTGACAGAACCAAAACAAAACACAACTGAAGATGGCGGTTGATATAAAGAGTGTTGCCAAGTTTCAGGCATATTTCTGGCAACTGCTCTCAATTTTTAAAGTGCTTGATCTAGGCCAACGTGAACTAATTAGATTATGTGGGCTACGGCTTGGTTTGTCGTTTTGAACCCAGAATATTTTTTGCCACCTTTTTGGAAATATATGTTTTCCTTTGGTTTTCAAGATGGCGAATTCTTGTGAAATGGAATCATTACTTATTGATTGATACCTACAAATATCTCAAATTTCATGTTTATGATTCGACAAAAGGAACCACCAATGTTTTTGAACAAGGTAAATATAAACACTAAATTTAGGCCTCAATGAATATGCCGTTTATATAGCAACTACGGTTTTTTATTGATCTGAGTAGTTGAAAATTTTTTTCAAATTGATTTTGTAAATATTTTTCACTCTTGTTGGGACACTTTCATTCACAGGGAGTATTTTTCACAGTTTTTTTCATTTATCTACGCCGTCCAAATTGAAGTTGTAGTTGCCTTGTTGTCACCTTCCAATCTTTAAAAAAAAAAGTTTTATTCTATTATTTTTTGTTATGTACAAAGAGGTCATGTTATATCTTTTTCGTATAAGAAAGAAACTAATGTAAAAGAAACACTGTTTACTAAAATACGAATATATCACAAGTGCAATAAAATGTTGTTTTTTACACCCCATTTGTTTATCTTGTCTGTGTAATATGGATGATTCCATACCTCTCAAATGAATTAGTGTCAAATCGTAAAATGTCATAATTTTGATAGATTTTGAATAGAAAATGATCCAAATTTCTTGTGAATTTTGAAATGTAAGTTTGTTGTTTCGTCAGCAAAAGGAATATGGGCAGAGCTAATAATGAGCTTTCGGTAAGTATTAAAAACTGAACAAGAACCATATAGGAGCAATCTCTCCGGTTCTCATCAGTTTTATCATATCTATTCTGCTTCAGATTTTTTTGGTATGCATGCCAATTGAGTTGATATACAGAGTGTAACAGCCAAATGGAATAAATTCGATAACGAATAAATGGGCGTGTTGGGAAAAACGCTCGAACACGTCGATTTGAAATTTAAAATGCGCATATTTTTCAAGAAAATAATATTATATAGGGTGTTCCATGTGACCGTGGCCAATACCAACTTTCTTATTTCAAATGCAACCCCCTGTATAATATTTATTTTTTGGATTCTTCAAAGAATTCTAGACACAATTCATGCATAATGTCCTATACCTATCTTTAACTATTTCGAAAATATTAAGTGTTTTCAGATTTAGTGCAAAAATCAACATTTTAAATAAAAAAATTATTTAATTTCACAAATTCGGTACATTACACTTAAAACCTAATCAGTAATACTGATTATTTCTTAAAAATTAAAAAAAAAAAAAACAATGTCAATGTAGGAAATGTTCAAAATATATATATATTCTTTTGAGAATGAGCATTACATTCTAAGATATATCACAGTGTTAGCAGAGGAAATGTAAACGGGGTACCATACATATTTGCGTATGATACAAGAGCACAGATAAAAACCTCAGGAAAAATTCTGTCTCCCCGTATAAGTGTAGTTATTTGTTTATAGAAGATGGATGGCATCTTTTTCATTGGAAAAAAATTTTTCGTCATCTTGAATTCATTTCGACAAAATATCTTGACATAATATCTGAAACAAAAAAAAGGGGCAGAAAACCAGAAGGAAGCAGTAAATAATATCACCTACATTTGCTCATGACCGAGAGGGTCTTTCGACCAGGTTCAGTCCTCCAAGCGATGATTTTCAGATCCTCAGATAAACGAAGAACGCTACAGGCCCCTTAATTGGGGAATCATCTCCCATAGATCCATAATTGTTCATTTCGAACTAGAAATTTAATAAAGTATCGGGAATAAAGTGAAAAAACTTGTGACATGTATCATGTCAGGATGATGATGACATGTTCAAAATGCTCACCGCGAACGTCTTGGCAACATGCTAATCTGGTGTAGAATTGTCTTCTAACGTTACTCAACATTTCTGAAAACACTTAATATTTCCGAAAAAGTTGAAGATAGGTATAGGACATTGTACATGAATTATGTCTAGAATTTTCTGAAGAATCCAAAAAATAAATAATATACAGGGGGTTACATTTGAAATAAGAAAGTTGGTATTGGCCACGGTCGCTTGGAACAAACTATATAATTTTATTTTCTTGAAAACTATGCGCATTTAAAATTACAAATCGACGTGCCCGAGCGTTTTTCCTAACACCCCCTCATTTATTCGTTATCGAATTTATTCCATTTGGCTGTTACACTCTGTATATCTCTGTAATTATTTATTAGTTGATTATTCATTTTGTATTTTTTTTTTATTAAATTTTACATTGGAGAACAAATTAACAAACAAATTTCATATAATGCTTCAGTGAAGTACCTTTGCATGCACTTTAATACAAATGTATAGAGTTTGTTCGCATTTGTAAACCACAAGAATTAGAATTCAACTATTAATCCTAGTTTTGTTATGATTTAAGACCGAATCAAAAATATCTAACGAGAAAGAAGTTCAGGAAATGGCAAGCAGAGTTATCGAAAAATGCAAGAATGCTTTAGGAAATAAGAGTATAAAGAACAAACATCAACCCCAAGGAAAAACATGCTCTCCTAAATTATCATTAGATAAGGTGAGTTGAATGTTTGATATATTTCTTCAATAATTTTAATACATTTCATTATTACTTTATTTTATAATATCCAATCCTACTTCATAATAACAGGAATTAAGTATCAATTTTGATTGATGCTTTGTTTCAGGTATCACAGGATATCCAAAATATTCTAGGTCAATTAACAAAAAACACCCCGAAACCAAACAAGCACCAATCGGCCCCAATTGAACTAAAAATACAAGAGAAGGAATTTTTCAAAGTAGAAACAGCTAAAAAAAACAGGACTGAAAAGCATAATATAAAACGAAAACCTAGTAATCAAAGCACGCACAGTACCTCAATGAACTTTTTCAAATCAAGCAACGTTAACAAGAAAACAGATAGTATTAATGGTACAAAATCATGGCATTCTTCAAAGTCTGGCAGTCTTAATACAATCCATTCCATCACATTATTCAAGAAAGTACCCATAACAAGATCTGAAATGCAGAAATTCAAACGCAAAATAGAGCTGAGTTCTTTGGAAGCTATAAAATCACCGGAATTGGTCAGACTGATAGACAAGGAAAAAGTTGCAAAAGATGTTAAGGAATTGATGAAAGCAGCCTTGGACGAAAGCGTGCACGTTCATAAAGTACCTGTGATAGATGTAGGACAATTTATTAATACATCGCTGAAATTGTCCACGTCCAACGATTTTCCAGAGCTGAAAAAAATTGCTGAGAAAAAAGTTAAAAGTAGTTTGAGTAACACAAATTTGAATGTTGAAGAAACAGATGAGAAGAACTACGGAACAGGAATTAGAGAAGATTCTAAAAAGAATACTGAAAACGCTGTTTCTAAAAAGGATTCAAAAACGATTGAAAAAAAGAAAAACACTTATAACCAGATAAAGAAAGTTCCTCCTGAACTACAGACAGTGGTTCAGACAGTGAAAACAGTAACGAACAATGGTTTCACCAAGAGTGTACCAGCAAAGAGTAGTTCAATTGGCCCAGGTCAATCCAAGACAACAGGAAATCTCATAGTGAAGCAGAAACCAGCAGTTCAGAAAATTCCAAACAACTCTGGTCAGATGTCTCAGAAATCCGCATCGAATACCAACGATCAAGTGGCTAAGAAGCAGACTTCTGGGACTAACAAAATGATCGTAGCAAAAGGGAGCAAGAACGTAACACCTAGTGTTGTTGTAGGTGCGAAAGGAAATAATGATAATAAAAAGGAGAACAATATGAAGGCTAGATCAAACTCTACCTTGAGGCATAGTAATGTATCGATGAATTTCAAGCCTCCCAATTCAAGACCGCCATCTGGTTCGAGGTGAGTTGTTTGACAAGATTAGTAAGAAGAAACTTTTGGAATAACCACTAGAAGAGTCTGAGATATACTCCATTCACTTTTATAAACTATCTTGGTTGGCCATGATTTAGTTATATCAAGTTTATCACTTAAAACTGACGCATGTCAAAATAATTCTCAGCGACATTACCAAATGCCAATGCCGATTTCTACTCTCAATCTCAGCATAATCATCACTGATATTCTATGAGATATGAAAATATTTTCCTCAAATCGGACACCTAGTATATTTTCAAATATTTCGATAGAGCTCGAAATGAACATAAAAACCTATGGAATTCCCTACTTTTCGGAATTCTCAAGAAATAAATCTACAGAAGACATTTAAATACCTTGTTGCACAACTTGTAATACTCCAGTATGAAAATGTAGTTGTACTACAGAACCTGGGTCACCCTAAAGAACTAACTCGATTTTCAAAGTTCTTGGGAATCTATGTGAACGATACACTGGGTTTTCACTCAAATACGTCGGAAATGTTGGATAGCTCGTGATGAATTATTAATTCCAAATTATCAGGGTTGCTATCAGAAAAAGCAGATTTCAATTCTGCATAGCACTTCTTGATACTTTGTCTCTACGTCTTCAAAACTACCTTCGGCATTTTTAGTTTCCAAGCATTGGCATTTGGCAACGTCGCTGAGAATTATTTTGACATTGCCGATATTTCACGAGTGCCAACCTGGTCAGTTTTGAGTGAAAAAACTTGATAGACCTAAATCATGGCCAACCGGGATAGTTCATGAAAGTGAATGGAGTATACGTTTCATTTTCAGGGATTCCCAAAGGAAGCTGTCTGGTACTGTTCATTCGTTCACATCCGCCTCTTCTAAATTCTCCAGCGGGTTCCGCAACAGCAATACCGGCATGGGAGAATCCACCCACAGTTGTTTTGGTTCGATGAGACCCAGAAGTTCAGCGACCAGACGCTGCACCGACCCGGTGGTTCTGCTGAAGGAAGAAGTGAACAAGGCGATCAGGAACAAGAAGACGTTCACGGTGCAAGGCCATTACCCGGCAGTTAGAAAAGCCATGCTGAAGAGAGGATGGGTGGAAAAATATAACTCTCGTAATATAGAAAGGCTGGAGAAAGAGATGAGCACCTTGAAGAACAGGTTTTTGGAAGGCTTCATTTGTTGGTTTTCGGGTCTTGAAATGAGGGGTATCAAGTATGATTCGATAGTTTTGGGTGTTTGGTCTGAACATAGATGCATAGAATACAAAGAGTGCGGACACTCTTTGACATATTTTGGGTCCGAAATGAGGTCCAAACGTTGTCAAAAAACGGCTTTGTTGGCCTACTTCAGTTTTCGCCGATAGATGCCGGCATAGGAAAATGTGCCATATAGAATATGAAATATTTACGGAAGGTACCGACCTGTCATATCCAAACTAGTCAAATCAGAACTTCTTTCTGATTTTCTGAGTTGGACCATACATTATTTTCAAGAATTTCCGATAATAAATTCATTTTGACGAATTCAAATTATGATTATTCGTTTCATTCAGTCAGAATGGCGGTAATATCCTTCGTCTCTGAATATACAAGTCTGAAACATGATATTTTTGAATACCTGTTTATTACGAGAGGTATTTATTATCTCAATATTCAGTTCATGGAAAGGAAGTATTCCAGAGTTGTGTTTTCAAAAATACCAACCGGGATAGTTTTTAAAAGTGAATGGAGTATAAGCATCGTGACAGTGAGTCCAACCTAGTCGTTTGGAACCATTTTTGTGGAGAATAATAAAAAATGACTGACTATGGGTAAATAGATAACAAACTGTTTCCTACAATATTCGCGCAAAAACTGATATTCTAACGGTTTCAGATCGATAAACCAGCTGGTAAGTCTGCTGCAAGTGAAAGATCTCAGCGAAATATGCAAGAAACTGATCAAGTCCAAACTTCTCGGCAGTCACCAGGTGGACTTCTATTGGGGTTCAAATTATGAGTCCTTCAAAATCAACAACGACAAGGTGAAAATTACGAAAATCAACAAGTTCAAAAGAGACGTGTTCAGCTATACCAGTAAGCAGGGACTGTGCGACGCCGCAAAAAACGCCCATTGGTTCAATTTTCCTGGATTGGCTCGGATAAATCATCCGAGAACCTACGCTTTGGCCAAAAATGGCGAAACGAAGGAATTCATGAAGGTAAGAAAATCATCTGTGGGAATGAACAGAATTGGGGGCAATCTTTGGGTTTCGACAAGTGGAAATCAAAACAAGATGTACGCATGCACTAACAGTGTCATTTCGGGATCATCGTTGCCAGATTGTGCGGAGCCTAATATTAGATTTGTGTGATAGCATTATTTAAGAACCATTAAGCAATGGTGATAGTATCTCGGTTCATTTGAGATGGTTCTTTCTGACTTGAAAATAGGTGCATTAAGTAATTATCGAGTAATGTGATGCATTATGTCGGGGGTTAGGATAAATGGTTCAATTCAGGACATTGCCAGTCCAAATCAAAATAAATAAAATTTGGGATAGTGCACTTGAATTTCGTCTTTCCATTCGTCCTACGTTAGGTTAGTTTAATTCAGGACAGTACCAATCCAAATCGGAAAGTAAAAATAACGGTGTCCCATCATTGAAAACATACTATATCACTGTTTCAAACAATATAGGGCCATAATTGCTCTTATTTACTGATTCAAACATTCGTTTCATATAAAGTCTCCTCATCTTATATTTCATACAACTTATGATTGCAAAACACACTATCTCTATTTCAAATAAAATAGTGCAGAATTGCTCTTATTAACTTCTTCAATTACATTTCTTTGATATTCAATTTCCTAATCATATTATTTCTTTACGACATATATAAATGCGAAACAGGATATTAAATGACATGACATTCTTGTGGCATCGGATTGATTTTACAGTCTGGCAACGACGCTCCCTAAATGACTCTGTTAGAGCATGCGCACATTTTGTTTTGATCTCCACTTGTCGAAACCCAAAGATTACCGAATTGAGCGATACTTGAAATAGTTATTCCAATTTTGTGAAAGAATATTTCCAAGAAGAATATAATGATTCTAGAGAAGCACTGACGATAGGTCAGGAGCTTTTACGCGCTTGTTCAAATTCTCACAATAAGATCAACACGAAATTTTGCACTTAGTTGCGCGTTGGTATACTTTAACTGATCAAAGAGTTTTAATCTGATTGCATTTGTACTTCTTGAGATATTGCGGAAATAACGTTAAAATTCCAAATAACAACGAAATTTGGCATATTTTTTCCCTTATATCTCCAAAAGTAAATGTCGTATCGAATTGGAATTTGGAACATTGTTGTTAAATACTGTCTCAAAGGTTTGTGCCAAAGTTCGTTGTTCATCAAAATTTTGTAAAATTTGGAATGGAAATTTTTTTCTTCAATTTCTAAAGACGGAATCCACACGAATTTTTGCTGTGAGTTGCGGGTGGGTATTCTAAAACTATCTGCAAAGTTTTAATCTGATCGAATCAGTGCTTCATGAGATATCAAGAAATTAACCTCAAATTTCAGATGGGCCTTGCTCCGAAACTATCCAACCGATTTTATCCGTTAACGAACTCAACCGAGATATTTGGACTCCCAACATAAACTGACAATAGGGGTTTTTCCTTTAAACGAAAACATTTCACAAACATATAATTTCAATATTAACCTAAAACTGAAAATTAAAAATGGGGATTTGCATTTAAAGGGATTTGTCATGAGTGCACGATATGGCAACGTCGAATTCTGCTTTCTCGGAAAGAAAAGGACGTCAAATGTGTTACTTTGCTTAGGAAAACAGAGATAGCTATACTTCGATCTGGTTAGAGTAGAACACAACGACCAAGAAATAGAAAAAGAAGAGCACATACTGTCTTACTGTCATATTACTGACAAATCGCAAAAGGAAATTGTTTGGTTATATCGACGAAGAACACGTGTATACCACAGAATAGAAATAAATATTTCATTATTCTATAGCAGAAAAAGCTATTCTACTAAAAACCGTTGTCACTTCGTGCATGCCTGGCAAATCCCAAACCCCAATTGTGAAACCTGATTTTGAATACTTTCTAAAGGTTATTTGGGAAAATGATGAATCAAATCCATAATAATTATGTTCAAATTTGCATTTGCAGTAATAACCCAAATTTAGGAAAAACCCCCATTGCCAGTCGCTAGGTCCTTCCCCTTCGAAAGTCAGAGCACATTCAGACGGACAGAATTGAATACGACCATGAATTCTTCAGGGTGTTCAACCCAAACTCTTTAGACCATTTTCGGCACACCCTGTTCCCGAGAACAAGCGCCTAAAAAGCACTGAAGGCAGCTGCTTTTGCGCACATGTTCGAAGGAGTTGACCGCTTTAGCAACGAATTTGAACATGCGCGCAAAAGCTGCTGACTTCACGTTAGTGCTATTCTTCATTTTTTTCAGTTATTACGGAAAAAACAACGATACAAATGTAAAAACCTCGAGGTTTGACATATTTATAGTTATGCAGTGTTGCCAATTTCATAGGAATATCTGCAATATTATCATTGTGGTAATAAAAAAATGATTTTTTTCTGGGAATTTAATTTTTTTTCACGAAAGTTAGCACTTTATTACAAATATTTTCATGAATTTTTTTCAAAATGGCCCCAAGAATCGACCCCATAAATATTGGCATATCATTAAGGAACACCCCGTATATTATATTATCTTTTTCGTTTCATTTAATTTGCTATCTTGAATTTATTTCCTGAACAGGATTTCAGACGCACTGCAGCCATGTCTCTCTTAAAATGGGTTATCAGAAGTAACGAGACCAAAGAATGCAGAATTATTAGTTCTTCGGGTAAAATACCACTAGAGGCTTTTCAGTTCGCATGCAACGAATGCTATAAAATGGTAATCGAAGCTAACAACCAGGATATTGATCAACCATTGAAACAGGTATCCAATAATGTTATTTGACTTTTCTCATCTTCTATGACTGATTATTTTTTCTTCTCTAAGATTGTTTTTATTTTATTCAACTCTAAAAAGTTGTTCAGAAGGTCGTAACAAGTTTTCAGGAAATCGATCGTTGTATTGTCTGATCTGTTATCTTGAGTACGATCATTTTCAGCATCTGGGAATGGGATACTTACTTTTCTGACTATAAGTTTCGGAAATCCTTAAAAATTTAAGTTCTCATCCAACTTTAAAATGTATTTTTTTAAAATTTATTTTGAATCTACGTTTGTTCTTGCAGAAATTCCTAACTAATGGTCCGATTTGGATGATGTTTTTTTCAGTATTTCACATTTTAGGTTCAGAATGGTTTCGAAGTATACAGTGTGCTCCAAAAAATTATATAATAATGTGACTACTTTGTCCATTGGCAACCACATACTTTTCATTGGAAAATTGGACTGATCACATTCTCTACATTTTAAAATTTCAAATCATATATCAAATAATGAAAAATACGAGCGGAGAAAAGTGTCCTAAATAAATCGGAACAACCGTAGTATCTCATAGTTTGGAATATATGAGCCCCTAAAGTTCTGAAATGATGCATTTTTTCGGTCACTTTCACTACACATCATTTAAACAACTCATCACTCATAATGGGGGTTTTTCCTCTAAACGAAAATGCAGTTATTTTCATGAAAAACTTTCAGAACATCACATTTCAAACATATAATTTCAATATTATATTTTTAAAAAAATGTTTGATCACCTAAAACTGAAAAAGAAAAATGGGGATTTGCATTTAAAGGGATTTGTCATGAGTGCATGATATGGCAACGTCGAATTCAGCTTTCTCGGAAAGAAAAAGACGTCAATTGTGTTACTTTGCTTAGGAATACAGAGATAGTTATACTTCGATCTGGTTAGAGTAGAACACAACGACTAAGAAATAGAAAAAGAAGAGTGCAGACTGTCACACTGTCATATTACTGACAGATCGCAAACGGAAATTGTTTGGTTGAATTGACAAAGAACACGTGTGTACCACAGAATAGGAATAAATATTTCATTATTCTATAGTAGAAAAAGCTATTCTACTGAACACCGATGTCACTTCGTGCTTGCCTGGCAAATCCCAAACCCCAATTTTGAAATCTGATTTTGAATACTTTCTGAAGGTTATTTGGGAAAATTATTAATCAAACCCATAATAATTATGTTCAAATTTGCATTTGCAGTAAAAACCCAAATTCAGGAAAAACCCCCATTGTTCACAAATTATATCTGAATCCTAACAAAATGATTGCTTTCAAGAATATTCTATATTCAATGAAGAATATCGAAAATACCAAACAACCATTTAGCCATTTCTACAGATTATTACTCATTCTTGAAGTGAAGTCTGGCAACAGCGCCCATTCATTCCTGACTATTGCATATGACGTCTATGTATTTCCCGCCAGCTGCCATCGACGAATACACAGAATTACGACCGATCAAGCCCCAATGCTAAATGTCACTTTTGCAGCAAGTGGATATAGAGGTTGGGTTATCTGATGTGCTTAATTATTTTTCATTAAATACTTATTCTTAAAGAAATAGACTCTTTTAGTTGAGTGAAGGTCAAAGGTGATACTTAGACTAGGTATATAAAGGAAACGAGTGATCGTTTTATGTTGGAAAAGTGACCTGAAAATGCATCAGGTTAGAACTTTGGGGGCCCATATCTTCAAAACTATGAGAGAACGTCTAGTTTCGATTTCACATTTTTTGTTCAGAAGGAAACAATGATGCTAATAAACTGCTCCACATGAGTTAAATTCCAAAAAAATATAGTTAAAATAAGATTTTTGTGATGAAAATTCATATTAATATGATTTCAAGTTGCAAATTAATTTAAGCCTGTAGGTCTGCAGCGTATACAGGGTGGTTAAGAAAAATCGAGTAAAATAACGGAATCTTATTTCCAGAGAATTCAAGCATTTTAAAGACCATCAATACAATATATGGCCTCCACGGGCATCAATAACAGCTTGACATCTTCTCTGCATACTACACACGAGGTTGTTGAACATTTCTTGAGGAATTTGGTTACATAAACGGGACAGAAGCTCTCTCAGATCATTTATGGATTCTGGGGTAGGTTGATGATTATCTAATCTTCCTTGGAGCATATCCCATGCATGTTCTATGCAATTCAAATCTGGTGAGTGCGGAGGTATTGGTAAATGTGGAATACCAAGCTCCTCGCGCGCATTCTCAACTATGGCTGCACGGTGCGGTCTAGCGTTATCGTCTAGAAATTGAAAAGTTTCACCAATAGCAGCGTGAAAATTGGGCAGAACATTGTCAATGACATGCTCCCTATAGTGTAAGGCGGTCATATTCCCAGGATGTGTAGATCTGTGCGCCCGTTGAAACATATCCCGGCTCATACCATAACACTACCCCCTCGGAATGGATGGACTTCTTGGACATAGCGACGATTACGGGGTATGCGTGGGATTGTCCATACCCTTATTCTTCGAGAATCTGAAAATCGTCCATATCTGGATTCATCAGTGAAAAGGACACTACGCCATTGATCGTTCCAACTGATATGTTGCCTTGCCCATTCCAGTCTTTGACGCTTATGGTCACGTGTCAATGGAACTCCTCTTAATGGACGTCTAGAACCTAGATTCACCTCTCTCAAACGTCCTCTGATAGTTTCGATGGAAACTAGGACTCCATCTGCATTTTGAAGAGTATTCCGTAGCATTCTACACGTAGATGTAGGGTTTCTTCTCGCAGAAACGGTGATGAAACGATCCTGAGCAGGTGTTGTTTTTCGTCGCCCACCAAGCCTTGGTCTTTCCAACACGGAACCTGTCGTCCTGAACCTATTCCAAAGTCGAGATATCACACTTTGGCTGACTTGGAGCCTTTCCGCTACAACAACCTGAGTTAGGCCACCCAGTAGCATTCCGATAGCCCTATTAGCCTCAGCGTTTGTTAATTTACGTCTTGGAATTTTCAGATAACTCATTTCAAATCGAAGCCGTTGATAAACTGACTTCATTTCGAAAAAAGAACATTCATGAAGCATATGCAAAGAACCAAACTTCAAAAAAAAGGCGACCAGATTGACGAAATGTCTCATACTGATTTTTATTGGATCGATTCAAGTTGTTATTGAGTTTTAAATGATTTTAGAGCGATTTTCTTGAAGATTACATACTTTTAAAAACGATTGAATACTATATCCCTAACTCTAGTGGAGCAGTATATTTAGTCAATATCTTCGCAACGGAAAAATTTGCAGGTTTACCGTTTTCTGTAAGAAAGTCCTACGTTTCCCAACTATTATCAAAAGAAATCCACTTTCACTGTACACGTGCTTTTTCTCAATTCTTTAGGCTCTCGACCATGAATGGTCTCAATTCCTGGAATATTATTATAAGATCCTGCACATAGGTAACCATTTCAAAGCTGGTAATCATGAGACAGAGGAAACCATAGTGGAAAAGTCGCAATATCTCCTGAACAAATTGATCCCTCATTATCCCCACCTCAGAATGGACGGAACAATGAACATATGGATACTTAAACCGGCTGTAGGATCTCAAGGAAAGGGTATTCATATATGTAGGACCCTGCAGTATATCATGAATACGGTTAAAAATCACAGCAGTACCAAATACATCGCCCAGAAGTACATTGGTAAGATTTCGTCAGACTAGGTATAGATGCATAGAATACAAAGAGTGCGGACACTCTTTGACATATTTTGGATCCGAAATGAGGTACAAACGTTGTCAAAATACGGCTTTGTTGGCCTACTTCAGTTTTCGCCGATAGATACCGGCATAGGAAAATCTGCCATATAAAATCTGAAATATTTACGGAAGTTACCGACCTGTCATATCAAAACTAGTCAAATTAGAACTTCTTTCTAATTTTCTGAGTTGGACCATACATTATTTTCAAGAGTTTCCGATATTAAAGTCATTTTGGCGAATTTAAATTATGATTATTCATTCATTCAGTCAGAATGGCGGTAATATCCTTCGTCTCTGAATACACAAGTATGAAACTTGATATTTTTGAATACCTGTTTATTACTAGAGGTATTTATCTCAATATTCAGTTCATCGAAAGAAAGTATTCCAGAGTTGTGTTTTGAAAAATACCACAAGAAATCATTTGGAACGATAGATACTACAATTAATTGGTCTGGTTTGATATTCGTCTGGTAAATTCGTATGAACATGAACAGCAAAGTGAAAATTCATATATCAATTTCCATAATAATAAACATGAACATTTCCTCCAAATATTTGCATAAGTAGGTATGTACCATAATTCATAACTTTTGAATTGAATATGTATTAATAGGTACATACAGGAGATCTGAACTATCCAATAGAATCCATTAGTAATATTAATCTCCCGTTTCGTTTTCACCGTTGTTTTGGCTTCGAAATAACTTCTTGTATCCATCCATGAAAGTGTTCTCACAATAAACCCCATATTGCTCCTTATTCCCTTACACATATTTCATATTATTAATGAGTAGATGTTCCACATTTGTCAAACTCCTCTTATGTATTACTGAGAATCCATAATTTCAAATATCTGATTCATTTTTGGGAAATAGTTTCATCAGATAATAGCTCAATTCATTTTTATTCAGCGGAATTGATGAATGTATGCACTTGTTAAAGCGACGTAAGCGCCATCATCGTTTACAGAGCCAAGTAGCCCAATATTTGACAATTCTAGGACCGCGTTTTGGACCCAAAATTTCAGTGGGTAATAGCATTGTATAAAAATCTTCATACAATGGTAATAGTAGGAAAGTGTCGACACCTGATATATTCAACGCATCCATGACTAGGTGTTAGAAAAAAAATCTTACTCCAGAACTACTCAATAATTTTCCAGTATAAGAGTAACTCTATCTTAGTTCATTTATTTTTTATCCAAAAATAACTTCATCTACTTCTATTTAATCTATATTCATCCTTAGACTTCTTTTGAGCCATTAACTGCATCTGTAAACGAACAACTTGAGTTATAATAATTCACTAATATAACTCACTATAATAAATCTGAGAAGAAATAGAGGTAGGTGATAGCAAGTTGTTTATTTTAGGCGTTTCTCGAATGTCCGAAAAATTCTGACGACCTTCGAGAATTTTTTTGCGATTTGTCAATAAAGTTCCTTTTCTGTACTTGTATCTCAGTATAGTGTGCAGTTGATAAAATATTATGGAGGATTAGATTCAATATCTATTTATAATTGTTTTATAGATCATTCATTTTTATTTTGATTATGTGGTGTTTTAAGGGGGTTTTATTTGAGTTATCTCACTAAAAAATCTAATGGGGGTTTTTCCTGAATTTGGCTTATTATTGCAAATGCAAATTTGAACATAATTATTATGGGTTTGATTCATCATTTTCCCAAATTACCTTCAGAAAGAATTCAAAATCAGATTTCAAAATTGGGGTTTGGGATTTGCCAGGCATGCACGAAGTGACAACGGTGTTTAGTGAAATAGCTTTTTCTGCTATAGAATAATGAAATATTTATTCCTATTCTGTGGTACACACGTGTTCTTTGTCAATATAACCAAACAATTTCCGTTTGCGATTTGTCAGTAGGTAATATGACAGTGTGACAGCTGTGCTCTTCTCTTTCTATTCCTTGATTGTTGTCTTCTACTCTAACCAGATCGAAGTATAGCAATCTCTGTTTTCCTAAGCAAAGTTACAAATTTGACGTCCTTTTCTTTCCGAGAAAGCTGAATTCAACGTTGCCATATCGTGCACTCAAGACAAATCCCTTTAAATGCAAATTCCCATTTTTATTTTTCAGTTTTAGGTGATCAAACATTTTCTTAAAAATATAATATTGAAATCATATGTTTGAAATGTGATGTTCTGAAAGTTTTTCATGAAAATTACTGCATTTTCGTTTAAAGGAAAAACCCCCATTATATCTAATTCTGCCTTAAAAAATTGAGCATACATGTTCTCCAATTTCCCGAACTAATTAACTCACGAAATACAATTCTATATCTAATATGTTGCGAAACTCGAATCTTCAAACAATTCGACAGAATTGCTGTTTGAACGGCCGCAATCAACTTTCAAAGGCCCTATTGGGAAAACCTTAAATCAGCCTCCTTGATTTTGTGACAAATTCGTTTTCTTCTTATCTCATGTAGTTAAATTCAGAGTGTGGCATTGAAGATCACATATTTACATGTACTTAATTTTTCAGAAAGACCGCTTCTGATCTTCAATACGAAATTCGATATAAGACAATGGTTCTTAATAAGTTGTGCCCTGCCTTTGACTATTTGGATGTATAAGTGAGTTTCGTTCAAAATGTTGGATTTAAATCACATACAGGGTTGTCTTTAAGTAGTACATCAATTTTAACCATATATGTCTCTCATGAAATAAAACTCCTTTTTCATTTATCATTTTTTTTTGATTCGGTTCTGGTAAAGAGACTGTTGAAATTTAAAAAAAATATCAGTCTTTCTTTTGTAGCTTTGCGATAATTACTCCGACATGTTCTCCAGAAAGCGCTTCATCATACTTCAAACAATTTCCTAGTTATAGACTCGCCGATTCAAGAAACTTCAAGAAATTAGCTATTAGAATGCGGATAGAGTTTATCTTAGGACATTATAAGAATTTTCAATCATTTAAGAATACTTAATTCCTCCTTGAATGCTAAGTTGTCGAGATATTCAACGTTGAATGTTATTGAATCTCATAACAAATTCGAAAAATTATCCTATTTTTGTGAATCCGCCCCTGAGTTAGTGGAGCATGTGAATGAAGGTTCGCCCACGTTTTTCCGGAACACAGAAATATTTATCAATGTCGTGACCACACCAGTATAAAGGCCCCGTATGTAAGGAGAAACCAGAATGTATGAGTTCAATCAATTGGTCCATGTTGTTATTTCATATGATATGAATTCGATGAAAATTAGGATATTAAGTTATGAATTTTCAATATGAGAATACGCAAGGATGAAATTATGTATAATAACATAATCACAAAGACGAATATCTGTCGATAAATCAACAAATATTCCCCCTCTTGTTCAGAGCTGATCATTCAATCAACCAAAACACCTACAACGAAGAAGCGGATCCAAGGAGAATGACTATAGCTGTTTCACAATTGTTATTGATCGTCAGGTCAACTTACCTCGTATAAACCGCAGGGGGATCTCTCGATACTTGTCACCTTTCAGATGGACCGCTGCAGGTAAGTTGACCTGACGATCAATAACAATTATGAAACTGCTGTAGTCATTCTCCTTGGATCCGTTTCTTCGGTGTAGGTGTTTTGGTGGATTGAATGATTAGCTCTGAACAAGGGGGAATGTTTGTTGATTTATCGACAGATATTCGTCCTTGTGATTATGTTATTTTATTAATACTGGAGCTCTTTCTTCTCCGTGAAACCAATTCCTATCATTGTGTATAATTTTATGGTGAAAACAACTGATATTGCGTGAATATCATGTGAAAGATGAGTGTTTCAATGGGCAAGTGAAGGGAAATATTTACTTTTCAGTAAACCCGCAAAAATTATAAGAATTGAATAAATGAGTTTTCCCAATCATGTTCCTTTGAATTCCAAGCAATGTGTTGGTAATTCTGCAATACATATCACAGTAAGAAATATCTCTGATGATCTGGTAAAAATAAAGTGCGGGAGTGTATTAGCACATTGTGAAATATTTAAGTACTTATAACTTTTCACATGAGCCGATCCTGAAAAATGGAAAGTGAAAAATGTTCTTCATTTGATTAGAGGAATCTTTAGGGTTGAAATTATTGTACAACTAAAAGAATTGCCCTGTATTATCACAATTTGCTGATTACCTTAGATTGTATCAGAGAACGAAGGAATTGTGTATACTCCATTCACTTTTATAAACTATCCCGGTTCGCCATGACATTCTGACGCATTTCAACGTGTTTATTTTGAAAATGTTAGGTTATAGTCATTTTCCGGTCAGATAACTACGCAACGTTGTCCTCTTTGCATAGAGGTCATAGAAATTACGTATTTATGAAAATATTTATTTACACAGATCTTAGATTTTCATCCAACGAGTTACACTATGAAAATTTGCGCAGGAAAGTGATTTTGGCTGCAACAACCTTTTTTTTTCACATAAAATTTTGCGTTCATTTACCCTTTTGAATTTGTAAACCGTTGATTCTATAATTTTAAAATGTGATGTCTGTTCTCCGTTATATTCCAAATGTTCATTTGCGATAGTGAGTAGTGTATCAATCGAAAAGTGTTCATTTTTCAAATTAAAATTCCAAATTTGTCGTTGCAGATCTTTTTTCAAAATAAAGTCTTCAGTCAGTGTCTTTTTGGGTGCACCAATAAAAGGACATTCTTTGTCGTCTCTTTCACTTAAAATCTTTTTTATTGTGGTGATGTGCAGCTGAAAAATAAATATCTATTCATATGAAATATAATTACGGTTTTCACTCAAATACGTCGAAAATGTTGGATAGCTTGTGATAAATTTTTGATTCCAAATTATCAGGGTTAGTATCAGAAAAAGCAGATTTCAATTCTACATAGCACTTCCTAATACTTTGTCTCTGATTCTTCAAAACTACCTTCGGCATTTTCAGTTTCCGAGCGTGATGATAATGTTGAGATTGAGATGTTGGCAACGTCGCAGAGAATTATTTCGACATTAGCGATATTTCACGAGTGCCAACCTGCGTCAGTTTTAAGTAAAAAAACTTGAAAGACCTAAATCATGGCCAACCGGGATTGTTTATAGAAGTGAATGTAGTGTATGTTCAGTCATACGTATACGTTACTTTACGTGTGAACTAGCCCCTAGCTTGTACCTTCCCTATTTTAAATAATATTCCTCGTTTTCAGGGAATGTTACCTGCGGTTCAGTTCTCAGACCTACAACTTACGAAAACTGCACGAATCGGTGCATCTGACCAACAACTCCGTGCAGAAGCATTACCAGAGCACCTCCTACGATATCACCTTGCCCCATTACAACATGTGGGATTCTATCCAGTTCAAGAACTACCTGTCCAACATAGGATATCCGGATATCTACAAAAAGGTCATCTACAAAGGTATGAAGGAGTG
Organism: Myrrha octodecimguttata; assembly: GCA_958510865.1. Classification (NCBI taxonomy): domain Eukaryota; kingdom Metazoa; phylum Arthropoda; class Insecta; order Coleoptera; family Coccinellidae; genus Myrrha; species Myrrha octodecimguttata. Next base: position 77,736,940 of record OY294057.1, read on the forward strand.
TATAATCGGAGCTGTCATGATCCACCAGGATAAGATAGACAAGAGAAGGAACTGCTTCGAGTTGTACGGTGCAGATTTCATGCTCACCGAAGATTTTCAACCCTGGTTGATCGAGATCAATTCTAGTCCGGCCCTGTTCGCATCGACGCCTATAACTTCTAAGATGTGTCCACAAGTTTTGGAAGATACCATAAAAGGTAATTTGTTGATTAGAACTGTTTCCTCTTTTGCTTCTGATTCATTGATTTCATAGTGAACTAACAAAAGCGTCTTTCGAAAACTGATCGGGTAACTTACCTGGGGCCTTATTCTTGAAGTCCGATGGTATAGAACGTTCTCTATGGCACAATAGAGAGATATTGCAACTTGTGAATAGCGCAAGCGTTATGTTATTACGGTGCGCCAAATATAACGTTTTGGTGGTTAACGTGGATTTAACGGTCGTTCCAGAAGTAGACGTATTGCTACACGTTTTTGTTACCGTTGCGTTAGCTATCATTTTGTTTAGTTAGGTTATGTGAGACTTCAGATTTTTGTGTTACAAACTCCTAAAGTTTAATCGTTTGCATTTCTTCATTAGTTTCTTGATTGTGGATAAAATGAAAAAGGAATCGGAAGCGGTAATTTCAGCTGGTGCTTTTGCAGAAGAAGTGGAACTTGTTATATTTTGAACAATATAATTGGCATGGTTCAAACTATTCCTAATTTCAAACCCCTCATGCTGCTCCCAAAAGTTCTTGAAAAAGTAACAAATACCTATATATGAAAAAAAATTGCTGTGGTAGCACTTAGAAATCGTTAGGTCTAATATCACTTGTGTGTAGAAGGCATTATGAAATAGATTTTAAAAAATTTGGTGTAATTAACACCAAAAAACATATTAACAAACAGCTTCTCTGACAGTGATCGCAGCCGAAAGGACCCGAAGCTTAACGAATCCTTCCGATATAGAATAGCGCAACGTAAATTGCGGCTCGCAATTTCCCGTAAATAACGTAAGACGCTAACGCTATTAACGTCACGTTATTCTGAAACTGAATGTGCGCATGCTTAGATGTCAAAAATAACGTTTGCGCTAATAACGTCACACAAATTTGACACTGCAATATCTCTCTAATCTCCCGTTCGACCTTCCTCCCATTTGTCAAAACGTCAATTCCGTATTCTTGAACATCAAGGAACGCTATTCATGAATTCTGGGAAGAGAACAAACGTTGGAAAATGGTCGTTGCGACGCCATAGGCAAGGAAACACAATAATTATTTATGATGGAACGATAGAGAACGTTTATACCATCGCAGTCAAGATGGGGAGCAGCATGCTGTAAAAAAAACATGGTGTGCTCATCTGAAAAATGAGTGACGTCAGCAAGAATAAAATACAAAGAGTTGTATATTCTGTGCTCTGAATTAACATGCAAATTCAAAGCATAGAATTTACAACTCTTTGTATTTTCTGCTAGCTGACGTCACTCATTTTTCAGATGAGCACACCATGTTTTTTACATCATGGGGAGCAGTCTGAACATAGACATACTAAACTCTCTGGACACGGCGTACGAATTCATTTCCGAAGAGTCGAATGGGGATAATGAAGCAAGTGAGAGATCCGAGAGAGAGATGGACCTGGATCGGGCAGACCATAGACAAGATACACGATACCAATATCCGCTATTCTATAGCGCATGGAGAGTGAGATGAAGGATGATCTCACTTGCCCAATATGACGCCTATCCAGAGATAAAATCAAGCATTTACTTGGGGAATCTCCAGGGAAATGACTTCTTGGTATATTAGATTACATTGAAGTTTTGAAAATTGGTGATTAATGTGAACATAACTCCGATATGAATATTCGAAATGATTAATCAATAACAATATATTATAAATCCTCCTGGGTCGCTTGTTTCAGAAAGGTTTTCCCAGCTCCAAATGATTTTTTCTTATCAGAGTACACACACGCGAGCTGTGCGGCTTCTGCAGCAATTTAATTGAGCTTTGAGCTGCCTCACGAGTCTATACGGTGTTTTGAACAGTACGCGAGCCACTCAACACCGTTCATACTTGCGATGAAGCCGAATCAAATTGCCTCGAAAGTCGCTCAGCTCGCGTGAACGCATCTTTTGAATTTTGTGCGTTAGATGGTCTCAGACGATCAGAATGCACTAAATAGTGAAGAAACCAGTGCGAAATTCATTTCTGCGCTCGGATTCATGGCAATTATACATTCATTTGATTTTTTAACTCCCTTTCCAAATTATTGTATTTTACTTTCATTTTATATCTCCTCGTACAATTAATGGCACAACACAAATTTACCATTATTCACCAGTGAACCCGGTTTAAAATGAAGGAAATCAAATTCTATTCAAAACGCTCACGAAAACACAAAAAAATGGGAATTATATCTTCTATACAGTCTTTATAATTCAGAATGGAATAACACAAAATCTGCTTTGAAATACTTCGACTTGCAAAACTTTCGAAAAAAAATGTATTTCAAACATAAACTTATAATTACAGTCTATGGCTTCAAACTGATCTGTCTTATTTTTGCCGTATTCTATGATGGTTTGGCCCGCCCTAGTTCCATCGTTGTCGGCCCGCTTCCTATCTCTTTAAGCCATGTCCATAAAGTTTTATAGGTCTATGAGTCTGAATGAGCGGTCATAGACGAACAATTATGCCAAATGTTCTAACCAATCAACAATAAGTATTTTCGACAGACTTGAAGCTAACTTCATTCATGTAGCCAACTTTATGCATAATGCATCGACATAGACTATATTTCTGTGATATATTGTCATAATTCAAATTTGAAATCATACAGTTGTCATAAGAGTTGGGAGCGTATTTCGGAAAATTGTAAAAAGGATCATTTTGAAAACAAAAGATCACTCCCAATCAACTATAAACAGAAGGAGCTGCTCACCGACTACATTACACAAAGACCTGCAATGTACATAGGTCGGTTTAATTCAGATTATACAAGGGAGGATATGAAAAAAAACTGAAATGAAATCACAGTGTTCTGAGTTGAGCATTAGTTAATCTAAACATTTTGATAAATTTTTGATCAGATAGATCAAACGGGTTCTGTTTAGAAATCACATCGACACCTATTTGGTATTGTTGTTCTGCATCTTCCACATCTTCATTCAGCACTTCCCACATAATTGCACTCTCCATGTCAATCTTCGAGTGAAAACAGAAATCTTGTATTGAAAGGTAATAGACGACTTCGGCCCAAGTTGCCAACCGACAATTTTCTTCACTAATTTACTATCACTGGGCAATGGGCATTTCAGGACAAATTCAACATGATAAGGTTCGCCTTATTTATAAATACCCGTAAAAAGTTGCCTCGGCTTCTCTAACAAGATTATTCCTTCCAAATGTAGGGTTGTGTTAAGATCATCTCTGATTGGCTGAAAGTTGAGTTGGGATTCCTGATCTCATGTTAATCGTGTCAATTTTATATAGGACATGTTCCGCAAATCAACTTGGTTATTTTGGTTGCCGGTTTTCCATTCCGTAAATATGAAATATTCGGTTGGTTCCTGAAAAAAGGTTAATTACGTAATTTAATTCATGAAAAAACGTTATTTCTGTCACCAGAACGATAGTCAATGTTCTATGGTAACATATCCATAGTATAGAACAATCTGTATTTACTTTATGATCCATAGCACATAGAAGAGACAACAATCGACAATAGACGACTTCGGCCCAAGTTGCCAACCCACAATTTACTTAGCAAGTTTACTTTCACTGGGGAACGGGAATTTCAGGACAAATTCGACATGATAAGGTTCGCATTATTTATAAATAACCGTAAAACATGCCTCGGCTCTTCAAACCAGATAATTCCTTCCAGATATAGGTTTTTGTTAAGATCGTCCCCGATTGGCTGAAATTTAAGTTGGGATTCCTGATTTCATGCAAACAGTGTGAATTTTCATAGGATACGTTCCGAAAATCAACTCTGTTGTTTCGGTTGCCGATTTTCGGCTCCGTAAATATGAAATATTCGGATGGTTCCTGGAACAATCGCGTGAAAAAGGTTATTTACGGAATCTGGTTGATGAAAATGCGGTCGATTTACTGCCACCAGAACGATTTTCTATGGTAAATATCCATAGCATAGAACAATCTATGTTTACTTTAGGTTTGTTTTGGTTCCGAGTTCAGATCTGTTCGGGACGGTTCTAGCATAGACCATAGATCTGTGCTAGAACCGGAAAACTAGCAATCGAAATATCCAAGTTGATTGGCAGAACATATCCTTTATAAATGTGACACTATTTACATGAAATCAGGAATCCCAACTTAAATTTCAGCCTGACAAAAAACCTAAATTTGGGAGAAATTATCTTCTTTGAGGAGCCGAGGCATCTTTTACGGATATTTATAAATAAGGCGAACCTTGTCATGTTGAATTTGTCCTGAAATGCCCGTTCCCAAGTGATAGTAAATTAGTGAAGAAAATTGTGGGTTGGCAACTTGGGCCGAAGTCGTCTATTGAGATTGTTAAGACTTAATGCCAAATAGAATTGTCAAATATCCGAAGCGTCCTCTATGTATCGTTCCATCCCAAATCGTAAGAGATACATCGCTCGCTCTCCGTGAAGCACTCATTCATTTCAAGAATACCGTTTCCCTGAAACACTGGTCGACACGCCCCCTTTCGATCATTCGTTCTCTTCCCCGGATTCAAGAATAGACGACCTGGGTAACCCAAATGATTTTGAACGCTCTATCTGTCAATCTGTAAAATTAAGCTAACCCGGGTTAGTGAGTTTCCGAAAACACGCCATACGACCAATATGAGTTGGTAATTTTCAGACAAACTGAACGTCTATACTCCATTCACTTAAGTCAGTCAGTAGGCCTTGGATTAGTTCTATCAAGTGTTTGTAACTGAAACTGAGCCAGGTTGTTTATTCTATGATCTTTTTGTAGAACGGACAAATTAATTTGAACTAACCGTATAGAATGCTTGCGTACGAAACAAAGACAACTTCATTTTGCATTTTTCATGATATTGGTGTACGGTAAAATTGAACCGTCGATTTTGTGTTCGAATTTCGAAGAGTTCATCGAAAACACTACGGCGCGAGAAACTGATACTGAACTCATTTCAGTGGTTGTTGATTATGCAGCAGATCCGAAAGCAAAAACTGGAAATTTTGAACGAATCTACCTACAGACAAACATCCAGTGTAACAATGATGCCAACATAAACAATTTGAAAGTATCTGGGAAACCTCTACCGAATGACTATTTTTGTCTTGAAGAAGATAAAAATATTAAAAGAATAAAACCTTTATCGATAACAGAAAATTTGCAAATGGAGAAATCCTTGTCTAAATCTAAATCGGAAATATTAACTGAAGGCGTTAAGGAGACGTTAGAAAATCTGCTGAAATTCATTCAAAGTGAGAAGAAACGAAGACAGAAGAAGAAACTGGTAACCAAAGGTAAGGTCAATGGAATCTCACTCTTCTTATTGTCTTCGATTTCGATTTTCTGTTTGCGTATTGCTATGAACTTTGCTATTCTAGTCATATTGATATCTTTCTAATTAATAGCAATATGGCCATGATATTACATATTCTGTTCGGAGTGTTATAGAAATGTTTGTTATGAATTTTATCATAGCAATATTGCTATCATGGACTTCCATAATCGGTGATTTTAGAGCTGACAACACTGTATTTTGTGACTTTAGAGCTACAAGGAAGAAGAAAATAAACCTACTTCGTGAGTTTTCTTCATGATTTCGCATACATAACCTCTATCTACTGCTTTCATTATTCATGTAAACATCGACATGAAAAATATTAGGGAACAAAGAGAGTCAAATTTAACAATAACCAATTTCCTAGATACCAATAGAATATTGCTTACCAGAAATCAAATGCAGCAATTTTATTCAGGCGTTAATTATTCGAAATTCGATAAACTTTATCGTTGGCGCCTCAAAGGGATTGCTGATGTTGTTGAGATGATAAGAATAATTTTCTCAGCTGTTGTCTTCTATGCTTGTATTTTAGTCTGAGAATTTTTCTTGAAATTGAATATTCTAGAGGACCTTGAACACATTTCCATTAGCATATACTTTTTAATTCATGTAAACATCGACTAATTCAAAAATTTTACGGATTAGAAAAACCAATTATAGTCAAATTGACCAATTTCCTAGATACTAACACAATATTGGTTTCCAAAAATCAAATGCAGCATTTTATGTAGGCATAAATGATTCGAAATTCGATGAACCTTTCTGTTGGCAATTCAAAGGGATGGCTGTTGTTGAGATCATTAGAATAATCATCTCAGTTGTTGCTTACTAGGCCGGTATTTTAGTCTAAGAATTTTTCTTAAAATTAAATATCCTAGAGACACTTGAACAAATTTCTATTAGCACATTCTTCCCTATCTTCAATATATTCGAATTCTTGGAAGAAATAATACTGAAACAAATGGATCTCTGTAAGATTCCCTTTCTAACAATTCTTGTTAACAAGCATAGCAAGTACTATTTTGAGGTTGCTAAGATAGCAATATTGATAGCATGATTCTTGTTTAAGTGACAGATCATATTGCTCAAAATCGTTGATCAGAATACCAATAATTCCATCCTTGTTATGATAGCAATATCTTTTTCCTAGCAATATTGCTTTTCGCAAACAGTATCAAAGTGAAGCCATAGCTCAATACCCAACTAATTTGAATGGCACGTCTTGAAAAATCTGAAAATATTGTTATCGTAGCTTTATTCCTGAGCTTTTTCTATTTTTAGGTACAGACCCTATATTGAAAGAGAAAATCGATGAGAAGGCAAACTCCCCCACAAGTTCTACTCTTTCTTTCGCGAGTCTGAAGTCTAGTTTGAATCTTCTAGCCAGTTCTAACAGGATTTCATTCACAAAAGAGGACGAAAACATGCTTGATCAGGCTTTGAAAATGTTGAAGAACAAAAGGGATAATGAAGTATTGAAATATTTGTTGGAAATAGTTGAGAGGATCGTCAATCGAACACCATTATTAGAAACGTGAAATTTTTTTCGAAATAGAAATGAGAATGTATCAAAGAGTGTACAGATGCGTTTTTTTACAGAGGCTTTATGAAAGAGAGTCGTAAGTGGAGGATATTTCAACTAAATGAAAATAAACATATATATCAGATCAATTATTTATATTTCCTTTGTGTTGTGACGAACATATAATTTAGTTGTACAGAATAAAGGTTGACAGATTGCAGCATTTGTTTGTTTCTCAATCCTTCATCCAGCAATTTCATACATAACCAGAACCAGAGATATGCAGAATGAGAATTGCTGTAAGAATGTGCATATCATTATATTCATTCAACCAACCAATACGTACTTATTATATTCCCTAAATATTTGTAATCTGGAGTTCAAAGTTGATTATTGTTTATAGGTCATGTTTTTCCTGAATTTGGGTTATTACTGCAAATGCAAATTTGAACATAATTATTATGGATTTGATTCATCATTTTCCCAAATTACCTTCAGAAAGTATTCAAAATCAGGTTTCAAAATTGGGGTTTGGGATTTGTCATGCATGCACGGAATGACAACGTGGTTGAGTAGAATTGCTTTTTCTGCTATAGAATAACGAAATATTTATTCCTATTCTGTGGTACACACGTGTTCTTTGTCAATGTAACCAAACAATTTCCGTTTGCGATTTGTCAGTAATATGCTCTGAATAAAGAACATAAGGAAGGAGCATAATGCCTCACAAAGTGGGTACGGGATGGATGTTGCATATGGCCGACTTTCCTTTCACATTGAAGATAGAACAAATTGTTCCGAGACTTCTTTGTCTGAAGATTCTAACTAACATGAGTCATACTTGGAGATTCCATATGGGCGCCTATGTCCCACTTTTATACGAAGTAGAAAAGCGTTATGCTCCTTCCTGTTGTTCTTTATTCAAAGGTAATATGCCAGTATGACAGTCTGTGCTCTTCTTTTTCTATTCTTTGGTCGTTGTCTTCTACTCTAACCAGATCGAAGTATAGCTATCTCTGTTTTCCTAAGCGAATGAACACATGTGACGTCCTTTTCTTTCCGAGAAAGCTGGATTCGACGTTGCCATATAGTGCACTCATGACAAATCCCTTTGAATGTCAAATCCCCATTTTTATTTTTCAGTTTTAGGTGATCAAACATTTTTTTAAAAATATAATATTGAAATTATTTGTTTGAAATGTGATGTTCTGAATGTTTTTCATGAAAATAACTGCATTTTCGTTCAAGGGAAAAACCCCCATTAACAGCTGTTAACATACTCTTTTTCTTTTACTCTAAACAGTGTCCGTTATTATGGAGCAAATTCATTTTCTGGGAAGAAAAATATTTGGCAACAAAATCCTGAAACAGGTCAATTTTTGTTTCACTTTTACCAAATTTTTATGCATTTTTGAAGGATTTTTGTTGCACCCTGTGCCATCCCCATCAACCCTCTAAATTTTTTGAATAGGGAAAGCGGGTAATGTGGTGCTTTTTTGGCAAGGTCTTTGTATCTTCCTTACAGGCGTGCAGAAATTCTCAAGAAAAAAAATTTTTTTTTTCGAAAAATTAGTTAGTGATAAATTTCCAATGTTACTCCATTTTTTTCTCCATTGAAGGGTTCGTAGGGGTTGAAAGTTGTGCATGAACAAAACTGTAATGGTCGACTTTCATTCGGTGACAAATTTCATCAGGTACCATCATCTCTAAGTAAATGAGCCATGACGAAGTGCACATACTGAAAACCTCTTTGAACTAATGTTCAAAAAAATTTTTTTTCTTGAAAATTTCTACTCGCCTGTAAAGAAGATACAAATACCTTGCCAAAAAAATACCACATGACCCACATTCCCTATTCAAAACATTTAGAGGGTTGATGGGGATGGCACAGGGTGCAACAAAAATCCTTCAAAAATGCATAAAAATTCGGTAAAAGTGAAACAAAATTGACCTGTTTCAGGATTTTGTTGCCAAATATTTTTCTTCTGAGAAAATGAATTTGTTCCATAATTTTGACGCGCACTGTATATGTTTGAATGATTTTTTCCCCCGCATTAATTGGACTGTTGAGCAAAAAAAATATGTTTTACCTCAGGTAACGATGACATTGACATAGGAAACATCCCACAGACACTGAATTCAATCTTTGTATGAAGAGCTTGATACAGAAATGTATTTTTCTGGAACAGAATTCCTTCAGTGAGCACTTTCAAGTAATATCATTGATTTTTCTACTCACAGCTGCTCTCATTTCCCTATGAGTTTTAGGTATTTCTACACCAGTCAATATTCTACAAAGTTTGCCTGGCTGAAACAGAGTTATATCATCGTAAATCAATCAAAGAAAGTGGAATGAAGAGGAAATTATTTTATTTTCTGACACTTCTGGTTTATTATTTGATAAAATCAAAAGATAAACCTTAGTGACCAAAACAAAAAGATAACTCCCCTGAAAATTTCACAATTAACATTTTGAAAAAAAATCCGTCCGTCCGTTGTTCGGGGCTTTCCACTGAAAGTACTTTACCGAAATCCGTGAAACTTGGTAGAAAAATCGTGTGCTCGAGATTGATCCTCCAAGCTCAAAACTAGGGGTAGGAGGGAAAAAATATATCTCGAAAACTTACCACCGAATTTTCATAAAACTCTCAACGTTGATTGCTGTTACATAACTCAACCTAAAAATTTTCACCCGGATGATTTCCGACCAGTGGTCCCTGAGTTATGAAGAAAAACGCTGCAATTGGTGTTATAAAAAACCAATGACTTATGAGATAACAATAATAATAATAATCTGCAGCGTTTTTCCATTGACCGAGTTTCGTAATACTGTAATATTTTCAAACTGTTGTATTACTGTCCGAGGAGATCAAAAAGTCAATGTTTGGTTGTTGTTGAAGGCTTCGCGGAATTTATCGCCGGCTAAGTGAATTTAAAAGAGGTCGAATTATTGGTCTACGGGAGGCGGGGTTGTCATTTCGAGAAATCGCTAACCGTATGAACAGAAATCCATAATGTTATGAGATATCGTCAAGCGTAGTTTGATAATGTCCAAAATCGAAGAAGAGTAGGTACCGGACTTCGAAGGGGCACAAATGAAGTTCAAGATCGACATCTAAGACTTGGCCATTAGAGACCTATTTGCGACAACTGGATCTTTGGCTGATGAGTGGTTAGGAGAACAAGGTCATCCTGTTACTGTCCGAACAGTTTACCGCCTTATAAGGTCTTTTTGGACTGCAGCATTATCGACCCCATCTTGTGTTACCTCTTACGGTTGAGCATCGCCGGCAACAATTACAGTTGTGCAGAGAACGACAACATTGGAATGTGGTATGGCATCAGGTCGTCTTTTCTGATGAATCTCGATTCTCCTTGGATGCACATGATGGCCGAAGAAAGGTTAGACAACGTCGGCGAGAAAGACGTGATACTCATTTTGATGTTGAGCGTCATGTACACCAGACAGTAGGCGTTATCGTATTGGGGTAGGCGTTATAGCATGGGATGCGATTGCACATGCATATAGGTCACCTTAAGTCTTCATTCGAGGTAACATTGCAGCGCTGCGTTACCTTCAAGGAATAGTGTTCGCCCTTGCCTTCATCGGCTCGGGAATACAATATTTCAGCAAGATAATGCTCGACCTCATGTTGCCAGAGTTAATTTGAAACTTATTGAAGCGATCTATGTAAATCTTTTATCATGGCCGCCCAAATCCCCCTATCTTTCGCCCATAGAGCATGTTTGGGACATCATGTGTAGAAGGCTTGGAAATTTACCCCAGACCCCTCGGACTTTGGCCGCTATGAGACATGAAGTACAGGTAGCTTGGTATAGTATCCCTCAAGAAAAAATAGACCATCTTCTTGCATCAATGCCAAGACGTGTTGGAGAGTGTATTGAGTACCGCGGTGGACAAACACATTACTAACAAATTTGATAAAAACAATCGTAAACCCTTCGCTTATTCTCTCCAAATTTTAATCATTTACTCCTTGTTATACTATCTATGTTTTACCAAGAAAAAAATAAATGTTTGTGTTGCAGTTTCTTTGTCAGTTAGTATATAAACCATGCGTGATTCATAGTAGATCGTGATAAAGAATTGACCATTTCAACTCACCATTTCTTCAACGAACATTGGCGCAAGCAAGGTGCACAAGGTCAACCATAAGTAAGTCACCACCAGATACACCTGGTGATAACCACCTTCACCTTGGTAAATCAAATTAGCCACTAACATCCCTTCGAGCAGATTGCACATCACACAAATGAAACTTGATAAAGATATGAATTTATTAACACACTCCGAGCAATAATACAAGTTGTTGTACATCTGGGTGATGGACAAGAAGATCTTGAGTTGCTCTTTTTCACCTGGTTCGGTCATTTTCCTTCTATTTTTTTTAATTATCGACATCAAGGATAGAAAACGTTTTCGTATCACAAACAAGAAAAACATCAGGTAAAATGTGTTTATGCTTAAGATGAGGAATGGGTATCCTGTAATGAAGAAATCTATGAAGATGAGCCCAAATGGTTCTCCAGATATAACTAGTGCTGTTCTAAATGAGATCACGCAGATGAAAACTGATGAACATCCTATTATCAAGAGTCTGGTGTGGATTTTGTAAGATATCTTTTCCCCCAATAGCGACAATTTTTCATCTACTTGGTTCAGGTATTTGGTTGCTTCGATCAGGTACATTTGGTTGCGTAGGTCCGATATCAAAACGCCTGCGCATCCGAAAACTCTCAGTCCACATACCAAAGCAAGCAGTTTGAAGGTTGTTGAGGGTTTCTCGAATTCAAACTCTAGATATTTCACATACGGGATGAACATGAGGACGCTGAGCACTGAAAGCAGTAAAGGAGAAAAATTGATATTTAACTACACAGTATCTTCATGAATGATATAATGATCACAGGTGCTTTTAACTATTCTTAGTAAAGCCGCAAATTTTCTCATCTCGAAGATACTAATTTTACTCCATTTGCTTTCATGAAATCAATCAGTAGGCCTTGGAGTATGTCTGTCAAGTTTTTTTTTTAGATAGAACTGAGTCAGAGGTTGGTATTCCTAAATCTTCGGGAGGTTGTCAATTCTTACATATTATCAATAATTATATGGTTTGGTTATTCACGTGAATACTATTACCTTAGTGTAGATCGCACAACGACGAGTAACTATCTGACAGGAAAATTAACCTAATCTAAGTGAAATGTTTCAAACCTCCATGACCTACCGACAGACACAATGAAAACGGGTTGTTTCTTTTTAAAGTGCGCGTTGAAATTATAGAACAAATTCATTTTCTCAGACGAAAAATATTTGGCAACAACATCCTGAAACAAGTCAATTTTTGTTTCACTTTTAGCAATTTTTTTGAAGGATTTTTATTGCACTACTTTTTTGGCAGGGTTTTTGTATCTTCTTCACAGGCGTGCAGAAATTTTGAAGAAAAAATTTTTTATGGAAAAATTAGTTACTTCAAAGAGGATTTTAGTATGTGCACTTTGTCATGGCTCATTTACTTTGAGATGATGGTTCCTGATGAAATTTGTTACCGAATGAAAATCAACCATTACAGTTTTGTTCATGTGCAACTTTCAACCCCTACGAACCCTTTAATGGAAAAAAAAATTCACGTGAGGGGGTTGAAAGGGGTTGAAAGTTGTTCATGGACAAAACTGTAATGGTCGACTTTCATTCGGTGACAAATTTCATCAGGTACCATCGTCTCAAAGTAAATGAGCCATAGCAAAGTGCACATACTGAAAACTTCTTCGAAGTAACTAATTCTTCAAAAAAATTATTTTTTTCTTGAAAATTTCTGCACGCCTGTAAAGAATATACAAAGACCTTGCCAAAAAAGTACCACATGACCTACTTTCCCTATTCAAAAAATTTAGAGGGTTAATGGGGATGGCACATGGTGCAACAAAAATCTTTCAAAAATGAATAAAAATCTGGTAAAAGTGAAACAAAAATTGACCTGTTTCAGGATTTTTTTCTTCTGACAAAATGAATTTGTTCCATAATTTTGACGCGCACTCTATAGTCAACAAATCATCCTCGAACCTTCACTCAACTATAAGCGGCAGTTCCCTTCAAGAATGGTAAATTTCAATGAAAAATAATTGAAAATATCATATAACCACATAACCTGCTTAGATCTATTACTTCTGATTTCCACTTCGCTCCAAAAGTGAAGATTGGCATTGACGCAATTCAATCGGTAAGAATTCTGTGTATTCGTCTATGACAGCTGGAGGTGAAATACTTTCCGGTCATTCACGTTCACTATAGAGATAATTAGGCTTTGTTGTCGCTTGTTTGTCGCTTCAAGACTTTTGTTAAGGTTGAAAAATAATTAGCGAATTATATATAAGCCATGAGTGATTGTTTTTATAATGAAAAAAGATGCAGCTATTCAGAATTTTGGGGCCCTGTAACTTCCAAACTATGTTTTGACTGCAGATTTTTTTTGTTCAACAGAACACACTTCTATAATCTTATCAATATCAGTATAGGCTGAAGCAAAATTGCATAAGTAAAACACCAGCATTCTAGGCATCTTAATACTCGTTAACTAAAAGTTATCGTAATTATTTCTTATCTATTTTGTCATTCTGTGTTCGAGCCACAGTTTCTCCCTTTTCACTGTTGCCAAATGTAACAATAATATTACTTGGCTCCTCAGAAATCGGTTGGTCGGAAGCTAAAATCTACTGAAAATCTACCGCGAAAAGTTGACTACTGAACCCTAGGCTGGATTGGCGAAAATCTACCGAAAAAGTAGAAATCTACTGAATGTGGTAACGCTGGATGAAGTTTTGAAATTCAAAGTTGGTCAAGATGAGAAACCTTTTCCTAGAAAAGTCTGAATAGAGTATCTAAATACTCACGAATGGTCTGAATAATATATCTAGATTGAATTATCAACTGTTTTTCTCCATAAAATTCATTGAAATCATGTAGTGTGAAACCGAGAATATTGCTACATCTGAAGTTGACTGCAATAGGCACAAACACCCCTTTTTTGATCATCTTGAATGTGTTTCTTCTAAATGGGTTGGAACGAGAACTGAGGACAATCAAGATTTTTCACTTTTTCATCTATATGTCCAATGTCATTATGTGAAGTAATTATCGATTTTGTAATCCAATATCAATAAAGAATATTTCTCCTTCTAAAAATGATAATTTATGCATGAAATTCATGAAGGAAGGGTATGAATTGATGAATATATGTTGTTTCTAAATAGGAAGTACAAATAAAAATCCTAGAAATACATTGCCGTGAAGACAGCAGCTTTTGCGCGCAAGTTCAATGGAGATGACCGCTTTGGCAACGAATTGGAACGTGCGCGCAAAATCTGCTTTCTTCACGGCAGTGCTTTTCTAGGTTTTTGAGTTAAAATGGAAATAACTTCTATACGGATGGAAAAAATTTGACAAATTTTTTTAAAATATCTTCTGAAATTATACTCGTATCGAACTGAAATTTGGTTCCCTACTGTAAAATATGAAGCTTAAGGTGTGACCAATTTTTTTTTCAAATGTACTGGATAGTTTTCGGGAAAAAATTTTTTTTTTTAAAAATTTTTCGAAATTTACCGACAGCACGATCTCAACGGAATGTTGCTTTAAGTTGCGAATACTCATGTTCCAACTAACTGCCAAGTTCCGATTCAATCACTGCAGTGGTTCTCGAGGTATCATGGAAATAATTTCAAAACTGTTCGACCGATTTTGCCCATTAATGAACTTAACCATCGCATTTTGAAATGCAACCAACCCTGAAATTTTCAAGTCGATAAAACCCCCCGTAAGCACGTAATCGTGCTTACGGCCGGCCGGACAGGGTTGATTTTGACATCAGATTCATCATCAGTTAGTCCAACCTAGTCGTTTGAGGGCCGGTATTATAAAACTCAACTGGAAGTTATCTTTAACTTTAACTGACAGTTTTGACAGTTATGTCGTAACATAACTGTCAATACTGTCAGTTAACATTAGAGATAACTTCCAGTTAAGTTTTATAATACCGGCCCTTAGACCATTTTCGGCTCGAAATTCGAAAATAACAGATATTTCGACAAAGCGATAGCAGGCTATTCCCCTAGAACATGCGCGCAAAAGACAAAAAAGTTTCCTTACATGTATTTTTTTGCATTTTCTTTCTGTGGTCCAAATTTCTGTTATTTCCGAAATTTTTTTGAAAATTTCGTCTTTTCCAGAAACTATTCATCGTATTAGAAATGAAATTTGCTCACACCTTGTGTTTCATATTTCACAGCAGTTTTATGAATTTCAATTCCATACGACTTTAGTTTTCGGAGATATTTGGACAAATTTCGTGATTTTACGCGCTTCTTCTAGGGAACAGCTCGGTATCATTTCGTCACGATGTCTGTAAGTTTCGAATTTTGAGCTGATAATGGTCTCAAACGACTAGGTTGGACTCACTGATGAAGAATCCGTGGTCAAAATTGATTCTGTCCGTCCGGCCGTGTGCGCTGTAACTTTCGAAAAGAAGGACCTAGAGCCTTGAAATTTTCAGGTTAGGTTGAGATCCTGAATATCTCGGTTAAGTTCGTTAATGGGCCAAATCTGCTGAATGGTTTTTGTGCTACAGCTATTTGAAATTGATTTTTCGATAACTCGAAAAATATCTATCCGATCGAAATGAAACTTGGTTGGAATATGAACAGTGTCGATAAGAAGAATTATCCAGAAAAATTCGAAAAAAAAATTTTTTTTTTAAATTTTTTTTTTTAATTTTTATATTTCATTGAAATTTCACTGAAATTTCCGAGTCATCATTTCGCGATGTGAACAAGCTCGTCAAAGCTGCTGACTTCACGTCAGTGCTTTTCTAGGTTTTTTCTCGGTGTTGTTTCGGAATAACCCAAATAATACTGATTCAATCATGACGGAACTATGTAACTAATTCTAACTTTGTGTGAAAATCGTGATGACCGTGTCATTCGAAAAATTTGAAGGAAATTTCGATTTTTTCCCCACAAAACTCTGAACGAACCTTAAAGCTCAATTAAGTACTGGATTTCAATTCGATTCAATCTGTATTTTTGAAAATATTGGAAAAATACAACCTTTATAATTGGGGTCCAAACTTACACCACAAATATCGAGTTTCTGAGTTGTTTTTTCTGGAAGTTAATGTGATATTTGTTTTCACATATTAGATGTTTAAACGCTTTAAACTTTGCCATGTACGTAACATGTCATATTCACTCGCCCTTCCCATGTAGATTTACTCTATTTATCGTAGTTTCGTGATTGGGGATTTTTCCTTTAAACGAAAATGCAGTAATTTTCATGGAAAACCTTCAGAACATCACATTTCAAACATATAATTTCAATATTATATTTTTAAAAAAATGTTTGATCACCTAAAACTGAAAAATAAAAATGGGGATTTGCATTTAAAGGGATTTGTCATGAGTGCACGATATGGCAACGTCGAATTCAGCTTTCTCGGAAAGAAAATGACTTCAAATGTGTTACTTTGCTTAGGAAAATAGAGATAGCTATACTTCGATCTGGTTAGAGTAGAAGACAACGACCAAGGAATAGAAAAAGAAGAGCACAAACTGTCATACTGTCATATTACTGACAAATCGCAAACGGTTATTGTTTGGTTATATTGACAAAGAACACGTGTGTACCACAGAATAGGAATAAATATTTCATTATTCTATAGCAGAAAAAGCTATTCTACTAAACACCGTTGTCACTTCAAAACTTCAATTTTGAAACCTGATTTTGAATACTTTCTGAAGGTATTTTGGAAAAATGATGAATCAAACCCGTAATGATTATGTTTAAATTTGCATTTTCAGTAATAACCCAAATTCAGGAAAAACCCCCATTGTGACGTGAGGGGCGATCTACCGCTTTCCATGGAATTTTCACTACAATATTAACGAAAATTCACGAATTGTGAAGGTATGTGATAGCGAACATTTCGATTTTGTGTCGGAAAAGATTGAGAAAAACATAACAATATCATATTTCCTGTTACATGCAAGAGATTTTTTTTACTTGAATGATAAGCATGCTACCATTCTACCCAACTGTCTCTAATATTCTCATTTTTCCCGAAAATGTTCTTGGGCAACTAGGAACATCTAATATAGATATCGCTTTGAAAGAAGCGCTACAAACATTAAAACACTAAATTTAAACAGGATTGAAACAATGGAAAATTATCTTCTTGATATTATCCAAGTAGTCTTCAACCAATTCCAGAACACCATATATAAAACATCATAGTCGTTAGTTCTGGAGCGATGAGTCTTTTAATAATCATCATCAATATTTCAATTGATTTCGTGAAATAAAAAACTTTCGATATCGACAACTATTTACTTGAAATTTCCACAAGAATCAACTGATAAGTTCACTGCAGAGATTAATTTTCTTATTTTCCTGCTGTATATTGATTACTCTCCACCAGCTGTGTAGTAGTCCTGCTCCGCTAGAATTTTTTCAGATCTCAAGCTGATGCCTCTGACAGGAGGTTCCATTCCATGGACTAGACGGTAAACTTCTGAGTTCTGCAAATATCCCAGATTCTTCGGTGGTGGAGTGTACTTCAAAAAATTGATCCTGAAATGAAAAACATATTTGTAAGCGTATGTGTAGAAATAAGCAGAAATGTATATTTCAGTCATTTCAATATTCTCAATAATGGATATTCGTGTTCTGCCGGCCAGAGCCGGATCTAGGATTTTAGCGCCTCAAGAACTACATTATTTTCATAATCAATATGTTATCCTTAATATTTCGGTGATTTTTTTCACAAAATAATATTTAACGTGATATATGAATATTTAAAACATTAAATAAAATATCAAAGTGTCCGAGAAAATCATAGATCATTCAATAGACGACTTCGGCGCAAGTTGCCAACCCACAATTTTCTTCACAAATTTACTATCACTGGGGAACAGGAATTTCAGGACAAATTCGACATAATAAGATTCGCGTTATTTATAAATATCCGTAAACGATGCCTCGGCTCCTCAAACAAGATAATTCCTCCTAAATATAGGTTTTTGTTAGGCAGAAATTTAAGTTGTATATAATTCTTGATTTCATGTTTATAGTGTCAAGTTTATAAAGGATATGTTCTGCAAATCAACTTGGTTATTTCGGTTGCCGGTTTTCTGTTTTGTAAATATGAAATATTCAGTTGGTTCCTGAAAAAAAAAGGTTAATTAAGGAATTTGGTTGATGAAAGAGCAATCTTACTGCATAGACATATTAAACTCTCTGGACACGGCGTACGAATCCATTTCTGAAGAGTCGAATGGGGATAATGAACCAAGTGAGAGGTCCGAGAGAGAGATGGAATTGGAGCGGGCAGGCCATAGACAAGATACACGATTAAAATAACATGCGACTAGTGACAGGGACATGAAGGAAATCGGCCAATCAGAGAAAACACGGAATGGCGGTAATTTTGAACTTCACAACGTGAATGGACTGTTCTATATGGTGTGTCTTTGGTTCTGTGCAGTATTTTATCTCGAACTGATATTCCTCATTGATTTTGATCATCAGAGTGTAGCTTTCGAGTAATTATGGAAAAACAGATGATCAGCCGGCCATAACTCCAAAATATTAAGGGAGCATGATATATGTATAATGATTAACGAAACTTCGGACCAGTATTATAAAAATTATTTTGACCCCTAGAAGCAGTCGAGTCCCATTTTCAACCACAATCAAAATAGTTCTTCGGGGATTTAGTTCGTTAACGAACATAAAACCAAGACCGCAGACCTGCCAGGCGAACGGACAGAATCCAGTTTGATCACAAATTTTTCATCAGTAAGAAAATGTTTTACTCAAAAAATACTGACATTGTAACGGAAGGATATCGCGCTCTTCTTTCCAACAAAAAGCGCGCAAAAAATGAACAAATTCACAGTTATTCATGCAAGGTAAACTCATCTATATATGGAATTTCACGTTTTCCCCTTTTTTTATATCTCCTCGTACAATTAATGGCACAACAAGAATTCACCATTATTCGTTTGACAGTGAATCCGGTTTGAAATGAAAAGTCTTAAACTCTATTCAAAAACTTACGAAAACACAAAAAACGAAAACAACACGAAAATTATATCTTACATGCAGTCTTTATACTATAATTCAAAATCTGCTTTGAAATACTTCGGAAAAAACAAATGTGACTTTCAAACATAGACTCATAGTCTATGGCTTCAAACTGATCTGTCTTATTTTTGCCGTATTCTATGATGGTTTGGCCCGCCCTAGTTCCCTCTTTGTCGGCCCGCTTCCTCTCTCTTTAAGCCATGTCCATATAGTTTTATAGGTCTATGTCTTACTGTCACCAGAGCATAGACATATTGAGTCTATGCACCAGAACGACAATCAATTTTTCCATTGTTGATTGTTGTCTCTTCTATGTTCTATGGATCATAAAGTAAATCAAGATTGTTCTATGCAAAGGATATGTTACCTTAGAACATCGATTATCGTTCTGGTGACAGAAAGAATCGAATAAAATTGATCAAATTCCGGAATTAACTTTTTTTTCAGGAACCAACCGAATATTTCATATTTACGGAATGGAAAACCGGGAACCGAAATAACCAAGTTGATTTGCGGAATATATCCTATATAAATATAACACTATTAACATGGAATCAGGAATCTCAACTTAAATTTCAGCCAATCAGAGATGATCTTAACAAAACCCTATATTTGGAAGGAATTATCTTGTTTGAGGAGCCGAAGCATCTTTTACGGATATTTATGAATAACGCGAACCTCATCATGTCGAATTTGTCCTGAAATTACCGTTTCCCAGTGATAGTAAATTTGTGAAGAAAATTGTGGGTTGGCAACTTGGGCCGAAGTCGTCTATTGATTTATACGGACTTTCATAGAAAAGTCATTTTCGTTTTTTGCCGTATAGCTGTCTCTGAAAAACTAGAGATGAATCTACCATATTCTTTCTCAAGATGTTGATTTTAATTTTTAACTTCATTCCAGACAAATGAGCATTCTATTAATTATTGCACAACTAAATACGAAATTTCAATTCAATTCGATCCGTACTTATAGGAAAATATGATATCTCCGAAACCACTGGGCAGATTTTATCTATTAACCAACTCAGCTGACATTTGCAAACAGCACACCTACCTCATAAATTTGAAGTCTCTGAGTTACATCTTTAGAAAATCATCAAATATCGTGTTCACAGAAGGATGACAACCGAACAAAATATAATTTAACCAAGAATTACTCCAGATACAAAAAAAAAGTAGTAGACAGACTGGGGTGGGCTCATCTAGCCCTTTGGTCGTATCGGTTGGCGATCTCAAAAATTTTATACCAATTACCCACCTTAATTTTTATCACCCCTTAAATTTTTTCAGTGTTATTCTGATACACCCTTTGTAGAATGGTAACACACTTTTTGACACAGTTGCAACTTAGCATCTGATGAAACTACAATGTAGTGAAACTCGTCATGTGTTTATAATAAAGTAGGAATCAACTATATTTGTGTCTTTTAATGGGATAAAGACAATTATCAATAGTCGTATAAAAGGGAGAAAATTCTTTTCGTGAACCTACTTGTATACTTTTTTAGAGGTGTCGCACCATGGCCACTTGCGATTCCACTCGTCCACCTGTAAAGAAGTTCGTGTCATCAACCGAGTGAAATGATACGATGCCTACCCTTTCGTGTTTCCGACGATCACTTCGGAAAACGACTCTAACGTGTCGCAAATTTTCTCGTCGGTCATCTTCGGGTTTTTGACTTTCACCACCACGTCGTCCGGGTCCACCCATTTGCGACCACCCGGTAGGATTATCGGGCGTATGCCGCTCTTCTTCTTTCTGTCTTCTTCCTCTTGGATTGCCTAAACATAGCATTGTCTAAGAGGTATCAGTTTTGAGAAAAAAACTCTTTAAATCTGAACAATTTGAAAGGACTAGATAAACAGAGGAAAAAAGAAGAGTGTACTATGAGTATGTGTCACCCTGTATATTTATTTTGAGTTTGCTAGAATCTCAAAAATATTTAGACATATTCCCCTTAGTATTCTTTTAAACTTTTACGTCTATAGGTAAAATAATTTTAGGATTGCAACCCAGGTTTTCTGATTGTGGTCAATTTGAGGAGGTAACATCCTTAAAATACTAACTGACAGAGAAACTGCAACACCCAGAAGGAGCTGTTTAAATTTTGATAAAACATAGATAGTATAGCAAGTAGTAAATGTTTAAAATTTGGAGAAAAACAGAAAGGATTTACAATTTTTTTTCATTGAATTTGTTGATAATGTGTTCGTCCACCGCGGTTATCTATACACTTGCCAACACGTCTTGGCATTGATGCAAGAAGATGGTCTATTTCTTCTTGGGGGATACTATCCCAAGCTACCTGTACTTCATATTCTCAGAGCCGCCAAAGACCGTGACGACTAGGGTAATTTTCCGAGCCTCCTACCCATGATGTCCCAAACATGCTCTATGGGCGAAAGATCGGGGGATTTGGGTGGCCATGGCAAAAGATTCACATAGGTCGCTTCAAAAAAGTTTGAACCAACTCTGATAACATGAAGTCGAGATTTATCTTGCTGAAATATTGGATTCTCGAGTCGCTGTCATAAAGACTAAAGGTAATCTACTTGCATGTGCAATAGCCTCCATACTATAACGCCTACTTTCCGGTGTACATGACGCTAAAAATCAAAATGAGTGTCACGTCTTTCTCCCCGATGTCGTCTAACCCTTCTTCGGCCATCATGTGCACCCAAGGAGAATCGAGATTCATCAGAAAAGACGACCTGATGCCATTCCACATTCGAATGTTGTCGTTCTCACTGTAATCGTTACCGACGAGGCTCAACCGTAAGAGGTAACACAAGATGGGGTCGATGATGCTGCAGTCCAAAAGACCTTATACGGCGGTAAATCGTTCGGACAGTTACAGGATACCCTTGTTCTCCTAACCACTCAGCAGCTAAAGATCGAGATGTCGCAAATCGGTCTCTAATGGCCAAGTCTTAGATGTCGCTCTTGAACTTCGTTTGTGCCCCTTCGTTAATAATGTGTTTGTCCACCGCGGCTATCTATACACTCCCCAACATGTATTGGCATTGATGCGAGAAGATAGTCTATTTCTAGGATGCCCCAAACATGCTCTAAGGGCGAAAGATCGGGGGATCTGGGCGGCCATGGCAAAAGATTCACATAGGTCGCTGCAATAAAGTTTAAACTAACTCTGGCAACATGAGGTCGAGCATTATCTTGCAGAAATATTGGATTCTCGAGTCGGTTAAGGTAAGGGAGAACATATGGCTCAACTATTTCTTGAAGGTATCGCAGCGTTACCTCGTATGAAGACTAAAAGTGACCCACTTGCATGTGCAATAGCACCCTATACTATAACGGCTTCTGTCCGGTGTACATGACTCTCAACATCAAAATGAGTGTCACTTCTTTCTCCCCGACGTCGTCGACTCCTTCTTCGGCCATCATGTGCACCCAAGGGGAATTGAGATTCATCAGAAAAGACGATCTGATGCCATTCCACATTCCAATGTTGTCGTTCTCTGCACCACTGTAATCGTTGCCCGCGATGCTCAACCGTAAGAGGTAACACAAGATGGGGTCGATAATGCTGCAGTCCAAAAGACCTTATACGGCGGTAAACCGTTCGGACAGTTACAGGATGGCTTTGTTCTTCCTAACCACTCATCAGCCAAAAATCGAGTTGTCGCAAATCGGTCTCTATTGGCCATAAGTCTCAGACGTCGACCTTGAACTTCCTTTGTGCTCTTCGACGACCGATGCCTACACTTCTTCGATTTTGGACATTATCAAACTACGCTTGACGATATCTCATCACATTAGAGATTTCTGTTCGTACGGTTAGCGATTTCTCGAAATGACAACCCCGCCTCCCGTAGACCAATAATTCGACCTCTTTTAAATTCACTTAGCCGGCGATAAATTCCGCGAATACGTGCTCCAGGCACTTTAATAACAACTAAACATTGACTTTGGATCTCCTAGGACAGTAATACAGCAGTTTGAAAATATTACAGTATTACGAAACTCGGTCAATGGAAAAACGCTGCAAATTCCACACAAGGGTTTATTGATTTCTCATAAGTCATTAGTTTTTTTATAACACCATTTGCAGCGTTTTTCTTCATAACTCAGGGACCACTGGTCGGAAATCATCCGGGTGAAGATTTTTAGGTTGAGTTATGCAATCAACGTTGAGAGTTTCATAAAAATTCGGTGGTAAGTTTTCGAGATATATTTTTCCCCCCCTACCACTAGTTTTGAGCTTGGAGGATCAATCTCGAGCACACGATTTTTCTACCAAATTCTCTTTCAGATTCACTTAGCTGGCGATGAATTCCGCTGTAACGTATGTCAGACTAAACAGTCTGTATAATTATTATTTGAAGACGAGCAAGGTCCATAGAACCTCGCATCATCCATAAAACGTGCTCAGATAGATAACCTACTGATATTGAATTCCCACGTCTGTTGTCATAATATGCTTGTAAACAACTTGCCAAAACATATATAATATTTTGTTATTCTATTATGAAAACAGTGAGTAAGAACATGAAGCGGAGAATTCATTGATGTGTCGCCGTAATAATGACCTGTAGTAATTAAACCCTCTAACGAGTTCTTCGAGTGTTATTTCCAACCCTCTCCTGTACAAACCAACTGGACGAACCAAACCCCTAACCAGGGTATACCACACCGCGTAAACGTGCTATAGGCATTTTAACAACAACTAAACATCGACCTTGGATCTACTTAAACAGTTGGTTTGTTGTGAAATTCGAAAAAATGGCAAAAAACGACTACAATCTTTAAGTAACAAAAAATGATTTCATGAAAAAACCTTCACGATTTTTTCTCCATATTTAAATTATTTACTCCTTGCTATACTATCAATATTTTACCAATAAAATTTGAACAGAGCTCCTTCTCGGTGTTGCAGTTTCTTTGTCAGCTAGTATATCTCGGTCGCAAGCAAGAAGTAATACATTTTGTTTCCTAGGGGGACATTTTTTATACGGTTAGTTCCAATTAATTTGTGAACGTGATGACAGCAAACCCTAAAATCTTGAATGAGAAAGGGGGTTAAATGGCACCGTATTTTGGAGGTAAATCGATGGCCTTTTCAAAAATGCCTACGCTCGGCATTTTTTACTCGCTAGCTCTAGGGAAGCTCGCGTTATCATTTCGTCACAATGTCCATAATTTTCGAAATGGTCCTAAAAGAAGAATGCGTGGTCGAATTCAATTCTGTCCGTCCATCCGTATGTGCTCTAATTTTCGGAGGAAACGTCCTAGCAACTTGAAATTGTTAGGTTAAGTTTGTAGTCCGAATATCTCGGTTAAATTCGTTAATGGGTGAAATCGGTTGGATAGTTTCGGAGTCAGGCTCATTTAAAATTCTGAGGTTGATTCCTCGATATCTTAAGTACTGATTCGATCAGATTGAAACTTTGTGGATAGTCAATTTTGTTTGAAGTGCTAGAAATTTTTTGATGTAAATAATCATATTCATTTTCTGAGAATATTGGCGGTTGTTTTAGATGCTGAAATTATCTGTTTTGTTCCCCCACGAACAAGTTTTATACTTTTGTGGGTTTAAAATTTGTTTATTGGAGTGTGTATATGATTGTTATTTAGAAAGTGTTTTTATTTTGCTTCAATAAACATTATTATTATTATTATTATTAGTTTTTAATTACCAAAGCGCAACTTAGTGAAAAATTTCGTATGGATCTAGTTAAAAAATTTGAAAGATATTTTTCGAAAGTTTTCAATGTTTGTTGGAATTTTTTCTCAGAAAATATTGACTATATTTCAACGAAATTTGGCTCAAACCACAGAGTCAGTTTTGAACAACAATGTTTCAAATTTCGAAATTCGAAGAATCTAGAAAAGCACTGCCATAAAGGCAACAGCTTTTGCGCGCATGTTCAATTTAGATGACCGCTTCGGCAACGAATTTGAATATGCGCGCGAAAGCTGCTGCCTTTTGTTTTCGATAAATGACTGGTTTTCAATTCGATCTAATTTGTATTTTTGGAAATATTGGAAAAATAAAATTTTCAATGGGTATATCTACGGAATCATTGGGCGGATTTTACCCATTCACGAATTCAACCTTCGTAATTAACCCCAAAGAAGGTTTGTTCTAATGACACGATCATCACGAACTTTCGCATGAAGTTGTCTTTCAGCATCTCCAAACTAGCTGCGAAGTTTTATAAGGATTGAATCTGTATTTCTCGAGTTATACCGAAAAAAGCAAAATTTATAATCATATCGAACTGAAATTTGGCACACTGCTGTGATGAACCTCAAAGTCCGAGGGGAATTTTTTTCTGGTTATGATAAACGATTTTCGAAAGAAAATAAATTTTTTTTTAATTTACTGAGAGTATGATCCTGATGAAATTTGGCTTTGGCGCGTTGTTATACCCCACTTAATTGCCAACTTTGAATTCAATCGCTCAAGTAGTTTCTGAAATAAAAAATAAATAACTTCGAAATTTCCAGTGGCTATAACTCCGAAACTATTTGACCGATTTGGCCCATTAGCGAACTCAACCGCGGCATTCCGATGTGCGAACTAACCTACAAGCTTCAAGTCGCTAGCTGGCTTCGTTCGACAATTATCGTGCCCACGGCCGGCCGGACAGAATCGATTTTGACACCGGATTCGTCATCAGTTAGTCCAATCTAGTCGTTTGAGACCATTTTCGGCTCAAACATCGAAAATTACAGACATTTAGACAAAACGATAGGACCCTGTTCCCCTAGAACATGCGCGCAAAAAATATGCAAAATTTCGTTGTTTTTTTTGGAATTTCAAAAAATATTTCCGCAATATCTCAAGAAATACAAATGCAATCAGATTGAAACTCAAGTAACGTAAACAATTGAAGAATACCAACGCGCATCTAGGTGCAAAATTACGTGCTGATCTAGTACTTAGAATTCGATCAAGCGCCTAAAAGCTCCTGACCTCACGTCAGCGCTTTTCTAAAATTTTATTGGTAAGTACTTCTTCAATTTAATATCCAGAAAAAGTTAAGGGAATAACACAAAAATGCAACGATAAATTCGCTGTTATTCCAAAAAACGCTGCAAATTTTACACAAGGGTTTATTATTTTCTCAGTTTAATAACCCAATACCATTGATATCTCAAATCAATCGTATATATTATTTATAACTCATTGGTTTTTCACCAAACGAAAATAAATTCCATGAAGAAATTCATGTGAAATATTTAATCGATAATCGATCGTGTGAAAATATGAACAAAAACGTAAAAAAACCTATTTTAAATATTTGAGCCGAGCCTCGGCGTTTTCGACCTCAAGCTTATCGCTTCCAATTCCGATCCCGACTGACTTATGTCTGGAATTTTCAAATATCCCCAAGGATAAATCTTACATGCCTAAATATGTCTATGTTTATAATAACGCACAAAATCACTTGAAGGGCGAACCGCCTTAGCTCGCTCGAAAAGTGAGACCAATGCAGGTGGCCGCACAGGGCCGTATTCCCTAATTATCTGGGGACAAATCTGTCGAGTTACGACAATGAGATGGAGTTTTTATGTCCGACTGATCATCAGAATTATCAGTCCTGTCACCGATATAATCAATTACCGTATCCATGTTGTCTGTCTCATCTAAATATATTACCGAAATATGGTAGATAAACCTATTCACTAAGGTATCAACATATAACGAAAATTTTGCTGGAAAGAATTGAAGGAATCACTTTATAATTAAGCCTAGAGGATTGGAACCAATCGTATAAAATGTCAGATTTTGATGACACACTTTATAATCAATACTGCATCAACATTTGTTCGTCGATGATACATATTTGATTAGTCGTCTATCTCAAAACTTAAGAAACACACCCCGTATCAGATATTTTCAGTATCTGAAACAAGTCCGACACAATTTGATCGTAACAAATATACAAAGAAGATACACTTGTATATTACCAATTGATGTTTCGCTTGTTTTTCTTCTTCAATGCGTTGTTCTTCTATCTGTGCTTCTATTAGTTCTTCCTGACTAATTTCCTCAAATTTCTCTGATACTTCTTGCTCCTCGCAAATGTCAGACAATATGTCAGATTGAACATCTTCCATTTCTGCTGGATCGCTTGCTTCTCCTGCCAACTCTTCAGGGTTCCCTTCTGGAAATTAAATTTTTTGTGAAGATCAGAATATTTCTCCATTCCGACCTACACTATTTAGGATATAAATGGGGGTTTTTCGTTTACACGAAAATGCAGTAGTTTCCATGGAAAACCTTCAGAAAATCACATTTCAAACATATAATTTCAATATTATATTTTAAGAAAAATGTTTGATCACCTAAAACTGAAAAATAGAAATGGGTATTTGCATTTAGAGGGATTTGTCTTGAGTGCACGATATGGCAACGTCGAATTCACCTTTCTCGAAAAGAAAAGGACGTCAAATGTGTTACTTTGCTTAGGAAAACAGAGATAGCTATACTTCGGTCTGGTTTGAGTAGAAGACAACGACCAAGGAATAGAAAAAGAAGAGCACCGACTGTCATACTGGCATATTACTGACAAATCGCAAACGGAAATTGTTTGGTTATATTGACAAAGAACACGTGTGTACCATAGAATAGGAATAAATATTTCATTATTCTATAGCAGAAAAAGCTATTCTATTAAACACCGTTGTCACTTCGTGCATGCCTGGCAAATCCCAAACCCCAATTTTGAAATCTGATTTTGAATACTTTCTGAGGGTAATTTGGGAAAATGATGAATCAAACCCAGAATAATTATGTTCAAATTTGCTTTCGCAGTAATAACCCAAGTTCAGGAAAAACCCCCATTGATAGAATTTTCTAATTGAAATAAAGTAGAGTGAACCTTCATCAGTTCCTTTTCCTTGAGCATCTTCAGTTTCTGCACCTTCACAGTGTTTCTTCTCCTCATTTTCTTCCTCATTGTTCACTTCGTTTTCATCAGCACTTTCTGGGTTTGGTTTCTTATCGCCAACTATTTGTGCCAATTGCTGAGTAACAACAGCTAAAGTTTCTTGGATTGAAGATGGTAACTGGGAAAGTTCTTGAAGTTGCTTTTGTACTGCTTGTAACTGTTCTTCTAAGGAAAGTGTATCCTCTGGTAGAGCTGAAAATGTAAAATAAATATGTAAAAATTAAGGTTATTCCTCGCCGATGATTATCCCAAAAATCTTCGATGTTTGTTTTTGAGCCGGTTAAAATTTTAAAATGATTATAGCACTTACGATTTTCTATCTGAACATCAGTTATGAATTTTTCACTTTCAGTTGATTCATAATGAGTGTAGTCTCCAGTACCTTCTTCAATGTTTTCCAGTGTTCCTATCGAAGAAAATTTTCAAATTATAGAGATAAAAATCTAGAAAAGCACTGACGTGAGGTCAGGAACTTTTACGCGCTTGTTCGAATTCTATTTATTAGATCCACACGAAATTTTGCATCTCGTTGCATGTTGGCAATCTCCACCTGATTACGAAGTTTCAACCTGATTGCATTTGTACTTCTTGAGATATTGCGGAAAGAATGTTACAATGACAAATAACAACGAAATTTGGCACAATTTTTTACATCTCCAAGAGGAAATTTGGATCGTTGTTGTTGAATACTGACTCTAAGGTTTGTGCCAAATCCCATTGAAATCTCATCAATATATTCAGAGAAAAAAAAATTTTCAATAAAAATTTGAAAAATTTTCGAATGAAAAAAAAAGTTTCTTACAACTGGATACCCACGAAATTGCTCTAAGTTGCACGTTGGTATTTCAAAACTGTCCACGAAGTTTCAATTTGATCGAGTCAACACTTCATGAGATATCAAGGAACTAACCTCAAAATTTCAAATGGACCTAAATCCGAAACTATCCAACTGATCTCACCCATTAATGAACTTAGCTCGAGATATTTGAACTCCAAACCTAATATGACAATTTCAAGTAGCTAAGTCTTTTCCTTGGAAAGTTAGAGCACATACGGACATTCAAGATCATTTTCGGCTCAAAATTCGAAAATTACAGACATCGTGACGAAATGATAACGCGCTTCTCCCTAAAACAAACGCGTAAAAACAGCAATGGAAGGAAAATACTGCTTCTTCTATGAAACTAAGTTAAAAACCATCCATTTGTGGGAATTTACTTTGAGACCAATAATATGACCTTGATAAAATAAACTGGACTGACCTGAAACATATTCCTGTTGTTCTATATTTCCTATTTCCGTTCGTTCTTCTTCTTCCGCATCTTCTATGCTTATTTCTGTTTCTTCGGTAACGTGTTTTGTCACGCTTATTTCTAATTCCATTGGTCTTTCGTCTGTTTTCTGGTTTTCAGGATTGTCTTTTCGTTCCTCTACTTGTTCTTCTTGAACAGTTATTTCCTGCAAATTCTATTTATCAGTGCAACGATATTCGAAATATATAGACCTTACCTGTGGTTTGATTTCTTGTTTTTCTTTTTTGGGTTGCTTAGTTATGATGACTCTGTACCGTTCAGACTGAAAAAATTAATTGGAATTAGGTAATGTGCCTTAAAAAGGCTTCTCTTATCTCACCTTTGGAATTGTTGGAGCCTGATTTTTAGGTGTTGGCTTTGGGTTGTTAGGTTTCTGCAGGAATGTCGTCCACTTTTTTCCTGAATCTTGGCTTCCTTGTAGCTGATACTTATTGCTTTGATTTTCTTTTTGTACTTGATTATAACTTGTAGTTTTGTTATTATCTATTATCATAGTCACTCCAAATTCCCTTGAAGTGGAAAAATTGGGAAAACTGAACTCAAACAAACATAAAGCAACAGCACGTTAC
Organism: Myrrha octodecimguttata; assembly: GCA_958510865.1. Taxonomy (NCBI): domain Eukaryota; kingdom Metazoa; phylum Arthropoda; class Insecta; order Coleoptera; family Coccinellidae; genus Myrrha; species Myrrha octodecimguttata. Next base: position 77,766,948 of record OY294057.1, read on the forward strand.
TTACTTCTTGAGTCCGAACTCTTCAAGCTCTAGAAGAAATAATGTTTATTGAATTTCATTCAATTCATGTACAACAAACAACATGATAACTCGAATAAGTCAAACAGATTGGAAATAAATGATTATTTGACTGCTCTTTTAGCGGTAAATTAAAATATCGCGTGCATTTTGGAACACTCTTCAGACAAAGAGGACCTATCTGTATAAATATAAAGGGTGTTTCAAATTGCGCGGTTTTATTTAAGAATAAGTAAATATAGATGGCGCTCTGAATTCGTCTGGGTATTTTCATTTTGACATTTAAGAAGTGTGATGTATGACATTTATAAAAGTGGCTCCGCTTGTTGAATTATTTTATGATAATCAGCGTTCTGTGAAAAGTGGTTTTATAAAATGACGTGAATTTTTGGTTCACATAATCGTCCATCTCAAAGCACTATTGGGAACTTCTGCGAAGATGCCAGCGCCCTAACGGATAAATTTGGAACCTGTCCAAGCTAGTAGTTTTATGTAAACAAACCTTAGAAATGTGGTGGAGAACGAATATTTATTGAGCAGAGCTTGAACATTTAAAGAAATTATTATAATTTTGTGTAAGATTCCTTGAGAAGGAACTTCTCGTTTGGATCACGATATAAAATCGTACTTTGAATCGTTCCTGGAGGATAATTTCGGTGATCTTTCAGTGTATGTTGCTTGGTGGATCGAAAAGAACCAATATTTAAGTTTACTTGAATTTCTGGAAAAATAGGCACCTCAATAAGTAGTTTAAGGACTCTTATTTATGTGAAGAAGTGCTGAATGCAGTCTATATTATGTGCTAAATCTAGAATCAGTCCAAATGATATGACTTGTTCTTTGTTTACAAACGAGTGAATCAATAAAATGAAAACAGATTTTCTGTTTTAGTTCTTTTGCATTGTATTTCTAAAGAAAAGAAAACAGATAGACATATAATTGATTTCATTTTCAAATTACAGCAGCTCAAGATACACATACGAAATGAAAAATATCACAGCTGGTTCAACCTACCTATATATAGAAATGAAAAGTATTAATGTATTTATATGAATAACTTCAGCTATTATCAACTTCAACAGTATATCTAATTTTTGTCAGGTTTTCAACCAGATCACTCTTTTAGAATATGATTTTGTGTAATATGTGAATTAGGTAGCTGCAGAAATGCTCGGTTGTTTCTCTACAGCATTTTAAAAATTCTCTTACTTTCATTTACACCTGAAAACATCATGACATGAGGTGCTTTCGAAATGAATACATTGAAGGTAATTTACCTTTATGAAAATAAACATCTTCAGAGAAATGCAGTGAGCATACTTTCATGTATTTCGTGACCTGTTTTCCAATCTTCAATTTCTATAGCTCGCCTTTCTTTTATCATTGAGTTCCCTGCTAAATACTGTTTCCAAATTAACTTTACTTTCATTTGGCTTTGGAAAAAATGAAAACAAGAGGCACTAAATGATCCTTTCTTCTTAGACCATGAAAAACATTGACTTGAGGCACACAACAATAGTCATTTCGGGAGGATGCCATTTCGAATTAATACAATCGGAAAGAAAGGAATCGATTGATGAATATTACAAACACTTTCGGTATACCAAAATTTCAACTCGGAGAAAAACACAAAAGCTCGAAAATGAACTCCAAAAGTAAGCAAATTACGTTAGAATAACAGGCACGTCGAAAAACTACTAGCTTGGAAGTGTTCGAATTTCTATCGCCAGAGGGCGTATCGCTTAGCAGTAGTTGCGAATTGGTCGAATTATTAAAAAATTTCAAGAATCCGGTTCGGTGGAAGATCAAAAAAGTGAAAAATACAGTCGTAGCGGTAGTTCACAAGAAAATATGGTTTTGGTTCATGAAAGTGTTGCTGAAGACCCTGGAATGTCCATTAGACGACGTTCACAACAAGTTGGACTTAGTGGGTTCACAACATGGCGTACCTATTTTACACAAGGATTTAGCTCTGTAGGCATATTTTGTTTCGAATACCACAGGAACAAAAGCCATTAGATCATTTAAAACGTCGTTCATTTGTCAATTTCATCAATTAACAACCAGCTGATTTTTCTCAAAAAATCATGATTTCCGATGAGGCACATTTTCAACTTGATGGCTTCGTTAATAAATAAAATTATCTTATCTGGGGTGAGGAAAATCCACAAATTTTTCATGAGAAACCTATGCATCCTAAACGAATCACTGTTTCGTATGCATTATAGTCAGGTGGTGTAATTGGATCTTACTTTTTTGAAAATGCTGCTGGTTAATCTGTAACTGTCAATGGTGATCGACACCGTCGGATGATAATCGAATTTTCGTGGCCTGAATTAATGAATATTGATCTAGAGGACATTTGGTTTCAACAGCATGGCGCTACACCTCACTTTGCAAATGACACCATTGATTTATTGAGACAAAAATTTCCTGGACGAATATTCTCCATAAACGGAGGTTTCAATTGGCCACCAAGATCATGTGATTTGACACCAATGGACTATTTTCTTTGGGGTTATGTGAACAGCAAGGTCTTCAAGAATAATCCACAATCGATTCCTGAACTAAAAGATGAAATTATTCTTGTCATTAGTGAGTTAGAGCCTCAATCATGTCAAAATGTTATTAAAAATTTTAACAAAAGAGTGGACGTCTGTAGAGCTGCAAGAGGAGGCCATTTGACAGATATTATTTTTCGTATATAAATGTCATAACTGATACTTCAATTACCAATAAAAAGTTTCCGAAAATGATTGCGAATTATGTGTTTTATTTATTCTTTAAAAAAAGCGCAATTTGAAACACCCTTTACATATCATACCTTCTTCTTCCTTTATAGTTGTACTCCTTTCAACTGCTTGGCGTAATATATTGGCTATTTCTGAATTATTTTCTTCCTCCTTTGAAATAACAGTTGATTAGAGTTCTTCTTAAGTAACTGAAGGAAACATACTCACGTTTAAAGACGCTAAAATTAAATTTTCTAGATCCACTCTGAAAAAGATAAATAAACTTCAATGATACTGAAGTATGTACCAGGACGGTATCATTGTGAAATTAAATACCTCTTTTTCATCTAGAAAAGCACTGACTTGAAGTCAGCATCAGCTTTTGCGCATATATTCAAATTCGAGGTCATAATTATTATTAATTAATTATTATTATCTTGATGAAATTCTGCCTTCAAGCTGTCATTTTCCAATTAAATACTAGATTTCAATTTCATCTCCGATTTTTGGCAGCAATTTTGTTTTATTCCGGTGAAATCTTTTTGTCCCAATTTTTCGAGCTTTATTGCAGGCTGATGAATAGTTTTCGAAGAAACAAATTTTTTCCAACAAAAACTGGAAAATTTTTTTTAAATTTCATCCTCACGAAATTCTGCTCAACAGCTGCTTACAGTATAGTTCTAGAGATATCAAGGAAATATTCTCAAAATTTCAAATAGCCACGAAATTTGACATATTTTTTCCAGTATCTCAGAAAATGAATATCGGATAGAACTGATGAGAAAACTGAAGCACTTTTGTCGAATTTGACTTCAAAGCCTGTGCCAAATTTCATTGAAATATGATGAATAGATATCGCGAAAAAATGTTTTTCTATGAAAATAAGAAACTTCTTCGGAACCAATTTCTTTTAAATTTTACGGATTCCATCCTCACAAAATTCTGCATTGCACCTCAGTATTCTACAACTAGTTTTGATCTGATCGATTCATCATTTTTTGAGATAATGAGAAAAGAAACTCGAAATTTTCAATTGAAAAATTTTAAACATTTTTTTTCAAAATCTCCAAAATGAAAATTGGATCCAATCGATATTTCAAACACTATCGTTGAATTTTAACACAGAGGTCTACGTCGGGTTTTTTCAAAAAAAATCAGGAAAACTATTAAGGAAACCTTTTTTCAAGTTTCCTAACCACTCTAACAAGTGGGTCCTCGAAAAATTCTGAACTAAGTACAAAGTTGTGAGTTGCTATACTTCAACTTATTTCGAAACTTCAAACTGATCCAATCCTTTAATTCTTGAGATATTGAGGAACTAACCTCAAAATTTCAAATGCAACCGACATATTCGAACCACGAAGGTAATTCGAAAATTTTTGATTTTCAAAAATTCACCAAATTAAAATTTTATTTTTTCGGAATTTATCTTAGAGATTTCCATGAAATTTGCCAATTTCAACTCTATACGACATTTATTTTGTGAATATCGGAAAAATAAATTGTCCAATTTCGATTTGGCAACGAAATTCAACAAGTGCGTTTAAGCTCCTGACCTCACGTCTATGCTTTTCCAGAAATTTCCTAAAAATATAGAAATTTTTCACAAATCACTTACCTTCTTATTGTGAATAAAAGTTCATTTTCCGCGGACAATATGACCTGATTGACCTCAGCATGCGTTAATCCAGAAGTGGGCACATTATTGACACGTTCCACTACAACGTCCTCTTCTAACCCAGCCTGTTCAGCAACACTTCCTTCAACAACCTACAACGACGTTTTGCCAAAAAATAAATACCAAAAAAATCAACCGTTCAACCACTGGCGCAAAATTTGTGCCAGATATTGTGACCTTGACATTTATGCCCCCTGCAAAATCCAAAATTCCCCTCACCTTGGAAACTATGATTGGCAGATGGGAGTCCGACCCCCCAATAAGTCGAAAACCCCAAGACACCCCTGAATGGGGTCTTTTCAGGAAGATTTCCTCTGTCATTTTCGCGGAAATCGTGGAAATTCGTTGTTACACATCGAACGCAATTGAGATGACTGGCCCCCCATTGATTTGACGCTAAATCGGAGCGCACTCTTGATATGCGAATTATTTATTGTCGATCGATTTCGTCTCAGCATACTGACATTATTCGATTGTTTATTTTAATCTGCATCGGCTGATTTCTTGGCCAACTGTCAATTTTGGATACGTCGAATTGAATACTCAATTACTTAATTGTGTTGCACGTGTATCTACTTCAGGCTTTTCAGCGAAAATACAGCGAAATCTGACGAATAGTTTCTGAAGTATGAAATTTTTAGAATTTAAGAAAAGCATGGACGTTAAATCAGGAGCTTTTACTGGTTTATTCTCTGTTTTTTTTTGTGTTTACACTTCCAATATCAAAAATGAATTAATAAGAATTAAAAAAAATACATTATCTAGAGAAAACGAACATAATTCTGCAAATCTTATCTTTATTGCCTGATGAAAAAAAAAATTTTTTTTAATTTTTCAATTGATAAACTTCATATTGCTACTGTACATCCAAGTCTCATTTCGATTAGATGAATATTTTTCGAGTTATTGAAAAATCAAAATTCCAAATGGCTGTAGCACAAACATTTCGGCAGATTTGGCCCATTAACGAACTCAACCGAGATAGTGCGCTGTAACTTTCTTTCGAAAGTTATAGCGCACACGGCCAGACGGCCGGACGGACAGAATCAATTTTGAGCACGGATTCTTCATCATTGAGTCCAACCTAGTCTTTTAAGACCAATTTCAGCTCAAAATTAAAAAGTTACAGACTTCGTGACGAAATGATAACGCGTTCTACCACAGAACAAGCGCGTAAGAAATAAATCGTTCAAAAATGTGCTCTCTTCTAAACCGTATTTTTGCGAGCATGTTCTAGGGGAACAGCGTGCTATCGTTTTGTACAAATGTCTGTAATTTTCGATGATTGAGTCGAAAATGGTGTTTAACGACTAGGTTGAACTCACTGATGACGAATCCGGTGTCAAAATCGATATCAGGCGTACGGAGGATTCTATCAACACGAAAATTTCAGGAAGGGTTGCATTTCAAAACACGAAGGTTAAGTTCGCTAATGAGCCGAATCGGCCAGATAGTTTCGGAGTTATAGCCATTTGAATTTTTAAAGTTAATTCCCTCATATTTCGAAAACTACTGAAGCGCTTGGATTGAAACTTAGCAGTTAGTTGGAGCATAACCACGTGCAACTTTAAGCGGAATTTCGTTGAAATCGTATGGTTACTAAATAATAAAAAAAATTTCAAAATTTTTCTCGAAAATTTTTTTGTTCTGAAACTATTGTTCATATTCGGGAAAAATTTCAGTTATACCTTGGACTTCATATTTCACAGCATTGTATAAAATTTCAATTCGATGCGGCTATTAGTTTCGGAGATATAGGGAAAAAAATTGTAGAATTTCCTAGTTTTCTTCTCGATATCGTTGTTTTTTTCGGTATAACTCAAGAAATACTGATTCAATCTCGATGAAACTTGGCAGCTAGTTCGAAGATGTTGATGGACAACATTTTGCGAAATTTCGTGATGATCGTGTAATTAGAACAATTTGAAAAAAAATTTCACATTTTTTTTTTCAAATATTCAATATTCTGTGATCTTCCCGTCAAATTATTCTCATTAAATTCTGTGTGAACCTTCAAACTTTAATTTTTCGATGAAGTACTGCATTTCAATTCAATCTAATTTGTATTCTCGGAAATACTGGGAAAATTAAATTTTGAATGGGTATATCTACGGAATCATTGGGTGGATTTTACCCATTCACGAATTCGGCCTTCGTGTTTACGGGCCGACCCTAAACACAATTACTTCCGGAAGAAACGACTTAGAAACTCGATATTTGTAGAGTAGGTTTGGGGCTTAATTACGAAGGTCGAATTCGTGAATGGGCAAAATCCGCCTGATGATTCCGTAGATATATTTTATTTTTCCAATATTTCCAAAAGTACAGATTAGATCGAATCGAAATCCAGTAATTCATCGGAAAAAACCTAGAAATGCACCTTGGTGAAGGCAGCACGTTTTGCGCGCATGTTCAAGTTCGTTGCCGAAGCGATCTTCTACATTGAACATGCGCGCAAAAGCTGCCACCTTCACGGCAGTGCTTTTCTAGATTATTCAAAAAATACTTCATTCGACACTTGCGTGAGTTCTTTTTGAGTGAGAAATGGTAAAGATACCTAGAGATCGCTATAATTACAATAAAACATCATCATTCAATTCATCGAATTTATTCAGTTCAATAATAAATAAAACATTGTTGTCCATGATAATTTAAACTAAAATGTTCACCTTCTGTACCAACATATTTGACTCGTTGTTGAAATTCCTCACAGTATTGCCTTCAACTTTACAAAAGTTGAAGCTGAGCAAATCTTTCATTCGAAATTTTAACATCGAGTTGAATCAAAAAAATAAATAAGTTAAGGAAACGTAAAAATTCTCATTAAGGATTGGCTAACAATATTTCAGCTTCCCCAGTATTTTTTGATTTCTGGCTTTCAATTTCAACAGCTTTCCTGTCAACCTTTTCTTCAGTCACAGGCTTGACAGAATTCGACTGTTCACTGCTTGATTGCTGATTGTTCTGTAAGAATTGTGATGCAGCATTCACGGGATTGCTCACTGCAGAAACGAAGTTACTAGTACCAGTTTGAGGGTTCAATTGGGAAACTCCATTTGTAAATTGGTTCGTTAAAGTCGATTGTATGCCATTTCCGGACTGCGGATTCGATGGAATGACTTGGTTCAATTGATTTACGTTCACTTGTTGATTTTGCGTATCAATCAAGTTCAATGGGTTATTGGACCCCGCAGGGTTCTGTATTTGGTTCGTTGAACTCTGAATTTGGTTGATAACGTTAGACTGGAATTGATCTCCTATATTCTGGAGAGGATTTTGAGAATTTTGATTCAACTGTTGACCTATGACAGGCACTTGGTTAATGTTCAAATTAGAGACATTGGTTTGGAAGTTGGAGCCACTATCATTGTTCTGTTGAAGATTTCCACTCAATTGCTGTCCAATATTTTGGGCTTGGCTTGCAAAGTTCTGGGGATTCTGGAAAGCTTCACTGATCTGTTGTACAGGGTTCTGTGACCCTGACGGTAGGTTTCCACTTATTTGTTGTCCGATATTCTGAGCTTGAGTGGCGAAGTTCTGTGGTTTCTGGAAACTTTCACCGATTTGTTGAAACTGGTTTCCTCCAGAAATCTGTTGTCCGATGTTCTGCGCTTGGCTAGCGAAATTCTGAGGATTCTGGAAACCTTCTGTGATTTGTGCGATCTGGTTGTTACCAGAACTTCCTGGTATTATCTGTTGTCCAACGTTTTGAGCCTGGTTGACGAAGTTTTGTTGTCCAGTGTTTTGGAACTGTTGAAGAAGGTTGGTGCCATTCGGGCCGGGAATTTGGAATTGTTGTATTCCTTGTTGTATTATATTTGGAGCAGATGTGGTACCTTCAGAATACTGGGTGGCAACAGTGCTCGATACTTGGTTCTGGTTCAAAACACCCCCGATAATGTTTCCGAAGTTCTCGAAGAAGTTTGGTGGTCTGTTCTCTACCCCGTTGTCTCCAGAAGCTCCTGGAGGTTTGGTGCTCTGTCCAAACATACTACTGATAGCATTTCCTATATTGTTGATTATTTGATTTCCAGGAGCAGAAGTTGATGAGGTTATAACACCAGTGTCTCCTTGTGCGTTTGAAGGTTTCTCAGTAGATGGATTTAATGTATTGAAGAAGTTGCTGATGGCACCTTGAAATATATTTGGTGGGGATGATGCCCCTGTGTCCTCTTGTCCTGGCTTGTTTCCCTGGTTGTTGTTATTGTTGTTGTTGTTGAATACACTGACTAACTGCTGGAAGATTCCAGGTGCTTTCGTGGAAGTTACGACGCCAGTATCTCCTAATACGGTATTTGAAGTTGTACTTTCTTGGTTATTGCTGTTATTGTTGTTGTTATTCGTCAGGTTACTGAATGCCTGGCCCACACCTGAAAGAATCGGTTTTACATGAGGAACTGGAAATTTATTGCAATATGGCAATTTGTAGGAAGATTTGAAACTCATCAATATAAACTATTCTTTCGAAAATTATCCCGAACCTATCGTAAAAATTTCAATTTGCCAGGTAATTTCCTTCGGATCTAAGATTTTTTTGGCTGGCGTTTGATTCTCCGTGGGAAAGTTTCATATTTATTGTTCAAGTTCGTTTTCAACTCGAAATTCGCAAATTATGGACTTTCGGCCGAATGATAACGCCCTTACTTCCCAGAATGAGCGCCCAAAATTTTTCTCTTCAAATTCAACACCTTGTCAACCAACAGACCATCAGAATATACAGGGTTTTGATTAAGTGTACGTTGGCAAACTTCGGGAGGAGATTCTTCGGATGATTTCAGTACAAAAAGTTCTGACAGTTTCGTTTTAATCGCAGAGTGATCAAATGTCATTTCCCTATGATACCGAATAAAACACAATTTCTTCCGAAAGAAACGACTTAAAGAGTTGATATTTGTTGAGTTTGGACCTCAATTTCTAGGGACGAATTCGTGAACGGGTAAAATCCACTCATTGATCCTGTGAATCTACCCATTCAAAATGTTATTTTTCAATTTGTCTAAGATTTTTCCAATATTTCCACAAATACAGATCGGAATCATATCGAAATCTAATACTCAGTTGAAAAGTACTGCCGTGAAGTCAGTAGCTTTTGCGCGCATGTTCAAATTCGTTGGCAAAGCGATCATTGCCTCAAAATATTGACTAAACCAAACGCTCCTTCACTTCCTGAGGGCAAGATTTGATAATTTTTTTTCATGAAATTATTTGCCCAATATTTGCAAAAAAACATATGTAATCGAATTGATTTCTAGTTCATGATTGGAAGATGATAGCTCCTAAGTTGTTTCTTTCGTAAGGCCGCCCTGAACACAATAACTTACGGAAGAAACGACTTAGAAACTCGATATTTGTAAAGAAGGCTTAGGGCTTCATTATGAAGGTCGACTTCATGAATGGGTGAAAACCGCACAATGATTCTGTAGATTTACCCATTCAAAATTTTATTTTACCAATATTTCCAAAAATACAGATAAGTTCGAATTGAAATCCAGTACTTTATCGAAAAAAACCTAGAAAAGCACTGAGGTGAAGCCAGCAGATTTCGCGCACATGTTCCAACGATATCACCAAGAGTGAACATGCGTGCTGACTTCACGTCAGTGCTGTGCTTCATTTAAGAAAAATTCGGAAAAAAAATTATTTTTGAATAATTTTCATCAAACTATACTATTATCACGAAACTTTGCAAGAGGTTATGGTGCATCTATATTTTTCAACTAGCTACCAAATTTCATCTTGATTGGATCAGTGTTAGAATACTGAGAGAATAACTTTGAAATCTCAATCTGTATAGCTCCAAAACCGTTTGTCAGATTTTTCTCATCAACACCCATTGAATTAGAACCGATCTCTCTTGAATTATCTATAAAAGCACTGACATGAGGTCAGGACCTTTCACACGCTTGTTCAAATTCCATCTATTAGATCAACACGAAATTTTGCACCTAGTTGTCACTATTTTTTTTCCTTATATCTCTGAAAGTAAATATCAGATCCAATTGAAATTTAAAACATTGTTGTTAAATACTGACTTCAAGGTTTCTGCCAAATTCCATTGAAATCTAATTAATATTTTCAGAGAAAAAAATTTCAAAAAGCACTGCCGTGAAGGCAGCAACTTTTGCGCGCATGTTCAATGTAGATGACCGCTTCAGCAACGAATTTGAACGTGCGCGCGTACCAAATTTCAGTTCGATACGATCATAAGTTCTGGAGATATCGGGAAAAAATATGTCAAATTTCGAGGTTTTCTTCTCGATATCGTTGATTTTTTCGGTATTACTCGAGAAATACTGATTCAGTCCTGATTAAACTTCACAGCTAGTTTTAAGATGCTAAAAGACAACTTTATGCAAAATTTCGTGATAATCGTGTTATTAGAACAATTTGAAAAAAAAAATTTATATGATTTTCTCATCATATCATCCTCATTAAATTCTGTATGAAACTTCGAACTGTTATTTTCGATGAAGTAATGAATTTCAATTCGATCTGATCTGTATTTTTGGAAACATTGGAAAAATAAAATTTTGATTGGGTATATCTACGGAATCATTGGGCGGATTTTACCCATTCACGAATTCGACCTTCGTAATTAAGCCCCAAACCTACTCTACAAATATCGAGTTTCTAAGTCGTTTCTTCCGGAAGTTATTGTGTTTACGGTCAGCCTAACGCCCGACTGCGTAAACACAATAACTTCCGAAAGAAACAACTTAGAAACTCGATATTTGTAGAGAAGGTTTGGACCTCAATTACGAAGGCCGAATTCGTGAATGGGTAAAATCCACCCAATGATTCCGTAGATATACCCAATCAAAATTTTATTTTTCCAATATTTCCAAAAATACAGACCAGATCGAATTGAAATCCAGTACTTCATCGAAAACAGTTCGAAGTTTCATACAGAATTTAATGAGGATGATATGATGAAAAAATCATATAAATTTTTTTTTTCAAATTGTTCTAATAACCCGATTATCACGAAATTTTGCACAAAGTTGTCTTTCAGCATCTTAAAACTAGCTGTGAAGTTTAATCAGGACTGAATCAGTATTTCTCGAGTAATACCAAAAAAATCAACGATATCGAGAAGAAAACCTCGAAATTTGACATATTTTTTCCCGATATCTCCAAAACTTATGATCGTATCGAGCTGAAATTTGGTACACTGCTGTGAAATTAGAAGGTCAAAGTGTGAGTATAATTTTTTTGGATATGATGAATGGTTTCCGAAAAAAAAATTTTTTTGTAAAAAAATTTCGAAAAAAATTTTTTTTTTAATTTATTGACAATATGATCTTGACGAAATTTGGCTCAAAGTTGCGCGTCGTTATACTCCACCAAACTGCCAAGTTTGAATCCAATCGCTCAAGTAGTTTCTGAAATAAAAAATAAATAACTTCAAAACTTCAAATGCCTATAACTCCGAAACTATTCGATCGATTTGGCCCATTAACGAACTTAACCGCGGCATTCCAATGCGCGACCTACCCTGAAAGTTTCAAGTCGCTAGCTCACTTCGTTCGACAGTTATCGTGTCTACGGCCGGCCAACCGGCCGGCCGGCCGGCCGGCCGGACAGAATCGATTTTGACACCGGATTCATCATCAGTGAGTCCAACCTAGTCGATTGAGACCATTTTCGGCTCAATCATCCAAAATTACAGACATTTGATCAAAACGATAGCACGCTGTTCCCCTAGAACATGCGCGCAAAAATATATTTTATATAAAAATTTTCGAATGAAAATTTTTTTGAAATTTTCTAACAACTGGATCCACATGCTCTGAGTTGCGCGTTGGTATTTCAAAACTGTTCACGATGTTTCATTTTGATCTAGTCAATACTTCATGAGATATTAAGGAATTAACCTCAAAATTTCAATTGGGCCTAACTCCGAAATTATCCAACCGTTTCCACCCATTAACGGACTTAGCCGAGATATTTGAACTACAAACCTAATATGAAAATTTTGGGTCGCTAAGTCTTCTCATTCGAAAGTTAGAGCACATACGGACGGACGGACAGAATTTAATTTGACCATGAATTCTTCCTCAGGGAGTTCAACCCAATCGTTTAAGACCATCTTCGGCTCAAAATTCGAAAATAACAGACATCGTGACGAAATGATAACGCGTTGTACCCTAGAACAAACGCGTAAAAATGATTCATAATTTCTGATGAAACGGAAATCAATTGAAACCCTCATTGAAACGCTACAAGTTTCTTCCTATAATAATTATTTGTTCATGTGTACTTCCTAGTTGAAAATTTTGTAAAACTTATCTCTTCGATTCTAACTTCCTATTCAGTATGTTTTTTTTTGAGCTGACCTCCAAATACCCCATTGTTCGGCTTGTTATTATCAATATACCTTACGGCATATGATTGACCATAATCCTCCGTAAAATATTCTATAGTCGAGATTCTTTTACCGCTACTCGAAACAAGTTCGGAGGACCAGTCAAAAGATTTCATCTTTTCATGGTGAATGTTTAGATAACGGTTCTACAGCATGTTGTCTGTCAGATGAAACCATTCAAATAATAATTAATGATGCATTCTAAAATGTGCTTCACGATTCGATAAACGGTAAAATTTATACAGGGTGTTTCTAAATTGATGCGTAAAATTTCAATGGATGATTCTTTAGCAAAAATTAAGGGGGATCTTTCATATAACTTTTTAGTCTACACCCTTTCCCCTCTAAGTTACAGCCCTATAAAATTAGGTAAAATTTTTTTTATGTTTCATATCCACTTTGGAAAGATTTAGAAGAATGAAATTTGGCAGATAACTGATGCTAATAAAATTTGAGTGTTTTTGGTACTTTAAAATATAATCGCAAGGGGCTGAAAGAAACAACCCCTATAATATTTTGCATCAGAACTTTTTAATGTGCCTATATTCTCCTATATAGAAAATTGTTTCAAAAAGACAGAAACAGTTTGAAACTTTCTAATGCATTGACTTTTTAAAATAAAGTTGTTAGTTTGATCATAAAAAATAAAATACTGCTCGGACTCTCTTAACATTTCGAAATTTATTATTATTTTTGCAACTGAAATTTTGTCCACGTTATTATTAGATTTTTTGTAATTTGTTTATTGTTATTAGTAGTACAATTATTGTTCGCGCTCTAATTTACAATATTCTTTAACTAAATAAAAAATGCCATTCTTTCAATAAAGTATTTAGTTGTGAAAAATGTTTGAAGTTATAATAAAACTGTTGAGGAATTCGAAAAAATTAGGACAATAAAACTATTTGTCATATGACTTCATTTGACAGCAGCTCACATGATTTTTTTATAAATGATAAACTCTGTGAATTTATGGGAAAAGATTCTGAGCAGTATTTTATTTTTTCGTTATCAAACTAACAACTTTATGATAAAAGTCTGGACATAAAAATTGCAGCTTGTTTCTGACTTTTTTAATAAGTTTTTCAGATAGGAATATATAGGCGCATTAAAAAGTTCTGATGCAAAGTATTATAGGGGTTGTTTTTTCAGCCCCTTGTGATTACATTTCAGGGTAACAAAACACTCAAAACGTGCCATTTTATTAGCATCAGTTATCTGCCAAATTTTATTCTTCTGAATTTTTCCCAGGTGGATGGATATATTGAATGAGGAGAGTTTTTTTATACTTGATTTCAAAGGGCTGAAACTTGGAGGGAAAAGGATGTTGCACAAAATGTTACATACATTTTTGGTAAAGGATCAACCTCTGAAATCTTTCGCATCAATTCAGAAACACCCTGTATTTTAAAATGTTGGTTGTTCTATCAGAGAAAAGAGTAGATCGATCTATTATCAGAAAAGAAATTTGGAGTGGACCATACGGTCAAAAGGCTTGAGAAGATTGTAAACAGCCAGAGGAAGATTCAACGGTACATTTGGTAGAACGACATTATTCAGTAAACATGAAGATTGGAAGCAAATATGTGGCTTGTTTAATGATGAATTGATGATAAAATATGGAAATGAATGTTAATTTTTTTTTTGTAATTTTTGTATAAATTATAGTTCGTCAGGTTGAAATCTGGGTCAAAATTTGCAGGAGAATATATTTTATACGCTTTCGTTCTAGAAAACAAGTTTGTGTCCGAATTTTGCTCAAAAATCTGTTATTATTGAAATTTACGGTAGTTCACGGTCACACTAGCTTCATAAAAAAACAACTTGGAAACTCGATATTTGTATAGTAGCTTTGGAATTCAATTACGAAGGCCGAATTAGTGAATGGGTAAAATCCATCCAATAATTCTTTGAATCCACCCATTCAAAATTTTATTTTTCGAAAATACAGACTGAATCGAATTGAAATCTAGCACTTGATCGACAGCTTGAAGGTTCATGCAGATTTTTTTGAGGATAATTTGATAAGAAGATCGCAGCATATAAAATATATCAAAAAGTTGTTTGTTGGAGACCATTTTCGGAAAAAAAAAATTAAAAAATTACAGACATTTGGACAAAACGATAGCACGCTGTTCCCTAGAACATGCCCAAAATAGCGAGTATGGAATTCAAACTTGGTAGTTGTTCGTACAGTACCTTCAGGAAAACTTATGCAAAATTTTGTGAGGACTGTAATACCAGAAAATTACAAAAATCTGAAAAGTGTTTCACCTCAGAAGCTGTCGAACGGATAACACTGAAATTCTGTATTATTTTTCAAGCCACAGTTTTACAACTCAAAACAAAAATTCAATTCGATCGAATCTGTGTTTTTGAAAATATATAGAGAAAATAAAAGTTCATTAATAAATCATTCGAACTTCCTTACAAAAATCTGCTCTATAAATATTGAGTCTCTACGTCGATCCATTCAGAAGTATTAGTCTTCAACATTGGCCGCTAAGCCGAGCGTAAACACAATAATTTCTTGAAGAAACGATTGTGAAGAAACCACCTAACAATTCCGTATATAACATATCCATTTTAAATTTTATTTTGCCAATATTCCATAAATTCAGATGAATTCGAATCTATTTTTTCGATGTGAAGGTTCATGCAAAATTTCGTGACGAAATTGTTTCGAAAGAACGTTGGTGCTTTTCTGGATTATTTATCTTATAGTTTTATTCAATCATTATTGATTATTTTAGACTTTCAACCCAAAAAGTGTACAGATAAATAATGAAATAGCTTTTTTGCCAATTGAATGTGGAACTGTTTTTTTTTTGACGAAAAGTAAATGCTAGTGGGAATAAAAAATTCATCGGTGTAGCAAAAACTTACAAATATGATTCCACTAAAATCCGAGGATTATTCAAAGCAAAGATTACTCAGAAACCTATCAACAAATTATCACGAAAAAAACTAAAATTTTCAGCGATATAGTGAAATCAGTAGTTCGCGTGTTATCAGGAAAAATGTGGTTCCAACTGCGAAACTATCTGTACAGAAAAGAAATAATGATAGTGTTCAGTTTGGTTCTCATCGATGGGTATGAGGAAAACAATTTTCAGGAATATGGAAATATATTTTGTGCTCTCAACTTTAATCGATATGCCGACGTTTCGGAGATAAAATTTTTACTCCTTCTTCAGGGCTAAAAAGACGAATGCAGGCATAAGTGAACATTCTGCAAGAATGAAGTTGAGAGCAAAAATATATTTCCATATTCCTGAAAATTGTTTTCACTTAATGATAGTGTGTTCACATTTATTATTTTCAATTTTCAACTCACTGGCTTGGAAATTGTTCCAAATTTGTCCTAGACCACCTTGGTTCGCCGGTTGCTCATCTTCTTGCCCAGTGGGATTATTGTTATTTCCTCCCAAAGACTGGAACCAATTACCAGTAGCCTGCGTCAATTCTGCGAGGAAACCACCCTGGCTTTGTCTCAACCCATCAGATACTTCATACTTCTTGAAGATTTCCTGCAACTTCTCGTTCAGCCTGGTCCAATCCTCAGCAGAAGGTTTCTTCTGGTTCGATTTCACCTTGAACCCCTCAACTTGTTCCTTAAAAGTAGACAGTTTTTCCAGGAACACAGTCTTAGCTTTGAAAAACAGTTTTCCATCGTTTTTCTCTGGCTCTGCTTGAATAGGAATGTGCTGACTTGCTTCCTTGAGCTCCCTGCTTGAGAGTTGGATTTTTTCGTCGAGGTTCCTGTTTTGTAAGTATCTCATCTGGGTTTTTCCCCTGGCATTTTCCTGGATTTCCTCTGGTTCCACATAGACTACGTTGACGGGTATTTCCTTAGAGATACTAGCCGCTTCCAGGTAGAAAATAAGAGCGAAAATGAGGAAACATTTCAACAACATCGTGATTGGACAAAAACTGAAGAAGCTGGTTTCATCTCATCGTTTTATAGTAAGGATTATCTTCTGTTACCGTAAATGATGGTTTTCTTCAACCGGTTGTCTTCCAAGAACTGCAACGAGAGGTCAAGGACTCCTTCTGGTCATTCTATGATGGTCCTCGGAGATTATCAGCTTGTTGGTACCGCATCAAGCTGCGTAGAAATTTACCCTGGGGTGACCGATCGATCGGAGAATTTTTCGTGGTACCGTATGACCCCTTTTAAAAGTTTCTATTGATTTCGATTTATTTCGTTCTTAATTGGTAAACATCATACTGGGTGTTGTACTGAAAGTGTCCGGTGGAAATGAGCAAGGAAATGATTGGTAGATTTTTTTGAGTATCGATTGAAGCTTATTTTGGCAGTATTTCGAATAATTTTTCAGGTTTTTATGGGTTTTCGCTCCCAATTTCTGAAACAGAACTTTTAAAAAAATCTAGAAAAGGCAGCTTTTACGCGCATGTTCAATGTAGATGACCGCTTCAACAACGAATTTGAACATGCACGTAAAAGCTGCCTTCACAGCAGTGCTTTTCTAGATTAGCACTGGATTTCAATTCGATCTAATCTGTATTTTTGGAAATATTGGAAAAATAAAATTTTGAATGGGTATATCTACGGAATCATTGGGCGGATTTTACCCATTCATGAATTCGGCCTTCGTAACTAAGGTCCAAACTTTCTCCACAAATATCGAGTTTATAAGTCGTTTCTTTCAGAAGTTATTGTGTTCACGGTGGGCCTAACGGCCGACTGCTTAAACACAATAACTTCCGAAAGAAACGACCAGACTTAGAAACTCGATATTTGTAGAGAAGGTTGGGACCTTAATTACGAAGGCCGAATTCGTGAATGGGAAAAATCCATCCAATAATTCTAATATAGTTTATGATAATAATATAAATAATATTTTCCCAATATTTCCAAATAGATCAGATCGAATTGAAATCTAGTACTCCATCGAAAAATGGCAGTCCGAAGGTTCATACAGAATTTAATGAGGATGATATGATGAGAAAATCACAGAATTTTTTTTTTCAAATTGTTCTTATGACACGATCATCACGAAATTTTGCATGAAGTTGTCTTTCAGCATCTCTAAACTAACTGCGGAGTTGTATCAGGATTGAATCAGTATTTTTCGAGTTATACCGAAAAAGGCAAAGATATCGAGAAAAAAACCTCGAAATTTGACATATTTTTTCCCGATAACTCCAAAACTTATAATCGTATCGAACTGAAATTTGGTACACTGCTGTGAGATATGAAGTCTAAGTTGAATTTTTCTCTGGATATGATAAACGGTTTCCGAAAAAAAAAATTTGTTGAAAAAAAATTTTGAAAAAATTTTTTTTTGAAATTTACTGACATTATGATCCTGACAAAATTTGGCTCAAAGTTACGCGCTGTTATACTCCACCTAATTACTAAGTTTGAATTGAATCGCTCGAGTAGTTTCTGAAATAAAAATAAATAACTTCAAAATTTCAAGTAGCTATAACTCCGAAACTATTCGACCCATTTGGCCCATTAACGAACTCAACCGCGGCATTCCGATGCGCGACCTTTCCTGAAAGTTTCAAGTTGCTAGCTCACTCTGTTTGACAGTTATCGTGTCCACGGCCGGTCGGACACAATCGAATTTGACACCGGATTCATCATCAGTGAGTTCAATCTAGTCGTTTGAGACCATTTTCGGCTCAATCATCCAAAATTACAGACATTTGGACAAAACGATAGCACGCTGTTCCCCTAGAACATGCGCGCAAAAATTAAATGATATTGTTTTTTCCATGAAAAACGCCCTTCCGGATTGCAGTCATTGAACAAGTATAGATATATTTACTTTATGATTGCAATATCGAACTATTTGTAAAGGGCTGTTTCTTGCGAAACAGATTGCCTGATGAACAATACAGGAACAATACAAACGATAAAGAAAGCGAACTGTGACGTTTCAGAGTACAAATCAAGATTTCAAGAATTATTTTCTTTCGATTTTTCGTTTCGATTTGAGACTTTTGTCAAATTGACAGTTTTGAGAGAACATAGCAATATTTATTTGGTTTGAAATTTTTTTTAATTCTACTTCTTTTTTAAGTGAATTCAGCCAAATAGGGTCTATTTCTACGGGACAATGAGCAAAATTACTCTCTCCATTTAACAAAATGCAGGAGGACTCTTTGATTTTTCTTCTCAAATTATCTGATTCCAATATCAGTATCTTTGTATTGTCCCAATCTATTATATGATTCCCAATAGTCGAACATACATGGTTCGCTATTTGGGATTTTTGTATGTCTCTATTCCTTAGGTTGTTTTTGTGCTCTCGTTTTCTGATATCTAATGGTCTTGACATTCTCCCTCTATATGTCTTTCCACATATACAGGGAATACTATATAAACACAATCTTTTGATTTTGTTTCTGGTTAATTGGTTTGGTTTTAGCATTGTATAAGGATTTTTATACAATGGTTTTAGGTAGTATGGATCTCAAATCATTTTTTGATTTGGAATCCGTTCCTATTTTGAATTTAGCACCAATTCTTCTGATCTTTTCTGAAAGTCCATGTACCTACATAAGGAATCACATTCAATGAATTGTGTTGTTCATGATGGTTGGGCTGTTGATTTGGTTGATAATTAGAAGAAGATTTTTTGTCTGAATTTGAAAAGTTTTTATCTATAAATTCTCTCGGATATCCATTTACTTCAAGAAACAATTTGATTCAATTAAATTCACGTTTTATTTAATTTTTTATAGTTCTGTTTCAGATATTGGGAGTGAAAACCCATAAAAAACCTAAAAAAAATGATAGATTTTTTGGTTTTCGAGCTCCAGTGAATTATCCTTTTACGCGCTACCTCAACAAGTTATTTAGCTTTTTTTCCACTTTTTTACTCGCTTGTTCTGGGAAACAGCGCGTTATAATGTTGCCCAAATGTCTGTAATTTTCCAATTTTGAAACGACAATAATGTTTTTAAAAGTCTGGATCCGATGTCGAATTCAAATTGGTCGTTGCCCGATATCATTCGAATGATACGAGCTAGTGGGTAGAAACTTTTCAGATTCAGTAATTAACAAAATGTGCAATAGATATTTGGCTCCTTTAGGAACTTCTTGATGTCCTGAAATGTTTTCATGTCTGCTAGAGTTCCTAGAAAAAAAATCTGGCAATTCGTGAATGGATAAAATCCCCATTCAAAATTTCATTTTACCAATATTTCCAAAAATACAGATAAGATCGAATTGGCATCCAGTACTTTATCGAAAAATGACAGTTAGGAGGTTCATACAGAATCACATGAGGATAACATGATAAGAAGATCACAGAGTATTGAATATTCGACAACAAAATTTCAAATTTTTTTTCAAATTGTTCTGATGACTCGATCATCACGAAATTTTACACGCAGTTGTATTTCAGCATCTTCAAACTAGTTGCGAATCATCATCATCTTGATTGAATCAGTATTTCTCGAATTATACCGAAAAAAATAACGATATCGAGAAGAAAACCACGAAATTTTATATATTTTCTCCCAATATCTGCAAAACTAATAGGAATATCGAACACTGCTATTAAATATGGAGCTCAAAGTATGAGCTATTTTCTTTCGAATGTGATGAACATTTCGCGGAAAAAAAATTTTTTTCGAAAAATTTGGAAAAAATTTTTTTTGAAAATTTACTGATGGTATGATCCCAAAATATTTTGGCGAGGAGTTGGGCGTTGGTATACTCCAACTAGCTGCCAAGTTTCGATTCAATCGTTCCAGTAGTTCCCGAAATATCGCCAAAATAACTTCAAAAGGTTCTAACTCCGAAACAGTTTTGCCGATTTTGCCCATTAACGAACTTAACCGTCGCATTTTGAAATGCAACCTACCCTGAAAGTTTCAGGTCGATAGGATTCTACGTACGATCGTAATTGTGTCTACTGACTGACGGCCGGCCGGACAGAATAGTTTGTTGACACCGGATTCGTCATCAGCGACTCCAACCTAGTCATTTGAGACCTTTTTCGGCTCAAAATTCGAAAATTACAGACATTTGGACAAAACGATAGCAAGCTGTTCTCCAGAACATGCAAAAACACAGAAATTATTAAATTTTCAATAAAATGAAGAGATACGATCCCTCGTGTTTTTAAGACTCTTTAGAGCCGGTATTATAAAACTTATTTGGACCATAGAGAGCAGTTAACTCTAATTTTTGAACCAGATTTTATGAGTTAGCTTCTACTTACCTGTCGAAAAAGCTTTATAATACCGGTCATTAATCGGTTGTATTTCCATAAATCAACTTGGGCAAAGCATCTCCATTGTATAAAGAAGAATTGTGTCCATTTCGGTTTCATGAAGAACCATAAATGTGATTTACCATAATGAGTTTTTATAAGTATTCATTGGGGGCCTGTTTTTATTCAGAATTCGGTCCTTCAGTGGAAGTCTACCCTTATAACTTCTTCTGTTCAGTGAAATCGGATATTTGGGAGAACATTGAATAATTAGGTGTTGCTGATGGGGGTACAATAATAGACTACCAGTATCATGACATTAATAACGTAATTTGGAAAAGTATACAATTGTGATAACATTCGCATTTAACCTTCTTTTTATATACAGAAACATCACTGAAGAAGAATCCGTGTTCAATTTTGTACAGAAGGTGGCGATCTACCCCGATATTTCAAAAACTAATCTTCTATTCTAATCTTGGTTGTTGTAGCATTGTATAATGTTTATACAATGGTTGAAGCATGATGACGCGCAACTTGTGAAATTATTCCAATTTTACCAATGAAGTCGTGGACAAAGTATTATTATTCACCCTCATGAATAATAGCAGTCATTATATACAGGGTGATTCCGGAGAAGACCGTCAGATTTTAGGATAAGTTTACACTAGTCAAGACAGTCTCGAAACAATGTTTGGTTTATGTTTGGGGGTCTCTATTGAGAATATACAGGGTGATTTGTCCGATTCGACCGATTTTACTTTTATTGATAACTTTGGTATGGCTTATTCGATTTCAATGAAATTTTCAGCGTAGTACAATAGTGTTGAACACATTCATCGATTTCAATTTTTTTTTCAAAATAAGCGGTTGTTATTGTGATAAATCCAGATTAATTGTGCAGGTTGAAAAAACACCCTGCACATAGCGTTTCCTAAACTACGCTATCTGTTTACGATTCTACTATAATAAGTCATTATTCGAGAGTTTCCAATTTTTTTGGCACACTTCTAGTTTTTTGTGAAAATTCCATCAAAAAAATACAATGTCGAAATTTCGCTCCAATCGATTCTACTTTCATTGATAACTTTGGTATGGCTCATTCAATTTTGATGAAATTTGCAGTGTAGAACAGTCTGAATGAGTACATTCAATAATCGTAAAAGTCTCTCAAAATACAGGGTTGTAATTGTGATAATTTTGGAATTTCAAATTAATTGTGCAGTTGAAAAAAAACACCCTGTACATTGCTTTTCCAAAACTTTCTTATTCGTTTCAGATTCTACAATAATATGTCATCATTCAGAGGTTTTTAATTTCTTTGGCACACCTCCGGTTTTCCTAGAAAACATTTTTGAAGAAGAGCATGATCGAAATTTGGCTCACAAGCAGTGAGAGTATTCCGCACTAGGTAGGAAAGCTGTGTTGTACAAGGATGCGAAGCAGTTCCTAAGTTCTAAAATATTCTTTTCAAATTCCAAATTCATATTTAATTTCTAATATTTTGTATGAAACCATTCAATTCAGAATATATTTCGAATTTGAAAAGAATATTTTAGAGGTGACGAACAACTTTGCATCTTTGGACGATACAGCTTTCCTACCTAGTGCGGAATACACTCACTGCTTGTGAGCCAAATTTCGATAATGCTCTTCTACGAAAATGTTTTCTAGGAAAACTGGAGGTGTGCCAGAGAAATTGAAAACCTCTGGATGATGACATTATTGTAGAATCTGCAACGAATAAGGAATTTTCGGAAAAGCAATGTACAGGGTGTTTTTTTCAACTGAACAATTAATCTGAAATTATCACAATTACAACACTGTATTTAGAGAGATTGTTGCTATTATTTTATGTACTCGTTCAGATTGTTCTACACTGCAAATTTCATCAAAATTGGATGAGCCATACCAAAGTTATCAATAAAAGTAGAATCGATTGGAGCGAAATTTCGACATTATCATTTTTTGAAAAAATTTTCTCGGAAATCTAGAAGTATGCCAAAAAAATCAGAAACTCTCTAATAATGACTTATTATAGTACAATCGTAAACAGATAGCGTAGTTTAGGAAACGCAATGTACAGGGTGTTTTTTCAACCTGCACAATTAATCTGGATTTATCACAATAACAACCGCTTATTTTGGAAAAAAATTTGAAATCAATGAATGTGTTCAACACTATTGCACTACGCTGAAAACTTCATTGAAATCGAATAAGCCATACCAAAGTTATCAATATAAGTAAAATCGGTCGAATCGGACAAACCACCCTGTATATTCTCAACAGAGACCCCCAACCATAAATCAAACAGTGTTCCGAGACTGTCTTGACTAGTGTAAACTTATCCCAAAATCTGACGGTCTCCTCCGGAATCACCCTGTATACTCCTTGAATAATATATATTACCATAATGTATTTTTGAAATACTGTTCTATATTCTGCGATTTTCTAATCATCTCATTCACACGAAATTCCGCATGGAGTTTCAAGGTATACATACCAATATGTATTTTTCGAAATATTGGGAGAATAAAATTTTGAATGGGTATACAGGGTGTTTCATCATAAACTGGTCAAACATATATAGCGGTATAGATGACATTGGAAAAGTCATTTTTGCCTTATGACATATACCCCGTTTTCGGAGCATAAACGAGATACAGGGTGTTTAATGTCAACTTTGAGCAATATTCTAATAACTGTGGTGAGTTATGCGTGACCTTTGAAATAACAGAATTTGGTGACAACTTGGTATTTTTTGGTGCTCAATTCAATTATTGTGTAGAATTCGGGAAAAAATATTTTAATATGGCGACAAACCTACAAAGTTGGAATTTTTTATTTTCGATTGCCAAATTGGATGGTATTATTTCAATGTACTCAATTTTTTAAGATTTTCCGTGAAAACATTTTTCCAAAACTCAAACTCAACTTTTTTTTTACATGTCTACAGTGAAAAAAATTGTTGAAATATTTCGAGGTTGAACTTACCTTCTTTGTGAACACTGGTCTGAAAACAGAATGAAAAAACATCCATTGGTTTTTATTTTATAGCCTTCCAAACATTCCGCTCGAAGTACTTAAATAATTTTTATTCAAGAAACTGGTGGCCCTAAGGAGGCCAAAATTGTACTAATGGGCCCCCAGAATGACCTGGATAGAATTATGAATTTATCAAAAAAATAATTTTTTTCAAACAAACTTCGATGGGATTCGAACTCGCTCCACATAAGGGTCGCGTATAAATTGGATTTATTCTGATTATAATGACGTCCGTTACCAAGCAACGGTAGTTCATCGAAATTGACTCTATTTTCCGATGCGGAGAGATTCCTACCAAAGTTTTTTTGAAAATTTTTTTTTTAAGATAAATTCATATTTCTGTCCGGGTCATTCTCTGGGGACCCATTAGCGCAATTTTGGCCTCTGTAGGGCCACCAGTTTCTCGAATAAAAATTATTGAAGCACTCCGAGCGGAATGTTTGGAAGGCTATAAAATAAAAGCCAATGAATATGTTTTCACACCAGTATTCAGAATGAAGGTAAGTTCAACCTCGAAAGATTCCAATAGTTTTGGGTGAATTTTTTTTTCACTGTAGACATGTACAGGGTGATTCATTAAGGGTGGCCACCGGCCGTATCTCGGAAACCGTTCATCCTATAACTTCCGGAAAAAAATTCTAATGACAAAATCGGCCCCTAGAAAATGATTAAAAATATTTTCAAGTTCGTAGTTCCCCACTAGAGGGCGCAATCTATCACTTGTAAAATATAATCTCATTTTTCACGAAATATTCTTCAGCTAACAGTGGTAAACAATAATTAAATATGAAAATACTCTTCCTGTTCAACAACTTTTGTTTCAGTAAATTTTCTATATTTCCTTTTTTTTAGTGATGGGATGGAAAAACTTTTCTTCACAAAAAAAACACTCTGACTTATGTATGCGTGAACCGATTTTTACGAAATTTGATTTCGTTCGAAGGCCATTAAAAGCAGATCACAGAAAAATATGACAACAATATACCGGGTGATCCAATTAAAAACTACAGGCTGTTTTATGTTACTTCACCCTATTTGCGCGTTTTACTGGAGAATTTCAAATGCAATGCTATGATTCTAACCGACTGAGAATAAGCTAAGTATTATTACCTATTGACTTGTCAAAACCGCAGACAGATATCTCCGGTCATTCCGAAGATATTAACATTTTTGCAGATTTCGATAAGTGTTGATCAACCCTGTGAAATTCAGCAGGAATTGAGTTATTTCATCAGCTAAACAATCAAATGAAAGAAAAAACTTATCAAAAATATATGCCACTCACAAAACAAGTTGATCTAGATCCAGTAAGCTTTGGCGTTACTGTTTTTACTCGGTTTCTATAGCTGTAAAATTTATTTAGGGCGATTGCAAACTACTAGTTCATGAGGCCTCATTATTCAAACGGAGAAGCAAATGATATGCTTAATGTTCATGCTGAATGTTTAGAAAATGCAGTACCTGAAAGGGAATACCCGATACAATATCCTGAAAGACGTCGTCATTCCAGAAAAGTATTCAAAAGATTGACACGAAGAGTGCGACAAACTTGGAAGGTTCAATATGTTGAAGGAAAAAATAGAAAACGTAGAAGCCGTAATGAGGATAATATCATAAAAGTTATGGCTTGTGTTTATGCTGAATTACATTCAAGCATCCGAAAAATTGCAAGTGATTTGGGATCGAATTATTCGCTAGTTCAAAGGATACTAAAGGACCATAAACCGCATCCGTATCATGTTGTCTTGCACCAAGAATCGAAAGAGACGAGAGGACTTTTGAAATTGGTTGAAACGAATGGTGAACGGCGAACCTAACTTACTTCATAAAATATTATGGACTGACGAGGCTACTTTTTCTAGCAATGGTAAAGTAAATTTACACGACAGCCACTACTGATCATCTAACGACCCATATTGGCAAAAATAAGTCAATAATCAGAATCGCTGGAGTGTTTACGTGTAGTGCGGAATTTTTGATGGAACAGTTGTCGGACCATTTTTCTTCGATAGTATCCTAACGGGACAAAGGTGCTTGAAATTTTAACGGAAAATTTTCTAATTCTTTCGGATGATATTGCTATTCAAGACAGAATAGATATGTGGTATCAAAAAGACGATAGCCCTGCGCATTATGCTGCTAATGTTAGGGAATATTAAGATACCGTCTTCTCAAAGAGGTGGATTGGACGAGGGAGTATTTTTCCAGCAAGATCACTCGACCTCACAGTATTAGATTTTATTTTTGGGGGAGAATGAAGACTTAGTTTTCCGAACACCACCAACTACAAGTGAGGATATGAAAAATATATTTCGACAGGCAGCAGAAACTTTTTCTCCTACTGAAATTGTGACCAGTATCACCTAAAGAAAGACTAAATTTATGTATAGAAAAAAATGGTAGACATTTTGAATATTTGAAATGATTATGTAAAAGGGTTGTTTTTTGTTCAAATATTTTCGTTGTTGCTAATTTTTGTTTCGTTTTATCGTATTATTGTTATTTCATGTGTGTTTAGTAGTTTAGTGTTTAGCGTTTTCATGACGGATAAAGTCACTTCCTTGTTTTTTCAAGCTCGCAGGTTTGATCAACACTCATCAAAATTTACAATAATGTTAATATCTTCGGAGTGACCGGAGATATCTATCTGCGGTTTTAACAAGTCAATAGATGATAATGCTTAGCTTATTCTCAGTCGGTTAGAATCATAGCATCGTATTTGAAATTCTCCAGTAAAACGCGCAAATAAGGTGAAGTAACATAAAACAGCCTGTAGTTTTTAATTGGATCACCCGGTATATTGTTGTCATATTTTTCTGTGATCTGCTTTTAATGGCCTTCAAACGAAATCTCATTTCGTAAAAATCGGTTCACGCATACAGAAGTCAGAGTGTTTTTTTTGTGAAGAAAAGTTTTTCCATCCCATCACTAAAAAAAAGGAAATATAGAAAAATTACTGAAACAAAAGTTGTTGAACAGGAAGAGTATTTTCTTTTTTTATTATTCTTCACCACTGTTAGCTGGAGAATATTTCGTAAAAAATGTGATTTTATTTTACAAGTGATAGATTGCGCCCTCTAGTGGGGAACTACGAACTTGAAAATATTTTTAATCATTTTCTAGGGGCCGATTTTGTCATTAGATTTTTTTTCCGGAAGTTATAGGATGAACGGTTTCCGAGATACGGCCGGTGGCCACCCTTAATGAATCACCCTGTACAAGAAAAAAGTTGTTTGAATTTTCGAAAAATTTTTTCACGGAAAACCTTAGAAAATTGAATACATTGAAATAATGCTATCCAATTTGGCAACCGAATACAAAAAATTTCGACTTTGTAGGTTTTCTGCCATTGTGAAATATTTTTTCCCGAATTCTACACAACAATTAAATTGAACACCAAAAAATACGAAGATGTGACCAAAAACCGTTATTTCAAAGGCCACGCATAACTCACCACAGTTATCAGAATATTGCTCAGAGTTGACATTAAACACCCTGTATCTCGCTTATGTTCGAAAACGGGGTATGTCGTAAGGCAAAAATGACTTTCCCAATGTCATCTATATGGCTTTATATGTTCTACCAGTTTATGATGAAACACCCTGTATATGAAGAACCATTTTCACCCATTCCCGAATTCGGCCTTCGTAATCAAGGTTCAAATCTACTCTACAAATATCGAGCTTTCAAGTTGTTTCTTGCGCTTAAAAGCTACTATTTTACATCATTGCTCTTCTAGAATTTTTTATTTTTATAGTGATCATCAAGAAATTTCGCATAAGACTTCTGGTAGTTTCCTCACAAATACCATTGTATAAAGACAACTGTCTTTATACAATGCAAATACTCTCAAAGCTGGAACTACGGGGTTTTTCAACAAGAACTTTGTTTTTCAATGTGGTAACACCGGCACCACATGACAGTTTTGACATTTAGTTTTTTGACGTATTCGCAGTATATGCTTTGGCAATTGTTACAATGAATTCAATTTCGCTCGAAAATCGCATTAAAATAATTCAAATCCACTATGAAAATGGTCGTTCTGTTAAGGTTACATTTCGAAAATTCGTGATATTTTCGGACAACATAAACGTCCTTCTGAGACCGCTATCACGAATTTGGTCGCGAAATTTGAGTCGACAGGCTCGGTACAAAATGTGCCAACACCAAAACACGTGTTCGACCGGGTCGTTCAACAGAAAACATCGCTGCCGTGAGCCACAGTGTTGAAGAAGACGAAAAGTTATCAATTTCACGACGTTCTCAACAATTGGGGTTATCCAAAAGCACAACATGGCGAATTTTGCGAAAGGATTTGGCTTTGAAGCCTTACAAGATTCAACTGGTGCAGGAATTGAAGCTGACCGACCATTCAAATTAGATTCGCTCAGTTCATTCAGGGACAACCTGCTGGTTATTCTCAAAAAATCATTTTTTCAGACGAAGCACATTTTCATTTGTCAGGGTACGTAAACAAGCAAAATTGCCGCATTTGGGCTTCTGAAAAGCCTAAAGCAATTATTGAGAAGCCTTTGCATGCCCAACGTGTCACTGTGTGGTGTGCTATGTGGTCTGGAGGTGTGATTACGCCGTTTTTTTTCGAAGATGAGGCTGGAAATGCGGTAACAGTCAATGGATCACGCTATCGCGAGGTGTTAACAACTGAATTTTGGCCTATTATTGATGACATGGATGTCACTGAAATGTGGTTTCAACAAGACGGTGCCACATGTCACACAGCCAATGAAACGATCAATTTATTGCAAACCAAATTTCCCGATCGCATAATTTCGCGAAATTCAGCTGTTAAGTGGCCGGCCAGATCGTGTGATTTAACACCACTGGATTATTTTTTGTGGGGCTATGTTAAAGACAGAGTTTATACGGAGCCAATCGAATCGATTGCAGCCTTAAAACTCAAAATCCGTGATGTCATGAACGAAATAGACCCTCCATCTTGCCAAAAAGTGATTAAAAATTTTGATGAAAGAATCAACACGTCTGTCAGCGTGGTCGTAGTGGACATTTGTCAGATATCATTTTTCATTCATAATTGCCGAACTTTTCTCTTTGTAATACAATAAAAATTTTATTCATTTTCCACTAAATTCTTTGTTTTATTTTGTTTTAAAAAACAAAGTTCTTGTTGAAAAACCCTTTACATACGATTGATTTTTTTTGCAGAGACCAGTTAAAAATCGACAACTTTTCGATATCTTTCAAATTTAGATAATTTCATCATCAGGGTATGAAAATGCAAATTAATTAATTCCACAGTTAGTTATCTTCCAAACTTTTTATCATAATTAAAAAATAAGCAAATCTGTTTACCAATATTCAGTGGTTGGGTAATAAACAGGATAAAAATTATCTCCAAAACCATAAATATCTTTACTCCAACAACAATACAGATATCTTCATTTTGATAACAATACAGATAGAATTCGATACTAAAATAAAACAAATTTCAGACATGTATAGTTGCCCTTGCTTTAGCCATAACCTCTGATGCACCTTTTTCGATGAGAAGTTCAGCAACTTTTCGTCCCAATAAGGCAGCTTTTTGAAAATCTTTAACCGTCACTTCTTTATGAAGTACTAACCCGCAATATTCATTCTCTTTCGTTGTAGACGATGAAATTTCATTCTGACTTGTGGAAACTTCGACACCCATTTGAGATTTGAAGGGACACTGCGCTGGAAGTTGAGCCTCCAAATCTTGATATATCTTTTTAGCCTCTGCAGGGGCCTTTTCCAGAAAGGGGCATTTCCCCATAAAATCGGAACCAATGGGTATTTCAACTGGGCAGTGTTCATGGGGATCTTCCTTAAGCAATTCTATAGGCAACTCTTCAATCTTTTGTTTCTTTTTAGGAAGTTCCTCGTCTTCAGTCGTTGAGGAACATCTCTTCGAGCAACCTGTACTTTTGGCTTCACTGGAATTAGAGAGCTTAACACTATTTTTGCCCTTGTACGGACAATTTTTGCACTTCTTATTTGTACTCTGGTAGGATAGAGTGGAGGACATGGTATCTATTATTTCTACTTTACCATCTAAGGACCACACACCTCCTTTTAATGTTAAATTTGTTTTGTTTTCTTCTTTTTCTTCGATGTTATCTAAATTACAAGTTACAGCAACTGGTGCACTACATCCACCACCTAATGTTTTCAAGAAACTTCTTTCTGCGAGTACTTTGAGGGCAGTTTCTAGTTCATAGAGAGGACTGAGTAGGTCAATTGTATCGCTATCATTTTCCCTACATTCTATAGCTAAGGCACCCTGACCCACGGCATACATAATATCTTCTGGCTCCAATATCTGAAAGCAACAAGTTAGTTCTTTAATGTCATAAACTTTCATCAGTATGATGATTAAGAACAAACAGTACCTCGAATATAAAAGTCTGCAAATGGTTGAAAAAAATAGTAAGAATGCGCAATGTTGCCAACTTATTATATTCAAGAGTTTTCGGGAAAATGAAAACTGATATGGAATGAAAAATGATAAAATAAATAACATTATACATTCTCACAATAGAATTGAGTACGTCCCAAAATTAAAAAAATAATCACTGAATCCTGCATAACGACCTCCTTTTAACGTCGAAATTTCATGTATTCTTCTAGACAAAAAAATAAAAGTTTTTCTGATGTAAAATTAAGTTTCTTTTATGAGTACAGAACCACAACTGGATAAATTAAGAAGTAAATTCAAATAACTGAATCAAATTCCATATGAGTCAATGTATAATGGTTTGATTATTTTGAACTATAAAAATCATGATAAAGTATTTTTGAAAATTTTCAAATTTCAGCTATCCAAAATATACCGCCTTGTCAACAATATTAAAATATTAATTTCGAAAAACTTACAGCAGATATTCTCTCATGCCAGCCGATTCTGTGAAGTCCTGCAGTGGCTAAAATAATTGCCGCAAACTTGTTCAACTCGTCTAACTTCTTGAGCCTAGTATTCAAGTTTCCTCTAATATTTTCCACAATCAAGCTGGGATATTTTCTTGAAAGTTGTGCTGACCTTCTAAGACTAGATGTACCGATGATGCTTCCTTTTGGCAGTGTTTTTAAATTACAATCCTTAAATTTCTTGTTCAGCACTAGGGCATCTCTTGGGTCTTCTCTAAAAAAATTATATTTTTCATATAAAATATTCGACAATCTAGATTAAATTGATGAGCATATCACATAACGGATGTCCAAAAAGTCATATTGAATAATCACAAAGTAAAATCAACCCTGATATCACAAACAAATTTATTCTGAATACTATTTAAATGGCTGAATTTCAAAAACACATTTGAATTTCAATGGTGATTGTTCTGTTTGATTCATATTACTCTGTAACAACTCATATTGATAATGAATATAATATTGAATTTACCTTGTTAAAACAGCACCAATAACCATCCCTTCTGGCAATGCTGTTGGTAGGTCTTTTAAGGAATGAACGACAAAATCCACACATCCCATTTTCAAAGATGCCTCTAATTCTTTGGTGAAGAGTGATTTTTCGCCAATTTTGGGGAGAGGAATGTCTAAAATTTTATCACCAAGTGTGTTCATAGTAACTAAAACGAAATTTTTGATTCAGCATAATTACATCAGTTGCATAATCTACCGGAGTATATACACACCAATTTCGAAGTCTTTGTCAGGGTATATTTCTTTCAATAATGATATTACATGGCGAGTCTGAATAAGAGCAAGCTAAAACAAATGTGAAATTAAGAATTAACCATACTCCCGAAATTAATTGTCTAACCTACTTCGCTCTTTCTAGAACCAACTTTCACAACTTTCTTTTCGCTCATTTCGAAAAATAAGATCTATCCTGATAAGTCACGAAGCTAGTCTTGGAGCGAATGACGGGGGCTTTATCACCGCATGTTATTACCACGGACATATAACATCCTGTTGTTCCGGTACATTCTAATTCATGATTTTCAATTTGGGAATTCAATTGACCTCGATTGATCGTGACATAACCTATAAATAATATGTCAAAGATGGTAGCACAGACCTACTGTGATCTGTGAAGGTAGTCTGTGTTAAGCATTCGCAACTACTGCTGAGCGATACAAATTCGAACACTTCCAAGGTTCCAAATCCAAGCTAGTAGTTTTTCGACGTGCCTGTTATTCTAACGTAATTTGCTTACATTTGGAGTTCATTTTCGAGCTTTTGTGTTGTTCTTCGAGTTGAAATTTTGGAATACCGAAAGTGTTTGTAATATTCATCAATCGATTCCTTTCCTTCCGATTAAAAATTTCGATCGTATTAATTCGAAATGGCATCCTCCCGAAATGACTATTGTTGTGTGCCTCAACTCAATGTTATTCATGGTCAAAGAAGAAAGGATCATCTTAGTGCCTCTAGTTTTCATTTTTTCCAAAGCCAAATGAAATTAAAGTTAATTTGGAAACAGCATTTGGCAGGGAACTCAATGATAGAAGAAAGGACTAGCTTTAGAAATTGAAGATTGGAAAACAGGTCACGAAATACATGAAAGTATGTTCACTGCATTTCTCTGAAGATGTTTATTTTCATAAAGGTCAATTACCTACCATGTATTCATTTCGAAACAACTTCATGTCATGATGTTTTCAGGTGTAAATGAAAATGAGAGAATTTTGAAGGAAAATGCTGCAGAGAAACTACCGAGCACTTCTGCGGCTACCTAATTCACATACTACAAAAAATCATATTCAAAGAGAGTGATCTGGTTGAAAATCTGACAAAAACTAGATATACTGTTAGAGTTGATAATAGCTGAAGTTACTCATATAAATACATCAATACTTTTCATTTCCTTATATAGGTAGGTTGAACCGGCTGTGACTTTTTTCATTTTGTATGTGTATCTTGAGCTGCTGTAATATGAAAATGAAATCAATTATATGTCTATCTGTTTCCTTTTCTTTAGAAATACTATGCAAAAGAACAAAAGCAGAAAATCTGTTTTCATTTTATTGATTCACTCGTTTGTAAACAAAGAACAAGTCATATCATTTGGACTGATTCTAGATTTACCACATAATATAGACTTCATTGAGCACTTCTTCACATAAATGAGAGTCCTTAAATTACTTATTGAGGTGCCTATTTTTCTAGAAATTCAAGTAAACTTAGATATTGGTTTATTTTGATCCACCAGCAACATACACTAAAATAACACCGAAATTATCCTCCAGGAACGATTTAAAGTACGATTTTATATCGTGATCCAAACGAAAAGTTCCTTCTCAAAAAATCTTACACAAAACTATAATAATTTCTTTAAATATTCCTGCTCTGCTTACTGCTTAATAAATATTCGTTCTCGACCACATTTCTAAGGTTTGTTTACATAAAACTACTAGCTTGGACAGGTTCCAAATTTATCCGTTAGGGCGCTGGCATCTTCGCAGAAGTTCCCAATAGACCTAATATTATTTTTTTTCCTTTATATGTGCCGGGATACTATGTCCATCTACACGTATTTACTCTCAGATTCTTTTCAAATCACCACCACCTATACACTTTACAACACCCATGACCTCGCCGGGATTCGAACCCGGTGCCTTATGATAGACCTAATATATATTTACTCTTGGTCTATGGTGTTAAGGCACGTAACCAAAGACGCGACAAAAATTCAACCCTGAAATATTTTGGACATTTTCCAACCATAAATGGAAAAATCGCTCGAATAATTTCGTGTTCATGTGCATACACCATCATTCGCAAGATCGAAGACAAGATTACTGGATTTATGCTTATAGTTTACCAAAAATAAAGTGTATTTTTTGCAGATTCTCAAATTATCGTTCTCCAATTTCGATGCTCAGCAATATTTTTATTATACAAATTGATAATACGAATAAAATAATGAATGTTCCAAAAAAAAATATTAAAAAATGAAAATATTCAAAGGTTGGCTGTTTCAGGTTTCTTGCTAACATATACTAACCTTAACCAACTTGATGTGCTATTATTTGGATCATCATTGGAATCATATACATCAAATACGAATGGTTGGAAGAATACAGAAAACAAGAGAATCATAAACTTTTAGATTATTTATATTTGAACCAATCTCATATGTGCAGTACTTAATGAAAGCTTATACTATTATTTATTAGTTTCTGTATGAATCTTATTCATGTGCCATTGCAGTTCCCGTTTTTCAAATGCACAATAATCGCATAAACTACATTTATGATTCTTTATATTCAAGTGAACTCTTTGCACATGTAGTTTGAGTTTAAATTTATCATTTGTACAATATTTACATGATTCACATTTGAATCTTTTCAATTGTAGGTGAACAGCTTCCACATGAATCTTAAGATCAGATTTTTCATACGTTGAAAAGTCACAAAACCTACACTGTTGATCCCTCAATTTCAAATGAATTCTATCTATGTGCTTTCTTAGACCACTCTTAACTTTTGTGGTATAGTCACAAAACTCACATTTGTAACTTGCATCCAAATGAATTTTTCTCATATGCTTTTTGAGTATTTTCTTTGCTCCAGCAGAATAGTTGCAAGAATCACATTTGTACTTTTTAAACTTCAAATGGATATTAGCAATATGTTCTTCAAGATTATCTTTGGTATATGTGGAAAATGGACATAAGTGGCAATTTTCTTCCTTTAATTTCAGATGCACCCTTTCTATAGGAGAAATAACTTTATTTTTATGAATGGAAGAGTATCCACAGAAACTAATTTTGTTGTCCTTCCTTTCTGAAGGAATATCATTTACATGAACTTTTTCATTATGAGTTTTCAAGTAATCCATTTGAGCTGAACTGAAATCACATTCAGTACACCTATATTTTTTCTGATTAGGTTTTGAGTGGTTCTGGGCTATATGATATTTTAGGTAATACTCTCGAACTGCTATGTAATCACATATCATACATTTAAACGTTTCTCCAAGCGTCTCCAACAATTTTTTTGGTCCAGCTGAACCTGATGAATCATTTTCATTTTCTTCTTTGATGTTACTTTGGAGTCTTTTGAATACTTCGAATCCATTTTGCTCTGTTCCTTCTATATCATAATAGTTATATTTTACTTTTACCATTGGTTCAGTAGGGCCATTTTCATGTTTGAGTGCATGTTCCGTGTTCTCAGAGAATGCACTATTTTCATCTATCAACAGTTCATCTTCGTTCTCTGTTTTTATTTCTGTAATTTCATATTGTTCTTCGCTTTTCAATATTAATTCCTCATTCTCTAGATGAGTAACATTGGAAGACTCCATACTGTTTCTGCCTGGGAACTAGAAACTGCTCATTTTCGTACCGAACTAATGAAGACAATATCATTGTTACAAAGAAAAGATTTTTAATTCAACAAATTGGTAACACAGAATTAATTTTTTTATTATTTATTATATGCAGGCACAGAATATCATCAGGATAGATCTGCAAGGCATAGAATAACATCATCCAAGATGTAATCATCATAGACATAATATTATTTTAGGTCTATGGTGTAATCTGTGGCTCCATCGACAAGTGGATTTTCTTTTCATTTTCCTTAACCCTTTGTTGCCCACTATCAGAAAAATTTGGAAAAACATATTTTTTCTTGTTTGAATTCGTTTTTAGGAAGAAAAATATCACATATGAATTTTTTGAGATTTTTTGGATGCGCAGATTTTTTTTTTTCAAGCTGGTACTTTTGAGTACCGACGGGTATATTCAAGCAATGTTGTTTCCATGAACCATTATCTCTCCCTATAAACAAAAGCTCATAATTTTCTCGAAATTTATTTATTTATGGAATAAAACAAATGCAAACTTGCAATAATTGTTACTTATTATTAACATCCACTTCATGATACTCTACAAAGCAGTTTCTTTTCTCATTGCAGCATAAAAAAATGTTACACGTCATACACTTTGAATGTGGTCGCGACTGTATTTGTTTAGTACTACAAACTTCACAACGGCCTCTTTGGTTCACGTACTTGGGCCAATGTACCCCCCTATTCGCCAGCCGCATGTCACTGGAAATCGAAAAATTTTTCTTTCGTCTTTTATTTATTCCTCTTTGAAATTCGGAAGAAGACCGTTTGTTCTTTTTACCATCTGAAGGACATGGTTTTTTCGTCATAAGTCCTGTTGCAATACCTCGTCTAAATTCTAATAGAGATATTTTTTCAAAGAGACTACAATATATGACGTATGCATTCACGAATGACACGTCTATAAGTCCCCAAAATATTTTGTGCCACCACTTTTTAGATCGTCTATTTAGTCCATATGAGGTTCGGTGTTGATCTGCGTGGTCAACTCCCCCCATATATTTATTGTATTCAGCTACAATACTCGGGCAAGGAACATCAGTAAACGAACCATCTTTTTGTTTTCTTTTGACGAACGTGGTTTCATTTCCATGGAAGTTTGTGGCCAAATGAACAATTCTGTTATCTCGCCACTTGAAGAATCCGATCCCACCAGAACTAAATCGGTAGTCAAATTCACCACGTTTCAGTTTTTTATCCTCTGTAAGATTTTTAGGCACTCCTTTCCTATTGCATCTGATGGTGCCGCATGCAAGAGTTTTCTCAGCCTTTAGTTTTTCTAGCAGAGGCACAGATGTAAAGAAATTATCGAAAAAAACGATTCTATTCTGTCCCAGATAGTTTTGCATGAGGTTCAATACGACTCTTTCTCCCAACCCGAAATCGGCCATGTCAAGGTTATGGTTATCACCACTTCTTCCCTGGTAGACATCGAATTGCAATATATATCCTTTTTGGTCAGCACAACACCATATCTTGTATCCGCGTTTGATTGGTTTCATTGGGTTGTATTGTTTTATTGAACTTCTTCCCTTGAATGCAATCATGGATTCATCTATACTCAGTTGTCTAGTTCCTTTATAGAATGAAGGGAATATGTTGTTGAGAGAATCAATCATTGGCCGCAGTTTGTGCAGCTTGTCTTTATTGTCATTGGGAATTTTCGCATTATCAGTAACATGCAAATTAGACAATATATTATCAAACCTTTGCCTACTCAAGGTGTTGGAAACTAATGGCACTCCTAAATCCGAACAACCTGACCAGTAATGTCTCCATGATGGAAGAATATGGTAGCCCATTAGGAGGTTGATTCCTAAAAAGGCTAGAAGTTCTTCTTTTTTCAAATTTAGAACTCTTTCTCGTTGTATGGCATACAGATTGCTCTGAAATATTATATTTTCGAGAAGAGGGTCAATAAATTTAAGGAACACGTCTGTGGGTGTATGACAATCAGTAAACAATTCGGAAATAGGACCTTCGTTATTATTGAATTCTGGAACAAACGTCTGAACATCCATTTTTCTCCATTTTCGGTCCAGTTCCGGTTCTTTGTTTTTCTTTGATACAGTCTCAACTTCCACATGAACATTCTCCAGTTCAATATCTTCTGGGTCCTGTGACTGTTCTTCAACCATTTCATTATTGTCGTCCGCAGTGGAATCATCTGAGAATATATCATCCACGTCATCTTCTTCATCTGTCTGGAAATTGTTATCCAGCTCAATATCACAAGCTAAATCGTTTTCCAAACGTTGTGCTTCATTCAACAGCTCTTCGTCCGTCAATGGTTTTCTCCAATACCAATTGGAACGTTGTTTATCCATCTCTAGCAAAAAATACATACATCAGAGCAATATTGACAAATCTTAACTAATTTATTTTCCAGCACCTTCCCTACAGCCCGTCGGTACTTGTAGGAACCACCCACTTAGAGCATCCTAATATATTCATAATACGAATTTTTACCAATTTTCTCTATTTGTATCATGAAATGAATAATTACTTGATATAAAAATAATAAAATAATACTCACCAGTAAAAAACGAATCACTCTGTAGCCACACGAATTTTCAATTCAACCAGCGCATCAAATCACATGGAACAGCTAACACAAATGACAGATGAAACATATTACAGCGCCCTCTCACATGATATTTCTTTGATAACCAAGTTGAGGGAGAGGTACTCTAACATACCGACAGTCGCTTTCTGTTCTATTTCTTGTGTGAACGTTTTTATTGACATTTGAAAATGATGGTACTCCTGAGTACCAACGGTCGACAAAGGGTTAAACAAAAAAAACAAGACCAGCATATTTTGTATTTTTAAGGCCGCATTCACATCTAAGCGAATTCAGCTAAACGGTGTACATTGAAATTTAGAATTTTAAACAAGCTTTCTTATACACTCACAAAACTCAACATCTCAATAGTTTTTAAGAAGTGTTTGATTCATCTGACAGTTTACAATTCACCTGAAACATCAAAATGTGGTTGTCTGGTTTTGATATTATGAGAAAGAATTCCTATATTTTTGATGAAGACAAAATCGAGTTGAGTCAATGAATTTGTTCAACATTGTGTGAAGCTTAGTCAAAGGTTTATAGACAGCATGATGTAAAATAACATGGTATGCTAATCTGAAAAAAAGTGACGTCAGCAAGATTAATATACGAGGAAATATATATTATTTGTTTTGAATTTGAATGAAAAGGGTGACGTCATTATTTGTACGTACGATCACAGATGAGCACACCATGTTTTGCTTACATCATGTGTTTTACTTCCATCAGAGAAAAACTTAATTTTGCACGAATGTGTATTCAACAGGTAACTATTATCTGAACAAACGAATATGTACAAAGTGTAAATAGATAAATTCAAAATAAATAAGATATTCTATGTTTTTCCATTTTTACAACAATATTATCTTGTATTTTCTTCCACCTCCAAATTTGTTAACGATAACGAATGGACTGAAAAAAAATTATTATTAAAATAATAGAAAATGATTAATAAATATGTTTCCTACTCTGTGATAGGGTGATAGAATCTTCATTCAGTTCTCTGAGTTTCTCCTTGAATTGCTTGGATATGCTTCTTCCAGTCAAGCTGTATAATATAGGTTTTTCAGATTTCGCCTGCGCCTGAAATAGATTTAATTTAATTCTAAGAATGCGTACAAACCTGTTTTGAATTTAGGAGGAGCTTGAGTTAGAAAAACTTTTGAATAGATCAGCAGAATTAACGTTAAAAAGTTTTGAAGTTAATACTCTCGAAATAATTACTTCACGAAATACAGAGTGAGTCTTTGACCTTGCAGAATATTTTAACAGAAGATTCTTGGAGCTGAAAGAAACACATTTGTCCTCTACCATTTTTTCCGATTCGGCCTAGATAAAAAGATATAGGCATTATAAATTTTCATAATAGGCTAGCCGCCCCTGGAAACCTGAACACTGAAGTTTTTACAAGCCTAAGATATACCATTTAAATCTGCGA
Source organism: Myrrha octodecimguttata (assembly GCA_958510865.1). Classification (NCBI taxonomy): domain Eukaryota; kingdom Metazoa; phylum Arthropoda; class Insecta; order Coleoptera; family Coccinellidae; genus Myrrha; species Myrrha octodecimguttata. The sequence goes on from OY294057.1 coordinate 77,806,310, forward strand.
AATAAGCAACTCTGTTATGAAAACAAGCGTCAACTTACTTTTTACATTCCAGTTGGTGAAAAAAGTTGTATTTATAGTACATTAAACAAGTTAGGTATTCCAAATTTCGTGGGCGATAAAAGTTGAATATTCTTCCCTTGGTTCCATTTTCGATAATGAGGAATTCATCAAGCTATCACTCATATTAGCTCTGAGATTCATCTTCAATTCGTAATTATTAATTTTCTTTGTTTATTTCATTTTCTCCAAGAATTATCAGATTCAGACATAACCCATTCAAACTTTCATTCTCATAAATAAATAAAACAGATGTACCTAATTTATCTATGAACGTACAAACGTTGCCAAATTGACGAACAGAAAGAAAGAACCCTTCGAAATCAAACAACACACAATATTCTAATTCTACGTATACACTTGTATAGTCTATGATTCTGAACTGAACTATAAATCTGTGGCTCCGTGGTTTTAAGGTTATGTCATGGTGGTTTTCTTCCAGCATTGGTTTTTTTGTTATGAAAGCGCATTTGAAGAATACCTCAAAATAAATACTATCAAAGTCTGTACATAATTTCAAGAAATTTGGGTCAGCAGAAAAATTGCATTCAAACCAGTAAGAATCCCCATTATCATGGAAAAGTGAGAAGTTAATCAATTATACTAAACAAATTAGCTTCATGAATGGGTTCAGGACCGAATCACCACTGTATAACACAGATATAGTTTTGGGATGGAAGCCTATTTTGGCAACGCGGAAAAATTGATTTCTGTGAATTTTTTGAACAGAGTTGCATTCAGCCAAAGTACCCAATTCTCGGAATTTCACATATATTTTTTATTTTTGAATTTCAGATTACTCGAAAACGGCGCATCATACGAAAAAAAATAAGGAATACTTTTACTTTCCAAAATGGTCAAAAATTCGTTGAATAGCATTCAAATTATTTTTAAAAGTTGGATTCTTTGAATTTCTGGTATTTTTATGAAATGTTATGGTCATATTAAAGAAACTGGAGTATGTGGATGAAATTTTGTAATCCAGGAACATTCATCGTATCAATAATAAACTATATTCCAAAAATCATCTCATTCGATGAGATCGTTCGCGAAATATAATCGAAAATTAAATTTTTTTATGGATTTTCAACAGTCTGTATCTTACGAACCAAGCCGAATCGGAAAAAATGGTAAGGGAAAAAAGTGTTTCTCTTGGCTTCAGGAATCTTCTGTTAAAATATTCTGCAAGGGGACTCACCCTGTATATTCAAATTCAAAGACATAATACTCACATCAAATTGTTCGAATTTCTTCCTTAAATCCTTAACAGACGTTGATCTCTCCCTATTTTGAAATATAGGTTCCCTTTCACTCTCCAAATCTACAGAAATTGTTTTACTCCTATTCAGACCACTGGAAAAACTCCGATCAAGATTCTCATCAGAAATCCTCGATAGATTAATTGAGGATTTCGAAAATGCTTTCAGTATATTCGAAACCAATTTCTGTTCCTTCAATTGATCTATTTCTCCTGGAGCTTCCCTGTCATCTCTCATTTTCGCGAAGGCTCGAGCGTTAAAACAATCTATATCAGCATACTTGTCCTCCCATTCTTTGTCATGGTTGGTTTCTTTCTTCGAAGAAACCGGTGAACCTTCTGAAGTTTTCTTCTCTTCTTTTTTCGTGGTTACCTCTTTTTCTGCTGTATAAACTTCTTTTTTTGAAGTAACAACTTCTTTTTTTGCTGTTACAAATTGTTTTTTTGCTTTAATAACTTCTTTTTCTGCAACAGTCTTCAGTGGTTTTGGCGATTTTTTGATAGGAGATTCGTCAACACCAACCGGTAACTTATTTCTGTTATTCAAAGCAAAAGACCTTACACCTGGATCTGAGTAAATTCTCTTGATTAACGTGTTGTCCGACCTCCTGTTTATTACGTACGGTATAGCATCGAAACTATCCTCAGGAGTCTCCTTATATTTCACCAGTTTGCAAGAACTGTCAATGCCAACAACAGTCTGCATCTTACTTTCAATGCCAGGACTCGAACTCAAACGCGTTCTTGGCTTTGCAACAGGTTTAACTTGTTCCTGATCGAACCCGTTTATCTCCTCGTGGTTCAAAGAAGCTTCCAAACTCTCGAAATCAAAGAACTTCTCAGCAGTTTGGATTTCTTCTTCTTCCTTTGACAGTTTACGATAAACCACAGATTCCGTTACATTGTAGCAGTTCACCAAGCTGGTTTCAGAGTCGCTTGTGATTTCTGAAGATAAAATGATGTCTTGGTCGGAATGTTCCAGAGAGTTGGTTTCTATGGAATTGGTATTGTTTGATTTTTCTAAGCTTGCAGGATTTGATTCGTTGAGGTAGATTTTTTTCGCTGTGAAAAAGTTGATGTTTGTTGGGCTTTCTTGATTATCTTCGCTGAGGTATTCGTCTTGGATTGGTGGGATTTCTTCTAGACTGCTTGAATCGGATTTGGTAGCCTGTTGAGTTGAAAGAAGTATTAGCCGATGAAATTTCTTTAAGATACAATATGAGAAAGCCAGTAGTTTCTAAACATTCAAGTGATGAATCGGAATTTTTAATATTTCTATATGTTGCCTGCATACGGAATGAATATTTTGAACAGAAAGACAAACAGATAAATTATTCAATGCAATTGATGAAACGTCATAATTTAAAATTCATGCAATATATTTCTGATTAAAATTCAGTCTTTCATACCTTTTAAAACTTCAAAGGATTTCATTTCCGAATAAAAGACATTTGGCAACCCTAGATATAATACTTAGTCTTAAGGATATGAGTCGATCGGTGGCTACAACTTAGAAGAATTAAGTATATTTACAGAAACTATGTCGTTCATTTGTTTTCATTATAAATCATTATCATAACATTACAACACCTATGGATAAAACTTCTGGCTTTCATACATTTATGAAGGTACATCGCAAAAGCTTTTTCATTGGTGTGAAGAAATGAGGCAAAGATACCGAAATGGAAAATATCAAGTCATTGAAAATTACAGAAAGAGATATAAAAGAGTAAAGTTTTGATCAGAACAACCTATCTTTCCAATGTAAACAACTTTCAAGTAGTTGAATTTTGAATTTTTGAAGATATTTCGAGAGTAGTTTTTTTGATAATTTTCGAAGAAGTCGGTGGAAGTCGGGTCGGAAAATTTAAGGGTGTGATTACTCTGGTCTATTCCATAAACAAAAACTCTGAGCAGCTAGATAAACATCTGAATAATGAGTTTTCAACATTTTAAAAGCATCATTTTGGTTTTGATGAATTGCCAAAAATGCAAGCTATCAGAAACGGTATCAAGTAAACTGAAATGCTTGCAATACCTTTTTGATTAAAAACGCTTGGATGAATTCATAAAATTATATTTTTTCACTGTAATCTTCCAGTTTTTTCAAAATAAAACAAAAACTAGGTCCTTAAAGTTGGTGTGTTTCGATTTTTCTACCTTGTTTTTGAGTAAATCTATACAATATTCTTCAGATTGGTACCTTCTCTGTAGGGAATTAGTTTTTGTGCCATTTCGAAAAAACTGAAAGACAACAGTGGAAAATATAATTTCTGTAACTTGATCCGTGTGTTTTCAGTGAGAAATGTTTTGGATTTTTTCAAATTCTGATATCCTTCTGATAGCTCATCTCGTTGGCCGTCTGTCAACACCAAAATGATTCCTCTGAGATGTTGCATCAAGAAAAAGTGGTAATTGACATAGTTCAATATATACTCGTCTGTTTCTGCGATATTGGAGCACCCTGTATTTATACTTCAGAAGCTGAAAACTGTTGCCTCAGTACCTATCTTTGAAGCTCAAAATTGGCAGAAATTAAACGTTTTATCTGTCATTTCGGAGCTGTCAAAGTAAAGCATGCAACAAGAGAGAATTATTCTTACCAAAAAAGCCATAAAGCAAGAAATGATAAACAATAAACATTTATCTACAATGAAAATGTCCCAGTCGATAGTAATGCTGTAACTAGCTGTTTAATGATATGAAATTGTCGACAAAATCAATATTCTGAATATGCAGTTGACAATTCTAGCAGTCCCAAGAAACAGGAAAATATGATGATTCTAAACTTAAAAATTTAGTGTACAACGAAAGATTTTCGTGGACGTTTGATGTGAATGTACTGAATGGAAGTTAAAAATTTAGAATGTTGATCTTCTACAATCGACAATTCCAACAAGGAGTTTCTTTCCAAAGTGAAGCCAATGTTCTATTCACTGAACTGTACGAGAAAAGCCAAGAAAGTCAGTATGCAATTACTGTTAGTGATTTGACTACATCCTACACCCCTAACAAGAGTCACCCTGTATCGAATCACATCCCCTGATGATGAATGAATAACTTACCAATTATGAATTTTATTAAGTCGCTGTTTCCTACTATAAAAGCAAAATCAAAAGTTCATAAGATTCTTCTTCATTTTATTGTCAACAGCATTTAAATATAATAATGTACAAGATTCATCTACAGATTCGTTCGTTTTCTATAACTAGCCATACAAAATTTCCCCCTTTAAATGTTTTTTTCAAGACACTCCTGCAAGCTGGCAAGTCATAGCGAGCTGAATTGGTCTGGGAAGTTTAGCAACGGATTTTTTACGAAATTCTTGCTAGACTCTTTAGGAGAATAGAGGCTTCTTGGAAATCTGTCATAGGTGTAATTCTCTTCCAGTTTTTCTAGCGGTTTGTCTAGACTTACCTCCTTTTTGGCGCCCGATGGTAGACAAGCCTGCCTGATGTAGTAGTCACTCCCGAATCTGAGACAAAACAATTATTTATTGGAAAAATGTAGACAAATACAGACATGGGATCGGCAGATTTTGCGAGGATATTCAAATTCGTTGCCAAGGCGGTCATCATTTCACTTGTTGACCCCGCTAAACGCACCTTTACTTCTTGAACCATGAAACACCCAAAATGAAATAGGTATCACTTCCATTATTGCTAATAATTTTTGATCGGTGAAACGTTTCTACTTCAACATCATACTGTATACATACATATGTGTTAATGCGCTACCATCAATCAAAAATGAACTTAGAAGAATCTTAGTAAACTATTATAGTATCAGAATGTTTCGAATCTAGAGATGAAGATATCAAATACATGAATGAATTAGTGCATCTCAAGATACGAATAAACTAACATAACCAAAAGGTCGAATATCGGTAGATAAATCAACCAATATTCCACCTTGATCAGAACTAATCATTCAATCAACCAAAACATAGTTTTCACAGTTTTTACTGATCTTCAGACCACCTTGCCTTGGTAAACCGTAGAATAAGAATTTAGATTCTTATCACCTGTCAGATCATGTAATTACAACAGTAAGCTGTATATCGTTATACTGCAGTATTTCATTTGACAGATGCTAAGTATGTAGATTCTTATTCTACGGTTTGCCAAGGTAAGGTGGTCTGAAGATCAGTAAAAACTGTGAAACAGTTATAGTCATTCTCCTTAGACGCAGCTTCTTCGGCGTAGATGTTTTGGTTGATTGGATGATTACCTTTGATCAAGGTGGAATATCTCTTGATTTATTGACAGATATTCGTCCTTGTGGTTATGTCTGTTTATTATTACTGGAGCTCTTTTTTTTCATGAAAGAATCTCTACCTTAGATACGAATAAACGAAGAAACAAGTACTTAATAAGCTAAAATAAAATGACAAAACGTTTTAGAAGATTTAAATTATTTTTTTCATCAACTTGCCTATGGGTTTTATTCTTCTTTTCGGTTTCCAACACTTCAACTAATTTACTCATTGTGCTAAATCTTAGCTGTTTGGAAAATTATATGTTTCAATCACTTTCTCTCAACAACACTGAATAGTAACTTTTTTTTATCTCAGAACAATTCGCAGTTATCGCGAAATATCAAAATAATCGTTGCTATCAGATTGAAATCTTTTGCAATTCAGTTATCTTCAAATTCACATGCATGTTAGCTTCATAGGAATTTGGACATAAAAAACGGTTTAAATAGAGATTTAAAGGATTTTTTCGAGATAATAGGTGCAAAGATTGCTGAGGGATTTATCTCAGACTTACCGGAAGAATTTGTTGAGATGAGATAATAGAGACAGTTTGAAAAAGTAGCCAGGTGGCGCCTGGATAATTATAATTGAATGATTTGAAGAATCCTGCTCTGAGGATCATTTGAAAAATAGACCTTTCAATATATTTTAATTATGATGTAAAAAACATGTTTTCTACATCATGTATTTTAATAAGCCTTGAACGCTTTGATCAAGATGCATAGAATATATCTAAGGATTCTATGCATTTACGCTTTAATCAAGGACTGTTTGTCACAGAACAAACATATCAGGATTCGAACTATGGAAGGTTTTTGCCCAAAACTTAATTGAATCATAAGATTCGATGCTGAAGCGAAAAATGAACATTGCAATAGACGACTTCGGCCCAAGTTGCCAACCCACAATTTACTTGGCAAGTTTACTTTTACTGGGGAACGGGAATTTCAGGACAAATTCGACATGATAAGGTTCGCATTATTTATAAATATCCGTAAAACATGCCTCGGCTCTTCAAACCAGATAATTCCTTCCAAATATAGGTTTTTGTTAAGATCGTCCCCGATTGGCTGAAATTTAAGTTGGGATTCCTGATTTCATGCAAACAGTCTTAATTTTCATATGATACGTTCCGAAAATCAACTCTGTTGTTTCTTTTGCCGATTTTCCGCTCCATAAATATGAAATATTCGGATGGTTCCTGGAACAAGCGCGTGAAAAAGGTTATTTACGGAATCTGGTTGATGAAAATGCGGTCGATTTACTGTCACCAGAACGATTTTCTATGGTGAATATCCAGAGCATAGAACAATCTATGTTTACTTTAGGTTTGTTTTGGTTCCGAGTTCAGATCTGTTCGGGACGGTTCTAGCATAGACCTTAGATCTGTGCTAGAACCGTCCCGTACAGTTCTGAACTCGGAACCTAAAGTAAACATAGATTGTTCTATGCTCTGGATATTCACCATAGAAAATCGTTCTGGTGACCGTAAATCGACCGCATTTTCATCAACCAGATTCCGTAAATAACCTTTTTCACGCGCTTGTTCCAGGAACCATCCGAATATTTCATATTTACGGAGGGGAAAATCGGCAACCGAAACAGCAGAGTTAATTTTCGGAACGTATTCTATGAAAATTGACACTGTTTGCATGAAATCAGGAATCCCAACTTAAATTTCAGCCAATCGGGGACGATCTTAACAAAAACCTATATTTGGAAGGAATTATCTAGTTTGAAGAGCCGAGGCATGTTTTACGGTTATTTATAAATAATGCGAACCTTATCATGTCGAATTTGTCCTGAAATTCCCGTTCCCCAGTGAAAGTAAACTTGCTAAGTAAATTTTGGGTTGGCAACTTGGGCCGAAGTCGTCTATTGACACCGATTTGATAATTGTTGCGTTCCGATATTCCCAATCAGTACTGGCCAGTATCAGTAATTTCGAAACGCTACGTACTGATACGAACAATTACCAAAGCAGTGCCAGTAAAATCGACTGTCAAAATTTACTGACAAGTACTGGCCAGGAATATCGGAACCCAACTAATAGGTAGAAGAGTATCGTCAATTTTCGATGGTGTCAACATTACGAGTAGACATTTCATTGAATAACGTTTGCGAGCATGATGTAAGCAAAACATGGTGTGCTCATTTGCTCATCTGTCATCGTATTTACCAATGATGACGTTACTTTTTTCATTCAAATTCAAAGCACAGTATATTTTTTTGTATTTTAATCTTGCTGACGTCACTTTTTTTTTCGGATTAGCACACCAGGGTCCCTATTATTGAATCAGGTATGGGAGAAAATAGGCGCGTCGACGCTGTTGTCAAGGAAACGCGGTGCATTTTCGATGGAACGATAGAGAACGTTCACATTCAAGAATAGGGTCCCATGTTTTTTACATCGCATGTTTGCGAGGACTAGGGTTCATAACTAGAGGGGTTGCGCATAAAGTCATCAGAGGCTACCTAAAGTAAGGGGGCGGCTGGTGGGGAAATACGTTGACAAGCCTGTTTAGTAATTTTGGTTATTTTATTGTTTTCTGTGTGATATCAACGAAATAATACGAAGCATCTTTCATATTTTATAATATATGTATGGAAAATATAATTTTACTGTAATTTTTGTCTATTAATCTTCTCCCTATCACAGATCAACCAGATAAACCACTCGCGTCATTTACTTAGGAAATCTATGTCAAGGCAGATATGACCCTGAATCGAGCTAATCAGAATTTTAGTAGGCGTTTGGGGTGCTTTGGGGTGCCAATATCAGATTGCAGGATTAGGATTACGTCACTCTCGCCGCTTTCGGACTCGCTTGAAGAGGTTATAAACATGTAAACAAACTGAAATGAATTTTTCATCCTATTTATTGATGAATAATTACGCTTCTGTTCCATTTTAGAATATAATCCAAATAGTATTTTACAACCAAATCAATTGTTTAGTCATCTTTGAGGTTCTATTTTATGATGACAGTCCTCATTATATGTTTTAATTATACAACAAGAATTGGAATCGAACTAAGGTGGACTCATTCATAATGTTCATTTTATTCAATATAAAGGAATCGCAACTGAAGTGAAAGCATTACAACCTCCATTATTCAATTAAAACGATGGGATGTCTAATAAAATTGTATATCATTGCACAAACACAAGGATTGGAATCGAACAAAGTTGGTCTATTCATAATTTGATTTTATATTGAAATGAATCTCATTTGATGTGAAACTACAAAGATTCTCTGATTAAGGTAAACGGTTTTTCCATAACATTTTTCCAAAATTTTCATTTACTCCAACCGAGTTCTCCTACAGGAGTTTTAGATGTGACAAGACACTCGCTTTGGTATTGGAAATTTGCTTTTCAAATGGTTTCATCGAAAAATCTTAGTCTGATTTTGATTTTGTGATTCCTGAATCCCGAGAAATCCGTTTTTACATTTCGATTTCAGATATTCCAAAATCAAGTATTCAATTTGACAGCTGTTTCGAGGAAGAAGAAAGTGTGGTTATGTCTGTTAAATTTCTCAAGGTCGTAGAGACGCGATTCCCGCAAACGATGAAGTGATTTGTCTTGTTGGTCTGTGTCTCTATAGTTATCAAAAGGAATTAAGATTTCTTCCATTATTTGTATCCTATCCCGATTGAGCTGATTCTATTAAGACGCAATAAAAATCACAATCACTTTTAGGTAATTTTGCTACCTATATTTGTAAACTTGATGTGTGAATTAATGTTGGCTGACACTAACCATATCCGACGGAATTGAGAATATGGATATAATTTAAATGAAATATCAAACACTTACAGGGAATTTATAGAATTTCTGGATTTTATTCGCCTTTCTATGTTTTCTTTGGAATATGGATTGTTCTTGAGCTCAACAGCATTTTTCCATTTTTCTTTTTCTCTTTGACTATAGACACCTGAAAATATATAATGAGTTTATAAACAATCAGAATCTTGTATGTGTTATTTGAACATTGATCGAAACAAAATATAGAAAAACACTGGCGTGAAGACAGCAGCCTTTAGGCGCTTGTTCACATTGCGAAATGGTGACTTGAAAATTTCAGTGAAATTTCAATGAAATATAAAAATGTCCAAAAAAAAATTATTTTTTTTTGGAATTTTCCATGAATAATTCTTCTTATTGGCACTGTTCATCTTCCAACCAAGTTTCATTTCGATCAGATGAATATTTTTCGAGTTATTGAAAAATCAAAATTTTTAATGGATGTAGCACAAAAAGCATTCGGCAGATTTGGCCCATTAACAAACTCAACCGAGATATTCAGGATCTTAACCTAACCTGAAAATTTCAAGACTCTAGGTCCTTTCTTTCGAGAGTTACCGCGCACACGGCCGGACGGACAGAATCAATTTTGACCACGGATTCTTCATCGGTGAGTCCAACCTAGTCGTTTGAGACCAATTTCGGGCAAAATTCGAAAATAACATCGTGACGAAATGATAACGCGCTGTTCCCCAGAACAAGCGCGTAAAAAGAAAACGCAGTAAAATTTCAATCAATATTTTGTGCTACAACATAGACTTATTCCTAAACTAAATTATTTTTGTAGAAGAATGATATTATCTTCTTTTCGGTTTGGTTTCACGAATAAAGGTGTCCTATAATATCTCTATGGTTTCATACCAAAGAGTGTAATCATAGACGAATTGATCTGTGGTGTAATTTTTCCCTTGTATTATTGGCAGAGAATTGATCTTTTACGAACTTCTCGGCTAAAAATTCATTGAATACAGACGGACGAAATGGTTCACAAAACAATACCATAACCGAAATTCTCTTGAAATAAATTTGTACACAGAAAAATCACCTCAAGAAAACTCAACTGAAATCAGATCAATACCTTTGTTCGTTGTACCTGCATGAACTACACTAATTACATTAACTCCACTTACTTCTAATTCTAAGCTGCGTTGTTGTTGAGTCACAGCAGTCTTTAATGCTTTCTAAAGACGGCTGTGGTTGAGTGTAGTCACATATAACAGAATGAGCAGAGTTAGTGTAGTTCAATCTGTTCTATGATATTGGAACAATACGTTTGCTCGTTGTACCTGCATGAACTACACTAACTACATTAACTCCACTGACTTCTAATTCTCAGCGGAGTGTAGTTGAGCCACAGCCGTCTTTAATGCTTTCTTGAGACGGCTGTGGTTGAGTGTAGTCACAGATAACAGAATGGGTGGAGTTAGTTAAGTTCAATATGTTCTATGATTCTCACAGAATACAAATATATGGAAGAAGAGTTTACGCATGATGTAAGCAAAACATGGGGTGCTCATCTGCTCCTCTGTGACCGTATTTACCAATGAAGACGTCACTTTTTCATTCAAATTCGAAGCACAGAATATATATTTTTCTTTGTACTTTAATCTTGCTGACGTCACTTTTTTTTCAGATGAGCACACCATGTTTTTCACATCATGAGTTTACACAAATCCAAGATGACAGAATTCTATGCTTTTTTTGTTTTTGCTACTTTTTCGAGACGATGCTAATTTGTAGTGAAGTTTTTCTTCAGTCGTCACGAAAAAAATCCCATTTTGAATAACGATATGATGAAAATTAATTTCGTCCAATAATGTCCACACATACAGTACAAAACACGTCCAACCAGGAACCAGAGACAACAACAGATGTCTATGATTATGAATTTCATTTAGCATTACCATCACAAAAGATATCATCACTTTATGCACTGCACACGTTATCTATGACTACACTAACTACCAATATCCGCAACGAACAGAGTGCAAGTTTTCAACGAAACACGCCGAACAGTATCAGTGGAGTTAGTGTAGTTCATGCAGGCACAACGAAAAAACCTAATTATATCGATCTGTATAAACAAACCGCACCTAACTCAATGCTCAAAAGAAACGCACAAATCATATAATAATGAAAACGTCACTAACCTGTGAACTCGATTTGATCTTCCTCGTTGCATTCTTCCTTTATGCCGTTTGTTTGTACTTCATCTTCCTCTCTGACGGCTTCATTGTGTTCATTGTTTTCATTCTTCAGCAATCTGCAGATTGTATTCGAAGATGAATCAATCAATTTTTGACTGAATGGAATGAGTAACTCACCTACTTTCTTCCCGTGATATCAAAATTGTTCTCGGTAGAGTTGCGTATTTTTCTGTGTACTCTGTGTCTCTTTCAGCGATGCTGCTGTCGGAACATATGGATGCAGCAACTGAAACATTTATTCGATAATATAATATTATATTAACAGCAAAGAATACCACTTGATGCTAAATTACGGCTAGGCAACACAGCCACATTCAAGTTTCATTGAATCTCGTTAATATCTCCAGGTCGGGCGCTTGGACGCGGTCCACATGATTCAACGTTGCCAATAGCCGCGTGAAATATTAGAATTCGGAGACATTTAGACGTTTGACGGAGAAAACTGGGTGTCGTTTCACAGGCTTCAGTGAGTATTTTTTGAAAATTTTTTTTAGGATCTACTTCATTTTGTAAGAAAATGTAATGTTAGTTATTTTTCCATTTTTCACTCCATTTCAGTATTATTTTCCCGAAAATTCTTGAATATAAAAAGTTGCAACATTGCGCATTCTTACGATTTTTTGAACCCACAAAATTTTTTATGAAAAGAGAAACCGAACGGAAAACAGAACCGACGACTGATAAATTACGGCTCCAAAGATTTTGGCAACACGGCCACATTCAAGAGTCAAAAAACCTCGTTAATATCTCAAGGTCACCTGCCTACCGTATACATGCTGTAACGTTGCCAAAAGCTGCGAGAAATATTGAAATGCCTGAAATTTCGACGTTAAGAGGAGAAAATGGGGTTACATTCTGCAGGCTTCAGTTATTATTTTTTTTATTTTGTATGAACTTAATTCGAGACTTTATTTGTATTGCAGAATTACGTCTCTATTGCTTGGAATTCGAAGAAATATGATTGGAAAACCTCATTTACTCACTTAATTGTTATGATATGGTACTTTCTGCGGTATTATTATGGATAAAATATCTCACTACACTTGACCATTGAAACACTTATCTTCCACTTGATATCCGTGCAATATCCAGTGGTTTCCTCCATGACATCCTACACAATTTCATTCATGCCCTTTCTTATATTAAAAATTTACTAATTATCCTAATTTCCATCATTTTATGGAATCCCTCAACTCACAACAAACATTGATTGAATTCTGGAATTCTGTGGAAAGTCTGGTCCATAGACATAGACTATGTGTGTGGTCTTGCTCACGAAAAAGCATAGATCTAATATTTGGTCTTTGCGGAATAGATAAATATTTATGTGTATTCTGTGCTCCAGGTAAATGTGGTCGTATCTTAATTCACGGCCTTTACTAGCTCAGGGGCGTATCCACGAAAATAGGGATATCCCTCGAATTTTATCAGATTTTATAACATTCAACGTTAAATATCTCAAAAACGGTTCGTTTGAGAAAAAAATAGAGAATAATTAATTATTCTGAAATGATTGATGATTCTCACAATTGGAGTCTATAACCAGAAAACCGTTTGAAGTAAGATATAACTGATACTGTGGAATACGTGTCATGGGTATAGAAAATTTCACACCGAAATTAATTTAATTCGCAGAAACCATGTCAAAGCTACTCAAGAAAAATCTAGAGAAGCAATACAGATTACATCGAATTGAAATCCATTACTTTATCGAAAATGACAGTTTGAAGGATTATACGAATTTAATAAATGTAATATGATGGGAAGATCACAGAATATTGAATATTTGAAAAATTCTAATGACGCGATCATCACGAAATTTTGCACTATGTTATCCTTTAGAATCTTTGAACTAGCCGCAAACGATTGAATCAGTATTTTTTGAGTTATACCGAAAAAAACAACGATATCGAGGAGAAAACCTCGAAATTCTACATATTTTTCCCAATATCTCCAAAACTAATGGCCGAATCTAACTGAAATTTGGTTCACTGCTGTGAAATATGAAGCGCAAGGTATAACTGGAATTGTTCGCGAATTTGAAGAATTGTTTCAGAAAAAAAAATTTTTTCGGGAAAAATTTTGAAAAAAATTTTTTTTTAAATTGAGAGACCATAAGATTTCAACGAAATTTTGTTCAAAGTTGCGCGTTGTTATGATTCAACTAACTGCCAGGTTTCAATCCAATCGCTTCAGTAGTTTCGGAAATAACCTCAAAATTTCAAATTGCTATAACTCCGAAACTATTCGGCCGATATGGCCCACTAACGAACTCCGCGGTATTCGGGTGCACGAACTATCCTACAAGTTTCAGATCGTTAACTAGCTAGTTCGACAATTATTGTGTCCACGGCCGGCTGGACAGAATCGATTTTGACACCGGATTCGTCATCAGTGGGTCCAACCCACTTTGAGAAAATTTTCGGATCAATCACCGAAAATTACAGACATTCGGAAAAAACGATAGCACGCTATTGTTTTTTTTTTAGAAATTTAAACAGTCTGTTTCTTTCAAGCGGGCCCGAATCTGGAAAAAGGTTGGCACACGTGAAAAGTCGTAATTTCTACTATACAGAGTGGAATGTGTCGAACTTCAACCGACTGACTTAATAACTGTGAATGAAGTATATTTGAACAAATAATGTCTTTCTAGGATATATCCATGTCCAAGATTATTTTCTACCTGTATAATGGTCTTCTTCTGCTTTGACGTTCTCCAAATTGTCAAAATGAATTTTTGCTCGAAAGCGAGAAGCCGACTCAGGGTATGGCAATCTCGTTTGCACTTTGGCCAGACCCTTAGGATATGGCCAAATTTCAAACGGGAATGCCATTTCATCCGAATCGTATTGAGCATGGGTATATTCTAGAAAGACTTTATTTACCTAACATTTACTGATGATTACAGTTTTATCACTAATGCCCGTACGCAAGTACGTCGATACTCTGTACTTGAGAACGTACTAAGTCGACGCGTCCATCCCATATTGGTTACTTGACAGCCGAGCACTACTTCGCCAGTGCTTGGTGGCATGCTTGCTCAAGTCTACGAACGACCTACCTTGAGGCGTGCTCAAGCAAGACATAATCACAAAATAGCGAAGATTATTCGTTTTCTGTGACTTTTCACAACCCAGCGTTGCTATTTGAATTATAATTTGGATGTTCTGTACTATGTACGATACCGTATGTACGATAATATCGTTTTGTACGATAATTTCAGAGAACCTACCATTTAAAAATTCAATTCAACCAAAGTGTCCGAAGATACGAAAGCGTTTATTGAAACTGTTCAAATTATTTTCGATAAACAGATTGCTCTTAGGATATGGAAATGATTTTCTACGAATTCATCATAGTAATTGCAGAACTAAATACATAGTGGCCCTGTTCTTAATTACCATCGTGCTAGTAGGCGGTGCCTACTAGGCACCCCCTTTTTTTGGAAGCAACACAGATGCCATAAATCATACTCTCTGTCGGCATTTTATATAATAGAATTATGGTTCGTTTTATGGGGCGGCTTTTTTGACACCTTGAAGAGATACGGTCATATGAATATTTTCAGTGCGACCAACAAAAGTGAAAATATTCTAAATTTTACCGATATCCATGAACTTCGCCGAAAGTTTGTTTAATGGATAGGACCCTTGCTAAGCATGAGTCAATACTTAAGCTTGTCTCAGCAGAGAATTTCTCAGATATGAGTTCTAGATCGGACTATGCGTACGGGCATTACTGATGTTTACAGTTTTATCACTAACGCCCGTACCCATAGTCCGATCTAGAACTCCTACCTGAGAAATTCTCCGCTGAGACAAGCTCAAGTATTGACTCATGCTTAGCAAGGGTCTTATCCCTTAAACAAACCATCGGCAATTCTCGGCGAAGTTCATGGAAATCGGTAAAATCTAGAATGTTTTCATGTTTGTCGCACTGAATTTTGCAGTATCTCTTCAAGGTGTCAAAGAAGCCGCCCCATAAAACGAATCGTAATTCTTTTATATAAAATGCCGACAGACTGTATGATTTATGGGATCTGTGTTGCTTCCGAAAAAGGGGGGTGCCTAATAGCATGATGGTCTTTAAGAACAGGGTCACTATGTATTGAGTGCTGCAATAACTATGATGAATTCGTAAAAAATCATTTTCATTTCCTGAGAGCAGTCTGTTTTTTGAAAATCAGTTGAGCAGTTTCATTAAACGCTTTCGTATCTTCGGACACTTTAGATGAATTGAATTTTTTAATGGTACGTTCTCTGAAATCATCGTACAAAACGATATTATCTTATGCGGTATCGTTCATAGTACAGAACACCAATATTATAATACAAACAGCAACTCTGTGTTGTGAAAAGTCACAGAAAACGAATAATCGCTTTTTTATGATTATGTCTTGCTTGAACACGCCTCAAGGTAGGTAGTTCGTAGACTTGAGCAAGCATGCCACCAAGCACTGGCGAAGTAGTGCTCGGCTGTCAAGTAACCAATATGGAATGCACGCGTCGACTTGGGACGTTCTCAAGTACGGAGTATCGACTATGCGTACAGGCATAAGGGCCGGTATTACAAAACTTAACGGGAAGTTAACTTTAACTTTAACTGAAAATTAAGCGTCAATTTCCAGTCAAAGTTAGATTTGCAGCGTTATCTTTATCAGGTGGTTTGGGTATCAATTATAGTAAAAGTTAAAGTTAAATCGCTTTTTTCCACAGAATCTCTGTCTTTTCGGCTGACATAAGGGGAATATAACCTCGATTTGTTTGTTGTTATGATATTTTCGGAAACATGTTAGCAAGATATATTCACCTCATTTTTAAAGGACTTTTAATTCACGATGACGAAGATGACATGAATATTGTTGAACATGCTCTTTGAGCGATATTCACTTCATTTTTGAAGAACTTTTAAGTGACTATGACGATGATGCCATGAAAATTGTTGAATATCCTTGTTGAGAAAGGATATTAAGAAATCGGCTGAACCATTTAAACTTATGGGAAGAAACGGAATTCAAAAACCGATTTCGCTTATCTGGACACTGTACGCCTGTAATGGACTACATATTCATAGTGATGCAAATGTATTGCTACACGCAGAGTTCATGCATCTTGTTCTTTCCTGATAGTTGCTGGAGATTTTAGGGGTTTTCACAAATCAACTATACTGACTGTATTATCAGAAATGTCCCATGGAAAATTGCATACTTATTATCTATTTCCATCAAAATGCCTGCTATAAACCTCACTCCAGTAAGAATCCAATCTCAAGAATTCATCATGGCATATTATTGTAATGAAAATATCAGTTACTCTTTCTGTTCAACTATTATAAGATGTAAATGAAAAAAAATCCTTGGCATTTATTCTTTTTGGTGCCTAATATAACAGATAAAAGTTGTAAATGCGTAATGAAGCATAATAATTTATACACATTATTTAACTTTAAAGATGAAAGGAAATCATCACAATTGCAATGGGTACTTTTCTTATAGTAATGGCAAAGCTGGTAGCTGTACAAATTCTAGATATCAGGGCTCGATAACCCTGAGCCACACAAAACATTACCATATTTTTTAATTGAATGACAGTTTTAGCAAATTTAGTGTTGAAATTATTACCACTTCCAGTGTCAGTTGAAAGTACTTGCCCGTTGGTGAAGAGTGAAGTATTTGTAAAAAATTCTGTACCTAATTGGATTTGGACAAATTTTATTGTAATTGTTATATAATTCCTGAATTGAATGTATCTCATTATTGTCAAAGTTTTTCCTTTTAAGCTTTCATTTCCAATATATTCATTAGTGGAAGTAGTTTTTCTAGTTAGGTGACCGAATAAATACCCAAAAACCCCTTCCATATTGTAAAAAGTATAAGAATTCAAAATTGATCATTGCAACTCTCCCTCAAATCAGTAATTCTATTTTTATGGAAACCACAATCCATTAAGCTCCCTGATACATAGTGCGAATATTTGTCAATAAAGGATTTGTTTATTCCTATCATATTTTGAAAGGGAGTATTTTTTCAAAGTCCAGCTTTTCCAACCCAGAAATTGGTGGTTAGATTTTTTACAGAATCTCAAATTATTTCATTCTCCTTTTCATAGAAATCATCACAGTATTTCTTGTCTATGATAGAAATGAGACTTTTATAATTCCGACATTTTTGAGCAAAAGTTAATTTTCAGTCAAAGTTAAAGATAACTTTCAGTTAAGTTTTATAATACCGGCCCTAAGCGAGATGCTGACTCGCGATATCGCAATCTCGCTTGAGTTTCGGCCGTAACGACAGGCCTACCAACTGTGACTTTAAAAAAGAAACTCAACAGTACAAAAGGAAACATACACTCACAATCGTTCCCGTGTTTCTGATTGGACGACATAACCTCAGAATCCACATCATCCAAATCCTTGCACTCCTTCACCCCGGAGTCGGCCGATACTTCGTCGTCCGACAGCCGAGTCAACTTCAAGTCGGTCAGCGGGTTCTTTCCGCCAATTAGGGACCTCGCTTCGATCAGATGGTTTTTAACGTCCATCAAACCAAGTTTTTCCCCTGCATCTTCTTCGAAATCCGACGGTACGTCTGACAGGTCCGAGGTGTCGTCCACCTCCTTGTCTCCGATGAGTACCTTGGCTTCCGTGGTTGGATCTGGTACTAACATCGGTACCGGCACCGGGGAGTTGGTGCCTCCTCTGAACTGCCTCTTCTGCAGGAACCAGTTGGGTTCCTCGTTCGAAAATGAGGAATTTGATCGGAAGTAATCGAAGTCATCGTTGCTTGGTTTTTCTTCAGCTTCACAATCTGAATCGCTTGTTGATACTTCCTCGATGCGTTGCTTTATCTGGAAACGAGAGATCAGTTAGGTCTTTCATCTTTGTGAGAACTCAGGCAACACAATTGCATCGAGTGGACATCAAAGAACGTCCAACAGTGGCCCTTCAAGACGATCGGCCTTCGAGCTGACCGTCAACACAATAGCTCATAAGTTTGGCATAACATTGGTTTTTAACAACACAAAAAAACAATTCTATGAAATAATTCATTTGAAACATTGAAATCTCAATAAATACGCTTGTATAACTGAAAACCACTTTTACATGCAGAATACGAATTACGTAGCGTAATTCAAAATAATGAAGATTTCTGAAAAATTCGATTGATCGGAGGTTTCCATCAATTCTGGTTTGCGTAGTACAAGTATCGTCAACATGTGGATATCCGTTACTGGTTTCAATCGAAATCCAATATTTTTCGTACTGAGAGTTTGAAATCAGGGTGAATATAAAAGATAATGAGCGTGTATATGATAAAACAAATTGGAAGATATATGCAGAAAAATCAGTAACAAACCGGAAAACTGATCAATTGTCGAGAATCTGATACTAAGGGTAGGAGCCTTAGACTAAGGTAGGAGCTATGATGTGAAAAGCATGATGTGCTCTTCTGTGAAATGAGTGACGTCAGCTAGTTGAAAACACAAGGAGTTATATATTCTGTGCTTTGAATTTTCATGCAAATTCAAACTCACTCATTTTACAGATGATCCACCTGTTTTAGTTCTATGATTCAATTTTGCAAAGCTAGGTATAGGAATTGAAATAAGAAATGAAATGAAATAGTTTAAGATTGCTCGCCAATATCGCAGTTTCCTGAATGAATATTACAAATTGCCGGAGGCTTGATACGGCTGCTCGCATTCCAGAATTTTCTTCAGAAACACTTTGAATCCCGCTATAATATTTACTAGCCGATATTCGCGGAAAATCTTGAAAGTTGTTTCATTCCACTGTCAAACTTCTCACTTGTGGTACTCACGACGATGAAAGTGTGATAAATATCGCTGAAGAATTTGCACATTGAGCTGGAAAAATAATAAAACTTTGTGCGAAATAAAGGAAGGAAATAAGGAATTGTATTCCATACAAATATACATAGAATGAGGAAATTTCCAAACATTATTTTGAAAAATTTGAGAAAACATGCTATTGGCGGATGAAAATAAGCGCTGCTCCCTCTGGTGGCTATCAGAGTAACCCGAGGTAAAGGGATTATCACTGAAAAGTTGAAAGAAATGTCAAGAAAATGAGAAAGTTTATGCATTTTTCTTGGCTTCTGGGTGATTTTACAAGTTTTTCCTACTGAGAAAAAGCAAACTCAAATATCCCTTGCCATAGATTTCCACAGCCCAGTGAAAAATTTCGAGTTTTTCCAGAAATCTGCCAGTTGAACTGATCATTAAGGAACAACGTAAATGTTTTAGTGATAGAACTGATCGATTGAAACACAAGAGTCTCAACAATTAAGTATCTGGTGATGAATACTCTTCGCTCAAAGTGCTTCTGCCGATGAAATCAAAGTTGTACAAGGCTTATTTATTACAGCCTTTTCAAGACCAATCATATGAGTGTTTTATTTGTCAATCCATAATGAATAAGTCTATCATTCCAAAAAGTATGTTTTACAATACTATCTATTTTTCAACTTTTTGAGTTGTAGAGCTGAGGGATATTTCATCAATAATCAAGATGGGTAGATAAAAAGGTTGAAAGTTTATTAGATTTGCAAATAAAAAGCAACACAATATCACATGCATCTTCCCAAACACTTCTAGCTTCTGTGCCTTCAAGATACTACAAATAATTTAAAATTAATCTTGTCATTCAGAGTTGAAAAAAGTTGATACTAAAATACTTCTAACAGTAAGTGTAGCATTGCTACTCTGTATTAGAATAGATGATACATATCACTATTTCATAAAATGAAATATGTATACACAGAATGACTCCTGTTAACTGAAAAATCTTTGGACAAATTGTAAAATCGAATTTTAATCAGTCAAATACACAAGCAAACACTTGAAACATATCCCTCTACCTAAGGTTCTTAAACTGGCCACCGTGGCGCTGCAATTATGCAATATGGTTTTATGCATGATGTAAAAAACATCATGGTTATATGGATGAATACGAATACTCACGGTTAAAGAAACCTTATCAACGTATTTGGTGGACCCAAGACTAGAATCACTATGTACCCATTCTTCTAAGCTAGATACCGAAGCAGTATCTGTATCGATATTCCTCCATTTATGATCTAATGTTTCTTCACCGAAGAAATATTCTTTCTGTGTTCTCCTTCTTCTAGAAGAAGATGATCTATGGCTGTAGACACTATTGGTTCGAGAGGACGATGCCGTCTCTATGTTGTGGTTGCTTTGAGATGTACTTATTATCTGCGAAATTAGAATTTTGTTGGGGATATGTCATTTCATCTATATGATGTTGAATTTCTCTTTAGAAAATTATTATCACTTGCTTATTCTTCACCCTACCCAAGGAAGGTTTCTCTTGATTGACGAAATCAATACTGTCAATTGTCGAATGTGCTTCGAGGATAATATACAGGGTGAGCCCTTATGTAGTACATTAATTTCAACCATAGATTCCTCTAATAAAATAAAACTAGTAGATATACAGTATGTTGAAATTTCCAGAAGGAAACAGTCTTTCTTTTGTATCTTTGATGAATTAAATGAATTTTGGTGTGAAGTTTTATATGACTACGACACATATATTCTTCTAATTACTTCTATCCTACCCAAAATGGTTTCCTAGTTATAGATTCAACGATTCATAAAACTCTTAGAAATAAGCATCAAGATACACTTTACCTTGAGTCATTATAAAATCTTCAATAGTTTTTGAAAACTTAATTATTTTTCATAATTTCTGCTGAAATGTTGAAAAATCTGATGAAAACTCGAGAAGTTTTTCTATTTTTGTGGATCCGGCCTTGAATTAAGCTCAACCCACCTTCACCCGGATCACAGAATACACAGAGTTATCAACCTTTTTTGTGAACAGGTCGAAGACATAGAGACTATTTTTTAATGTCTATGGACCAGACTTTCCAGGGAATTCATAGACTTGATGGGGATTAGGATAATTATGAAATTTTTAGTATAAAAATTTGCGGTGATGAAATTATGTATAATCTTAGGGTTAACAATAAGTTATTGCTTCATTGTCAAGTGGAAGATAAGTGCTTCAATGATCGAGTGCAGTAAAATGTTCTGGTTGAGTTATACCGCAAAAAGCACCAAATCATAAGAATTACGTGAGTAAATGAGTTTTTTCAATAATGTTTCTTTGAATTTCTAGCAAAAGATTACTTTTTCTTCAATACCGATTATCATAAAAGAAATGTGTGTGGAAATTTTAAACAAAATGCAGGAAACTTTTCAGTTTAGTCGAATCTGGAAGAATACCTGATCACAAAAGTGTTTAATTGTTTGATGACAGGAATCCATGGTTAAAATTAATGTACAATTTAGAGATTCACATGGATTCATATGGATTGTTAGGGAAGAACCGAGT
The DNA here is from genome assembly GCA_958510865.1 of Myrrha octodecimguttata. NCBI lineage: Eukaryota > Metazoa > Arthropoda > Insecta > Coleoptera > Coccinellidae > Myrrha > Myrrha octodecimguttata. The sequence continues at coordinate 77,828,279 of OY294057.1, forward strand.
TTTGTTCATTCAAAAAAGACCACTTGAAACGTTGGTCTTTTTGCGGTTGAGTGTATAGGATTTTCCTAATACTCAATCGATTTTTCAGCGTCATCCTTCATTTACTTTGAGACAGTGCTCGATTTCGTCAGTTCATCTGGATTTGCTTCGCGATTTTTAAAATATTAGAATATTCAATAAAGAATACGTCTCAAATCATGCATTTTAAATGTATACATAATGTGTAGAAATATGTTACTGAACAGACGTGAGAGTGCACTCAAACTAACACTAATGCCGCCCACATACTTTACGGTCTACCGTAGAGATTGACCTGCGCAGGTCTACCTGCACAGGTAAATCTGTGCGTGTATTGGAACAGACCTGCGCAGTTTCTCCGACCTGTACAGGCGACCGGAGAAGAAGCGAAATTCGATGTTATTTCGAAGCACCCTACTATGAACCTGAGCATGTGCGCGAGATCTCCGACCATTCCATACATGTAACGGCGTCAGGACTGAAACCTGCACAGGTGAACCTCTCAGTTAGACCGTATGTGGCCGGCATAAAAAACTGATGGCTGAATTAGAAGGCTATAACCCATTAACTGGATCTATAGGGGGGCGTATTGCACTTATGCCCTTTCTTCCAAATAATTTTAAATAATAACGAACATGCAGATTCTCGAGTTCGTTCTACTCACCTTATTTAATATGGCAGTGGAGAGAAGATCTTCATAAGTCCTATTGGTCTGTTCCAAAGCGTTCGTTGTCCCCTCTCCTCTTAGTTGTGGTAGTTCGTTGGCTTCCCTGATGATTTTTTGTATGATCACTTTCAGTGCTGTGTGGGCAGAACAGGGTGACTCCCCTACAAGTGGTAAATCTGAAAAAACGACAATATTCTCATGTATTTTATCATTGGGGCGAATTAGTTGGGTCTACATTTCCAGAAATTGCCATCGCAGTGACTATGGAATGTGACATGGAACCAATAGACGACATCGGTCCAAGTTGCCAACTCACAAATTCGGTTAAATTTATTATAACTGGGAAAGGGGAGTTTCAGAACAAATTCGACATGATGAAGTTCGTGTTTTTCACAAATATCAGTAAACCGTGCTTCGCCTTCTCGAACCAGATAATTCTTTCCAAATATAGGTTTTTGTAAAGATGATCTCTGATTGGTTGGATTTAAGTTGGGATTCCTGATCTTTTGTCAATTTTGAACAGGATATGTGCCGAAAATCAACTCTGTTATTTTGGTTGCTGATTTTCCGTTCCTTAAATATAAAATATTCGGTTGGTTCCTAAAAAAAACCTAGAAAAGCACTGACGTGAGGTCAGGAGCTTTTACGCTCTTGTTCCGTTGCCAAAGCGGTCATCTATACAAGTATTGACCCTGCCAAACGCAGATTTTTCCATATGGTCCTCACGAAATTCTGCATGAACCTCAAGCTATAATTTTCGATCAAGTACTAGATTGCAATTCGATCCAAAATTTTGAATGGGTATAACTATCTTAAGAATAATTGGCGAATTCGCACCATTTAAGCATTTGACCTTCTTAATTAAACTGAAAACCTACTCTACAAATATATTCCCTATGTCGATTCTTCCTAAAGTTAATGTGTTCACAGCCGACCTAATCACTGATTATAAACAAAATAACTTCCGGTAGAATCTACTCAGTAGCTTGATAATTGTAGAGTAAGTTTGGAGTTTAATTACGAATGCCGAATTGGCGAATTAGTAACAACTATCGAATGATTCCGCAGAAACACCCTTTCAAAATTTCAGTTTCCTGATATTTTCAAAAATATAGATCGAATCGCCCTTCAATGAAAAATACCACCTTGAAGTTTCAGCCAAATAGGGTCTACAGAACAATGAGCAAAAAAAAATGAAAGAGTCCTCCTGCATTTTGTTGAATGGAGAAAGTTATTTTGCTCATTTTTCTGTAGACCCTATTCGGCTGAAACTTCAAGGTACCTAGCATTTTTCATTGGTGGGCGATGTGATCTATATTTTTGGAAATATCAGGAAACTGAAATTTTGAAAGGGTATTTCTGCGAAATCATTCGCTAGTTTTTACTAATTCGCCTTCGTATTTAAACTCCAAACTTTCTCTACAATTATCAAGCTACTGAGTAGATTCTTCTGGAAGTTATTTTGTTCACTATCAGTGATTAGGCCGGCCGTAAATACCTCAACTTTAGGAAGAATCGACATAGGGAATTTATTTTTGTAGAGTAGGTTTTCACTTCAATTAAGAAGGTCGAATGCTCGAATGGGTTGAATTCGCCAATTATTCTTTAGAAAGTTATACCCATTCAAAATTTTGGATCGAATAACAATCTAGTAGTTGATTAAAAATTATAGCTTGAGGTTCATGCAGAATTTAGTGAGGACCATATGAAAAAACTCTGCGTTTGGCTGGGTCAATACTTGTATAGATGACCGCTTTGGCAACGGAACAAGCGCGTAAAAGCTCCTGACCTCACGTCAGTGGTTTTCTAGGTTTTTTACATCGTGCCATGGATATGTTACCATAGAAAATTTAATTCTACTCGACTACCAAATAAAAGCCAATATATGATTTTCACGGAATTTCATGTGAATATTTGAGCCTTCAATATAAAATCAACTAGATTTCAGTTAGATTCCATCTGAATTTCGTATTGTGGTGGCCTTTACTTGATAGAAATCCATTGTAAACTCAATTAAAAGACACAAGTGTGGTTGATTTCTACTTTATTGTAAACACATGACGCGTTTCACCACATTGTAGTTTCATCAGATGCTGAGTTGCAACTTCCTCAAAAAGTGTGTTACAGTTTTACTTAAACCAATACAGGTACAGATATATTTCCAACGGGTCAATCATTGAAAAACCAAACCGGGCTCCTAGCTGAAAAGGTTTAACAATGGTGAATTTGACAGTTCCGTCTGGTCGTTTAGTAAATTCCCAGACTTTCTTAAACGGTTTATCTCTAGAGCCTCCAATAAATTTAACTTCCTCCCTTTGTTGTCTATGTGTAGAATCTTGAAATTTTCGTCGAATTCGGGTTTTTCTATTATTGAATGTTCGGCGTACGTGGAGTTTAATTTTTTTTTTGAGACAGTTGCAGCTCAGCATGTGATGAAACTACAATGTAGTGAAATGCGTCATGTGTTTATAATAAAGTAGAAATCAACCACACTTGTGTCTTTTAATTGAGTTTCTATCTGAATTGTAAATGTTTTTCAAGTAAAATGAGCCGAAATAAACGATTGAAATTTTCTTGTTCAGGGGCTATTCGTAAATACAATAATTTCCAAGAGAAACACTCGAAATATTCGATATTTACAAAGCAAGTTTTGAAGCTCAATAAGAAGGTATTCTGTAGATATATTGTGACCCATTTAAGATTTCAATTCCCCAATAATCTCAAAAATACACATCTGATCGAATTGAAAGCCAGTTCTTCGTTGAAAGCAATAACAAATCCCCATGAACAAGTAAGCAAACAACACCATATAACGAAGATATTGTTGCAACACGCACATAAACAATTTTAAATTTGTTCATGACTGATGAATGACTTGCAGAATAAAGATACTAAAAGAATTTTTCTATTGAAGATCTCGACACAATGCAATATCAGCAATTTTCTCTATCTTATATCAAGGGTTCAAGGAAACCTATATTCACTGATAAAAATTGAACTTCAACACGGATCATACAGAAAAAAAATAAAAACCAACACCAAAACTTACCTAGAATAACTTCCAATATATAGTAGTAAGCGTACAGAGCGAAAGAAAACAAACACCACAATGTCACAGATATTGTTATCAAAACTATCATAATCATTTTGAAGCTGGATTATGTAGGTGAAATTACTTCGAAAATGGGAGCACACACTGCTACGGACGATTTTCTTATCAACATTTATCGTTGTTTATCCATTGTTTCTACTCGATTACCATATTCACAATAAAATAATAAGTATCTCGTCGCGTCCAAAATCTACGAAGCAACCTGTTCCGATACTTGAAAAATTAAAGCTGTTACTTTTTAATAGCCCGATTGAAATATCAGCGTCTTTGGCGATTTTTTCGACATTCTAAACAAACTGGAATCGTACTAAATGTCTTATCTATCACGATCATTATCGGACTAGTTACATTTGCATAAAATAACTTCATATCTCATGAAAAATGTATCAACCTGATGAACTTCGAAAGTGAATTTATATCCAACGAGGAAAGAGTGATATCAAACTGTGATTTGTAGTAACTGCGTTTATGGTTATTTGGTTTTTATGGGTTTCTGGTATTTTTAAGTCTTTTTTAGTGGCACGGACAGAACGGGATTAACGGAAAAGTGATATCTATATGTGGTATGTTATAAATCATATGCAAGGTCGCGTATTTTCATATTTCTGAGTTGTTTTTTCGCTTTGTTCAGATTTAATTAGTCTTATTGAGCTTGTTCTGGGCAACACCGTGTTATCAGTTCGCATTCTTAACTATCAAACCATAGACAATAACCATCGAAACTTCTCATGAAGCTGAAAAAACACTCTTTAAATGAGAATGTGAAGGTTTGGCTGGTTAATGGGCGAAATCGAAAAGGTTCCGGAATGGGGGTTATTCCTTCAAACGAAAATGCAGTAATTTTCATGAAAAACCTTTAGAACATCACATTTCAAACATACAGTGTGGCCACGGATTGGGTGCCGGTAAGGTGTAAATGATGGAAAATTTTCGAGTTAGACTCGTTGAAAAAACGAGCCAAATCAATTAATATACGGAGTGGTTTAGAACTGATTGCATGAAAATTGTAAAGAATAAAGTGTATTTGTTTTGAAAGATATCGAGAAAGTTTATTGAGAAAAGTTGTTTGGAATAACGAGCTGCTGCAGGAACTCAATTTTCAGATAAATCAGCCTACCTTGACTTATAAGTTCATGAATATTTTGTTAATCCGATACGTGAGACATTTTGATCAAAAATTTAAATTTTGACACTATTTCTTCAACAGAGGGTTACGTGATCCCGTAACATTTGGCCAGCGTTCATGGAATTGTCCTATTACTCCCTGATACGAAATGTCTGCACCTAAACTGTAGCACTCCACAATAAACACTCTTTGTTCTATGGTCAACATATTTTTAACTGGAAAATTATCATTTATGACGAATAAAATTTACGTTTCAAGTCACGTCTGGCATTTGTAACCATGGATATTATCAAATATTTTCAGAACCTATACACAAAATCAAAGTTGATCGATTTATCTGAGAATCGAGATTTAGCCGTGTCTTTTGATTCTAAACAACTTTTCCCAATAAACTTTCTCGATATCTTTTAAAACAAAGGCACTTTATTCTTAACAATTTTCATTAAATCAGTTCTAAACCACCCTGTATATTAATTGATTCGGCTCATTTTCTCAACATCTTAGTTTGAGACCAAGCAGGAGCGATTCCCAAAATATCAGAGTCTAACTCGAAAATTTTTCGTCATTTACACCTTACCGGCACTCAATCCGTGGACACACTGTATAATTTCAATATTATATCTTTGAAAAAATGTTTTATCACCTAAAACTGGATTGGAATTGTAATTGAAAATGGGGATTTGCATTTGAAGGGATTTGTCTTTAGTGCACGATATGGCAACGTCGAATTCAGCTTTCTCGGAAAGAAAAGAATGCAAATGTGTTACTTTGCTTAGGAAACAGAGATAGCTATACTTCGATCTGGTTAGAGTAGGAGACAACGACCAAGGAATAGAAAAAGAAGAGCACATACTGTCCTACTGACAATTACTGACAAATCGCCAAAGGAAATTGTTTGGTTATATTGACAAAGAACACGTGTGTACCACAGAATAGGAATAAATATTTCATTAATCTATAGCAGAAAACGCTATTCTACTAAACAACGTTGTCACTTCGTGCATGCCTGGCAAATCCCAAACCACAATTTTGAAATCTGATTTTGAATACTTTCTGAAGGTAATTTGGGAAAATGATGAATCAAACCCATAATAATCATGTTCAATTTGCATTTGCAGTAATAACCCAGATTCGGGAAAAACCCCCATCATACCTCTTTAAAATTTTGGGGTTAATATCCCAATACCTCCAAAACTACCTATATTCGATCCGAATGAAACTTCATAGTTGAACAATCTCTACGCGCAACTTTTTGCAAAATTTCGTGAGGGGGCGAATCATAAGAAAATTTAAAAAAATCTAGGAAAGCACTGAAGTGAGGTCAGGAGCTATTACGTGCTTGTTCAAATTGTAACTATAAAATTAACACGAAATTTTGCTCCTAGTTGCGTGTTAGTTAATCTCCACCTGATCACGAAGTTTCAATCTGATTGGATTTGTACTTCTTTAGATATTGCGGAAATAAAGTTAAATTTCCAAAAACAACGAATTTTGGTACATTTATTTCGTTATATGTCTGAAAGTTTATATCGGATTGAATTGAAATTTGAAACATTGTTGTTAAATACTGACTCCATCGTTTGTCCCATTGAAATCTAATCAATATTTTCAGAAAAAAAATTTTTTCATCAAAAATTTTCGAATAATTTTTTCAGAATGTTCTGACAACTGGATTCACACGAAATTTTGCTCTAAATTGTGCGTTGGTATTCCAAAACTGTCTACGAAGTTTCAATTTTATTGCGTTAATACTTCATGAGATATCGGGGAATTAATCTAAAAATTTCAAATGGGCCTAACTCCGAAACTATCCAACCGATTCTACCCATCAACAAACTTAACTGAGATATTCAGGATCAAAACCTAACCTGGAAATTTCAAAACTCTAGGTCCTTCCTTTCGAAAGTTAGAGCACATACGGACGGACGGCCGGAAATGTAATTGGTTACTGAAATATTTAATATTCAGCTAAACCGATTGAGAATTCGTTGTAGTTTTTGTATTTCATAGTATAACTGTTCGAAACTCAAATACTAGGTTTAAATATTCTGAATCCTCAGAACAATGAAATTCAAACTTAGTATCCGACAACGGGTAAAAATGATGTTTACAAAACAACCAATTGAATGTTTCTACTTAACAAATAAAACCATTGTTTATACTTTGTAGACTGATAGAACCCTGCTAATTTGAGCCTATATTCCTGACACTTCAACATTTGTATGATATGTCTGATTGAATCCACATCAGGATCTGTCCTGTTCATAAAATTTGCAAAATCATGCTCAATCTCTTCTAAATAATTATTCAATCAAAACTTGAATAAATTTTTCAAGAAACACCTGATTTAAGGAAATGCAAAATAAGAGTGCAAAGTTGGGGTTCGAAAAGTCTTATTTTCATCGTCGTGCTTATCGTTAAAATAGCCATAACCACGCCAAAAAAACGAGAATTTTTAGTTGGCTTGAAATCTCTCTAGTGATTTTAGTCTCATCAAACATCTGTGATTCATTTTAATAGTTGACTTTCGTTTTCACAATATAATAATATAATAAAATCTCCAAAGAGACACAATGAGCAAATATTAATAGATAAGGATACTTTCAGTCGTTCGTTCGATCATTCAACTAGGTTATGGCGAAAACAGGCAATAAAAAGATATTAGAACATGTAATAAAGATTTATTTGATACGAATCACTTGGCGTTATTTGAAGAATGATAAATTCAATGATATTTTTGAAATTAGTAATTAGATATGTTTCAAACACCCCGAAAGTTGTTGAAACTGCCTTTCAAATGAAATAAATTCAATTTCAGCACTACTAAGGGCGAGAACTGTATATCATGTTTAAGCGTTCGATCCGATATTTATTTCCGGAAATTTGGAGGTTATTTCCTTAATATTATTATTATTATCTCTGTCGTCATCCGATCAAAACTTCGCAACACGTTGAACAATACCGACATGCAACTTCATACAAAAGTTCAGAAGGATTGTTATGGTGAAAAATAAAAAAAAAAATTCGAAAATTTTCCAAATTTTTTTTGGGAACATTGTTTTTTCGGGAACTTTCCGTTATGTTTCAATGGACTTGAGCATGAATTTTTGAGTCAATTTTTACAGAAGTACCTCAAATTAAAGATTGAAAGGGTATTTATTTCAAGAGATATTGAAAAACAAATATGTCGTTTTTCTGGCTTCTTGAAATTTTTTTCAGTTTTTTGCTAATGTCTCATAAACCGTTTGAATTACAGACTGAAGTTTTTGTACACACATTGTCACTAGAAATAGCTACTTTCTTGCACTTTACTCGGTTTTATTAGACGTGCCAGTTACACCACTATAGACAAATTTGCATTTGTTCAGCCAATTCTGATGCGTCAATATGTTTTCCATGAAAAAGGTACCCGTAGTTCATTGCTGTAAAGTTCCAGTTTTCGAGAAAACTGGAATTTTATGATCGAAAATTTAATTGAAGCAGACAATTACACAGTTACCATTGATTATTTTTCATGGGGTCACATGAAGACCACTGTCTATGAAACTCCTGTTAACACCGTAGTAGAAGAGTTGACCGCTGGAGTTAAATCCGCAGCAGAGCAAATTAAAAATACGCCTCAGATCATGAACAGCGTTCATATGAACATGATCCAGACGTTATTGTAATGCGTGCATTCCAGCCAACGGGCGTAATTTCGAGCAATTCTTGTAGTCTTGTTAATAATGGTCTTTAAAAATAATGGAAAATAACTTTGCAATTTAAACTTGAAAACCCAGTTGTCAAATTTTATTGAAATTAATAAACTTGCTAATTATCACTACTAATTTTTCCAATTACAAGAAATTTACAATGCGTTAGCGAATTATTATTGATCATAAAATGCCAGTTTTCTCGAAAACGGTTCCCTTTAGAGCAATGAACTAAGAGTACCTTCGTCATGTAAATCATATTGGCCCAGTGGTGTTACAGTTGGAGGTGAGACCTTTGTGCAAATCCAATATCTCCACCACTGGCACGTCTACTGAAAGCGAGTAAAGAGCAAGAAAGTTGCAATTATTATCTTCTTTACAGGCGTGCATAAATTTTCAAAAGAAGATACAAAGACCTTGCCAAAAAAGTACCACATGACCCACTTTTCCTATTCAAAAAATTTAGAGGGTTGATAGGAATGGCACAGGGTGCAACAAAAATCCTTCAAAAATGCATGCAAATTTGGTAAAAGTGAAACAAAAATTGACCTGTTTTAGGATTTTGTTGCTAAATATTTTTATTCTGTGAAAATGAATTTGACGCGCACTGTATAATCCGGAGACATCAGAAACCTTCAATACGTTCAATCCATCATACAGTCGTGGAATTTTTTGTAGATAATCAAGGTTGAAGATGTGTACTAGTCATTTTATGGTCATTTGTACGGTCAAGGTCCGAAAACTGATATCACTCTACTTAAGTACAAATCTCTCAAGGATTCCAGATACTTAATATAGAAGTATACCTTAGTTTTTATACACAGTTTTACAGAATCAAAAGATTCCGACGAATCTAGTTCATGGATCTAAAATTATGGAGTTCAACGAAAGAAAAGCACTGAAATGAGGTCAGGAGCTTGTTCGGATACATTACCCAACCGGTCGACCATCCAAGTATTGGACCCGTCCAACACTGCTTGTTTCAAGATCACAACAATTTTCTGGTCTTTCAGTGGTATAATCCTCCTGAAATTTTGCATGAACATTCGGTATATTCGCAATTTTTCCCGTCGCGAAGATTATGATTATCAATGTAGGCAGTACGTTCTACTGAACGAAAACATCTACAGTCGAAACTAGGCCGCCTCTCATAGTTTGGGATATATAGGCCCCCAATGTTCTAAAAAGATGCTTCTTCAGGTCCCTTCTTCCACAGTGAGAACGAATCACTCAATACTTCTTTAGAGTTCACAAATTGTCTTTGAACCTGAACAAAACGATTCATTTCAAAAATTTACGATATTTGAAGAAAAAATTGAGAAAAATGGACCACCATTTAACCTCTGCTTCAATAGATTACTTATCAAATCTTCAAGTGAAGTTTGACAACAATGCGTTATAATCGCTGGCGAACGTACAGTGCGCGTCAAAATTATGGAATAAATTCATTTTTTCTGAAGAAAAATATTTGGCAACAAAATCCTGAAAAAGGTCCATTTTTGTTTCACCTTTACCAAACTTTATGCATTTTTGAAGTTTTTTTTTTGCACCCTGTGCTATCCCTATCAACCCTCTGAATTTTTTGAATAGGGAAAGTGGGTCATGTGGTACTTTTTTGGCAAGGTCTCTGTATCTTCTTTGCAGGCGTGCAGAAATTTTCAAGAAAAAATTTCTTTTGTTCTGAAAAATTGGTTAGTTCAAAGAGGTTTTCAGTATGTGCACTTTGTCATGGCTCATTTACTTTGAGACGATGGTTGTTTTTTCGGGAACTTTCCGATATGTTTCAATGAACTTGAGCATGAATTTTTAAGTCAATTTTCACAGAAGTACCTCAAATTAAAGATTGAAAGGGTATTTATTTCAAGAGATATTGAAAAACAAATATGTCGTTTTTCTGGCTTCTTGAAATTTTTTTCAGTTTTTTGCTAATGTCTCATAAACCATTTGAATTACAGAATGAAGTTTTTGTACACACATTGTCACTAGAAATAGCTACTTTCTTGCACTTTACTCGGTTTTATTAGACGTGCCAGTGGCGGAGATATTGAATTTGCACAAAGGTTTTACCCACCAACTTTTACACCACTATAGACAAATTTGAAGTTTTTTTTTGCACCCTGTGCTATCCCTATCAACCCCCTGAATTTTTTGAATAGGGAAAGTGGGTCATTTGGTACTTTTTTGGCAAGGTCTCTGTATCTTCTTTGCAGGCGTGCAGAAATTTTCAAGAAAAAATTTCTTTTGTTCTGAAAAATTGGTTAGTTCAAAGAGGTTTTCAGTATGTGCACTTTGTCATGGCTCATTTACTTTGAGACGATGGTACCTGATGATATTTGTCACCGAATGAAAGTCGACCATTACAGTTTTGTTTATGCACAACTGTCAACCCCTACGAACCCTTTATTGGAAAATAATTTTTTCACTTGAGGGGGTTGAAAGTTGTGCATGATCAGGATTCAGGATTTTGTTGCCAAATATTTTTCTTCTGAGAAAATGAATTTGTTCCACAATTTTGACGCGCACTGTATAAGACTGAATACACATAATTTGGACTGATTAAATCGCACCAATGCTAGACTTCACTTTTGGAGTAAGTGGATGTCATGCGGTTATCTGATATTTTCAATTCTTTTCCTGAAATATTACTCATTCTTATAGTTGACTGAAGGTTTTAGATGATTTTTGGACTAAATAAACGAAACAAGTGATCGTTTTATGGTGAAAAAATTGACCTGAAATGCATCAATTTAGAACATTGAGGGCTCATGTCTCCTGCTCTATGAGAGACTTCTTAGTTTCTACTGCAGGTAGGTATATCTACGGAATCATATTAGGCTGAATTCACCTACAAGAAATAATATCTCTGTAATTAACCTACAAAACTACTATCAAATATCAATTAAGTCTCTACGTCATTTCTTTCAAAATTTAGTGGATACATTCCCAGAACCATTTAGCGGATTTTTCCCTAGAATTTCCATTTAACTGCTGTAGTATAGTGCTTAAGAGTACTGATTATATCTGACGCTCTTCATTGAAAATATCACCCAATTTCTTCGGAAGAGATTTCAAAACTCAATGATTTAAAGATCCTTATCATATCAGGTATTTTTGGAATATTGTTGAAAAACGAATTCAAATGAAAATATTCCTTATTGAAAAGGAAGTATTTTGGCTATTTGTGACCTTGACCTTCGTATATTCAAGCCTGAAAATTATTATAATTTCGATTGTTTCAGTTCCAATAGTGATCGTGTTTAAGGCCGGACAGACAGGATTGAATTCGACTACTTCATTTCTGTTCATATTTTTCAGATAATTTCAGGTGAAAATTGTTAAAGACAATTTAAAAGAAACAGACGACATTGGTACATCCAAAAAGAAGATAAATAAACCTTTAAGTTGAGTTTAAATCAATTTGAATGTTTTCATTAACAGCCAATTATCCATTGTTTATTTCAGATTAAATCTGAGATAGCCTATCATGCATTATTGTGATTTTTGTTAAAAGAATCTGATATTCCGGCTTTTAAATCGAAACTGAGTTATCCAACTGACCGTAAACACAACACCGAAATTCGCACATCACAAAACAAACATCCGTGATTTTGAAGACGCGACGAGACGATATTATACCTCGACTACACGTGGTGCACTGATAATGGAGGAATTGATTACTTCTATTTACACACTTTTTTGTTTTCCCATGGATCGACTGCGAACGGATTCACCGTCGATAATTCCTACAAATAACGTTGTAGTTCTGACTGTCATACGACCACTGTGGTCCGGGAGATGTTCCAGAATTCATTTCCTGTGTTCTCTAACTCTAAGAGAAAAGGATAAACATTCCAGATGAATAGGAGACTTCGGTTCAAGTTGGAAACTGAAATATTTTGATAATTTTCTAGCACTGGGGAAGGGGGATTTCAGAACGAATTTGATAGGTTGAGGTTCAGGTTATTCATTAATATCCGTTAACCGCCTTGGCTCTTCGAATCAGGTTGTTAAGATTTGTAAGATCATGTTAATGGGGGTTTTTCCTGAATTTGGGTTATAACTTCAAATGCAAATTTGAACATGATTATTATGGGTTTGATTCATCATATTCCCAAATTACCTCCAGAAAGAATTCAAAATCAGATTTCAAAATTGGGGTTTGGGATTTGCAGGTATGCTCGAAGTGACAACGGTGTTTAGTAGAATAGATTTTTCTGCTATAGAATAATGAAATATTTATTCCCATTCTGTGGTAGACACGTGTTCTTCGCCAATATAACCAAACAATTTCCGTTTGCGATTTGTCAGTAATATGACAGTTTGTGCTCTTCTTTTTCTATTCTTTGGTCATTGTCTTCTACTCTAAACAGATCGAATTATAGCTATCTCTGTTTTCCTAAGCAAAGTAACACATTTGACGTTCTTTTCTTTCCGAGAAAGCTGAATTCGACGTTGCCATATCGTGCACTCAAGACAAATCCCCTTAAATGCATATCCCCATTTTTTTTTGGTTTAAGGTGATCAAAAATTTTCTTAAAAATATAATATTGAAATTATATGTTCGAAATGTGATGTTCTAAAGGTTATTCATGAAAACAACTGCATTTTCGTTTGAAGGAAAAACCCCCATTGACTGAAAGCTGTGTTTGAGCTCCTGAACTTAATTTAGGAAAGAGCGGTAGATTTTCTGTGACCACATAATTTTCGAATTTTTTCTCGAGAATGATCTCACACAACTAGGTCGAACTCACTGATGACGAATCCAGTGCCAAAATCGATTATGTCTGGCCGGTCGGCTGTCTGTATGCACGATTACGGAGAATCCGAACGACTGAGAACTTTCAGGGAAGGTTGCATTTCAAAATGTGACGGTTATGTTCGTTAATGGGCGGCAGCGGCTAAACGGTTATGGAGTTATAGCCATTTGAAATTTTGAGGATATTTTTCTGATATTTTAGGTAGGTACTACTTGAGCTATTGGATTGAAACTTGGCAGTTAGAAAATTTTTTTTCCAAACTATTTTTTTGAAATGTTTTTTTTTCTCGGAAACTGTTCATCATATTCGAAAAAAGATTTGCTCGGAGTTTGAAATGTATATTTCTTATTCATATTCATAGTGTACTGAATTTCAATTTGATACGATCAAAATTTTTGGAGATATTGGGAAAAATATTCAAACTTTGTGTTTTTTCCTCGGTATCGATGTTTTTTCCGCAATAATACGAAAAAATAATAATTCTGTCATGATCAAACTATGTAGCTAGTTTGAAAACGCTGATGAACATTTCTGAGCGAAATTTCCTGATGTCGTTTCTTCAATTTGTTTTTCGAAAATTCAATATTTTGCGATCTTCTGATATCATCCTCTACTCTGTGTGTTCTCAAAAATGAAATTTTTGATTTCGGCCTTCCAAATATAGGTCCGAACCTCCTCTGTAAATAAGAGTTTCTAAGTTGTTTCTTTAAGAAGTTATTGTGGTTACGATCGTTCGAAAATTAACTTGTTCTTTGAAATTCACCAACCATATGATCCCAATGAAATTTTGCAAGCTAAAATATTGACGAAATGGGATTCAAATGAGTATATCTCCAAAATAGTTTGAGTTAACCCATTTTCGAACTGAAGCGGCGCATTTTGACCCGCAAACTTCCCTAATAGTCGCAAGAGCTGCTAGCTCTTTCCGTGTTGAAATTATTTCAAATGAATTCTTCATCAGGAAGTCCAATCTAGTACTTTGAGCCCATTGTCGGTTCAAAATAACAGATATTTGTGCGAATTGATTGCACGTTTTTACCAAGAACATGCGCTCAAAATGCAACAAAATTTGTGAGGTATATAACATCGAAAATTTTGAGCGTATATTCAGGCTCCATTCGCACCATGAAGAGTTTGAGAATTTAGCGCTATGTGTCCTCTTACGGAAAGTCAGCAGTGGAATCCATAATATTCTTTCAAGACAATTTTCGTACAAACACTATTATAAGGTTCACGTCTGCAAAAACAGTTTAGTTATATAAAATTCCAACGTTTCCCCCAAAAAATATGCACCTAATATGCCAAATTTGTGACAAATTACCCCCATAAAACGACATTAATTTCTTGCGATGTTTCTGTACTTTCTTCAGGGAGTTCAGCATTAGAAGTAAATTTTCGAAGAGATCCTTCGAGCATCTCCCGGACCTTTCAAACGTCTTATACGAATCGTGTGAGCTGGTCAAGGTTCGCGTTCAAGATCATCCGGAACTTTTAAAATTATAATTGACGGTGGTAGAAGATTCGCTAACCAATGAATGTTACAAAAAAACATTAATGTTGATTGTTGCGTCTATGTACCTGTGTTTTTGACGTACAAAACAGGTTAGAGTCATTGTAATTCGCTAAACTACCTGGCTTCAAATTTTAATGATGGTGTGAGGATATTGTTGCAACATAATAAACTGCTCCACATGAGTTAGGGGTATTGACTTAAATTCCAAAAAAATATAGTTGAAATAAGATTTTTGTGATGAAAATTCATATTAATATGATTTCAAGTTGCAAATTAATTTTAGCCTGTAAGTCTGCAGCGTATACAGGGTGGTTAAGAAAAATCGAGTAAAATAACGAAATATTATTTCCAGAGACTTCAAGCATTTTAAGACTATCAATACAATGTATGGCCTCCAAGGGCATCAATAACAGCTTGACATCTTCTTTGCATACTACACACGAGGTTGTTGAACATTTCTTGAGGAATTTGGTTCCATAAACGGGGCAGAAGATCTCTCAGATCATTTAAGGATTCTGGGGTAGGTTGATGATTATCCAATCTTCTTTGGAGCATATCCCATGCACGTTCTATGCAATTCAAATCTGGTGAGTGCGGAGGTATTGGTAAATGTGGAATACCAAGCTCCTCGCGCGCATTCTCAACTATGGCTGCACGGTGCGGTCTAGCGTTATCGTCTAGAAATTGAAAAGTTTCACCAATAGCAGCGTGAAAATTTGGCATAACATTGTCAATGACATGCTGCCTCTAGTGTAAAGCGGTCATATTCCCAGGACAAATGTGTAGATCTGTGCGCCCGTTGAAACATATCCCGGCCCATACCATAACACTACCCCCTCAGAATGGATGGACTTCTTGGACATAGCGACCATTACGGGGTATGCGTGGGATTGTCCATACCCTTATTCTTCGAGAATCTGAAAATCGTCCATATCTGGATTCATCAGTGAAAAGGACACTACGCCATTGATCGTTCCAACTGATATGTTGCCTTGCCCATTCCAGTCTTTGACGCTTATGGTCACGTGTTAATGGAACTCCTCTTAATGGACGTCTAGAACCTAGATTCACCTCTCTCAAACGTCGTCTGATGGTTTCGATGAAAACTTGGATCCCATTAGCATTTTGACGAGTATTCCATAGCATTCTACACGTAGATGTAGGGTTTCTTCTCGCCGAAACGGTGATCCTGAGCAGGTGTTGTTTTTCGTCGCCCACCAAGCCTTGGTCTTCCCAACACGGAACCTGTCTCCCTGAACCTATTCCAAAGTCGAGATATCACACTTTGGCTGACTTGGAGCCTTTCCGCTACAAAAACCTGAGTTAGGTCACCCTGTAGCATTCCGATAGCCCTATTAGCCTCAGCGTTTGTTAATTTACGTCTTGGCATTTTCAGAAAACTCGTTTCAAATCGAAGCCGTTGATAAACTGACTTCATTTCAAAATAAGAATACTCATGATGAATAGGCAAAGAACCAAACTTCAGAAAAAAGGCGACCAGATTGACGAAATGTCTCAAACTGATTTTTATTGGATCTATTCAAGTTGTTCTTAAGTTTCAAATGAATTTACAGCGATTTTCTCGAAGATTACATACTTTTAGAAAAGATTGAATACGATATCCCTAACTCTTGTGGAACAGTTTATTTTAAGTTATTAATATAAAGAAAATTCTAGAAAATCACTGACGTGAAGTCAGCAGGTTTAACGCGCATTTTCAAGTTTTTTGTCTAAGCTATCATCTACTCACGTATTGACCCCCTCAAACGCAGCTCTACATCCTGAGGACATTTTTTCTTTGGATTGTTCTGATGGCACCATTCTAACGAAATTTTGCACAGGCTTATCCTTCAGCATTTGCCAACTCGATACCGAGTTTCACCATGATCGTGTTTTTCTCAGGTTGTTACCGGAAAAAATCGATACCAAGGACAAATCCACAAAATTTAATATACAGGGTGGTCCAACGAAAACGAAAAAATTTGGAAAAACGCTCGGAGCCGCTAATTTCTGATTCAGGGGGGAAGAACTTTTCTTTCACCCTCGCAACTTCAACCCCCTAACGGGAGTGAGCACAACGCCTTGATTTTGTATAGGGATGAGGGGTATTGCTAATTTTGAAGATCGTATCTATTACTATCCAACCCAAAAATTTCGCTTCGAAATATCCATCGATAATGAAATAACAGCGAAAATAATGAAAGAGGCAATGTGGAATTTATCTCGAGAATATTATGAAAATGCGGGCAAAAGACGCATTTCTCTATTATGGTGATCATCACGAAATATATGAGAAATTACAAACTGTAACATTTTGTGTAGTATTTACAATTGGTGCAATTGATCCAAAGTCCATGAAGGAAAAGAAATTCAAATATGTCATGCAACTGGGAGAATACAGAATTCGGTGCTCTGAAGTGACAAAATCAGCATAACATTGGTGCCTGTGTTATACGAGAGAGGACCATTAAACTTACGACTGAGAGATATCTGAAGAGACGTTCCTAAGTCAGTTAGGATCTCGCTGAGGTCCTGGTGGTATTTTTCGAAAAGCCTTTCATCTGGAAATCAGTCACGGGTTGACTCTTTATTATTGTTATCTATACTTTGCAATTAATATCTAGATAGAGTGTAGATAACATTTCATCTTTTTTTTTATGCTCTGGACATAGCAGAAAATAACCGACAAAGTAACCTAACTATGAGCTTTCCCTTTAAGGTCTTTAATAAATCGTAAGAGATGCATAGAAAATAGATTAAAAATGGGTTGCCAAAAAAAATCCTGGACAGAATATTTTCAATTATGTTTTAAAGAATCTATTATTTACCTGGACAAACAACTGGGTTGCTAGGTTTAAACAGGTATGTCGATGCCAGTTACTTTCACTTGATAGGATAAAAAAAAACCTTATATCAGCATAAGTGCTGTTTTCTTGCGAACACGTTGATTTAGGGTCGTCTGCAAAGAATTCGGTCCTGATAGAGACCGAAGCGAATTTTAAAAAAACTTGAAAAATTTTAAATTCTTCATTATATTCATTCGCTAAAACAGTTACTTTTTCGTAATACGTGGTATGGTTACCAACAAAATCGAGCAGAGCCGGATCTAGGACTTGGCGAGGGAGGCATTTGCCACGGGCGCCAACCAACTAGGGGCGCAAAATTATGATTTTTTTCCTGAAATGATGTTTTTCATTTCAAAGTCCATTCATATTTTTAGAGCGGTGCTATAGTGCATGCACCTGTTGTACAATATGCGGCGACAAGTAGTTACCAATAAATCAACAGATGATAAATTTACACTTGTCGGTCGCATTACGATTCCCGATCGCGTCCAGATGTTTGTTATTCGAACACTGAAGACCTCAATTAGCGGCAAGTTCAGAGGGAGTTTAATGTTTCGAGCTAGCGGCATGACAAAGAGATTCAGACCGTCCACATTATTCGCCGAATCGTTCATCACACCGGCTTTGATGAGGGTAATGTATTTCGAAGACGTTTACGACCGATAGGCTTGATGAAATCACCCCAGTCTTATTAATACTACTTTTTTTTGCATGTGGGGTGCTTCCATGCAGCGACGCAGTTCATGGCATCAATAAGAAAAATAGGAACCAGGAACTTATCATAATATTTTATATTATGTGCAATACCGCAAATAACGTGATCGTGCAAGCGGGCCGTGAAAGAATTCGTGCTGGAAAAAGTTTAAAAATTTCAATCAGGTTTGTTTGAATAATTCAATTTTGAGTTGAGGATTTTTGTGCGTTCGGTCAAATTATATTCTGTCCGTGCACACGAAAGTCAATCATTTTCGAAAGATATAACTTAGAGACTGCAAAATTTATAAGGTTATGTTTGGGTTGGGAATATGTCGGGGATTCGAATTTTATTTGCGAGGTCTCAAATTATACCGATTCAATTAAAATTGCGTTGTACCATAATTCTCGAGTTTTCATAGGTATAAGAAGAAGTTAGACAACAAAATCAAAATGTTGAAAAGAATAAGATAAATTAATCGTATCTCTAGTATTTTATTAATCAGCTTCTTAGCTATGGGTACTACAGAAAGAGAATCAGATGTCGATCAAATGAATAGAATGATTCTTGAGTTTCACTGAAACTTGAAACCTTTTTCTGTCCTTCTGACATTTGTCGAGCATTGAGACAATTCAGATATGAATATAACCGAGCGCGCAAAACATTCCGATTCGACGTCCATGCATTTTCAGAATCAGAAATATAATTTTAGGTTGATATAACCAACTGAAATGCCACCCAAGAAACTATCAGGATCGCAGTCTCGGAAGATCAGGGATAAAAATATTATGTCATCCTGACATAATACATGTCACAAGTTTTTCACTTTATTCCCGATATTTTATTAGATTTCTAGTTCGAAATGAACAATTATGGATCTATGGGAGATGATTCCCCAATAAAGGGGCCTGTAGCGTTCTTCGTTTATCTGAGGATCTGAAAATCATCGTTTGGAGGACTGAACCTGGTCGAAAGACCCTCTCGGTCATGAGCAAATGTAGGTAATATTATTTACTGCTTCCTTCTGGTTTTCTGTCCCTCTTTCTGTTTCAGATATTATGTCAAGATATTTTGTCGAAATGAATTCAAGATGACGAAAAAATTATTTTCAAATGAAAAAAAAGCCATCCATCTTCTATAAACAAATTACTACACTTATGCGGGGAGACAGAATTTTTCCTGAGGTTTTTATCTGTGCTCTTGTATCATACGCAAATATGTATGGTACCCCGTTTACATTTCCTCTGCTAACACTGTGATATATCTTAGAATTGTAATGCTCGTTCTCAAAAGAATATATATATATAGGGATAAAAAATTATTAGACCTAAAAAAAATACTAGTAATATCTCAAGTTACTTAAGAACGATGCGGATATTGTGTCGACAAAAAGTGGTTCCACTAGCGAAGCCCATCATGTAGCGGAATTTCCTTCTACTTCTTCAAGTACCGAGCCTTTCGTAAGAAAGTATTCCATTTCGGATAATTCTGACGAGGAAAATTCTTTTGACGAGAAATCAGGACTTACTGAGGTTAAACCTGAACCAGTTGATTTTAATGACCCTACATCATGGCGAATTACAAAAAGTAATATTAAAATGTTCGTTATGACCTTTGTTGGCATGTGTGTTCTCTAATGTATCTCAGTTTTCCATTTACGCTTTCATTTATTGTTTTTTCGAAGCTTTGAATGCTTGTATATTATTTTGAGAATAAATTACTCTTTTCGCTTCCTTATTGTTTTCTCCATACAGTCATTATCGTATATTATTACGTTCGTGAGTTCTTTTCACTACCTTATAAGATATATGACAGATTATAGTAATTTCTATACACATATTGTTGGATATAGCCAAGAATCTAATGCTCGTTCTCAAGAGAATATAATAATAGTAAAATATCTTAGGAATAGAATAAATACTATCATTTATGAAAAGTATATAGTCATTGAAAAAAAAATTTGAAAAGGGCGCATTTCGATAACGTGCCACGGGCGCTGAAATCCTAGATCCGGCTCTGAAATCGAGTGCTGCTTTAGTTAGTTCAGCTTCATGATATTTTTGGTAATGGGGTAATTACAATGAGAGGACATTTTCATTTGTTTGTTTTTTTTATTCCAGAAATTTTATTTATTATATTATTACTTGTACATATTTTGTTGTATTTTGATTCAATTTTTCATTATATTTTTTAACAAATTACGTTGCGAAGTTTATCTGAGGTCATTAAATATTGTGTAGTACCTGATGATTTATTGGTTCCCCCCACCCCCTCAGAAAAAGGACTATATCTGCCCTTGCCCTGTATCAACGTGTTCCCAATAAAACAGCGCTCATGCTGATATGAAAGTTTTTCTATTATCCTATCAAGTGAAAGTAACTGGCATCGACATACTTGTTTATACCTGGCAACCTAGTAGTTTGTCCAGATAAATAATAGACTCTGCAAAAAAAAATTGAAAATATTCTATTCAGGATTTTTAAGGCCACCCGTTTTTAATATATTTTCTATTATAAATAATGTATTATAAAAAAAGTTTTATTCTATTATCAGCTCGGTGAAGGTTGACTTAGGTTCGGATCTTGTACTAGTTAAGCCAGTTCTAAATTCTCAAGATGTGATAGGCAATCTCCTAAGGGCGTCAACAGGTTCGTAAAAATAATAGCCTGGATTAAATAATAATAATGATAATATTTAATATTATCACTCACAATTTTTATCGTCGTATATCTTGCTGATGCTGGCATCATCGACATTTTCCCCGAGTATGTCATTCACTAGCCTTTCTATGAAATCCCGAAGTTGCTCCTTTTCTCTGGTTCTCTCCTCCTCCAAATATTCTTCTAGTTCATCTGGTGGTTCATCAACAAGATTCATTCTTGCGAGAAGAGCTGAAAGACAAAATTTCGTCGTTACAGAATCTACTTGTTTTAGAGATTTTGGAGAATTGAAATACTATACAGGGCGAGTCTTTGACCTTGCAGATTATTTTAACAGAAGATTCTTGAAGCCAAAAGAAACACTTTTTTCCCCTACCACTTTTTCCGATTCGACTTGGTTCGTAAGATACCAATCCATAAAAAAATTTAATTTTCGATTATATCTCGCGAACGATCTCATCGAATGAGATGATTTTTGGAATATAGTTTTTTATTGATACGATGAATGTTCCTGGATTACAAAATTTCATCCACATCCTCCAGTTTCTTTAATATGACCATAACATTTCATTAAAATACCAGAAATTCAAAGAATCCAACTTTTAAAAATAATTTGAATGCTATTCAACGAATTTTTGACCATTTTGGAAAGTAAAAGTATTCTTTATTTTTTTTCGTATGATGCGCCGTTTTCGAGTAATCTGAAATTCAAAAATAAAAAATATCTGTGAAATTCCGAGAATTGGGTACTTTGGCTGAATGCAACTCTGTTCAAAAAATTCACAGAATTCAATTTTTTCGCGTCGCCACGTCCAAAAGTTGAGAATGTGATAGGCTTCCATCGAAAAAATATATCTGTGTTATACAGTGGTGATTCGGTCCTGAATCCATTCATGAAGCTTCCTTTTCAATTTCGAGCTAATTTGTGTAGTATAATTGATTAACTTCTCACTTTTCCATGATAATGGGGATTCTTACTGGTTTGAATGCAATCTTTCTGCTGACTCAAATTTCTTGAAATTATGTACAGAACTTTGATAGTATTTATTTTGAGGTATTCTTCAAATGCGCTTTCATAACATAACAACCCATGGTGGAAGAAAACCACCATGACAATCATGACATAACCTTAAAACTACGGAGCCACAGATTTAAAGTTCAGTTCAGAATCATAGACTATACAAGTGTATACATAGAATTAGCATATTGTGTGTTGTTTGATTTCGAAGAGTTGTTTCTTTCTGTTCGTCAATTTTGCAATGTTTGTACGTTCATAGATAAATTAGGTACATCTGTTTTATTTATTTATGAAAATGAAAGTTTGAATGGGTTATGTCTGAATCTGATAATTCTTGGAGAAAATGAAATAAATAAAGAAAATTAATAATTACAAATTGAAGATGAATCTCAAAGCTAATATGAGTGATAGCTAGATGAATTTCTCATTATCGAAAATGAAACCAAGAGAAGAATATTCAACTTTTATCGCCCACGAAATTTGGAATAACTAACTTGTTTATTGTACTATAAATACAACTTTTTTCACCAACTGGAATGTAAAAAGTAAGTTGACGCTTGTTTTCATAGCAGAGTGGCTTATTTCGAAGATTTGAATGGTATATCTTAGGCTTGGAAAAACTTCAGTGTTCAGGTTTTCAGGGGCGGCTAGCTTATTATGAAAATTTATAATGCCTATATCTTTTTATCTAGGCAGAATCGGAAAAAATAGTGGGGGACAAATGTGTTTCTTTCAGCTTCAAGAATCTTCTATTAAAATATTCTGCAAGGTCAAAGACTCACGCTGTATAGTTGAGCTTAAGATGTCTAAAACAATGGTGGCTTTAGTTGTTTAGTTGTAAAATTTCCAATCTGATTTGCTGCATTTCTTGTCCAGAACCCTTCTTGACTTTTGAGAGATATGTTCTATTTCAGTACGTTTCCACATTGTATCTTATGGCGCTCATGTCGTTGTAACTTTGTCCATTGCATTTTGAATTAAACTAATGCCAGAACAAACTTCAAATAACAATTTTGCTGTGATTTCTCGCACTCTACTGGAATAAAAAAAGAACTAGGGTATAACCTCGGAATTTTTGTTGAAGAGTAAGGCTGCGGAAACAAGAAAGCAGCTGTAAAACCATCAGTATTCTAGGCACTTCTTTATAACATCAGGAAATGTCAGTCTCGTTCAATTGGTCCTGAATTTCTGTATCCGAGATAGACAATCACGTCAATTTGTGAAGCGTATATTTGCATCTTTACTTGGAACGACTGATTTGATTCATGTGAATCACATTTAGCTGATTGTGGGTCAAATTGCGAAGGAAATCATATTGATCAGTGAAGCATTTACCTTGTTATCAGAGTGGTTAAAATGAGAAAATCTCACCTTTTGTGAATGGTTCCACTACCCTGAAAGCTCCATCAATCCAGCTCTCTGTCTTGGGGGAGCAAGAACAACACAACCACGTACCATCTGGCTCTAATGCTGAACATGAAGATTTACAGACTTTGGTGTTACAGTTCACGCAATATACGAACTGGCCATTTCTCAGCACGAAGTCAGCAGACCGAAGATATTCTCCACAAACATTACAATGCCATTTGCGATTTCTGAAAGAAAAATAATGTGTGTTGACGTTTCTGTTGATCTTCGTCTAACGGCCAACCGTAAACACAATAATTCCGAAAGAAACTCGATATTTGTAGAAAAGGTTTGGAACTTAATTACCAAGGTCGAATTCGTGAATGGGTGAAATCCACCCAATGTTTCCGTAAATATACCCATTCAAAATTTTATTTTCCCAATATTTCCAAGAATACAGATCAGATCGAATTGAAATCCAGTACTTCATCGAAAAATGACAGTTCAAAGGTTCATACAGAATTTAATGAGGATAATATGATGAGGAGATCACAGAGTATTGAATATTAAAAAAAATTTGATTTTTTTTTTAATTGTTCTAATGATACGATCATTACGAAATTTAGCACAAGGTTGTCTTTCAGTATCTTCAAACTAGCTGCGAAGTTTTATCATGATTGAATTAGTATTTCTTGAGTTATACCGAAAAAACAACGATATCGAGAAGAAAACCACGAAATTTGACATTTTTTCCCAGTATCCCAAAAATTATGATCTTATCGAACTGAAATTTGGTACACTGCTGTGAAATATGAAGCTTAAAGTCTTAGTGGAATATTTTCTCGAATATGATTAATGGTTTTCGAAATTTGGAAAAATTTTTTTTTCTCAGTTTACTGACTGTATGATTTTGACAAAATTTTGCTCAGAGTTGCGCGTCGTTATACTCCACCTAAATGCCAAGTTTCAATCCAATCGCTGCAGTAGTTTCCGAAATAAAAAACAAATAACTTCAAAATTTCAAATGGCTATAATTCCGAAACAAATCAACCGATTTGGCCCATTAACGAACTAAACCGCGGCATTCCAATGTGCGACCTATCCTGAAAGTTTCAAGTCGCTAGCTCACTCCGTTCGACAGTTATCGTGTCCACGGCCAGCCGGCCGGACGGACAAATCGATTTTGACACTGGATTCGTCATCAGGGAGTCCAATCTAGTCATTTGAGACCGATTTCGGAAAAAAATCGAGAATTACAGACATTTGGACAAAACAATAGCACGCTGTTCCCCTAGAACATGCGCGCAAAAAGTAGTGTAGTGGGGGGGCATATGCTAGATATCATAGTTTTAAAATGAATGCCACGAAAGTATCTACTAGATTCTAATAGTGAAAGATCCATTTCAACAATATTTCTGTCTTGAATTACTACTCAAAGTTTTCAAGCCCCTAAAAAATTTTCAATATCAGCCATATCCAAGAAGAGCATTATGAATCGAGGCATGATTGAGTTTCTATTGATTCAAAGTGAATTTGAGAAACGGAATCACGTATGAGACTATTCGACCTACTGCCATAGATATCGAGTCTACGTCTACAGAGTTAGATAACCGTAACAAAATTATATAACAGTCCGTACAAAGAGCTCAAGTACCTTTAGCCGCGAGAAAGTTATTACACAAGATTTCACTCTTACTCTCAGGAACCGATCGGTTCCAGATGATCAGTATGTGCCTCATTTCCATCAAGTAATGATTCCCCAAGTCGTACACGCTTTAATGGGGAACTCTGTGGTTCATCTCTTGTGATGTTTTGGCTTTCTTTGCTTCTCAGCATACATGGAGTAAATTGTGCTAGAGAATTTAATCGAAGGACCAATCAACAACCTAATACCACGTTTATGGATGTTTTCATGGCAATGTTTATGGTCTGTACTTTCGAAGTTATACTCTTGAAGATTTTAACCAGTGAAGATAGTGAACAAGATACCGTGAGGGATAGCTCTGTGAACATTTTTTTTGATCGGTGAATTTTCTGTGGATATCATGGAGTTCATCTATGTTCTATTGGCCGTGTTACTGATTTATACTATGGAAATGACCTTGATTAAATTCTTGGTGTTCGAGGAACAAATGGAGAAAGAATCATCAATTGATTTGATAGATGATGCTGAATTTATGTCTTCTAAGTGATTTTTTGTTTTTTGTTGCCAGAGAAGATATGATTATCTTGTATTTTATATTTTTGAAATGACTGATATGAAACTTGGAATGAGTGTCATTTTTGTGGAATTATTATTGATTTTTGATGCCATCTTTGTGATTTTCGATGTATTTAAAATTTAAATGAAGGAATAGTTGTAAATTTCAATTTAAGAGGCAGCCGAAACGAAATTTCGAACTGTTCAGTATTTTTGGTACCATTTAATCATTTCGGAATTTTATGATTTTTATTGAATGAGTTTCGCGAGGAGAAACAAATTGTTTTGTATTGTTTCTTTTTTTATTTAATTGGTATGCATTACTGCTCAATTGAATGGATTTTATAAAAATACTTTCCATAGTCGTTTTTTTTACATAAATAACATCAACAATTATGCTTTGTGTTAAATTGAGAGTTCGTGTAGGACTGCATGAAGCAGAATTCGAGCCCGCCAACACCAGTACCATGGACAAAAACTATACTCCATTCACTTCTATAAACCATCCCGGTTGGCCATGACATTCTGACATATTTCACCGTGTAATTTTGAAAATGTTAGGTTATAGTCAATTTCCTGTCAGATAACTACACAACGTTGTCCTCTCTACATAGAGGTCGTAGTTATTACCTGTTTCTCAAAATGTGAATTTACTTAAGGAAAATAATGAATTTGAGAAAATATTATGTGAATTCTATAATTCCAGAGACCTGGCGAATGTTGAAGAAACTTTTTTCTCTGTTAATACCTGAAATATTTCACGTATTCAAACATGGTTGGAAGATTCAGTTATGCTATTTTCTTGTACGGAAATCAAGAATCGAGTGTTGAAATGTTACTGAAAAATAATAAATAGAGTAGTCCGTTACTTTGTGATAGTTCATTCGAGAAAAAAAGATAAAAGTAATCGAATATCCATGCATTAAAACTTCTAAATGAACAGGCAAACCTATGGAATTCCCTACTTTTCGAAATTCTGAAGAAATAAGTCTACAGCAGACATTTGAATGCCTGGTTGCACAACTTGAAATACTCCAGTATGAAAATGTAGTAGTACTACAAAACCATAAAAGAACTAACTCAATTTACAAAGTTCTTGGGAATCTATGTGAACGATACACTGGGTTTTCACTTACATACGTCGAAAATGTTGGATAGCTCGTGATAAATTATTGATTCCAATTTATCAGGGTTACTATCAGAAAAAGCAGATTTCAATTCTACATAGCACTTCCTGATACTTTGTCTCTGCTTTTTCAAAACTACCTTTGGCATTTTTAGTTTCCAAGCGTGATGATTATGTTGAGATTTAGAGTAGAAATTGGCATTAGCATTTGGCAACGTCGCTGAGAATTATTTTGACATTGCTGATATTTCACGAGTGCCAACCTGCATAAGTTTTAAATGAAAAACTTGATAGACCTGGCCAGCCGGGATAGTTTATAGATGTGAATGAACCTTCGAACTGTCATTTCCATTCGATCTGACCTGTATTTCTGGAAACATTGGGAAAATAAATATTTGATTGGGTATATATCTAAGGAATCATTGGGCGGCTTCGACCCATTCACGAATTTGACCTTCGGTCGACCGAAATGATAATAACTTCCGAAAGGAACAACTCAGAAACTCGATATTTGTAGAGTAGATTAAGACCTTAATTACGAAGTCCGAATTTGTGAATGGTTAAAATCCACCCAATGATTCCGCAGGTATACACATTCAGAATTTTATTTTCATAATATTTCCAGAAATACAGATTAGATCGGATTGAAATCCACTTCTTCATCGAAAAATGACAGTTCGAAGGTTCATACAGAATTTCATGATGATAATATGATCAGAAGATCACAGAATACTGAATATTCGAAAAAAATTGAATTTTTTTCAAATGTTCCTCAGGACATCATCACGAAATTCTGCTCAAAGTTGTCCATCAGCATTTTCGAACTAGCCTTACATACTTTTTCCCAATATCTCCGAAAATAATAACCGTTTCGAATTGAAATTGGGGACACTGCTTTGCAATAAAAAAATCAAGGCTCTAGCAAATTGTTTCTCGAATATGATGAAAAGTTTCCAAAAAATTTCGAAGATATTTTTTATTCAATTTACTGACAGCACGATCACAATAAAATTGCGAGAGGTTAACTGCCAAGTTTTAATCCAATCGCTCCTGTAGTTCCTGAAATATCAGCAAATCACCTCAAAATTTCCATTCGGCTGATTTTGCCCGTTAACGAACTAAACTGTCGCATTCTGAAATGCAAGTTTCAATTCGATAGGATTCTCTGTTCGCCATTAATTGTGCATACAGTCGGCCGGAAAGGTTCCGGATTCGTCGCATTTAAGACTATTTTTGGCACAAAATCCGAAAGTTACAGACATTTGGACAAACCGATAGCACGATGTTCGTAAAAAAGTCCCATAGACATGGGACGTTTTCGAGATTTAGGGTGTTGAAGTTTGAATTTTTTCAAGTTTTTTTCTCATAGTATCTACATTTCACAAAGATTTTCAACAGAAATTTGGCACATATATAACCATTCAGAGTTTAAACCATATGACATGGCAATTTTGATTACAAATCTACAGGGTGTTATTTTTCTGGGACCCTCTCTCCAATTTTCTTTCAGAACTTTTTTTTGGAGAGCCACTGTTAGTGAAAAATTATAAAAAAAGCTTCACTGTTGTACTGAATTTTATAGTTTCCTGACATAAGGTCTTAATTGCTTCTGATTTCGAGAAAAATATTTTGAAAATTCACTCGAAATCCTCATGAAAATACAAATTGTCATGAAAATCCAGTGAGTGAGTTGCTGTGAATAAACTGAATAATAGTTTTTATGGATATTTTCCTCATTCATAACATAAAGATTCGATAAACTCGTACAATCATCCTTTGAAGTGCACATACCATGAGAAGAATTCCTCAAAATTCAACACCCTGTATATTAGAAACGCAGCGTTTGCGGCTTAATGCTAGTGGCATTTTCTTCTCAAAATTATGCAGGGAATCTCTCCTTTTCGTTTGTATCTCCAATTAAGGAGCACCTGTATTTATACACAGCAAGAAAGAGTTTGTTACATTTCTGGAGGCTCTCCCATTATTTCGGTCCAATTTTCAACTCATTATGCATTTTCTATAAAGGATCAACAAGGAACATCCAATATTCAACAGTACGCACCTCACATTTCTCTGACCGGACGTGGATTCGCCAACGGACTCCAAGTTATCCAGATTTAATCCCTGTATATCACACCGATAACCTCGCGATGCACATCGTCGCAAATCGTGCTTATAATATTTAATACTCGCACCAACGTTACACTGAGAGACTATTCATGAGTTTTATTCGACACTCTTCGACTCTTTTGTCGTCTGTCACGGTTTCCGTATGCTGTCGATGTTATTGGACCGGAATTGCGCCCTGAAGAAGGTTGCCGGTGAGGCATGACGAGCATATTCGACCGTTAACGGGCACAATACCCATATTACGTAGTATAGGTCGTAGTGCAGGCATACGGGTCGTTGCTAATTACAGGTCTTCATTGCCTTCTATCGGAATTGGCACCATTTACTTGTTTCAAAATATGAATATTCAATAGACGAGTCGGCCCAAGTTGCCAACACACAATTTACTTCACAAATTTACTATCACTGGGGAACGGGAATTTCAGGACAAATTCGACATGATAAGGTTCGCGTTATTTATAAATATCCGTGAAAGATGCCGCGGCTCCTCAAACAAGATAATTCCTTCCAAATAGAGGGTTTTGTTAAGATTATCTCTGATTGGCTGAAATTTAAGTTTGGATTCCTGATTTCATGTTAATAGTTCCAAGTTTATATAGGATATGTTCAGCCAATCAACTTGGTTATTTCGGTTGCCGGTTTTCCGTTCTGTAAATATGAAATATTCGGTTGGTTCCTGAAAAAAAGGTTAATTACGGAATTTGAGTGATGAAAAAACGTTCTTTCTGTCACAAGAACGACAGTCGATATTCTATGGTAACATATCCATAGCAAAGAACAATCTTTATTCACTTTAGAATCCATAGAACGTAGAAGAGACAACAATCAACAATATGTTACCATAAAATATTGATTGACGTTCTGGTGCGTAGACTTAATATTTCTATGTTCTGGTGACAGAAAGATTGCTTTTTCATCAATCAAATTCCATAATTAATCTTTTTTTCAGGAACCAACCGAATATTTCATATTAACGGAATGGAAAACCGGCAACCGAAATAACCAAGTTGATTTGCGGAACATATCCTACATGAAATTGACACTATTAACATGAAATCAGGAATCCCAACTTAAATTTCAGCCTAACAAAAACCTATATTTGAAAGGAATTATCTTTGAGGAGCCGAGGCATCTTTTACGGATATTTATGAATAACGCGAACCTTATCATGTCGAATTTGTCCTGAAATTCCCTTTCCCCAGTGATGGTTAATTTGTGAAGAAAATTGTGGGTTGGCAACTTGGGCCGAAGTCGTCTATTGATAGGTTGATATTTCCGAATGATGTATCGATGGTTGAATAATCTATCAAGAAAATGAAGGGTGTTTTTTTAGAGGTATTAGTTGAGTTCCGATATTCCTGGCCAGTACTGGCCAGTAGCAGTAATTTCGAAACGCTTCGTACTGATACGAACTATTACCAAAGCAGTGCCAGTAGAACCAACTGTCAAAATTTACTGGCCAGTACTGGCCAGGAATATCGGAACTCAACTATTGGCGAATGAAGATAAGCGCTACTCCCTCTGGTGACTATCCGAGTAACCCGAGGTACAGACATTATCATTGACAAGTGGCATTTGTGTGATTTTACAAGTGCTTTTACTGAGGAAAAACAAACTCAAATGTCCCTTCCCATAGATTTCTACAGACCGGTAAAAAATCTGGAGTTAGGGTGAAAGAAACTTCCTTTAACAAGTCGGGCCTGAAAGTGTTTAAGAATCGATAAAAACCAACAAACAAGATTTATGAGAGTCTGTTACCTGCATTTTACCGATGATGATCATTTTAATGAAGGTAAGCACGAATTGCTCATGAAATATTAGATCACGTTCATGAAGACAATTTTTTTCCAGGCTATAATCCAAGCAGAGAAGTTTACTCAAGAGGAATGCTATGCCTTCCAGAAATCTGCCTGTTGAACTGATCATTAAGGAACAACGTAAATGTTCTAGTGATAGAAGTGACTATTGAAAAAAAGAGTCTCAACAAGGAAATATCTGGTGATGAATACTGTTCGCTCAAAGTGCTTCTGCCGATGGAAGCAAAGTTGTGCAAGGCTTATTTATTACAGCTTTTTCAAGACCAATCATATGAGTGTTGGAAAATTTATTTGTCAATCCATAATGAATAAGGATTACGGTAGAAGTAGCATTAATTTCATGTGCATGTATTCATTTTATTCACAATATATTGACTATTTAGTTTAGTTATGAGTATTTGTCTATTATTCCAAAGAGTATGTTTTACAATACTATCTGTTTTTCAACTTTTAAGACAGCCTAAGAAATCCACCAAAGTCAATCTTGCCATTCGGATCTGAAAATAAATAATATTAATATACTGTCTAATCTTAGAGATATCCCCGTAACTTAAGAATTGCTACACTCAATTAGATTGAAGGACGATACATACCTGAAATATAAGAATGGAATATGTACTCCCAGTAATACTCTCGTCAACTATAAAAGTCTAAAAAGTCTTTGAATAAATCGTGAAATCAAAAATTATCCAACCAAACACTAACAAACAGTAGGTACAAAATCGACTATCAAAACAAAATCTGTCTGTATGTAAAGTTCTAAGACTGGCCACCAATCTTAAATTCAGACGCCAATAGAACTTTGAAATGGAATGATACAAGGATGAATTTTCTTAATTGACATGAAATTGACCTAATTCAGAAGATAGTCTTTTAGCATTATAATTTAAATATAATTTCTGGCATATGTCCGCCACGACTGGCTCGGACGTAATCTAATCTGGCGGTCCGATTTTCAATCACTTTTCCCAACATTTGTGGCCGTATATCGGCAATAACGAGGTGAATGTTGTCACATATGAATGGACACATATCCTATTGCTGTGCACGATGTAGGATAGACTGTTTCGGGTCTTCCTCTACGCTACGCTCTACAGTAGCAATGGCTTCTTCTGTTTTCACTGTATGACGTTTCTGTGGATGTATATTATAAGTTAGAGTAAACGGGGTGCAAAAACGGCCGTAAGGCCGACCGTAAACACAATAACTTCCGAAGAAACAACTTAGAAACTTGATATTTGAAGAGAACCTTATTACGAAGGCCGAATTCGTGAATGGGTAAAATCCACCCAATATGATTCCGCAGATATACCCATTCAACATTTTAAATTCCTTATATTTCCCCAAAAACAGATTAAATCGAATTGAAATCTTACTTTATCGAAAAATGACTGTTTGAAAGTTCATTCAGAATTTAATGAGAATAATATAATGAGAAGATCACAGAATATTGAATATTTGAAAAAAAAATTTCAAATTTTTTTTTTCAAATTGTTCTAATGACACGATCATCATGAAATTTCGCACAATGTTGTCCTTTAACAACTTCGAACTAGCCTCCAAGTTTCATCACGATAACATTAGTATTCCTTGAGCTACCGAAAAAACAACGATATCTAGAAGAAACCTCGAAATTCTACATATTTTTTCCCAATATCTCTGAAGCTAATTGCCGTATCGAATTGAAATTTGGTACACATCTGTGAAATATGAAGCCCAAGGTATAATCGAAATTGTTCCCGAATATGAACAATGATTTCAGAAAAAAAAAATTTTTTCGATATAAATTTTGAAATTTTTTTTTTTTTGGATTGAGTGACCATACGATTTCAACAAAATTGTGCTCAAAGTTGCGCGTCGTTATACTCCACCTAACTGCCAAGTTTCAATCCAATTGCTCCAATAGTTTCCGAAATATGAGGGAAATAAACTCAACATTTCAAATGGTTACAACTTCGAAACTAGTTGGCCGATTTGGCCCATTAACGAAGTTAACAGCGGCATTCCGATATGCGAACTACCCTACAAGCTTCAAGTCGCTAGCTGGCTTCGTTCGACAGTTATCGTGTCCACGGCCGGCCGGACAGAATCGATTATGAAACCGGATTCGCCATCAGTGAGTCCAATCTATCCGTTTGAGACCATTTTAGGCTCAATCATCGAAAATTACAGACATTTGGACAAAACGATAGCACGCTGCTCCCCTAGAACATGCGCGCAAAAATATACTGATGGGATCGTTTTGAAGATAATATTTTCATAGCGATATCCAATAAATTATCAGTTTACAGATTTTCAATTGAAGAAAAGTTACAACAGTATTTTTAAGAGATTTTTTATTTCCCTTCGGATGGACATTATAACAAAATGTGTCATTATCATTTTATATCAATTTGTAGATTGGAGAGATAACTTGGATTGCTCTGAGGATGGAGTAATCTAGGTCGAAACGTCGGAAATTAAAAACATTCACCTCCAATCTTGTTATTTCACTTAAGAGTAAACAATACCACGTGAGAATAATTTATAGCTAGGCAACACAGCCACATCAAAATCTCGTTTATATCTCGAGGGCATGCCGTTGGACGCAGTCTTAATGCTTAAAAGTTGCCTATAGGCGCGTGAAATAAACTGCTCCACAAGAGTTAGGGATGTCGTATTCAACCTTTTTCAAAAGTATGTAATCTTCGAAAAAATCGCTGTAAAATCATTTAAAACTCAATAACAACTTGAATCGATCAAAAAAAAATCAGTATGAGACATTTCGTCAATTTGGTCGCCTTTTTTCTGAAGTTTGGTTCTTTGCATATGCTTCATGAATGTTCTTATTTTGAAATGAAGTCAGTTTATCAACTGCTTCGATTTGAAACGAATTTTCTGAAAATGCCAAGACGTAAATTAACAACCGCTGAAGCTAATAGGGCTATCGGAATGCTACAGAGTGGCCTAACTCAGGTTGTTGTAGCGGAAAGGCTCCAAGTCAGCCAAAGTGTGATATCTCGACTTTGGAATAGGTTCAGGGAGACAGGTTCCGTGTTGGAAAGACCAAGGCTTGGTGGGCGACGAAAAACAACACCTGCTCAGGATCGTTTCATCACCGTTTCGGCGAGAAGAAACCCTACATCTACGTGTAGAATGCTACGGAATACTCTTCAAAATGCAGATGGGGTCCAAGTTTCCATCGAAACCATCAGACGACGTTTGAGAGAGGTAAACTAGGTTCTAGACATCCATTGAGAGGAGTTCCATTAACACGTGACCATAAGCGTCAAAGACTGGAATGGGCAAGGCAACATATCAATTGGAACGATCAATGGCGTAGTGTCCTTTTCACTAATGAATCCAGATTTGGACGATTTTCAGATTCTCGAAGAATAAAGGTATGGACAATTCCACGCATACCCCGTAATCGTCGCTATGTCCAAGAAGTCCATCCATTCCGACGGGGTAGTGTTAAATCCAAAATGAAGTTCAATTGAGGAATGAAATTCGTGTTGAAAAATTTTCTCCGTTTTACAGGAATTATTTCAGTTCATATCAAAATTACATTCAACCGTTTTCAACTGTTCTTAGTGCTGATATATGTATATGTTTTCTAACCAAGTGTGGGTAATTAGCACGCAATGAAATAACTATTCATAATTCATAGCCTATGACTTATCTTCCCATAGAATCCGTTATTTATAGCAGGTACGTTGAGTTAATTTGCACTTTGATATTTCTAATCGTTTTGTTGATTGTCCATGCATTTTATGAGCTGACTTCCTTCGAGATATTGAATAAAATATTCTTTCCGTACAAAGCATTGTCTACGAAAATGGGGAAATCTAGAACGAGATTTTTGATCAAACAAGATTATGTACCACTAACCTAATTAAGTGTTGACTTTCGTCGTATTGATGAGAAACTCATTGTGACAAGTTTATTATATTCAGTACAAGATGAAATTGAGGTGAATTTTGGAAAAGTTGATGAAATTATGAATAATTTCTCCTGTCAGATAGCTACACAACGTTCTCCTCTCTACAAAGAGGCCGTAGTAATTACATATTTTTCAAAATTAAATTTACTTTCGGAAAATAATGAATTTGAGAAAATATCATGTGAATTCAATAATTCCAAAGACCTGGCGAATGTTTAAGAAACTTTTTTCTCTGTTAATACTGGAAATATCCCACGTTTATTAACATGGTTGGAAGATTCAGTTATGCTATTTTCTTCTACGGAAATCAAGAATGGAGTGTTGAAATTTTACTGAAAAATACTGGATAGGGTAGTCCGTTACTTTGTGATAGTTCATTCGAAAAAAAATAAATGAAGGAACAGAAAAACCTATAAAACTCCCCACTTTTCGAAATTCTCAAGAAATAAGTTTACAGAAGACATTTAAATACCTTGTTGCACAACTTGAAATACTCCAGTATGAAAATGTAGTTGTACTACAAAACCTGTGTCACCTTAAAAGAACTAACTCAATTTACAAAGTTCTTGGGAATCTATGTGAATGATACACTGGGTTTTAACCACAGATCAACCAGATAAACAACTCGCGTCATTTACTTAGGAAATCTATGTCAACGTAGATATGACCCTGAATCGAGCTAATCAGAATTTTAGCAGGCGTTTGGGGTGCTTTGGGGTGCCAACATCAGATTGCAGGAATAGGATTACGTCACTCTCGCCGCTTTCGGACTCGCTTGAAGAGGTTATAAACATGTAAACAAGCTGAAATGAATTTTACATCCTATTTATTGATGAATAATTTCGTATCTGTTCCATTTTAGAATATAATCCAAACAGTTTTTTACAACCAAATGAATTGTTTAGTCATCTTTGAGGTTCTATTTTATGATGACAGTCCTCATTATATGTTTTAATTATACAACAAGAAATGGAATCGAACTAAGGTGGACTCATTCATAATGTTCATTTTATATAAATTAAAGGAATCGCAACTGAAGTAAAAGCATTACAACCTCCATTATTCAATTAAAACGATGGGATGTCTAATAAAATTGTATATAATTGCACACTAGGATTGGAATCGAACAAAGTTGGTATATTCATAGTTTGTTTTTATATTGAAATGAATCTCATTTGATGTAAAACTACAAAGATTCTCTGATTAAGGTAAACGGGTTTTCCATGACATTTTTCCAAAATTTTCATTTACTCCAACCGAGTTCTTCTACAGGAGTTTAAGATGTGACAAAACACTCGTTTTGGTATTGGAAATTTGCTTTTCAAATGGTTTTATCGAAAAATCTTGGTCTGATTTTGATTTTGTGATTCCTGAATCCCGACAAATCCGTTTTTACATTTCGATTTTAGATATTCCAAAATCAAGTTTTCAATTTGACAGCTGTTTCGAGGAAGGAGAAAGTGTGGTTATGCCTGTTAGATTTCTCAAGGTCGGAGAGACGCGATTCCCGCAAACGATGAAGTGATTTGTCTTGTTGGTCTGTGTTTTAACTCACATACGTCGAATATGTTGGATAGCTTGGGATAAATTATTGATTCCAAATTATCAGTGTTACAACCAGAAAAAGCAGATTTCAATTCTACATAGCACTTCCTGATACTTTGTTTCTGTTCCTTCAAAACTACCTTCGGCGTTTTAAGTTTCAAGCGTGATGATTATGTTGAGATTGAGTGCAGAAATTGGCATTGGCATTTGGCAACGTCGCTAAGAATCATTATGACATTGCCGATATTTCACGAGTGCCAACCGGCATCACTTTTAAGTAAAAAAATTTCAAAAAGCACTGCCGTGGAGGCAGCAACTTTTGCGCGCATGTTCAATGTAGATGACCGCTTCGGCAACGTATTTGAACTTGCGCGCGAAAGCTGCTGCCTTCACGGCAGTGCTTTTTGAATTTTTTTTCTGATAAATTACTGGATTTCAATTCGATCTGATCTGTATTTTTGGAAATATTGGAAAAATATAATTTTGATTGGGTATATCTACAGAATCATTGGGTGGATTTTACCCATTGACGAATTCGACCTTCGTAATTAAGTCCCAAACCTACTCTACAAATATCGAGTTTCTAAGTCGTTTCTTCCGGAAGTTATTGTGTTTACGGTCAGCCTAACGGCCGACTGCGTAAACACAATAACTTCCGAAAGAAACAACTTAGAAACTCGATATTTGTAGAGAAGGTTTGGACCTTAATTACGAAGGCCGAATTCGTGAATGGGTAAAATCCACCCAATGATTCCGTAGATATACCCAATCAAAATTTTATTTTTCCAATATTTCCAAAAATACAGATCAGATCGAATTGAAATCCAGTACTTCATCGAAAATAACAGTTCGAAGTTTCATACAGAATTTAATGAGGATGATATGATGAGAAAATCACAGAAATTTTTTTTTTCAAATTGTTCTAATAACACGATTATCACGAAATTTTGCATAAAGTTGTCTTTTAGCATCTCAAAACTAGCTGTGAAGTTTAATCAGGACTGAATCAGTATTTCTCGAGTTATACCGAAAAAATCAACGATATCGAGAAGAAAACCTCGAAATTCGACATATTGTTTCCCGATATCTCCAAAACTTATGATCGTATCGAACTGAAATTAGGTACACTGCTGTGAAATTAGAAGGTCAAAGTGTGAGTATAATTTTTTTTGGATATGATGAATGGTTTCCAAAAAAAAAATTT
Source organism: Myrrha octodecimguttata (assembly GCA_958510865.1). Taxonomy (NCBI): domain Eukaryota; kingdom Metazoa; phylum Arthropoda; class Insecta; order Coleoptera; family Coccinellidae; genus Myrrha; species Myrrha octodecimguttata. Next base: position 77,865,673 of record OY294057.1, read on the forward strand.
TTTTGGAAAAAAATTTCGAAAAAAATTTTTTTTTAAAATTACTGACGATATGATCCTGACGAAATTTGGCTAAAAGTTGCGCGTCGTTGTACTTCATCTAACTGCCAAGTTTGAATCCAATCGCTCAGGTATTTTCTGAAATAAAAAATAAATAACTTCAAAACTTCAAATGCCTATAACTCCGAAACTATTCGATCGATTTGGCTCATTAACGAACTTAACCGCGGTATTCCGATGCGCAACCTATGCTGAAAGTTTCAAGTTGCTAGCTTGCTTCTGTTGACAGTTATCGTGTCTACGGCCGGCCAACCGGCCGGCCGGCCGGACAGAATCAATTTTGACACCGGATTCGTCATCAGTGAGTCCAACCTAGTCGATTGAGACCATTTTCGGCTCAATCATCCAAAATTACAGACATTTGGACAAAACGATAGCACGCTGTTCCCCTAGAACATGCGCGCAAAAACTTGATAGACCTAAATCATGGCCAACCGGGATAGTCTATAAAAGTGAATGGAGTATACTCAATCAGAGAATGACGAACCAAAACATCTGTTCGAAATATTCAAGTTCAAGACTTTCACGACTCAAAAAAACTACCGTTCCAAGGCTACGCACTTGAAATTTTGGACAAGCCCTTGAGCTTCAAAGAGAACAAGCACTTTTACTCTTATTAGCGAAATCGAAATCACAAACGCTCGTAAATTCATTCCATCATAACTTTCATCTCATCTTACTGACATTCCGAATGGGCAGCGCCAATTTAGGCAGGTTGCTTTCCATTTCTATCAGCTCAGTTCAATAACTTGTCCCTATTCAGAGATGTCTGCAGGGCATACATACGTACAGACATTCTCCACGCATGGTTTTCTCAACGACCTGTAATTTTTTTAACATCTCAATTCAGAATATAAATAGTTGTAATGAACATTCTATTTGAGTCCAAAAGAGAATGGCATTGCTTTGCGTTGAAATTTATCGCATTTTTATCAGATACAGTATTTGGAGCATAATGATAATCTGTATGCGCTGTAGTAATCCTAACCGCCGGTCGTAAACACAATAACTTCCGAAAAACACTGCAAATTTTACACAAGGATTTATTATTTTATTAGTTGAATAACCCAATATACCATTGATATCTTAAGCAACTCAGAACCGAATGCGATGATTTATTTCCGATATTATTGGAAATTTCCAGCGTTTTTCTTTATATTTCAGGAACCACTGGTCGGAAATCATCTGGGTAAAATTTTTTAGGTTTAGTTATGCAACAGTAATCAACGTTCAGAGTTTCATGAAAATTCGGTGGTAAGTTATCGAGAAATAATTTTTTTCCCCTCAACCCCCTATTTAGACCCCTTAGGGTACACTGATCCTGCTGAAAAAGTTGGAGGATCAACCCTGAGTGACAAACGATTTTTCTACCAAGTTTCAAGGATTTCCGTTTCGTACTTCCAGAGAATATCCCCGGACAACGGACGGCGGACGGACGGTTTTTGGTTTATTATTTGATAATATCAAATAATGAACCTTAGTGATCGACCAACAGAAAAAAATTTTTAACCTCCCCTGAAAATTTCACAGTTTACGTTTTGGAGTATGTAGATTTGAATGAACGAATACAATTCCGTCCGTCCGCCGTCCGTTGTCCGGGGCTTTTTCCTGGAAGTACTGAACGAAAATCCTTGAAACTTGGTAGAAAAATCGTGTGTCACTCGGGGTTGATCCTCCAAGCCTTTCAGCAGGATCAGTGTACCCTAAAGGGTCTAAATGGGGGGTTGGGGGGAAAAAAATATTTCTCGAAAACTCACCACCGAATTTTCATGAAACTCCAAACGTTGATTACTGTTGCATAACTAAATCTGAAAAATTTTACCCGGATGATTTCCGACCAGTGGTTTCTGAAATATTGAGAAAAACGCTGCAAATTTCCAATAATATCGAAAATGAATCATCGCATTCGGTTCTAAGTTGTTTAAGATATCAACGGTATATTGGGTTACTTAACTAAGAAAATAATAAGCCCTTTTGTGAAATTTGCAGTGTTTTTTTTTTCGTTCTTTCAAATCTACATACTCCAAAACGTAAACTGTGAAATTTTCAGGGGGGGTTAAATTTTTTTTTTGTTTGTCGATCACTAAGGTTTATTATTTGATTTTTTCAAATAATAAACTGAAAGCAACTAAGAAACTTGATATTTGTAGAATAGGGGTGGACTTTAATTATGAAGGCGTATTCGTGAATGGGTGAAATCCACCCAATGATTCCACTAATGTACTCATTCAAAATTTTAGTTTCCCAATTTTTCCAAATATACAGATAGGATCAAATTAAAACTCAGTGATTGATTGAAAAATGACAGCTTGAAGGTTCGTACAGCATTTTGTGGGGACAACGAATCAGAAGACCGCAAAATATCGAATTTAAAAAAAAAGGTTTTTGAAATTTCTTTATAAATGTTTCAATGAAACGATCATATTAAAATTTCGCATAGAGTTGTTCATCAGAATTTTCGAACTAGTTACCAAGTTCCATATCAATTGAATCAGTAGTTTTTGAGTTATTGCGGAAAGGGCAACGATACCGGAGAAAAACCTCGAAATTTGACATATTTTTTTCTAGTTTCTCCAAAAATTATGATCGAATCGAACTGAAATTCGAAACACTGCTGTGGAAAATGGAGCTCGAAGTCTGAGCCGAATTTTTCTCAAATATTTAGAATATTTTCCAAAAATATCTTTTTTTAAGAAAATTTTTCTTGGCGAAAAAATTCCGAAAGAATTTGTTTTCAAATCAACAGACAGTACTACGATAACAAAATATTGATAAAGAAATTCAAAAAAAAATTCAATCGCTCTAATTGTTTCGGAAATATCAGGAAAATAACCTCAAATTTTCAAATGGCCATTACTCAGAAACCATTCTGTCAATTTTGCCCACTAACGAATTCGACCATTGAATTTTGGAAAGCAACCTTAACAAAAAGTTTCCAGTCGATAGGATTCTCCCTACGCTCGTAATCGTGCTTTAGGGTAGAAATCCGGCCAGACAGAGTCAATTTTGACAAAGCATTCGTCATCAGTGAGTCCAACTCAGTCGTTTTTCGAGAAAAATTTCGAAAGTATCTAACATCTGGACAAAACGCTATTCCCCACAACATATGCGCTCAAAAATAAATAGATAATAGCATCAGGTCATTTTTACTAATATACAATTTAAAATGAAGAAAAATAATAAATTAATAAAATTGAACTTAAAAAGCAACTATGGTTGTATTAGATATTGAAACTGGATAATTCGGTCAACATTATTTAACATCAAGGAGAGATTTGAATTTAGGAATCAAAAGTTGGTTCCTGAAGATATTAAAGAATCAAGAAATCAGACAACATAAAATCTACTACTTATTTTACGCACACATAAAATGTTTCAGAAAGATTTCAGGTTTCCCAGAAAAATTTGAGGTTTTGCAAAAAATCAATACTTTCAGAGTTATCTGAAAAGGCATCAGGTAAATAGTTATTTTATCAAAAATGCTCCTTTCGAGAACTTTCAAATTTCCCTAATCTGCATCAGATAAGGATACTTTAGGGAGAGTTAAATTTTGTCGACTTCATTCTCATTGATTTATGATTTATGAGTATTCCTTTGAGTATTTTGAATGGATCCTTAGGTTAGCTGCATTGTTTTGTATGACATAGCAATAAATATTTTTTCCTCAAGGTAGTCATAAACGAGGGTTTATTTTGAAAGTATGGTTGCTTGGGTAATGAGTCATGTCTTATAGAACTTGAATATTTTCAGCTTTGCGACGTTGCTGCTTTATCGTAGATACTCAGCTTTATATGGAACCATGTACCTACCCGATATTTCTGAATTGCGGTTATCCAAAAAAAAAATTCAAAAAAACACTGACGTTAAGTCAGCAGCTTTTACGCGCCTGTTCACATTGCGAAATGGTGACTTAGAAATTTCAGTGAAATTTTGATGAAATATAAAAATTTTCAAAAAAAAAAAATTTTTTGAGAGAATTTGTTTTCAAATCAACAAATGGTACGATGTAAACAAAATTTCGATAAAAAAAACCAATCGCTCTAGTAGTTTCGGAAATATCAGGAAAATAACCCCAAGTTTTCAAATGGCCATTACTCGGAAACCATTTTGTCGATTTTGCCCACCAACGAACTCGACCATTGCATTTTAGAAAGCAACCTCAACAAAAAGTATCAAGTCGATAGGATTATCCCTACGCTCGTAATCGTTACTAAAGATAGACGTCCAGCCGGACAGAGTCAATTTTGACAACGGATTCGTCATTAGTGATTTCAACTAGTTGTTTGAGACCATTTTCGAGAGAAATTTCGAAAATATCTAACATTTGGACAAAACGCTATTCCCCACAACATATGCGCTCAAAAATAAATAATAATATAATATACAAATTAAAATAACGAAAAATAATAAATTAATTAAATTGAACTTAAAAAGCAACTATGGTTATTTTAGATATTGAAATTGGATACTTCGGTCAACATTCTTTAACATCTAGGAGAGAATTGAATGTAGGAATCAAAAGTTGGTTCCTGAAGATATTAAAGAATCAAGAAATCAGACAACATAAATTCTACTACTTATTTTATGCGCGAAGAAAATGTTTCAGAAAGATTTCAGGTTTCCCAGAAAAATTCGAGGTTCTGCAAAAAATCCATTTTCAGAGTTATCTAAGGAGACATCAGCTAAATAGTTATTTTATCAAAAAGGCTCCTTTCGAGAACTTTCAAATTTCCTTAATCTGCATCAGAAAAGAATTCTTTAGGAAGAGTTAAAATTCGTCGACTTCATTCTCATTGATTTATGATTTATGAGTAATCCTTTGAGTATTTTGAATGGATCCTTAGGTTAGTTGCATTTTTTGTATGAGATAGCAATAAAGATTTTTTTGCTTAACTTCTTGGCCCTACCTGGAGTAGATTTTCGAGGCAACCCTATTAAAAACAAATTTTCGGTTTTATAGAAGTAGTCATAAACGAGGGTCTGTTCTGAAAGAATGGTTGCTTGGGTAATGAGTCATGTCTTATCGAACTTGAATATTTTCAGCTTCTTCATCGAAAAGGAGGGGACACTCAGCTGAATATGGAACCATATACCTAGCGGATATTTCTAAATTGCGGATATACAAAAAAAAATGTAAAAAAACATTGACGAGTGGTTAGGAGTATATATGTGTTGATTCAAATTCATTTCAGGAGCACCACCTATTCACGTGTTAAACCCTTCCAAACGCAGCTTTATAAGATATCTTCTTTCATTATATATACGGAATCAATGGGCGAAGTTTACCCATTAAAGAGTACGACTTCCGTAATCAAGCTTTAAACCTTCTCTACAAATATTCAATCTCTAAGTCGATTCTTTCGGAAGTTATTGTGTTTTCGGCCGGCCTAACCGTCGATCGTAAACATAATAACTTCCGATAGAATCAACTCATAAAATTGATTGCACAGGAGGATTGGAGTTTCATATCGAAGGTCGAATTCGCGAATTTCTAAAATCCACCCAATGATTCCGCAGATATAATACACAAAATTTTATTTTCCCAAATACTTCAACAATATAAATTAGATCGCATTGAAGTACAATTATTGATTGCAAAAAAAGAAAGTTGGAAGATGAATGCTGAATTTTATTATAACCATATATTATAAGTAGATTACAAGATATTACATTTTGTGGAAAAATTGTTGAAATGTGTTCTAAAATAAAATGACGAAATTTTCTACGAATTTGCATATCAGCATTTGCCAAGAAGTTACAGAGTTGTATCAATCAAATCAAATCAGTATTTTTTGGGATATTTCAAAAATAAAAACAATATTGAGGACATGCCCATAAAATTTGATATTTTTTTTCGATATCTCCGAAGAACAATATCAGATATTGTTGAAATTCATTGGAATCTCATTAACATTTACCGAGAAAAGAATTTTGTTCAATGTAAATTCAACATAAATAACCAAATCAATTTTTTCAACCATTCACAGTTCTTATCGATACCATCCTAATGAAAATTTGCGAGTTGATGTTCCCAAAACGAATTTTCAATCTGATCGCATCGCAAATTCCAAATAACCACAAAATTTAACAATATCTCCAAAAATGGATATCAGATCGAACTTGAATTTGAAGCACTGTTTAAAAAATATTGAGTACAAAGGCGGTCCTGAAGTCCGCTGAAATCCAATTTATAGTTTTCGATAAAACGGTTTTTGTTTCGAGAAAATTCGTAAAATTTTCGAAAAGATTTTACACATTTTATCGAAACAATTCTGACAAAACTCTGCATAAAGTTGCTCGTCCGTAATTAATGAATTAATACATCTTGAAACTGAATTTTTCGCAATTCACTGAGGCTAGACAAAAAGAAGTACTGCACTGCGCAAAAGGCAAAAATATGAAGTATATCTTATTTAAAATGTCGAACTTCTTAAATATACATATATTCAAGATCGAAAAAGCAGAACTAACCACCTAGATAATCTCATGTCCTGTTGTATGAAAAACTTTAGTATGCCATCGCGTTTGGGACATCCTGTATGTATTTGTAAGCTTGTTCCAAGTCATTAGTGCATTTTCCTATATCTGTCTGAGTTGAGCTCGTTTAAGATTGATATTTCATTATCAACACATCCAATATATGGAATTTATTGTTCGACAGATTTCTCAAGAAATGCGGATTCTCTCACCAGAAGAATCTACCATTAATCAAGAAAGTATCTTCCTCATGGGCGGTCACGTTCTAATGACCAATAATCACCATTTATGATTAAAAGAAGAAATTGCCAGGTGTACATGAAGCGATTATTCTCAATTTCATGTTACTTTTCGTGAAACTTTCATCAGCCTCGTTTAATTCAATTATGCCACCAATTTATCTATCTTCCTTCATCAGTTTGAAGAATTATATGTACAATTTGAGGGGGTAATATGATAAGGAATCAATTGTAACTGATATATTATAACTTTTATAGAAGTTAAAAGTATCGTATTTGGATTTAATGCTCAATTAATTCGGTGATATGATTAATTTTGGAGGATTGCTTACGTGTATTAGAAGGTTGGAGTTATGGAAATTTAAAAGATATGCTGTTCAAAATGATACAGAATGTTTTTAAATTGATGCAAATAAATGCTGTCATCGATTAAAGGTCATTTTGTGGGAACTTTGAATCATTTCTCAGATGATCTTCAGGTTTTCACTCCCAGGAGAACTATTAAAAGTTAAATCAAATTGTTATTCGTAGAAAAAGCGACCTTGCGGAATGCAGGATTGATTTGAAGTCTCAAAAAAACAAAAATATTCGAAAAAAACTTTCCGCAAATTTTCTCGTTTGTCTGATGAAGGATTCAGATTTAAAATCTGAAACGTTACAGTCCACTCCGTTGATCGTTTGCATTCTTCCAATATTGTTCATTAGCCCCCCCCCCCCCTGTGAAATTGAGAGGAAACCAACTATAAACATGAAAAAATTTTGAAAGTAAGGAAAGAAAGGATATCGCATCTGATGTCAAGCAGCGAAACTTCCATGTATGAAAGCCAAGCAGCGCTGGTCGCGATCACTACCCGAATGGCTGACTACTCTCTAATGACTACGTATGTTTCCAGAGAAATGACTTTGAATTTCAACGGTGATAAGTAAGTATACCAAAGGAAGCATTTCATTGAAAACTTCTTCGAACAAATATTACACAAGACTGTTTCTGTGTATACGGCACACTCCCGAAATAATGCATCCCAATTGACAACATTGACTACGTAGATACATAGCAACAAGCCAAATAGTCTCAAGAACCACACAGATTCTTTGATGATCTTTCTGAAGATCCAGATCAAGTTTCAAACGATTTGGATGTCTTCACCTGAAATTCCAGCAGCCTTCGGTGCGGGTGGTATGTGAATGGATTACCACTCTGTGACTAATACGTACATTTCGAAAGAAGTAACCAAGAGACTCGAGATTTCAAGGGTAGATATAAGGCTTTGGCAACTGAATAGGTGTGCAAAAGCTTCTACTTCTTGTCCATGCGTCTTTTGAATTTTCAACAGAAAACGAGCCTTGAGGCCTTGGAGCCTGTCAGACTACATTATTGAAGGTTTTTCAAAATTAATTCAAATATATGAAGAAACATTTCAATTAGAATCGAAGCTAAAACCTTAAAATTGGGTATGTCTGCTGATAAACACGTGATCTAATACATTACCAAATAAATTGCTTCAGAAAATGAACTAGATCTTCACCTCTGTCTGTTCATTATTTTCCTCTTTCTAATAATGAAGCACACTCCCGAAATAATACCGGCAAACACACTAACCCCTAATCTGTGCCGACTGTCAATTCAAGGGTATTAACGCTCTCCTATTGACAGCATTAACAACGTACAAGACAGCATGCCTGATAAGCCCAAAAAACTCGAGAAAACTGTTAAGATTCTGCCAGAGATCATAATTTTATTTCGAACGATTTTGGATGTTTTCATTTGGAAGCAAAGTTGCGTTCGGTGCGGTCGGTACCTGAACAGGTGGCCACTCTATGATGAGGACGTAAATTACTGAAGAAAGGGCCAACAAGAGACTTCAAATTTCGAGGTAGTTATAAGCTGTTGGCGACCGAATTAGTCCGCAAAATCTACTGACTTCAAGTCATTGCTTTTTTTTGTATTTTGACCTACAAAGAAAGAACTTTTAAGCTTTAAAGCCTACGTAACTATACGTTCTTGAAGCTTTCTCAAAATTAATTCCAAGACGTAAAGAGAGGATTCAATTACTAAGTAAGATTAAACTGAAATGCGTATAAATACAGTGCGCTTCAAAATTACGGAAAAAATTCATTTTCTCAGAAGAAAAATATTTGGCAACAAAATCCTGAAACAGGTCAATTTTTGTTTCACTTTTACCAAATTTTTTGAAGGATGTTTGTTGAACCCTGTGCCATCCCCATCAACCTTCTAAATTTTTTGAATAGGGAAAGTGGGGCATGTGTTACTTTTTTGGCAAGGTCTTTATATCTTCTTCACAGGCGTGCAGAAATTTTCAAGAAAATTTTTTTTTGTTGAAAAATTAGTTGGTTCAAAGAGGTTTTCAGTATGTGCACCTTGTCATCGCTCATTTACTTTGAGACGATGGTGCCTGATGAAATTTGTCACCAAATGAAAGTCGACCATTACAGTTTTGTTCATGCACAACTTTCAACCCCCTCACGTGAAATTTTTTTTTCTCCATTAAAGGGCTTAAAGGGTTGAAAGTTGTTCATGAACAAAAGTGTAATGGACGACTCTCATTTGGTGACAAATTTCATCAGGCACCATAGTTTCGAAGTAAATGAGCGATGACAAAGTGCACATACTGAAAACCTTTTTGAACCAACTAATTTTTCAAAAAAAAAAAATTCTGCACGCCTGTAAAGAAGGCAAAGACCTTGCCAAAACAGTAACACAACAAAAATGCTTCAAAAATGCTCAAAAATTTGGTAAAAGTGAAACAAAAATTGACCAACAAGGAACTTCAAATTTCGAGGTAGTTATAAGCTTTTGGCGACTGAATTAGTCCGCAAAATCTACTGACTTCAAGTCAGTGCTTTTTTTTGTATTTTGACCTACAAAGAAGGAACTTTTAAGCTTTAAAGCCTACGTAACTATACGTTCTTGAATCTTTCTCAAAATTAATTCCAAGACGTAAAGAGAGGATTCAATTCTTTTTTTTTGAAAAATTAGTTGTTTCAAAGAGGTTTTCAGTATGTGCACCTTGTCATCGCTCATTTACTTTGAGACGATGGTGCCTGATGAAATTTGTCACCAAATGAAACTCGACCATTACAGTTTTGTTCATGAACAACTTTCAACCCTTACGAACCCTTCAATGGAGAAAAAAAAATTTCACGTGAGGAGTTTGTTAAATCTGTGATAAGTGATAATATCTTATGAACTTATAATATTTGAAAGAATAATATCCCATGAACATTTCACTAAATTGTCAATATCATCATAGAATATTTAGAAATGTCTAATGTCATATATTCTTCTATGTACAAGCAATTTTACGAGCACGTTTTTAATAAACGAAAAGTAGAAAAATTCTACGTTTAAAATAATACCATTTATTCCCCGCAATACATAACAGGGTTGAAAGAAGTTAAAAGTTGTGCATGAACAAAAATGTAATGGTCGACTTTCCTTCGGTGACAAATTTCATCAGGTACCATCGTCTCAAAGTAAATGAGCCATGACAAAGTGCACATACTGAAAACCTCTTTGAACCAACTAATTTTTCAAAAAAAAAATTTTTTCTTGAAAATTTCTGCACTGATGGGCTCAAGAAGGAACTTTCACGATCCTGCCGAAGATCATAATTTTATTTCGAACGATTTGGATGTTTTCATTTGGAAGCCAAGTTGCGTTCGGCGCGGTCGGTACCTGAATAGGTGGCCACTCTATAATGAAGACGTACATTCCTGAATTAAGGGGCAAAGAGACTTAAAATTTCGAGGTAGTTATAAGCTTTTGGTGACTGAATTAGTCCGTAAAAGCTTCTGACTTAAAGTCAGTGCTTTTTTGTATTTTGACCCACAAAAGAAGAAACTTTTAAGCTTCAAAGCCTACGTTACTATACGTTCTTGAAGCTTTTTCAAAATTAATTCAATGACGTAAAGAGAGGATTCAATTACTAAGTAAGCTTATACTGAAATTCGTATAAATACAGTGCACGTCAAAATTATGGAAGAAATTCATTTGCTCTGTGTTTCACTTTACCAAATTTTTATGCATTTTTGAAGGATTTTTGTTGCATCCATCGCACCCATGGCCCTACAAATTTTTTAATAGGGAAAGTGGGTCATGTGGTACTTTTTTGGCAAGCTCTTTGTATCTTCTTTACAAGCGTGCAGAAATTTCAGAAAAAAAATTTTTTTTTTGGAGAATTAGTTAGTTTAAAGTGGTTTTCAGTATGTGTACTTTGTCATGGCTCATTCACTTTGAGACGATGGTACCTGATGAAATTTGTCACCGAATAAAAGTCGACCATTACAGTTATGTTCATGCACAACTTTCAACTCCCTCACGTTAAATTGACCTGTTTCAGGATTTTGTTGCCAAATATTTTTTTCCTGAGGAAATGAATTTCTTCCATAATTTTAACGCGCACTGTATAGGTATTGATGAAAGCACGTGATTAAATTCATTGAAAACGTCATCAAACAAATCGCTGTATAGCAAATTCCAGATATTTACCTCTGTCTGCTTATCCTGTTCCTGTATCCAATAATAAAGCACACTCGCGAAATGATACCGGCAAGCACACTTACCCCTAAACCTGTGCCTACGGTCAACCCAAGGGTGTTAAAAGGCATCTTAACAATTTTAACAATAATTTTATTTCGAACGATTTGGATGTTTTCATTTGGAAGCCCAGTTGCATTCGGCGCGGTCGGTACCTGAATAGGTGGCCACACTATAATGAAGACGTACATTCCTAAATTAAGGGGCAAAGAGATTTGAAATTTCGAGGCAGTTATAAGCTTTTGGCGACGAAATTAGCCCGCAAAATCTTCTGACTTCAAGTCAGGGCTTTTTATATTTTGATTTACAAAAGAAGAAACTTTTAAACTTTAAAGCCTACGTAACTATACGTTCTTGAAGACGTAAAGAGAGGATTCAATTAATAAGTAAGCTTAAACTGAAATGCGTATAAATATAGGTAATGATAAAAGCACGTGATTAAATTCATTGGAAACTTCATCAAACAAATCGCTGTATCGCAAATTCCAGATATTTACCTCTGTCTGCTAATCCTGTTCCTGTATCCAATAATAAAGCACACTCCCGAAATAATACCGGCCAGCACACTAACCCCTAAACCTGTGCCTACGGTCAACCCAAGGGTATCAGAAGGCATCTTAACAATTTTGAACGTACGCCAATTGACAACTCTAACTACGTACATAGCAACATGCCTGAAGGGCCCAAGAAGAAACTCTCACGATCCTGCCGAAGATCATAATTCCAAACGAACAACCATAGATCACATGAGTCTGAAAGGTAAACGCACAGTCCCGTCTAAAGATACGATCAATTAACCAACACACGAGTCGTTTCACTTCGTTGGAACGCACATCTCCCGGCCTTGTGAAGGTAAATAGAAGACGTTTGGTTTTGACTGAAGCTGAGATGAAAGTAAAAGGCAGGAGTTCTTCTTTGGCATGAATGGAGGTTGATAACTGGTGCGGGTCTCCTTCTCAGAGGTTTGGTTTCGACGGTTATCGAATGATTGTGGATGATATCGATTTTATTGACTTCCGTTGCTCGTTGCAGGTTTCCTTGTTGATGGAAAATTGTTAAAGGTGCTATTTTTGATTTCGAGGACAGGATGTGTGATAGGAATTGCTCACGTGAGGCTTATTTTGTGCCTGGATTATCATTTGGTATTAGGTAAACGGAGAAAAAGGTATTTTCTTGAAATGAAGACAAGAAGAATTCCTCCAAGTTAAGATCTGTCAAGAGTTTGTTCAAATTAGGATTTATACATAGGGGGCTTGCGAAATTTCATACTGTTGTGCTCCATATTGTGACGTCATTGGTGAGCGTGCTATATTTGAATGATGAAAACACCACTATTTGATTTAACATAAAAATTATTTCCTTATTTCCTTTTGGCTGGATTCAACTGAGTATTAGTCAAAAATAAGTTCTTGATAATCAGGACGATTCTGTTTGCAAATAGCAATGTTGCTATGAAAAAGATATTGCTATAATAACAAGATTGGAATTATTGGTATTCTGATCAACGATTTTGAGCAATATGATCTGTCACTTTAACAAGAATCTTGCTATCAATATTGCTATCTTAGCAACCTCAAAATAGTACTTGCTTTTCTTGATAACAAGATAGTTTAGAAAGGGAATCTTACAGAGATCCATTTGTTTCAGTATTATTTCTTCCAATAATTCGAAAATATTGAAGATAGGGAAGAATGTGCTAATAGAAATTTGTTCAAGGTTCTCTAGAATATTCAATTTTAAGGAATATTCTTAGACTAAAACACCGATATAGTAAGTCACAGTTGAGATGATTATTCTAATGATCTCAACAACAGCCATCCCAACAGAAAAGTTCATCGAGTTTCGAATCATTTAACGCCTGCATGAAATTGCTGCATTTGATTTCTGGAAACAAATATTCTATTGGTATCCAGGAAATTGGTCAATTTGACTTTAATTGGTTTTTCGGTTTCGTAACATTTTTGAATAAGTCGATGTTTACATGAATAAAAAAAGTATTTTTGCTAATAGAAATGTGTTCAAGGTTCTCTAGAATATTTGATTTCAAGGAAAATTCTCAGACTAAAATACAGGCATGGTAGACAACAGCTGAGATGATTATTGTAATTATCTCAACAACAGCAATCCCTTTGAGGCGCCAACGATAAAGTTTATCGAATTTCGAATAAACGCCTGAATAAAATTGCTGCATTTCTGGTAACCAATATTCTATTGGTATCCAGGAAATTGATTGTTGGTCAATTTGATTATTTTTGTTTCCTAACATTTTTTATGTCGATGTTCACATGAATAATGAAAGCCGTAAAAAGAGGTTATGTATGCGAAATCTTCCAAAAATTCACGAAGTAGTGTTTTTTTCTTCTTCCTTGTAGCTCTAAAGACACATATTACAGTGTTGTTAGCTCTAAGATAACCGATTATGGAAGTCATAGCAACATTGCTATGACAAAATTCATAACAAATACCTGAATATTCTTCGGAACAATCTGTTACAGATCTCCAGATATACCATAAGACAGAAAAAATTTAATTCTCCTGAATTATATGATTTTATGTCGAAATTTATATTTACTTGATTTAGGTGTAATATAATCGATCTATTGTTGAATTGGCAAGACTCAATTAGAAATATTTGTCGGAACAATAATTCTTTGAAATTCTCAACAAATTATGAAAGGTTACCTGTAAATTTTATTTAAAAAAGGTTGTGCTTCTGAAGTATTGGCACATTTCCGAAAATTCTACATCCTGTACAACATGTAACCCCTATATTTGCTTCACCAAGCGTAACCAGGTTAGGATATATATTATAAAAGGAATCCTAATTTTTTTTTTGATCAGCACAATGGGAGAATGAGTGAACAACAGTTTGGAAAATGAAATTATATTTTCCTTACATATCCTATGAAATATGGATAAACAGACTAGCCCGATTTTGGGATCTGCTTGAAAAAATACAGGGTGTTCAAATTTAAGTATCGATAAAAGCTTATTTTGGGGATCTCTGTAATTTTTTCAGATTTTTTCTGGGTTTTCTTCGCAAATATCAACATAACTATTAAAATAAAATAGAATTGTTTTTTATGGAAAATATCGTTGCGGATTGCAGGATTGAACTTTTTGTCAAGGGCAGTTTCTTAGAAGACAGATTGACCAATGAATAATACAAAACGAAAATTCGAAAGAAGATAATTCTAAAAATTTTCTCGGTTGTCTGACGAAAGAGAAAGGTTTTTAATCTGAAAAGTCTCAGTTCGATTTATTAATCGTTTATATTGTTCCTGTATTGTTCATTAGGCAATCTGTTTTCCAAGAAACCCAGAAAAAACCTAGAAAATGATGTTCAAATTTAATTTGAGAAATTCGATTTATACAGTTTCCTCAAACAGCTGAGGATATTGAGATGCAATCTCATACTCATTACCTGCTATCTGAGTAGCACGTTTCAGATCTAAAAATTATTCTGCCTCAGGCATCCGTAGTAGCACAATTATTAATATTGAAAAAATGTGTGCAAGCTATTTTTTTATTGAAATATGTACAATTAATTATCAGTTTCAATTCATATAAGAAAAACCTAGAGCGGTATAATCTGCTGTTGTTTAGAAAAAAAAATAGAACTAATTCAAATGTGACTGTGAAAGGTGACACAACAAATTTGGTAAATAAAAGAAAACTATAAATTCGAACTGGAGTGAACGCTCAAAATCTCTTAGTTCAATAAAATGTAGAATCATCTTAATTAGGAATTTCGTGCAGCTAATACTTCCTTCGCATGTTACCGTATACAGGGTGATTCCGGAGGAGACCGTCAGATTTTGGGATAAGTTTACACTAGTCAAGACAGTCTCGAAACAATGTTTGGTTTATGTTTGGGGGTCTCTGTTGAGAATATACAGGCTGATTTGTCCGATTCGACCAATTTTACTTTTATTGATAACTTTGGTATGGCTCATTCGATTTCAATGAAATTTTCAGCGAATCACAATATGGATGAGCACATTCATTAATTTCTATTTTTTTTCAAAATAAGTGGTTGTTATTGTTATAATTCCAGATCAATTTTGCAGGTTGGAAAAACACCCTGTACATCGCATTTCCAAAACTACGCTATCTGTTTACGATTCTACTATAATAAGTCATTATTTAAGAGTTTCTAATTTTTTGGCACACTTCTAGTTTTCTGAGAAAATTCCATCAAAAAAAGACAATGTCGAAATTTAGCTCCAACCGATTCTACTTTCATTGAAAACTTTAGTATGGCTCATTCAATTTTGATGAAATTTGCAGTATAGAACAATCTGAACGAGTATCGCAAAAGTCTCTCAAAATACAGTGTTGTAATTGTGATAATTTTAGAATTCCAGATTAATTGTGCAGTTGAAAAAAAACACCCTGTACAGTGCATCCCATTTTCGGTGAGACTGCCAGGTTTCTCGCTTGTTATTTGAGATAGAGCCTTGCGGTTTTCACGTTCCTGTCCTACTTTTTTGTGGAACTCAAGTTGGCCTAATCAGATTTCGCATAACTGTTTCCGTTTATGAGATACAGGGTGATTTCGGAAATTGATACTTTTCGGGCCCCTCCTTTATCTCCGAAGTTATTAGAAATAATGATCAGGTAAAAATTACGTCTGATACAGAATTCTGCGTAGAGTCCAGTGGTGTACCCGATTTTTTTTTCCGGGGTAGGGTTTTGAAGATACGACACAAACCTTTATTTTTTTCAATGGAATACCCTGTATCTCATTACTTCGTTGAATTTGTAATTTTTTTCCCTTCAAATTGATGTATAACACTATATGGGTAGGATGTTCAGAAATGCTAAAAAACACTAAAACATCACATAATGATGATTTTTTGTTAGTGGGTCATGGATTTCCCAAATAAAAAAAGAATCAATTGGATAATTTTCATTTGCGATTTTGATTTATAGGAGAGTAAGCAATTTTCTAGTTCTGCACAAGAAGTCTGATGATAGGCATGAACGCTAGCTAACACATTTATTTCATCTACTTCTTGATTCTCTTTATTATATACCTTGGGTCGAGGTTTAGAATATGCACCATAATTCGGTAAATTATACTTGAGTCTGAATATAGTTGACTAGGTTGATGCCTCTCAGGATATCTGAAAGTATTCAAAGCACGATGTAAGGAAATGAAGGAAATGTCTTGTGGTGGAATTCTCGACGTCATACCTGTTCAGATAAAGTTCCAAAGCTTCACCAACATTTTCATTGGATTGATTGAAACATTGTATAATGCCATATTTCTCATTGTTTTGAAAAATCAAATCTCTTCCAGCCATCATCAATTCTCATTAACAAATTCACAAACAATTTTTTCTACAATATTCAATATTCCTTCAAACCCAAACATGATGAAACCCAATAATAATTCAAAGCGATGACAGATGGATCAGATTTGTTTTTTTTTCCAATGCCTGCTTGATAAAACTCCCAATACAATGTAGCTATAATAACAACAAGGATGTTTTAGTGTTTTCAGCATTTCTGAACATCCTACCTATATAGTATTATACATCAATTTGAAGGGAAAAAAATTACAAATTCTACGAAGTAATGAGATACAGGGTGATCCATTGAAAAAAAATATAGGTTTGTGTCGTATCTTCAAAACCATACCCCGGAAAAAAAATCGAGTACACCACTGGACTCTACGCAGAATTCTGTATCAGACGTAATTTTTACCTGATCATTATTTCTAATAACTTCGGAGATAAAGGAGGGGTCCGAAAAGTATCAATTTCCAAAATCACCCTGTATCTCATAAACGGAAACAGTTATGCGAAATCTGATTAGGCCAACTTGAGTTCCACAAAAAAGTAGGACAGGAACGTGAAAACCGCAAGGCTCTATCTCAAATAACAAGCGAGAAACCTGGGTGTCTCACCCAAAATGGGATGCACTGTACATTGCTTTTCCAAAAGTTTCTTATTCGTTTCAGATTCTACAAATATATGTCATCATTCAGAGGTTTTTAATTTCTTTGGCACACCTCCGGTTTTCCTAGAAAACATTTTTGAAGAAGAGCATGATCGAAATTTGGCTCACAAGCAGTGAGAGTATTCCGCACTAGGTAGGAAAGCTGTATTGTCCAAAGATGCAAAGCAGTTCTTAGGTTCTAAAATATTCTTTTCAAATTCCAAATTCATATTTAATTACTAATATTTCGTATGAAATCATTCAATTCAGAATATATTTAGAATTTGAAAAGAATATTTTAGAAGTGACGAACAACTTTGCATCCTTGGAATATACAGCTTTCCTACCTAGTGCGGAATACTCTCACTGCTTGTGAGCCAAGTTTCGATAATGCTCTTCTTCAAAAATGTTTTCTAGGAAAACCCGAGGTGTGCCAAAGAAATCAAAAACCTCTGGGCGATGACATATCATTTTAGAATTTGCAACGAATAAGAAAGTTTTGGAAAAGCAATGTACAGGGTGTTTTTTTTTTCAACTGCACAATTAATCTGAAATTCTAAAATTATCACAATTACAACACTGAGTTTTGAGAGACTTTTGCGATTATTGAATGTACTGGTTCAGATTGTTCTATACTGCAAATTTCATCAAAATTGAATGATCCATACCAAAGTTATCAATGAAAGTAGAATCGATTGAAGCGAAATTTTGACATTGTCTTTTTTTGATAGAATTTTCTCAGAAAACCAGAAGTGTGCCAAAAAAATTAGAAACTCTCAAATAATGACTTAATATAGTAAAATCGTAAACAGATAGCGTAGTTTAGGAAACGCTATGTACAGGGTGTTTTTTCAACCTGCACAATTAATCTGGAATTATAACAATAACAACCGCTTATTTTGAAAAAAACTTTGAAATTATTGAATGACCTCATCAATATTGTACTTCGCTGAAAATTTCTCTAACATCGAATAAGCCATACCAAAGTTATCAATAAAAGTAAAATCGGTCGAATCGGACAAATCACCCTGTATATTCTCAACAGAGACCCCCAACCATAAACCAAACAGTGTTCCGAGACTGCCTTGACTAGTGTAAACTTATCCCAAAATCTGACGGTCTCCTCCGGAATCACCCTGTATAACTGTAGGATTCTTTGAATTATCATTAATTATTTTCGATATACATATTCTGCATATTAACAAAAATAACCATTTATTTATTCTAGTCTTCTAATAATATAATACTCAGAAATTTTTGTAGGAATATGGAATATGATTTCCATTTATGTGCTAGATTTCAAACTTATTTGGGTGTATATTAGATATACTCTTAGACAAAGGAATCCTTTGTCTAAGGATATACTCTTCGAGATATTGAAAAATTTCTCGAGAGTAATGACCCTATTTTGAAGTTACCCATTCAAGCATGAATTCCATTCAACAAATAAACATCCTTTCTCAAAGTTCTTTGGAATTACTTTTCAAAACTACCCGTTCTACCTGAACACTTAAGAATAAATAATGAAATGGTTCCCAGGAAATATTCATTAAAATTGGTTTTTAATGGATCTCAAAGTTCTTCCTAGGTAAAATAAAGATTCGTCCTTCGAAGAAATTTGTATAAATTTCACCTTACTGAGAATATAAATAGATTCAAGAAAAATTTGTTTCATTTCAGTAGGTGGGTAACGTTCTAACTTTTGGTACTTTCTGTATAAGTTTTTTTCAAAAGTGTTCACAAACAATATACTGTTTCTGTTGATATACTTCAGATATGTTTAACAGGGATATGAATTTAAAGACGACATTCTTAAGATCGTGGAGAAAGGTAAGTGCAAGCAATAAATACTTGAAGAAATATTCGTTAGGTAGGTCAGAAATTTTTTACACGGAGATGAAAGTAATGAATGGGTCACTCCCAGAGACTCTGTAGAAATACACCGTTTTGAATTTTTTTTCCCAAGTTTTCAAAAATACAGATCTGATCATGTTGAAATCAAGCTCGAAGTTGAGGAATAAGAATTTCAAAGGTCTTACGAAAAATCAGCTTAGTAGAGCAGATCCTCTTTGATAGATATATTAAAAAATATATAATAATTGCCGGCTAACCCATTTGAAAAAAATTGTCTCTCAAAATTTGCAAACCTCTGAATTTTTATTTCATCGAAATTTCTATGGACAAAAATGACGATGAAACAAAGTGAACTCTAACGTTTTAGAGTCTGTATCTTAGACCCCTTCATCAGGCAATAAAGAGAAAATAATTTTGCAAATTTTCTCTTTATTTTCTGATGATAATATTTCATAATCCACAACTGAAAATTTTCCGAATTATTTTCTCATTTTTGTATGATGAAAAGGTCAGAGATATAGACTCTGAAATGTTACAGTTCACTTCGTTTCACTGTAATGTGATCGTTTGTACATACAAGTTTCGATAAAAGAAAAAATCTAGAAGAGAACTGACGTGACGTCAGGAGCTTTTACGAGCTTGTTCAAATTCTAACCATTAGATCAACACGAAATTTTGCACCTAGTTGCGTGTTGGTAATCTCAACTTAATTTCGAAGTTTCAATCTGATTACATTCGTACTTCTTGAGATATTGCGGAAATAACGTTAAAATTCAAAATAACGAAATTTGGTACATTTTTTTCCTTATATCTCCGAAAGTTGATATCGGATCGAATTGAAATTTGAAACATTGTTGTTAAATACTGACTCTAAGGTTTGTGTCAAATTCCATTATAATCTAATCAATATTTCCAGAGGAAAAAAATTCCATCCGAAATTTTGAAAATTTTGGAATAAATTTTTTTTTTAAATTTCTAACAACTGAATTCTCACGAAATTTCACTCTTATTTGCGCGTAGGTATTCCAAAATTGTCCACGAAGTTTCAAATTCATCGAGTCAACACTTCATGAGATATCAAATGGGCCTAACTCCGAAACTATCCAACCGATTCCACCCATTAACGAACTTAACCGAGATATTTGGAGTCCCAACCTAATCTGACAATTTCAAGTCGCTAAGTTTTCTGCTTCGAAAGATCATTTTCGGCCCAAAATTCTTAAATAACAGAGATCGTGACGAAATGATAACGTGCTGTTCCCTAGAACCATCGCGTGAAAATCAGAGGTTTGCAAATTCTAGGAGACGATCTTTTCTCTTAAATGTCACTTTATCTATCGTTAAGGTTATTCTGATATCGGTTATTAGGTAACATTCTGTTTCGGGAAACTGTTATGAAAAATAATTTGAACCCTTCTCAATCTGCAAGGGTGATTTCTGTAGATAATAAAAGTTTTTCAATTTTTAATAGCTCTTTGTCAGTTATTGGGAGTGAAAACCACTGAAAGATCTGGAAAATCCTCCCAGAATATACCTCAATCGATATCTGTACTTCGATGTTTCCATAAAAATATCTTGATAATGGTGAACATTCAACAGTGGAATTTTTTTCATATCAGATAGTACAACTCTTCATCTTTATTTTCTTTGGGATTCACACGATTTTTACACGCTTGCTGTGTATCATCCTGTATATCACAGCAGTTGTAACATATGATCCAAAATATTTTATCAAAACATTCTACGAAAATATGTTACAAAAGCGATTACTCTTTGAAGCCTTCATGAGAAATATCTAGTATTTTCCGCTGTATACATATTTCACTTCAGACAGCTATTTTATCGAAACTACCAGATTAACCATTAATCTTACAGTTATTCTTAAGTCATCATACTCAACATGTATCAAATGAAAATATTCATCTCTCAGGTACCCTGAATTTAACATTTTTTCAATTGAATCCTAATTTTTTTTTCAGATGAAAAATTACGTAGAAAATCAACTCTGGCCTGATATAAATGACCCAATAGATGAATCACACAACACCAAACTTCACCATGCTATACAGAGAGGCAACGAAAAAGAAATCCTAGAATTGTTGAAAAAAGGAGCCTGCGTCAACATAACCAACATAAATAGAGTAACACCTCTTCACATGGCTGTTCAAAAAGGTTACCCAAAACTGATAGACCTCCTTCTGGAACAAGGTGCATGGACAGAAGCGGAAAACTCAAATGGACTCAAGCCTCTTCATTTGATCATCGAATCTCCAAAACCGATGGAATGTTTGAAGGTACTCCTCCGATTCGAAGGAGCTGATGTCAATGGACTAGACGCCAAAGGAAACAATCTTCTTCATTTGGTGATAGATGCTCCGTTGCCGAATCACGAAAAAAAGGATATAATAAAAGTTTTAATCTACGAAGAGATAGATTTAAACGCTAAAAATTTTGAGGGAGAAACTCCACTTCACAAAGCAGCATATCTAGATAATGCCGAGTTGGTGTCGATGCTTCTGAAAAATGGAGCTAAATTAGAAGTGAAGTGTAAAGATTTGAGTCCGTTTGACTTGGCAGTTGAGGGCAAGAATATCAATTGTATTCGTGTGATGATAAAGCATGTGATAATGAGGAGGCTGAAGTGTGATCAACGCGTTGATGAGAACATTATGAGGAAAATACAGTCAAATAAAGATTTCGAGTTATTATACCGACAATTTGAGGAAGAGTTTAATTCGCTCAAACTGTTGAGATACAACAATTTTTCCAGTATTTCGTACTATGAAGCCTTGTTTGGAAAATGCTAATATGAATATATTATTTTTTTAATTTTTTTATATATCTTTATCTTCATCGACATGTCTAATTCAATTCATACTTCAGTTCATTTGTGAGGCAATTTTGATTATATTTAATTTTTTTGTTATTTCTGGATCCAAAATAAATTGTTTTAGAAAGTCTTATATCTTTTGATTTAGTCATAATGTTGTAGTTTATGCTCACCTCTTTATATATCGGAATATAAATAATTTTTTTTCTTATTTATATTAAGACTCTTCTTTTCAATTAAGAGATTTTGAATTCTATTTTACATTGCCCATTATACGAAGGTGAAATTCGTGGAAGCCATGAATACGTCGTATTCTTAAATTCTGAAGAAATACACCATTTCGAAGAAAATTCAGTCAAATGAAGATTTTGATTCAATATATCGAAAGTTCGAGCAAGGGTTCTTGTCGTGTAGAAACCACGAATTAGTATGTCATACTAAGAAGTCTCGTTTTGAAAAAGCTCAATTGAATATATTATAATGTTCTTTTATACATCTTCATTATGAGTCGTTTCATTCAATTCATACTTTATTTCATCTGTAAGTTATTAGTATGATCAACAATTTTGATGACTTCTCGATCGAATATAAATTGTTTCAGAAATTCATATATATTTTCATTCAGTCCTTTTAACGTTTTTTTCCTCATTCTCTCTGGTTTGTATTTATACATGTGCGAATATACCGAAATTAAAATTACTCCTTTATATTTAACTTTTCTGTCCCCATTCAAGAGATTTCGAATTTAATTCACATGTACATCTAAAATTTCAGAATTATTTCATAATGTATAATATATTTCATCTAATCATCTAATTTCATCAATCTAATAAAGATTAATAAAAGAACTGTTGGTTGTAGACATTTACCCCCTTCGTTAATTATAATATATTTATTTCGACAAATCTCAATAAAGTTTATCCAAACGCAAAACAATTTCAGGATATTCATAGAAGCTCAAGGATTAAATGAACAATATTGAAAAGTCATTTATCCCATTTAATATTGAAGAAAGATACTTCTTTGTAAAATATTATTCTAGAATATTAGCAAGCATTTTAAAATGATAATTTAATGAGTTTTCACAATGCGCATGCTCGGATAGCAGGTAAAGTTCGAAAATTTGTCTCTTAGGGCCTATATAAACAGAAAAAGGTAGAACCTTTTACAGTACTGTTAAAAATTTACGCTAATACACTTGTTACGAATTTTGTGCTGTTAAGAAGTACCAGAAGGTTTCAAGACTTCTTAAATATTCAAATAACCGAGAAAGATGTTCACGAGGAATATCAGGAGAGAACTTTGTGGTTCTGTGAAGAAGGTAAGTTGATAAAAATATTTATATCCTTTTATAGCTCCCTTGAGTCAATTTTATATTAAAATCATTGAGTATATTACTTTAATTTCTTTAATTCAATACTAAATGATAATATTGAATTTTGCAAAAATAATTCCAGCCTAAAGAAATAAACTTTAACTTGAAAATTATAACGAATAAATAAATAAACCCAAGTTTTTCCAATGTAATGTTTAAAGAGGTTTTTGAGAGTATCATAAGTCATTAATTAAAATGTTTGTATTTCGGAACGAAAAAAATTCATTTTTATATAAATCTACTTGAATCAATTTGTAATACCTGTATAGCTAGACTTATATTTAATTTTACAAAAACAATTTCAGCATAAAAAATGAACTTTCACTTGAAAATTATTTCACAAAAACCTGGGTTTCTGAAATTTTTATTCAAATGTTTTTTATTGAGAGCGATATTCTCTTTTACTTATTTGTATCTTCCGAAAAATATTTATGCACGCCAACTAATGGAAACAAGATCTTCATAATTTCGTGACAAAGTGTGTAATTCTATAATTTTGCACGAAAACCCCTGAATTTTCTAAATTCTATGTCTTTTCTAGGTAAAGACCTACTTCAGAAGAAAATTCCGCTTAGGCATCGATTCCTCAGTGGATGATTACAATAACACCCTACTCCATACAATTGTCAAAGAAGGCGACGAAAAGGAAATTCTAGAATTATTGGCAAGAGGTGCTCACGTCAACGCAACCAATGACGACAAGGAAACACCTCTTCACCTAGCTGTCAAATATGGACGCCCCAATTTAATAGACCCCTTAATAAACTACGGTGCTCAAGTTGAAGCCAAAACAAACAACGGTTCAACACCCATGCATCTGATTAGAGAATCCCCCAAAAAAGTTGAATGTTTGGAGAAACTGCTCAAGAATGGAGCAAACATCAATGCACGAGACGAACCAGGCAATAATCTCCTACATTTGGTTATAAAATCAGGTTTGCAAAATATCAATCTGATTAAAAAACTCATAGAAAATGGTTCCGATGTTAACAATCTTGATGGTATGGAAGAAAATTGTCTTCACTCAATAGCAATATGTTCTTCCATGTCTAACTATGAATCTAGAGTTATAACTAAGCTTTTAATAACTGAAGGCATAAATTTAAACGCAAAAAATATTTTAGCTGAGACTCCACTCCATAAATCAGTGTGGGGAGAAAACACACACTTAACTCTTCTTTTGTTGCAAAATGGAGCTAGTTTGGATATACCTAACTATAAAGGTTTTTCTCCATTCATGCTGGCAATCAAAAACGATATAATCAGTTCTGTACCTCTTCGAGTAATGATTAAACATATTTTAATTAAGAATCATCGGGGTTGTCCAATTGATGAAAAAAAGAAGAAGATAATTGAGTCCGATAGTTATTTGATATCATTGTACCTGAACTATGAAAGAGAGTTGATGTCACTTAAATCGAAGAACATTACCAAATTTTCGGGTTTGACTTTCTACGATGTTTTGTGCAATGATGAAAATTTACTCCTTAATTTTATATCATGTGAAGATTCCTTTTTGGTACTCGGTAATGTGGCTATTGAGTCGTCTAAATTTCATTGGGAAATAGTAAATACTTGGGATCGGTTGTTGTTGATGAAAAAAATTGGGATCGTGATACCGGCTGATATGGAAGAAAATCATTTTTTGCCCCGATTGTTCTTAGGATGTGTCTGAAGAAACACCTCACCAAATGTAATTCATTTTTAAAACTTTTTGAATTTACTAAAAATAAACTAAGAAGTTTCCATTTTTTATTTGATGTACTTGTTCCAAAACAAAAATCTCATTCGATGATGAATTTTTGGAATATTAATTTTATGTAATGCCGTAATATTTTTGTGATATCGATATTCACCTTTATTTTGAATAATGCTGAATTTTATACATTTTTATTTTTGTAACGTACTTGTTGGATATTTTTGCATGGTAGCTTTATAATGATGTACCTACCTATTGTTAATTTAAACTTTTATGTCTTTTAGGATAATTGCTTTAAAACAATACTCATATGTTTGGAATTAAAATATATAAGAGTCTCAATTGTTTTATATCAATGTAATATATTTTATACGAAATAAAATTTGTTCTTGTCTGCTTAAAATCGTTTATTTCTTCTGATATTTCAGAAAATTTTCCTGCCAAGGATTCAATCCCATACGACAAATGCATTTTTGTCAATGCTTCAAAGTTTTTTTCAATGAAAAACAATTATTTTTCGTTTGAACCCTCAACTAGTAGAAAATTCAAACGAGTCTACTTGATAAAGGCTATCAATATAATCATTAAGAAATAAAGATTTTTCTGTAATACCTCCACATAATAATAATAATAATATTATTTATTTTTTTCACCACAATAATTGACGATACAAGAAAAGGGGAAAGATGTCATATACAGAGAATAAAAAAAAGAATAAAATATTCACTTAATTTCACTTCTTGATAGAATCTTTCGAAATTGGTATACTATTATTGTTTACAACGTTCTGAGTTTTGAATGACAAATTTAATTATCCTATTAACTGGTATATACTGATCGAAATCAAAAACTTTAGAAAAGGGTAACATAACAAAATACAATAAAACTAGCTGACTTCACGGCAATGCTTCCAAAATTCCTCGTATAATTTCGAAACAGTGATATTTCGAAATTTTCACCTTGGAATATATTTTTTCATCTGAGAGTTAATTAACTTTCAATTCAACAATATTCCATTTAACTTTCATGAAATATGAATTTCAGACTTGAAGTGAAGCTTATTGTTACAAAAAATAAAATTACCGGTTAATGCTCAGAATTCCAGGATCTACTCAATAAGTACCCTTTTCTACTAGCTTAATGACCTGTTTAAGAAACGCTCAACAAACACTTAGCTCATTCAGAAGTGATAAGAAAAGGGTTAAAATTCCTAGGTTAATTTTCTGTGAATTCAAGGATGTTTTCGAGAAATAGGCACCCGAATATTTAGGTATATTAAAGAGAAATATCCTCGTTTCTATGTAGTTGACTTTTCAACCCTCACTGAGCGAGGTAACTGAAATTGTGTTCATCGAGAGTGCGAAGTTTTGTTATATCACGAAATAATTATGTTTCGTAATAGTATGAGGAAAAAAATTTCAAAATCTTTCAGGAAGGTAAGTCATGTCTGCACATATTAAATATAAAATTGCTCGAATTAATTTATAAGCTCAAAAACTATTCAGATGTTCGATTTATGTATTATTTATAATATTTGTATGAATGTCAACTTCATTCCATTTAAAGTTTCATAATTACAATTTTATTTTGTGAAACGAGTGGGAATAAGCTTCAAACAAATTTCTTGAAAATATTGATTTTTTCCATTGTATCACTTCAGATGTATGTCAGTATTTTTACGCGCTTGTTGCTTCGTCATGTTTAATTATTGTCATTGGATGTGCAGTTTCAACATTTATCTTTTATAATGATAAACAAAGGTGATCATCAAAAACAACATGAAACAAACATGTATTTCTTTTTTTATACAGTGTATATCTGTATTAATTTTTGGACAACAGTAAACTGTTTTCAATTTGGTATTTAACAATACAATTATACAATAACCTGCTACACCTCTCATGTAAAAATCAATTCTCTTTACATTTTTAACGAGATTTTTCCATAAATAAAGCAGTAAAGTCTATTTTTGAGGGGAATTCAAGAAATATTTCAATTGTGAGTTTCTGAGTAACACCATCCTCTTTATTCGTACTGAAAACATACACTGCTACATCGAGAAATTGCTGATTCAATGTGGATTTCAAAATAGAATGAAATTCCTACCTTACATAGTATAATTTTACACTCACGAAAATGTCGGTTAGTCATATTTCGACGAAAAATTGAAGTGGAATGTTCTCTCAATAAAAAATTGAATGAAACAATAGCAATCCACTATTCACTAAGGTCAGATGTCATATTTGAAAAAACCTGCATTTTCGTGATATATATTTTCGCAGTGTTTGTCCGCAGAATTTAAGTTAACCTAGAAAATCTTCGGGTGGTTGAATTCTTCGAATTTGAGATTACTGTTATGGTAAATACAGAGCACATATGTTTAGATATTTACCTAATTTGTCCAGAAACATACTGACGGAATGAAATATCTAGTTGATATCAAGTGATACCTACAGGGGTACTAAATTTGTGCATTTTGAAAAAAATCAGTTCTCTAGCTAATCAGGTTGAACAATGAGTGCACCAGTAAGTATTTTTATTTACAAGAAAAAGGCAACATTGTTTTTGAAACGTATGTATGTCAGGTGCCTAGTGTGTATGTATTAGTTGATTCCCCCTGTAAACTTGATTTTTCAAAAATTATGATAGGATTTCACCAGTCATGAAAGTTACTTGGATTACTCAGTCATATAATTGTACAAGAAACATTTTCCTGAGTAGAAAATTTTCTCTAGGTGATCGATGATTCATTTAATTTCAAACTAGATTTTTCCACAAACGTTTTTTTTTCGTAACACCCTTCATTTCAATGGGAAATCACTTGTGTTATATCATTTCGAAATCACCATAAAATGAGCAATTTATTGATCGAGTTCAGCTGAAGCACGCTACATTTTGCGCACCTGTTCTATGAAATATCTTGCTTTTGTTTTGCACAAATCTCTGAAATTTTTCATTATTTCCCGCCTAACGGTCGACTGTCAACACAATAACATTCGAAAAACAACCATATTTGCAGAATACGTTGGGAACTTAATCAGGAAGTCTGCATTTGTTAATGGGTAAAATCCACCGAATGATTCCGCAGATAAACATCCTCGAAATTTTTTTTTCCAATATTTCCGAAAATACAAATAAGATCTAATTGAAATTCACTAATTGATGGAAAATTATAGCTTGAAGGTTCATACAGAATTTCGAGAGGATAATATGATCAGAAGATTGAGAATATTGAATATTTGAAAAAAAATTTGAAAATTTTGAAATTGTTCTATTGACACGATCATCACGAAATTTTGCACAAAGTTCTTCATCAGCATTTCCGAACTAATCACTTGGTTTCATCATGATTGAATCAGTATATTTCGGGGTATTCGGGAAAAAATAACGATACTGAGAAAAAACCACGAATTTGATTTATTTTTCTTCAGTATCTCCAAAACTCATAATTTATCGAACTGCAATTTCGTGTGAAATATGCTCGAACTCCGAACTTTTCTTCAAATATGATTAATATCTTCCGAAAAAAAATTTTTTGGAGAAAAATTTCGAAAAAAATTTAAAAAATTTATTGACAGTACGATCTCACCAAATTCCGCATAAAGTTGCTCGTAATTATGCCCCAAATAAATCCCAAGTTTCAATCCAATCGCTTCAGTAGTTCCTGAATTATCACGGAAACAAATTCGGCTATTTTTGCCCATTAACGAACTTAACCTTCTCATTCCAAAATACAACCTATCCCGAAAAATCTGAGTCGATAAGATCTCTCGGCCGGACAGAATCGATTTTGACACCGGTTTTGCCCTCAGTAAGTTCAACCTAGCCGTTCGACACCATTTTCGGTTGAAAACTCGAAAATAACAGACATTTGGACGAAATGATAGCACGCTGTTCTCCAGAACATGAACCCAAAAAATGTTTTATGCGATAAAGAGCATCTGTGCTTAAAATTAATGTGCAACTTTGAGACTCGCACAGAACAAAGCATTTGAAACCCCTTTGGAGGAATTCTGAATTTTTCGTTATTAAAATATGACTATCTTCATTCTAGGTTAAAGTCTACGTAAGAAGACGTCTTCGAATAGGACTTGATACTCCAGTAGACGAGAAACACAATAGCTTGCTTCATTTGGCTGTACGCAATGGAGATGAAACAGAAGTTCTTGAGTTATTGCAGAGAGGTGCACTAGTCAACGCAACGAACTGCGAAAACGAAACCCCTCTTCACGTAGCTGTACAAAATGGACACCCCAATTTGATAGATTTACTAATTGAAAATGGGGCCTTCACTGAAATAAAAAAGGACGATGGAGCAACTCCTTTGCATATGGTGAAGGAGTCTCCGAAAAGTATTGAATGCTTAGAACGACTTCTCAAACATAGAGCTGACATTAATGCACGGAACGCAACAGGGAACAATCTTCTACATTTTGTGGTGAAATCAAATCCAAAAAATATCAAACTGATTAAGAAACTCTTGCAGCATGGTTCTAATGTCAATAACTTGGACTTTCTGAACAACAATTGCATTCACACAATTGCTATGACTGTTTTTATAACGGACCATGAAACTAGAGCTGTTACAGAAGCTTTAATTGATCGAGGAATAAATTTAAACGTCAAGAACGATTTTGAGGAGACCCCTTTACATATTGCTGTTGGTGGAAATAACCAACATCTGATAAGAATTCTTCTTCAGAATGGTGCAAGATTGGATATACTAAATGCTGAAGATTTAAACCCATTCGACCTAGCAGTGACAAAAAATAATATAAGTTGCTTGGAAATTATGATAAAGCATGTAATTCTCAAGAAATATAAAGGGCAAACTATTAAAGAGAATATCAACAAAACAATACAATCGAATGAATATTTAGTGCAATTATACCGGGAGTTTGAGAACGAGTTGAAATCTTTAAAGTTTGAAAGAATCGATACATTTTCTTCTAGAACCTTTTACGACATATTGTGTCAGGATGAATATGATGTTATAAATATTGTTAAAAATGAAGCTACTGAATATGTACTAGGAAATATTTCTCCAGAATCAACCAATTTTTATTGGGAGATTGTGGATGCTTGGAATTACGCTGAAAAAAAAATTGATAAATCTATACATCAGATTGATGTTTAAAAAAAGTATTTATCACCTTCTTAGAGTTTATAATGCATTGCATTCATAAAACTTCAATTACTCATCACCCCAGATAAAAAAAAATTAATCGAATTGATATTTCGAATTGTATTAAATAATTTATAGTATTTGTGAAAATTCCAAACTTAATGTGTATGTTCCTAATTTTAGTTCGCCCAGTGTTGTTTGAACAAATTTGTGGAGTTATTTAAATGTTCTTCTAACGAATGTGTCATATGTATAATGTTTTTATCTTTCGAACGAATAAACTTATGGTTCACTCAATTTTCTGTTTTGATTATTAATTTGAATTGGTTTATATATAATGCTTCAATTTTATTCAATTCATTTTAGGAATTTATGCTTACAAAAATTGAAAAGGAGTTACTTTTGACCAGAGTTAGTTTAAACTTTTTTGAAGCGACATGTGAATCTTTTGCCATGGCCGCCCAGATCCCCCGATCTTTCGCCCATAGAGCATGTTTGGGACATCATGGGTTAAAGGCTCGGAAATTTACCCCAGCCTCCCTGGACTTTGGCGGCTCTGAGACATGAAGTACAGGTAGCTTGGGATTGTATTCCTCAAGAGGAAATAGACCATCTTCTTGCATCAATGCCAAGAGGTGTTGTGGAGTGTATAGATAACCGCGGTGGACTAACACATTATTAACAAATTCAATTGAAAAAAATTGTAAACCCTTCGTTTTTTTCTCTCCAAATTTTAATCATTTATTCCTTTCTATACTATCTAAATTTGACCAAATAAAAGATAACATTTAAGTGCTTCTGGGTGATGCAATTTCTTTGTCAGTTAGTATATATTTCGATTATAGTTTTCTTGAAACAGAGTGGCGAAAGAAAGTGAAGTATTCACCAAAACAAAAGACGGTGTTCCACACAGCATTTCTGTTAGTCGACAATTCTCTCCAATTCCCACAGAATTTTTGTAAAATTTATGTTTCACTGTTCCCAATAAGGATCATTCATATATTTCTATGTGAAAACAAGCTTCAACGAGAAACGAACAAGAATTGTTCAAAAGATTGATTTACGCAAAAAGAATGGAACTGTGAAATCGTAATTGGCTTGATTAAAAACTCCATTCAAAAATGGTAGTATTGTTCCAGTTAGGTACAATCTGAAATGCAGTTGAGGCAAGAGGTGTCATTAAACTTGCATAGAACTTCTACAAGAACTGATTTGCATAAGTAGGTACAATTATGAAAACGATATACAGTACCTACAGGTGGAATACTATTTGAAGTTGCTCCATTTACTTTTCGCGCGCATGTTCTAGGGGAACAGCGTGCTATCGTTTTGTCCAAATGTCTGTAATTTTCGGATTTTTTCCCGAATTGGTTGGACTCACTGATAATGAATCCGGAACTCTATCGACTCGAAACTATCGGTGTTGGTTGCATTTCAAAATGCGATGGTTGAGTTCATTAATGGGCAAAATCAGCCAGATGATTTAGAAGTTAGAGCCATTTGAAGTTTTGATATTATTTCCCTTATATTTCGAAAACTACTGAAGCGACTGGATTGAAACTTGGACACTAGTTAGGGCATAAGGATTTGCAACTTCTTGCAAAATTTTGTTGAGATCGTCTTGTCAGTGAATTTCAAAAAACATTTTTTCAAAATTTTTTCCCAGAAATTTTTTTTAGAAGACTGCTCAATTCATTCGAAATAAATTTTGGTTGCTCCTTGACCATTATATTTCACAGCAGTGTACTAAATTTCAGTTTGATAGATAATAAGTTTCGGAGATATTGTCAAAAAATATGTCAACTTTCGTGGCTTTTTCCTCGTTATCGAAGTTTTTTTAGAATAATTCGACAAAAATCTAAGAATGCACTGTCATGAAGGCAACAGCATTTGCGCGCATATTCAAGTTAGATTTCAAAGCGGTCATCTCCATTGAACATGCGAGCAAAGGCAGCTGCCTTCACGGCAGCGCTTTTTAGGTTTTTTTGAAATCAGTCTGTAGACCTTGCAATAGGATTATCAAGTTTTGTAACTAAAACTGATGCAAATTTGCACTCGTGAAATGTCCTTAAGGTCAACAGAATTCTTGAGACGTTGACAATTCGTACCTGTATATTTTTATCAGAGGCACTATGGATTCTATGCTTTGTTTCAAAAAATGGACAACGCCGTAAAGATATCGGACATCAGAAAAATGATTCCAACCGTATTTCTTTCTATTGTGAAGAGTGGAATGTGTCAAATTTCCATGTCCTTCTGACTGACTACATAAAAGTGAATTGAGTGTTCTATTGTTCTTCAAATATTATCGAGCTTTTGATTACTATAAATGTCATCGTACTTACTCCTTAGTTTTTATTTTTATTTCTGTATCTTCCTTGATTCTCACATTTCTTCCGTGAAAGTTGCGTTTTTTGGTTTGACCTACAAAAAATATTGATAATGAAATTCGTTGCAAAGAACCCGGGTCATTATGAGAAACTATACAGGGTTGGAGGAACAAAAAAAAATAAAAATCACATAGCATGTCGAGTCCCTTTAATAATCTACAGGGTGATATATTTTCGAGTACAATATCCTATTTTTCTCACCAGATTTTTTTATTAGTGAAGCACTAAGGTACTTTGAAAAATATGAAACGGAATCTTTGTTATTATCTGCATTTTTTTATATATACCCATTTTTCAAAGAACAGAAAATTTCGAATCATTTTTTAATCTCACAGACAGCTTTTTCTTGACAAATTCAATAATTAATTATTATTATTGTTGCAGATTTTCTTAGGTTTCTCTACAAAGTACAAAGTAACTGCGTTCACGGTCAATCCAGCGACCAATGCTAATTAAAACAACTCGAAATTTGTAGGGCAGGTTATAAGCTTTTGTTAAATATACCGACTCAAAGATTTAGGTGAAATATTATCCGAATCCAAAGAAAAGTTTTCGGAATAGATATTTTTTTAACAAAAATTCATTGAACATAGTAAAAAACTGTTTTGAATTTTTTTTTCTATGAAACGACACCTACGAAATTCTGCGTCAGTAATTTTTGAGCTATTGAAGAAATAAATTCGAAATTGCAAGAAGTACTCTTCTTTCCTTTGATAAAATATACCTCTTTCGAAATTCGAAAAATATATACTATACAGGATGTTCCCAAATTGGTTCCTTGCATTATTTCGAAGAAAAAAAAAGTCCCATAAAAAAGTAAACACGAATTTTGCGTTTTCGAAATAAAGGGTGAAAAGTTTGAATTTATTTTAAGTTTTTTTTCTGATAGTACCTGCAGTTCACGAGATGATCAAACGGAGTCTCGCGAATCAGAAATTTCCCCATGAAAGCTTATAATGAATTTATTTCCGCAGTTTTTCTGAGGATTTCAAGAGAACCGTAAAAACTTTTTTGAATATCTTGTTTGCAGATACTGTGAGACAAAAACTTGGAAAGAAGTTCGAAGTTCAACACCCTGTATCTCGAAAACGAAATGCGGTCCCATTTTTAAGGAGGCCTTTTACCCTTAAAATTATGCGAGGAACCCCCCTTTTTCGTTGGGACCTGCAAGTTAGGAATACATTAAATATCGAAACATTATCAGAAAATAAATTTGGTCGCCCTATATACTTTCTCATAATGTCTATGCAGTTCCTACATTTGCCTCAATTTTTGAATCATGCAGCGGATTTCCTTTCAATAAATAATAATTAATTAAGTCACTAACCTTTTCTGTAGTTACGAGTTAAATCCATCTTCTTGAGGCCAAAAGTCCTTTTCACTGAACAATCGGAAGTTAACTGATAATTGTTTTCCTCAAGAAGTGAATTGACAATTCATTGAATGCATAAAACGTGACATCCTCTTATTACAGCACACAGGAAGTTATTGACACCAAGAAAATAGAATACCGGTATATAAAAAATCGTGAACACGCGGTATGGGTCAAATAAATATTCTAGAATTTTTATATACAAGGTGAGTCCTTAAATTGTTAATTCACCTCGTCAAATAGAGGCCTGGGTCCGTTTAGAAGATACAAACTCTTGAAATTCCGAAAAAAGGAAGTTTTTTTTTGGAATTTTCAACATGTTGATTTCGAATGAAATGAATTTTGATGTGAAAGTTCTCACTACTACATATTTCAAATTATGACTTTCCTTCTTCTTCCAGTGGTCTCCTAATTGTATCCCAGTTTTCTGAATCGACGTCATTCACAAAACTATAAAGAATTTGAAAAATTTATGTACTTATAGTATAATAATAATAATAATAACATCATTTATTCTCAAAATCACCATTATACAATTACAATAATGAAATGAAAACAAGTCAAAATCGAAAACAAACAACCAATACAGCAAACCACGGGAAATAATCAATTTGGAACTACCAAAATGTTTTACAAAAATCTATAAATTCTTCGATGGAATATGGCTCACAATTCAATACAAACACAAATAGTGCCCTACGAAATGCATTGTAATCAGAAATAAATCTTATGACAATTGGCAGAGAATTATACAATTTTATACCCATATACAAAGTACTTCGTTCAGTGATCGAAAATTTATGAATTGGAAAAAAATATTCGTGAATTCTCCTTGTCGAGTTGTTATTTTTATATTCTTCCAGATAATGTGGATGCTTGCGAAAAAACAGTAATGTACGGTAAATGTACAGCCCTGGCAAAGTTAAAATATGGTTTGACTTGAAAACACTTCTACATGATGATCTGAATTTCATATTGAACATGGTTCTAATGGCTTGCTTCTGTATAATCAATATATGCTCAGCTTGTGAACTAGATCCCCAAAAAATAATGCCGTAGGACAATAGTGATTGGAAGTTTGCGTAATAGATGGTTTTTAATGTGTTCACATCCACTTGATTTCTAATAGCCTTCATTGTATATATTACTGAATTTAATTTAGATGCCAATATACTACAGTGTTCTGCCCAAGTTAGGTGTCTATCTATTGTTATTCCAAGTAGTCTAGTACTTGAGCTAGGTGATATGCTAGTGTCATTAAGGTTGATGCACTGTGGAAAAGTTAAGTTTGATCTAATATTGGCGAAGTACATAATATTGCTTTTATTCGAATTTAGTGTTAATGAGTTAGAGTTGCACCATTCATCAATCTTTGATACAGCAGATGTTAGGCCTTCTGATACACTACCTAAGTTATGAGAAGATACAATAACATTGGTGTCATCGGCATATAAGTACCCATTTAGATCCCATTCACTCTGTTCTTGATAATCAGCTGTTTCCGACTCCACAACCTCCGGGATATGGACATCATCAACGTCTTCCTCCAAAACCTCTGGTAGATCATCATCGTAAACTATAAACAGAACAGGTCCTAAGATAGTACCTTGAGGTACTCCAGCTAGTGCGGTTTCTTCCGATGAATAGAATTTTTCATTCCTTATGTCCAGAACTACAACCTGTTTTCTACCGCTCAGGTAACTCTCTATCAGATGTAAAGGTATGCCTCTAACACCCTTCCTCTCTAATTTCTGCAAAAGTAATTTGTGATTAACGCAATCGAAGGCTTTCGAAAGATCAACAAATAGCCCTGCTGGAATTCTTTCTTTTTCGAGAGATGAATAAATTCTTTGAGTAAATTCGAACACTGCCGTTTCTGCACCTTTACCTTTTGTGAAACCATGTTGATTGTTAGATAACACTTTAAATTTCTTGAAGAAGTTATATAAAGAGCCATCAGTAGAATCTTCAGAAATTTTAAAAACCTGAATTATTCTACTATTGGATGCTATAAACTGATAAAAATTCGTTGAATTTCTCAGATTTTGTGGATCTGTTCTTACGTTTGAAAAGACCTCAAAGTTTGCAAAGATATATCTTCTGAAGAAAATTGGATCAAAGGGGTGATGGTCCAAAATTCAAAGCAAAGAACTAATTTCTAAAATATATATTTAAATAGAGCAAACATTCCATCTGCAGTTAAAATGGCACTTTACACAAATACATTCCACATATTTTATATACACATATCTTATTTAAAAAACAAAAATATTTTTTTGATAATAGAACAGTGGTTGTGCTTCAAATAAAATTCGTGCAAGAAATATTTTGCGGAATAACAAAATTTAAAGTTTCAGAAATAGACAACTCCACTGTGAATAAAACGACTAGCATAATCAACATTAAAATATAATATTCGATAGGAATATTGGGGAAAATAATCAGTTGATTTCATATTTATCTTCAAACGTAATAAATAAATTATGCTCATTTCGAGCATGATTGTAAGATTTGTGGCTCTAGTAGAAACTTCTCGCTATTATTCATTTGATTATTTTCCTCATAAAAATCTGTGATCGATTGGATCCGAATCTGGGAGATTAGCGGGCGTGTGTCTTGCAGTAAGGTCTTCCTCCCTTAGCAAAGAAGCTTTGTCCTTCCAGATTCTTTTTGCACATCTATAAAATTAAGATGAATTAGTATAAACAATGTAAATATGAAGCAAATGGTACATCTATAATGTCTGGAATCTGGAACCCTTATGTGCTCTCTTATATAAGAAAATATTAAAAATACTCCAGGTTATACTCCATTCATTTATAAACTTTTCCGATTAGCCATGAGATTCTGACAAATTTCACCGTGTATATTTTGAAAATGTTATGTTATAGTCATTTTCCTGTCAGATAACTACGCAACGTTATTCTTTCTACATAGAGGTCGTAGTAATTACGTATTTATTCAAAATGTGAATGTACTTTGGGAAAATAATGAATATGAGAAAAAATTATGTGAATTCAATAATGGGAGTTTTTCCTTTGTACGAAAATTCAGTAATTTTCATAAAAAACGTTCAGAACATCACATTTCAAACATATAATTTCAATATTATATTTTAAAAAAATGTTTGATCACCTAAAACTGAAAAATAAAAATGAGGATTTCAATTTGAAAGGATTTATCTTGAGTGCACGATATGGCAACGTCGAATTCAGCTCTCTCGGAAAGAAAAGGACGTCATATGTGTTACTTTGCTTAGGAAAACAGAGATAGCTATACTTCGATCTGGTTAGAGTAGAAGACAACGACCAAGGAATAGAAAAAGAAGAGCACAGACTGTCATAATGTCATATTACTGACAAGTCGCAAACATAAATTGTTTGGTTATATTGACAAAGAACACGCGTGTACCACAGAATAGGAATAAATATTTCATTACTCTATAGCAGAAAAAGCTATTCTACTAAACACCGTTGTCACTTCGTGCATGCTTGGCAAATCGCACACCCCAATTTTGAAATCTGATTTTGAATACTTTCTGAATGTAATTTGGGAAAATGATGAATTAAGCCCATAATTATTATGTTCAAATTTGCATTTGCATTAATAACCCAAATTCAAGAAAAACCCCCATTCCAAAGACCTGGCGAATGTTGAAGAAACTTTTTACTCTGTTAATACTGGAAATATTTCACCTATATAAACATGGTTGGAATATTGAGTTATGCTTTTTTCTTGTACGGAAATCAAGAATCGAGTGTTGAAATTTTACTGAAAAATAATGGATAGGGTAGCCGTTACTTTGTGATAGTTCATTCGAAAAAAAATAGAAGTACTTAAATAACCCTTCAGTAAAACTTGTGATAGTTCATTCGAAATAAAATAGAAGTACTTAAATAACCCTCCAGTAAAACTTACAAACGAACAGACAAACCTATGAATTCCCTACTTTTCGAAATTCCCAAGAAATTACTCTACAGAAGACATTTACATACCCTGTTGCACAACTTGAAATACTCCCGTATGAAAATGTAGTACTACTAGAAAACCTGTGTCACCTTGAAAGAACTACTATCAGAAGAAGCAGATTTCAATTCTACATAGCACTTCCTTATACTTAGTCTCTGCTTCTTCGAAACTACCTTCGGCATTTTTAGTTTCCAAGCGTGATGATTGTATTGAGATTGAGAATATAAAATGGCATTGGCATTTGGCAACGTCACTGAGAATAATTTTGACAATGCAGATATTTCACGATTGCCAACCTGCGTCAGTTTCAAGTAAAAAAAACTTGATAGACCTAAATCATGGCCAACTGGAATAGTTTATAAAAGTGAATGGAGTATAATACTTCAGTTTGCTTCCACCATAGAACTCTATATCGACTATATTACATACCATGGTATAGAGTTCAATGGCTTCTGCAATGATTCAAATGGTGCTCACTTTGTACTTTTAGATAAATAAGGATTTGAATTTGGAAAAACCAATGCTGCTGAGATTTTTTCGAGCATATCATTAGGGTAAGTGCTGTATCGTTTTGCCCAAATGTCTGTGATTTTCGGTTTTTTCCTGGAATTCGTATCAAGTTTCTTGGTTGGATTAACTGAAAAGAATCCGATGTGCGATGAATATTGGTTACTCTTCGGAAAATACGGACGTACGAGTTTGTGCAGAATTTCGGGAAGACCATATGATCAGAACGACTCAAAAATAATTTGAAAATTAATCTTGATAAAGTAGAAAAATTCTTCTGGATTTGAGGGAAACTAACAATGACAAAAAAGTCCGAAACAGAATTCAATTATTAATTCTGAGGATTAACTAGGTGTTTATAGATGTTAAAAGGTGAATGTAGTGTATAGCAATCTCTACGACAGCTTTCAGTACATTCTGTCTGTAATAAAGTATGATTTTTTTTCCAAAAGCTGATTATAATACGTTTTTTTATGAACTTACAGTGCAGTTAAAGCATTGACTGTGATAATTGTTATTCAGCGCCTCTACCCAACGATCTCCTGCTTCAACTGGGAACCCACAGGCAAAGCATTTGGTTGTGAAGAATTCATTCCAGTCTGAAATATAGAAAATATTAAAAATCATCATATATTGATGAACTAAAAGCTATTAAATTCTCAATTGTGTTGGCTTTTTTCTGTGATCCGAAAATCGGATATGCAAATTACTGAAACAATATGAATTATTCAGATTTCTTCATTAGACGATGCCAATAGCAGCGAGAGATATTCGAATAAGATGGAATTTTATAAACCTACACGTTAATAAGAGGGAACGGGGTATCGTTCGCAGGCTTCAGTGATTATACAGAGTGTAACAGCCAAATGGAATAAATTCGATAACGAATAAATGAGGACGTGTTGGGAAAAACGCTCGGACACGTCGATTTGCAATTTTAAATGCGCATAGTTTTCAAGAAAATAAAATTATATAGGGTGTTCCATGCAACCGTGACCAGTACCAACTTACTTATTTCAAATGTAACCCCCTGTATATTATTTATTTTTTGGATTCTTCAGAAAATTCTAGACATAATTTATGTACAATGTCCTATACTTCAACTTCTTCGGAAATATTAAGTGTTTTCAGATTTTTTACAAAAATTAACATTTTAAATGAAAATTATTTTATTTCACAAATTCGATATATTTCACTCAATACTTTTTTCCCATTTATCTCTTGATATGAAGAAAGTAAGCAAAAACCATTACTAGAAGAAATCAAAAAAAAACAAAAACAGAGTTCGCGGCGAGCATTTGAACATTTCTTACATTGACATTAAGGTTTTTTTTTTGTTTTTTTTAATTACTAAGAAATAATCATTATTACTTATGAGGTTTTAAGTGTAATGTACCGAATCGGTGAAATGAAATAATTTTCATTTAAAAGGTTGATTTTTGCACTAAATCTGAAAACACTTAATATTTCCGAAAAAGTTAAAGATAGGTATAGGACATTGTGCATGAATTGTATCTAAAATTCTCTGAAGAATCCAAAAAATAAATAATATACAGGGGTTGCATTTGAAATAAGAAAGTTGGTATTGGCCACGTTCACATGGAACATCCCATATAATATTATTTTCTTGAAAAATATGCGCATTTAAAATTACAAATCGACGTGTCCGAGCGTTTTTCCCAACACGCCTTCATTTATTCGTTATCGAATTTATTCCATTTGGCTGTTACACTCTGTATATTGAAATTTGTTTTTGAGATAAAGGCACTTGGTTCTTTTGTGATAATACGCAATGTTTTTATTTTCCAGTTTTATTCAATTTTAGTTTTTGAACTCCCAAAAATTATTAAAAATGAAAAAGTTTTCAATATTGCGCATTATTTTAATTTTTTTCAACCATTTGCACCTGAAAAAGATTTCGAAAAAACAAACAGTGGATTAAAATGTTTCCTGTTATTTTGGAGGTACTGTATGCTCTCAAGTGAACATCTTATATTGAATATTATCATGTTTTCTTCAACTGTTTTTGTATTCAGGAATTTTGTTCAATCGTAGATGGATACTGTTTGTTCGAAAAAGCAAATCATATATTTGAATAATACAAACTTCCTGGTGATAATTCTTACTGCAAACGATCAAATATTCTCTTTCTATTTTTCAAGGAAAATATCGAACTAAAATTCGACAAATTTTTTCAAAAATTTTTATTTATTTATTATACAGGGTGAGTCTTTAAGTTGTACATTGAGTTCAACCATAGATTCCTCTCATCAAATGAAACACTGTTTTCATTTATCATTTGTCCAGATTCGGCTTCAGCAAAAAGATACAGGCTGCTTAAATTTCCAAAGAAAATCAGTTTTTCTTTTGTATCTTTGATATGCTAACTCCGAATGAGATGAATTTTGGTGTGAAGTTTTTTATAACTATGACACATACTATTCAGTAATCACTTCATCCTACTTCAAACTGTTTCTGTGTTAAAGACTCGCCGATTCATAACTATACGAAATTCGCATGAAGAATGCAGGTACAGTTTATCTTATGTCATCATAAGAACCTTCAATCATGTTAAAATATTTGATTATTCTTTATAATTTCTCCTTGAACGCACGTTTTGCAGATATTCAACGTTGAATATTTATTATATCGGATAAAAATTCGAAAAATTACCTTATATTTATGGATTCGCCCCTGATCCATTAAAGGAAGTAAATTGAGCTGGGTTCATGTTTATCCGGACCATAGAAAACAAAGGAATATTCATCTATTTCATCTAATAGAACTAATATAAGGTATATGCATAGATATAACATTAAGTTATAATTTCTATGGGTATATGCTATTTCGTGACCACACCATAGACATAGTCCCATTCTATGGACTAGACTTTATATAACCATAACATTCTAGAGAATGTTTAAGGTTAGTTTATTGATTTCATACATAGACCTATAAAACTATATGGACATGGCTTAAAGAGAGAGGAAGCGGGCCGACAAAGATGGAACTAGGGCGGGCCAAACTATCATAGAATACGGCAAAAATAAGACAGATCAGTTTGAAGCCATAGACTGTAATTATAAGTTTATGTTTGAAATACATTTTTTTTTCAAAAGTTTTGCAAATCTAAGTATTTCAAAGAAGATTTTGTGTTATTCCATTCTGAATTAGAATATAAAGACTGTATAGAAGATATAATTCCCA
Organism: Myrrha octodecimguttata; assembly: GCA_958510865.1. Taxonomy (NCBI): domain Eukaryota; kingdom Metazoa; phylum Arthropoda; class Insecta; order Coleoptera; family Coccinellidae; genus Myrrha; species Myrrha octodecimguttata. Next base: position 77,907,278 of record OY294057.1, read on the forward strand.
TTTTTTTTCTGTGTTTTCGTGAGCGTTTTGAATAGAATTTGATTTCCTTCATTTCAAACCGGGTTCACTGGTGAATAATGGTAAATTTGTGTTGTGCCATTAATTGTACGAGGACATATGAAATGAAAGTAAAATACAATAATTTGGAAAGGGAGTTAAAAAATCGAATGAATTGCTATGAATCCGAGCGCAGAAATGAATTTCGCACAGGTTTCTTCACTATTTAGTGCATTATAATCGTTTGAGACCATCTAACGTACAAAATTCAAAAGATGCGTTCACGCGAGCTGAGCGACTTTCGAGGCAATTTGATTCGGCTTCCCCGCAAGTTTGGACGGTGTTGAGTGGCTCGCGTACTGTTTAAAACACCGTATATACTCGTGAGGCAGCTCAAAGCTCAATTAAATTGCTCCGGAAGCCGCTCAGCTCGCGTGTCTGTACTCTGATAAGAAAAAAATCATTTGGAGCTTGGAATACCGCCCTGAAACAAGCGACCCAGGAGAATTCATAATATATTGTTATTGATTAATCATTTCGAATATTCATATCGGAGTTATGTTCACATTCATCACCAATTTTCAAAACTTCAATGTAATATACCAAGAAGAAGTCATTTCCCTGGAGATTCCCTAAGTAAATGCTTGATTTTATTTCTAGATAGGCGTCATATTGTGCAAATGAGATCATCCTTCATCTCACTCTCCATGCGCTATAGAATAACGGATATTGGTATCGTGTATCTTGTCTATGGTCTGCCTGATCTAGGTCCATCTCTCTCTCGGACCTCTCCCTTGCTTCATTATCCACATTCGACTCTTTGGAAATGAATTCGTACGCCGTGTCCGGAGAGTTTAATATGTCTATGACTTTATATGACTATAACATTCTAGAGAATGTTTGAGGTTAGTTTATTGATTTCATATAATTCATTTATAAATTTCGTGAAAAAAGTATAACTATGGAGTTTTCAATATGAAAATGGGCGAGGATGGAAGTGTGTATAATCTTATAGTGGAATGGAATTGGAAATTGCATGAACATCAAGTTGAAGATCAGTGTTTCAAGTCCAATGTAGTGAAATGTTTTCCTTGCGATAATATCGCAAAAAGCATCAAACTATAAGAATTGAGTGAGTAAATCAGTTTTCTCAATCTTGTTTCCTTGAATTCAAAACCTTGGATTGGTTGTTCTCTAAAAGAGATCAATGGAAGAGATATCTGTGGTGAACTTGCAAACAAAGCGCAGGGGTGTATAAGCACATTGAGATATATTTAAATGCAAGTTTTCACCTGAGCCAAATCTGGAAAAATGGCAAATAAAAAAAGACTCACCCTGTATAAGTATTATTATCTCTTGCCGTTTTCGATTAATTGTAATCAATTCATCGCTTGGATTCGGGAGAAATGAAATAAATATCTATCGAAACTAGAAAGGGCGGAGATAAATACCTGTGTCGCAGTAAGGATTTCCGTCTTCAAGGAAAAACGGCGAGTTTCCAAACAATTTGCCACAGTGTACGCAGTTGAAGCATTCCGGATGGAAAGCTTTTCCTATGGCTTTCAAGCAATCCTGTGAAATATACGAAAGGTATGTAACAATGGAAATAATCAAGATTCAGTACAAGAAATAATTGAGACCTTCAGATAGTTCACCATAATTATCGTAAATTAAGTTTTTCACTTTATTCCCGATATTTTATTAGATTTCTAGTTCGAAATGAACAATTATGGATCTATGGGAGATGATTCCCCAATAAAGGGGCCTGTAGCGTTCTTCGTTTATCTGAGGATCTGAAAATCATCGCTTGGAGGACTGAACCTGGTCGAAAGACCCTCTCGGTCATGAGCAAATGTAGGTAATATTATTTACTGCTTCCTTCTGGTTTTCTGTCCCTCTTTCTGTTTCAGATATTATGTCAAGATATTTTGTCGAAATGAATTCAAGATGACGAAAAAATTATTTTCAAATGAAAAAGATGCCATCCATCTTCTATAAACAATTTACTACACTTATGCGGGGAGACAGAATTTTTCCTGAGGTTTTTATCTGTGCTCTTGTATCATACGCAAATATGTATGGTACCCCGTTTACATTTCCTCTGCTAACACTGTGATATATCTTAGAATTGTAATGCTCGTTCTCAAAAGAATATATATATCGTAAATGGTGAGATAAACTCAAAATCCTCATGGATAAACAGGATAATTTCTCTATGCAGATGATATTGCTCTGGCTTTTCCTCACTCTGATTTCAAAGTCATTGAAAACATTCTAAATACTGATTTAGAAATTTTGAAGAATTATTTTGTTGAGTGGCGTTTATGTCCAAATTCTAATAAAACAGTTGTCTCTTGTTTTCATTTGAATAATCAACAGAAGTTTAAAACTTTGAATGTTACATTCAATAATGCCGTTCTGAAATATAATTTCACTCCTAAATATCTTGGAGTTAAATTAGATACTTCTTTAAATTTCAAGGCCCATTTGGAAAACTTACGCATGAAGTTGAAATCTAGGAATAATATTCTACAAAAACTAGCGGGTTCTTCATGGGGGGGCTGACCTACAACTCTTCGTACCGCAGCTTTGGTTTTGTTTTTTTTTGCTGCTGAATATTGTTGTTCGGTTTGGTTTAATAGCGCTCATGTTAGCAAAAAAGATGTACAGCTTAATGTTGCTATGAGAATCATTAGTGGGACCATAAGGTCTACAACTTTACAGTGGTTACCAGTTCTCTCAAATATTGTACCGCCCCATATTCGTAGACAGGTTGCAGTGATAAAGTCGTTCCTTTCCGAATTTATTCCCAATCATGTCTTATATTCCGGATTCTTAAATTGCTAGATTGAAATCTCGTAAATCTTTATGGATCAATGATTTTCTTTACACCAATAAAAGTGACAAAGAAGTTTGGCGTTCGTAATGGAATTCGTGTAATGTTTTCAACAAAGGTTTGATCAGCGATCCTTCAGAAAAAGTTCATGGTTTCAATCTACCAAGGAAAATTTGGTGCATTTTGAATCGACTCAGAGCCGGTCATGGTCGCTGTAATAGTTTCCTCTTCAAATGGAATTCGGTCGAAAGTCCAAGGTGCGAGTGCGGAGAAGAAGAGGAAACAATAGAACATTTAGTTAATAGTTGTCCAATATATAAATTTGACGATGGTTTCGATTCAATTCATTCGGTGTCTGATTCTTTTTTGAGTTGGATCGTGAACTTCAAATTAAATCAATGATTACTAAATCATTTACTAGTTCATATTAGTTTTTTCGTCTCCTTTTTTGTTTTCAGGTGTGATTTCAAGATTTCAACCTGCATCGCATAGGAAAGAAGAAATTTTGTCGATGAAAAAGAAGCCCTTCAATAAAAAACAACAATTTCATTACACTTATACGGGGAGTCAGAGTTTTTCCTGAGGTTTTTATCTGTGCTCTTGTATCATACGTAAAAATGTATGGTATCTCGTTTACATTTCCTCTGCTAATACTGTTATGGCACAAATTGTTCGATATAAAAAAATTGTACTGCTCATCTCAAAAGAATATATTTATATATATAACTCTCAAGTTCTTGATCACTTACCCCTTTCACCTTTGAACCACACTTGGAACAGTTAGGAGCCAAATATTGCTCAAAGCAATACTCGCAGTAGAGCTGACCCTGCTCTTCTACGAAACCCAAATCTTGGAGAGGTCTTCTACATGACGGGGTGGAACAAATGAAGTGATTAGGACACCAGATTTTTCCCAAAGCGGTAATAAACGGTCCTCTGAAAATTCAATTCGAGGATCAGTTGGGACATAGGACACACCGATGACGTATATTACAGGGTGGTCCGAGAGTAACTGTACATCGTTTGATGGTAAATAGTTGGTATACTACATTCACTTTTATAAACTATTCCGGTTGGCCATGATTTAGGTCTATGAAGTTTTCTTACTTAAAACTTACTAAAAATGCCGAAAGAAGTTCTGAAGAGGCAGTGCCAAAGTATCAGGACGTGCTATGTAGAATTGAAATCTACTGTTCCTGATAGTAACCCTGATAATTTGGAAGCAATAATTTATAACAAGCTATCCAACACCAAAGATAACAGACTGAAGCTAAGCTGCATCCCAATTTAGAAATATGTTGATCATTCAGTGTATCGTTCACATAGATTCCCAAGAACTTTTTAAATTGAGTAAATTCTTTTAAGGTGACATAGGTTTTGTAGTACTACTACATTTTTACAGGGGTATTTCAAGTTGTGCAACAAGGCATTCAAATGTCTTCTGTGGGCTGATTTGTTGAGGATTTCGAATTTCCATAGGTTCGTCTGTTCGTTTAAAAGTTTTCCTGCAGGGTTATTCGAGTTTCTTCTTTCTCGAATGAACTATCACAAAGTTACGGACTACTCTATACATTATTTTTCAGTGAAACACTCTATTCTTGATTCACGTGATAGAAAATAGCATAACCGAATCTTCCAACCATGTCTATACAGGGTGAGTATTTGACCTTGCAGAATATTTTAACAGAAGATTCCTGAAGCCAAAAGAAACACTTTTTTCCTTACCATTTTTTCCGATTCGGCTTGGTTCGTAAGATACAGACTGTTGAAAATCCTTAAAAAAATTTAATTTTCGAGTATATCTCCAGAAAGATCTCATCGAATGAGATGATTTTTGGAATATAGTTTTTTATTGATACGATGAATGTTCCTGGATTACAAAATTTCATCCACATTCTCCAGTTTCTTTAATATGACCATAACAGTTCATAAAAATACCAGAAATTCAAAGAATCCAACTTTTAAAAATAATTTGAATGCTTTTTTACGAATTTTTGACCATTTTGGAAAGTAAAAGTATTCTTTATTTTTTTTTCGTATGATGCGCCGTTTTCGAGTAATCTGAAATTCAAAAATAAAAAATATCTGTGAAATTCCGAGAATTGGATACTTTGGCTGAATGCAACTCTGTTCAAAAAATTCACAGAATTCAATTTTTTCCGCGTTGTCACGTCTGAAAGTTGAGAATGGAATCCTAGAATTTTTTATTTGGAGTGATTTGTAAGCGGAGTAGCCGACTTTGGCCAATTCACAATGGACGTAACCGTAAGAATCCCGCAACTCGTGCGTAAAAATCAAAGAGGAAACTACAAAATTCATAAGTACCAAATCTTCACAATAGGTTCAATTTTGCTTTTGACTTCCATAAGTCGAATGCAGTTCTATTTTTATTCCTTATGATTTCTGTTGTTTAATTCTCACATTTTATGTATAAGTAAATTTACGGTCCATTGTAAATCGGCTATTAGTTCGAAAGTGGAGTAATATGAAGAAGCTCAACTCAACTTCTACAATTTAAATACTCCCAATGTTCGAGCATATTTCCACACCACTATCGAAGTCTTGCTTTAGGCGCGTTACATTTTTTTTGTCCTAGTGGGTTGTTCGCCAGGAGCCCTACTTTCCCACATTCAACCACTTATAGTAAGTTACTGGTTTGAATGCAATCTTTCTGCTGACCCAAATTTCTTGAAATTATGTACAGAACTTTGATCGTATTTATTTTGAGGTATTCTTCAAATGCGCAATGCGCTTTCATAACATAACAGCCCATGGTGGAAGAAAACCACCACAGGGTTGCCAGAACGTTTGGCTCGATTTCCCCAGTCGAAATTCAAAAATCCCCTAAATTCGGGACTTTTCAAAAAAAATCCCCAATTTATTTTTTTTATTATTATAATTTCAAATTATGGTATTTACTGAATATTTGTTTCCAAATATCTTCAGTAGGTCTCAAAATAGCCCAAAAATGAATTGCTTCAAAAAAAAATCCTCAATGCAAGTTTGTAATGAATGAGGTTAGTTTTCGCGAAAGAGGGATTTTTTCGCAGAACTTTTCAATACAAAAACAACAAATGTATTACTAGTTCACTTCGTCATGACATACAACAAAATGATACGAATCAATTATTTCGTGGAGAATGATGATGAATTCAAAAATCACTTTACTGGTACAAAAATATTTTAGATCACTTTCGTTTATACTTCCGTAATTCAATACTCCGACAATGCCGACGGAAGGTGTAGGGTGGGTCATAAATAAATTGGGGAATTTTACTACCATTCTATCAGAGGTGCCGACAAAGCCGACGCAAAATGGAACTTGTTTATCCTCATAACCGTCATAATAATGAGAGGTAATAAACTGGATTCAAGATCGGAAAGGACGGTCGAGGGTGAAACTTTTATTGGCCTCCCTCTGTCTGTTATGAATCTTGAAAACATCGGTACTTTCGTCATAACATCGTTTCCGGATTCGTAAAATACCGAAAATTGCAATTTTTCTGATTCCCTGATCAAGAACGGAAAAATTCATCAGACCACTAGACTGGATTCGAGTCGAGTTGTTCAAGATCTAAAATCCCCTGATAATACCCAGTTAAATTTTTTTCCCCAGAAGAAATCCCCAGAAAAAAAAATACCCAAAAAATCCCCAAAGGGAAAAAAAATCCCCTCATTTTTGGGGAAAATCCCCTAATCTGGCAACCCTGAACCACCATGACATAACCTTAAAACCACGGAGCTAAAGATTTATAGTTCAGTTGTTCAGTTCAGAATCATAGACTACACAAGTGTATACATGGAATTAGCATATTGTGTGTTGTTTGATTTCGAAGAGTTCTTTCTTTCTGTTCGTCAATTTGGCAACGTTTGTACGTTCATAGATAAATTAGGTAGATAGATCTGTTTTTTTTATTTATGAAAATGAAAGTTTGAATGGGTTATGTCTGAATCTGATAATTCTTGGAGAAAATGAAATAAACAAGGAAAATTAATAATTACAAATTGAAGATGAATCTCAAAGCTAATATGAGTGATAGCTAGATAAATTCCTCATCATCGAAAATGAAATTAAGAGAAGAATATTCGCCCACGAAATTTGAAATACCTTACTTGTTTATTGTACTATAAATACAACTTTTTTCACCAACTGGAAGGTAAAAAGTAAGTTGACGCTTGTTTTCATAACAGAGTTGCTTATTTCGAAGATTTGAATGGTAAATCTTAGGCTTGGAAAAACTTCAGTGTTCAGGTTTCCAGGGGCGGCTAGCCTATTATGAAAATTTATAATGCCTATATCTTTTTATCTAAGCCGAATCGGAAAAAATAGTAGAGGACAAATGTGTTTCTTTCAGCTTCAAGAATCTTCTGTTAAAATATTCTGCAAGGTCAAAGACTCACCCTGTATACGTGAAATATTTCCAGTATTAACAGAGAAAGAAGTTTCTTCAACATTCGCCATGTCTTATTTGAATTCACATAATATTTTCTCAAATTCATTATTTTCCCAAAGTAAATTCACATTTCGATAAATACGTAATTACTACGACCTCTATGTAGAGAGGGCAACTTTGTGTAGTTATCTGACAGAAAAATGACTATAACCTAACATTTTCGAAATATATACGGTGAAATGTGTCAGAATGTCATGACCAACCGGGATAGTTTATGAATGTGAATGGAGTATACCTTGGGGAATCAAAATACAAAATTTATGTATTGGCAAGGCTATTGGTTTCTAAGATACAGGGAGTCGTTATTGATTTTGGCAGAAACTTACGGCTATTACTCGTTAATCATTCAACGTATTTGCTTCAATTTTGAAAGGTATTCTCATCTCAGGCCATCAAACAGTTCATATGAACCCTGCCAAAATAGAGAACCAGGAATAGGAAATTTCAACTTCTCTTTCCAGCAGTGATGAAACACTCTGTTCATGGAATACGAATTCCACTAACTATCATCTGATATTTCTTCCTTCTATTACTTATTCTGTCTTTCACGTTCACGAATTCGTCGTTCACGTGCCCTGATCTGTACTATTTCGGTAAGGTTTATATGAACAGTTCGATGGTCTGGTATGATAACACCTTCCGCTAATATCAATAAATCACCCTGTATCTCGGAAGCGAATAGCCCTAGCCCATATTTAATTACTGTTTTCTAGCTTCCCAAGGCACCACTTACTCACAATCAAACGATAAACGGTTACTTGCGAACCATCCTATATAAAATATACGAAAGTCAATAATCGATTTCAAGCGATGGAGCAAAATCTCTGGTTATAGTTACGGTTATCCACATTGACAGATAATACTTTGCCTATATGTCAGTTTGGATAACCGCAACAATAACCGGAGCTTTTGGTCCATCGCTTGAAATCGATTTATATCTACTGCAATGATATTCATAGCGAGAATACAACAAAATAGCTGTCCTGTAAAGAACAAAGGTTAGTACCTCACGATTTCTTTCTTGCACTCATTACAAATTGGAACTTCGTCTTTCAAGAGCCCATTTTTTTCAGTGTTAGGTAAATTCAGTATAGCATTTTCTCTATTCTTTCTGTTAACGTTGTTATTCTCACTCTCATTTTTAGTTAGCAAAGGTAGGTTGCCAGAAAGCTTTGAGGCTTGGGTGACCAATTTCACCGATTCCAAAGGCTCATTTTCAATGAGCGGGAAATCAGTCTCCAAAAGTCCCAATTTTGAGTTACCATTCCTCGAAGAAAGTTTTGGTTTTCCCAAAATATCCATAGGTTTGAATTCTGGTAAATTCGTTTTTGGCAGTGGCGGTGGTGTTGGTGTTATTATTTTATTTTCCTCAACCTTAAAGTCGTTGATTCTGAAGGTTTTCACCATTTCCTCCTGATTATGCTCTTGGAAATTATTGATCCAAGGTGATTTTGTTGGTGGTGGTGGTATTATTTCATTTTCCTCAACAGAAAAGTCCTTGATTCCCAAGTTTTTCATCATTTCCTCCTGATTCTGCTCTTGGAAATTATTGATCCAAGGTGTTTGTGAAATAGATCTTGAAGATCTATCTTGTGCAAATCTAGGACTGTGTTTACCACTTTGCACAGACGTAACCGAAGTAGTAGAGGAATTGTCAGAATTCGACATTGTTGAGGTAAGGTTTGCTTTGGGAATTGTTATGGTGATTTGATCATAAGGCTCTGGGAAATTATTATTTTTAACCTCGATGTAGATCTCGGACTTCTTGGGAAAACTGTCGTTAGTAGGCGAAGGGTTTATCAATCCATGCTCTAAAAAAATCAAAACAAATTAAAAAGTATAAGTCACTCGAATGATAAAAAACATGCACCACAGAACAAACAAAGATATCAGGATATGAAATCACCAAATGAACTCAAATAGGGGTAATTCTTGAGGAAGAGAAACATTAAGTTCACACGTCTGAAAAACTTCCATCGAAGTGAAAAATAACACAAAATCAACGTGCTGGTTATGAAGCTGCAAAATCAAAAACACCGAGGTGCAACACAATATCAACCAGCTACCTTATCTGACCATGACATTGACCACAAAGCGGTATCCTTCCACCAAGTTGTGCTGCGTTAAGAACACCTCTACCTCTCTTAGGGGCTACACCCACAGCTCCAGATTGGCGGCCTCCGGTTGCACCTACATCGGAAGGGGGAACACTAGGATTTAATTTTTGGTTCGACTTGGAGGAACCCGGAGCTTGAACATGTTTGGTTTGTTTGGGAGGGGATTTTTTTTCTTCAACTCTAGCTTCTGGGAATTCGGGAACCATTTTAGGTCTGGGAAGGGTAGAAGCATCGAATTTAGGAAAGCTTGGGGTAGTTTTTTCGGGAGGCTGAACGCATTCCTCTTTCTTCTTGTATGGAGCATCTTTCCCAACTTTCTGACAAACTGTTGTGATTTTATGAGGCGGTGCATCCTGATGTGAGTGAAGAAATTTTGAACGAATAGGATTTGGTGCAGTTACATGTAATCCTGTCATGTTCTGGGGAGTATCATCAACATCTCTCACGTTTCTGAAACCCTCCTGGTTGGAACTTCGCACATTCTTCTCAATGACGATTTCTTTCGACTTCTGTCTATGTTCGAACTCTTCCGTGACTCTCTTAGTCCTTTGAACCTGAACAGATCCATCAGCTGATCTTTCAGTCGATTTATTCTCCATCTTCCTGAAGTCTTCTTCTTTTGCCAAGTGAGACTTCTCAGAAACTTTGGTGGTGGACTCAGTACCCCCGGATACATGAGATCTTGTTTCTTCTCTGCTGCGATCATCTGTCTGTCTTGACCTACTTTCCTCGACTTTCAAACATTCCTGTTGTCTTTCAGAAACAGCAGATAACTCTTCGACCTTCCTCTCAGCTTCAAAGCTAATAACTGGAGCATCTTCCCTTACTGTCCTAACATCTGCACTATACTTGAGGTTTCTTTGTTCATTCCTGGAGTCCTTTCCAGGGTGTTGTTCAACTAGTACATCAACTTTTTCCCTGTACTGGGGTATGAATGCACTCAAGCTATCTTTCGCTCCCTCAATTTTGAAATCGTGCCTTGTCGGAACATGCTCTTTTTCTAGTGGATTAGGTGGAGGTCCCTGAGCAGGAGATTTAGGCCTCAATGCTGAAGATCTTTCTCCTGTAAGCTCAGATTGTTTATGATAGTCAGGTGCAGGACTTGGTGATCGAGAAATTGCTGGAGACTTCGGATCTAAGAAATTGACAGTTGGAGGACCAAATCTTTGTGCAACCAAGTTCGATTGGTAATGTGGGATTATGGGAGGTGGTTTGTTGATCATACTGGGAGTAAGCGGTCTTGGTGTTGGCTGAAGAGGTCTACTATCCGCTACAGGAGTGAAACTATTATCTGTCTTGATATTGCCGTTTTCTACTTTTATAACTGGACATAGTGTTGGGGCTGCTCTATGGGATCTCGTGGCTGATCTCTGCTGGAATGATTGTCCTTGTATGATCTGCGTTGCTGCATCTTGCTGGGTGGCCTGATATTCTTGATTTCCCGACTCTGGCATCTCCTTGGATGCTTCTATTGTCGCCTTCTCTCGATGCGCGGTTTTTGCTTGCGCTATCTGCGATTTACCTGATGCCTTTTGCTGAGCTTCCTGATTCTGTTTCAGTTGCTCCTTTTTCTGTTTGGATTTTTCCATTTTTGCCATCATAATCAAATCTGCTTCTGCGTTTTCCCTCATACTGACCTGATATTGCGGTAGATAATCAGGTTTATGGAGAGAAACCATTTGTGATGGTTTTTTATATATGACGTTGCCAGTTGGTTTCTCCGTTTCTCTTACTTCTTTCTTTTCTTTAGACTGAGTTTCTTTCTTCGAACAAACTTCGGTAGAACTCGTCTCTTCAGTGGTTTCTGTTATTTTTATTTCACCTGGTGAACTCGTTTCAACAGTTACTACAGGAGTTTTCCTATGTTTTTTATCACGAATCGGAGGAGTCGTTGATATCTGTATATCAAACTGTGAAACGTCAGACTTGTTCTTGAAAGAACATGTAAAGCCTTGAAATAGAGGAAGTGATTCAGGTGATGGAGTCGAATCTTCTTGGTTCTCTAGTTTAACAGTGATTGGGAGAGCTTTGGGTCTGACTTCTTCTGTTTTCTTCTGCACTGTCTTAGTTGTCTTTTTTTCTGACTGTTCTCTGGATGTTTCAGTTTTTGAGTCTTCCGTGCTAACAGTTTGTATAACCTCTGGAAAAGTTTCATAGATAACTGGGGTAGTTTGAACTGAAGCTTTATAAATTTGAACTGGCGAAGGGGTAGTTGAGTCATCACCTTGTAATGGGACTGGTGTGAATGGTCGATCTGGAGCCGTTGTCAGAGCTGCCCTCATTGTGAGTTTTTCCTGAGGCTTAGGTAAATTTTCGAGGATTTTCTCCAAATTCGGATCTTTCTTCTTTTTGAATGGTTTAACCTCCTCGTGATCAGCAGCGCCTTTGATGGGTATGGTAAATAGATCTTCGGGTGGAAAATACGGCACAGTTTCCTCGGGCAAAGGAATTGCTTCGAGTCCATAGTCTTTCATAGGACTAAAGGGTTCCGTTGGAGCTACTGCCAATGCAGATCCTAATGCAGAAGATGGTTTTTTAACTGGAATATCCGAAATGCTACTCACAGAAACTTCTATATTTTTTTCTATTTCGATATCTTTTCCTTCAGTTAACGTCGACCTCATCTTTGAGCAACTTAGAGTATCTGACTGCTCTGAAGACATCTTAAGGGCTTGTAGCATTTGAGATTCCCATTGTTTTGGAATAGGGTTAGATACTTTACTCGTAAGTGGTATTGTTTGTGATTCCTTCACATCCATTTTAGGAGGTTCCGATTTAGTCTCATCAGGTTTCGTGTCAGACTCGGAATCCTTAGGGGTGAATTTGGATTCTTTGAGTGGACATTGAGGGTTATTAGTACCTCCTTCTGTTATTTTTCGTTCAGGTACTTGAGGTTTTGCTTGAGGTGGTGATTGAGGCCTACTTCTTATTATGTTTTCTACGAAAATCTGCCGACCTACTGTTTCTGAAATGGCTTCCACACATTCTGTCGCACTTTTACGTTCAGAAGAACTATACTCATCGTATTTCTGAAACTGATAATCCTCCATATTGATCTGTTCCAATTCAGAAGACTCTGAATCTCTAGAATCTTTTCTGTTCCTTGGTTTGATGATTACTTGAGATGGAGGGGGATAGAATATGGGGCAAGCTGTAGGGTATTCGGGTTCCTCCGGTACAGGGGGCCAAACAACATTAGAAAGACTATGGACTTAAGAGTAGCACAAAATACAAGCAATAGGGGTTATGGGATCAACACATAAAAAAAGAAAAAAATTGCAATAAATTAAAATATAAAAAGTGCTCAAGCATAATTGTGAAGAGTTATATCATGAAATAGTAAAATGTGGTTTTGTAATAGGTACTGTTATCAAGAAAACTCTGGCGACTAGACATTTCTAGTTAATTGAATTTTCTAGGAAATATTCATTTCTATAAGCTTTTTCTTCAAAAGGCATTTTGCCATCTATGCGTTTTAAATTTGTTAATTAAATATTACACTAATGTTAGAGACGCGCTAAACATGCTATCACTTGATTAAATAAGCGTTTTTCAGTCCATAATCAGAGAGAATGGTCTAGGGGAATGGTTGAAATTTTTTTCATCTGAAAAGAATAATATACGGGATCAATAACTCATCTCAGGGTTTTCTTGATAATAGTGCACTGTGTATTGTTGCAGCCAATAAAGATTTTATTACAATTAACCACTTGAATTCCTGCATTTGCTGTGCTAAAAGCAATCGTCTCATCTAAATCTTATACCTTTGAATACGTTTCCAGTTTGACGAACTGGTTTAGTAGAAAACCTTCCTGAAGAAAATATAAAGGATTCAGTATAATGTGGTCCAGTGGTGTACGTATAGTGTTGAAAATATTCACTGATAACTTGAATGAAAATTTCAATCGTCGGAATTGAAAAGCTTCATGAATTGTAAAACTAAGTGAAGTGTTTGCCCTTTGTAGTCTCTTTATATGTAGAATATATTGTTTGTTTTGAATGTACCTATCTCTGTTTCATTGATTTTTGGTCTACGATGTGGTGTGCTAAGCCATTCAGGTCATATAATGACCTATAAAGAATATTGACTCTGAGTGGACCTCACAATTTTGATGAAATTTTCATCCAAGCTGACAGTGTCCAAAGAGGGGAGAACAAGCTGCCCAAGGACTCTGTTAAATACAAACCTGTATTCGAAACTGGACTGTAGGCCGGAGTAGAAATAGGTGCAACTGGGGACAATGGTGCTCCTGTCCGTGGTAAAGAGTTGAAATTAGAAGAAGGTGACAATGGTCCTGGTACACTTGAGAATGGTTTTGGTCCAGACAGTGGCGACTAGAAAATAAAAATAGTTATCCTTAATACTTCGACGGTTGGGATTTACTAGGAAAATATGAAAAGTGTTTCAACCTTAATTTTAGAGAAACCCTTAGCTTATATTTCTCGATTGTATACTCAGATACATTTCGGTCGATATGAACCTAATATTTGGTTTTGAAGGGTATGTATAACAATTTTACCTGACCCACGTTGGACGCCAAATTATATTATATGTAGTGGTTCTCAGAGGTTTCAAGCTAAGTCTTTACTCGATGCCTGGACTGAACTGGGCATATTCAAGGTGACCATACATACATATAGGAATAATATTTTTGGATCGATAGAGGGGAAACAAGTTAGCAGTTCAATAGGTTATTCATCTCACAAAATTTAAAAATCACACACTTACCTTCATCACAAATTCACTGAAAGACTTTGGGGTTATGTTGTTAATCTTACTTAGCTTAACTAACTTAGGTGTTACAGGTTCTTTGGTTACATTGGAATTATTAGTTTGTTTCATGTCGTCAGTCTCATCGTTATCTAGCTAAAATTGGTAGAAATGGATTTTAAGTGAAATCTCACACATGAATAAGAGACACTTTCACGGAATTTACCTGGTAACTGTTAATCTTTGGTGATAGAGGTGCAGGAGAAGGGTGTGGATGGCTTGCTAGAGCTGCTGAAATAGCGCTAGCAGGTGCTTTTCCACCACTGAAAAGGAAACGAAATTTATGAATAGGATAAAGTCATACTCCCATATTTTCATCAATTAAGATCAGATCTATAGAAAAACATAGATACCGAATGAGAAGCAATGTTTTGAAGTGAGGACGAATGCAGGAAACTGTGTACATTTCTGACAGACGAACTAAAAAAGGGGGACTTTGGCAGTTGAAAAGAGTCATGAGTGAGATGATGAATGGTAACACAGAAAAAAACTGAATGCCATACAGGTATTTTCAGTTGACACTTTACTATATGAGGATTTTATTGAAGTGTTGATACTTACGGTGGTACAGTAATTGGCACCAAATTTGGAGCAGGAGGGTTGCTTCTTGCTGCAAGTTTTGCGTGGATATCGCAATAAAGTTTGTTGTTTATGTTATAATATCTGAAAAAGGAACGATTATCAATTATGCAACTTCAAAATTTATTCACGCAGAAATGAACGTCACGAACAACGTTCAAGGTTCTCTGCATTACAGATGATTATACTTCTTAAAATTCTCTTCAGATGGTGCTTGTGAAATTTCATTCACGAAGCTACTATAGGCGGCGTAGGTTAACTGAGTTACCAGACGATGGCGCCACAAACCGACGCATGCTAGCTACTTCATTCCAACAAAGCATAAGCGCGTCGGTCATGGTAGCTCACTACGCCGCTTCTCCGGTTGTCATAGGCAGGTGCCAGAGGATTCAGCCCATCTGATGAGTCCACCTCTGGCACTGGGACGAAACAACTTTCCCCAAGAGCTTTCCGTCCTTCAGATGGCGCGGACTCACCAGAACCGTTAAACTACCATCCAACAGAGTTCCAGTAGCTAGAACTTTGTTGGTGTTGGACAGGTTTAACAACACAGAATGATAAGTAATATCTTTTAATCTGATTCAACTGAGTTGTGCAGCTCAATAGTGAGACAATTTTCATTCATCTTAGTTTGGTGTTATGTATCCATGAATTCATACAAACTATTTCTTTCTCAATATATGTAAGTGAGCAAGATGTGAGACTTTCGTTTTGTTGTTCATCTCAGGGTTTTGGGATAATTCATCTTGTTTTCTTCGATGACCACTGCATTCCAGTAAACACGAAGGTTACATTGATGTTTTTTTTATCGACAATAACTTAAATCGTCTTACCTAATGGTTTTCTCATGAACTGAGTCAACTCAGTGGTGAGAATTTAACAAGACATGAAGAATTTTAGTACAATCTCAATGGCTGTGAATTTTTACTCACCCAACGTTTTTGAGGGAAGTTCCACAAGTGGAGCACTTGAAGCATTCAACGTGTAGATTTTTATCCTTGATCCTTACGAATACTCCTCTGAAATTTTCGGGAAATATTGTAATTTATGCTTGAAAATATTTCAATTATATTCTATTTGCTACACCGACTTCTAGTTCTACTAAAGCGATTGCAGTGAAAGCTACGAATAAAAGTGTCAAAAACGTAGTAATAAGTGTACGACATCAAAAAGCTAACCATCATGTCATGAGCATGGTAATCATGATTTTTCATGATTTCCTTATAACTGAGCCACCAAGACAGCATATGGAAATTTGGAATTTTTCCTTCAGAATGAAAGAACATGATTGAGAGTTGAGTAGTAGAGTTGGTACGTATCGGCCGTCACACTCTACTGATTTAATTCCTATCGATCCTTTCAGTTTGGTTTTATGCTGCAGTGAGGCAGAATATTTAGGAAAATTATAAAGAAATTGAAATCCAAATTCAAAAAAATTCGAAACGTGAGCTCAACAGATATTACAGTGACTATATTCCCGCACAGTAGCGACTAAGGCGGTTCGATTTTCTATTGGTTGATCACGGTCATGTGGTACGAATTCGCCATATTCGTTCGACGTCTAAATAATTGCTATTTTTTGCATGGAGTATATTTAATATTTCTATAATTTTTATCTGCCACACTTGAATTAGTAAATAAAAAAAAATACTGAGGAGAAGACTGATATCTCAGTGGAGCCAAGACAAATGATCATTTCAATAGCGACGGTTCCCAATCGAACATGCAGGTTAAGAAATCTACTTTCAAAAAATGGAATACGTAGCCCTGAAAAATTGTCGAATATATCACCAGAACAATTTCAAGAAATATCAGAAGTATACCATAACAATTATCTTTACATTTACTTTTGCATATAATTCTTACCAAAATTTTTGTGATTAAAATTTGAAAAAAAATCAATTTTCAGGACCTTTTGTTCCCTCCTTTCTGGAATGAAAATTTTTCACTGAGCACCTACTGATATATTAAAATCCCAATAAGGAAAGTTGAACTTTCTCCCTAGCAGATACCGGTGTGTCGAGAAGTGAATTTCAAAAACCTATTATCTTTCCTTTTCAACAATAGACTAAAAATAATTGTTAATTAAACAGATACTTATATCAAAATTTATCAATTAATTCCATATTTTTCAAACCCTTTCTAATAATATTTTCTTTCTATAGGTACCTTCTTAAGAATTATTATCATGACCTAGTTAATTAATATAATATATATATTATATATATATTCGTGCATTCGAATTCAAACATGATATTTATACAGGGCGAGTCTTTGAGTTGTACATTAATTTCAACCGTTGATTCTTCTCATTGAATGAAACGCTTCCATTTTTCCAGATTCGGCTCCAGTAAAAAGATATAGGCTGTTAAAATATCCCTTAAAAATCAGTTTTTCTTTTTTAGCTTTGATATGCTAACTCTGAATGAGATGAGTTTTGGTGTGAAGTTCTCTATAAATATGACAAAAATTCTGCAGTAATCACTTTCATCCTTCTTCAAACAGTTTCCGAGTTATAGACTCAACGATTCATAAAACCATATGAAACAGCATGAAGATTGCAGATGAAGTTTATCTTATGACATAATAAGAATCCCCAATCATTTTAGAATACTTAATTATTCCTTATAATTTCTCCTTAAACGTACCGATTTGGAGATATTCAACGTTGAATAATACAAAATCTGATAAAAATTAGACAAATCACCTCATTTTTATGGATCCGTCCCTGAGCTAGTAAAGGCGGTAAATTAAGTTAGGTTTACACTTATCCGAACCATAGAATACACAGAAATATTTATCTATTTCGCATAGAACTAATGTACTCCTATGTTTTTTCGTGATCAGACCACAGATATGGAGGCTAGATGATAAAAATTAGACCAATTACCTCATTTTCATGGATCCGTCCCTGAGCTAGTAAAGACGGCAAATTAAGTTATGTCTACACTTATCCGAACCTTAGAAAACACAGGAATATTTATCTGTTTCGCATAGAACTAATGTACTTCTATGCTATTTCGTGATCAGATCACAGATATGGAGGCTAGATGACATGTGTATGAACCTGACTTTCCATAGAGTTCAACTAATGTGTTTAGGTTTGTTGATTGATTTCATATAATTCATGTATAAGTTTGGGGAAAATAAGAATGAATATGTAGTGTTTAATATGAGAGTGGGCGAAGATGGAATAGTGTATAATTTTATAGTGGAATGAAATCGAATATCTCAAGAATATCAAGTGGAAAATCACTGTTTAAATAGTCCAGTGTAGAGAGATGCTCACCTTGCGATTATATCGCAAAAAGCACCAAATAATAAGAATTAAGTGAGTAAATGAGTTTTCAATAATTTTTCTTTGAATCTCAAACATTGGATTGCCAAAAAGATCACCGTAAGAAATATCTGTGGTGAACTTGCGAAGAAAGTTCAGGAGTGGATTAGCACTTCCAAAAATATTTAAATGCTTATAACTTTTAACCTGAGCCGAATCTGGAAAAATGGCATAGGAAAAAAGTGTATTGGAAAAAAAAGTTTTATTTGATGACAGGAATCTATGGTTGAAATAAATGTACAACTTAAAGACCCGACCTGTATACAGAAGAAATTGAGAACAACACATAAAACGAACGATACCGATAATTCAAAATAAAATACCGTCAAAATTCTCGACGAAGTATGGTGGACTTTTGACAGATTCATGACGTTTGTCGCTACTAGTGATACTTCTTTATCGCACCATCTACAGAAAAAAGAAAGGAGCTGTAGTGATGTTGAAAATCGGTTTCGCCAAAAAACTCCAAAATGAAATCGAATAAGTGAATACACGTTTTACAAGTTTTAAAAATCCCACAATAAAGTAGCTGATCTTGGTGGCTCAGGAGTCGAAATAACCATATCGTTCTTCGTGCAGACAACGAAAAAAAAGAACATCCAACAATATCGAGTTGGACTTACACAATGACCCTATCACAAAAAGTGCAAATGGTCACTTGATCGCCGTTTGTTTCGTTCCTAGGACTTCTAGGAGACAAAGTGTTGGTGCTTTGTCTGCCGTTCGAACGACTGTAGTGATCGTGGTTATTGAAGTGGTGAGTGTCAATCCATGGCGATCTGGATCTGACTCCGATTGCGTGACTGTGCGAAGCGTAATAAGGCGATGTTACTGCAGATCAAAAAAAAAAAAATGTGAAAAAATGAGCACCACGAAAAAATTGGAACTTCGGATTTCTGCGTGAAAAATCTGCCGATGCGTCTCTGATCCGGTGTGTTGTGTACCTAGATAGAATATGGACATGACATTGATTTCATTGATTTTCTAGAAAAAATAAATAACGGATTGAGATTTTCGGTAGTTACAAATTTCGAACCAAATGAAGTAAAACTTGGAAATTCCAAAATAGGTCTCTTGCATGAATTTTTCTTTTCATTCGAATCAAAAACTCTATCCGTAAGACCACTGAAAAACTCGCTGAACCAGCAAGATTTCCCGTCGCCGAGATATTAAAAAGATATTTACATCATTGTACGCAGTGCGGTTTTCTGAATAAAAAATGTGAAATCGAAGATAGGCGGTCTCCCTTAATTTGGAAGATATGGGCCCCCAAAGTTCCAAAATGAGTCGTTTTCAGGTCCCTTTTTCCACCATAAAAACGATCTCTCACTTCATATGTATAGTTCACAAACCACCTTTGAACCTTCAACCAACAATAAGCAACACTTTTTTCCAAGAATAATCAATATTTAATGAAAAAACAATGAAATTACTGAACAACCACTTAACCTCTATTCCTTCTGATTTCGACTCAGTCTAAAGGTGAAGTTTGGCAATGGCGTGAATTTCATCGGTCGGAATCGTGCCATCGTGCGTATTCGTGAATGACAGATTATTGCTGGCGAGAAAAATGAAATATCATAAAATATGTTCTTAGTTCTTACTGTTTACTGCGACACTCTAAATCTTCCAATAGGAGAATTCGTTTCTAATGAAATCTACAAGGTTGAAACACATAGAAATGGAATGAGAATACACCCTGATATATATTTCAACGTACATTTTTTTCATATATGTAATAGGTCGCCCCCTTACCAGATATCCAATGAAATCGAGGTTATTATATAACCCATTTCATTGGAATACCCAGAATCTCATACTAAACTGGGACCATCTCGAAGACACAACAAAAAACGAAGTAGATAACAACCTCCCTATTTTGAAGGGGATAGAAAGAAAGTTCAAACGAAAATATTGAGAGTGAAACCTCAATCATTTCATATTTCCCGCCAGCAACTACTCTTCGGTCATAATACCTTGGCCAGCGATGAAAAGACGCCGTTGCCAAGCTCCGCTTTAACATTGAGAAGTATTTCGTAGAAATATAGGTTAAGTGGTTGTCTAATATTTTCACTTTTCTTCCTTTAAATAATGAATTTTCTTGAAAGAAAGTGTCGCTATTCGTTGGTTGAAGGTTCAAAAATGATTTATGAACTAGATTTGAGAAGTGAGAGTTCATTTTTATGGCGGAAAAAAGGATCTGAAAATGCATCAATTTGGAACTTTGGGGGCCCATATCTTCCAAACAAAGAGAGACCGCCTATGTTGGCCTTAATATTTTTTGTTCAGGAACTCACACTGCTTACATTGATGTGAATATCTCACTTGTAGCTTCGAGACGGAAAATCTTGCGGGTTTCTAACCGCCATCAAAAATTTCAATTTTCAACGAGAAAATGCTCTTTTAGATTTGGCTCCGAATGTCGGTTGTTTGAACGGACGAAGCTTCGCGGTTTCCGTGACGTATGGGGATATATCCACTCTCTCCCTCTTCTCGTGTACTTTTCTCTCTAGCAAGCCAATAGAAAGCGCCGGGCTGTACCGATCGGTGAATCGTAAAATAACGATCTGAGGCGATCTGACACGTTTCTCCCGCTTCGACCTTGGGTCCCGATTTGGCCATTTTAAATACCGAATTATTCAAAATTGGCGAAATGTTGAAGTGTGTGATAGCAAACATTATGATTTTCTATCGATATAGAATGTGAAAAACATAAAAATATGATAATTCGTGTTACATGCAAGAGACCTATTGCACTGAGGTGAAGTCTGCGGCTTTGCGCGCTTTTCCAAATTCGTCAGATTTTCACGTATACGTCATGAGAAGTTCTGACAGTTGAGAGAGACTGGAGGACATAGACATGTTTTGATTATATGAAGAGAAAGCCGCCAAACATTCCAAACATGAAGTAAGCGGTTGCTGCAGTCAATAAGTAGATAGGTGACCGCTTTGGCATCTGATAACTTAGGCAGAACATCTCGTATAAAAATTAATGGTAATCCATGAATAACTGAGTGTTCTATTTAAACCTTGTGATGTTTTATTGCAGTTTTAGCCTGTTACGTAGCAGATATAACTGAAAAGGCTTCACTGACACAGTTAAATTAATATAATCGAGTTTACCGAATCAAATGCAGTTAGTAGAAAATGTTCAGTGCATCATGAGGGTAGATTAGGAATTAATTTAGATGAAAAATCAATTTCTAGGTTGAAGTTTAGGTTAAATATTTATTTCTCACTGAGCTGTATCATTCAACTGTAAACTCGAGGAAAAATATTTAATGCGAAGTACTGATTTCGTTTTTTGAAATACATACAGTGTGAGCGATAGCACTCCAGACTTCAACGGAGCGGAACGTGCAATTTTATTAAAATTTTCGAATGAAACAGCCTGTTAAGTATAACTTATTTAGACCCGCCTTAGCCTCCTGATTATATCAAATCAAATCAAATTTATTCTACAAATTATTACAAACATATGGTAACAATAATATTCATGTAAGAGAATACCAAAATGAAATCAGTAACAAGAAAAATCTAATTATAAATTTTTACGACCCGAAATCATCTAACATGGGAAACCATCGACATGGAATCTTACTATTCGATTCGCATTCCTCGAAATCTAATATCGTTTGAAAGGATTCTCTTTCTACCCATCTCATGATATACCATTCATACACATTCACGAAAAATCCTCGGAATTTGAACTACCTGTATGATTTGGGAGGTATTTCGTTATACAGGGTGGGAAAAAATTCGTTGTCTACTGAAGGGATCTCGAGAACTATAGCAGCTAGAAGAAAACTGATGAAACATTCTCGAACTCTTTTTTCTGACTAATCCGAATCTGAAAACAGATCCAGCTTATCGTTCATAGAACTTGAGTTATGAGCGAAAATTGAGAAATTGTCATTTTCAATAATGCTGAATAACTCGCTTGTTTGAACTTTTTTAGGAGTAATTCAAATATAATATGGCTGAATTTTTCAATCCAGCTATTTTCGAGAAATGAGAAAGATTTTGGATTTTTCAAATGTAAACTATAGTCGAAAGATCTCTTATCTTGCTACAAAATTTTTGCTGATTCAAAAAATGTATCATATGTCACTATTTACATGAATATTACATGAGAAAAATGTCAATACTTTTTTCCTGTTTTTCTTTTCACTGTTGAATTATGAGTAGGCTGACGTTGCCATAGCAACGATTGAATATGCATTATCTTTGTGTGAACTTGCGCCTCTATGATTGGAATCAGCGATTGCTGAATGAATATTTCTATGGTTAATTTGTCATAGATTAGCAATATATCTGTTTATTATCTGTTATGTAAACTGTTTATTATTCCTAATGACCCGAAATATTGCTGATCCTAAGAACTATGACAAATTAACCATAGAAATATTTATTCAGCAATCGCTGATTCCAATCATAGATGCGCAAGTTCACACAAAGTTAATGCATATTGAATCGTCGCTATGGTAACGTCAGACTTCTCATAATTCAACAGTGAATAGGAAAAAAGTAATGAATATTTTCTCATGTAATATTCATGTGAATAGCGACATTGAAATCAGCAAAAATTTTGTAGAATGATAAGAGATCTTTTGACTATAGTTTACATTTAAAAAATCCAAAATCCTTTTTATTTCTCGAAAATGGCTGGATTGAAAAATTCAGTCATATTATATTTGAATTACTCCTAAAAAGGTGCCTGTAGAATGTATCAACAGATTTCCAATACGACTTCAAATAAGCAAGTTATTCAGCATTATTGAAAATGACAATTTCTCAATTTTCGCTCATAACTCAAGTTCCATGAACGATAAGCTGGATCTGTTTCAGATTCAGATTAGTCAGGAAAAAAGAGCTCTAGAATGTGTTATCAGTTTTCTACTAGCTGCTATAGTTCTCGAGATCCCTTCAGTAGACAACGAATTTTGCCCACCCTGTACACTGAAATATGTAGTAAAGTAATCGATTACTCGAAAATGGCTAGGGATAGAGATGGAAAAATTGAAACGTAAATAATCAAGAGGCTATAAGGCAAATCAAAGCGAAAAATAAAATACAGGATGTGTCGAAATAGCAAAGTTGTGAGTTTTTTTCATATAAATGGCTTCACCGAAGCGCTGAAGATATTCTATCTAGATCGATACAGCAGTGTTTTCCAATTAATCAAATGTTCAATCAAATCGTACGTAAGGTTCTCCATGAAAGTCCAGGGTTCCATCGACCGTGGCTCACCCTGTATACAACGTCCGAAATAAGGAAAAAATTGCCACCCGGTTTTTCCGATATCTTAAAGACTTCAGGTGGATGACCATACATTTAGTTCATTTATAGTTTCCAAAGAATTTTGTTGTCATCATTGGTTCTCATAGAATTTCCAAAGTGTTAGAATAAATGCATGCGACTAGTTCGATACTAGTTTATAACCAGTTCGTGACTAGTTTGCAACTAGTTTGAGATCAGTTTGTAACTGGTTCGTCACTAGTATAGACCAGTTCGTAACCGGTTCGCGACTTGTTCGTAACTAGTTCGCGACCAGTTCGTTTATAGTACCGTTTTTTCTACAGAATACAAGAAATCAATGTGATGTCTCAAAAAAATCTTACAATGGAGAAATCTATGCCATGGATGCCCCAATAACCTTGTTTGGTGTGGGTACTTACACAATTAGCCTCTCACAGTCAGCACAAACATTCTGACCTGGAGGTAGCTGAGGAGATGGAGGCTGAGGTTTGTTTTCTGGTGCTACAACGTGTCTGAGACCGGCAACAGCTGCCACTGGGGAAGGAGCTGCTTCAACTCCTGAAGGAGCGTGGTGGTGATGATGATGATGTTCTTACGGCAAATAGCAGTTTTTTTTAAATATTAAAAAATAGAGGGATGAAAATGAATCCCAACCAAGTCAAAAATGGTTTGACAGTGTTAAAATTGATAACATCTTTCCAGCCAATCTGACAGCTGACAGTTGACAATGATTTGCACTCAATGGGAGAGTTGCCAGCCCAAATATTTCGAAAATATACTACCACTTGAGAAGGGAAATTTCAGAACGAATTCTTCAAGTACAGATTCGCGTTATTTGAAAATATCAAAAACCATTTTCCTGGCTCTTCAGATGGGGGTAACTGGATTCGAATATCGGTTTTCGTAATGATCATGTCTGATTGGCCGAAAGTTTTATAGGAACTCGTGATTTCCCAACTTGGTTATTCCGGTTGCTAGATTTCTTTTCCGTAATTACAAAAGGTTCAGTTGGTCCCTGAAAAACATGTTTTTAACGAAACAGGATTTTAAAAATGAAGAATCTTTTGATTTAGTCAGAAAAAAGACAACAATGGCCAATGACAACGTAGCAGCTATTGTATTTGGATATGCTTTGGCCGAAGTTACCACTTCAAATTGTATCGCTCTGGTGAGTGAAAATTTACCACTTTTTCAGCATACAAATGCCTTTCATATTTACGGAAGGAAAACCCAACAACTGAACTAACCAAGTTGACTTACGGGACATATTCAATATAAATTACATTGAAAGTATTGTCGTGTAATCAGGAGCTTCAACAAAACTTTCAGATAATCATATCCTTCATTCACTTTTATAAACTATCCCGGTTGGCCATGATTTAGGTCTATCAAGTTTTTTACTTAAAACTGAAGCAGGTTGGCACTCGTGAAATATCGGCAATGTCAGAATCATTCTCAGCGACGTTGCCAAATGCCAATTTCTGCTCTCAATCTCAACATAATAATCAGGCTTGAAATCTAAAAATGCCGAAGGTATTTTTGAACAAGCAGGGACAAAGTATCAGGAAGTGCTATGTAAAATTGAAATCTGCTTTTTCTGATGGTAACCCTGATAATTTGGAATCAATAATTTATCACAAGCTATCCCAAATTTTCATATTGGAGTATTTCAAGTTGTGCAATAAGGTATTCAAATGTCTTCTGTAGACTAATTTCTTGAGAATTCCGAAAAGTAGGGAATTCCATAGGTTTGTCTGTTCGTTTGGAAGTTTTACTGCAGGGTTATTCGAGAATTTTTTTTTTTTTTAATTAACTATCACAAATTAACGGACTACTCTATACATTATTTTTCGGTAAAATTTCGACACTCGATTCTTGATTTCCGTATAAGAAAATAGCATAACTGAATATTTCAATGCTAAAAAAGTTTCTTCAACATTCGCCAGGTCTTTGGAATTGTTGAATTCACATAATATTTTCTCAAATTCATTATTTTCCCAAAGTAAATTCACATTTTGAAAAATACGTAATTACTACGACCTCGATGTAGAGAGGACAACGTTGTGTATTTATCTGATAGGAAAATGCTATAACCTAACATTTTCAAAATATACACGGTGAAATATGTCAGAATGTCATGGCCAACCGTGATACTATATAAAAGTGAATGGAGTTTACATGATATTTACCAATAATATTTTGATATTTTGATCTAATTACTCAGTTAAAGGAACCGAGGTGAAGGATACGGATATTTAACATGAACCTCAACATGAATGATCCCAAAGGTAAACATTTTCAAAATTTTGGACTGAAGTACCCCACTTGAGAAGAACATATTTTTCTGATTAATAACCCTGATATGAAATGGAAAAAATCATTTGAAATATCATATCCAGGCATGAGATGATAATTTAAAAAAAATCGATCGCCGGATTCTCATTTTGGTGTTTCGTAGGAATGTTTCCTCTTGAAAACATTATATGCTATGAAACAAATTGGATTCCTCGTTGTTAAAAAGTAATGCAGCGAAACTATACAAAGAAAATAACAAAAAATAACTTTTACACAGTTAAAAGATAAAATCAGAAGCAGTTTTCTCTGGAAGATGGCGCAAACTTCTGAACAAAAAATTCTTTGTGAAATATATGAAACTGAAATATCAGCATGTTTAGAATTTAAAAGCAAAAATACCATACCTGTGTGATCTGGGGATTTCGGACTATTTTCCTCTTCTTTCAAAAGGCTCAATACTGCGCTCTTACTGGCGTCGTAGTTCTTTTCGTTTTTCTTGAAATTAACACTGAAAATTATAAAACAGCATGTAATTTCATACGCTGAAAATGTGACGTTATTGTTCTGTTTGCATTCAGAAACTTGCAACATTCTCGAATGTGTACAATTGAAAAAAAATATTACGAAAATTCATTAAATTATTCGGATTAAACTTGACGATGAAGTAGTTTTGTAGTTTCAATGGAACGATGCTCAGAATGTTTATGAGATCTCAATCTACAGTGTGATACTTCTCAATGGTGAGAGGTAAAATATAAAACAGTTTCCAAATTGTAAAGAAATTAAAAAAAAAATTAACAATCCCGTAGATTCTTAACATATAAAATACATGAATGAATTTGTGTCTAGAAATTAACATTAGGTTTGAAGTTATATTTCGAAGAATTGGACCTCTCTGAATAAATGTATTAAATTTTCGGACCCACACAGATAATAATGTTTTTCTCATGGAATAATAGGTCCTTGAATATTGGTACTATTGAAGGTGAATTGAGCAATATCGAGATTATTTCTGAGTAATTTGAAAATATGACGCGCAGAAATCAGGTTCAATTCAGATGAACAATTATGCACAATTGGAATGAATGGAATCCTTGTCTTCATTCGACTTAACAGCCAATAATTGCGACATATTCATTACGATTATTTCCTACGACTGACAGAATGAAAGGTTAAGGTTTTTAAATGTCTATAAATCAGTTCAAGCCGATATTGAATAAGATGTGAGGAGAAATCTACTACTTTCAGTTGTGAAGAAACCCGTTCATGATGAAAAAATTTTTGAGAAGCACTGACGTGAGGAACCTTTTACTTACTTCTTCACATTCGTTGCCAAAGTGGTCACCTATTTAGGCATTGATCCCGCCAAACGCAGCTTTACTTCCTGATGGAAAGATTTGACGATATATTTGTCCCATGGTCCTCACGCAATTCTGCCTGAATATTCAAGCTTCCATTTTTCGATCGAGTATACTCCATTCACTTTTATAAACTATCACGGTTGGCCATGATTTAGGTCTATCAAGTTTTTTTACTTAAAACTGACGCATGTTGGCACTCATGAAATATCGGCAATGTCAAAAAAATTCTCAGCGACGTTGCCAAATGCCAATGACAATTTCTACTCTCAATCTCAACATAATCATCACGCTAGGAAACTTAAAATGCCGAAGGTAGTTTTGAAGAAGCAGAGACAAACTATCAGGAAACTAGCAGGAAATTGAAATCTGCTTTTTATGCGCTTGTTCTGGGGAACAGCGCGTTATCATTTCGTCACGATATCTGTAATTTTCGAATTTTGAGCCGAAATTGGTATCAAACGCCTAGGTTGGACTCAGTGATGAAGAATCCGTGGCCGAAATTGATTCTGTCCGGCAGGCCGTGTGCGCTGTAACTTTCGAAAGAAAGAATCTAGAGTCTTGAAATTTTCAGGTTAGGTTAGGATCGTGAATATCTCGGTTGAGTTCGTTAATGGGCTAAATCGGTCGAATGGTTTTTGTACTGCAGCCATTTGAAATTTTGATTTTTCAATAACTCGAAAAATATTTATCTGATCGAAATAAAACTTGGTTGGAAGATGAACACTGTCAATAAGAAGAATTATCCACGGAAAAATTCGAAAAAAATTTTTTTTTTCTCAAATTTTTATATTTCATTGAAATTTCGCTAAAATTTCTACTAAAACATTTTCATGCTGGAGTATTTCAAGTTGTGCAACAAAGTAATATTTAAATGTCTTCTGTTGACTTATTTTGTGAGAATTTCGAAAAATAGGGAACTCCATAGGTTGGTCTGTTCATTTAGAAGTTTTACTGCAGGATTATTTTATTTTGGAAATTTTAGAATGCTTGAAATTTCGACATTGATAGGGTGTCGTTCTGCAGGCTTTGGTGACAATTTTTGGAATTTTTTTTTGAGGATGTACTTAATTTTTTTGAAATTTCGACGTTGATAGGGTGTCGATCTGCAGGCTTTGGTGACAATTTTTGGAATTTTTTTTTGAGGATGTACTTAATTTTTTTGTGGGAATGTGCAATGTTATATTTCTTTCAATTTTTCACACAATATCAGTTTTAATTTTCCTGGGAATTCTTGAACATAAAGACTTGGCAACATGGCGCATTCTCTCTATTTTTTTCAACTATATCACGATTTCTTCTTCGATTTGGTGTATTCTATGCAATTAATGATTTTTGATGTCTAAAGTATTTTCTCTTGAAATAAACATTATTATTATTATTATTATTATTATTATTATTTGCACCTAAAAAATATTTTGAAAAGAAGGAACTCTGGCCTCGAATAGTCACCGCGTTGTATTCGAGGTACTGTTTGTTCTTAAGACAACGACCAACGACTTTATATATACAGGGTTATCTACTATAAATTACCAAAAAAAAATAAACGCTTAGAACTAAAAGATCCGATACCACGTCTCTCTCTTTCTGTTCTATTTTCCTAGCATTCAAAATCAAAGCCTAATCGTATAAAATAATAGCATAACGTCGTGCGTGTCCAATGAATGGACCAACATTAGAAATGTAGAAATAGGACATTATATTGCTCTTGGCCTAAATCCAATTTTTCTCCGAATTATCGCTGCTATATAGTTCGGTCGTATTAGCATAACGATCGCGGGACCTCAGCAATCGTCTCGCTCAGAACCTACTGAGTTACGTAAGTCGGTCGTTGGTTGGACACGGAGATCACGTGACTGCGTTTAAGTCACATTCTATTCTCGTGGGATTATGCCAATGCTCCTGAAATAAACAATTTGGCAGGCCGGTGGGTATTTTCTGGAAAATTGTGCTTCAGATTCCACGATGGCGTGGCGTTCGGAGATACGAAAAAATATATTTTTTTTAACTGGAATACTCTGCATGTTTTTTATTTCTTTGAATGAGGGTCTTTCCTTCAAACGAAAATGCAGTTATTTTCATGAAAAACCTTTGGAACATCACATTTCAAACATATAACTTCAATATTATATTTTTAGAAAAATGTTTGACCACCTAAAAATGAAAAATAAAAATAGGGATTTGCATTTAAACGGATTTGACATGAGTGCACGATATGGCAACGTCGAATTCAGCTTTCTCGGAAAGAAAAGGACGTCAAATGTTTCACTTAGCTTAGGAAAACAGAGATAGCTATACTTCGATCTGGTTAGAGTAGATGACAACGACCAAGGAATAGGCTGAATAAGGCTGAAGAATATTACTGACAAATCGCAAACGGAAATTGTTTGGTTATATTGACAAAGAACACGTGTGTACCACAGAATAGGAATGAATATTTCGTTATTCTATAGCAGAAAAAGCTATTCTACTGAACAACGTTGTCACTTCGTGCATGCCTGGCAAATCCCAAACCCCAATATTGAAATCTGATTTTGAATACTTTCTCAAGGTGATTTGGGAAAATGATGAATCAAACCCATAATAATAATGTTCAAATTTGCATTTGCAGTAATAACTCAAATTCAGGAAACCCCCCCATTCCAACCCTCGTTAATCGTTATTATTGTCCTTGAAGAAAAATTCAATATAAAATTCGTTTGATTGAATTCCAATGAATTTTTATTTCATTATTTATTTTTACGCGCTTGTTCTAGGGAACAGCGCGTTATTATTTCGTTACGATGTCTGTAATTGTTGAATTTTGAACCGAAAATGGTCTCGAACGATTGGATTGAACTACCTGAAGTCAAAGTCAATTATGTCCGTCCGTATGTGCTCTAACTTTCGGAAGGAAGGACCTACGGTCCTGAAATTCTCAGGTTAAGTTTCGATTCTGAATATCTCGGTTGAGTTCGTCAATGGATAGAATCGGTTGGGTATTTTCGGAGTTATGCCCATTTGAAATTTTTAGGTTAATTCCTCGATATCTTATGAAGTGTCAACTCCATAAAATTGAAAGCTCGTGGACAGTTTTAGAATACCAACGCACAACTTAGCGCAAAATTTTGCGTGAACCCAGTTAATGTGAAATTTGAAAAAAATTTTATTCGAATTATTTTTTTTTGAATAAAAAATTTTTTTCTCTGAAAATATTGACTTGATTCAAATGGAGTTTGGCTCAAACGTTGAAGTCGGTATTTAACAACAGTGTTTCAAATTTCAATTCGATCCTATATAAACTTTCGGAGATATAAGGAAAAAAATGTGCCAAATTCTGTTCTTATTTGGAAATTCAACGTTATTTCCGCAATATCTCAAGAAGTACAATTTCTATCAAATTGAAACTTTGTAATCAGGTGGAGATTACCAACACGCAACTAGGTGCAAAATTTCGTGTGGATCTAATAGTTAGAATTTGAAAAAGCGCGTAAAAGCTCCTGACCTCACGTCAGTGCTTTTCTAGTTTTTTTTTTACTAACTAACCACACGATCCCAACAAAATTTTGCGTGCAGTATCACGTTGCTATTCTTCAACTAACTACCAAGTTTTGATACGATGACTTAAATAATTTCCAAGATATTGAGGGAATAATCTCAAAAATTCCAAACTCCGGAACAATTTTGCCGACATGGTTCATTGAGGAACAAATTTGTTCTATTGTCAAATTTATTTTTCTCAGGGTTGCCAAGACTTAACTGCACAAATAGCGGCGACTTGAAATCTTTCACTAATTTCGGGAAACCTTTAATTATGAAATAATGCACGTAATTTCCAATATGAACTAATGAATCATGATAACACCAAAATCCCTCCAGATAATTTCTGGACTTTAAAATCCCCATTATCCTAATTACTGCTTCTTTCAATATTCTTGAGTTATTTATCTCCTTACAAATGCGTTCAAATTAGCGTCGTCATTGATGACGTTAGTTATGCATTCTCTAAACGGGCCATGACGTCAATTGAGGATGTCATAAATATACTGCTTAGTATCTATTTGGAGACACTAATGAAATATTTAGCTGGGTGTTTGTAACTCGAGTTGTCAATGAATCACGTTACTGAAATATGTAACTTTGCATCCTTCGAAGGAATTTTAGCCGAAATTTTGTTACCTCAAAATTCGAGAAATAATTATAAATAATCTTCATTCACTTTTATAAACTATCCCGGTTGGACACGATTTAGGTCTATCAAGTTTTATCACTTAAAACTGACGCAGGTTGGCAATATCGGCAATGTCAAAATGATTCTCAGAGACGTTGCCAAATGCCAATGCCAATTTCTACTCTCAATCTCAACATAATCATCACTCTTGGAGACAAAAAATGCCGAAGGTAGTTTTGAAGGAGCAGAGACAAAGTATCAAGAAGTGTTATGTAGAATTGAAATCTGCTTTTTCTGATAGTAACCCTGATAGTTTGGAATCAACAATTTATCACAAGCTATCCAACATTTTCGACGTATGTGAGTGAAAACCCAGTGTATCGTCCACATAGATTCCCAAGAACTTTGTAAATTGAGTTAGTTCTTTTAAGGTGACACAGGTTTTGTAGTACAACTACATTTTAGTACTGGAGTACTTATTTCAAGTTGTGGTATTTAAATGTCTTCTGTAGACTTTTTTCTTGATAATTTTGAAAAGTGGGGAATTCCATAGGTTCTTCTGTTCGTTGAGAAGTTTTACTGCGGGGTTATTCCCGTAATTTAATTTTTTTTCGAATGAACTATCACAAAGTAACGGATTACTCTATCTATTATTTTTCAGTAAAATTTCCACATTCGATATTTGATTTCCGTACCAAGAAAATATCATAACTTCCAACCATGTTTATATACGTGAAATATTTCCAGTGTTAACAGGGAAAAAAAGTTCAGGTCTTTGGAATTATTGTATTCACATATTTTCTCAAATTCATTATTCTCTCAAAGTAAATTCACATTTTGAAAAAATACGTAATTACTACGACCTCTATGTAGAGATGACAATGTTGTGTAATTATCTGAAAGGAAAATGACCTAAAATTTTCAAAATATACACGGTGAAATGTGTCAGAATGTCATGGCCAACCGGGATAGTTCATAAAAGTGAATGGAGTTTATATAATCGATTTAATTTTTTTTAATATTTTTTATTTTGCAATCCCTCAAACATATTCTCCTCATGAATTTGTTCCTGTTATTTTTCAATCAAAAACTGGATTCCAATTCGATCAGATGTGTATTTTTGGAGAAGTTAAAGTCTAAATGGGTCTTTCTGCGGAATCATTTTGCGGATTCTACCCATCTATGAGTTCAACCTTCGAAATCAAGAGTGGAACCTACTCTAAAAATATTGAGTTTCTCTATGGTTTTTTTCGCCAGTTTGTGTTTACGATCGATATACTTTAACACAATAACTTTCGAAAGAAACGACTTAGAAACTCGATATTTGTAGATCACGCTTGGGATTCAATCAAGAAGGTTGAATTCGTGAATGGGCCACATCCACCCAATGAACCCACAGAAAGATCATTCAACAACCACTTAGTTTAATACACATTGGACAGACCTGCACAGAATCCAGTACTCAATAGAGAAATGACAGCTTGAAGATTCATGCAGAAATTACAGAATACAAATTATTGAAAAAAACAAAATCGAATCTCAAAATATGCCCAATGACAGATATACCCATGCAAAATTTTATTTTTTTGATATTTCGGAAGACATAGATCCGATAGAATTGAAATCTAGTACCTGAGAGATGATAGCTTGAAGATTCATTCAGAATTTTATGAGGACCACTTTGAATAAAGATTACCAAATCTGCGCTCGGTTTGGAATGGTCAATAAGTGAATAGGTGACCGCTTCGGTAATGCATTCAAACACTCGAGTAAAAGTTCCTGACCTTACGTTTTTAGAATCATACAGAGTGGAATGTGTCAAACTTCCATGGCCTTCTGAGAAGACTCAAGAAGAAGAAGGAATAATGAAAACATAAATTCATCAAAAATTGTATTCTTACCCTAAAGCCCCTGTTGATAAAACCTCTGTCTGTGCTGACAAAGTTTCTGCTATGCTCTCTTCAGAATATAATTTCATAGGACTGTTATACTGGTTGTTGACTACTTTTGGACCGCCATTTAGTGTCCCATTCGCCTGGTAAAAATGAAGTTTCATGTGAGAAAAATCGTTCAATAGGATTATCGTTTAGAATTCAAATGTATTGTTGTTAAGTAAACAATGATTCAAGTGAAAAATTCGAATATTATAAGAGCACACATTACCACTTGGTGTGGAATTACGACTAGGCAACACAGCCACATTCAAGTATCATTACCCCTCGTCGAAATCTCAAAGTCAGGCACCTTCATCGCGGTGTACATAGCCACGTGAAAGCTTATAATTCGGAGAAATTTCGACGTTTTTAGGAAAAAACGGGGTGTCATTCTACAGGCGTCAGTGAGTATTTTTTGGAATTTTTTTTTGTAATGTTCAGAGTCAAACTGTTGATAACGGCGAGACGACAAGAAGCACATAAGCACAAACTAAAGGGTTTCCCAATAAGAGGTGTTATTTTGATATTCAAAGAAAAATGTAATTTTTCAATATAAATGATCGGATGTTTATTTCATTATAAAGAAGAAGATATGGCGTTAATAGTGGAAAATAACATCAGGCAAATGACCACCACGACCACTCTTACAGGACCATATCCATTTAATGAAATTTTTCATAACCAAATCGCAAAGTGGCTGCCCTATGTCCTCGATTGCCTCACGAATTCCATCTTTGACGTCTTGAATCGACGCTGGGCTATTGGCGTAGACCTTCTCTTTCACGTGGCCTCAAAGGAAGAAGTCGCAAGGTGTTAAATCACAAGATCTGGGTGGCCAAATGTGATCACCTCTTCGAGAGATAACACGGTCCGGAAACTTTTCCCGCAAAAGATCAATGGTTCCGTTGCTTGTGTGGCACGTAGCGCCGTCTTGTTGAAAGTGAACGTATTCCAGATCAATACCATCCAATTCCGACCATAAAAAATCATCTCTCGATAGCGCAATCTATTCACCGTAACTGTTGCTCCAGCCTCCTTTTCGGAAAAGTAAGGTCCAATGACTCCGCCGGACCATAAACCGCACCAAACAGTCACACGTTGAGGATAAAGAGGCTTTTCAACAATAACTCTCGGGTTTTCCGAGCCCCAGATGCGACAATTTTCCTTGTTGACGAAGCCTCATCACTCAAGATGATTTCTCGATGGAATTCCGGATCCAATCAGCAAAGACACGACGTTGTTAATGATCCGCCGGCTTGAGTTCTTGTGTTAACTGAACTTTATAAGCCTTAAGACCCAAATCTTTATGCAAAATACGTTGTAATGACGTTCGTGGAATGCCTAATTCCATAGAACGACGAGGAATGGGCAAACCTGGGTTTTCTTCAACACTTTCGGCTACAGCAGCAGTATTCTCGGCTGTTCTTGAGCGACGTGCACAGGTTTTATTCTTCACATCACTAACTTGTGCCAACAGCTCGAATTTTTCCACCAATTTCTTTATTGCGGTCCGACAAGGTGCTTCACGACGACCCAAAAATTTTCAAGTTTTACGAACCGTCTCTGCCAAATTTTCACCATTTGTATAGTGAATTTTAATAACCTCAATGCGTTGTTGAAGCGTGTATCGTTCCATTTTTATTAATGGCGTAGTTTCTTCTTGTCAAATGTCAAAAAATGACAGCTTCAAAAGTGACATCTAGCGAAATAGCGGGCAATTCAAAATAACACCTCTTATTGGAAAACCCTTTGATATTGTTATATGGTTAACATACAAGGTGGGATTTTAAGTTTTACATTTATTTCAACTGTGGATTTCTTTCAACTGGTGGAAAAACAGCTGTTCCAATACACTTTGGGGTCATTACGGAGTCCACGTCTTTATTTCTATGCCTCCGTGTGACGTTTTTATGTGGCTTTTCATTGAGAAATGGAAGCAAATGCTAAGGTTCGACTTGAATCCAGGCCCCTTTTTAGCACATCGGATCAGCGAAAACAGTGCAGTTTTTCCATTAGAATTTTTTAACATTCAACTTTGATTATTCAGAAAACGGTGCTCTTCAAAAGAGATTATGAAGAGTTATTTCATTTTATGAATGATGGAAGACCTTTATAATGAGTTAATAAACTTTATATGCTCTCGTTTCGCTTATTTCCGATAGTTTTGTGAATAGTAGACTTCCTACACATTTTCATTTGATTCGGAATAAATATTTCGAAGCTACAGAAAAATGTTTTTCAATTTCAACAGATTGTAGGTGTTCAGCAAAGCCACATTAGGAAACAATATGAAAAAGAGTAAATGAAGAAATTGATTTGATGAGGACTATTTATGGTTGTTCATGATGAAAGGAACAAATTCATTTAAAAATTAGGTTTCTATTTCACGTTGAAATCCCCTGACGCGTCGATAAGTATATTTATTTGGACATTTTCCGCAATAAAAATTTTGTATACAGGGTGTCTCATTTGAGAGCTATGACTTTGTCATTATGTTTTTAAATGTAATACCCTGTATATTATTTCACTTTACAATTCTACGATTCTTATTACTTATCAGTTCGGAAGTAATTGAAAATGTGCAACGGGAAACATTGTATCGAATTCAGAAATAACTCGAAGTAAACGGACAACAAGTTGAATATCAATAATTAAATAGGAGTTATATTTGTGTGTTTTCATATCGTATCTTTCATTAGCCACTATCTTCGTTATATCTGGGAATCCATCGAGTTTAGGCATATGGTATGTTCACAAAAAGTAATAAGAATTTATCGCAGAATTGTAAAGTGAATTAATATACAGGGTATAACATTCAAAAAAAAGTATTGACAAAGTCATAGCTCCCAAATGAGACACCATGTATACGAAATTTTTATTGCAAAAACTACCTGAATAAATATAATAATCGACGTGTCGGAGGATTTTAACATGAAATAGAAACCTAATTATTGAATGAATTTGTTCCTTTCATCATGAAAGCACTGTATATCCACCCTAAATATTTGTACGAGAGCAATAAAAAGAAAATAATATCAAATGTAAAAAACAAAACTCTTAATTGAAAAAAACACGAAAATAACAAAACAAATCATATAAAATGAAAAATACAGAAAAAAATCCAGAAGCAAAGATTATAAGAAACAAAAAACAAACGAATTATTTTGAACTCACGAATGGTTTAGCGGAGACGTTATGGCCTGTTCCAATAGCACCGATATTCTCTGAAGGCTTGGCCGCCAAGGATGTCCTAGTCACTGGGCTGATGTTGTTTATCGTTGGAGTCGGTGTAGATAGGATTCCTGTAGGAACAACGGATGGTTTCCAAGTCGAACCACCTCTGTTGATGAATAATTATCGATTGAAAATAGATCCGGTACGTGGCAAGTAATCAAGGTTACTAATTTGACATTAAGAATCGGGTCATAGAAGTTTCTGGTGACCCAAAAACTGGTACCATCTACAGCATAAGCCAAGAATAAACAGTTTTGTTTTACAGTGCGTGTCAAAATTATTGAACAAATTCATTTTCTCAGAAGTAAAATATTTAGCAACTGAAACAGGTCAATTTTTGTTTCACTTTCACCAAATTTATATGCATTTTTGAAGGATTTTTTGTTGCACCCTGTGCCATCCCCATGAACCCTCTAAATTTGTTGAATAGGGAAAGTAGGTCATGTGGTACTTTTTTGGCAAGGTCTTTGTATCTTCTTTACAGGCGTGTAGAAATTTTCAAGAAAAAAATTTTTTTTTTTTTGAAAAATTGGTTAGTAAAAGAGGTTTCCAGTATAT
Source organism: Myrrha octodecimguttata (assembly GCA_958510865.1). Lineage (NCBI taxonomy): Eukaryota > Metazoa > Arthropoda > Insecta > Coleoptera > Coccinellidae > Myrrha > Myrrha octodecimguttata. The sequence goes on from OY294057.1 coordinate 77,944,157, forward strand.
GCACCTTGCCATGGCTCATTCACTCTGAGACGATGGTACGTGATGAAATTTGTCACCGAATGAAAGTCGACCATTACAGTTTTGTTCATGCACAACTTTCAACCCCTCTCAACCCCCTCACGTGAACAATTAGAATGTGTGAAACACTGCGCTTCAGTTATGATCTTAAGTAGGTATGTTATTAGTACGTTTCTACTGAAGTTGAGACTTTTCGATAAAAGATTTCAATTCAAAGAAAGATTTCTGACAACGCAACCACATCAATGTTATAAATTTGCCAAGCGCTTTGATTATTGTATTCAGAACGATGGTGGTCATTTTGAACATTTAATTTAACTTATCTTGTAATGCATAATGATTCTCCGGGTGGTACTTCAATGGCGAAATAAATTTCCAATGTCACCCCATTTTTTTCTCCATTAAAGGGTTCTTAGGGGTTGAGAGTTGTGCATGAATAAAACTGTAATGGTCGACATTCATTCGGTGACAATTTTCATCAGGTACCATCGTCTCAAAGTAAATGAGCTATGACAAAGTGCACATACTGAAAACCTGTTTGAACTAATTTATTTTTCGAAAAAAAAAATTTTTCTCGAAAATTTCTGCACGCCTATGAGAAACATACAAAGACCTTGCCAAAAAAGTACCACATGACCCACTTTCCCTATTCAGAAAATTTAGTGGGTTGATGGGGATGGCACAGGGTGCAACAAAAATCCTTCAAAAATGCATAAAATTTGGTAAAAGTGAAACAAAAATTTACCTGTTTCAGAATTTTGTTGCAAAATATTTTCCTTCTGAGAAAATGAATTTTTTCCATAATTTTGACGCGCACTGTATAAACGAAATTCTTGTTTTCCAATGAACTTTAATTTTTTCCTAATGCGAAAACTTTGTTCATACTAGTAGAAACTTTCAAACCTTACAAGACAATCTTGATATTATAAACTAACATGACACGAGGACGAATATCTGTCAATGAATCAACAAATATTCCATCTCAATCTGATCTGATCATCCATATCTGAAGCCTCTAAACTAAAGCCACAGTTATTGCAGATTCAAAGTTTCACCGATTGTCAGACTGACTCACCCTAGAAACGCAAGAGATTCTAGATACTCATAACTTTGTCATATTAGTTTATATTATTTAAAATGCTCTTCCAAAGATGTGATCAAGTAGATACTCACCTCTGAATGGTCATGTCGAATGAGTTACCAGCTCTCAAAAGAACATCTTGTGCATCTTTGTGCCTCAAATTGAAGACGTCTGTTTGGTTTACCCTAATAACTGAATCTCCCGCAATGAGTCCTGCCCTTTCAGCAGGTGATCCGACAATAACCTGGAAGAAAAAAGAAATGTTAAGTGACATTCATACATAATCTCTTTAATAATCATGTCATGTGTAGAGAAGCTATTTTCTAGAGAACTATTTCATCAAATCCATATTACATCGAAAAATTTTCAACATATCTGTAGTTAAACAAAAGGGTTCGAAAAAATACCCAGAAGAACATTATGGAAGCATCCATAGACAAGTGGACCTAATCTTAAAACGTTCTGATATTTACAGTTGTTCAAAGCTTAAATTAATGAAGAACTGAATTCGAGAAAAGCAAGTTTTTCCAAATGCACAAACAAAGAGGTCAACCATCCAGAAACCTTACGCCTTATGTGAACGCAATAACTTCCAACAGCAACAAAAAAAACTCTGTAGATATATCAATTTGAGATTTAATTTTCCCAATATTTCCGAGAGAACATATATAATATTCAGATCAATTTGAAATAAGATACTGATTTGAAACACTACGGTCTATCCGCCGATCGTGAACACAAAAACTTCCGAAAGGAACAACTTGGGAACTCGATATTTGACAATACGGTCCGTACCCATAACGAACGCCGAATTCGTGAATGGGTAAAATCCACCCATTGATTTAGCCAATATACCTGTTCATACTTTTATTTGCCCAATATTCCCAAAAATACAGATAAGATCAGATTGAAATTTGGCACCTGACTGAAAAATGCTAGCTTGAAGATTCAGATAGAATTTTGTGAGGATAATATGATCAGAAGAGCACAGGATATTGGATATTTGAAAAAATTTATTTGCAATTTTTTTTTTCAAAAAAGTTTGAATTTTTTTTTCGAATTGTTCTACTGGCGAAATTTCACAAAATAGTTGCTGACTAGCATTTTCAAGTTTCATCCCAACTCTATCAGTATTTTTCGAGTTATTCCGGAAAAAAACAACGATGCCGAGAAAAAAACACGAAATTTAACATATTTTTCCAAATATCTTCAAAACTTATCATATAATAGGAATGACATTCGGTACACCGCTGCGAAATATAGAGATTAAGGTTCTAGCAAAATAGTCTTTCAATATAACGAATAGTTCCCGAAAAAAATGTTTGAAAAAAATTTTGAAAGAAATTTTTTTCGAAATTTACTCTTAGTACGATTTCAACAAAATATCGCTTGAAGTTGCTCATTGGTATGTTCAAGTGCCTGCCATGTTTCAATGAAATCACGTTAGTAGTTTTTGATATATCAGTGAATTGACCTCAAAATTTAAAATTCTGAACCGTTTGTCCGATTTTACCCATTAGCGAATTTGTGCAACCTACTCTGAAAGTTTTGAGAATTTTCAGGAAAAAATTCGACAATAACAGACATTGTGAAGAAATGATAACGCGGTATTCCCCAGAATATGCGCGAAAAAACGCCCTAGCTTACTAGAACAAGCACGAAAAATTCAAAGTATTGAAAAAATCCTTTCATTCCATACTCATTTTTACGCGCTTGTTCTGGGGAACAGCGCGTTATCATTTCGTATTAAACCTTCTTAATTAAACTGAAAACCTACTCCACAAATATATTCCCTATGTTGATTCTTCCTAAAGTTAATGTGTTTACAGCCGGCCTAACCACTGATAGTGAACAAGATAACTACTAGGAATCTACTCAGTAGCTTGATAATTGTAGAGTGAGTTTGGAGTTCAATTACGAATGCCGAATTGGCGAATTAGTACAAACTATCGAATGATTCTGCAGATATATCCTTTCAAAATTTCAGTTTCCCGATATTTCCGAATATATAGATCGGATGGCCCTTCAATTAAAAATGCCACCTTGAAGTTTCAGCCAAATAGGGTCTACAGAACAATGAGCAAAAAAAAAATTGAAGAATCCTCCTGCATTTTGTTGAATGGAAGAGTTATTTTGCTCATTGTTCTGAAGGCCCATTTTGGCTGAGACTTCAAGGTGGCATTTTTCATTGAAGGGCGATTCGACCTATGTTTTTGGAAATATCGGGAAACTGAAATTTTTAAAGGGCATATCTGCGGAATCATTCCATAGTTTTTACTAATTTGCCAATAGACGACTTCGGCCCAAGTTGCCAACCCACAATTTTCTTCACAAATTTACTATTACTGGGGAACGGGAAAATATCCGTAAAAGATGCCTCGGCTCCTCAAACAAGATTATTCCTTCCAAATATAGGGTTTTGTTGAGATCATCTCTGATTGGCTGAAATTTAAGTTGGGATTCCTGATTTCACGTTTATAGTGTCAAATTTATATAGGATATGTTCCGCGAATCAACTTGGTTATTTCGGTTGCCGGTTTTCCATTCCGTAAATAAGAAATATTCGGTTGGTTCCTGAAAAATAGGTTAATTACGGAATTTGACTGATGAAAAAACGTTTTTTCTGTAACCAGAACGACATTCAATGTTCTATGGTAACATATCCATAGCACAGAACAATCTTTATTTACTTTATGATCCATAGAACATAGAAGAGACAACAATCAACAAAAGACTACCTCGGTAGACTAGAGGGTGGAAACATGTTCTAGGATGCTGAAGGTACCGGGTTCGAATCCCGGCGAGGTCATGGATGTTGTAAAGTGTATAGGTGGTGGTGATTTGGAAAGAATCTAAGAATAAATACTTGAAGATGTGTAGATGGACATAGTATCCCGGCACATATAAAGGAAAAAAAAAACAATCAACAATGGAAAAATTACTAGGTATGGTCTATGGATCATAAGGTGAATAAAGATTGTTCTATGCTATGGATATGTTACCATAAAACAAATAGTTGAGTTCCGATATTCCTGGCCAGTAGTGGCCAATATCAGTAATTTCGAAACGCTTTGCACTGATACGAACAGTTACCAAAGCAGTGCCAGTAAAATCAACTGTCAAAATTTACTGGCCAGTACTGTCCAGGAATGTCGGAACTCAACTATTGATTATCGTTCTGGTGCACAGATTTAATGTGTCTATGTTCTGGTGACAGAAAGATTGCTTTTTCATCAATCAAATTCCGTAATTAACTTTTCTTTTTCAGGGACCAACCTAATATTTCATATTTACAAATAACCAAGTTGATTTGCGGAACATATACTTCATAAACTTAACACTATTAATATGAAATCAGAAATCCCAACTTGAATTTCAGCCTAACAAAAACCTATATTTGGAAGGAATTATCTTGTTTGAGGAGCCGAGGAATCTTTAACGGATATTAATAATTAACGCGAGCCTTATTATGTCGAATTTGTCCTGAAATTCCCGTTCCCCAGTGATAGTAAATTTGTGAAGAAAATTGTGGGTTGGCAACTTGGGCCGAAGTCGTCTATTCGGCATTCGTAATTAAACTCCAACCTTACTCTACAATTATCAAGCTACTGAGTAGAATCTTCCGGAAGTTATTTTGTTCACTATCAGTGGTTAGGCACATTAACTTTAGGAAGAATCGACATAGGGAATATATTTGTAGAGTAGGTTTTCAGTTTAATTGAGAAGGTTGAATGCTTGAATGGGTTGAATTCGCCAATTATTCTTAAGATAGTGATACCCTTTGAAAATTTTGGATCGAATTGCAATCTAGTACTTGATCGAAAATTATAGCTTGAGGTGCATGCAGAATTTCGTGAGGACCATATGAAAAAAATTCGCTTTTAGCAGGGTTAATACTTGTATAGATGAGCGCTTTGGCAACGAAACAAGCGCGTAAAAGCTCCTGACCTCACGTCTGTGCTTTTCCGTTTTTTCCGTACATAAGACTACTTAGAACCATTTTCAGAAGATGGAAAACAAATGAAAAAGTAAAATAAATCAATGGAAAACATGCATACCACGCTTCCTTAACCTCAAGGCATCCTAACAACAACAATAATTGTTGAAAATCACGAAGTATAACAGATTCCCATCTCCAAATCAATTAAACCGAACATCCACACCAATAAAAAACAATAATCAGCTAATCACTTCATATCAGAGGTCTGCTAATTTTTATTTCAATTAATGAACTGGCTTTGTTTATATTTCCGCTGGGAAAATATGTTGCATTTAATGCAATTTAATTATGCTGAATATGAATCCTCTTGAAGGTCAATACGGATATTTTGAATTGATCGAACTCGTATCTCAATCGTTTTTATTTTGTTCACGGACAATTAAACACTGAATTGTGGTCTGTGGAGACCATTTTCAAGGTATTTTTCGTGGAACAGGAAGGTAAACATCGCGAATCTTGAACTTTGGAATTCCAATGGCCCGATGAGAAAATCGGTCTGTAATTCTATATCCGTGGAATTTTAGGGGTCCATTATCTTCGAAATTCCCAAGTGTATAGACAGTTGAGAGTCGATTTTTACGCGCTTGTTCTATGGAACAGCGCGTTTTCATTTCGTCATGATGTTTTGAATTTTGAGCAGAAATTGGTCTCAAACGACTATGTTGGACTCACTGATGAAGAATCCGTGGTCAAATTTAATTCTGTCCGTCCGGCCGTGTGTGCTGTAACCACAGATCAATCAGAAAAAAATTTTTCAGAATTTTTGTCAAAAAATTTTTTTTTCGGAAACTTTCATTTACATTCGAGAAAATGCCTGGAATAACTTGAACCTCATGTTTCATAGCAGTGTACCAAATTCCAATTCGATAGGGTTATTATTTTCGGAGATATTGAGAAAAAAGTTGTAAAATTTCGAGGTTTTTTCTCGATATCGTTGTTTTTTTCGGAATAACTCGAACAATGCTGATTCAATTATAATGGAAATTGATTACTAGTTTGAAAATGCAGATCGTCAACTTTGTGCGAAATTTCGTGACGATCGTGTCATCAGAACAATTTCAAAATAATTTTTTTTTTAAATCTTCAATATTCTGTGATCTTATTATTGTCATTTGAATTTGTATAGACCTTACTATACTTACTGGATTTTAATTCGATATAATCTGTAGTTTTGGAAATATTGGGAAAATGAAATTTTGAATGGGAATATCTGCGGAATCATTGGGTGGATTTCACCCATTCACGAATTCGTCTTTCTTCGTCTTTCCTAATCAAGGTTCAAACCTACTAAACAAACAAACAAACAAATATCGAATCTCTATAGCCTTTTCTTTGGAAACTGTTTGTGTTTACGACTGGCCTAACGGCCGACCGTAAACACAATAACTTCCGAAAGAAACAACTTAGAAACTCGATCTCTGTTGAGTAGTTTTGAAATTAATGAAGAAGGTCGAATTCGTGAATGGGTAAAATCCGCCTAATGATTCCGCAGATATACCCATTCAAAATTTTATTTTCCCAATATCTGCAAAATTACAAATTAGATTGAATTGAAATGCAATAATTCGTCAAAAAAAACCTAGAAACGTACTGACCTGGAGTCCTTCAACTTCAGATTTCCGATAATAAATATTGGATCGATTTGAAATTTGAAACACTGTTGTCAATTCGAGGTTATGTGCCGGGTTCATTGTAATCTGATTAATAGTCTGAGAAAGAAAAATATTTTGAATTGATCGAACTCGAATCCATCTATCTACTTTGTTTACGGACAATTAAACACTGATATGTGGCCTGTAGAGACCATTTTCGAGGTATTTTCCGTGAAACTGGAAGGTTAACATCGCGAATCTTGAACTTTGGAATTCCAATGGCCCGGTGAGAAAATTGGTCCATAATTCTATATCTATGTAATTTTGGGAGGTCCATTATTCTCAAAAATCTAACTTGAACAGGAGGAAGTAACAAGTCAAATTTATCGTTCGAGAATAACTCAATGTCGAATTAATTTTCTATCGATGAGAATACTTTATACGAAGGTTGATTACTTCAGAATTCGAAATATTTCTTCTCTACGAGTTGGTAATATACATGGTGATTATTATATTATTCCGGACACTGCGGCTAGAATGTTAACACACTCAGTATATCTCCAGTAAAAATCAGCTTCAATAATTGCATTGAAGATAATTGGTTTGTACACATCATCAAGAATTTATTTTTGGCTGATTCTTCCTTGAATTTAACCAGAGGGAAGTCGATCAACAATTTCTATGTGATATCAAAAAGTATTTCTCACAATCAGGTCGATTCTGTTTGCGTATAGCTATTCTAGTCATATTGCTATCTTTCTAATTTATAGCAATATGGCCATGATGTTACGAATTTTGTTCAGAATGTTATAGCAATGTTTGTTATGAATTTCGTCATAGCAATATTGCTATCATGGACATGGACATAATCGTTGATTTTAGAGCTGACAACACTGTATTTTGTGACTTCAGAGCTACAAGGAAGAAGAAAATAAACCTACTTTTTACGTTTTTTTATGATTTCTCATACATAACCTCTAATTACGGCTTTCATTATTTATTCATGTGAACGTCGACATAAAAAAATTTTAGGAAACAAAAAGAGTCAATTTGTCTAATAACCAATTTCCTGGATACCAATCGAATATTGGTCACCAAAAATCAAATGCAGAATTTTATTCGGGCGTTAATGAATCGAAATTCGATGAACTTTTTTGTTGGCACCTTGAAGGGATTGCTGTTGTCAAGATGATCAGAACAATCATCTCAGCTGTTGTCTACTTTGCCTGTATTTTTTTGGTCTGAAATGAAATAGTCTAGAGAACCTTGAACACATTTCCATTAGCATATACTTTTTTTATTCATGTAAACGTAAACTTCGACTTATTCAAAAATGTTACGAAACAGAAAAACCAATTCAAGTCAAACTAACCAATTTTCTGGATACCAATAGAATATAAAGGGATTTCCAATAAGACGTGTTATTTTGAATAGCCCGCTATTTCGGTAGATGTCACTTTCGAAGCTGTCATTTTCGACATTTGACAAGTGGAAACAAGGCCATTAATAAAAATGGAACGATACACGCTTCAAACGCATTGAAATTATTTAAATTCACTATAAAAATCGTGAAAATTTGTCAGACACGGTTCGTAAAACTCGAACATTTTTGGGTCGTCATGAAGCACTTTGTCGGATCGCAATAAAGAAATTGGTGGAAAAATTCGAGCTGTTGGGACAAGTTAGTGATGTGAAGAATAAAACCCGTGCACGTCGCTCAAGAACAGCCGAGAATATTACTGCTGTAGCCGAAAGTGTCGAAGAAAACCCAGGTTTGCCCATTCCTCGTCGTTCTTTGGAATAAGGCATTCCACGAACGTCATTACACCGTATTTTGCATAAAGATTTGGGTCTTAAGGCCTTAAAAAGTTCAGTTAACACAAGAACTCAAGCCGGCCGATCATCAACAACGTCGTGTCTTTGCTGATTGGGTCGTTGAAATGCATGAAAATCATCCGGAATTCCACCGAAAAATCATCTTGAGTGATGAGGCCCATTTCCACCTCGGTGGCTTCGTTAACAAGCAAAATTGTCGCATCTGGGGCTCGGAAAACCCGAGAGTTATTGTTGAAAAGCCTCTTTATCCTCAACGTGTGACTGTTTTGTGCGGTTTATGGCCCGGCGGAGTCATTGGACCTTACTTTTTCGAAAATGAGACTGGAGCAACAGTAACGGTGAATGGATTGCGCTATTGAGAGATGATTAATAATTTTTTTTGGCCGGAATTGGATGGTATTGATCTGGACAACGTTCACTTTCAACGAGACGGCGCTACGTGCCACACAAGCAACGAAACCATTAATCTTTTGCGGGAAAAGTTCCCGGACCGTGTTATCTCTCGAAGAGGTAATCACAATTGGCCACCGAGATCTTGTGATTTAATACCTTACAATTTCTTCCTTTGGGGCCACGTGAAAGAGAAGGTCTACGCCAATAGCCCAGCGTCGATTCAAGACCTCAAAGATGGAATTCGTGAGGCTATCGAGGACATAGGGCAGCCACTTTGCGATTTGGTTATGGAAATTTTCATTAAAAGGATATTGTCCTGTAAGCGTGGTCATTTGCCTGATGTTATTTTCCACTATTAACGGCATAGCTTCTTCTTTATAATGAAAAAACATCCGACCATCCATATTGAAAAATGGCATTTTTCTTTGAATATAAAAATAACACCTCTTATTGGAAAACCCTTTAGGTATCCAGAATTCCAATGATGGCTGTTAGAACATTAGAATAATCATCTCTTCTGTTGGTTATACTATGCTGATATTTAAGTCTAAGAATTTTCCTTGAAATTAAATATTCTAGAGAAAGTTGAACAAATTTCTATTAGCACATACTTCCGTATTTTCAATATTTTCGAATTCTTGGAAGGAATAATACTCAAACAAATGGATCTCTGTAAGATTCCCTTTTAACCTATCTTGTTATCAAGCATAGTAAGTACTATTTTGAGGTAGCTAACATAGCAAAATTGCAAGATTCTTGTTGAAGTGACAGATCGTATTGCTCAGAATCGTTGATCAGAATACCAATTATTCCAATCTTGTTATTATAGCAATATCTTTTTCCTAGCAATATTGCTTTTTGCAAACATAATCGACCTAATTATCAAATATAACGCGCCCGCGTATGACGTCACAACATGGAGGACGAAATTGATTTAACTTCGCATCCCCTCTATTTACGTATCCTGAACGAAGCATGCTGAATTTTCATAAATGGTTGACTGCTTGGGCTTCTTATGTCAGTGCCTTTCTAGAATTATCTATGCATTTTTGTGCTCAAAATGTCATAAATTTGACAAATCTATCATGCCAGATATTCAAACCAGCAAACATGAATCTCACAAATTTCAGAACAATACTCAGACTTTGCGAGGAATACCAGCTGAAAGAAAATATTTTAACCCCCTCGGAATACCTCGCAGAAAATGCTAGTAACGAAGAAGAAACCGTACAATTCAATTTCCTGAACCTACAACGACACGAAAAAATCCTTCAAGAAATCGTGGAGCATTTCATAAAATACAACGCAATCACGATCAGGTTGAACATCTTACGTTTCAAAGTACTATTCTACATCATAATTTTCGCTTTCGATCCTGAAAATAAAAGCGGAATCGAAAGAATATTCATTGTATCAAAAAAAATCACACATGTTGAAAAAGTACTACTCTACTATTCCGATGAAGGAAACCAAATTCTCACAGCTAGAACAGCCTGTAAATATTTCGAAAACGAATATGTACTCAACAATATTGTCCACCCTATCTTGAACAACAAGGTATATTTCGAGGAAATGTTCTACCTAATTGTAGAGCACGAGAATAATCTTCATAGGAAGGAAGCAACAATTCCTATTGAACTGAATGTATCCAAGAAGGCAATGAAATATCCTGCTGCTCCATTGAACACACCAGCAGAAATAGAACCATTTCACAGCAGTCCTATTCCCAAAACAACTTATCGCCCTGATCTGATAGTTCAAAGGAATCTATCGAAGGAATACAGGAAAAATCAAAAGAGAGCTCTTGAACTACTTGAAAAAGCAAAAAATCTACCAGACTATACAAAAAACCTCAAACCAAAAGAACCTGAGCCCAAACAAACGATTGAACAATTTAAAAGGCCTAAAAGAATACAAATAAAAGAAGATATACCTATAAAAGCCAACTTAACTACAATAATAAGAGAAGCTGCACTTTACGCCAAAGAAAAAGAATCTTGTATAAAAGAAATCAACGAAATATTAAAAGGAGGAGTTGACACAGAACTTGTGAAGACTTTAGAAAGACAAATACGAGACGAAGAAGAACAAAAACAGATTGAAGAAATTGAACGTAAAAGACTTAAATGTTTGTTGAGTCATGAAGAAGCAGTTATTGCCAAGTGCCAAGTGAAAGCTAATAATAAGTTGAAGTACTATGAAATGCTTAAAGAAAGTGAAGAATTGAAGAAGCAGTTGTTTGAATGGAAAGAAAAAAAACGAGAAGAATACAAGATGAAAATCGAGAAGGCACAAGAATCGAATAAAAACGCTAAAGAATCTGAAAGAAAGATGGTAGAAGACAAACAGAGCAATGCAAGGTTGCTGCAATGGGAATCGAAAATGTTGCTTGATAAAGCCATGGAAGAAAAAGAAAAAGAACTGGCTAGAAAGATTCATATAATTCAAGAAATCAAAGCAATGCATCAAGCAAGAAGAGCAGATACTTCGAAGGAATTCGATAAGACAGAATGTAACAATCTTGGTCTTTTATGTGAGATGTCTATAGCAGAACTGGAAGAAAGACTCAACATGATGAAGATTGAAGCACAGAAAAAACTGGATGAAAAACGTAGAGAAATTTCAAAAAAGAAAGAGGAGAAAATAAAAATGATTCAAGATGCGAAAGAATTCATTGAACAACATCGATCGGTTAGAGTGAAGACAAAAAAGTCGGAAGTGAAGGTTTCGAAAGAGAGTGAGGACATACAAATTTTGAGGAAGAAAATTGAGGAAGCGAAACGTATAAGGGAAGCATGTTCTGTGTGTCCTTGTAGACCTTGTCCAATTATTATTGCACATTCAAATAAATGAATTAAATAAAAATTCCAAAGGGAAAACTGATGCGAGGTCAGGAGCTTTTAGACGCTAGTTGAAATTCTAACAATTAGATCAACACGCAATTTTGCACCTAGTTGCGTGTTGATAATCTCCACCTGATAACGAAGTTTCAATCTGATTCCATTTGTACTTCTTGAGATATTACGGAAATAACCTTAAACTTCCAAATAACAACGAAATTTGGCACATTTTTTTCCTTATATCTCCGAAAGTAAATATCAGATCGGATTGAAATTTGAAACATTGTTGTTAAATACTCACTCTAAGGTTTGTGCCAAATTCCATTGAAATCTAATCAATATTTCCAGAGAAAAAAAAATTTCATCAAAAATTATAAAAGCTTTCGAATACTTTTTTAATTTTCTAATAACTGGATCCACACGAAATTTTTTAATCCGATAGATTCACGAGATATCGAGGAATTAACCTCAAAATTTCAAATGGGCTCAACTCCGAAAGTATTCAACCGATTCAACCCATTAACGAACTCAACCGAGATATTTGGATCCCAAACCTAATCTGACAATTTCAAGTCGCTAAGTCTTTTCCCTCAACAGTTAGAGCACATAAGGACGACGGCCGGATGGACGGACGAGCAGATTTGAAGGTGACCATGAATTTTTCTTCAAATAACTATAAGATAAGATTGGGTTGAACTCAACCCAATCTTTCAAGACCATTTTCGGTCCGAAATTCGAAAATTATAATGAAATGATAATGCGCTGTTCCCTAGAACAAGCGCTTAAAAACCCATAAAAGTGCGTGCATGTTCAAATTCGTTGCCAAACCGATCATCTCCTATCATCTCCATGGAACATGCGCTTTTCATATTGACACACTGTACAAACGAAGGATCAAAGACATTGGAAAAGGAGTATTCTTGAACTCCATTCTGCACATAGCCACACAAATGTCACAGACATTCCGAGAATAATTTTTGTCCAAAATCTATATGACTTTCACTTGAACAAATAAGATAAAATTCAACAGGTTCTTATCTATTTTGTCTGATACGTTAAGTTTTGAATCGATTAATGAATTATATTTGTCTGTTCCTGTTTATCTCGCATGGAATGATAAAAATATTCGGTCGATAATGGCAAAAGTGCATTAAATCAGGTAGATGACTGATGGTCATGTTTGCTGCATACAATCAATATGACGTATCATGATAAATGATTGATAAAAGGAGAAAAGCACCGACGTGAAGTCAGCAGCTTCTATGCGCTTATTCACATTGCGAAATAGCGACTTGAAAATTTCAATGAAATTTAAATGAAATATGAAAATTAAAAAAAAAAGTTTTTTCGAATTTTTCCATAGATAATTCTTCCTCTTCTAACCAAGTTTCATTTCGATCAGATTAATATTTTTCGAGATATTGAAAAATCAAAATTTCAAATGGCCGTAATACAAAAACCATACGGCAGATTTGGCCCATTAACGAACCTAACCGAGATGTACAGGGTTCAAAACAAACCCGAAAATTTCAAGACACGTAGGCCGGATATAATTTAATTTGACCAAGAATTCTACATCAGTTAGTCGAAACCTTTTCCGGCTGGACTTCGATTATTACAGGCATTTGGGCTGAATGACATAGCGCTGATTCCCAGAACAAGCGCCTAAAAATGTAGACTTTGAAGTGCTAGTTTGACATTGTTCATATGGCCTTAACTGAGCCAAATACCAATGCTGGGTTCATCAGAATCAATAAATTCTTTGTTAAAGTAGAGTGGAAATGACGAAGAATCTTAATATACTCCATTCACTTTTATAAAGTATCCCGGTTTGCCATGACATCCTGAAAGATTTCACCGTTTATATTTTGAAAATGTTAGGTTATAGTCACTTTCCTGTCAGATAACAACACAACGTTGTCCTCTCTACAAAGAGGTCGTAGTAATTACTTATTTTTCAAAATGTGAATCTACATTTGGATAGTAATGAATGTGGGAAAATATTATGCGAATTCAATAATTCCAAAGACCTGGCGAATGTTGAAGAAACTTTTTTCTCTGTTAATACTGGAAATATTTTACGTATATAAACATTTTTGAAAGATTCAGTAATGCTTTTTTCTTGTACGGAAATCAAGAATCGAATGTTTTGGAATTTTACTGAAAAATGATGGAAAGTGTAGTCCGTTACTTCGAATTCTAAGTCCATTTACAAAGTGATACATACACTGGATTGGGATCAACATATTTCTAATGTGGTATGCAGTTTAGCTTCAGGTTATCTTTGGGTGTAATGACAAGATATCTGGATAAATTCTCCATGAAAACTACCTATTATGGAGTATTCGAGTCGAAAGCAAGATATGGAATTGTGTTATGGACACACTTTGAAGTAAACTCAAATATTCAATTCCCAGAAAAAAGCAATTCCTAAAATAATTGAAAAAATAGCATTGAATGAGATATTGTATAATTCATGTTATTTTCGTCCATAAAATTTCAATGTTCTGCCAACATGGGATATACCAAGTTCATTTTCAATGTACTACTTCCTATCGAAATAATTCCACGAACTAAATAACTTTTGAAATTATTCATTAAGAAATTCGTTCAATTCAAACATGACTACCTACTTAATTGAGTCTCAATATAATACAATCAAAGCGAAATGTTAATTTATTAGTTTATTATGGCTGGAGCCGAATTGTTATTTGTTATTGAAAGAGAGTAGAAATTGGCAACGTCGCGTCGAATTATTTTGACATTGTCGATATTTCAGGAGCACCACCCTGCCTAGGTTTCAGTTACAAAAACATGATAGGCCTAAATCATGGCCAACCGGGATACTTTATAAAAGTGAATAGAGTATACGTATATCTCATTGTCCAAACTATTCGTTCCAGTATGAATAAAGACGAAGAAATCCTCAAAATGTATGCGTTATTCTGATAATATTGGTGATGGATCATAGAATTTATTCAGCGTGGGTAGGCTCATTTGTTTTATGACGTCTCGGTTGATCCTTGCCAAAAGCTGAACAGTTTCATGCCAATTCTTTATTTATTGTTGAGGAGTCTTTCGTCGACCTCATCAATATATATTTTCTGGAGATGTTCTTGTTCTCTAGGAATTAAAACTTGAAAGAAAAAATCTCCGAGTGAAATCAAGTGGAAACTGACAGCAGCAGATGAAAATTCATAGCACTTATTTTCGAACTATGCTAACTTTATTGAACAAAAATACTGACGTATTGGCGTCTGAATTTAAGACCGCAGCGCCACGGTGGCCAGTTTCAGAACCTTAGAGATACAGACATAGATTTTGTTTTGATAGTCGATTTTGTACTGTTTGTTAGTGTTTGGTTTGATAATTTTTGAATTCACGATTTATTCAAAGACTTTTTAGACTTTTAAAGTTGACGAGAGTATTACTGGGAGTACATATTCCATTCTTATAAAGTAGATATGTATCATTCTTCATTCTTATTGAATGTAGCAACTCTAAAATTAAGGGGATATCTCCAAGGTTAGACAGGTTTAATATTATTAATTTTCAGATCCAAATGGCAAGATTGACTTTGGTGGATTTCTCAGGCTGTCTTGAAAGTTGAAAAACAGATAGTATTTTAGATCATACTTTTTGGAATAATAGACAAATACTTATAACTATAGTATTTTTATAGCGAAAGACTAAATACTCAATATATTGTGAATAAAATGAACACATTCACATAAAACTGATGCTACTTGTATCGTAAGTCATTATGGATTGACAAATAAATTTTCCAACACTCATATGATTGGTCTCGAAAAAGCTGTAATGAATAAGCCTTGTACAACTTTGCTTCCATCGGAAGAAGCACTTTGAGGGAAGAGTATTCATCACCAGATATTTCCTTGTTGAGACTCTTTTTTTTTCAATAGTCAGTTCTATCACTGAAACATTCACGTTGTTCCTTAATGATCAATTCACCAGGCAGATTTCTGGAAGGCATAGAATTCTTCTTAAGTAAATTTCTCTGCTTGGATTAGGGGCCTGGAAAAAAATTGTCTTCATCAATGTGATCTAATATTTCATGAGCAATTCGTGCGTACCTCTATAAAAATTATCATCATCATGTTTATACCTGTAGCTTAACAGAATAAACTATATTATTATTATTATTATTATTATTATCGGTAAAAGGCAGGTAATAAGACTCTCATAAATCTTGTTTTTTGGTTTTCAACGATTCTTCAACACTTTCAGGTCCGACTTGTTAAAGGAAGTTTCTTTTACCCTAACTCGAAATTTTTCACCAGGCTGTGGAAATCTATGGAAAGGGACATTTGAGTTTGCTTTTCCTCAGTAGAAGCACTTGTAAAATCACACAAACGCCAAGGAAAATGCATAAACTTTCTGATTTTCTTAACATTTCTTTTAACTTGTCAAAGATAATGTCTGTACCTCGGGTTACTCGGATAGCCACCAGAGGGAGTATCGCTTATCTTCATTCGCCAATAGTCAGGATTTTTTACGCGCATGTTCAAATTCGCCTACAAAGCGTTCAACTCTTCACCCATTTCTTCCACAATATTACTAAATTTGTTGATGCATTCTTCAGTAATTTTCTTCACGTCAGAATAATAAATGAGAAAAGAGCCAGTGAAGAAGGTCAAGTGTAGGTCAATTGTCTCAATTTTGAACACTCATCGATTAATTCTGAATTAGTGTATTTCTTCAGTCTTGTGACATTAAAAACCTAGAAAACCTCTGGCAATGCTTTTCTATATTTTTTTTTCATAAAGAACTGCATGTTATCTGTATTTTTGGAAATATTGGTAAAATACAAATTTGGAGTGGAATCATCAGGCGGATTTTACCCATTCACGAATTCGACATTCGTAATTGAGCAGATATACCCAATCAAAATTCATTTTCCCAATATTTTCGGAAATGCAGATTAGATCGACTTAAAATCCATTAATTTATCGAAACATTACTGTTCGAAGGGACATAGAGAGTTTCATCAGGATATTATGATCAGAAGATCACAGAATATTGAATATTTCGAAAAAAAAAATTGAAATGTTTTTTCATATTGTTCTAATGCACCATCCTCACGAAAATTTGCACAAAGTTGTCCATCGGCATTTTCAAACTAGCTGCCGACTTGCATCAAGACGAAAGTTGACATATATCTTCTTCCAATATCTTCGGGTATTATGATCGTGTCGAACTGTAATTTGGTACACTGCTGTGAAATATAAAGCTCAAGGTACGACCAAAATTTTTTCCGAATGTAATGAACACTTTCCGAGAAAAAAATTTTTTCGAAAAGATTTTTTTTTCAAAATTTTTCTCGAAATTTACTCATGGTACCATCCCAACAGAATTTGGCAGAAAGTTGCAAGTCATTATGATCCAAATAAGTGAAAAATTTCAACTCAATCGCTTCGCAGTAGTTCTCGACATATCAGGGAAATAACCTTAGAACTTCAAATAGCTAAACTCCGAAATTGTTCGACCGATTTTGCCCATTTAGGAACTTAACTTTCACATTTTGGAATGCAACAAACCCTGAAATTTTCAAGTCATTAGATTCCTCCGTAAGTCCGTAATCGATCTTGACACCGGATTCAGTGAGTCCAACCGACTCGTTTGAGACCATTTTCGGCTCAAAATTCGAAATTTACAGACATTTGGACGAAAAATGTGTGGAATTAAAAATTTCTAGGTTATACTTATACAGTGCTCATCAAGATTATGGATTTTTGTTGCACCCTGTAACATCCCCATCAACCCTCTAAAATTTTTGAATAGGGAAAGTAGGCCATGTGGTACTTTTTTGCAAGGTCTTCGTATCTTCTTTACATTTCTTAAAATTTTTAGTTAGTTCAAAGAGGTTTTCAGTATGAGCACTTTGTCATGGCTCATTTTCTTGGAGACGATGGTACTTGATGAAATTTGTTACCGAATGAACGTCGACCATTACAGTTTTGTTCATGCACAACTTTCAACCCCTTTCAATCCCCTCACGTGAAAAAAATTTTTTTCTCCATTAAAGGGTTCGTAGGAGTTGAAAGTTTTGCATGAACAAAAGTGTAATGGTCGACGTTCATTCGGTGACAAATTTCATCCATTGTCTCAAAGTAAATGAGCCATGATAATGTGCACATACTGAAATCTTCTTTGAAGAATCTAATTTTTCAAAAAAAAAAATTTTTTCTTGAGAATATCTGCACGCCTGTAAAGAAGATGCAAAAACCTATATATGATAGGTCTAATCAATTCCATAACCGAGATACAGGGTGGTTCATGTTTTCACTGATAATTTCAATTTCTCATAACTTTTGAACCACCCAGTATATTTGGTTGATATTTGGAACATATGTTCAAATTTCACAGGTCGATCTATTCATATTTGAATTACCAAAAACTTCCAGGTCCGTATCTGAAAAATATTGGAGTTCTTGTAAGCTGAGATTCAACACCCTGTATATTGAAATTTTGGAATTTGATTGAGATATTCGAAAAGAGCAGAAAATTTTCAATGGGGTTCTGTAGATTCCATCGTCCCGCACGTTGTTTTGCTCATAGAAAAATTCAGGGAAAGATTCAATTGAATATTTAAATTCCAATAAATTCTGAGAAAATTAGTTCATTGTGATTGAATTGAGAAATTTTTTTTTGAAATGATTCAATATTTGTATTTTTTTAGTGCTATAACTTCTGAATGTGTCCCTACCATATCAAGGATGTCTTTTTCGATGTCAAGGTGTCGCCTTTCTTGTGTGTTATTCACTTTCGATGTAGGAAACCGGCCATTTTGCGAACATAATTGAAAGCTGTAGATAAAGTTCTATGATATGGTAATCATTTTTTGAGGAATCTTGATTGATATTCTGTACAGCTGCTCTACGATTCCTGTCACAATAACCATACACGAAAAAAATACCAGCATATTCTTGATTCGAAAATGTATGAGGCCTTATGATGATATGGATTTTATATGAAACTAACACAGACAAATAATACCTTGAACCGCAGTCTACTCGAAAAATCCCCTTTGGGATACAATACAACTAAATTTCTCACAATTCAATTTTCATTTTTTTTTTGGAATTCTATCAGAATATCGGAAAATACAAATATTCAATCATTTCAAGAAAAAAATTTCTCAATTTAATTACAATGTACTAATTTGCAACTAATTTATTGGAATTCAAATATTCAATTGAATCTTTCCCTGAAGTTTTCTATGAGAAAATAACTTACGGGACGATGGAATCTACTGAAGCCCATTGAAAATTTTCTGCTCTTTTCGAATATCTCATTCAAATCCCAAAATTTCAATATACAGGGTGTTTAATCCGAGTTTGCAAGAACTCCAATATTTTTCAGATACGGACCTGGAATTTTTTGGGAATTTGAATATAAATCAATCGACCTGTGAAAGTTAATCATACGTTTCAAATATCAACCGAATATTTCCCAATTTAATTACAATGAACTCATTTCCTAAGAATTTATTGGAATTCAAATATTCAATTGAATCTTTCCCTTAAGTTTTCTATGAAAAAAAAAACGTGCGGGAAGATGGAATCTACTGAACCCCATTGAAAATTTTCTGCTCTTCTCGAATATCTGACTCAAATCCCAAAATTTGAATATACAGAGTGTTGAATCTCAGCTTGCAAGAACTCCAATATTTTTCAGATAATTTTTTGGTGATTCAAATATGAATCGATCGACTTGCAAAACTTGTTCGAATGTTCCAAATATCAACCGAATATACTGGGTGGTTCAAAAGTTATGAGAAATTGAAATTATCAGTGAAAACATGAACCACCCTGTATCTCGGTTATGGAATTGATTAGACCTATCGTATATAAGTTCTTTGGACTCGCCTAGGGTAGCTCTAGCTCAGGTTACCGTATGTTCGTTTACCAATAAAACACCCTGTATAATATAATTTTGACGCGCACTGTATATTTTATTTCTATGATGAAGGTATTAAAATTTTAGTTATATTTTAGAACCAGAACTAAAGTTGCATCTCAGGTGAACTTTCCATGCCTACTTCGATGTCAATAAATCTTGAATGGAGTAGGAGTATAAGTTTATTCAACCTGTCCCGAAAACAGAATACGAAAAATTGAATCAATTAATTTCAAGGACGAACAGCACACCGACCGTTGCATCGTGAACCTAACAAAGTAGCCAACCACTTTCGTTTTCAATATTCTGAAATAAGAAATAAGGCTATCATCGTCCTTGTGTACTGGAGAACCGTCCGAAGATGCTTCTGCAGGTGGCTCAACAACCGGAATTATGCGACGACGCCATCTGCCCAAGGATAATAACTTGCACAAATAGGCTTTCTTACTTGTCTTTTTCTTTCAAATCGTCCGCCGTATAAACTGGAACTGGGTGTATGCTAGAAATTGGAATACAAGAATGTGGAAAAATTTCATTTGCCTGCCTGATCGTCTTTGTTGGTACTGTACAAATTACATCGGGAGTTGGGGAGTTTTTAAAGTCACAGACAGATCAGGGTGTGTACCGGTAACATTTCACAACGCAGTTTTGTTGGCGTTTGTGTGATTTTACAAGTTTTCCTACTGAGAAAAAGCAAACTCAATGTCCCTTCTCATAGATTTCCATAGCCCGGTGAAAAATTTCGAGTTGAGGTGAAAGAAACTTCCTTCAATAATTCGGGCCTGAAAGTGTTGAAGAATCGATAAAAACCTTGGCAACTTTGTAACTCAAAATTGGCAAATCAACAAACAAGATTTATGAGAGTCTGTTGCCTGCATTTTACTGATGATGTTAATTTTAATAGAGGTAAGCACGAATTGCTCACGAAATATTAGAACACATTCATGAAGACAATTGTTTTCCAGGCCCATAATCCAAGCAGAGAAAGTTACTTAAGAGGAATGCTATGCCTTCCAGAAATCTGCCTGTTTAACTGATCATTAAGAAACAACGTAAATGTTTTAGTTATAGAACTGACCGATTGAAAAAAAAAAGTCTCAACAATTAAATATCTGGTGATGAATACTCTTCGCTCAAAGTGCTTCTGCCGATTAAATCAAAGTTGTACAAGGCATATTTATTACAGCTTTTTCAAGACCAATCATATGAGTGTTGGGAGAATTTATTGGTCAATCCATAATGAATAAGGCTTACGGTACAAGTAGTACTAGTTTTATGTGACTGTATTAATTTTATTCACAATATATTGTGTAAATTTCCCCTATAGAAATAGTAAAGTTATGAGTATTTGTCTTTTATTCCAAGAAGTATGTTTTAGAATACTATCTGTTTTTTAACTTCTTGAGCAGTAGATCTGAGGGGGTATTTGATCAATAATCAAGTTGGATAGGTAAAAAGGTTGAAAGTATATTAGATTCGCAAAAAACATGCAATATAATATCACATGCATCTTCCTCAACACTTCTAGCCTCTGCGCCTTCAAGATACTCCAAATAATTTGAAATTAATCTTGCCTATTAGAGTTGAAATGAATTGATGCTAAAATACTTCTAACAGTAATTGTAGCATTGCTACTCTGAATAAGAATAGATGATACATAACTCATTCATAAAATTGAAATATGTATACACGGAATCACTTCTGTTAAATGAAAAAATCTTAGAACAAATTGTAAAATCCAATTTAAATCAATCAAATAAACAAGCAAACACTTGGAAACCTAGCTCCTATCCCTTTACCTAAGGTTTCTTAAACTGGCCACCGTAGCGCTGCAATCTTAAATTCAGACGCCAATAGAACAATTTATATTTACCTGATAATGCATACACCATAGTTTGTAATTTTTTCATTGTTGATTGTTACCTCTTTTATGTTCGATGGATCATAAAGGAAATAAAGATTGTTCTATGCTATGGATATGTTACCATAGAATAATGACTATCATCTTTTCATCAATCAAATTCCGTAATTGACCTTTTTTTCAGGAACCAACCGAATATTTCATACTTAAGGAACGGAAAATCGGCAACCGAAATAACAAATAAGTTGATTTGCGGAACATATCCGATGTAAACTTGACACAATTGACAAGAGATCAGGAATCCCAACTTAATTTCCAGCCAATCAGAGATAATCTCAACAAAAACTGATATTTGGAAAGAATTATCTGATTTGAGGAGTCGAGGCACTGTTCACGGATATTTTTTAATATATCGACCATCATCATCAATTTGTTCTGAAATTTTCCTTCCCAGTGATAGTAAATTTGACGAATTTGTGAGTTGGCAACTTGGACGGAAGTCGTCTATTGAGAATATTCGAAATCTTTGAACTAAATTTTTGTTGGTTGGATTACATAGAGAATCGAATGAATTGAATTCGATGTTGTTAGGTCATGATATTCGATATTATTTGTATTATCCAAATTTAACGTTTGATATACCGGACAATGTACTGCTCATTCTCAAAAAAATTTATCATAAATCAGGTAACCAAGACATGTCACAATTCCTATCGACGAATATCGATTCGACAGAAATTGTTGCACGACTTGAAATGAACAATTAATTTCGACTTCAAAGTAGCATTTGACAAAAAATATTGTCCAGTAGCTTGAACCGGCAACATCGTATTTACAATTCTCTATGTATACCTACTGCCCATAGAGACATGATAATTTGGATTCACTGGTTTTCGTTGACATCAATATGACGTGTAGTTTTCAAATAACAATGTGCTCCGATTCAATCGATACGATAGATATTTTGTTTATATAAAACAACTTTTCTTCAAGATGAATTAATGATGTTCCTGTAATATAAATGGTTGAAGGTATTTATCAGTCAACTGTCTTACCTCTTCTCTGGTGACTCTTACAAGGCACAAAAAATTAACTGTTTCAGTAATGCAAATGATCCAAACTAGGATCGAAAAGTGGACTTTCTGTAGATGATCGTTTTGATTAGCCAGTCGTGAAGCTACTATTTATTTTATTGATTATTATGATTTGTAGGTAGAAGCACAACTCCATATGAAACTACGTGAGGATCTTATCGTTTGAAAATTTCATGCAAAATTAATATTCTTCATTATAAAACGGGCTAAATCGAAAATAGTTCATCGGAGTGCCCTAAGGTTCCTTGAATTTCAAGTTTTCCAAACTGAACCACCCTATATGAACTTTTTTCCTCACAAATGCACATTATCATCTGCTTAGATTTACCAAACGATCGATCGCTCAAGAATGAATAGACGACTTCGGGAATTTCAGGACCAATTCGACATGATAAGGTTTACGTTATTTATAAATATCCGTGAAAGATGCCTCGGCTCCTCAAACAAGATAATTTCTTCCAAATATAGGTTTTTTTTAGGCTGAAATTTAAGTTGGGATTACTGATTTCATGTCAATAGTGTCAAGTTTATAAAGGATATGTTCCGCAAATCAACTTGGCAATTTCGGTTGCCGGTTTTCCGTTCTGTAAATATGAAATATTCAGTTGGCTCCTGAAAAAAAGGTTAATTACGGAATTTGATAGATGAAGAAGCAATCTTCCTGAACATAGATTAAGTATATGCACCAGAACGACAATCGATGTTTTATGGTAACATATCCATAGCATAGAACAATCTTTATTTACCTTATATGATCCATAGACCATACCTAGTAATTTTTCCATTGTTGATTGTTGTCTCTTCTAAATTCTATGGATCATAAAGTAAATGAAGATTGTTCTATGCTATGGATATGTTATCATAGAACATTGACTGTCGTTCTGGTAACAGAAAGAACGTTTTTTCATCAATCGAATTTCGTAATTAACCTTTTTTTCGGGAACCAACCGAATATCTCATATTTACGGAATGGAAAACCGGCAACCGAAATAACCAAGGTGATTTGCGGAACATATCCTAAATAAACTTGACACTATTAACATGGAATCAGGAATCCCAACTTAAATTTCAGCCAATCAGAGATGATCTTAAAAAAAAACCTTTTTTTGGAAGGAATTATTTTGTTTGAGGAGTCGAGGCATCTTTCACGGATATTCATTGATAACGTGAACCTTATCATGTCGAATTTGTCCTTAAATTCCCGTTCCCCAGTAATAGTAAATTTGTGAATAAAGTTGTGGGTTGGCAACTTGGGCCGAAGACGTCTATTGAGTTCAAATCACGAACACAGATGAGCTACATAGTAATAAAGACATGCATGGATTTACCACGAATGTTCAATTAACACAGAATCGATCGAGAGCATCGATCCGAAAAAGAAGAAACTGCACTTTTCTATGCAACTCCTCCAATTAAATTTTTACGATCTACAAAGTACATCGACGCCATGTAGGTAATCACTTTGTATGGAAGAACGTCCATGTGTTTACTATTCAGGCTATTCAAGTTCAGCAATAAATGGACTTAATTGCAAGTAATGAACCTCGCGCTCCAATTGATAAGACATTTTTTCAACCGACCTTAGAAATGCATTACGATGTACTACTTGTGATTCAGTCATTATGTCATCTTTGAAGGCAGTTTTTAAAAGCATGGAAATATATAAATATGGTTGTTTTTAGATTTGCATATCGGTAATACAGGGACGTGGAATGAACTTCCGAATGTGGGTAATTAGGAGTTAATATGAAGAAAAAGAGTGTCAAGGATTTGACGACTAAAATTTATTCTGTGTTCCTCTTTGTAACTGTCAATTTCTATTTTATAGATTTTACGCGCTTGTTCTAGGGAACAGCGCATTATCACGCATTTCGTCACGATGTCTGTAATTTTCTGATTTAGCCGAAAATGGTCTTACACTGTTGGGTTGAACAGACCGTCCGCCGTATGTGCTCTATAAATTTCGAAGGCGAAGACTGAGCAACTTGAAATTGTCAGATTAGGTTTGGAATCCAAATATCTCAGTTGAGTTCGTTAATGAGTAGAATGGGTTTGATTGTCTCGGAGTTTGGCCCGTTTGAAATCTTGAGGTTAGTGGTGGTCTTGCCTTTAAACGAAAATGCAGTAATTTTCATGGTCAGCCTAACGGCCGACCGCGTAAACACAATAACTTCCGAAAGAAACAACTTAGAAACTCGATATTTGTAGAGAAGGTTTGGACCTTGATTACGAAGGCCGAATTCGTGAATGGGTAAAATCCACCCAATGATTCCGTAGATATACCCAATCAAAATTTTATTTTTCCAATATTTCCAAAATTACAGATCAGATCGAATTGAAATCCAGTACTTCATCGAAAAATAACAGTTCGAAGTTTCATACTGAATTTAATGAGAATGATATGATAAGAAAATCATAGACATTTTTTTTTTCAAATTGTTCTAATGACACGATTATCACGAAATTTCGCACGAAGTTGTCTTTCAGCATCTCAAAACTAGCTGTGAAGTTTTATCAGGACTAAATCAGTATTTCTCGAATTATACCGAAAAAATCAACGATATCGAGAAGAAAACCTCGAAATTTGACTTATTTTTTCCCGATATCTCCAAAACTTATGATCGTATCGAACTGAAATTTGGTACACTGTTGTGAAATATGAAGCTCAAAGTATGAGTGGAATTTGTTCCTGGATATGATGAATGGTTTCCGAAAAAAAAAAACCTAACTGCCAAGTTTGAATCCAATCGCTCAAGTAGTTTGTGAAATAAAAAATAAATAACTTCAAAACTTCAAGTGCCGACCGAATTGGCCCATTAACGAAACTTAACCGCGGCATTCTGATGCGCAACCTATCCTGAAAGTTTCAAGTTGCTAGCTTGCTTCTGTCGACAGTTATCGTGTCTACGTCCGGACGGCCGGCCGGCCGGACAGAATCGATTTTGACACCGGATTCGTCATCATTGAGTCCAATCTAGTCGTTTGAGACCATTTTCGGCTTAATCATCGAAAATTACAGACATTTGGACAAAACGATAGCACGCTGTTCCCCTAGAACATGCGCGCAATAAGTGTGAATGAATATTTGATGATAGTGTAGAGAATTCAACCGGGATCGGATATTTATTTTTGGAAAAAGTGGTGATAAAATAAGTATCTTTATTATATTTCCAATACCTCAAGATTAAGATGAACCTTATTGTAAAATGTCGATGCGCAAATATGTGCAAAATTACGTGATGATCGTGTCATAACAAAAAAAAAGTTTTTTCGAATATTTTAGATTTTAAGAGCTACTGATTCTATCTTATTGAGACTTGGATATTAGTTGAAGAGTATTAACGTAAAAAATTGCAAAATGTCATGCAAATAGTAAAATTAGAAAAATAATGGTAAGGAGTTTTTCAAAAATTTATATTTCAGGAAATAATGATCTGATTGAATTCAAACTTGGTGGTAAGTTGTTAAATGCCCACGCATCAACTTGGGCTGAATTTCTTGAGAATTGTATCATTAGGAAAATCAATTGAAATTTTTCCTCAATATACAGTGCTTTTATGATGAAAGTAACAAATTCATTTAAAAATTAGGTTTCTATTTCATGTTAAAATCCTCGGACACGTCGATTAGTATATTTATTTGGACTTTTTTCGCAATAGAAATTTCGTATGAAGGGGGTCTCATTTGAGAGCTATGGCTTCATCATTACTTTTTTTCAAATGTAATACCCTGTATATTATTTCACTGTACAATTTTACGATAAATTCTTATTACTCATCAGTCCAGAAGTAATTGAAAATGTGCAACGGGAAGCATTGTATCGAATTCAGAAATGCCTCGAAGTAAACGGACAACAGATTGAACATCAATAATTAAATAGGAATTACATTTGTGTGTTTTCATATCCTATTTTTCATTATACAATATCTCCGTTATATCTGGGAATCCATCGAGTTAAGGCATATGGTATGTTCCCAAAAAGTAATAAGAATTTATCGTAGAATTGTAAAGCGAAATAATACACAGGGTAATACATTTAAAAAAAATAATGACAAAGTCATAGCTCTCAAATGAGACCTCCTGTATACAAAATTTTTATTGCAAAAAATGCCCAAATAAATATAATAATCGGCGTGTCCGAGGTTTTTAACATGAAATAGAAACCTAATTTTTAAACGAATTTGTTCCTTTCATCATGAAAGCACTGTATGTATTCTGATAGTGTGCTTTCGCGAAGCTGCTATACAGAAATTAATGGGTTATAATTAATTCGTTAAAAAACCATACTCTGAAAATGTCGATCTCCAAGTAATTTTTTTCAGAATGTATAGCGTTCACAGTCAGCAGATGCAAAATTTATAAAGAAAAGTGACGAAAAATTTTTCGAAAATAAGTTTTTTTTGGAAAATTTATTTTTATTTTTCCACTGTAACTTTCCTCAAGATTGAGGCGTTGACGATGTGCGAAATGAAAATTCAATATGAGAATATGTGAAATAATTTGAATGAGCTAGCACGTGAAATTCCATACTCCGAATTCGATATCTAGATGACTCAAATCGACACATAATACGAACAAACATTAAGCAATTTTACAAGCACTTCTACCAGAGTAAACGTTGTCTCTTCCATCGAATTCAGTTCGATTCCCTAAAAGGAAATCTCGACGATGAGTCACATCCTCTCCGGGGAGTAAATAGAGGCGACAATGAACCTACGATAAAAAGAAATATCTTCCACTCGGTAAATATTACAATATTCTGCAACAGTTGAAGAAACTTTCAAGTCTTCAAATATAATTTTTCAATCGAAATTTCTTCAGAATCAGGTTTTTTGTGCCCATGTTCTAGGGAAAAATATGTTATCTTTCTAATCAAATGTCTTTAATTGTGGAGTTTGGAGTCGAAAATGGTTTCAAAAAACTAGCTTGGACTGACTGATAGATAGATAGATAGATGCTTTATTGATTCCAAACAACTACAATAAAAATTTCAAAAAGCACTGCCGTGAAGGCAGCAACTTTTGCGCGCATGTTCAATGTAGATGACCGCTTCAGCAACGAATTTGAACGTGCGCGCGTACCAAATTTCAGTTCGATACGATCATAAGTTCTGGAGATATCGGGAAAAAATATGTCAAATTTCGAGGTTTTCTTCTCGATATCGTTGATTTTTTCGGTATTACTCGAGAAATACTGATTCAGTCCTGATTAAACTTCACAGCTAGTTTTAAGATGCTAAAAGACAACTTTATGCAAAATTTCGTGATAATCGTGTTATTAGAACAATTTGAAAAAAAAAATTTATATGATTTTCTCATCATATCATCCTCATTAAATTCTGTATGAAACTTCGAACTGTTATTTTCGATGAAGTACTGGATTTCAATTCGATCTGGTCTGTATTTTTGGAAATATTGGAAAAATAAAATTTTGATTGGGTATATCTACGGAATCATTGGGTGGATTTTACCCATTCACGAATTCGGCCTTCGTAATTAAGGTCCAAACCTTCTCTACAAATATCGAGTTTCTAAGTTGTTTCTTTCGGAAGTTATTGTGTTTACGGTCAGCCTAACGGCCGACTGCGTAAACACAATAACTTCCGAAAGAAACAACTTAGAAACTCGATATTTGTAGAGAAGGTTTGGACCTTAATTACGAAGGCCGAATTCGTGAATGGGTAAAATCCACCCAATGATTCCGTAGATATACCCAATCAAAATTTTATTTTTCCAATATTTCCAAAAATACAGACCAGATCGAATTGAAATCCAGTACTTCATCGAAAATAACAGTTCGAAGTTTCATACAGAATTTAATGAGGATGATATGATGAAAAAATCATATAAATTTTTTTTTTCAAATTGTTCTAATAACCCGATTATCACGAAATTTTGCACAAAGTTGTCTTTCAGCATCTTAAAACTAGCTGTGAAGTTTAATCAGGACTGAATCAGTATTTCTCGAGTAATACCAAAAAAATCAACGATATCGAGAAGAAAACCTCGAAATTTGACATATTTTTTCCCGATATCTCCAAAACTTATGATCGTATCGAGCTGAAATTTAGTACACTGCTGTGAAATTAGAAGGTCAAAGTGTGAGTATAATTTTTTTTGGATATGATGAATGGTTTCCGAAAAAAAAATTTTTTTGTAAAAAAATTTCGAAAAAAATTTTTTTTTTAATTTATTGACAATATGATCTTGACGAAATTTGGCTCAAAGTTGCGCGTCGCTATACTCCACCAAACTGCCAAGTTTGAATCCAATCGCTCAAGTAGTTTCTGAAATAAAAAATAAATAACTTTAAAACTTCAAATGCCTATAACTCCGAAACTATTCGACCGATTTAGCCCATTAACGATCTCAACCGCGGCATTCTGATGCGCAGTCTATCCTTGAAGTTTCAAGTTGCTAGCTTGCTTCTGTCGACAGTTATCGTGTCTACGGCCGGCCGGACAAAATCAATTTTGACACCGGATTCGTCATCAGTGAGTCCAACCTAGTCGATTGAGACCATTTTCGGCTCAATCATCGAAAATTACAGACATTTGGACAAAACGATAGCACGCTGTTCCCCTAGAACATGCGCGCAAAAATGGAACAAGTCAAAACAAACAACAAAAAACATTAAATTTGTACAGGTCTGCTTTTACAGAAGTCTCTGAACTCAGCAAGATTGTATGGTTCACAATTAATAATAAAAGCATTAAGGGATTTCTCAAATTTCCTCAAACATAAAATGTTCTTGAAGGAGGAAGGAAGGATATTAAAAAGATTTACTGCCATACATTTCACAGATCTTTCTCTCAGTCTGATGTCGAATTCAATGTCAAAAATCTGGAAAAACACTGACGTGAGGTCAGGTGCTTTTATGCGTTTGTTCAAATTCTAACTATTTGATCAACACGAAATTTTCCATCTCTACTCCATTCACTTTTATGAACTATCCCTGTTGGCCATGATTTAGGTCTGTTAAGTTTCTTTGCTTAAAACTGACGCAGGTTGGCACTCGTGAAATATCGGCAATGTCAAAATAATTCTCAGAGACGTTGCCAAATGCCAATTTCTACTCTCACTCTCGAAATAATCATCACGCTTGGAAACTAAAAACGCAGAAGGTAGTTTTGAAGAAGCAGAGACAAAGTATCAGGAAGTGCTATGTAGAATTGAAATCTGCTAAATTGGAATCAATAATTTATCACAAGCTATTCGACATTTTCGACGTATGTAAGTGAAAACCCATAGTGTATCGTTAACATAGATTCCCAAGGACTTTGTAAATAGACGACTTCGGCCCAAGTTGCCAACTCGCAATTTCCTTCACAAATTTACTATCACTGGGGAACGGGAATTTCAGAACAAATTCGACTCGATAAGGTTCGCGTTATTTAAAAGTACCCGTAAAATGCATCGGCTCCTCATACAAGATAATTCCTTCCAAATATAGGGTTTTCTTAAGATCATCTCTGGTAAGCTGAAAATTAAGTTGGGATTCCTGATTTCTTGTCAATGGTGTCAAATTTATTTAGGATATTTTCCGCAAATCAACTTGGTTATTTCGGTTGCCGGTTTTTCATTCCATAAATATGAAATATTCATTTTGTTCCTGAAAAAAAGTTAAATTACGGAATTTGATTCATGAAAAAACGTTCTTTCTGTCACCAGAACGACAGTCAATGTTTTATGGTAACATATCCATAGCATAGAACAATCTCTATTTATTTTATGATTCATAGAACATAGAAGAGACAACAATCAACAATAAAAAAATTACTAGGTATGGTCTATGGATCATAAGGTGAATAAAGATTGTTCTATGCTATGGATATGTTACCATAAAACATTGATTGTCGTTCTGGTGCATAGACTTAATATGTCTATGTTCTGGTGACAGAAAAATTGCTTTTTCATCAATCAAATTCCGTAATTAACCTTTTTTTTCAGGAACCAACCGAATATTTCATATTTACTGAACAGAAAACCGGCAACCGAAATAACCAAGTTGATTTGCGGAACATGTCCTTTATAAACTTGACACTATTAACATGAAATCAGAAATCCCAACTTAAATTTCAGCCTAAAAAAAACCCATGTTTGGAAGGAAATATCTTGTTTGAGGGGCCGGGGCATCTTTCACGGATATTTATGAATAACGCGAACCTTATCATGTCGAATTTGTCCTGAAATTCCTGTTCCCCAGTGATAGTAAATTTGTGAAGAAAATTGTGGGTTGGCAACTTGGGCCGAAGTGGTCTATTGAGTTAGTTCTTTCAAGGTGACACATGTTTTGAAGTACTACTACATTTTCATACAGGAGTATTTCAAGTTGTGCAACGAGGTATTTAAATGTCTTCGGTAGGCTCATTTCTTGAGAATTCCGAAAAATATGGAATTCCACAGGTTTGTCTGTTCATTTAGAAGTTTTACTTCAGGATTATTCGAGTACTTTTTTTTTCGAATGAACTATCAAAAAGTAACGGACTACTCTATCCATTATTTTTCAGTAAATTCTTGAGTCTTGATTTCCATACAAGAAAATAGCATAACTGAATCTTCGAACCATGTTTATATGCGTGAAATATTTCCAGTTTTATCAGAGAAAGAATTTTCTTCAACATTCGCCAGCTCTTTGGAATTATTGAATTCATATAATATTTTCTCAAATTCATTTTCTCAATGTAGATTCACATTTTGAAAAATATGTAATTACTACGACTTCTATGTAGAGAGGACAACGTTATATAGATATCTGCCAGGAAAATGGCTATAACCTAACATTTTCAAAATATACACAGTGAAATGTGTCAGAATGTCATAGCCAACCGGATTATCTAATCATATTATCATATAGTCCTCACGAAATTCACTTGCACGCTATCATGTTACAATTGAATAATGGATTCCAATTCGACCGAATCCATATTTTTCAAGATATTGGAAAAATATATCTGCAGAATCATTGAGTGGACTTTACCTATTAACAGAAATCACTATGTTTACCTTCGGCCTATCGGACGACAGATTGGCGGATTTCACCAAATAACCCCAATGTTGAAGAAAGAAATTTGCAAGTTTTTGATCCATGAATTTGTTTTTGTTGTCGATAGACGAAATTTTTTATGGAAATATTCCATCCGATCAAACCAAGAAACTGTAATCATATGAGTATCTGAACAATAGAAACTTCGAGAGCTAATTGATACAGGAAGTTTAAAATACTTGGGTTCTATTCAGAATGAAAATAGCCATGTTTACAATCTGATTCATGTCAGTCGAAGATTGGGTTGTTTTTAAGGAGTCATAATAGAACGAAATTTCCAGGAATTCATTTGCGTTGATATAATGGATCGTTGTTGAATTTCGGTTGGTGTAGGTTGATGTCAACATCTGCTAAGCTTAAGCCGGGTCCAGATGAGTGTAATGCGAACAGCAAATGCAATAATACACAGTTTTTGTGCTACAGCCCTTTGGAATTTTGATTTTTCAATAACACGAAAAATATTTATCTGATCGAAATGAAACTTGGTTGGAAGATGAACAGTGTCAATAAGGAGAATTATCCATGGAAAAATTCTAAAAAAAAAAATTTTTTTCTTGAAATTTTTTATATTTCATTGAAATTTCACTGAAATTTCCAAGTCACCATTTCCCAATGTTAACAAGCGTCTGAAAGCTGGTCAAACGTATATAGCCGTATAGATGACATTGGGAAAGTCATTTTTGTCTTATGACATATGCCCCGTTTTCGAAGCATAAGCGAGATACAGGGTGTTTAATGTCAACTTTGAGAAATATTCTGATAACTGTGGTGAGTTAAACATAACGGTTTTTGATCACATCTAGGTATTTTTTGGTGGTAAATTCAATTATGGTGTAGAATTCTGAAAAAAATATCTCAAAATGGCCTACAAAGTTGTAATTTTTCGTTCTCGATTGCCAAATTGAATAGCATTATTTCAATGTACTCAATTTTCTAAGATTCCAAAATTGTTGAAATCTTTCGAAGTTGAACAAACCTTCATTCTGAACACTGGTGTGATAAAAAAACGAAAAAATATCCATTGGTTTTCATTTTATAACCTTCCAAAAATTCCGCTCGGGCTACTTGAATAATTTTTATTCAGGAAACTGGTGGCCCTACGAAGGACAAAATTATGCTAATGGGCCTCCAGAATGACCTGGATAGAAATATTAATTTATCAAAAAAAAAATTTCGAAAAATTCGATGGGAATCGAACTTGCTTCACTTACGGACAATAGGGTCGCGTTACCACTCGAGTATAAATTGGATTTGTTCTGATTATAATAATGTCTATTACCAAGCAACGGTAGTTGATCAAAATTGACCCTGGGATCCGAATGTGGAGAGAGTTCGATTCCCACCAAAGTTTTTCAGAAAATATTTTTTCTCTTGATACATTCATATTTCTATATATTTTTTCACGGAAAATCTTAGAAAATTGAGTACATTGAAATAATACTATACAATTTGGCAATCGAAAACGAAAGTTCCAACTTTGTAGGTTTTCCGCCATTTCTATACCACAATTGAATTTACCACCAAAAAATACTAAGATGTGACGAAAAATCGTTATTTATCAGAATATGGCTCAAAGTTGACATTAAACACTCTGTATCTCGCTTATGCTTCTAAAACGGGGTATATGTCTTGAGGCAAAAATGACTTTCCCAATGTCATCTATACGGCTATATACAGGGTGTCTACTTTAAAAAGTCCAAAAGTTCAAGGCGAGATTCCACATGTGATTTTTAACGAAACATGTCAAATAACACATGGTTGAAATATTGACAGTAATTCTTCAGTTCAACATTTTGTGATTTTACGGAATATATCTCTATAACACAAGAATTTTTTTGTGTCCAAAAAATTCCTTACGGCGGGCGTGGTAATTAGATAAACATAAAGATTCTCAATAATATTTTTCCAATAGGATTATCGATGAAAAATTAATAATTATGAACATGTTTTCTCTTCAGCAAAAACTATCCCATTCAGTGATCTTTCGAATGACATATCAACTTTTGTACTGGCTGTTTCTTTTCAGCCTCAATAACATGGCTAACATGATAACAACGATAAATAAGAAATGATTAAAACCTGATATTTTTCCATTTTGAAGCTCTTAATGATTGAATCAGTTGTTTTTTCTGATTGAATATTGGAGTTACTCTCAAAAAAAATCAAGTTTGAATAATTTCTCATTTTTCGTTGATATCATGTTAGCCATGAGACTGAAACGAAGCAGCTAGTACAAAAGTTGATATGTCATTCGAAAGATCACTAAATGGGGTAGTTTTTGCTGAAGAGAAAACTTGTTCATAATTATTCATTTTTCATCGATAAACCTATTGGAAAAATATGATTGATAATTTTCAACTACGAACCTTTTTTTTTGACAAAAACATATTCTTGTGTTATAGCCAATTTCATACTATTTTGATTTGTGATCAAATTTGATGAGGCTAGGAGGGTAACTGGAGTGTGATTGATTATACAGGGTGATTCTGGAGGGGACCGTCAGATTTTGGGATAAGTTTACACTAGTCAAGACAGTCTCGGAACACTGTTTGGTTTATGGTTGGGGGTCTCTGTTGAGAATATACAGGGTGATTTGTCCGATTCGACCGATTTTACTTTTATTGATAACTTTGGTATGGCTTATTCGATTTCAATGAAATTTTCAGCGTAGTACAAAAGTGTTGAACACATTCATTGATTTCCATTTTTTTTTCAAAATAAGTGGTTGTTATTGTGATAAATCCAGATGAATTGTGCTTTTGAAAAACACCCTGTACATAGCGTTTCCTAAACTACGCTATCCGTTTACGATTGTACTATAATAAGTCATTATTTGAGAGTTTCTAATTTTTTTAGCACACTTCTAGTTTTCTGAGAAAATTTTTTCAAAAAATGATAATGTCGAAATTTCGCTCCAATCGATTCTACTTTCATTGATAACTTTGGTATGGCTCATCCAATTTTAATGAAATTTGCAGTGTAGAACAATCTGGATGAGTACAATAAATAATCGCAACAATTTCTCAAAATACAGAGTTGAAATTGTGATAATTTCAGAGCTTCAGATCAATTGTGCAGTTGAAAAAAAACACCCTGTTCATTGCTTTTCCAAAACTTTCTTATTCGTTGCAGATTCTACAATAATATGTGATCACCCTGAGGTTTTTGATTTCTTTGGCACACCTCCGGTTTTCCTAGAAAACATTTTTGAAGAAGAACATTATCGAAATTTGGCTCGCAAGCAGTGAGAGTATTCCGCACAAGGTAAGAAAGCTGTATATTCCAAGGATGCAAAGTTGTTCGTCCCTTCTGAAATATTCTATTCAAATTCTAAATATAATCTGAATTGAATGATTTCATACAAAATATTAGCAATTAAATATGAATTTGGAATTTGAAGAGAATATTTTAGAACTTAAGAACTGCTTTGCATCCTTGGACAATAGAGCTTTCCTACCTAGTGCGGAATACTCTCACTACTTGTGAGCCAAATTTCGATCTTGCTCTTCTTCAAAAATGTTTTCTAGAAAAAACGGGAGTGTGCCAGAGATATTAAAAAACTCTGAATGATGACATATTATTGTAGAATCTGAAACGAATAAGAAACTTTTGGAAAAGCAATGTACAGGGTGTTTTTTTTCAACTGCACAATTAATCTGGAATTCTAAAATTATCACAATTACAACACTGTATTTTGGAAGACTTTTGCAATTATTGAATGTACTCGTTCAGATTGTTCTAAACTGCAAATTTCATCAAAATTGAATGAGCCATACCAAAGTTATCAATGAAAGTAGAATCGATTGGAGCGAAATTTCGACATTGTCTTTTGTCGATGGAATTTTCTCAGAAAACTAGAAGTGTGCCAAAAAAATTAGGAACTCTCAAATAATGACTTATTATAGTAGAATCGTAAACAGATAGCGTAGTTTTGGAAATGCGATGTACAGGGTGTTTTTTCAACCTGCTCAATTAACCTGAAATTAACACAATAACAACCCCTTATTTTGAAAAAAACTTGGGAATTAATGAATGTCCTCATCAATATTGTACTTCGCTGAAAAATTCTCTAAAATCGAATAAGCCATACCAAAGTTATCAATAAAAGTAAAATCGGTCGAATCGGACAAATCACCCTCTATATTCTCAATAGAGACCCCCAAGCATAAACCAAACATTGTTTCGAGACTGTCTTGACTAGTGTAAACTTATCCCAAAATCTGACGGTCTCCTCCGAAATCACCCTGTATAAAAAATTGAGATATTTCGTAAAATCACAAAATGTTGTATTGAAGATTACCGAATTATGTTACATTTTTTGTTAAAAACCACATATAGAATTCAGCTTTGAAGTTTTGGACTTGAAGAAGACACACTGTATGTTTTACCAGTTGCAGTGATTTCATAGGATATTCGGACACAATTCATCATGATTTGATAACGAAAGTGTGCTAATGTATTTCGTCTTGATTTAACGGGATATTCAAGTCACGAAAATCGGCGAAAACCTCTCTCTTTATCCTGCTCTTATCGGGAACGGGTGTAGGTTAATTGAATAGGACTCATCGGATTTTTCGGAGAAACCAAAAGGAGAAATCTGGTTCCGCGAAACAGACGAACGGACGGCCGGTGGTGATTCAGGCAGCAACCATGTTGCAAGTTCATTTACCGCATCCGTCGCGCGGGCCATGGGTTCAGTAGAAATTTCGAGGCGAAGTGTGGTTATTTATCTTTTTTTTTTCTTGTTTATATTCGGGACCTGAGGCTCAACCAGTATCTCAATCAACGATAGCGGTTTCGGATTTCGGAATAGAAGGAGCGAGGTATATCATTTTGTTGTACGAGGGCTTTTCGAAAATTGCTGGTGAGGCATAATTGATACAAAAATATTCGGGAGTTCAAATAATTATCGGTGAATATTAAACTTTTGTCATCTTGCAGATAATGATAAGAATTTTGTTTTTGAGCGCATGTTCTATAGGAAACAGCTTGCTACGGTTTTGCCCAAATGTCTGTAATTTTCGAATTTTAGGCCGACAATGTTCTTTAACTACTAGGTTGGACTCACACTGATCAAAGTCAAGTTCCCTTACATGAGAGGTGAAATTGTGGTTCGGAAAGTTCGATGGTTCTCAATTAAACATTGAAAATACAGGGTGAGTCTTTAAGTTGTACATTAATTTCAACCCTAAATTCCTCTCATCAAATGAGACACTTCTCTCATTTTACCATTTTCCAGATTCGGCCCAAATAAAACTATCCAGAAGTTTCCAAAAAAAATCAATCTTTTTTTTGCGCGCATGTTCTAGGGGAACAGCGTGCTATCGTTTTGTCCAAATGTCTGTAATTTTGGATGATTGAGCCTAAAATGGTCACAATCGACTAGGTTTGACTCACTGATGACGAATCCGGTGTCAAAATCGATTCTGTCCGGCCGGCCGTCCGTCCGGCCGACGACACGATAACTGTCGACAGCAGCAAGCTAGCAACTTGAAACTTTCAGGGTAGGTCGCGCATTGGAATGCCGCGGTTAAGTTCGTTACTGGGCCAAATCGGTCGAATAGTTTCGGAGTTATAGGCACTTGAAATTTTAAAGTTATTTATTTTTTATTTCAGAAACTACTCGAGCGATTGAATTCAAACTTGGCAGTTAGGTGGAGTATAACGACGCGCAACTTTGAGTCAAATTTCGTCAGGATCATATCGTCAGTAAATTAAAAAAAATTTTTTTCGGAAACCATTTATCATATTCAAAAAAAAATTCCACACTTTGAGCTTCATATTTCACAGCAGTGTACCAAATTTCAGTTCGATACGATCATAAGTTTTGGAGATATCGGGAAAAAATATGTCAAATTTCGAGGATTTCTTCTCGATATCGTTGTTTTTTTCGGTATAACTCGAAAAATACTGATTCAGTCCTGATAAAACTTCGCAGCTAGTTTGAAGATGCTGAATGACAACTTTATGCGAAATTTCGTGATAATCGTGTCATTAGAACAATTTGAAAAAAAAAAATTGTGTGATTTTCTTATCATATCATCCTCATTAAATTCTGTATGAACCTTCGAACTGTAATTTTTCGATGAAGTACTGGATTTCAATTCGATCTGATCTGTATTTTTGGAAATATCGGAAAAATAAAATTTTGAATGCGTATATCTGCGGAATCATTGGGTGGATTTTTCCCATTCACGAATTCGGCCTTCGTAATTAAGGTCCAAATCTTCTCTACAACTATCGAGTTTTCAAGTTGTTTCTTTCGGAAGTTATTATGTTTACGCAGTCGGCCGTTAGGCTGACCGTAAACACAATAACTTCCGGAAGAAACGACTTAGAAACTCGATATTTGTAGAGTAGGTTTGGGGTTTAATTACGAAGGTCGAATTCGTGAATGGGTAAAATCCGCCCAATGATTCCGTAGATATACCCATTTAAAATTTTATTTTTCCAATATTTCCAAAAATACAGATTAGATCGAATTGAAATCCAGTAATTCATCAAAAAAAATTTCAAAAAGCACTGCCGTGATGGCAGCATCTTTTGCGCGAAAGCTGCTGGCTTCACGGCAGTACTTTTTGAAATTTTTGTAGCTTTGGTATGGTTTCTCCGAACGAAAGGAATTTTGGTATGAGGTTCCCTATGACTTCGACTCGTATTCCACAGTAATCAATATCATCTTACTTCAAACGGTTTTCTGGTTATATACTAGATTCATAAAATTGTAAGGAATTAGCATAAATAATGCATATAAAGTTTACCTTAAGTCATTATAAGAAACCTCAATAATTTTAGAATACTTAAGTATTCCTTATTATTTCTCCTTGAACGAACCGTTTTCAAGATATTCAACGTTGAATGTTCAAAAATCTGATAAAAAATTCGAGAAATTTCCTCATTTTTGTGGATCCGCCCCTGTGCTAGTAAAGACTGTGAATTAATCCGCTCACGTTCACATGGAACATAGAATACACAGAAATATTTAACCATTTCGCATAGACTAAATTTTAGGTCTATGCTATTTCGTGACAACACCGCAGACAAAGTCTGCGTCTATGGACCAGAGGTTCAATAGAATTCTAGAGTTCAATTGATGTTTTTAGGTTAGTTGTGTAATGGAGGTTTTTCCTCTGAACAAAAATGCAGTAACTTTCATGAAAAACCTTCAGAACATCACATTTCGAACATATAATTTCAATATTATATTTTTAAAAAAATGTTTGATCACCTCAAACTGAAAAATAAAAATGAGGATTTCCATTTAAAGGGATTTGTCTTGGGTGCACGATATGGCAACGTCGAATTCACCTTTCTCGAAAAGAAAAGGACGTCAAATGTTTAACTTTGCTTAGGAAAACAGAGATAGCTATACTTCGATCTGGTTAGAGTAGAAGACAACGACCAAGGAATAGAAAATGAAGAGCACAGACTATGATACTGCCATATTACTGACAAATCGCAAACGGAAATTGTTTGGTTGTATTGACAAAGAACACGTGTGTACCACAGAATAGGAATAAATATTTCATTCTATAGCAGAAAAAGCTATACTACTAAACACCGTTGTCACATCGTGCATGCCTGGTAAATCCCAATCCCCAATTTTGAAATCTGATTTTGAATACTTTCTGAAGGTAATTTGGGAAAATGATGAATCAAACCCATAATAATTATGTTCAAATTTGCATTTGCAGTAATAACCCAAATTCAGGAAAAACCCCCATTGATTATTAAATTTGATCAGAATTAGAATAATTATGAAATTTTCAATAAAAGAATGGTTAGGATTGAAATTGTGTAGAATCTCATTATGGAAACAACTGGATATTGCACGAATTTCACGTGGAAGTTTAGTGTTTTAAGGATCAAGTGTAGTTACATATTTTTTCCACAATAATACCGCAAAAAGTATGAAATCATAAGAATTAGGTGAATAAATGAATTTACCCAGCAATGGATTGATTATTCTGCAATTCAAATCACCGTAAGTGATATCTGTGTTGAACTGTCAAACAAAGTACAGGAATGTATGAGCACATCGAGAAACATCTAAATGCTCATTACTTTTCACCAGAGCCGAACCTGGAAAAATGGGAAATGAAAAAAGGGTTTTATTTGACTAGAGGAATGTATAGTTAAAATTAATGTACAACTTGAGGACCCACCCTGTAAATAGGAGTTCCCCTTCGAAAGTTTGCAAGTTGGCCTACCCTGTACAGTTTTCGTGTCAGATCTTCTTCAAGAACAACGTTTTCGTGTTTTCTTCCTATCCTTGACTCAGTTTCAACATGTCCTATATTTACAACCAACCTTGTGTCATAATCAGTCTTAAAATAAACGACATAGGTCCATTTGGTATCTAAACTATTTTGCATGAAATAGACCACTATAAATAATTCGAACGCAGTAATCAAATCGAAACTGGAATTTCGGACTTCAACGGTTCAACGGATCAGTCTCAAAAACAATTTTCACCGGACATAATCGATTTGCTGTATTCGGAAAGGAATTTATCTGGAATTTGTAGCGATTAATTTGGATGTCCGATATCACCTAACGATGTTTATTATTGTTTATAGTCTCTCAGTTTCAAAGGGCCTATTGATATTGCAATCTGTCGTGTTTTCGATTTCTACGCGGTTATTCTGGGGAACAGGGAGTTATCGTTTTGACCGAATGTCTGTGATTTTCGAGTTCTGAGCAGATAATGGTCCTGAACGATTATGCTGGAAAGAATCCGTAGTCAAAGTTAATTCACTCAGACTGTTCGTCCGGCCGTATGTTCTCCAACTTTCAAGATTTTCAAGTTAGGTATGGGGGACGATCGTAAACACTGTAACTTCGGAAAGAAACAGCTTAGGAACTTAATAATTGTAAAATAGGTTTGGACCTATTTCCAAAACTACAAATTGAGTCGAATTTAAATCCATAACTGAAAAATGATAGCTTCAAGGTTCATACAGAATTTCCTGAGGATAATATTATAAGAAAAACGCAATATCTATCGAATTGAAAATTTAAGAGTTGGTTGCATTTCAAAATGCGAAGGTTAACTTGACAGTTAGTTGGAGCGCAAGGACTTGCAATTTTTTGCAAAATTTTGTTCATATCATGCAGTAAGTAAACTTTGAAAAAAATTTTTTTCCAAACTTTTTTCGAAAAAATTTTTTCTCTCGGAAACTGTTCATTACATCCATAGAAAATTTGGGTTGTACCTAGAGCTTTATACTTCACAGCATTATACTGAATTCCAGTTCGATACGATCATAATTTCCAAAGATATTGTGAAATTTTTTTTCAAATGTTCTGGTTTTTATTCAAGATCTCGTTATCTTTTCCGGATTAACTGAAAAAATACTATTTCAATCATGATGCAATTTGGCAGCTAGTCTGAAAATGCAGATGGACCGCTTTGTGCAAAATTTCGTGATGAACGTGTCATCAGAACAATTTGAAAAAAATTCAGATATCTTTTTTGAATATTCAATATTCTGTGATCTTCTGATCCTAATATCTTCATGAACTTCTGCAATAACAGATGAACTGCCATTTTTAGACTGAGTACTGGATTTCAATTCGATCTGAGGTGTATTTTTTGGAAACATTGGGAAAATAAAATTTTGAATGGCTATATCTGCGAAATCATTGGGTGGATTCCACCAATTCACGAATTCGGCCTTCGTAATTAAGGTCCAAACTCCTCTAAAAATATTGAGTTTCTAAGTTGTTTCTTTCGGAAATAATTGTGGTCAGCCGTTAGCGCGTTTCGGCTGTGCTTTTCTAGGTTTTTTGTTTCTTTCGTTCTGTACTTTGATTTCTGTACAGATTCATATCTCTTTAGAAGCTTCTTTGGAATCTTGAATAGCATTGCTTGGATAATATACATTCATTGGTGAAAATTTTCTAGAAAACCACTGACGTGAGGCCAGAAGCTTTTAAGCGCTTGTTCAAATTTTTACTGTTAGATCAATACGAAATTTCGAATCTAGTTGCTTGTTAGTGGTCTCCACCTGACTACAAAGTTTCAATCTGATTGCATTTGTTGTTCTTGAGATATTGCGGAAATAACGTGAAAATTCCAACTAAGAACGAAATTTTATTTTTTTCCTTATATCTCCGAAATTCAATACCGGATCGAATTGAAATTTGAAGTGTTCTTGTAGAATACTGAATCCAAGCTTTGTGTCAAATTTTGTTGAAATTGAGTCAACATTTTCAGAGGAAATAAAATGTTTCAACGGAAATTTCAAAAATATACATTTTTCAAAACTTTTGAACTACTGCATCTACACGAAATTTCGATCAAAGTTGAGCGTTGATATTATAAAACTGTCTACAAAGTTTAAATCTGATTGAGTCATTACTTCATGAGATATCGAGGAATTAAGCCTCGAAATTTCATATAAACTTGACCACGAAACTGTTCGGCTGATTTTGCCCATTGAGGAACTCAAGCGAGATATTCGGATTCTAAAACTAACCAGACAATTTCAAGGCTCTAGGTGCTTTCTTTCGAAAGCACATAGACTAACGGCCTGAAGACAGAATGGGGGTTTTTCCGTTAGACGAAAATGCAGTTTCCATGGAAAACCTTTAGAACCTCACATTTCAAACATATAATTTCAATATTATATTTTAAAAATGTTTGATCACCTAAAACTGAAAAATAAAAATGGGGATTTGCATTTAAAGGGATTTGTCTTGAGTGCACGATATGGCAACGTTGAATTCAGCTTTCTCGGAAAGAAAAAGGCGTCAAATG
Organism: Myrrha octodecimguttata; assembly: GCA_958510865.1. NCBI lineage: Eukaryota > Metazoa > Arthropoda > Insecta > Coleoptera > Coccinellidae > Myrrha > Myrrha octodecimguttata. The sequence goes on from OY294057.1 coordinate 77,986,599, forward strand.
TGTTTCTTTGCTTAGAAAAACAGAGATAGCTATACTTCAATCTGGTTAGAGTAGTAGACAACGACCAAGGAATAGGAAAAGAAGAGCACAGACTCTCATACTGTCATATTACTGACAAATCACAAACGGAAATTGTTTGGTTGTATTGACAAAGAACACGTGTGTACCACAGAATAGGAATAAATATTTCATGATTCTATAGCAGAAAAAGCTATTCTACTAAACAGCGTTGTCACTTCGTGCATGCCTGGCAAATCCCAAACCCCAATTTTGAAATCTGATTTTGAATACTTTCTGAAGTTATTTGGGGAAATGATGAATCAAACCCATAATAATTATGTTCAAATTTGCATTTGCAGTAATAACCCAAATTCAGGAAAAACCCCCATTGTATTTAACCACGGATTCTTCTGCAGGGTGTTCAACCCAAAACCACTTTTGGCTCAAAATTCGAAAATTACGGACATTGTGACAAAACGATAACGCGCTTTTCCAAGAACAAGCGCGTTAAAAGATATTCCGAAGAATTTCTTGAATCTCACAACATTGTCGGTGATGAACTGAAAAAATTTGGCAGATAGACAAATCACCACGGCATGCATTGGGCCGTATATTTTTCAAAATGACAAGATCTCTTAACGCCTAGCTCAAAATAATTGGTGTTTAGCGTGAATTTACGAAATCTGCCGTAATTTCGGGCATCACTGAGACTGGCGACTCATACACCAAGCTATTTTTACATGTTAACATCTCATAATTTTGCCTACAGCCCGTTCGGTTGTTGTTCTGATATTTAAACGGTTAGCTGGCCAGACACAGCCTCGCTACGATGAAAACAGATAGGCGGCTATGCTCATCCTTTGAGTTTGCTAAATTTAACATCGATGCTTCTTCAATTACAAATATTTATAGTGAATTTTCATCTCCTGAATAAGCTTGAGAGAGCCGCAGGCCACATAGTCGATCTTGAAACATGGGTTTGAATAACCGACCCGAAATTCGGGCCTGCAAATATATCGCAGTAGGTGGTGTACGCCAAAAATTTGCGCAGTGATTAGGAAAACATCTCTCAAAGATCACATGGGGATTTAGAATGGATGACGCCCCCTCAATAGACGACTTCGGCCCAAGTTGCCAACCCACGATTTTCTTCACCAATTTACTATCACTGTGGAACGGGAATTTTAGGACAAATTCGACATAATAAGGTTCGCGTTATTTATAAATATCCGTAAAAGATGCCTCGGCTCCTCAAACAAGATTATTCCTTTCAAATATAGGTTTTTGTAATGCTGAAATTTAAGTTGGGATTCCTGATTTCATGTGAATAGTGTCAAATTTATATAGGATATGTTCCGCAAATCAACTTGGTAGTTCGGTTGCCGGTTTTCCATTCCGTAAATATGAAATATTCAGTTGGTTCCTGTAAAAAAAGGTTAAATACGGAGTTTGATTGATGAAAAAGCAATCTTTCTGTCACCAGAACATAGACATATTAAGTCTTTGTACCAGAACAACAATCAATGTTTTATGGTAACATATCCATAGCATAGAACAATCTTTATTCACCTTATGATCCATAGACCATACCTAGTAATTTTTCCATTGTTGATTGTTGTCTCTTCTATGTTCTATGGATCATAGGGTGAATAAAGATAGTTCTATGCTATGGATATGTTACCATAGAACGTTGACTGTCGTCTAGTGACGAAAAGAATGTTGTTTCATCAATTAAATTCCGTAATTACTCGTTTTTCCAGGAACCAACCGCATATTTCATATTCACGGAATGGAAAACTGGCAACCGAAATAATCAAGTTAATTTGCGGAACATATACTACATAAAATTTGACACTATTAATATGAAATCAGGAATCCCAACTCAAATTTCAGCCAATCAGAGATGATCTTAACAAACCCCTATATTTGGAAGGAAGTATCTTGTTTGAGGAGCCGAGACATCTTTTACCGATATTTATGAATAACGCGAACCTTCATGTCGAATTTGTCCTTAAATTCCTGTTCTCCAGTGATAGTAAATTTGTGAAAAAAATTGTGGGTTGGCATCTTGGGCCGAAGTCGTATATTGGGCGCAATTTACATTCCACGGATCGGTGCTGAGTTTGAAATTAGGAATTTCTGTTTCTAGGGCGCCAAATTTTTATTGAAAATCTGACGAAGAGAGCGCAATAATAAGGTTGAAGAAAGTCCGTTTCCACAAATATGAATTTCTACTTAAGTTTTGAGATGTGGCAATACTGATGTGAATAAGTCAAATGTGACATTCCGGTTAGTGTAGTTCAATCTGTTAGATGATTCTCACAGAATACAAATATATTTATGTCAGAGTGCACGCAAATTCTATATTTCCATCGTTTTCGCTACAGTTTCGAGGTGATGTTGATTTGATGTAAAGTTTTTCTGAACTTCGTCACGGAAAAAAATCCATTGTGAATAACGAAATGATGAAAATTGATTCGATCTAAAAATATCCACACATAGAGAACAAGATACGTCCAATAAGGAACTTGAGATAAATACAGATGTATCTATGATTATGAATTTCATTTACGGATAATCATGATGTAAGCAAAACAACGCTTGCTCATCTGTGATCGATTAACAAATGATGACGTCACTTTTTTCATTCAAATTCAAAGCACAGAATATATTTTTCCTTGTAGTTTAATCTTGCTGACGTCACTTCTTTTTCAGATGAGCACACCATGTTTTTCACATCATGCGCATAACCATGATGTTGTGCTTGCATCATGCGCATATCCATCACAGAAGATAACCTCACTCTATGCACTGCACACGTAATCTGTGATCATAGACATATTGAACTCTTGTTTATGTCTGTGATCACCACACTCCCAACATTTTCGCAACGAAGAGTGCAAGTTTACAACAAAGCACACCGAACAGTATCATTGGACTTAATGTAGGTGGTATAGATCATGCAAGTACAACGAACAAACCTTATAATTCTCATTATTCAAGTCATATTGCGATCTTTTTGCGCGCATGTTCTAGGGGAACAGCGTGCTATCGTTTTGTCCAAATGTCTGTAATTTTGGATGATTGAGCCGAAAATGGTCTCAATCGACTAGGTTGGACTCACTGATGACGAATCCGGTGTCAAAATCGATTCTGTCCGGCCGGCCGGCCGGTTGGCCGTCCGTAGACACGATAACTGTCGAACGAAGCGAGCTAGCGACTTGAAACTTTCAGGGTAGGTTGCGCATTGGAATACCGCGGTTAAGTTCGTTAATGGGCCAAATCGATCGAATAGTTTCGGATTTATAGGCATTTGAAGTTTTGAAGTTATTTATTTTTTATTTCAGAAACCACTTGAGCGATTGGATTCAAACTTGGCAGTTTGGTGGAGTATAACGACGCGCAACTTTGAGCCAAATTTCGTCAAGATCATATTGTCAATAAATTTTAAAAAAAATTTTTTTCGAAATTTTTTCACAAAAAAATTTTTTTTTCGGGAACCATTTATCATATCCAAAAAAAATTATACTCACACTTCGACCTTCTAATTTCACAGCAGTGTACTAAATTTCAGCTCGATACGATCATAAGTTTTGGAGATATCGGGAAAAATATGTCAAATTTCGAGGTTTTCTTCTCGATATCGTTGATTTTTTTGGTATTACTCGAGAAATACTGATTCAGTCCTGATTAAACTTCACAGCTAGTTTTAAGATGCTGAAAGACAACTTTGTGCGAAATTTCGTGATAATCGGGTAATTAGAACAATTTGAAAAAAAAAATTTATATGATTTTTTCATCATATCATCCTCATTAAATTCTGTATGAAACTTCGAACTGTTATTTTCGATGAAGTACTGGATTTCAATTCGATCTGGTCTGTATTTTTGGAAATATTGGAAAAATAAAATTTTGATTGGGTATATCTACGGAATCATTGGGTGGATTTTACCCATTCACGAATTCGGCCTTCGTAATTAAGGTCCAAACCTTCTCTACAAATATCGAGTTTCTAAGTTGTTTCTTTCGGAAGTTATTGTGTTTACGCAGTCGGCCGTTATATAATTATAAAGCTTTTTCTACAGATAACTAGAAGTTAACTCGTGAATTATGGTTCAAAATTGAGAATTAACTGCTCTCTGTGGTCCAAATAAGTTTTATAATACCGGCCCTAAGGGAGGTAGCTTTTCATATTGACACACTTCATAAAAATTGAATCGAAGACATTGAAAAAGAAGTATTCTTGAACTCTATTCTGCACATAGCCATCCAGCCACACAGATGTCACAGACATTCCAAGAATAATTTTTGTCCAAAATCTATATGACTTTCCCTCAAACAAATAAGATAAAATTCATCAGGTTCTTATCTATTTTGTCTGTTATGTTTACTTTTGAATCGATTAATGGATTATATTTGTCTGTTCCTGTTTATCTCGCATGGAATGATAAAAATATTCGGTCGATAATGGCAAAAGTGCATTGAATCAGGTAGATGACTGATGGACATGTTTGCTGCATATAGTCAATATGACGTATCGTGATAAATGATTGATAATAGCAAAAATGGAGAAATTGTACCTTGAAAAATTCTAAATGACACGTTTTTGTTCTGGAAATGTACTTGACTGAACACGGAAACGAATGAATAATATGTAGATGCTTTGATTTGTCCATTTCCAATATTAAACAGTTGGAATAAAAACCTAGAACAGCACTGACATGAAGTCAGGGGTTTTTACGGGCATTTTCAAAGGAGATGATCCCTTTGGCAACGAAGCTGCTGACTTCACGTCAGTACTTTTCTAGTTTTTTATTAAAATTGTTCTAATGAATCGATCGTCTCGAAATTTTGCACAAAGTTGTCGGAATTTTCAAGCTAGTTACCAAGTTTCATCAGGATAGAATCAGTATTTTTTGAGTTATTCCGAAAATATTTGGAGAAAGAAATTTTCTTTTGAAAATGTTCTTATGGCACCATCATCAAATCGTGCCTACGACCGGCCGGCCGGACAGAAACGAGTTTGACATTGGATTTGTCATCAGTGAGCCCAACGTAGTAGTTTGAGAAAATTTTCGGTTCGAAATTCGAAACTGATAACTGTATTTCTCGCCTATAAATGAACGTTTGCTTTTTCTGCTTGAAACGATGTCAATAAATTGGATGAAGGGGAATCATTTATGAAAATGTCTTCTTCACAGCAGTCAAAATTCAGTATCCTTTCACAATTTACATACAAATATCGCTAAATACATGGCTAGCATGAAATCTGCATTTATATCTGCGAAATTCTGATTTGCAGTCAATTCAGTTTCTTCTGTGTTCACGCCACTATATTATGACATGTTTTGAATTTTGTTATGCAAGCATGAAATACTTTTAGGTTGGAACAGGCGACTTCGATTCAAGTTGCTATTACTGGGGAATAAAAATTTCAGAACAAATTTGACATGATGAGGTTTGCGATATTTACCTACGAATATCAGTGAACGGTGCCTCGGCTCCTCAAACCAGATAATTCTTTCCAAATATAGGTTGTTGTTGAGATCATCGCTGATTGGCTGGAAATAGAGGACTTCAGTCCAAGTTGCCAACCCACAAATTTCTTCCAAATTTACTATCACTGGAGAAGAGGAATTTCAGAACAAATTTGACAGGATAAGATTCGCATTATTTATAAATATCCGTAAAAGATGCCTCGGCTCTTCAAACAAGATAATTCCTTCCAAATATAGTTTTTGTTAAGATCATCTCTGATCTAAAATTTAAGTTGGGATTCCTGATTTCATATAATATTAATAGTGTCAAGTTTATATAGACTATTCGGTTGGTTCCATAATGTAAGCAAAACATGGTGTTCCACCAATGATGACGTCACATTATTCATTCAAATTCAAAGCACATATATATTTCCTTGTATGCAGATGAGCACACTATGTTTTTTACATCATGGTTGGTTCCTTAAAAAGAAGGTTAATTACTGAATTTGTTTGATAAAAAAGTAATCTTTCTGTAACCAGAACGGCAGTCAATGTTCTATGATAACATATCCATAGCATATAACAATCTTCATTCACTTTATGATCCATAGAACATAGACGAGACAACGAGACAACAATCAACAAGACTACCTCGGTAGCCTAGAGGGTGGAAACATATTCTGGGATGCTGAAGGTACCGGGTTCGAATCCCGGCGAGGTCATGGATGTTGTAAAGTGTATAGGTGGTGGTGATTTGGAAAGAATCTAGAGTAAATACTTGAAGATGTGAAGATGGACATAGTATCCCGGCACATATAAAGGGAAAAAAAAAACAATCAACAATGCAAAAATTATGGTATGGTCTATGGATCATAGGGTAAATATAGATAGTTCCAGGATGTCAAAAACATGGTGGGCTAATCTATAAAATGAGTGACGTCAGCTAGCAGAAAATACAAAGAGTTGTATATTCTGTGCTTTGAATTAACATGCAAATTCAAAGCACAGAATATATAACTCTTTGTATTTTAATCTTGCTGACGTTACTCATTTTTCAGATGAGCACACCATGTTTTTTACATCATGGATTGTTCCATGATGCAAGCAAAACATCATGAATTGTTCTATGCCATGGATATGTTACCACAGAACATTGACTGTCGTTCTGGTGACAAAAAGTTTGCTTCCTCATCAATCAAATTCCGTAATTAACCTTTTTCTCAGGAACCATCCGAATATTTCATATTTACAGAACGGAAAACCGGCAACCGAAATAACCAAGTTGATTGGCTGAACATATCCAATATAAACTTGGAACTATTAACATGAAATCAGGAATCCAAACTTGAATTTCAGCCAATCAGAGATAATCTTAACAGAAACCTATATTTGGAAGGAAATATCTTGTTTGAGGAACGGAGGTATCTTTTACGGACATTTCTAAATAAAGCGAACCTTATCATGTCGAATTTGTCCTGAAATTCCCCTTCCCCAGTATTAGTAAATTCGACGAAATTTGTGGGTTGGCAACTTGGACCGAAGGCGTCTATTGAGATAATTGTAGGTTAAAGAAACTACCTGGTAATAAAGATTCAAGTTCCTTACTGAATGATCTCACCAGACCTAAAAATTTTTATTTTCTTTGTCATCTTCAGAAATAAAGTACATACATTATGCATCTCTAAAATATTTCGATGACGAATTATTATCTCAGAAGATGATAAAATCACTGTTTGGGAATACTGGTGGGATGTAATTGAATTTTTTCATAAAGGTATATTATTGAAGGACTAAAGGACAAGATGAAATAAGTCATCTTTGTGATGTAAAAGTGAAAGTTTATAATACATTTTCGATTTTTCATTAAATAATCTTGACTAATTCTAACTGATTGCATATGATTCAATACGTGCTAAACCAATTTTCATGCATGATGAGTCATATTTGAAATCTCCATGGCAGATCGATTACTAAAACAATAACAGTGTACTTAATCAATTCCATCAGAAATCTTATTTTATAGCCGACCTTTGAGATTTCTCGTAAAAACTATTGTTCGGATCAATAATCTGCGTTCACTTTATTAGCCAATATGGAAAGCATCAACAGGGTGTTCCTGAATTGCCCTATCGTACTAACTTCCGATATGAACAACTTAGAGACTCGATATTTGTAGACGAGATTCAAAGATTGATTTCGAAGGCTGAATTCTAAAATGGGTTGAATCCGCCTGATGATTCCGTAAATATTTTCATTGGAAATTGCATTTTCCAATATATCTAAAGATCAAATATAAAATCGAAAAATAAATTTTGAAAAGTGTTTTGATTGATCTATTCGAACGATCATTACGAAATTTTGTGTAAATTTGCTCATCAGCTATTGCCAACTAGTAAGCCAGTTTCAGCATGATAGGATCAGTATTTTTTGAGGTATTCCGGAAACAACAAAGATACCTAGAAAATAACTATGACATTTGACTTTTTTTCCCAATCTCTGAAGATTGAAAATTCGAAAACTGTTGTTGAATAGTACCTTCGAGGTCTATGCTGAATTTCACTGAAATCTGATGAATGGTTCCCGAAACAAATATTTTGAAAGAAAAATTGCAAAATTTTCGAAAATAAATGATTTCAATTTCTATGCAATGCCCACAAAATTTTGAAAGCAGCTAGGAGTCGGTATTCTACGAATGACTACGAAGTTTCAACATGATAGCGTTATGTATTCTCGAGATATTGAGGAAATAACCTCATGATTTCAAATGTCCACGAAAATGGATAATTTCTGTTCGGATATCTCCTAAACGATGTATTTAAAGGACCCTTACTGAATATTGACTTGAATATTTGTGCTCAATTCATCGGATTCTTATTGATAGTCTCTAAGAAAAAATATCCATCGAAAATTTTTAAAATTTTAAAATATATACAGGGTGAGTCTTTGAGTTGTACATTAATTTTAACCGTAGATTCCTCTCATCAAATAAAACACTTTTTTCATTTACCAGGCTCCAGTAAAAAGATACAGGCTGTTTAAATTTCCAAAGAAACTCAGTTTTTCGTTTTTAGATTTGATATGGTAACTCCGAATGGGATGAATTTTGGTGTGAAGTTTTCTATAAATATGACACATATTTTTCACTTTCATCCTACTTCAAATAGTTTCCCAGTTATAGACTCAACGATTCATAAAACTATAAGAAGTTAGCATGAAGATTGCAGATGAAGTTTATCTTATGTCATAATAAGAATCTTCAATCATTTTGGAATACTTAATTATTCCCTATAATTTCTCCTTAAACGCACCGTTTTGGAGATATTCAACGTTGAATGTTATAAAATCTCATACAAATTCGAGAAATTACCTCATTTTTATGGATCCGTCCCTGAGCTGATAAAGTTCCGTCTAAGCTTATCCGAACCATAGAATACACAGAAAAATTCATGTATTCCGCATAGAACTAATGTACTTATATTAGGTCTATGCTATTTCGTGATCAGACCACAGATATGGAGGCTAGGTCTTTATGTCTATGAACCTGACTTTCATATAATTCATGTATAAATTTGATGAAAAAATAAGCATAATCATGTAGTTTTAAATATGAGAGTGGGTGAGGAGGATGAAATTGTGTATAATTTAATAGTGGAATGAAATTGAATATCTCAAGAAAATCAAGTGAAAAATCACTGCTTCAATGGTCCAGTGTAGTGAAATGTTTATCTTGCGATAATATCGCAAAAAGCACTAAATCATGAAAATTAAGTGAGTAAATGAGTTTTTCAATTATATTTCTTTGAATTTCAAACATTGGATTGGTTATTCTGCCAAAGAGATCAGCGTAAGACATATCTGTGGTGAACTTTTTTTTTTGAGAAATATTTAAATGCTTATAACTTTTTACCTGAGCCGAATTTGGAAAAATGGCAAAGAAATAAAGTTTTTCATTTGATTTGAGGAATCTATGGTTAATGGATATAGATTTCTTCATAATTTGAGCGACAATCTTCGAACACTTGGAGTGTTTCAACTGAAATTGAGGAAAATTTTTGAATTATTTTTTGAAGATTTTCTAACTACTAGATTCATACGTTATTTTGCATTGAGTTTCGCATTGGTATTTTTAAACCAATGAAGAAGTTCCAATCTGATCTCATCAGCATTTCTTGAGATATGGGAAAAATAACCTCAACATTTAAAATAACAACGAAATTGGAAATATTTCCCCTATAACTCCGAAACTAAATATCAGATCCAATTGAAAAAATTGTCAAATATTTACTTTCATTTCATTGAAATATGATTTATAGTTTAGGAAAAAAAATCTTCAGCAATAATTTGGAAAATTTTCGAACATTTTTTTTATTTTCTAAAGTCTAGGTTCCTTCACAAATTTGCACCAATGGTATTTTATAACCTACTTTCAGATTTCAATCTGATCGTTTTTTATGTAGTATAAAATATCGAGGAACGAACCTCAAAATTTCAAAACTCTAGGCCTTTTCTTCTGGAAGTTGAAGCATAAACGCCCGGCCGGACGGCCAGACAGAATTTAATTTGACTATATATTCTCCATCAGTGAGTCTAACCTTGTCATATAAGACCATTTTCGGCTCAAACAAATTACAGACATTTCGGAAAAACTATAGCACGGGGTTCAGCTTTCAGGAACATTTACATTTTGAAATTCGAAAACATCAGACATTTATATAAAACGCTGTTGGTCCCTAGAACAGTCTGACATCGACCATACTCGTATTTACGTGTGTAGACACTTTAACAATGTCTAGATCATTATTGGCATTATTGAAATCCACTCAACGAGATGTGCGTGTTAACAAAGAACGCTAAACGAAGCTATAGGTTTGAGATGTAGGTGTAATAGCAATTGGATTCGTTCAATTTAATATCCAGCAATTGAATTCCTCGAATTCCCCACCTCATTAAGATCAATGAACCTAAAAAAATCATCAATCTTCGAATGTTTTGGTTCTAATCACATCGTCAAAATCATTCAGAGTTAATTTCTAACACGTGTCGAACCTTTTAATTTCTTGATTCGATGTTCAACATGTTGAGGGATCCCCGCATTGTTATTGATACATCATATTGATCTGTTCTAGACTGATAAGAAATGGGGGTTTTTCCTTTAAACGAAAATGCAGTTATTTTCATGAAAAACTTTCAGAACATCACATTTCAAACATATAATTTCAATATTATATTTTTAAAAAAATGTTTGATCACCTAAAACTGAAAAAGAAAAATGGGGATTTGGATTTAAATGGATTTGTCATGAGTGCACGATATGGCAACGTCGAATTCAGCTTTCTCGGAAAGAAAAAGACGTCAATTGTGTTACTTTGCATAGGAAAACGGAGATAGCTATACTTCGATCTGGTTAGAGTAGAAGACAACGACCAAGGAATAGAAAAAGAAAAGCACAGACTGTCATATTACTGACAAATCGCAAACGGAAATTGTTTGCTTATATTGACAAAGAACACGTGTGTACCACAGAATAGGAATCAATATTTCATTATTCTATAGCAGAAAAAGTTATTCTACTAAACACCGTTGTCACTTCGTGCATGCCTGGCAAATCCCAAACCCCAATTTTGAAATCTGATTTTGAATACTTTCTGAAGGTAATTTGGGAAAATGATGAATCAAACACATAATAATTATGTTCAAATTTGCATTTGCAGTAATAACCCAAATTCAGGAAAAACCCCCATTGAGACAGAAAAATTTCGAGAGAAGCACTAATGTGAATTCAGCTGCTTTTGCGCTCGAATTCATACTCTAAAAACTAAATTTTGATTTTTGCAAGCATGTTCTAAGCGTGCTATCGTTTTGTCCAAATATCTGTTAAGCTTGATTTTTTTCCCGGTATTGGTCTCGAACGGGTAAATTGGACTCATTGATGAAGCATCCGTCGTTGTCGAAATCGATTCTGTCCATCCGTCCAGGCGACAGTCCGGCCATGAACACGATAACTGTCGAATGAAGCAAGCTAATGGCTTGAAATTTTTGGTGTAGGTCGCACATCAGAATGACGCGGTTTTGAATTTATTTTCCTAATATTTCAGAAACTGCTGAAGCGATATATTGAAACTTCGCAGTTAGTTGAATCATAACAACGCGTAAGTTCTTCCGAAATTTTGTCGAGATCGTATCGTTAATGAATATCAAAGAGAATTTTTCTCAAACTTTTTTCGAATAAATGTTTCTCTTCAGAAACTGTTCTTTATATTCGGAAAAAAATTTGCCCATACCTTGAGCTCCATATTTCAAAGCAGTGTACAAAACTTCAGTTTGATAGGGTTATAATTTTTGGAGATATTGGAGCAAAATCTGTCAAATCTCGTGCATTTTGGTGAGGTTGAGATCGGTCGAACGATTTCGGAGTTATAGCCATTTGGAGTTTTCAGGCTACTTTCCTGATATTTCGGAAAATACTGAAGCGATTGAATTGAAAATTAGCAGTTAGTTTCAGCAAAAGGACTTGCAACTTTCTGCAGAATTTTGTTGGGATCTCAATGTCAGTGAATGAAAAAAAATTTTTTTCCCGGAAACTTTTCATTACATTTAGGAAAAAATTTATTTATACCTTGTGCCCCATAATTCACAGCAGCTTACCAGATTTCAATTCGATGCGATTATAATTATAATTATCTAAAGATATTGTAAAAATACTGTCTTACTTCACGTAAGTGTTTTCCGAAGTTTTTTCGACTTATCGATTGAGGTACACCGATCCTGCTGAAAAGCTTGGAGGATCAACCTCGAGTGACACACGATTTTTCTTCCAAGTTTCAAGGATTTCCGTTCAGTACTCCCAGAGAAAAGCCCCGGACAACGGACGGCGGACGGAAGGATTTTTTTTATTCGTTCGTTCAAATCTACATACTCCAAAACGTAAACTGTGAAATTTTCAGGGGGGGTTAAAATTTTTTTTTTTTTGTTGGTCGATCCCTAAGGTTTATTATTTGATTTTATCAAATAATAAACCAAAATAACAGCCATTAATACAGAATGATAACAAGCTGTTGTCCAAAAAAAATCATCAGTAATTTCCACTTCGATAATTGCCAATTTTTCAATTCGATACATGACTAGGAATTAATTTTAAACGTGCTGTTTATACCGTGGCTAATTTTTGAGATTCAATAGACGCTTTCTTCTGAAAATTGGCGAATCCAAGTGACCTATTGTTATACTTTCCACAATAAAATGATTACCACTCTTGAAAATTTTTGTAAACTTGGCAAATATTTAGCCTAGCGCTTGACACAGTTCCAACTGGAAGCGGTTTAGTTTACCGAAATATAAACATCTATTTCAGAAATAAATTCTGGAATGAAAGAAACTATTAAATTATAGAAAATAGAGTAGGACAATTTGCGGTTGAAAAATGTTAATGAAACACATTATATTTTATATAAAACAAATTAAATCAATTAATTATTCTTGAATGTAATTATTCGGAGTAAAATTTTGTAATAAGATGTCATTCGAATTTCAACTTTTTGAATTGGGCATAGAATAAATATGACAGTACACATCAATTCTCACTGAAACATGAAACACAGAATTCATTTATGGTAATATTTCTTAATTTCTAGCTGCCATCTGAGCAAAATATGAAATATGTATAGTGTATACAATTTTTCAGAAGAATTGAATTTTCTCTTTGTGATGGAAAATCTGAATGATTCAATTTCGGCAGTTAGGTCAAATTCGCCAAAAAAAACGACTTCGTGAATGGTTAAAATCCACCGAACGAATTCGTAGATATACCAAGTTCAAATTCAATTTTCCACATATTTGCAGAAATAATCCATGTATCGAATTCAAGTTGAATTTTTCCTTTCAAAATATTTTTGATCCATTTTTAAATATTTCGATTAATATTAGGAACCGATATAAATTTTCGAAACATTCAAATTTTTTCCGAATGATTTGAACAATAGAATACTTAAGTGGCAAAAAAAAATGATCTGTGTTATTTCAAATATAACTCCTCACATTTTATGATTTCTAAAGAGTCGTCCCATGCCTTGAATGAAAATTTTTTTAAATTTTTGGTTTCCCGTAATAATTTGGAAAATAATGAAAATTTCATGTTGTGTGTATGGAATTTTACCAATTCCTCGTGGAAATGAAATTCTGTAACAATAATTTAATAGGTATAAGGTGCTACAGGATTATTTATGTAATATAACTCGCTTTTATCGTTATTATTGCTTATGAAAAAAAAAAACAGGTGAATATTTTTTCATTATGACTGAATTTTGATGAAATGCTGTCAAAAACTTTGAGGAGCAAATATATATTTTCCTTATGATTTTAATAAGGAAACCCTCAACTTTTTGTTATTAAATAGAAAATAACTTAGTCCGGCTATTTATTCTTAAATAAACCCATCTATGAAATTAAACGTTTTCCAAATAAGCTCTGAAAATCACAACTTTATTATGTTAACAAAAGACAATTTGAGATAGGGTAACAACTTCAATATATTCTCGGAATCGGAAAAAAAGATCATTAGGAATTTTTGTTTTTGACCTCCTGAAATTTGGACGCCACTGTATATTTGCATTTTATCAAAATTCATTCCAAATGACTTTTATTTGAAAGTTTTATTTTTTTACGGCAATACTGCTGAAGAGGAACCCTTTGCGAAAAAAATAATAATAACACCCCGTGAATGCTACTTAGGAGTAGAAGAAAAAACCGAAAATCTGAAATATCTGCTCGTACTGGCAATGTTGGAAAGAAACGAATAATTATTACACTCGGTGAAGTTGAAAAAAAACAATTTTTTGAGCCGTGAAAAAAATGGAAAAATAATACAATACTCACTTTCTGAATAACCAGAGGCGTGCCGAAGTCTTTTCCTCCCTGTAGCCTGAATCCCCAAGTTGGCGAATCACCCTTGGTCAGTCTAACCGTCAACAACGTTGCCATTTTTCGCACTTTTTCTTTCTACGAACCCACCACCCGCGATCTGACTAGGTTAGCACTGTTATGCACTGAAGCTCGTGTACGAGAGCCGAGCGAACGCGTTTATTTACAATAATGGACAAAATACGGAGATGCTGGCCAGAATGGTGACTTCTGAATCGGCTTGCGGACAATTCGAAATACGCTGAAAAATGAAATCGGCCGGCGCGTATGCGCCGTCTGTCCGGCTCGCGAGTGGGAAGCGCGCCTGGGTATATTTAAATCATGGGGGGCTGTGAGTTCGGGATCATCTTGCAACGGGTTATTCGGAGGTGTAGGGGGGTAATTTTGCGAATTAGGATGAATTTTTTTGGTCTGTATTTGCCGATTAAACTAGGTTTCTAAAAATTTGGGTGAATTCTTGATTATGAAAAACCTAGAAAAGCACTGCCGTGAAAGCAGCAGCTTTTGCTCGCATGTTCAATGGTGATGACTGCATTGGCAACGAATTTGAAAATTCGCGCAAAAGCTGCTGTCTTCACGGCAATGCTCTTCTAGGTTTTTTGCGCGCATGTTCTAGGGGAACAGCGTGCTATCGTTTTGTCCAAATGTCTGTAACTTTCGATGATTGAGCCGAAAATGGTCTCAAACTACTAGGTTGGACTCACTGATGACGAATCCGATGTCAAAATCGATTCTGTCCAGCCGGCCGGGCGTCACCACGATAACAAGCGTACGGAGTATTCTATCAACTTGAAAATTTCAGGAAGGGTGGCATTTCAAAATACAAAGGTTAAGTTCGTTAATGGGCTGAATTGGCCGAACAGTTTTGAAGTTATAGCAATTTGAAATTTCGAAGTTATTTTCCTCATATCTCAGAAACAGCTGTAGCGATTGAATTGAAATTTGGCAGTTAGTTGGAGCATAACAACGCGCAACTTTGAGCAGAATTTCGTGGAAACTGTATGGTTGCTAAGTTAAAAAAAAAAATTTTTTTTAATTTTTTTCCAAAAAAATTTTTTTTTCTGAAACTATTGTTGGTATTCGAGATAAATTTCGGTTATACTTTGAACTTCATATTTCACAGCAGTGTACCAAATTTCAATTCGATACTGCCATTAGTTTTGGAGATATCGGGAAAAAATATTTAGAATTTCGTGGTTTTCTTCTCGATATCATTGGTTTTTTTAGGTACAAATCAAGAAATACTGATTCAATCGTGATAAAACTTCGAAGCTAGTTTGAAAATGTTGAAGGACAACATTGTGCAAAATTTCGTGATGATCGTGTCATCAGAACAATCAAAAATTAAATTCAGATTTATTTTTTCAAATATCTAATATTCTGTGATCTTTTCATCATATTATTCCCATTAAATTCTGTGTGGACCTTCGAACTGTTATTTTTCGATAAAGTACTGGATTTCAATTCGATGTAATCTGTATTTTTGGAAATATTGGAAAAATAAAATGCGGAATCATTGGGTCGATTTTACCCATTCACGAATTCGGCCTTCGTAATTAAGGTCCAAACCTTCTCTACAAATATCGAGTTTCTAAGTTGTTTCTTTCGGAAGTTATGGACCAATTTATTTATTTTTTTCTTTTTGGGAAAGATTGGACCGTCACTAATTCAGATTCCAGCCAAGCTCGAAAAAACCTTATTGTATTCAAAGGCATTACGAATAAAGCTTTTGCTTCTTCGAGGTGGGGCATTGCCCTACCTTGCCATACCATATAGATACGGCTCTGGCATGAAAAGACCTCAAGAAAAGAAAACAAATCCTTCAATAATCGTTTATTTGGTGAGATAATTTGAACAATCACATTTAAAAATCAGCATAAATAATTTATTTCGTACTTCAATATTTCAATTTGAATATTTCTACTTCAGGGAGTTATTATTATTATTGACTCTGTTCCTCAACGAGAAGTTAACAATAAAACATAGATAAATAGAAGACCAGCTTCTTATAAACAACTACAATATAGATCCATAAATACTATCTGAAAAGTTGACTACCACAAGTTGATAAATTATATATGAACTAAAACTATGATATCCAATAACTTTGGAAACAAATCACATATATCAATACTATCACTACGTTCCAAGAACAGCATGAAAAATATGTTTGAAATCTAAAAATTGCAACAACTTCATATAAAAAATAATTCTTCGAAGAAGCAACATCGACAAACTTTCCTTTTATTATTGTCATTTTATTGAATAAAAATTCGGATAAGATCAAAATTTTCTTATTCATGATATTAAAATAGATATGCCTCCAATTTCCATCATAGGTACGAATTTGAACATGAGCTAATTTTTTATATATCCTCTCCAATTTCCAAAACGATATCATAATTTCGAAAGGATCGAATGCAAAATTTAAATAATACAGTATACAGGGTTTTCCTAAATTTGGTGTACAAAATTCCTTGCCTAATTCTTCCAATTTTTTTTTTGCATTTCCCAAGATATTCTACTGAAATTTAGCATAGATAGCACAATTTAGAGTTCACACCATGTGACATGGTAATTTTTTATTGAAGATCTAAAGGGTGATATTTTTTTCGGAAGACTGTTCTCTTTTTTTTCTCAAACACTTTTTTTGGTGGGCCACTGTAAGTTTGAAAAATTAAAAATAGAAGCTTTATTGCTATACTAAACTTTTTGGTTTATGGTAGTTTCGTCATGTCTGCTTCTGGTATCAAGAAATAAATTATGAAGGTTCTCTCGAAATCATTAATGTGCAGAAGAAAAACTTGAAAAAAAATGAAACTTCAACACCCTGTATCTCTCAAACGGAATATCTGCCGTTACATGTATAATGGACCCTTTTCCTTGAAACAATCAGGTCTATTCTGTTTGCGTATTGCTATGAACCTTGCTATTCTAGTCATATTGCTATCTTTCTAATGGTCATGATATTACGTTTTTTGTTCCGAGTGTTATAGTAATGTTTGTTATGAATTTCGTCGTAACAATATTGCTATCATGGACTTCCATAATCGGTGATTTTAGAGGTGACAACATTATATTTTGTGACTTTAGAGCTACAAGGAAGAAGAAAATAACCCTACTTCTCGAGTTTTTTTTATGATTTCGCATACATAACCTCTACGGCATTCATGTAAACATCGACATAAAAATGTTAGAAAACGAAGAGTCAAATCGACCTATAAGCAATTTCCTCGATACCAATATAATATTGGTTACCAGAAATCAAATGCAGCAATTTTATTCAGTCGTTAATAATTCGAAATTCGATAAACTATTTTGTTGGCACTTCACTGAGACTGCTGTTGAGATGATTAGAATAAACATCCCAGCTGTTGTCTACTATGCCTGTATTTTAGTCTAAGAGTTTTCCTTGAAATTAAATATTCTAAAGAACCTTGAACACATTTCCATCAGCATATACTTTTTTAATTCATGTGAACATCGACTTATTCAAAAATGTTACAAAACAGAAAAACCATTTAAAGTCAAACTGACCAATTTCCTGGATACCAATAGAATATTGGTTTCCAGAAATCAAATGCAGCAATTTTATGCAGGCGTTCATGATTCGAAATTCAATGAACTCTTCTGTTTGCAATTTAAAGGAATGACTGTTGAGATCATAAGAATAATCATCTTAGACGATATTTTGGTCTAAGAGTTTTCCCGACAATTAAATATTCTAGAGAACGAATTTCTATTGGCTCAGACTTCCCTATTTTCAATATTATCGAATTCTTGGAAGAAATAACACTGAAAGAAATGGATCTCTGTAAGATTACCTTTCCAACCTATCTTGTTATCAAGCATAGCAAGTACTATTTTGAAGTTGCTAAGATAGCAATATTGATAATGAGATTCTTGTTAAAGTGACAGATCATATGGCTCAAAATCGTTGATCAGAATACCAATAATTTCAATCTTGTTATGATAGCAATATCTTTTTCCTAACAATATTGCTATTTGCAAACAGAATCGACCTGAATGTAAGGAAATTCACCTTTTCGTTTGTGCCACCAGTTTAGGAATACCCTGTATAAAGATTAAATTACTGTAAATATCGAGTAACAGCACTCTAGCAACTACGTATAAAATAGAAGAATAATATATCAGTCAAAAATAACTATTTCAACATCGACTAACTCTGAATAAATATAATATTTACTAAAACGTTCGGTTATTTGTAGTTCTTTGGAATACTGTTGGGATATTATCAGACAATTGAGATGGCAACCAGCCAGCTCGGATCCAACTGGACAGCTCCAATTCTCTCGAAAATATATACATACATCTCATAACGACAGATGAAATTTAAAGATTTCCAGCGTTGATTATTGTCAGAATGATTGCTGTTGGTTGCGTTTTGCTTGTCTAAGAATCTGGTGTGCCAACCGATACTATTTTTTTCGACAGTTAAGCCGCTTGGCTGTCACTTCCTTTTCTCTCCTGTAGAGGGCGCAACAGAGGCGCATGTCGGTGAAATTCGTAGTTGAATTTGTTTATGACAATGGAAATCTTTCTAGGCATTTTTTACGTTTTTTTTCTGGGGAGCAGCGCGTTTTCCTTTCGTCCAAATGTCTGTAATTTTCGAATTTTGAGCCGAATATAGTGTTAAGTGATTATGTTGGACTTTCTGAAAAAGAATCCGTGGTCTTTCCTTCCGGATGTGCTCCTACTTTCCAAGGAAAGGGTCTAGCGACTTGAAATTGTCAGATTGGGTTTGTAGTCTTCGGTCGGCCGAACGGTTTCTGAGTTTCGCGGTATGTACCTCAATATCTCAAGAAGTACTGATTGTGGGGATCCATTGGTTAGGAGATTCAAAAAAACATTCGAAAATTTTCCAGATTTTTGTTGAAAAATTTCGGTTTTTCGTGGACTACCTGTCAAATTACGATTAAATTTGGCGCAGACGAAATTTTTTTATTTAACAACGGTGATTCAAAGTTGGTTTATTCCCAGAGAATTCGGAAAAAAATACTCGAAGTTTCTTCGTTAATCACAGATTCCTCAATCTGTCAAAAATACTGAAGCGATCAGATCCAACCTCTGAATCCTTATTGTAGAATAATGATGCGCAAAATAAAGCAAAATTTTGTGGGGATAGCATCGGTATCGCTGCAGCAATGAATTTGAATAAGTGCGTAAAAGGTCCTGACCTCTCGGAAGCGACAACTCAGAGTCTCGAAATATTCAGGTCAGGTTTGGTGCTTGATATGCGAGGTCGAATTCGTTAATGGGTAAAATCTGCCCAATGATTCCATGAATTCTTCCATTTGAAATCAGAGATTTCTAATAATTACAAAGAACGAAAAATAATGATTTGGAGATTCGAGCAAAATGTGACATTTACCGGACAGTCTAAATATATCGTTTTTTTTATTTTCCCTAGTAATAGGTACAATCCTCACGAAATTTCGCATATATCTTCGGATTGGTACTTTCTTCTAGCTAACTTTCTACAAGATCCTATCAGTATCTGTTGAATTCTTCATAAATAAGGAAATAACAGATATTTGGACCTAAAATAAGCTAGTAAAAAGCTTACGTCATGAATTTGAAGAGTGCGGTTTTAAAAATGATGAAGTCGTGACGAACATTCGGTGGAAAGCGGTAGATCGCCTCTTACGTAACACGTGACTTCAAGATTCCACGATTGATAGAACCGACGCTGTCCATCGGCTCGATAGAGTGGAAAGCTCACGAGACAAGAAAGAGTAGATGGGACACGTTGCGTTACGGGACGCTTCAAAGTTTCAAGCGTGTTAACACCTAATAAGTGGAACCAAATTCAAAAGATCGTTTTCAAGGTTTCTCATGGATAGAATAATAGATTCGAATAATTAAAAAATACATTCAAGAGACCAATTACAATCGAAGATGTTGGCAGCGCCATCTGCACGGACGTCACGGACTCGAAAGGAAACTGTAGCAATCTTTCATGATCGAAGTCGTTAGTTTCACCTCGAATTATTTCAGGCATAAGTGCACCCACCAGATTTTTAGACAAGCAAATTACGAGTAGTATCGTTGTGTACGACACCTTAGACTAATTGACTCAAGATTTGTTAAACTGCGCTGCTTGTCTCTTGAGATCTGACGTAATACAGACCGTCAACACCGTACCGATAAGAAGCATCACAGACATGGCGGCGTTAGCCCAGGTATCGTTGAAATTGTGGAAAATCACAGAGTACAGACTGGTGAAGGCTGTGCCGAATACTTGCGAGGCTGCGTTCAACAGTCCCGCCGATGTGCCTTCGGGTTCAGGATAGGTTAACTCGGCTGCCAACTCGAAACCTACTGGTAGAAGTCCTGTCATAAAGAACCTGCAAGACAATGTTCTCTTAGCATATCATGATTACTTTAAAAGTCATATTTGTTTGAGAGCACTTTGAGTGGTGAAATTAGTTCAGGGGTTCCCCAAGGAGATATTTCCGGTCTCCTACAGTTCTTCACTTTCACGCTTCAGAGCCAGATTCAGATCTCTTTAATTCTTTATATTCTCAAAATCGAACAGATAGCAATTCAATTTCACTATACTTATACGAGGACACAGATTCGAGTTTATCGATGAATTGTTTATCTCTGTGCTCTTGTATCATTTTTACAAATATACCATATCTCAGTCTACATTTCTATAAATTCTGCACATGTTATATTGTTTGATATATCAAAGTATGTTATGCTATCTGAAATGAATATACAGGGTGAGTGCTCAAGTTGTACATTAATTCCAACCATAGGTTCCTCTAATCAAATAAAAACTTTTTTCTCTGCTATTTCTCCATATTTAGTGCAAGTTACAAACATTTAAAAATTTCTCGATGTGCTAATACACTCTGCGGCACTTTCTTTGCAAGTTCACCACAGATGTCTCTTACGGTAATCTCTTTAGCAGAATAACCAATCCTATGTTTGAAATTCAAAGAAACATGATTGAAAAACTCATTTACTCACTTAATTCTTATGATTTGGTGCTTTTTGCGATATTATCACAAGGAAAACATTCAACAACACTGGACTATTGAAACAGTGATTTTCCACTTGATATTCTTGAGATATTCGATTTCATTCCACTATAAAATTATACACAATTTCATACTCGCCCACTCGCATATTTATAACTACATAATTATACTTATTTTCATCAAACTTATACATGAATTATATGAAATCAATAAACTAACCTAAACACATTGATTGAACTCTATGGAAAGTCATGTTCATAGACATGAAGACCTAGCCTCATAGAAATTATAACTTACAATGGTTTGTTATATCTATGCCTAGCCTTCACATCTATGTTCTGATCACGAAATAGCATAGACGTACATTAGTTCTATGAGAAATAGATAAATATTTCTGTGTATTCCATGGTTGGGATAAGTTTAGACGGAACTTAATTTACCGCCTTTACTAGCTCAGGGTCGGATCTATAAAAATGAGGTAATTTCTCGAATTTTCATCAGATTTTATAAAATTCAACGTTGAATATCTCCAAAAGGTACGTTTAAGGAGAAATTATAAGGAATAATTAAGTATTCCAAAATGATTGAAGATTCTTACTATGAAATAAGATGAACTTCATCTGCAATCTTCATGCTAATTACTTATAGTTTTATGAATCGTTGAGTCTATAACTCGGAAACTGTTTGAAGTAGGATGAAAGTGATTACTGCAGAATTTGTGTCATATTTATAGAAAACTTCACACCAAAACTCATCTCATTCAGAGTCACCATATTAAAAAAAAGTTATTTTTTTTTTAAATTTCAACAGCCTGTATCTTTTGACTGTAGCCGAATCTGGAAAAATGGTAAATGAAAAAAGTGTTCTATTTGATGAGAGGAATCTATGGTGAAAGGAGGAAACCATGTAGAAAATACTGAATATTATTGTTCCTCCCAATGAGTTTGGAGCCACCAGATGATTCAAAACATTAAAACACTTACCCTAATAATCCAGAAACCACGTAGACATGTACCATTCCTTTATCGAGTGCAAAGGTATAAATCACCATAGATACCAGAGACATGGCGTAAACTGCTACAGTCGTTTCCCTGTAAAATAAATGAAAATTTCCATTTTATGACCACCAACATTCTTCCAATGAGATGAAATGATACTAATGAAGTGAAACAAGAATACTCGTCGTAAACACTGGAACTACCAAAAGAAATGACCTGAAGTATTTTAATTTTTATATTTCATGTTAGGTGCGTAACCTGAATTTACAATTCGAAAAACATTGGCTCAATTGAATAGAAGATTTGCCAAATTGAAATTTTTCTACAAGTGGAGAGGGAAATTTCAGGATTCAGAATATTTAAAAATATCCGTGAACTACTCCTCGGTTCCTATATCCAAGTTATTGTACTCAAATATCGATATGTGTTATACTGAAAGTTGTGTTGGAGCTTATTGACATGTAAACGTCAATGTCATTGAATAATTTATATATTTCGATGTCTCTTGTTGAAAAAATGACAGTCATTAATCAAGTCGTGAATGAAAGGTGTGTAAAATGAATATTACACACTCCATGCATAGAAAAACGGGAAACCGGCAAACTGGGCACCATACATTTTTACGTACGATACAAGAGTACAGATAAAAACCTCAGGAATAACACTGTCTCTCCGTATAAGGGCTTCTTTTTCATCAACAAAATTTCTTTTTTCCTATACGATGCAGGTTGATATTTCGAAATCACATCTGAAAACAAGAAAATACGACGAAAAAACCGATATTAACTAGTGAATGTTTTATTACTCATGAAATTAATTTGAAGTTCACGATCCATCTCAAAAAAGAATCAGACACCGAATGAATTGGCTCGAAACCATCGTCAAATTCATATATTGGATAACTATTAACCATTCTATTGTTCCCTCTTCTTCTCCGCATTCGCACCATGGACTTTCGACCGAATTCCATTTGAAGAGGAAACTATTACAGCGACCATGACAGGTTCTAAGTCGATTCAAAATGCACCAAATTTTCCTAGGAAGATTAAAACAATGAACTTTTTCTGGAGGATCGCTGATCAAACCTCTGTTGAAAACATTACACGAATTCCATTCTGAACGCCAAATTTCTTTGTCACTTTTATCGGAGTAAAGAAAATCGTTAATCCAAGGTTAAAGAGATTTCAATCTAGCAATTTTAGAATCCGGAATATAAGACAATATCGAGAATAGATTCGGGAAGGAATGATATTATTTCTCCCAAAACTTTTTCAGTGTTGCCATTTTGCAACCGAAGAACATAATTGAAACTCAATATTATATTTTTAAAAAAATGTTTGATCACCAAAACTGAAGAATAAAAATGGGGATTTGCATTTAAAGGAATTTGTCTTGAGTGCACGATATGGCAACGTCGAATTCAGCTTTCTCGGAAAGAAAAGGACGTCAAATGTGTTACTTTGCTCAGGAAAACAGAGATAGCTATACTTCGATCTGGTTAGTGTAGAAGACAACGACCAAGAAATAGAAAAAGAAGAGCACAGACTGTCATACTGACAAATCGCAAACTGAAATTGTTTGGTTATGTTGACAAAGAACACGTGTGTACCACAGAATAGCAATAAATATTTCATTATTCTATAGCAGAAAAAGCTATTCTACTAAACACCGTTGTCACTTCGTACATGCCTGGCAAATCCCAAACCCCAATTTTGAAATCTGATTTTGAATACTTTCTGAAGGTAATTTGGGAAAATGATGAATCAAATCCATAATAATTATGTTCAAATCTGCACTTGCAGTAATAACCCAAATTCAGGAAAAACCCCCATTGTATTTAACCACGGATTCTTCTCCATCAGGGTGTTCAACCCAATCTTTTAAGACCACACATATTGAGATAACTCTACGGATTGATTTTTCTCATTGATCGATTGAACCAAGTGAACCTTCTTTTTGACCTCCACACCAAGTGTACAAACATAGGGCCGAGTGCAAGCACAATTACTCGTGATTTGTAGAACACATACAAACTATACCTACTTGAACCTGTGGAATTTGTCCAACAATATTCCACAAACAACCGAACCCAACATCCCGGCAAAAACAATTAGCACTCCTATCCGGCCAGCATCTGCTTCTGCATCCTGAAATGACAATAAAAAAATCAATTTAGGAGGGAAATTAGCGAACAACTATAATTTTTCGTGAAAAGGTCGGCTCCTACGAACCCGTAGGAATACCAACGTTGAATGAAACTAGGTCGATTCCTAAAAATAATTGCTGCTCTTATTAATTTGTTCTCTCATTCATGTGAACTGAGAAGAGATGATAAAATATTTGGTTGTTTGTTTTCTCTATATGTGAAGCTTCATTCTGTTCTCGCTAAAATTTGTTTTCGTCAGGATCATATGGTCAGTAAATGAAAAAAAAAAATTTTTTCGAAATATTTTTCCAAAAAATTTTTTTTTCCGGAAACCATTCATCATATCCAAAAAAAAATTCCTCTAACACTTTGAGCTTCATATTTCACAGCAGTGTACCCTTTCACTGTTCGATACGATCATAAGTTTTGGAGATTTCGGGAAGAAATATGTCAAATTTCGAGGTTTTCTTCTCGATATCGTTGATTTTTTCGGTATAACTCGAGAAATACTGATTCAGTCCTGATAAAACTTCACAGCTAGTTTTGAGATGCTGAAAGACAACCTTATGCGAAATTTCGTGATAATCGTGTCATAAGAACAATTTGAAAAAAAAATTTCTATGATTTTCTTATCATATCATCCTCATTAAATTATGTCTGAAACTTCGAACTGTTATTTTTCGATGAAGTACTGGATTTCAATTCGATCTGATCTGTATTTTTGGAAATATTAGAAAAATAAAATTTTGATTGGGTATATCTACGGAATCATTGGGTGGATTTTACCCATTCACGAATTCGGCCTTCGTAATTAAGGTCCAAACCTTGTCTACAAATATTGAGTTTCTAAGTTGTTGTTTCGGGAGTTATTGTGTTTACGCAGTCGGCCGTTAGGCTGACCTTTAACACAATAACTTCCGGAAGAAACGACTTAGAAACTCGATATTTGTAGAGTAGGTTTGGGGCTTAATTACGAAGGTTGAATTCGTGAATGGGTAAAAACCGCCCAATGATTCCGTAGATATTCCCATTCAAAATTTTATTTTTCCAATATTTCCAAAAATACAGATTTGATCGAATTGAAATCCAGTAATTTATCAGAAGAAAATTTCAAAAAGCACTGCCGTGAAGGCAGCAGCTTTAGCGTGCATGTTCAAATTCGTTGCTGAAGCGGTCATCTACATTGAACATGCGCGCAAAAGTTGCTGCCTTCACGGCAGTGCTTTTTGAAATTTTTTCGATAAAGTACTAGATTTCAATTCGATCTAATCTGTATTTCTGAAAATATTGGGAAAATAAAATTTTCAATGGATATATCTGAGGAACCATTGGGCTAATTTTACCCATTCCCGAATTCGTCCTTCGTAATTAAGCCCCAAACGTAGTTTACAAATATCGAGGCCTAACGGCCGACCGTAAACACAATGACTTTCGAAGGGAACAACTTAGAAACTCGATATTTGTAGAGTAGGTTTGGACCTTAATTAAGAAAGCCGAATCCGT
Organism: Myrrha octodecimguttata; assembly: GCA_958510865.1. Taxonomy (NCBI): domain Eukaryota; kingdom Metazoa; phylum Arthropoda; class Insecta; order Coleoptera; family Coccinellidae; genus Myrrha; species Myrrha octodecimguttata. The sequence goes on from OY294057.1 coordinate 78,012,652, forward strand.
GAATGGGTAAAATCCACCCAATGATTCAGCAGTTATATCCATTCGAAATTTTATTTTCCCAATATTTCCAATAATACAGATTAGATCAGATTGAAAAAAGTTATAATAAAATTCTGAATGGATGTATCTAAGAAATCATTGGGCGAATTTTACCCATTCACGAATTCGACCTTCGTATTAAGTAGATACACCTATTCAAAATTTATTTTCCCAATATTTCCGCGAATTAGATCGACTTAAAATCCATTAATTCATCGAAAAATTACTGTTCAAGGGTTCATACAGAGTGTCTTGAGGATATTATGATCAGAAGATCACAGAATATTGAATACTATTTGAAAAAAAAATTTGAAATTTTTTCTTCAAAATGTTCTAATGGCATGATCATCACGAAATTTTGTACGCAGTTGTCAATCAGCATTTTCAAACTAGCTGCCAAGATTCATCATAACTGAATCAGACATTTTTGAGTTATTCCATAAATACTGAGGAAAACAACTACTAAATTCGACATAATTTTCTCAAATATCCCCGGACATTATTATCGTACCGAACTGGAATTTGGTGCACTGTTGTGAAATATGAAGCTCAAAATCGGCGCTGAATTTTTCTTGAATAGGATGAAAATTTTTCAAAAGAAAAATTTTTTTCGGAAAATTTTGAAAAACATTTACTGACAGTATGATCTCAACAAAATTTCGCGAAAAGTTGCGCGTCGTTATACACCAACTGCCAAGTTTGGATTCAATCGTTCCAATCGTCAGTGCTTTTCTAGATTTTCAGTCAAGTACTAAATTTCAATTCAATCTATTCTTGGAAATATTGAGAAAATAAAATAATTCTGAATGAATTCCGTAGATGTACTACGGAATTATCGGACTTATTTTACCCATTCACGAGTTCGAACTGCGTGTTATCGAGCCCCGAACCTACTCTACGAAAAATGTTAGTATGTTTACGATATTATTCTGAAGAAATGTAGTGAATGATTCCCTCACGAACCAAAGTTTACTTCTTTTCGCATTTTTTTCATTTTGCATGGAGAATAACAACGATAACTAGGAAAAACACACGAAATTTTACATATTTCTTCAGCAATATCTCCAAAAAGTGATATCGTATAAAACTGAATATCGAGGCACGAAAAATGTAAAAATTGCATCAATATTTCCAAATGTTTTTTTCCAGAATTCTACAAGCGGCATATTCATCATATCTTACCTTATAATACTGTAGAATAATTTGATTGAGTAAAGTTGAAATGGCATAAAATATCCCCACATTAATCCCATAAGCCAAGAGCAGCAGAATATATGGAACATTCTGCAGCAGTCTTTTCAAGGATTCGATAAAATTCACCTGAGCCTCATTTTGTTGTTGGGCCTGCGCGTAAGATGGAGGTGTAGCAGGTTCGTTTTTGAAAACTGAAATAAAAATCATTTGAATTTTTCAAATGTCTCCCTTTCTTATTTATCTTTTGAATATAATATTTAATAAAAGATGAGAACTTTCAAGAACATATTTTAATAGAAAAGAGAAGGACGTGGGTGATATTTCAGTATAATCAAATTTATTGGATTCAAATACCAAATCCTTCATTTACTTCGAACGTAACATCAAATATCCTTCAATTTCCATACCAGGATTCGTCTATTTGAATCGGTGCAAGTGTATCGGGCATTTTATAGGGCATCTTCAAGTTCATAAGAATTATATACATCATGACACAGAACGCTAACTGCGAGAAAAACAGACAATATTTCAAAATTTTTATGTCGAAAGGAGCAGCTTTTTGTTGTTTTTTAATCTTTTTTCCCATTATTGTTTTGAACTTGAATGAGAGCGTTGATTTGGCATTAACTCATAGACTTATGAAACCTATACTTTTATATATCTCTATGCCAAGATGCATAGATCATTTATATTTCTTTGACTTTGCTAGCGATCATAGAAATATATCTATCTTGAACGAGCGTAGCCTTCGTAATCGTTAGTTTACGTAGCCTACGGTACAAGTATGAAAAAACTACAAGATATTGTAATCAGATTTTCACCAGGGGAAGAAAAAGCGATTGGTTTTACTTTCATCATGGTCTGACATATATTTGTAGAGACTTTCATCTATGGTCCTACCCCATACCTGTAGAGACTTTCGTCTATGTTCTGATCATAGACATAGAGATTTATCTATGGTCTGATCGTGGACTTACAAATCTACGTCTATGGTTTTTATTTATTCAAAGAGATGCATAGATTATATTCTATGCATCTTGTTATTCAACAAAAATTAAATTTGACAGAATAATGATGATTTGAGCACCATAAGAACCGATGTGGTAATAGATCGAGCAAGCGCCAATCTTTCCAAATGGAAGGACTTCAAATGCTTCAAGTCAAACTTATACAATAGACTGAACACATATCACTATTTTTTTTAGACATGTACTAACAAAGATTTACTCACACAAAATAATAGCCACAAATAATACTGTTGTGAAAATGGCAACGCCAAGGAACATAATGAAGAGGTCATGCTGTATTTCATCTGATGTGCCTTTCGAATTCACCAGTAGAGGGGGTATGAGAAATCCACTCGCAACTCCGAGCTGTAACAGAAATTTTTGTGAAAACCTTGTTTCGCAAATTGTAATCCCAGTTACATACAATCTACAACTAATCTTCAGCAATAATTGTTCGATTCAATGTGAACCGTTGTTTGATGAAGTCATTACTAGAAGATGGTCGGAAAAATTTTCTCACATAGACATAAATTCCATATGCTCACTATCTAACTACTCAGTTTCTTCGAATAGTTCTTCATTCAAAGGTGAGGTCTTATTTATTTGATATAGAGATTGTGAATGCTGCTGCAGTGACAGTATACAAGTACCTTGTATGAAGTTAGTGTGAAAGCTGTTCTGTTGCAGTAACAGTGATGCCAGATTATTTTTACGAATTTTCTTCAATTTAACCTCAAAAATTCTGCATGTTTCTGCAGTGTTAGAATTGCCAACTGTGCGGGTCAGAAATCCGGGAGATGGATCATTGAATATAATTCTGTACTCACAGAGATGGACAGTGGAGTAAAAAATAATGAACGTTCTTAATAAATGAGGAACAACAAAAATTTTATTGAATAAAAAAACAACTTTTATGAATAAAATAATAAAAAATAAATAATATATGAATAAAATAATAATAATTAAAAAATAAACATCACTAATAACAAAATAAAATAACAAATAACATAATTACCTAATTATTTCAACAAAAAAATAAAATCTCATTAAGAATACAAATTTTTAGATTTCATCAAATCCAGATGTTTTTTAGTCACAGCCATTTTTGACGAATTGGTTCCAGTCTCTTTAAAATGGCTACGCAATACGCAAAGTGAATTTAGGGTATTTTCTTGCAGTCTGTTCCGTTTTTTCGTTTTTACATCAGTCATTATTGAAAATACCCTTTCAGCTCCTGCATTCGAATGCGGCAGCGAAAGAACGAGTAATGCTATAGTTGCCAGATTAAAAAATAAACTTTCGTCCTTAAAATCTTTCAAATCCTTTATTTTAAGCCAAAATTCGCAAATTGGCAACTCCAATAATGAAACCTTTTCTTCATCAGTAAAATGAAACTGAATGTTTCGCCACTCTGTCTCGATTTCATTTTTTTTATCAAATATCGGTTGAAATTTTGTAATAACCGCCGAAAGTTGTAGGCATTCCTCAGGTCTTTCTAACGATAATGCTATTTTGGGTGTTATGAACACTAATTGATTGAAAAATATATCCTGCATCGGTAAACGACTCTGCATTTCCTTGCAACACACCTTATAAAATTCTAAACATTTTGATCTTATTTTTAGTTTTATATTTTGATCCAAATTTTTAATGAAATTCTCACAGTCAGGCCCTAAATAAACTAAAGATATATCAACACAATTAGTTGCCAGTGTACAATCAACATTAATTTTTATTTCACTTACTTTAATGAAATTATTGCAACATTTAAAAAACAGTCTTCTACTTTCTGCTGCTAGTTGGTGTATAAGCACCGATTTTGCTTGAAAGAGCGCATTGAAAGAATTTAGAAAATTTAGTACATATTTGAGGAATAAAAGGTAAGCCTTGGTCTCGCTACAATTCAAAGCATCTAATATGAATTGTGTTTGTTTGAGATGGTCCTCAGTAGAGGCCAGTAGAAAAAAGTGCTGTAATAGACCACATTTCTAAAACTCTTTCAATGCACTGATGCAGACAGAGCCACCTAGTAGAAGACAGTTTCAAAATTTTTTTTTTTGAATCATTTAAAAACTCTTGTAATTCTGCTAGCTGAGCAGATCGTTTACCGCTAGAGGATACATATGAGCTTAAGGCTCGAATTAAATCCTCAGGAGCTGCTGGTAAGGTGTTACATGCAGTACTTGCTATTATAGCTGCACTATGGCAAATGCATTTCATAACAATTAATACCTTTGTATCAGCCATTAATCTCGTCATAAAAGAGTTGTGCCTACCCAACATTACATTAGCTCCGTCAGAAGCTAACCCAATGATGTTCGTCAAAGGAGTATCACATGCAATGAAAAATTGTTTGAATTGTTTATATATATTTTCAGCTGTGGTATCTGTTGCATCTAATTTCAACACTTTTAGTAATTTGGTCATCAAATTACTCGATTTTGGACAAATATATCTTACTAAAATACATAAGTACTTATCCATGCTGAGATCTGTACTCTCATCAACTAAAATACTAAAATTAATCCCTTTCAAAATTGAAATTAGATCATCAGTCTCCACTTTACATAAAACATTATTTATCACCTTAGTTGTTTTGGTTCTTGCGAGTGATATTCCTTTAACAACATCGGGGTTGGTACAAGTCACTTTGATTAATTCCACTAAATCATCAGATATAGAAATACCCATATTATGTTCAGCAAAAAAACCACTAATCCGTATTTCAGCTGTCGCAATTTCGTCCTTCAATGATGTTGCCTTCTGTGATTCTGCAAACATGCTTTTAACCGACAAAGTCGATTTTTTCACTTGTATTTTAGCTACATGCTTTTTTGAATTAGCGTGCTTGATAATTTCTTGTTTGCCAGCTCGAACTGAAAGTACTACATTGCACCATTGGCACTTGAATTTTCCATCGTCATTTGGTACTTCACAGAGCCATCCTGTAAGTGTAAACCCAAAAAAAAATTGAAATATAAACTCATTTCAGTTTAATCACAGTTTTACCTTCAAATTCTGCCTCATTCTTCCAATCTGAATGAAACTTTCTTTTAAAAATTTTTTGTTTTTCGCCTTCACTCAACTCGTCACGATATTTTCGTTTTTTGGTTGGTGTACTATTCTTATTTCTACCAATACCAGAACTAGTAGAAGGTTGCGGTTGCAGAGTATTGTCCAATACAATGGAAAATCTTAAAATATGACACAAAATATATAGTTAATATTCAAAGTGTTAAAGGCAATCATTTATTCAATAAATAATAAATATGTCTATATGTTTTTTGAAATTAGTAATTTACCTTGGAGAATCTTCTTCACTTGAACTCATTTTTGATTAATAAATCTACTCTAACTAAACTAAAACTACCTAAATTACCCACGGAATATCAATAACATCTATCTATGACGATGACCTAACCTATTAAAATTCGTGAGTCGGGACTTCCCTTGTTTCATAGAAATACAAACTGCCTTGTTTATTTGTTCACAGTAGCTAGCATTACAGATTACACTGACTACAGTAATCTGTAGTAATCTATGTAGCAAACTGTAATATTTTTTTTTGATACTGACAGCGCCATCTCGAGCCTCAAGATCAAACTGCCAAATATTTCGAGTCATAGCTAAACCATTTTACCGAAAGATGTAACGCATACGGATACGGTATCAATAAAAAAGTTGAAAGATGTGAAATTAAAAAATTCTGCATATTTTAGTGGTTTTCGCAAATTATTCTTCTTTTCTTCATTAGCTCTTTTTTGAGGCCTGAAATTCTGCATATTGAAGAAAATTCTGCAAATCTGGCATCACTGTGCAGTAATATATTATATTTATATCAATATCATTGTTTGCACAATGTTTATAAAGCTTTATATGTTACGCGCCATCTATTCTTCTTGTCAAAAACTAACTCGAACAAGTCTTGTTCGTCACGAAGGAAACTGTAACTGTAGTTCTAACATATTTGTAGAAGTGGCAGCTCCTTGCGACAAACTAGTGTGGAGATACTTCACCAATACATCAATTATGTTCACTGAAAAGAATACAATTATACTATTGAATGAAATCTGAAGGAAATAATTATTATTGAGATATTTGGAAACATAGTTGACGTAGATAAGTTTTGAAATACCATGTAAGAATAATGTATTGCCATTTGCATAGATAAAATATTATCTTTCGTATAAATTCTGGAAAACTCTTGACAGTCAATATTTTGTAATTATCGCATTATTTACGAACTTATATGTTGCTGAAGATTAGAGTAGATCAGTATCTAAACAAGCAGAAGTAAAAAATAACAATTAAGCTCTTCTGAAGCTTTTCAAATGTGTTCATGTGTGTGCAAAGCATCGCTGGAAATATTCCAAAAAATTGTGCATACATTTAGAGTGAGGTGCTTCAATGTCATGCAGATCTTACACACCTCTATTTCCACAAACGTGTATATTAATTTCTTGTTCACACTATGGTATTGTTAAATTGTGCTGAAAAAAACAGCAATGAGAAAGTCAACGCAAGAAATGAAATAGGCTGAATAGTATTATAAAGTTTCAGTAATAATCACACTTATATTGAATCGATACGCTGAATATAATTAGTTTTATGATAAGCTTATTGAGGTATTATTGCGAAAAATATTTCATTTTCGTAATGAATATCTTTTTCACATTATATAAATAGAAGTAAAAAAATCGTGGTAATTGTAGTCGATATGAGTGGAGCTATAATAATTGTTGGAAAAACTGAGCACGCATGAGTTATTGTTATTACATTTTTGCATAACCTTCGTTGGTTGGAGTCGGCTCAGAAATCACTCAATTCATTTTTTTTGTGAGCTGGTTGGAGGGAACAGAGCATTATCATTTTTCCATGTTGTGATTTCGAATTTTGAATCGGAAATGCGATCTATTGAACTCAATGATGAAGATTCATGATCTAATCAAATTTGCCTGAAAAATACCGATCGGTTTAAAATGAAACTTACAAAAAACCTAGAAAAGCACTACCGTGAATGCCGCAGCTTCTGTGCACATATTCAATGGAGATGGCCGCTTTGGCAACGAATTTGAACATGGGCGCAGAAGCTGCTGCCTTCACGACAGTGCTCTTCGAGGTTTTTTCGGTAAAGTACTGGACTTCAATTCCATCTAATCTGTGTTTTTGAAAATATTGAGACAATAAAATCTACGGAATCATTGGGCGGATTTTACCCATTCACGAACTAGACCTTCGTAATTTATGTTCAAACCTTCTCTCAAATATCGAGTTTCTAGGTTGTTTCTTCCGGAAGTTATTGTGTTTACGGTCGGCCTAACGGACGATTTTCCTATTATTTCCAATAATACAGATTAGATCGAATTGAAATGCAGCTCTTTATCGAAAAATGAAAGTTTGAAGGTTCATACAGAATTTAATGAGGATAATATGATGAGAAGATCGCAGAATATTAAATATTTGAAACAAAAAAATTTAAATTTTTTAACACGATCATCACGAAATTCTGTGCAATGTTGTCATTTAACATCTTCGAACTAGCTGCAAAGTTACATCACGATTGAATCAGTATTTCTTGAGTTATAGCGAAAAAAAAACAACGATATCGAGAAGAAAACCACGAAATTCTACCTATTTTTTTCCCAATGTCTCCTAAACTAATAGCCTTATCGAATTGAAGTTTGGTACACTGCTGTAAAATATGAAGTTCAAGGTATAACTGAAATTGTTCTCGAATATAAACAATAGTTTCAGAAAAAAAAAAATTTTCGAAAAAAATTTTGGAAATTTTTTTTTTTTTGAGTGACCATACGATTTCAACGAATGTTGCTGAAAGTTGCGCGTCGTTATGCTCCAACTAACTGTCAAGTTTCAATCCAATCGCTCCATTAGTTCCTGAAATATGAGGGAAATAACCTCAAAATTTCTACGAAACTATTTCGACGATTTTGCCCATTAAAGAACTCAACTGCGGTATACCGACGCGCGAACTACTCTGCAAGTTTCGAGTAGCTAGCTGGCTCCGTTCGACAGTTATCGTGTCCACGGCCGGACAGAATCGATTCTGACACCGGATTCGTCATCAGTGAGTCCAACCTAGTCGTTTGAGACCATTTTCGGCTCAATCATCGAAATTTACAAACATTTGGACAAAACGGTAACACTCTATTTCCGTAGAACATGCGCGCAAAAATGGTCAGTTCTGAAGAACATAATGCCAAATTTCGTGAGGATGAGTGTCTCATGTAAGACGTTTTCTCTGTTCGCAATTGGCTTTCTTAGGAAATTGCAGCATATTTCGATCCACTAAAGACATTTTGGGAAAAATTATGATGCTCTTGTTGCCTACAAAAAGCGGTCAACTGTATCAATGTGTTATGTGAATATAAATGTCACTCATGTGAATTTTTGACCATAAAGTTAACCGCAAACACTTCTGAAAAAAACTTCTAAAACTTGATATATACATATACAGTGTGTCCACGGATTGGGTGCCGATGAGGTGTAAATGACGAAAAATTTTCGAGTTAGACTCTGATATTCTGGGAATCGCTCCTGCTTGGTCTCAAATTAAGATGTTGAGAAAATGCGCCAAATAAATTTATATACAGGGTGGTTTAGAACTGATTCAATGAAAATTGTTAAGAATAAAGTACCTTTGTTCTAAAAGATATCGAGAAAGTTTAATGAGAAAAGTTCTTTGGAATGACGAGCTGCTGCAGGAACTCAAGTTTCAGATAAATCAGCCTACCTTGACTTTATAAGTTGGTCATGAACATTTTGTATACGTGACGTTTTTTTCATGATCAGAAATTTAAATTTTGAAACTATTTTTTTAACATTTGGCCAACGTTCATGGAATTGTTTTATTACTCCCTGATACGAAATGTCGGCATCTTAGCCGTAGCACTGCACAATAAACACTCTTTAATCGATTTCAAGCGATGGACCAAAATCTGCGGTTATAGTTACGGTTATCCTCATTGACATATAATCCTTTGCCTATATGTCAATTTGGATAACCACAATTATAACCGGTGCTTTTGGTCCATCGCTTGAAATCGATTTTTGTTCTGTGGTCAGCATGTTTTTAACTGGAAAATTTTCGTTTGTGACGAACAAAATTTAAGTTTCAAGTCACCTCTGGCATTTGTAACCATGGATATTATCAAATATTTTCATAACCTACTGATAAAATCAAAGTTGATCGATTTATCTGAGAATCGAGATTTAGCCGTGTCTTTTGATTCTAAACAACTTTTCTCAATAAACTTTCTCGATATCTTTCAAAACAAAGGTGCTTTATTCTAAACAATTTTCCTTAAATCAGTTCTAAACAACCCTGTATATTAATTGATTTGGCTCATTTTCTCAGCATCTTAGTTTGAGACCAAGCAGGAGCGATTCCCAGAATATCAGAGTCTAACTCGAAAATTTTTCGTCATTTACACCTTAGCGGCACCCAATCCGTGGACACATTGTATATGAAGCTGCTCTGTATAATAAATCATATTATTATTATTATTCGAGTTTATCAGAAGGCAGTTGTTCAATCGAGAAGACAAGCAGCGTTCTTGGAGGTGAGGACCTGGATGGATGCTTATCGAAGAAATTACGCAAAGATTTGTATTTTGCAAATGTAAACATCAAATATTATAGTAAAACAGATTTCGATTCTCTAAGATTCCAATAAATCAAAATGAGAAATTATACCTTAACCGAAGATTTCAAGCCAGCTGCTGCCATAAAAATCACCAGCTATATCGATTCCAACGGACAATAAAACTCTATTGTTTATGCTTATTGCTTGCATGCATGCTTATTGGCTTGCATAAAAATCAGAAACTTCTCATGAAGAACTCATTCAGGAAAAATTCCGAATTTTCATATCATAGTTACTTTTATTGCATATTGTTCCGAGGAAATTATCGCCACTTTGTACAGAAGTGAAATAATCGTGGAAAATAATGATAACGAAGCGAGAACCTCAACATTCACCGGAATATTTCCAATTATTTTTTGCTTGAGAATTTGAATGCAAGATCGATCCTTATTTTCCAACAACTCAATATAAGATAAGAGAGCTTGTTCGAAATTTTTAAATTTTTCAAAATTTTTGATTCTACGGAAATACGAATTCGGGATTGGCTCTAGCTTTTTATTCCTGCAGAGAGAGGGTAATTCATATTCGAGGATATTTGTTTTGACCATAGATGCAGAGACTATAGATGCATAGAATGCATATATTCAATGCATCTTTGGGCCGTATTTATAGTTGTTCCTTGAGGCTTCCTTACTGAAGGCCGCCTCGAATTTGCTTTTCTATGTTTCTATGCAAACAAACTTGTATTTGTTTCCATAGAAAAGCAAATTCAAGGCGGCCTTCAGTAAGGAAGCCTCAAGGAACAACTATAAATACGGCCCATAGAGACCGTTCCTTCGAATCTGTGCACGATAAGCGATCAGATGCATGGTGTGCTCATCTGCCATTCTGTGATCGTATTTATCAATGATGACGTCACTTTTTCATTCGAACTAGAAGCACAGAATATATATTTCTTTGTTTTTAATCATGCTGACGTCATTTTTTTTTCTACATCACGGTTAGATGCATCTCGGAGATGGCGCTGAATGCTGTTGATACTTACAGTGACTATATCACCATTTGCAATATAGTCACTGTATTGATACTGATTCCGTTCCGTCAGTATGAAATATTTGGTTGGTTCTTGAAAAAAAGGTTAATTTCGGAATTTAATTGATGAAAAGCAATATTTTTGTCACCAGAGCATATCCAAGGCATAGAACAATCCATGATGTTTTGCTTTCATCATGGAACAATCTGTATTTACCTTACGATCCATAGACCATACTTATAGTAATTCTTCATTGTTGAGTGTTGTCTCGTCTATGTTCTATGGATCATAAAGTAAATAAAGATTGTTCTATGCTATGGATATGTTTCCATAGAATATTGACTGTCGTTCTTGTGACAAAAACAACGTTTTTTTATCAATCAAATTCCGTAATTAACCTCTTTTTCAGGAACCGACCGAATATTTCATATTTACGGAACGCAAAACAGGCAGTAGAAATAACCAAGTTGATTTGCGGAACATATCATATATAAACTGGACACTATCAACATGAAATCAGGAATCCCAACTTGAATTCTAGCCAATCAGTGATGATCTTCACAAAAACCTATATTTGGAAGGAACTGTCTTGTTTGAGGAGTCGAGGCATCTTTTACGGATATTCAAAAATAATGGGAACTTTATCATGTCGAATTTGTTCTGAAAATCCCCCAGTAATAGTTGATTTGGAAGAAATTTGTGGATTGGCAACTTGGACCGAGGTCGTCTATTGAATTGGGTGATCCCAAATAAGTAGTGCGCATTTTGAATTAGAATCATTGAGCGTTTCAAGAATGGGATATCCGAACTATAAACAGATCCTTCCTATTCATGCCATCAAATAGTTGACACTGCATTATTACAATTGTTTAATGATCTACTTCAGAGCTCGTTTCTATGCAGAGGAGCGTCCCTATATGATCCAATCATCATTATGGCCCCAGACCAACGTCATTTCGAAATCATCGCTATTATATCATCTCAAACTGTGTCAAATACTCTACGGACAATATTCTTAGGGACAAACGAACTTCGCTTCGAATAAATCTTCGGGATTTGGTGGCTATTTTTAATTCAGTTTCTGCTCATATTGCCATCATGATGTGAAAACCATGGTGTGCTCATCTGAAAAAAATGAGTGATGTCAGCAAGACTAAAATGCAAAGAGTTGTATATTCTGTGCTTTGAATTAACATGCAAATTCGAAGCACCGAATATACAATTCTTTGCATTTCAATCTTGCTGACGTCACTTATTTTTCAGATGAGCACACCATGTTTTTTACATCATGTATTGCCATGTATTAATTGAGGTGCATAGAAGATAAGGTGAATTCAATGCTGGGGAAATCCCTAGAATTTGATTTTAGCCCTAGAGGTGGCGCTATCTGGACGAACGGTAGTCAAGGCAACATTCTGTCAGAACTGAATCGACATCAGATAATCAGGTCGATTCTGTTTGCAAATAGCAATATTCCTAGGAAAAAGATATTGCTATCGTAACAAGATTGGAATTATTGGTATTCTGATCAACGATTTTGAGCAATATGGTCTGTCACTTTAACAAGAATCTTGCTATCAACATTGCTATCTTAGCAACCTCAAAATAGTACTTGCTATGCTTCATAACAAGAAAGTTTAGAAAAGGAATCTCTCAGAGGTCCATTTGTTTCAGTATTATTTATTCCAAGAATTCGAAAATATTGAAGATAGGGAAGAATGTGCTAATAGAAATGTGTTCAAGGTTCTCTAAAATATTTAAATTGGAGGATTCTTAGACTATAACACCGGCATAGTAAGCAACAGCTGACCTGATTATTCTAATGATCTCAACAACAGCCATCCCTTTGAATTCCCAACAGAAAAGTTCATCGAATTTCGAATTATTATCGCCTGCATAAAATTGCTGTATTTGATTTCTGGAAACCATAATTCTATCGGTATCTAGGAAATAGGTCAATTTGACTTTAATATGTTTTTCTGTTTCATAACATTTTCGAATAAGTCGATGTTTACATGAATAAAAAAAAGTATATGCTAATGGAAATGTGTTCAAGGTTCCCTAGAATATTATTTAATTTCAAGGAAAATTCTTAGACTAAGATACAGGCATAGGCAACAGCTGAGATGATTATTCTAATCATCTCAACAACAGCAATCCCTTTGAAGTGCCAACGAAAAAGTTTATCGAATTATTAACGCCTGAATAAAATTGCTGCATTCGATTTCTGATAATCAATATTTTATTGTTATCCAGGAAATTGGTTATTGGTCAATTTGACTCGTTTCGTTTCCTAACATTTTCTATATCGATATTTACATGAATAAAGAAAGCCGTAGATAGAGGTTATGTATGCGAAACCATAAAGAAAACTCACGAATTAGGGTTATTTTCATCTTCCTTGTAGTTCTAAAGTCACAGAATACAGTGTTGTCAGCTCTAAAATCACCAATTATGGAAGTCTATGATAGCAATATTGTTATGACAAAATTCATAACAAACATTGCTGTAACACTCGAAACAAAATACGTAACATCATGGCCATATTGCTATAAATTAGAAAGATAGCAATATGACTAGAATAGCAAGGTTCATAGCAATACGCAAACAGAATCGACCTGAATGTGAAAAATATCTGGATGAATGAATTTCTAATATATTATGCTTTGTATAACTTTCAGTAGAATATATTCTAAGAATTCAATTTACATCATAATTTTTGGCGAATACACTATCATTCGATTTCTTCCCATAATATAGTACGGGAGACGTGAAATTATTAGGTAAGAACTGTGAAATTATTTTACAGAATCTACTGATACATCGATATTATTCGATACCTTGTTAGAATATATTCATATTTTTCCAGATTATGCATTGGTCGATTGATGGCGTGGGTATGAAATACAATTAGTTTCCCCAGTTTGGTCTAATGATTTATTAGGAAAACAAATGAAAATAAGAGCACCATCGTTCTATGCATCTCTGTATGAATGTGATTACATGAACATCTTCTTCAATACCTACACGTTCATATATCTATTTTTCGTTCGTTCAGTTCTCTTTTAAGACCATAGACAAGTTTCTTTGCCCATCAGCCATAGATATATAGAGTCGTTGTCAATGGTTTCAACTATGATATAAGAAACATGAATCGATTTCAAGCGATAAACCAAAATCTCCGGTTATAGTTATGGATATCGACATTGACAGATAATCCTTTGCCTATATGTCAGTTGGGATAACCGCAACTATAACCGGAGCTTTTGGTCCATCGCTTGAAATCGATTTATGTGTACTCATGTGCATTCAAAAGTGGCGTCAGCATCTTGAAGATCCAAGGAAATATTTATTCTGTGTAATGAATTTTCATTTAGCTGACGTCACTTTTGAATGCACATAAGCACACCATGTTATTCACACAATGGTTTTAACCATGATGTAAACAAAACATGGTGTGCTCATCTGCTCATCTGTGATCGTATATTCTAATGATGACGTCACTTTTTCATTCAAATTCAAAGCACAGAATATATATTTCCTAGTATTTTAATCTTGCTGACGTCACTCATTTTTCAGTTGAGCACACCATGTTTTTTACATCATGGTTCCAACCACTGATATCTTTTTTTTAGGCGGAGATATAGACACAGATTCCTTATGTCTATGGACGTTGTCTGGGGTCTGTGGACGGACCAACGATAGCAGTGACATAGATTCATGTACTGAGATATCAGGGAAATAAAGGAAAGAATGAATGTAGTTTTTTTATTTGAACCAAACTAACTCACCTGGTTTCCAAAAACTCCTATACTACACGCCGAGGACACCTGTGATGGCCCAAACCATACAGCAGCTAATCTTGCAGGTACTGATAAAACGAAAACTTGAGACAGAGCAACAATGCTCTGACCAAGAAAACCTATGTAGAATCGATCTGGTGCAACGGATAGCACTTTTATCCATGCTCCAACGCATGTTCCCGATATTCCCAGGATAATGGATATTCGAAGTCCCTAAAAATAAAAAAACGATGATTGGTTATCTTCTCATTCACAAATATAGAAATAAGGCCTTAACAAATTTTCAAAATGGGAGCTTCACTATTGCTATACTCCATTCGAGAATTATTGACTTCTCGGGCGACTGGGGAACATAGAAGTTATGTTGGTGATAATTAAGCCCATTTGGTTATATTTGGATTTGCGGAATTCAGGTTGGTATTGGAAATAACACTGACCGATGAAATTTTCAATTTCGTTTTGTTTAGATTATCTTGTCTATGGTTCTGTTGGATCATGATGTAAACAAAACATGGTGTGCTCATCTGCTCATCTGTGATCGTATTTACGAATGATAACGTCACTATTTCATTCAAATTCGAAGCACAGAATATATGTTTTCTTGTATTTTAATCTTGCTGGAATCTTGTGTTGGATTATGTCCTTGGTTTTGATCACGATGGTACATTTTTACTTACATCATGGTTTTGATGTTGCAAATTGCGAATATAATTTCATCAGTTTTTAACACTGGTCGGTTATTTCTATAATAAAAGTACAAACATCTTAAGTTATATTTTGTTACCAGAAATAAATCTTTGTCTAGACTTTCAAGCCCCACTTCGATGTCAATAATATTCATTCATTACTCAATATGGATTAATTTCAGACGTCCCCATATAATTCCATTCAAAACCGGTGAATTTCTGAGTCAAGCGTGAAACACCAATGTAAAAACCATTCGAGAAAAGATATTTAAAATCGATTAACCAATAAATGTTCATTTCCCTTCCAGTTCCGAGTTCCTTTCAATGAAATCGTTCGAACGAACAAAAAAAATTGAACACTGATTCACATCCCATTCATATAGTTCAACCTTGTCCTTAACCGACATGTGTCTATTCTCTTATACTTGTAATATAGTTTTATCGATTCATTGCATTATGTAGTATTTTGATTTGAAGATATTCTTGAAAAGTATTCAAGAATGATCTTGGCAATTGAACTTGGTACAGATTATAATTCCTTCCGGTTTTCGTGAAAGAAATGTAATTTGACTTATTGTCAGATGCATCAAGGTAACTTCAGGTTGGTTGACTAGAAGAATCAGTGCTCAGTTGAATAGGAGAACGCAAAATGATTTCAGATCTTTCCTGACTGAACATATACAGTGTGTCCACGGATTGGGTGCCGGTAAGGTGTAAATGACGAAAAATTTTCGAGTTAGACTCTGGTATTTTGGGAATCGCTCCTGCTTGGTCTCAAACTAAGATGTTGAAAAAATGAGCCAAATCAATTAATATACAGGGTGGTTTAGAACTGATTTAATGAAAGTGTCTTTGTTTTAAAAGATATCGAGAAATTTTATTGAGAAAAGTTGTTTAGAATCAAAAGACACGGCTAAATCTCGATTCTCAGATAAATCGATCAACTTTGATTTTGTAAATAGGAACTACATTTTCAGATAAATCAGCATACGTTGACTTATAAGTTCATGAATATTTTGTCAATCCGATACGTGAGATATTTTGTCATGATCAAATATTTAAATCTTGACACTATTTTTTTAACAGGGTTACGTGGTACCGTAATATTTAGCCAGCGTTCATGGAATTGTCCTATTACTCCCTGATACGAAATGTCTGCACCTAAACTGTAGCACTCCACAATAAACACTCTTTGTTCTATGGTCAACATATTTTTAACTGGAAAATTTTCATTTATGACGAATAAAATTTACGTTTCAAGTCACGTCTGGCATTTGTAACCATGGATATTATCAAATATTTTCATAACCTATTCACAAAATCAAAGTTGATCGATTTATCTGAGAATCGAGATTTAGCCGTGTCTTTTGATTCTAAACAACTTTTCTCAATAAACTTTCTCGATATCTTTTAAAACAAAGGCACTTTATTCCTAACAATTTTCATTAAATCAGTTCTAAACCACCCTGTATATTAATTGATTTGGCTCATTCTCTCAACATGTTAATTTGAGACCAAGCAGGAGCGATTCCCAAAATATCAGAGTCTAACTCGAAAATTTTTCGTCATTTACACTTTACCGGCACCCAATCCGTGGACACACTGTAGGTATACAGAAAAAAGATTTATATTAAACGGAAATCGCATGATATACAGAGCTTTCCAAAATGAGTATCCTAACGGAAAACTGTAGATTCCTCAAGAAAACTGAAACCATTACTTAGTTTTGAATTTTTTTTGAGCTTCCGTTTTTGAGATACAGGGTTTGGGCAATAGAACTCAGCTTTCGAATACAATGTACTTTTTCGCACCCTATTCGAATTAATTGGACGGCCAGTGGTGGAGATTGCAAAGTATCGTATGGGTTTTTCTCGACTAACTTTTACGCCGATGGAAAATTGAACATTTTGACAAGAAATTTTAGAGCGCAAATCAATTCTACAGGAAAAATTGTTTTTCTGTAAAAACTCAAAAGAAATTGATGAAAATTGTTTAACTTATGAGTCGTTTAGCAGCATCTTCTAGAATACCAGCGAATCCCAGTTCAGAAAAAAACATCCAGATGCCACAATGAAGATTTTTTCCATAATATTACTGAATTTTTCGTTGCATTCTTCAGTAAGGACACGAACAGAACAAGTGGGTCGAGGTCTAGGTGGAGGTCGTAGCCGATAGTCAAGTTGCGATCGACGTTGACAGCACATATTAATAACAATGAGGTTACCTGCGGTGCTCAATCGAGCTAGGACCCCTGCAAAGTTGTCAATTTGTCAGGAAATACTCATATTTGTGGGAATTTTATGGCACGTGAGAAATTTTGTGGGTAACAGCCAAAAGGTCTCTTGCATGTAACACGAATTATCATATTTTATGTTTTTTTCATTCTACTTCGATACAGAATCATAATGTATGCTATGACACACTTCAACAATTCGCGAATTTTGAATAATTCGGTATAAAAAATCGTCGAATCGGGACTCAAAACCGAAGTGGGTGAAACGCGGTAGATCGACTCCTACGTCACTCGATATTCCGCGATGCTCCGATCAATACAGCCGACGTTCCCTATTGGCTTGCTAGAGAGAAAGGTACATGAGAAGAGAGAGAGTGGGTATATCCTGGTACGTCCAAAGAGAATAGAATATTCAATTATATTGTATTATTCTACTCTCAGTGGGTACGTCACGGAAGGCGCGAAGTTTGGTCCGTTTGAAGAGCCAATATGTGGAGCCAAATTCAAAAGATCGTTTTTCGTTGAAAATCGAAATTTTTGACGGCGATTGAAGTTTTTCAGCATTCTTATGGATAGAATACTTGATTCCAATGATAAAAAAAAATATACAAGAAGACTATTGTGAGTAAATTGAGCTCTCGGGAAACATTCAAAGTGTACAATACAGGCCTCTTTTCATTTAATTTGAGAAGCTAGCTCAATGGAGGGGAGTGCATTCTTACTTCGAGGTCTATCAACAATCCCTTTCCTGAAATCCTTCAATATTTCGATATTCGCGGAACAACTTATATATAATCCTTGAAGACCGCGCAGTAGGCATCCAGGTGGAAGGAACTGTTATCGACTTTATCGTTAATGGGTGGTTAATCGGTTAGATAGTTTCGGAATTAGGCCCATTTGAAATTTTGAGGTTAATTCCTCGATATCGCATCAAGTACTGAATCGATCAAAATGAAACTTCGTGGACAGGTTTGGAATACCGACACGCAACTTAGTGCAAAATTTCGTGAGGATCCAGTTGTTATAAAATATCAAAAAAATGTTTATTCGAAAATTTTTCGAATTTTTTATGAGAAAGCTTTTTTCTCTGAAATTATTCACTAGATTTCCACGAAACTCTGCGCAAACCTTAGAGTCAGTATTTTCAAACAATTTGCCGAATTTCAATTCGATCCGATGTTTACTTCCTGAGATATAAGAAAAAAATATGGCGACTTTCGTTGTTACATGGAATTCAAACGTTATTTCCGCAATACAGGGTGATTCTTCGAGTTGTACATTAATTTTAACCATAGATTCCTCTCATCAAATGAAACACTTTTTCAATTTACTATTTTTTGAGATTCGGCTCCAGCAAAAAGATACAGGCTGTTTCAATTTCCGAAAAAAATCAGTTTTTCTTTTGTAGCTTCGATATGGTATCTCCTGATGAGATGAATTTTGGTGTGAAGTTTTCTATGACTATTACACATATTCTTCTGTAATCTCTTTCATCCTACTTCAAACAGTTGCCGAGTTATAGACTCGCCGATTCATGAAACTATACGGAATTGGCATGAAGACTGCGGATAAAGTTCATCTCATGTCATCATAAAAATCTTCAATCATTTTAAAATACTTGATTATTCAATATAATTTCTCCTTGAACTCACCGTTGTGCAGATATTCAACGTTGAATATCATAAAATCGGATAAAAATTCGAAAAATTACCTTATATCTATGGATCCGCCCCTGATCTAGTAAAGGAAGTAAATTAAGCTGGGTTCACGTTTATCCGGACCATAGAACACATATAAATATTCAACAGTTTCGCATAGAATTAATATTAGGTCTAAGCTATTTCGTACTTTGTGTATTAGCACACTGAGAAATATTTAAATGCTTATAACTTTTCACCTGAGCCAAATCTGGAAAAATGGCAAATGAAAAAAGTGTTCTATTTGACGAGATAAATCTATGGTTAAAAGTAATGTAAAACTCAAAGACTCACCCTGTATATCAAGAAGTACAAATGGAACCAGATTGAAACTTCGTATTCAGGTGAAGTATATCAACGCGCAACTAGGAACAGAGATTCGTGTTGATCTAATAATTAGAATTAAAACAAGCGCGTAAAAGCTCCTAACCTCACATCATTACTTTTCTAGAATTTTCTAATTTTGCCTGGGGCCCGAATTATTCTAGATGGTTCCATTTCAAATTTTCACAATGTATGGTCCGCCCAATCCTCCAAAAAAACCTTTTTATCCATACCAAAATAAATCTTACCAACTTATCCAGTAGGTAACTCCCAGGAAAGATGAAAGGAATGTAAAGGACCATGTAAATAATTGAGGTCCAGTCAACCCACGTGGTAGATACACCATAATACTCCGTAATCACATTGGCTATGATAGAATACTGGATCCATTGCATCGAATTCGATGCTGAAAACAGAACGAATAAACCCAAAATGAACCATCTTATCTTGTAGACTTTTAGAGGTTCTATGGTTGGCAGATTGGACACTTTGACCTCTGTGGGGTCCATGTCGGAATCGTCTAAAATCTGAAAAAAAAATCAGTGATGTAAAATTGGGCAGTATTCGAAATGAAGTCATATAGTGTAACTATTTAAAAACGTAAAATATCTGCCTCAATGCAGAATCTGGAAAAAATTCAAGAAGAGGAAAACTTTAGTTTATAGGGAGACATTTTATGCGGTTGGCTTTTTGTATTTTTTCTGATTTTGCATGAGGCCCGATACAAGGGTCGTTCATTTTCAAATTGACACACTGTATATTTCACAACTAAAGCTGTTTCTTTTATTTTCAGATGAAATGGAGCAGAAGAGCCTGAATATCTAGGTTAAGTTCGATAATGAGCACCGTCCGCCAAACTCATGCAAAATTTCGTAGGGATCGTACCAACATGAAGTTCTCAAAAAAATCAGAACAATCTCAGAATCAGCTTGTCAGATTTCGTTCAAATCTTGCATGAAGTTTAATTCATTTTTCAACAAAGAACTAGATCCTTATACGTATTTCAATATTGCTGGGAAATAATATTCCGAATTGGTATATCTGAAGAATCATTGGTCGAATTTTACCCATTGATATGAGTTCAATGTTCGCTCCAAACCTACTTTGTCAAGTCTCTAAGTTATTGCGTTCAAGTTAATGTGTAGATACAAGAATCTTGTAGAATAATTTGATAACTTTCCAAAAACTTCGATTGGTCCCAAAGAGTCACGTGATCGACCAATCAACTGGATAATAAAACAAATGTAAAATGTATACTCCATTCACTTTCATAAACTATCCTGGTTGGTCATGATTTAGGTCTTTCAAGTTTTTTTACTTAAAACTGACGGCAATGTCAAAATAATTCTCAGCGACGTTGCCAAATGCCAATGGCCATTTCTACTCTCAATCTGAACATAATCATCATATTTGTATTCTGTGCATCACGCTTGGAAACTCAAAATGCCGAAGGTTGTTTTGAAGAATTTTCAGGAAATGTTATGTAGAGTTGAAATCTGCTTTTTCTGATATTATCCCTCATAATTTGGAATCAAATATTTATTCGCAACTACTGCTAAGCGATACGCCCTCTGGCGATAGAAATTCGAACACTTCCAAGCTAGTAGTTTTTCGACGTGCCTGTTGTTCTAACGTATTTTGCTTATTTTTGGAGTTCATTTTCGAGCTTTTGTGTTGTTCTCTGAGTTGAAATTTTGGTATACCGAAAGTGTTTGTAATATTCATCAATCGATTCCTTTCTTTCCGATTGTATTAATTCGAAATGGCATCTTCCCAAAATGACTATTGTTGTGTGCCTCAACTCAATCATGGTCAAAGAAGAAAGGATCATCTACTGCCTCAAGTTTTCATTTTTCCCAAAGGAAGTAAGGTTCATTTGGAAACAACATTTGGCAGGGAACTCAACCATAGAAGAAAGGCCTAGATTTAGAAATTGAAGATTGGAAAACAGGTTACGAAATACATGGAAGTATGTTCACTGCATTCCTCTGAAGATGTTCATTTTCATTAAGGTAAATTACAATGTATTCATTTCGAAACAACTTCATGTCATGATGTTTTTAGGTGTAAATGAAAATAAGAGAATTTTGAAGAAAAATGCTGCAGAGAAACTACCGAGCACTTCTGCAGCTACCTAATTCGCATACTACACAAAATCATATTCAAAAATAGTGATCTGGTTGGAAACCTGACAAAAACTAGATATACTTTTGATAATAGCTGAAGTTATTCATATAAATCCATTAATCTTTTCATTTCTATATAGGTAGGTTGAACCAGGCTGTGACATTTTTCATTTTGTATGTGTATCTTGAGCTGTTGTAATATGAAAATAAAATCAATATTATGGTTATCTGTTTCCTTTTCTTTAAAAATACGATGCAAAAGAACTAAAGCAGAAAATCTGTTTTAATTTAATTGATTCACTCGTTTGTAAACAAAGAGAACTAATCATATCACTTGGACTGATTCTAGATTTACCACATAATATAGCCTGCATTCAGCACTTCTTCACAATAATAAGAGTCCCTACATTACTTATTGAGGTGCCTATCTTTCCAGAAATTTGAGTAAACTTAGATATTGGTTCATTTTGATCCACCAAGCAGCATACACTGAAATTACCCTCCAGGAACAATTTAAAGGACGATTTTATATCGTGATCCGAACGAAAAGTTCGTTCTTAAGAAATCTTACACAAAAGTATGATAATTCCTTTAAATATTCAACCTCTGCTTAATAAATATTCGTTCTCCACCACGTTTCTAAGGTTTGTTTACATAAAACTACTAGCTTGGACAGGTTCCAAATTGAACCGTTAGGGCGCTGGCATCTTCGCAGAAGTTCCCAATAACAAGCTATCCAACATTATCGACGTCTGTGGGTGACAACCCAGTGTATCGTTCACATAGATTCCCAAGAACTTTGTAATTTGAGTTAGTTCTTTTAAGGTGACACAGGTTTTGTAGTGCTACTACATTTTCATACTGGGGTATTACAAGTTGTGCAACAAAGGTATTTAAATGTCTTCTGTAGACTTTTTTCTTGGGAATTTCGAAAAGAAGGGAATTCCATAGGTTTGTCTGTTCGTTTAGAAGTTTTACTGCAGAGTTATTCGAGTAATTTTATTTTTTTTTTCGAAAGAACTATCACAAAGTAACAGACTACTCTATCCATTATTTTTCAGTAAAATTTCAACATTCGATTCTTGATTTCCGTACAATAACATAGCTTAACTGAATATTCCAACCATGTTTACATACGTGAAATATTTTCAGTGTTAACAGAGAAGATAGTTTCTTCAACATTCGCCAGTTCTTTGGAATTATCGAATTCACATAATATTCTCTCAAATTCATTATTTTCCAAGAGTAATTTCACATTTTGAAAAATACGTAATTACTACGACCTCTATATAGAGAGGACAACGTTGTCTAGTTATCTGACAGAAAAATGATAACCTATACCTAACATTCAAAATCTACACGGTGAAACGTGTTAGAATGTCATGGACAACAGGGATAGTTTACAAAATGGAGTTTAGATACATCTTCTCGCTGCTATTATGAAATCAAGCTGCCGTCTATTAGATGGGTGGCTTTGTAAAAAAAAATTAACAAAATCCAGCTTAGTTCTAAACTAGTAATTCAAGAATTAGATATCAAAAATATTCAAAATTACTCATCAATTGAATATTTGCGATTCTATAATGTAAATCAGTCATGGATATTCTCACACCAATGAATGCAGAAATTATTATCGCTCCATCAAATACTGTGAGTTGAAGTTGATAAAATATTATTTAATATTCATGGTGTTCTAATGGGTTTTTCCGAATAACCAAGAAAAGATTCACATATGTTTTCATAGCATTCCATTTTTTTTCTCTCATGAATTAAATTAGTAAGAAAAAGTGGTCAAGTTCCTCCACTGAAGGTTTTTATTGTGGGGATTCCATCAAATCATATGATGTATGAATACGTATACTACTCCTCTAAAGCAAGCTTTCGAAACTATACTATTTGTCCTAAAATATATTTGAAATACAACTTGCCCTTGACAAATATAGGGTGTTTCAAATTGCGCATTTTTTTAAATAAATAAAACACATAATTCGCATTCATTTTCAGGAACTTTTTATCGGCAATTGAAGTATCAGTTATGACATTTATATACGAAAAATAATATCTGTCAAATGGCCTCCGCTTGCAGCTCTACAGAAGTTCATTCTTTTGTTAAAATTTTCAATGACATTTTGATATAATTGAGGCTCTACCTCCCTAATGACACGAATGATTGCATCCTTTAATTCAGGAATCGATTGTGGATTATTTTTATAGACCTGGCTTTTCACGTAACCCCAAAGAAAATAGCCCATCGGTTTCAAATCACATGATCTTGGTGGCCAATTGACATCACTGTTTCTGGAGATTATTCGTCCAGGAAATTTTTGTCTCAATAAATCGATTGTGTCATTTGCAAAGTGAGGTGTAGCGCCATCCTGTTGAAACCAAATGTTCTCTAGATCAATATTTATTAATTCAGGCCACAAAAATTCGATTATCATCCGACGGTATCGATCACCATTGACAGCTTCACCAGCAGTATTTTCAAAGAAGCAAGGTCCAATTACACCAACTGACCATAATGCAAACCAAAACAGTGACTCGTTCAGGATGCATAGGTTTCTCATGTATAATTCGTGGATTTTCCTCACCCCAGATACGACAATTTTGTTTATTAACAAAGCCACCAAGTTGAAAATGTGCCTCATCGGAAAAAATCAGCTGGTTGTTCATTGATGAAATTTAAAATTGAACGACGTTCTAAATGTTCTAATGGCTTTATTTCCTGTGTTATTTGAACCTTATATGCCTTCAAAGCTAAAATCTTGTGTAAAATACGCTATTTTGTGGACCCACTAAGTCCAACTAGTTGTGAACGTCGACTAATGGACATTCCAGGGTCTTCAGCAACACTTTCACGAACCAAATCAATATTTTCTTGTGAACGACCGCTACGACTGTATTTTTCACCTTTTTGATCTTCCACCGAACCGGTCTCTTGAAATTTTTTAATAATTCGACCAATAGTGATTCGAAATGGACGATTATGTAAACCATGAAATTCACGTAATTTTCTGAAAACACTTTTCACAGAACGCTGATTTTCATCAAATAATTCAACAATTCGAACGCGTTGTTTTATCGAGTACGAAATATCATACATCACACTTCTGAAATGTCAAAATACCCAGACGAATTTAGTGCGCCATATATTTTATTTTTTCTTAAAAAAAAACCGCGTAATTTGAAACACCCTTTAGTTTGATCCTGCAATCCGAAAGGGCGTTTTCCATAGAAAAACAATTTTTAATAGTTCCGTTTAAGATTTTGGGAGTGAAAAACCCAGAAAAAATCTAAACAATGATTTAAGGCATATTTAAAGTACAGAGAAAAAAATCATAATCTCACACCAAACTGACCTTTTTAATCTGGATATATCTGTTCCAATTACTGATTGTTAACACTTATACAACAATAAACTGGAATGATAAAATCCAATCCCTTCTGAATGCTATGAAACTATTATCTTTATTATCTTGATCAAATGGAAATTGTTGAATTTCCTAAGTTTGATTGGCCTACTTAAATACTTATAGTTTATCTTGAAATGAACTCAACTTTTACTTCACTTCGAAAAATTATTATTTTTATTATTGATATCATTACTTATATGATTATTCTGATCAAGGTAGTGGCGGCTTGAACCTTCAAACCTTCAATAATCTTATGTCGCGAGGATTTTGTACTGGCCGATTCAACATGAAAATGAAAGTACAATTGCATGTAGGCGTAAAAAATGTTTTTATCATTAAAAAAATCATCCTATTGTTTTAACTTCAACTTGTAATTTTCAGGAACAAATTTATGAACTCAACATCAATACCTTACGAGTTAAAAAGCTAGATTTTTGAGTATGACAAGAATGACTCTGTTGAATTCTGAAAATTCGAAGGGTTAAATATTTCAGAGTTCCTGAACGTTCTGGAATTATTTGTTTATAGCTATATTACGTAACTTTCTCATTTCTACATCTCACCTACTTGAAAATCCATGTGTAATGAAAAACAACCTTTTTTTGAAAAAAATCAAAATCATGAAAAAATCGGAAAAATTTTCTTCTCCGATTCTAAAATGTAGAACGTACTACGAAAATCACTGGAAGATTTTCGTGAACTCAACATTAGTTACACGAGATATTCAATATATTCCTGAAAGATATTCTTTCAAGGAATGAATATTTAAAGTATATTTTTTAACGGTATTCAATTTTACTGGTGTAGGAATGACCATTAAATTTCCATATAGTCATCAGCCTGATATTTTCGAATTTTTCAGATAATATAATTATGTAGAACAATAAAATAAACCTATTGCCAACCACACAAGACAGTTTTTACTAGCTGAAATGTCTTTTGACGAGCTGACTTTTGACTCTTTTGAGATACAGGATGGTAAAGTCTCCAGACTCTAATATGGAGTCACTGTAATTCAGACGTGGAACAAATAATGTTATGTATTTTGAAATTCTAGCTAATAATGATCTTAAACGACCTTTTGAACTCACTGATAACGAATTCTTGGTTAAATTAAATTCTGTCCGCCCTCATCCGCCTGTGAGCACGATATTCGATAATAGATAAGATATACCTGAAAGATTCAAATTTTAGGGTATGTTTCAGGTGTAAATATGTCAGCTGAGTTCGTTAAAGGGAAGAATCCCATTCCAATACCTACACCTGTGAATTTTATCATTACCTTATGTAATATGTGAAATTATTCGGAATGAAGGAGTTCTTCGATATAAATTGAATACTTTCAATTTCGACAATAATGCAGTGAATAAAAATAAATTTCATCAAGGGCGCATTTCGTCAATTTAACACAGGCGTAAAAGGCTAGATCCGGCTCTGCTCAACACAAATCGACTGCCTGGCATAAACTGCAAACCTAGAAAAAAACTGACGTGAAGTCAGCAGCTTTTGCGCGCATGTTCACCCCGGTGATATCCTTTGAAGAAATGACAGTTCGAAGGTTCATACAGAATTCAAAAAGGATAATATGATAATAAGATCACAGAATATTAAACATTCGAGAAAAAAATTCTGATTTTTTTTTCTTAAATGTTTCAATGACACGATCATCACGAAATTCCGGACAAAGTTGTCCTTCAGCATCTTCAAACTAGTGGCCAAGTTTCATCATGATTGGATCATTATTCCTTGAGTTTTATCGAGAAAAAGAACAGGAAATTTTACATATTTTTCCCAATATCTACAAAAATATCATTCGTATCAAATAAAAATTTGGTACAATCCTGTGAAACATTGCGTTCAAGCTATAATTTATTTCGAATATGTTCAATACTTTCTGAAAAAAAAATGTTTTAGAAAATTTTTTTTTCAAAATTAAGTGACCATACGATCCCAACGAAATTATGCTTAAAACTGCGCGTCATTTTGCTCAAACTAACTGCCAACTTTCAATCCAACCACTCCAGTAGTTCCTGAAATAGCAGGGAAATAACCTCAAATGTTTCAAATAGCTATAACCTCCTAAACCATCTGGCCGATTTGGCCCATTAAGGAAGTTAACCGCGGCATTCCGATGCGCGGACTACCCTAAAAGTTTCAAGTGGCTAGCTTGCTCCGTTCGACAGTTATTGTCATCAGTAAATCCAAATCAGTCGATTGAAACCATAATCGGCTCAAAATTCTAAAATAACAGACATCACAGACAAAACGATAGCACGCTATTCTCCTAGAACATGCGCGAAAAAATGTCTATTGAAGTTCCATGAACCGCCTTCTTCACAAATGACAAAAAACGTTATTTCGCAAACTGAAACGTTAATATCGTTGTCATTGATTGTATGCCTCAAATATGGTTATTTCGTTGATAAAAAAATTAAAATAAAATTATTTCTTCCAGATGCAGCGCTCCTAATGCCGAAATGATTGTTGCTAACACGCAGTAGGTCTTGTATATGCACAACAATTTAATTCCTGTCCTTGGCCACATATCAATACCTTTATAATGATATAGTACAATTCAGCGACAAACTCTGAAGGTATCAAATTGCTTATTACACCTGGTAATCAGCTTAATTTTATTATCATTGTCTTGTTACATTTACGTTATGAGAAATATGTAGTAATTGCATCCTCTCTGAAAAACAAGTTATCCGAGTGTGGTCACCAACCACCGCGATTTTCCTATTATAGTACTCGCACGAAGTTTTGCATGAACATTAATACCTTTAGTTCTCAACCCAGTACTAGAGTTCATCGGATATGTTTTTTTGGAAACATTGGAAAAATTTAATTTCGAATGGATATCTACAGAATAAATGAAAGTATTTCAACCATTCACGAATCCGACCTTCGTAATTGAGCTCCAACCTGGTCAACAAGTCTCTAAGTTGTTTTTCCCGGAGGTTATTGACCAGAGTGAAATTTGACATAATATTTCTGCAATATAAAGGGTGTTTCCGAATTGATGCGATAGATTTCAATGGGTGATTCTTTAGCGAAAATTAAGGGGGGGTCTTTCATTTATTTTTATTCTACAACCTTTACCCTCCAAGTTACATCCCTTTAAAATTAGGTACAAAAATTGTTTTTATTTAATATATCCACTTTGGAGAGACTTAAAAGAATGAAATTTGGCAGACAACTGATGCTAATAAAATGGCAGTTTTTGAGAGCTAAAATGTAATCACAAGGGGCTGAAAAAAAATCCTATTATATTTTGCATCAGAACTTTATAATGACGCCTATATTCTCCTATTTGAAAAATTGTTTCGAAAAGACGGAAAGAATTTGCAACTTCTTTATTCCTTGACTTTAACCATAAAGTTGTAAGTTTGATCACAAAAAATAAAGTATTGGCTCAGGCTCTCTTTCCATAAATTCACTTCATTTCGGACGAGGGGCACCGTTTTGAACATTTATTATGATTTTTGTAACTGAAATTTTGTCCACGTTATTATAAGTTTTTTTTGTAATTTTTTAATTTATATTAGTAGTACAATTATTGTTCAATCCGCTCTAATTCACAATATTCTTCAACTAAATAAAAATACCATTCTTTTAATTAAGTTTAATTTAATTGTGAAAAAAGTCATTATAAAACTGTCTAGAAATTAGAGGAAATCAAGACAATAAAACAATTTGTCGTATGACTTCATTTGTCAGCAGCTTACTTGATTTTTCTAAATAAATGATAAGCTCTCTGTGAATTCATGGAAAAAGATTCGAAGCAGTATCTAATTTTTTTGTGATAAAACTAAAAACTTCATGATAAAAAGTCAAGGCATAAAAAGGTTGCAAATTGTTTCTGTCTTTTCGAAACAATTTTTTAAATAGGAAAATATAGGCGCATTAAAAAGTTCGGATGCAAAATATTATGGGGTTTTTTTTTCAGCCCCTTGTGATGACATTTTAGGGTAACAAAAACTCTCAAAAACTCCCATTTGATAAGCATGTTATCTGCCAAATTTCATTCTCCTAAATCTTTCCAAAGTGGATACATTAAATAAAATCAATTTTTTCACCTAATTTCAAAGGGCTGTAACTTGGAGGGAAAAGGTGAAGAACAAAAAGTTATATGATAGACCCCCCCTTAATTTCTGCTGAAGAATCACCCGTTGAAATCTTTAGCATCAATTCAGAAACACCCAGTATATATTCAGATAATATGTAATAGGTGTCGGTAGTATCAATGCCGAAATTTGGTACTAAGTGAATATTGGCTTCAATTTTTTTTTCCGTGGTTCACAGAAATCTAATGGGAATTTTCGGAAAAAATTCTTCGACGAAAATTTGGAAAATTTTTGAAAAAAAAATTAAAATTCCTCCTCATCTTCATAAGATTTTACACAAAGTTGTGCGTTGGCATTTCCCAACTAATTAAAGAGTTTTTCACAACTTCTTACAAACTTTCATTTTATTCGGATACTTTTCGAATTATTAAGGAAACGAAATTCCACAGTACTGTTACACCTAAATCATTGAAAAGATTAAGAATATTTCGAAATCAAATATAGAAAATTACAGACAATGGGCAAAATTTCAATGCTCTTGCTTCCAAAAACATACAAAAAATATACCAATCTCATTGTCGAATTAACAACGTTTTTACGATAGAGGCAACTGAACTTTTTTCGGTACGTATGAACTAATTTTTATCATGCTCTTAACACCATTCAATTACAATCGATTTACGATGCTATTCCGGCAAAATGAAACTGCGTTCATACAATCGCAAATTTACGAGTCGATAAATCAATATATTATTATGCATGTACAAGATTCATTAGTGAATTTGATCGGATTGTCACGTGTTTGTAACAAACCAGTTGCATTATTTGGGAAAATTGAAAAAAATCTTCATTTTTGCGCGCATGTTCTAGGGGAACAGCGTGCTATCGTTTTGTCCAAATGTCTGTAATTTTCGATGATTGAGCCGAAAATGGTCTCAATCGACTAGGTTGGACTCACTGATGACGAATCCGGTGTCAAAATCGATTCTGTCCGGCCGGCCGTAGACACGCTAACTGTCGTCAGAAGCGAGCTAGCAACTTGAAACTTTCAGGATAGGTTGCGCATCGGAATGCCACGTTTAAGTTCGTTAATGGGCCAAATCGGTCGAATAGTTTCGGAGTTATAGGCACTTGAAGTTTTGAAGTTATTTATTTTTTATTTCGGAAACTACTTGAGCGATTGGATTCAAACTTGGCAGTTGGGTGGAGTATAACGACGCGCAACTTTGAGCCAAATTTTGTCAGGATCATATTGTCAGTATATTTTAAAAAAAAAATTTTTTTCGAAATTTTTTTCCAAAAAATTTTTTTTTCGGAAACCATTCATCATATACTAAAAAAATTCCACTCACACTTTGAGCTTCATATTTCACAGCAGTGTACCAAATTTCAGTTCGATACAATCATAAGTTTTGAAGATATCGGGAAAAATATGTCAAATCTCGAGGTTTTCTTCTCGATATCGTTGATTTTTTCGGTATAACTCGAGAAATACTGATTCAGTCCTGATAAAACTTCACAGCTAGTTTTGAGATGCTGAAAGACAACTTCGTCGTCATTAGAACAATTTGAAAAAAAAAAATTTCTATGATTTTCTTATCATATCATTCTCATTAAATTCTGTAAGAAACTTCGAACTGTTATTTTTCGATGAAGTACTGGATTTCAATTCGATCTGATCTATATTTTTGGAAATATTGAAAAATAAAATTTTGATTGGGTATATCTACGGAATCATTGGGTGGATTTTACCCATTCACGAATTCGGCCTTCGTAATTAAGGTCCAAACCTTCTCTACAAATATTTAGTTTCTAAGTTATTTCTTTGGGAAGTTGTTGTGTTTACGCAGTCGGCTGTTAGGCTGACCGTAAACACAATAACTTCCGGAAGAAACGACTTAGAAACTCGATATTTGTATAGTAGGTTTGGGGCTTAATTACGAAGGTCGAATTCGTGAATGGGTAAAATCCGCCCAATGATTCCGTAGATATACCCATTCAAAATTTTATTTTTCAAATATTTCCAAAAATACAGATTTGATCGAATTGAAATCCAGTAATTCATCAGTAAAAAATTCAAAAAGCACTGCCGTGAAGGCAGCAGCTTTTGCGTGCATGTTCAAATTCGTTCCTGAAGCGGTCATCTACATGGAACATGCGCGCAAAAAGTTGCTGCCTTCACGGCAGTGCTTTTTGAAATTTGAATTCTGGAGATCGGCGTTCTATCATTTCTTCCAAATGTCTGTCATTTTCGAATTTTGAGCCGAAAATGGTCTCAAACGTCTAGGTTGGAACATTTTATTTATACAATGGTTGGACTCACAGATGATGAACCCGTTGTCAAAATCGATTATGTTCCGCCGGCTGGAGACACGAGAACTGTTGAACTGAGCAAACTAGAGACTCGAAACTTTCAGGGTAGGTCTCTCATCAGAATGCGGCATTCAAGTTCGGTAATGGGCCAAATCAGCCGAATCATTTTGGAATTATAGTCATTTGAACTTTTGAGATTATTTTCTCAATATCTCAGGAATTATTTGAGCGATCGGATTGAAACTTGGTAGTTAGTTGCAACGTACTGACGCGCAATTAGTAACCAAATGTTATTGGGATCTTAGACAAAGAAGGTCTAAGGTTGGGACCGTAGGGTTACTAAGTTGAAAACAATTCTTGAAAAAAATATTTCTCGATTTTTTTTTTCATTAACTATTCATCAAATCTCGACAAATTTCAGCATGTTACTCAAAATACAGGGTGAGTCTTCAAGTTGAACATCAATTTTAACCATAGATTCTTCTCATCAGATAAAACACATTTTTCCAATACCATTCTCCCAGATTCGGCACAGGTAAAAATTTATAAGCATTCAATATTCTTACAGTGATTTGTTTTGCAGAATTACCAATCCGTTGCTTGAAATTCAAAGAAATGTGAATGGAAAAACTCATTTACTAACTTGATTCTTATGATTTGGTACTTTTGCGTTTATTATTGTGGAAAAAATTTTTCACTACACTTGACCATTGAAACACTTAACTTCCACTTGAAATTCGTTCAATATCCAGTTGTTTCCATCATGAGTTTCTACACAATTTCAATCTTGCCCTTCCTTATGTTGAAAATCCCATAATTATTCTAATTTTCATAGAATTTATAAACGAATTATAAAAAATCAATCAACTAACCTAAAAACATTAAGTGAACTCTAGAATTCTATAGAAAGTCTGGTCCATAGACATGAACTATTTCTGTGGTCTGGTCACGAAATAGCATGGACCTAATATTCAGTCTATGCGAAATGGTTAAATATTTCTGTGTATTCTATGTTCCAGGTAAACGTGAGCAGACCTTAATTCACAGTATTTACTATCTCAGGGACGGATCCACAAAAATAAGGAAATTTCTCGAATTTTTTCAGCTTTTATAACATTCAACGTTGAATATCTCGAAAACGGTTCGTTTGAGGAGAAATAATAAGAAATAATTAACTATTCTAAAATTATTTCGAATTCTTGTAATGACTTAAGGTAAACTTTATCTGCATTGTTCATGCTTATTTCTTATATTTTTATGAATCAGGGAGTATAATAAGTAAACCGTTTGAAATGAGATGACATTGACTGCTAATGAATACGAGTCACAGTCATCGAGAATTGTACAGGGTGGGCAAAATTCGTTGTCTACTGAAGGGATCTCGAGAACTATAGCAGCTAGAAGAAAACAGGTAACACATTCTAGAGCTCTTTTTTCCTGACTAATCCGAATCTGAAAACGAAAAATTGAGAAATTGTCATTTTCAATAATGCTGAATAACTCGCTTGTTTGAACTTGTATTCGAAATCTATTGATACATTCTACAGGTACTTTCTTAGGAGTAATTCAAATATAATACGACTGAATTTTTTAATCCAGCCAATTTCGAGAAATGAGAAAGATTTTGGATTTTTTAAATGTAAACTATAGTCGAAAGATCCCTTATCTTGCTACAAATTTTTTGCTGATTTCAAAAATGTATCATATGTCGCTATTTACATGAATATTACATAAGAAAATTGTCAATACTTTTTCCTGCCTTTCTTTTCACTGTTGAATTATGAGTAGGCTGACGTTGCCATAGCGACGATTGAATATGCATTACCTTTGTGTGAACTTGCGCCTCTATGATTGGAATCAGCGATTGCTGAATAAATATTTTTATGGTAAATTTGTCATTGTTTCTAAGATTAGCAATAGAAAATCTGTTTATTATCTCTAATGACCCGAAATATTGCCGATCTTAAGAACTATGACAAATTAACCATAGAAATATTTATTCAGCAATCGCTGATTCCAATAATAGAGGCGCAGGTTCACACAAAGATAATGCATATTCAATCGTCGCTATGGCAACGTCAGTCTACTCATAATTCAACAGTGAAAAGAAAAGCAGGAAAAAAGTAATGAATATTTTCTCATGTAATATTCATGTGAATAGCGACATATGATACATTTTTGAAATCAGCAAAAAATTTGTAGCAAGATAAGGGATCTTTCGACTATAGTTTACGTTTAAAAAAGCCAAAATCTTTCTCATTTCTCGAAATTGGCTGGATTAAAAAATTCAGTCATATTATATTTGAATTACTACTGAAAAAGTGCCTGTAGAATGTATCAACAGATTTCGAATACGAGTTCAAACAAGCGGGTTATTCAGCATTATTGAAAATGACAATTTCTCAATTTTCGCTCATAACTCAAGTTCTATGAACGATAAGCTGGAGCTGTTTTCAGATTCAGATTAGTAAGGAAAAAAGAGCTCGAGAATGTGTTATCAGTTTTCTTCTAGCTGCTATAGTTCTCGAGATCCCTTCAGTAGACAACGAATTTTGCCCACTCTGTACACCAAAATTCATTTCATTCGTAGAAACCACGTCGAAGCTACAAATGAAAGACTGACTCTGGAAATTTCAACAGCTGTATCTTTTAACTGGGGCCAAATCTTGAAAAATGGTTAATGAAAAGAGTGTTATATTTGATTAGAGTTTTCCTTCAGAAGACATCCACCAGTTTTCGAAGAGAATTTGCACAGACCTTGAATACAATATTTGGCAACTTTGTACCAAATTTAAGTACGAAATAATTTCAGTTTTCACTGAAAACTTTTCAGAGATATCGGGAAAAATATGTCAAATAACGTGAATTTGTTATTTCCGGAATAACTCATAAAATACCGATCCAATCATGATGAAAATCAGTGACTAGTTCGAAAATGATGAGGAGCAGCTTTGTGCAAAATTTCGTGATGATAGTGTCATTAGAATGAATTGCCAAAGCGGTCATCTTTTCAGGTATCGACCCCGCCACCCGCACCTTTACCTTCTGATTTGGCGATCTTCTCTTCATATGGTTCCTACAAGAGTTCAATTCGATCCAATCTGTTCATTTGGAAATACTAAAAAAATAAAATGTTGAATTGATATATCTTCGGAATCATTCGGTGGATTTTCCCCATTCACGAATTTGGCCTTAAAATAATTAAAATATTGATTCTCTAAGTTGTTTCTTCCGGAAGTAATTGCGTTTGTAATCGTCCCACAGGTGGAAAAATCGTAAAAAAAAGACAGCAAATGGTAATGACAAACGATATATATGAAACTATCAAGAAGGAGATGTAATTGAAGAGAATCATATGTAATCAAATCAAATAATATTTCCCATACTATAATAATAACTATCTACTAGCTAGTAATACCGAAAATCAATTCAAATTTGATCTCTTTGACACTTCCCAATATATACAGATTGGATAATGAGAGATTTTTGCTAATTGACTAGCTAGTTACTCGGAGATAACACTTGATAAAAGCTTGACAAGTTCAGCTTGCTTCGTTTTCACATTCTATAAAACACAATACCAGCAAACACACGTGCCTTAAACATGATTGAGTTCATCGATTTCCATACCCTAATATCTGACCAATTATTTTCGAGACTAGAGTAAATATTTCGAACAATAACCAATATTCACTTCAGAATACGAGGAATTAGCCGAAGGTTAATTCTTATTGATTATCGCTTCAATTACCACCTTTGTGATGAGACGAAAAACATATGTTGTTTTCTTCACTCTGATGGAATTAATGAAAACAAGTCTTAAACAGACATTGACATACCGGTTTATTGTATCTATAAACATTTTTTCCCCCAATAGGTTTTCATAAAAAGAAATTTTTACCCACAAGCCAGGAGTTCCGGAAGGGAACATTCTTGGGCCTAGAATATTATAATGTTCTTTCGTTCTTGACAGCAGAATTGTTTGTTGGTTTGAATTTGTATTTATTGACAGAATGACTGTTCATTAGTGGTATAAACCATGATTCATCCGAGTTCAAAAGATTATATGTGAGCAGCAGCTGATATTTAAGGAAAAAATCTCCGTCAATAAAAAGGAATCAGATAAAACAAACAAACAGGTAAAACAATCGTCGAGACAGTAATGAAATCTGTAAGATTAACTCTATTTACAGTTGAAACGATTCCAAGAGTCAAATAGTCTGGGACAAGAATACACAAAAATTGGCCTGGATGGAATTCAGTTTAACAAAGCGTTCCTAATAACTTATTTTGAAATTTTGTATTAGAAGTGCGCAGATTTCAATAAAAGAGAAAAAAAATTTCATCCACAGTCTGAGGCTCACTTATAAACCACTGAGGGACAAATCTTGTTGAAAGAACATTAATTCCGAAATATACAGGGTGGTCCAAGTAGTTATTATGCCAGCGAGGTTTTACAAATTCATATCTTTTTATGTAGAAGGTATTTTGCATGATCTACCTGAATGTTGTTTTAATAAAAAAAAATACTCAGCTTCCTGAAGTTACTCGAAGGTACTCAGAAAAGGCTTGAATTAAGCACTTTAGTTTTCAGTAGGATTCACTCAAACATTCAACTTAAAAATACAAGCGGAAAGAATAATTAAACAAAAATCGTGAACGATTATGTATTCAAGTTGGAGGAAGGGATTTTGAAGATTTATTGTGATTTTTCAGTAATTTGTGCATTCATTTCTGATCCAAAAGAAAGTTTTTTTAAAACGACCAATTTGGAAATTTGCTCACATTTTCAGTGGTGAGACAAAAATTATTGTGAAAATTACAAGAGCTACAATACATTTACAGGAAATTCAATTTAAATTATTATTATTTAACCTTACATTTTTGAGTTTAATTTACAATAAGAATGATAAGAGTGGAAAAATAACTTTGTGGACCAATGAAGGAGAATTACAGCAAAAAAATGCTATTGAAGTAGGTACTATTTTTTTCTTATGATTTTGGTAGTTCAGGACCATGCAAACTTTTCAAATTTAGCCAGAAGATATGAAAACTTCTTTTTGTATTTTTAAATTGAAATTGAATGTTTGAGTGAATCCTGATGAAAACTGAAGTTCTAACTTTCAAGCCTTATTGGAAAGCTTTGAGTAATTTCAGCAAAGCTGAGTTTTTTTGTTTTGAAAAAATATTCAGGGCGATCATGTCACAAAAAAATCGGCAAAATACCTCTTTCATAAAAAGATATGAATTTTCGAAACCTTGCGGGCATAATAAATTGAAAAATAACTAAAAAAATATCGGTTTCTAGAAAACTACAAAAAATCGCGTAAAATACATGGGGTAAATTTGGATACCCTCAGGTGTGAGGAATCTAAAAAAAAATTAATGACGTCATTACTTGGAACACCCTGTGTAGAATAAAATA
The DNA here is from genome assembly GCA_958510865.1 of Myrrha octodecimguttata. Taxonomy (NCBI): domain Eukaryota; kingdom Metazoa; phylum Arthropoda; class Insecta; order Coleoptera; family Coccinellidae; genus Myrrha; species Myrrha octodecimguttata. The sequence continues at coordinate 78,049,615 of OY294057.1, forward strand.
ATCAATCCATAACAATGAGATTTCGTTCCACTCCACTGAAATCATTCTACGAAACATTGGATCACACAAATATATGCCGAAACAATTATCACTTAGAATTCAAAAATGTTACTTCTTCACTCCGAAGTAAACAAACCGAAAAACGAGGAATGAATATTCATTTGTGTGATTTACCTTGTTTTTATAAGAATCTGGTTTTTTTGTTTCGCCCTTATTTTGTACAACCCGAGTTCGATTGATTTTGATGCTAAATATGTGCAATGAATTTTTTTCATGATTCACAAATTTTTTCGATTAGACGATAAGATTCCTCGAAGTATTTTATGGAATATTTACAGTGTTTTTAATTAGAAATTTAAAAACTACGTACACTTCACTTTTTCTGTTAGTTATTCTTCAATGTATTATTCTGAAGAAGCGAATAAAATAACTGGAGTATGCCACACGTGGGATTCGCTGGTATTATGTGAAATGGTGTTGTTGGATCTATTAATTAAAAAATTTTCAAATCTTCCATGGTCCATCGCAACTCTTGTTATTCTATTATTTTTACGCGCTTGTTCTGGGGAACAGCGCGTTATCATTTCGTCACGATGTCTATAATTTTAGAATTTTGAGCCGAAATTGGTCTCAAACGACTAGGTTGGACTCACTGATGAAGAATCCGTGGTCAAAATTGATTCTGTCCGTTTGGCCGGCCGTGTGCGCTGTAACTTTGGAAAGGAAGGACCTAGAGCCTTGAAATTTTCAGGTTAGGTTGAGATCCTGAATATCTCGGTTAAGTTTTTCAATGGGCCAAATCTGCCGAATGGTTTTTGTGCTACAGCCATTTGAAATTTTGACTTTTCAATAACTCGAAAAATATTTATCTGATCGGAATGAAACTTGGTTGGAAGATGAACAATGTCAATAAGAAGAGTTATACATGGAAAAATTCGAAAAAAAAAAATTTTTTTTTTGGAAAATTTTGATATTTAATTGAAATTTCACGAAATTTCCAAGTCACCATTTCGCAATCTGAACAAGTGCGTAAAAGCTGCTGACTCCACGTCAGTGCTTTTCTAGATTTCTTTTTATTACCAAGTATCAAGGAAAAGGGAATTTGGCACTTTTGAAAAGGGAAACGAATTACCTTCAGAACAAAGTGTTACACAAACTCCCTTCCCATTTAATATTTTAAGGGTTGCTGTTATCACACCGGCTTGAACCAACCGTGTAAAATGACCCCCTCCTAACCTCTTTTTGCTTTTTTTCTGATTTTGGGGGCGAGATTCCAAAAGGTGGTACCTTATCAAATCGACATGCTGAACACATTTCTTTACGTTTATCACAGTATAGATGCATAGAAAAATAAGGTGCGGACACTCTTTGACATATTTTTGATCCGAAATGAGGTCCAAACGTTATCAAAATACGGCTTTGTTGACCTACTTCAGTTTTCACCGATGAATGCCGGCATAGGAAAATCTGCCATATAAAATCTGAAATATTTACGGAAGTTACCGACCTGTCATATCAGAACTAGTCGAATCAGAACTTCTTTCTGATTTTCTGAGTTGGACCATACATTATTTTCAAGATCTTCAGATAATAAATTCATTTTGACGAATTCAAATTATGATTATTCATTTCATTCAGTCAGAATGGCGGTAATATCCTTCGTCTCTGAATACACAAGTCTGAAACTCGATATTTTTGAATACCTGCTTATTACGAGAGGGATTTATTATCTCAATATTCAGTTCATGGAAAGGAAGTATTCCAGAGTTGTGTTTTCAAAAATACCACAAGAAATCATTTGGAACGATAGATACTACAATTAATTTGTCTGGTTTGATAGTCGTCTGATAAATTCGTATGAACATGAACAGCAAAGTGAAAATTCATATATCAATTTCCATAATAATAAACATGAACATTTCCTCCAAATATTTGCATAAGTAGGTATGTACCATAATTCATAACTTTTGAATTGAATATGTATTAATAGGTACATACAAAATTTAAAGGATATCTAAACTATCCAATAGAATCCATTAGTAATATCAATCTCCCGTTTCGTTTTCACCGTTGTTTTGGCTTCGAAATAACTTCTTGTATCCATCCATGAAAGTGTTCTCACAATAAACCTCATATTGCTCCTTATTCCCTTACACATATTCCATATTATTAATGAGTAGATGTTCCACATTTGTTAAACTCCTCTTATGTATTAGTAAGAATCCATCATTTCAAATATCTGATTCATTTTTTGGGAAATAGTTTCATCAGATTATAGCTTAATTCATTTTATTCAGTGGAATTAATTGTATGTACTTGCCAAAGCGACGTAAGCACCATCATCGTTTACACAGCCAAGTAGCCCAAGATTTGACAATTCTAGGACCGCGTTTTAGACCCAAAATGTTAGTGGGTAATAAAAGGAAAGTGTCGACACCTGATATATTCTATGCATCTATATCACAGTGGACGAACCATCAATAACTAAATAAAAAGATAAGGATTTCTCCATCAAATTGTAAGAACACATTCTCAGCGATAGCTATAGTGTCCAATTCAATGGTAAGTATGTATAAAAATGTTCATTGTTACGAATTTAATGTATTATGATACCGGTAATAAAATCGAAGAAAAAACGTTAAGAATTCATTCCAAAGGACAGCCGAAGCTAACATAATTTTCCTCCATGTCCATCCTTCATAAATGAATAAAAATATCCAACTCACCTCAAAACAAAAACACAAGAAAAACTCAACAAGAATAAAACCTCTCCAAAGTCACTACCCGCATCATTGAGGTGGTCGCGCGCCAAACACAGGGTAGGTAACCTTAAAACGCGAAACACAAAAATCGATTTTCACCCTGCGCAGGTTCTCGGAATCCTGCGTCTTGCAGGGAACTGACCGTAAGGAGCTCGGCTCGCGTACGAAAGGATTGATAAGAAATCCCAACAGCATGGGCAAAAACTCGCGAATGAGTCGAAGCGTGAGCGAGCGCGCGCTAGGTGCTACTACATTGAAAATAATTGATAACAACGAGGAGATATGATGTGAAATTCACTTAGCTCCATTTGTCGGTATTGCGGACCAGATAGCTAGAGATAGCTGAAATGCTGTCTTCTAGGGCCGAAAGATTCGATTCATCTTATTGTTTTTCGAGGTCCGCTTGATTTAATTTCAATTGATTGAATGCTAATCGAGTTCCGTGCGAATGGTTCGCAGATTTTTTTTTTGCTGGCGTTAACGAGAGTAAGCCAGGGTTCGGCTGAAATTTTCAGTGTAGATTTTGAGCCTGTTATAAAACGGTCGTTATCGTGAACACAATGACTTCCAAAAAAAACAACTTAGAAACTCGGTATTTGTAGAGTAGGTTTGTACCTCACAATGGCCTAATTCGTGAATGGGTAAAATCCACCGAATGATTGCGCAGATATACCGATTCAAGATTTTATTTTTCAAAAATTTCCTAGAATACAGTTGAGATCAAATTGAAATTCAGTACTTGATTGAAAAGTGAAAGGTTAAAGGTTCATACAGGTTTTCGTGAGGGCCAGGTGACCAGAATATCGCAGAATATCGAATACGTATTTCAATAAAAATGATAAACCAATTTTTGCACTCATGTTCTAGGGGAACAACGTGCTATCGTTGATGATCGAGCCGAAAATGGTCTCAATCGACTTTTCGGCCAAATTTCGTCAGGATCATGTTGTCAGTAAATTAAAAAATTTTTCGAAATTTTTTTCCAAAAAATTTTGTTTTTCGGAAAACATTCATCATATCCAAAAAAATTTTGAAATTTTTCACTCATAAATTGCTGGATTTCAATTCGATCTGATCTGTATTTTTGGAAATATGGGAAAAGTAAAATTTTGAATGGGTATATCTACGGAATCATTGGGCGGATTTTACCCATTCACGAATTCAACCTTCGTAATTAAGCCCCAAACCTACCCTACAAATATGGAGTTTCTAAGTCCTTTCTTCCGAAAGTTATTGTGTTTACGGCAGACTGCGTAAACACAATAACTTCCGAAAGAAACAACTTAGAATCTCGATATTTGTAGAGAAGGTTTGGACCCCAATTACGAAGGCCGAATTCGTGAATGGGTAAAATCCACCCAATGATTCCGCAGATATACCCATTCAAAATTTTATTTTCCCAATTTTTCCAAAAATACAGATCAAATCGAATTGAAATCCAGTACTTCATCGAAAAATTACAGTTCGAAGGTTCATACAGAATTTAATGAGGATGATAAGATAAGAAAATCACAGAAATTTTTTTTTTCAAATTTTTCTAAAGGCACGATCATTACGAAATTTTGCATAAAGTTGTCTTTCAGCATCTTCAAACTAGCTGCGAAGTTTTATCAGGATTGAATCAGTATTCCTCGAGTTATACCGAAAAAAACACGATATCGAGAAGAAAACCTCGAAATTTGACATATTTTTTCCCGATATCTCCAAAACTTATGATCGTATCGAACTGAATTTGGTGCACTGCTGTGAAATATGAAGCTCAAAGTGTGAGTGGAATTTTTTTCGGATATGATTAATGGTTTCCGAAAAAAAAAGTTTGGACAAAAAATTCGAAAAAAAATTTCTTAATTTACTGACAATATGATCCTGACAAAATTTGGCTGAAAAATGAGCGTCGTGATACTCCACCTAACTGCCATGTTCGAATCCAATCGCTCAAGTAGTTTCTTAAATAAAAAATAAATAACTCCGAAGCTATTCGACCGATTTGGCCCATTAACGAACTTAAACGTGGCATTCCGATGCGCAACCTATCCTGAAAGTTTCAAGTTGCTAGCTCGCTTCTGACGACAGTTAGCGTGTCTACGGCCGACCGGAATCGATTTTGACACCGGATTCGTCATCAGTGAGTCCAACCTAGTCAATTGAGACCATTTTCGGCTCAATCATCGAAAATTACAGACATTTGGACAAAACGATAGCAGGTTGTTCCCCTAGAACATGCGCGCAAAAATGAAGATTTTTTTCAATTTTCCCAAATAATGCAACTGGTTTGTTACAAACACGTGACCTACTCTGAAAGTTTCAAGTTGCTAGCTCACTTCGTTCGACAGTTATCGTGTCTACGGCCGGCCGGCCGCCGGCCGGACAGAATCGATTTTGACACCGGATTCGTCATCAGTGAGTCCAACCTAGTCGATTGAGATCATTTTCGGCTCAATCATCCAAAATTACAGACATTTGGACAAAACGATAGCACGCTGTCCCCCTAGAACATGCGCGCAAAAATAAATTTTTTTTTCAAATATTCAAAACTCTGTGATCTTCTGATCATATTATCCTCATGAAATTCTGTAGGAACCTTCGAACTGTCATTTTTCGATGAAGCACGGGATTTCAATTCGATCTAATCTGTATATTTGGGAATATTGGAAAAATAAAATTTTGAATGGGTATATCTGTGGAATCATTAGGTGGATTTTACCCCTTCAAGATTCGGCCTTTGTAATTAAGGTCCAAAGCAACTCCACAAATATCAAGTTCCCAAGTTGTTTCTTTCGGAAGTTATTGTGTTTACAGTCGGCCGTTAGGCTATTTACGAACTTAACCGTTGCATCTCAAAATGCAACCTACCCTAAAAGTTTCAGGTCGATAGGATTGTCCGTGAGTTCTACCTAGTCGTTTGTTACCCTTTTCGGCTCGAAATTCCAAAATTAGAGGCATTTGGACAAAACGATAGCACGCTGTTTCCCAGAACAGAGCTGTTTGTCCCCTATTCAAAGAAAATTCAAAAACGATATTCCTCGAGTTATTGAGGAAAGAACAACTTAATCTTTAATATTCGTTTTCAAATATTTTTTAAAAATTATCCTCAATTTTATGGAAATCTGATGAATGGTTTCCGAAAAATTTAAATGTTTTCGCAAATATTCGAACATTTTTCCCATTACGATCCTCACGAAATTATGCATTAGTTGCTCGTCCGTATTCTACAACTGATAACGAGTTTTCAATTCGACAAAGAAATTTTCAAAATGTCCAGGGGTATTCAATAAGCTGTATCTTTCGAAAAGAAGACACAATTGTCTAGACAACCTGTACATCTCAGCTGATACAATCATGAGAATAATTTCCTACCCAATGATATATTACAAATTGAATTTCCACCACGACAATAGTTTATGGGGTCAGCTCTGGTTTTGAACGGAAATTAAAAATATTTCTCATAATGTCTGCTTAAAGAGGGAAACGCGCTTGTTTGAGTTCTAACTATAAACAAGATCAACACGAAATTTCGAACCTAGTTTCGCGTTGGTATTCTTCCCCTGGTTTCCAAATTTCAATCTGATTGCATTTGTTCTTCTTAAGATATTGCGGAAATAACGTAGAAGTTCCAAATAACAACGGAATTTAGCAAATTACTTACAAAAACTTATTGTATTATCCTTTCCTCTTTTTGCGCGCATGTTCTAGGGGAACAGCGTGCTATCGTTTTGTCCAAATGTCTGTAATTTTGGATGATTTAGCCGAAAATGGTCTCAATCGACTAGGTTGGACTCACTGATGACGAATCCGGTGTCAAAATCGATTCTGTCCGGCCGGCCGTAGACACGCTAACTGTCGACAGAAGGGAGCTAGCAACTTGAAACTTTCAGGATAGGTTGCGCATCAGAATGCCGCGGTTAAGTTCGTTCATGGGCCAAATCGGTCTAATAGTTTCGGGGTTATAGGCACTTGAAGTTTTGAAGTTATTTATTCTTTATTTCGGAAACTACTTGAGCGATTGGATTCAAACTTGGCAGTTGGGTGGAGTATAACGACGCGCAACTTTGAGCCAAATTTTGTCAGGATCATATTGTCAGTAAATTAAAAAAAAATTTTTTTTCCAAATTTTTTTTTTCGGAAAGCATTCATCATATACAAAAAAATATTCCACTCACACTTTGAGCTTCATATTTCACAGCAGTGTACCAAATTTCAGTTAGAAACGATCATAAGTTTTGGAGATATCGGGAAAAAATATGTAAAATTTCGAGGTTTTCTCCTCGATATCGTTGATTTTTTCGGTATAACTCGAGAAATACTGATTCAGTCCTGATAATACTTCACAGCTTGTTTTGAGATGCTGAAAGACAACTTTATGCGAAATTTCGTGATAATCGTGTCATCAGAACAATTTGAATTTTGAAATTCTATGATTTTCTTATCATATCATTCTCATTAAATTCTGTATGAAACTTCGAACTGTTAGTTTTCGATGAAGTACTGGATTTCAATTCGATCTGATCTGTATTTTTGGAAATATTGGAAAAATAAAATTTTGATTGGGTATATCTACGGAATCATTGGGTGGATTTTACCCATTCACGAATTCGGCCTTCGTATTGAAGGTCCAAACCTTCTCTACAAATATCGAATTTCTAAGTTGTTTCTTTCGGAAGTTATTGTGTTTACGCAGTCGGCCGATAGGCTGACCGTAAACACAATAACATCCGGAAGAAACTACTTAGAAACTCGATATTTGTAGAGTAGGTTTGGGGCTTAATTACGAAGGTCGAATTCGTGAATGGGTAAAATCCGCCTAATGATTCCGTAGATATACCCATTCAAAATTTTATTTTTCCAATATTTCCAAAAATACAGATTTGATCGAATTGAAATCCAGTAATTTATCAGTAGAAAATTTCAAAAAGCACTGCCGTGAAGGCAGCAGCTTTTGTTGTAATGTTCAAATTCGTTGCTGAAGCGGTCCTCTACATTGAACATGCGCGCAAAAGTTGCTGCCTTCACGGCAGTGCTCTTTGAAGTTTTTTTTCTTTATATCTCCGAAAGTAAATATCGAATCGAATTGAAATTTGAAACATTGTTGTTGAATCCTGAATCTAAGTGTTTTGCAGAGTCTCGTTGATATGTAATCGATATTCTCAGAAAAAAAACTTTTTCATCGAAAATTTGAAAAATTTTCGAATGAACATTTTTTTTCATTTTTTAACAACTGAATTATATACAGAGTTTCAATCTGATCGATGCAGTACTTCAGGAGATATCGAGAAAGTAACCTCAAAATTTAAAATGGGCCTAACTCGGAAACTATTCCATCGATTTCACTCATTAACGCACTCAACGGAGATGTGCGGACTACAAACCTAATCTGTCAATTTCAAGTCACTGGATGCTTTCTTTCGAAAGTTAGAGCACATACAGAAGGACGGACGGATACGGAAGGAAAATCTCTAGAAAAGTACTGACGTGAAGTCAGCAGCTTTTACGCGCTTTTCCACATTGCGAGATGGTGAAAGTTTAATGAAGTATAAAAATTAAAAAAAAAAAAATTTTCTCGATTTTTTCCATGGACAATTCTTCTTATTGACACTGTTCATCTTCCAACCAAGTTTCATTTCGATCAGATAAATATTTTTCGAGTTATTGAAAAATCAAAATTTCAAATGGCTGTAGCACAAAAACCGTTCGGCAGATTTGACCCATTAACGAACTTAACCGAGATATTCAGGATCTTAACCTAACCTGAAAATTTCAAGACTCTAGGTCTTTTGTTCCGAGAGTTACAGCGCACACGGCCGAACAGACAGAATCAATTTTGACCACGGATTCTTCATCAGTTAGTCCAACCTAGTCGTTCGAGACCAATTTCGGCTCAAAATTCGAAAATGACAGACATCCTGACGAAATGATAACGCGCTGTTCCCCAGAACAAGCGCGTAAAAATGGATTTGATCACGGATTCTTCTTCAGGGTTTTCACCCAATCTTTCAAGACCATTTTCGGCTCAAAATTCTAAAATACCAGAGATTGTGACGAAACGATAACGCGTAAAAATGAATGCATGGAGGTTTTCACATAATTTCAGCTAAATTTACGGAAGTTTTATATATAAATGCAATATTTGAATAGGGACGCTGGATGTAGTTATACTGCAGTTTTCCGTCTGACAAGTGATTAGTATCTAGATTCCTATTCGGCGGTTAACCAGGGTAAAAAGTTCTGATGATCAGTAACAACTGGGGAACATCTGTAACCATTCTCCTTGGGCGCCGCTTCTTCGTATAGATGTTTTGGTTGATTAAATGATTAGCTCTGATCAAGGTGGATTGTTCGTTCGTTTATAGACAGATATTCGTCCTTGTGGTTTGTGGTTATGTTAGTTAAAATGTGACGTTTGAGTTCGTTACGGAGCCAAATTAGCCAGACAGACATTTCCTTCGAATATCAAGATCAGTAATTCAAAAAAACGAAATTTTTCAAGACAAACTTTTTTCTTTGACTGTTCATCAGATTCATCTAATCGAAGCATCTTAGCAGAATTCTGCATTAACCTTTTCAATCAATATTATAGACTCAGAAACACTATCTCTGTGGAGTAAATCTGGTGCTCAATTAGGAAGGTCTAATTCGGAAATGGGAAAAATCCGCCCTATGATTCCGTAGATATGCCCCTTCCAAATATGTTCCCAATATTTCCAAATATATAGATTGGATCGAATTGAAATCTAATTTGCCGTGTTCCGTAGCAGTCAAGTGAGCGCGGTCTCATTCAATTATATAGAAAGAATAAAATTCCGGTGTGCCGTGGACTGAGCTGTTGACGATAAGTGAGCGTTGGCCTTCAGTCGGCAGTATCCACCAATAGAATTACTTCTTCTTTGTCTTGAGCAACATTCAAAATTTTCTTGTCCCTATACACCCTGTATACTAGTCCATTACTGCTCTCCGCGTGTTCCGCCACTGACAATATCTTCATCTTCAACTGAATAATTGGAAAATCACTCACCTGATAATCTGATGTTGCCATCTTCGTCTCACAGTCAGGTTCAAGATTCACTAAAACTTCAAGTAGATAATTATTCCAATACGAATTCTGAAAAAACAAATACACGCGAAATATACAATATGTTGAAGTTGGAGTGAAAATAATCCACATCAATATTATTATTTATCGTCCTTTCAGGAAATACTAGAGTGCTCATCTGGTTGGAATTGAGTATGATAACAGTTATAATGTAACATCAATATTTGACAGGGCCGTATTAGCTTGGATTAGGCTGCGAATATAACAATTCTAGGAAAAACTACTCGTACTAGGTCAGTGATCTTGGCTTGTATAGGCTGTATAGCATTCTAGATCGTTATGTCTCTTCCCATTTCGGCAAGCAGATAAAATACAATGAGATAAAAGAAGAGCATAGATCGACATTTTTAGAGGAAAAATAACATTTCGAATAGGTAGGGTTACTGATATGGAATTTTTAGACGGATTTTACATATTCGCGAATACAACCAGCTTTACTAATATCGAGTCTCTGAGTCGTTGTCTTCGGAATTTATCTGACTCACATTCGGCCCTTAGTCTTATAAACTAGATATTTTTTGAGAACCAAGTTTGGAGCTTAATTACGAAGGCCAAATTCGTGAAAGGTTTCAGTAAATATAAGCTTCTACGCAGAAGCTTAAACAAAGAATTTTTTCCAAGACTACTACGTGATACGAATAGATTAGGCATATACTAATTGATCTGTGGTTTGAGACAGATGATGCATTCGAATCATGATGTAAAAAACATGGTGTGCTCATCTGAAGAATGAGTGACGTAAATTCTATGCTTTGAATTTGCATGTTAATTCAAAGCACAGAATATACAACTCCTTGTATTTTCTGCTAGCTCACGTCACTCAATCTTCAGATGAGCACACCATGTTTTTGCGCGCATGTTCTAGGGGAACAGCGTGCTATCGTTTTGTCCAAATGTCTGTAATTTTGGATGATTGAGCCGAAAATGGTCCCAATCGACTAGGTTGGACTCACTGATGACGAATCAGGTGTCAAAATCGATTATGTCCGGCTGGCCGGCCGGCCGTCATACGACACGATAACTGTCGACAGAAGCAAGCTAGCAACTTGAAACTTTCAGGGTAGGTCGCGCATCAGAATGCCGCGGTTAAGGTCGTTAATGGGCCAAATCGGTAGAATAGTTTCGGATTTATAGGCACTTGAAATGTTGAAGTTATTTATTTTTTATTTCAGAAACTACTTGAGCGATTGGATTCAAACTTGGCAATTAGGTGGAGTACAACGACGCGCAACTTTGAGCGGAATTTCGTCAGGATCATATTGTCAGTAAATCAAAAAAAAAAAATCTCGAAATTTTTTTACAAAAATTTTTTTTCGGAAACCATTCATCATATCCATAAAAAAATTCCACTCACACTTTGAGCTTCACATTTCACAGCAGTGTACCAACTATCAGTTCGATACGATCATAAGTTTTGGAGATATCGGGAATAAATATGTCAAATTTCGAGGTTTTTTTCTCGATATCGTTGTTTTTTTCGGTATAACTCGAGGAATACTGATTCAATCATGATAAACTTCGCAGCTAGTTTGAAGATGCTGAAATACAACTTTATGCAAAATTTCGTGATAATCGTATCATTAGAACAATTTGAAAAAAAAATTTTCTGTGATTTTCTTATCATATCATCCTCATTAAATTCTGTTAAACCTTCAAACTGTTATTTTTCGATGAAGTACCGGATTTCAGTTCGATCTGATCTTTATTTTTGGAAATATTGGAAAAATAAAATTTTGAATGGGTAATATCTGCGGAATCATTGGGTGGATTTTACCCATTCACGAATTCGGCCTTCGTAATTAAGGTCCAAACCTTCTCTACAAATATCGAGTTTCTAAGTTGTTTCTTTCGGAAGTTATTGTGTTTACGCAGTCGGCCTTTAGGCTGACCGTAAACACAATAACGTCCGGAAGAAACGACTTAGAAACTCAATATAGTAGAGTAGGTTTGGGGCTTAATTACGAAGGTCGAATTCGTGAATGGGTAAAATCCGCCCAGTGATTCCGTAGATATACCCATTCAAAATGTTATTTTTCCAATGTTCCCAAAAATACAGATTAGATCGAATTGAAATCCAGTAATTTATCAAAAAAAAAATTTCAAAAGGCACTGTCGTGAAGGCAGCAGCTTTTGCGTGCATGTTCAAATTCGTTGTTGAAGCGGTCATCTACATTGAACATGCGCGCAAAAGCTGCTGCCTTCACGGCAGTGCTTTTTGACATTTTTTTATATAGGATGTTGTCGGTTAATAAAAGCATGATGTAAGTAAAACATGGTGTGCCCATCTGCTCATCTGTGATCGTTTTACGAATGATAAAAATTCTTATGAAATATGTTTGACAGTACTTGAAGGTCCCAATATACTAACTTGCATATACGTTAGAGGATGATTTCTCCAGGTGAAGACGTGAAGACGATGACTACTATTGGTAACTTTATAGCTGAATCGATCCCTGAAAAACTGGGTTTTCCTGTGAAAATGTTGGTTTTTTTTTCCTCTGAAGTCTCAACAGGGCCTTCACGTTTCATTTGAGTCAACTCTAACCAAAAATATTCTGAGGGAGATGATAGCTTAGAGGATTCATCTCAATGGTGGATGCGCTAAAGAAAAGTTGGAAATGATTATAGTAAACAAAAGCGAATCACAAAGCCAAATTTACATAATTTCTGATTTTGAACTATTTTTGGCCAGTTTCACTTTTCCTTATGATATAAATAAAAATAGTTCTATGATGATTCATGTGGTGTAATAAACTTTTTATATTGTATCAGACTCTCATTCTATAATGAAACATTTAAATTCATTCAGCATATTCTTTCATGTACCTATCTACAATGGAAAATTTTAGAAAAACCAGAAGTTTATTTTTACCTGAATACTTATCTTTCATCAAATTCTATTCTTAACCTGAAAACACAGTTCAGTACAAATTGAAACTAGTAACTGTATGATCAAGTCGAGCAACGTTGAGCGGGATCACAACTTGAATTGAAGACATCTATAGCTACTACGAATTTGAAGAAGTTCGCAAGAACTTCTGCCATCACGACAGTATTTTATTGATTGTGTTATTATTCCGCAAAATTACTCGTACCTAAACTGACTTAATTAATGACTGTCAGGAACAAAATAATACAGAAAACAGTTGAGTGAAATGGTGTTTGGTCAAAATAAAACATGATATTCAAAGAACTATATAATGAAAACTTTTCTAAAAACAAACAACGAAAAAACTTAAATATTCTTCTCAAAAAACCAAGATCATCAACATACGTAAACTAAAAAACAATATAATATAAAATTTTAAGAAGTTGAATATCACAGAACTGGCCATCTCATAAAACAAGGCACTACTCCTAAGGGCCGGTATTATAAAACTTAACTTTAACTTTAACTGACAGTTTTGACAGATATGTCCTAACATAACTGTCAAAATTTCAGTTAAAGATAAAGATAACTTCCATTTAAGATTTATAATACCGGCCCTAAATCATATAAAAATAAGTAGTGCCTATAAACAACTCAAAAACTATTCATATAAACAAAATAAGAATAAAATTTCGTATTAAAATTCATTAATTGATCATGTCATATCAAATTGGAAAATCTATGATTAAGGGGAATATAAGTAGCTGCAGGTACTATAGGATGTAATCCATGGAAAATTTCTCTAGGAAAACTGTTTTGAATTTGTTTTATTTCTGCTTGAATTCTTAAATCTAATTGTAAGTAGAACCTCTGACTGAAGCCAGGCTGTTTTGCTGCTTGATCATTGAATACTTGTATTTTATAAGAGGGCACACGGCAAGTTCCATTCATTTTATTCAACATTGCTCTCTGCTTTTGACGAATAGCATCGATTCGGTGCTGAACCGAGAATCGTTTTCTCATCCTACGACGATTCCTCCTAGGTATCAGTGTGTTTGTGCTAGTACCTAACATAGGAACTCTTCTTTTCATTATATCCTTACTTCCTAATCTTTCATGTAATGGCAATTTATGAGGTATATCCCTCAGTAACGGACTCCTGCCTTGACAATGCTTTTCGTAGTATATTTTCTGAGCCATATTCTTCTTTGCAGTATTTTCCTTCAAGGCATCAAGATTCTTCTGTATTACTTCTGAAAATAATTGAACCAGAAGAGGTCTTAAATTCTTGGGTAATTGTCTAGGAGATCGCATAACGCTCTAAATTTTATGAAAAAATCAGTACTCACTAATTTTGGTATAGAAATCACGAATCTGAAGTCAAAAAATGTCGCTCGCTTCTAGTTTTTCCAAAAAAAATTCACAAAATTCTTCGAGGTCACTGAACTTTTCTCGCTGAATTTCGCTATTACACTCCATCTCGAACTATTCCCTTGATGGATATTGGTTATAAATGCATCAATATAAAGATTTAAAGCAATTTTCACTACAAAAATTGCCAGGAATTGTGAAATTACATTGTTTATTTTCGGCATATATTCGGCCATGATGGTTTTGAAGTTCGGAAGAACGACATCTGACAGCAACTTCAGTCTACTACTTTACAGTGTTGCCGGATCGAAAACATTCCCGATTAGACTGAATAGGAAAAATTCCCTAGGCCCAACTTAGTGAACTGTGAACTTGTTCCAACACATTCTATCATGCAATTGTTTTATTATATTATGTACAATTTATGAGATGGTTAGAAAAGTTATTCAGCAAAGATAACGAGGAGGTGTGGACCAAAACTGCCAGGAAAGGAGAATGGAAAAGAGGAAAGTTTGGGTTATGGAGAGAAGTTGGGAAATTTGGAACACAAGATTCTAGTGGTCGCCCCGCCATGGGTGAAAGCACACAATGGAAAAATAAGGTTAATGTACTTGGTTAGGTTAGGTTAGTTTAGTTAAGAACAGTGCCAGTTCGAATCAGAAGAGTTAATTAATTTACTCTTCAGATTCGAACTGGCACTGTCCTAAACTAAACTAACCTAACCTAACCAAGTACTTAATATCTTCTGAACTAAACATTTTTATTAGTTATTAAACCACCTGTGACTAATGCGAATGTGTTCACCCATGGCAGGGCGACCGCTAGAATTTAGTATTTCGAACCAAGCAAGAATAACCTGAACTCGGAAATGGAAATTTGGAATATAATACTTAAAGAAAACTATACTTTAACAACTTATATTGACTAAAAACCAATTTTGAAAATGAATATCCTTCAAAATTTCCCCGGCATAATAGATTCAGGAAATTGACTGGCACTGGCAACCCTGCATGATATAGTGCTGTACGCGTACCCGCGTACGTCAAAAAGGGAAATTGTAAACAATGAGGATATCAATTTATTTTAACAATTCCTGGTAATTTTTGTAACGAAAATTGCTTGAACTCTTTATATTGATGCTTTTATAATCAATAGCTATCAAGGGAATGGTTCCTGATAGAGTGTAATAGCGAAATTCAGCGAGAAAAGTTCAGTGACCTCGAAGAAGTTTATGAATTTTTTTTGGAAAAACTAGAAGCGAGCGACATTTTTTGACTTCGGATTTGTGATTTTCATACTAAAATTAGTAAGTACTGATTTTTTCATGAAATTTAGAGCGTTATGCGATCTCCTAGACAATTACCAATTCTTGTCATCAATAATTTAGATGAAGAATCATTATATGATAAATTTCATCATATACTGTTTATTGAAATTGTGTTGAAAGTTACCAAAAAGCAATTTTATTTAAGAGAGAGCACATACTGACCTTTGCGATTAGCACTTTGGAGACTTCGAAATCGAAGTTTACTGAAATCTGAAAATAAAAATTGGGTGAATTTGTTTCAAATAATTTTTATGGTCGAGGACTTCATACCTCCCTGTAACATTGTGTATGCTGGTACTATTATTCTTTGAAAAATATTCAAGATATGAACAAGAAAAGTCAGTTTCAGATAAGAGACAAGATGTTGAAAAAACCGGAAATTTTAAATTTAGACATAACCTCTACCACAACCACAGAGTCAGATAGTAGACAGAGAACAAAAACTTTTTTATATTCATTTCATTGACTACAGAATACAGACATCACAGTATAGAAACTAGTTTCTATCACAGAATACAAATATATAAGAAGTGTAAACTCCCTACTAATCTGTGGAAACAAAGTGGCGGCCATCTTAGATGGACATTCACTAGCGACACCAACAACCCCATGGAGAACTAATTTTGGATGGAAAGCGCACTAGCGACCCTAACAGCTAGAGTTGAAAGTATTTTGTTTGTGGCGGGAATATTTGAATTAACTGCTAGAGCTAGGTATAAGAGAAGGTAATAGAAATTAACTTCATACTACATTTTATGTTTTCAAATATAATGTTACTTTTTTTCAGTCATGAAAACCAAAATTACATGAAGTGAAATCAATTACATACCTATGTAATATGTGTTAATTATATTACGTTTCTTCATTTATTTCTTCCATTCAAATATACAGAATCTACCAACATTATATAAAGAAATAACCAAAAGGTCATTTGCAATTCATTAACTATTTATATTAACGAAATGATATGTTGAAAATTTGAAAGAATAATAATAATATTAACATTTAAGGATATGTCCAAAAGAGTCTTCCATCAAAGGGTTATCGAATCCACTTTATTCAATCCATTGATCCTGGAACTAGAGGTGAAAACCTAGAAATCAAATATTTAAATTAATTCAAAATTGAAAACTTTAGGAAATCATCCTTTTTTTTTCAAGTAAAAAATGTTGCTTGTTCTACATTAGAAATACAAGTGAAAATAATGAAAACTATTGGTAATGGAAACAAATTGCTCCTGCGTTACTGCATTAATACAGCATTATAAACTTTGAAAAGAAGGTACGACTCTGTTAACGCAGAGGCGACTTCTATTAACAGTTTTAATTTTTTTTGCCTACTATTTGTTTAGAGTTCGAATAATTTGAAAGATACAGTTCTCTATGAATTTGGTATAAAGACTGCAGCTCAGGGGACAAATATGATTGAGAATCCTAATTTTCGTAAAAATACAGATTCTCAACTAAAAACAAATTTTCATTTACCTATATAATTTTGGCAACTTCAGCACTAGAAGCAATGCTTGTTGTATCAGGCTTTTCTACTGAAGGTTGATCAGATGTTGAAGGCATCACTGATTTTCTCACAGTCATTACTGAAACTATTATAGCTGTCTTCGGAACACAAATCATAAGATTCTTATCTACATGACCATTTAGAACATATTCGGGAATTGCATCAATATTGAAGCCTTATGTTAATAATCTAGAAGGATTCTTAGAAAAATCGAGAAAATACAGGGTTTTTTGAGAACCTGTGATATCACAAACCTTTGACATTACTGGTATGGATTTTCATCTAAGGAAAATTTTCATGTGAACTTAAGTTTGATCGAGGAAGGTTTCATTGATATTTCAGATATTATAACAGGAGCTAAATGAGAAAAGAATACAAAAAACTGTGTAGAATATTCAGAAACTATTAGCTTATCTAGCCAGTACCCTTAGTAAACAACTCCATTTTTATTTTACCGGCAAAAATACTAGAAGTCAAAGTCAAATGTCATTTCGGATCATCCAGTCCCGACGGAGAAAGCTATACTTTCATATCTTCTATCTCCCTCAATCTCGAGTGGAGAGTCACAGAAAATTGCTTCCCATATTCCACTAGGAGTTTCACCCCCCGGTTTCTATACTGTGCAGACATCATCTTGTCTACCATAGAATTCAAATATCTCTCACGATTTTGTTATTCTATGGAATACAAATACTCATTCCACAGAGAAGTATAATCTTGTTATCTGTGATACAATCTCTTCATTTTTTCGGGCTTAGCACTCGTGTTGTGTACCAAATCTCATGGTTTTACGGTTCATCTTTATTCGTATGTCATTCATACTCAAGAGGGGACAATTTTAATTTTGATAGACTAAAACTAAAACATTGAAAACTTTCACTCGAGATTTACACAGAATATTCATATATCCATTCCCTAGACAGGATTCGAACCCATTCGAAGTCTGGTTATCTGTAGACTCTGTGTCATAAAGCATAAAGCAGTGCATGTCTGTTTGTCCACGAACATCATGGTCTACGAATATGAAATTTCAACCGCTAAAATTCCACAAAAATATACAGAAACTTTATTCACTCATTACTTCGATGATCATAGTATTGTTTTTTTCGGATCATTTGAAATCTCGTGAAAATGTCATCTCATTCATAAATCCTTCATCTTCTCAAATTTAAAGTGTCCAACGACCAATATAAATAAAAATGCCATCAGACCATATCAAAGAGGAACGGATTATCGTAGTGAAACCTGAGAATCTTTTCCTAAACGACAAAGTTTTCTATAAAGTTCGACGTACGTTGATTGAAAAAGGCAAGTATGAAAACGGAAAGTTTCATCGGGTTGATTAATAAGAAAACTGAATTCCATGTAGGTATAGCCCCAGCAAAATTCGTAGATGAGAATAAACCTCCCGAGGAAATGGACAGTGTATTCTTCCTTAATGACAGATTTGAGGTGAATATGTTACAGGTTCTTTTAAAGGGTGGGTCTCGTGTTCTAATGAACAAATCCCCTAGAAGTCTATAAATAATGGAGTCGGTGGAAAATAAATAAATAAATACCAATGTTTCAGACATATTTGGTGGATGTTGATGTCAAAGCTTTTGCCAAACCTGTGAAAATAATCTGTTTGGAAGATATTGACATTAGTTCAGGTGATTTCCACGTTGTTGTATATAGCGCTTCTATCATCGTAAAGATACAGTGACTATATAGTCATATAGCAATATAGTCACTGTACGTGAGGAGCTATTAATGTTACAAAAAAATCCGCAAAATCGTTCAACGATAATTTGGAAATTTGCATTTTAATTCAAAGCACAGAATATACAACTCTTCGTATTTTAATCTTGCTGACGTCACTCATTTTCCAGATGAGCACACCATGTTTTTACATCATGAGTATTTCAGACACACGGGCCGAATATTGTAGTCATAGCATAGATATAACAAACCATGGATGAGGCCTGTCAGCTTGCACTGTGTAATCATATGTTGCCGAGAGAGATAGAGCTAGTGGTGGCAGAAAGCCCGCGTATTCCATTTAAAAAGCATTAAATGAGTATGAAAATTCTGTTTTTTATGCGTTTTTCCTGAGAATTTTCGGAGCAAATATGAAAATAATGAGAGCTTGCATTGACTAAAGGATTATTTGTTTTTATAGCTATAAAAATGGATTACTGAAAATAGCTGGAATTAGATGAAAATGATTAATGTAGGTACTTTTTTCTTGTCGCAAGCTTTCGAGACTTTATTATTCCTTTATCAGGAGAACTAAAAATTTACAATGCAGTAGGAGCATTAAAATGAAAGATTATTTTATGATATAGAAGTATTATATTTGACATCAATGATAATTAGTAGGTGAAAATATTGCTGAAAAATTTGACTTAAGTCGAAATGATAATCTATATTCATTTCTTGATTCAGGGATATTGATTAATCAGAATTTATAAAATCTAAATGAGTCATATGAAAAAATGGACCTACATATCTCTTCTTGAATTCATTCTTTTTTCATTTCGTGCAATTCTATTTTTTTAATATCTTCTTCGAACTCTCTATTATTTTCTAATAAATTATTCTCGAAATTTGGTTCATGTTGTTCTTTGTTCTGATATCACAAAAAAGTACTAAGCAGGTACCTAAAATTTCAAGGATATCACGGAAGAAAAATAAAAAACCTATAGCGAAGCACTGACGTGAAGTCAGCAGCTTTTGCGCGCATGTTCAAATAATAAAACACCCAAAGGAAACACCCGCAAAAGCAGCTGACTACACTTTAATTGCTTTTCTAGGTTTTTCCGAGTTATTCTGGAAATTATTCCGGAAAAACAACGATACCGAGGGAATATTCACGAAATTTGACATATTTCTTCCCAATATCTCAGAAAATTATAATCGTATCGAATTGAAAATTGGTACACACAGATGTGAAGTATGAAGGTCTAGGTCAGAGCAGATTTTTTTGGAATATGATCAATAGTTTCCGAAAAAAAAAATGTTTTCGAAAAAATTTTTGTTATATCTACTTACAGTACGAACCGAAAAAAATTCCCCAAAAGTTGCGCGTTGTTTTGCTCCAACTAACTGTAAAGTTCCAACTCAATCGCTTCATCAGTTTCTGAAATATCAGGGAAATAACCTCAAAATTTCAAACAGCTATAGCTTCGAAACCGTTTCACCGATTTAGCCCATTAACGAACTTATAATCACGGCATTCTGATACACGGCCTACCCTGGAAGTTTCAAGTCGCTAGCTTGCTCTGTTCGATCGTTATCGTGTTTACTGACTGACGGCAGAATCGATTTTGACACTGGATTCGTCATCAGCGAGTCCAACCTAGTAGTTTGAGACCATTTTCGGCACGAAATTCGAATATTACAGACATGTGGATGAAATTCAACATTTATTAACATTTGTGATTCAATAACTTGATCCATCAAAATTTCATTTATACCAATGTTAATAATAATTTGAAACAAAATGCTTGCTGCAAATTGAAATATGGTGTCCGTGGGAACAAATTTTTTTCTTCGTACCGCCACTTTACCATCTTTTCCTCAGGACATTGTCCTTTGAAAATCTGTAATATATAGAAAGTCTTATCTCTTATTCAGAAATTAGGAAAAAAATAAAACAAACCAGTTTTAAATAAATAAAAACCCCTTGTGAAATTTGATATTTTGGCCCTTTTACAACCTATTTGTGCAATTTACGGCTGATCAAGATTTAACCATGTTCTGTAACTATAATATACACACTTCAAAAAGAAAACTCTTTAAAAAATCTTACAAAAAGCATGAAATAAGATGCTTTTGAATGCGATTTGGCGGCTTCTTGCCACTCCTAGCTCTATCTTTCTCTAGACAACACGTTTCTCTTTCCCTCACCGCTTCCATTGTAAGTTATTATTTCTATGAGTCATAGGAATAAATTTATTTCTCTGTGACTAGGCACAAAATTATATCCTGTGGTCTGGAGGTAGTATATGTCTGTCTGTGCGCAGGATCATAGAAAAAACAATTCTATTTGAATAATTTTCACCTAATTCTGATATATGATATATCCATGTTCAGATTCTGGTTGACGCTAGAGGATACAGACCGGAGGATCTTCGCTGTGTGATCACAGCTAACAACGTAAACGTGATGGCGCAGAAAAAGGAATGCGTCAATGACACCGAGAAAAATGTGAGCATGTCAAGAAACTACCAACTCCCACAAGACGTCATTCCTGAGAATGGAAACTGCTGCCTCTCTGCTGATGGGATTCTTCTGGTTACTGCTCCGTGGAGGTGTTGATATGTTTCTGGAACAATATTGTAAAATGGAAAAATTCCTTTGAATATTCATAAAATTCTATTTTACTCCTTTCACTTGATTTTATTGTGTCTTTCAATCTATCAAATAGCCACACCTTGGTTTCTTTGTCAGGATTCAAATCATAGACGAATCAAAGAGAAGCATACCTAATTTGTCAGTGGACAAACATATAATTGTTGCGTTCAGAAATTCCTAACCATTGCTGAAATTATCGATTTCCATTACTGGCCTGTAAGGTGCATATAATAATATAAGATATTGTTCTATGCACCTTACTGGCCAGTATTGTATGGGTATTTCGGAACGCGACAAATATTATTACTTGAAGCACAGAATAAAAATACATTCAAGTCTCTCTTTATTCTATGATTATGGTAACGCTTAAAATATCTGTAAAAATTGTTTCTCTCTCCTGAAATATTCCGAGAATAATAAAATTTCAAATGGCTATCAATTATATCTATTTCGCAAATCGCTGGACAGAGTAACCATTTATTCAGGCTTCAAATTCACCCTAGAAATTTCGAGTGACCTCATTTTGAATTCTTCATCAGTGCAGAATAAAAGCTTATCCTTCGAAACCACCTTCGGGGTGAAATTCGAAAACTATACAGACATTTAGGCAATACGATACCCATCTTGTTCCCTAGAACAACTAAGTACGTTGAAAAAATCATGGATTCAATATTTATTGGACCCAAACACTTCAGAAATACATATTTCCAAATCCTTTTTATAAGCCTGTTTCCTCTTCGAAACTCTTCTTTGGTGATTCAAAGAATAAAAGTGGGACACCAACAGGTGATTCTGAAGGTTAGATATTTAGTCAACATTCGTTTGTCTCGGCAGGTCATTAGATATCTTCGCAATGCCATAAAACATCTCGATGAACAACCGCGATATTCGAGTTGAAAGAAATGATTTCATAACGAACTTATGTGAGGTCGAGATTAATTTTCTGATAAATGTTATGGCAATGGATACGGATCATAAAATTCGTAAGAATAACCTAATCAATTTCTTACCTTCTTACAGATTCAAGATACGAATTTCTACAGTGTAGGTACTTATGAATTCGAAATTGAAATAAATGCACGAGATTTTGCATCTGGACTTGCACAGTATTTTTCAAATGATTTTACTGCTCCAAACCCACAAGTTTTAGTATGCTGTATGGATATTATTCTTCTATGGTTTGTAGATAGAAATCAAGATGCATAGAATATAACTATGTATTCTATGCATGATGTAAAAAACATGGTGTGCTCATCTGAAAAAAAAGTGACGTCAGCAAGATTAAAATACAAGGAAATATAAATTCTGTGCTTCGAATTTGAATGAAAAAGTGACGTCATCGGTAAATACGATCACAGATGAGCAGACGAGCACACCATGTTTTTTTTACATCATGATTCTATTCATCCCTATAGAAATTCAAAGAAATGATTTATGAGAACAGTTTGTTTCTTACGACGAGGTGGGGACACTTTTGATGGTTCACCTTGGTAATATCTCAAAAATTATTATAGCAATACTTCCACTCAAAATATTTTTCTTTGTTCAAGATGTAACCATAGAGAAAGAGAATAACTGAATATTATTGTGCGCATGTTCTAGGGGAACAGCGTGCTATCGTTTTGTCCAAATGTCTGTAATTTTGGATGATTGAGCCGAAAATGGTCTCAATCGACTAGGTTTGACTCACTGATGACGAATCCGGTGTCAAAATCGATTCTGTCCGGCCGTAGACACACTAACTGTCGACAGAAGGGAGCTAGCAACTTGAAACTTTCAGGACAGGTTGCGCATCAGAATGCCGCGGTTGAGTTCGTTAGTGGGCCAAATCGGTCGAATAGTTTCGGAGTTATAGGCACTTGAAGTTTTGAATTTATTCATTTTTTATTTCGGAAACCACTTGAGCGATTAGATTCAAACTTGGCAGTCGGGTGGAGTATAACGACGCGCAATTTTGAGCCAAATTTTGTCAGGATCATATTGTCAGTAAATTAAAAAAAATATTTTTTTTCGAAATTTTTTTCCAAAAAATTTTTTTTTTCGGAAACCATTGTTCATATACGAAAAAAAATTCATGTTTTACTTTGAGCTCTATATTTCACAGCAGTGTACCAAATTTCAGTTCGATACGATCATAAGTTTTGGAGATGTCGGGAAAAAATATGTCAAATTTCGAGGTTTTCTTTTCAATACCGTTGATTTTTTCGGAATAATTCAAAAAATACTGATTCAGTCCTGATAAAACTACACAGATAGTTTTGAGATGCTGAAAGACAACTTTGTGCAAAATTTCGTGATAATCGTGTCATCAGAACAATTTGAAAAAAAAAAATTCTATGATTTTCTTATCATATCATCCTCATTAAATTCTGTATGGAACTTCGAACTGTTATTTTTCGATGAAGTACTGGATTTCAATTCGATCTGATCTGTAATTTCGAAAATATTGGAAAAATAATATTTTGATTGGGTATATCTACGGAATCATTGGGTGGATTTTACCCATTCAGGAATTCGGCCTTCGTAATTAAGGTCCAAACCTTCTTTACAAATATCGGGTTCCTAAGTTGTTTCTTTCGGAAGTTATTGTGTTCGAAGGTCGAATTCGTGAATGGGTAAAATCCGCCCAATGATTCCGTAGATATACCCATTCAAAATTTTATTTTTCCAATATTTCCAAAAATACAGATTTGATCGAATTGAAATCCAGTATTTTATCAGTAGAAAATTTCAAAAAGCACTGCCGTGAAGGCAGCAGCTTTTGCGTGCATGATCAAATTCGTTGCTGAAGCGGTCATCTACATTGAACATGCGCGCAAAAGTTGCTGCCTTCACGGCAGTGCTTTTTGACATTTTTTTATATAGGATGTTGTCGGTTAATAAAAGCATGATGTAAGTAAAACATGGTGTGCCCATCTGCTCATCTGTGATCGTTTTACCAATGATAACGTCATATTTTTCATTCAAATTCAAAGCACAGAATATAAATTTCCTTGTATTTTAATCCTGCTGACGTCACTTTTTTTTTCAGATGACCACACCATGTTCTTCACATCACGAATAGAAGTCTCTCGAATATGTTCTTCCAGGATATCCAACAGAACTCAAGCACGTTTGTTCATCTAACCCCTATTTCACCTAAAAATCTATCACCCTCTGACGGAGAATCCATCAAAGTCAAATTAACTTCCGTCCGGCTGATCATCCGTACGTCCGTTATCGGCGTTATCACGATAACTTTCGAAGGCTATTTCTGTTTCAACCGTCAATTTTATCGCCAAATATTTGGTTTTGGTATGGGGAATTGTGTTTCGCAGATTTGCTGTGACATTGTAATGGTAAAGCTTCAAAATTTTTGTCTCTCTCAGTTGCCTTTCAGTGTACCAATTTTTAAACGCTATGTCGATGATCTTTTCATTTCCGTTCCTGCTAACACTGAACAACTCGTGTTAGATACGTTCAACTCTTTCCACCCTAAATTACAATTCACTTTAGAAGTAGAATCAAATAGCACTCTGAATTTCCTTGATATGAGAGTTGAACGCATGGATGAAAATGTTTTGTGCTTTGATTGGTACCATAAGCCTACTTTCTCTGGCAGGTACATAGGTTTTCACTCCCATCATGCCATGATACACAAAGTCAACATCATACGAAATCTAAAGTTCAGAGCATTAAACTTATCCGACATTAGGTATCATGAGAAAAACCTTTAAAATATCAGGTCCATTTTACTGAACAACAGCTATCCGGCGCATCTCATAGACAAGGTTTTGGGGGAGTCTTTCAAACTCTCTACACCCCAGATAACTTCGCCTGAGGGACCTTCGAGTACAGTTTTACATTACAGCAAACTTATATACATCAGGGGTCTCTCAGAAAGACTCAAAAGCTCAAATACCTTGGGCAAACATTTTTTCAGTATAATCAAAAACCCCACACCAACTCTTCTGAATTCCAACTTAGTTTATAAAATCAATTGTCTAGATTGCTCTCGAGTTTACATAGGACAGACGGGCCGATATCTGAAATCCAGAATCCAAGAACATGTTAGTCTGTTCGTTTGCCGATATCAAACCCCAAAACAGCTTTGGCAGAACATTGCCTGAACGCAGGTCATCGCTTTGATTTTGAAGACGTCCGAATACTAAATAGGGAGCCATACTTGAGTAATCGATTAATTTTTGAAATGTTACAAATAAGCGTCCATGACTCGGTAAACTCTAGAGCTGATATTCAACAACTCAGCCGATTTTATTTTTCTTTATTGAAAACAAGCAGAAAATTACGAAATTAACGATTAAAATAATTTGAAATTTCTAGTCCCTCTCAACTTCACTACTTGGTCTTCAATGCATCACATATCTGCGTTTACGTTTTTTACCCTAATCTGTTTCGAGTCCGCCGTTCCTTTGATTTCACCTCCGTCTGTCGGCGTACTGTCTGCATATCGGTTGCATTCTTTGTCCCCGCTTTTTAATCAGTTATGATTTCTTTTTACAAGAAATATTGGAGAATTGATTTGGTTCTTAACAAAATGATTTTGGGAAGATACACTTGTTCAGTCTGTAAGTACTCTATCTATGTATGTATATATATCTGTATATTTATATGTATGTTAACTTTACTTTAATCCTAAGCTGTCTTTTGAATTGTCTAACTTTTTCTTTGTATGTCAAAATTATTCCAAAACCACCTTTTCTGAGATATTTTTCTAGTCAATAACTTATAGTATTGCTTGTTTTTCCTTTATTATTGTGAACAACTTCATCAATGTTACCAATCATGTTTTCCATAAATTTTGTAGAGCCCTGAGGATGGAAATAAATTTTTCCGAAACGTCGGCGAACTGACAGAGTATCGTTGTTCCTGCATCTTTGATCCTTACACCACTAATTTATTGTGAAGTAAAATTCTTTGGATCACCACTTCAGATTTTATGACGGTAAGATTCGTTTACAGAAAAAATTTCTGTATTCGGCAAATAATTATCAAGTTTCAATTCGATCTCGTGTGCAGTTCCTAAAATATGAATTCAGATACTTATAACTCTAAAACTGTTCGGCCCAAGTGAAGTCAGCAGCTTTAGCAAGCATGTTCGAAGGAGATGACCACTTGAGCAACGAATTTGAACATGCGCGCAAAAGCTGCTGAACAGTTTCCGAGAAAAAAAATGTTTTCGAAAAAAATGTTGAAGAGGTAATTTTTCAAAATGTACTAACAGTATGATCTCAACGAACTTCTGCGGAATGTTGCGGGTCTTTATTCTCAAATTAACTGCCAAGTTTCAATCAAATGGTTTCAGTAGTTTCCGAGTTATCCCGGAAACAAACTCAAACCTTCAAAAGGCCCTAACTCCAAAACCAGTCAGCCGATTTTGCTTATTAACGAACTCAACCTACCCTGAATGTTTAAAGTCGATAGGATTCTCCGTAAGACAGTAATCATGCATACGAACATAATCGATTTTTACGCCGGATTCGTTATTAGTGAGTCCATTTTCGGCTCTTAATTAGGAACGATAGCACGCTGTTCTGCAGAACATGCGCGCAAAAATTTCAACTTCGAACGAATATCGGCTGATAGACAACAATAACACGATTTCTGCTGGTCCATGACAGTTGACAAAACAACATTGTATCATTGAGTAAGAGACTCAAGAGGAAACAATACCACGTGGTAGTAAATTACAGCTAGGCAACACAGCCACATTCAAATTTCATCAAACCTCGTTTATATCTCAAGGTCAGGCCGCTGGACCCGGTCTACATGCTTAAACGTTCCCTATTGACGTCTGAATTTAAGATTGCAGCGCCATGGTGGCCAGTGTTAGAACCTTACATACAGACATAGATTTTGTTTTGATAGTCGATTTTGTACTGCTTGTTGGTGTTTGGTTTGATAGTTTTCGATTTCACGATTTATTCAAAGACTTTTTAGACTTTTATAGTTGACGAGAGTATTACTGGGAGTACATATTCCATTATTATAATGTAGGTATGTATCATCCTTCAAGCTAATTGAGTTTAGCAACTCTAAAATTACGGGGATATCTCCAAGGTTAGACAGTATTTCAATATTATTTATTTTCAGATCCAAATGGCAAGATTGACTTTGGTGCATTCCTTAGGATGTCTGGAAAGTTGAAAAACAATAGTATTGTAAAACATACTTTTTGGAATTATAGACGAATACTCATAACTTTACTATTTTTATAGGGAAGGACTAAATACTCAATATATTGTGAATAAAATGAATACATTCACATGAAACTAATGCTACTTCAACCGTAAGCCTTATTAATTATGGATTGACAAATAAATTTTCCACTCATATGATTGGTCTTGAAAAAGCTGTAATAAATAAGCCTTGTACAACTTTGCTTTCATCGGCAGAAACACTTTGAGCGAAGAGTATTCATCACCAGATATTTCCTTGTTGAGACTCTTTTTTTTTCAATAGTCAGTTCTATCACTAGAACATTTACGTTCCTTAATGATGAGTTCAACAGGCAGATTTCTGGAAGGCATAGCATTCCTCTCAAGTAAATTTCTCTGCTTGGATTATGGTCCTGGAAAAAAAATGTCTTCATGAATGTGATCTAATATTTCATGAGCAATAATTCGTGATTACCTCTATAAAAATGATCATCATCGGTAAAATACAGGTAACAGACTCTAATAAATCTTGTTTGTTGGTCTTTATCGATTCTTCAACACTTTCAGGCCCGACTTGCCTAAAGAAGTTTCTTTCACCCCAACTCCAAATTTTTTTCCGGGCTGTAGAAATCTATGGGAAGGGACATTTGAGTTTGCTTTTCCTCAGTAGAAGCACTTGTAAAATCACACAAACGCCAAGAAAAATGCATAAACTTTCTCAATTTCTCGACATTTCTTTTAACTTGTCAATGATAATGTCTGTACCTCGGGTTACTCGGATAGCCACCAGAGGGAGTAGCGCCTATCTTCATTCGCCAATAGGCGCGTGAAATATTAGAATTCGGAGAAATTTCGACGTTTATAGGAGAAAACTTCGTCCTGCAGGCTTCAGTGAGTATTTTTTGAAATTTTTTTTTTTTGATGTACTTAATTCTTTAGCTGGAATGCGCAATGTTATTTTTCCATTTTTACGCGCTTGTTCTAGGTAACAGCGCGTTATCATTTCGTCACGATGTCTGTAATTTTCGAATTTCGAGATTTGCCAGGCATGCACGAAGTGACAACGGTGTTTAGTAGAATAGCTTTTTCTGCTGAAGAATAATGAAATATTTATTCCTATTCTGTGGTACACACGTGTTCTTTGTCAATATAACCAAACAATTTCCGTTTGCGATTTGTCAGTAATATGACAGTATGACAGTCTGTGCTCTTCCTTTTCTATTTCTTGGTCGTTGTCTTCTACTCTAACCAGATCGAAGTATAGCTATCTCTGTTTTCCTAAGCAAAGTAACACATTTGACGTCCTTTCCTTTCCGAGAAAGCTGAATTTGACGTTGCCATATCGTGCACTCAAGACAAATCCCTTTAAATGCAAATCCCCATTTTTATTTTTCAGTTTTAGGTGATTAAACATTTCTTCAAAAATATAATATTGAAATTATATGTTTGAAATGTGATGTTCTTAAGGTTTTTCATGAAAATTACTGCATTTTCGTTTAAAGGAAAAACCCCCATTCTGTCCGTCCAGCCGGCCGTCCAGCCGTGTGTGCTGTAACTTCCGAAAGGAAAGACCTAGAGTCTTGAAATTTTCAGGTTAGGTTTTGATCCTGAATATCTCGGTTGAGTTCGTGAATGGGCCAAATCTGCCGAATGGTTTTCGTGATACAGCCATTTGAAATTTTGATTTTTCAATAACTCGGAAAATATTCATCTGATCGAAATGAAACTTGGTTGAATGATGGACAGTATCAATTAGAATCATAAACAATGAAAAAATTTGAAAAAACTTTTTTATATTTGAAAATTTCCATATTTCATTCAAATTCCATTGAATGTCGCCATTTCGCAATGTGAACAAGCGCTAAAAAGCTGCTGACTTCAAGTCAGTGCTTTTCTAAGTTTTTTTTTCACTCCATTTCATTTTTTATTTTCCCGAAAATTCCTACGATTTTTTTCAACCATTTGCACAAAAAAAAATTTTGAAAAAAACGAATTCTGGCCTACCGAAGTCACCCCGTTTCGAGGTATTGTTTGCACTCAAGAACACCAGCATTCTAGACACTTTTCACTTCTCTTTTCACATTTAATACAAATTCAACAGTGAAAGGTACTATTCCTGTTCCTGTATCCCAGCACAGAGATGTTGTGTAACATCTGTATAAATAATAAAAAATCCAATGAGATCGAGAAAGTCTGTCATCTACCTCATCTGGTTGCCGCCTCGAAAGTTCAAACTACACACAGAATAGAAATTATTCATTCTCTGGTTGGAATTGTTACCTTGCCTCCGATGCAGATTACCAGTATCTAATGATAATCACTTTCAAAACGTTGTTGTACAAAATGATAAGCTACCACGGAACTCGGATATTCTTTGGTTCAATGGAGCTTTTAATCTGTTGATTCATATCTTTCCAAAGGACCGCCATGATGTAAATGAATGGTAGGTAATAACTAATAACAATCTAATATTGGACAGACGATCGACGTGATTCGAAATCTAATTACAGTTTTTTTATTATTCGTAAATATATTAGCTATCAGTAGCCACAGCGTGAGCGTCATCTACTCTGAAGAAGTGTTATTTAATTGTTCATTGTCACAATAACTTCATAGGAGGTCTATGATTTTCTCGATGGTCAGGTGCAAGATGCATAGAATATATCACGTGCCGACAGTGTCCTACTATTACCCACTAAAATGGTGGTTTTTCCTTCAAACAAAAATGCAGTAATTTTCATGAAAAACCTTTAGAACATCACATTTCAAACATATAATTTCAATATTATTATATATTTTTAAAAAAATGTTTGATCACCTAAAATTGAAAAATAAAAGTGAGGATTTGCATTTAAAGGGATTTGTCTTGAGTGCACGATATGGCAACGTCGAATTCAGCTTTTTTGAAAAGAAAAGGACGTCAAATGTATTACTTTGCTTAGGAAAACAGAGTTAGCTATACTTCGATCTGGGTAGAGTAGAAGACAACGACCAAGGATTAGAAAAAGAAGAGCACAGACTGACGTACTGTCATATTACTGACAAATCGGAAACGGAAATTGTTTGGTTATATTGACAAAGAACCTTTGAATAAAGAAGAAGTTCTTTATTCAGAGCAAAGAACACGTGTTTCACAGAATAGGAATGAATATTTCATTATTCTATAGCAGACAAAGCTATTCTACTAAACATCGTAGTCACTTCGTGCATGCCTGGCAAATCCCAAACCCCAATTTTGAGATCTGATTTTGAATACTTTCTGGAGGTAATTTGGGAAAATGATGAATCAAACCCATAATAATTATGTTCAGATTTGCATTTGCAGTAATAACCCAAATTCAGGAAAAACACCCATTTTTGGTCCAAAACGCGGTCCTAGAGTGGGAGTTTTTCCTTCAAACGAAAATGCAGTTATTTTCATGAAAAACCTTCAGAACATCACATTTCAAACATATAATTTCAATATTATAATTTAATAAAAATGTTTGTTCACATAAAACTGAAAAATAAAAATGGGGATTTGCATTTAAAGGGATTTGTCATGAGTGCACGATATGGCAACGTCAAATTTAGCTTTCTCGGAAAGAAAAGGACGTCAAATGTGTTACTTTGCTCAGGAAAACAGAGATAGCTATACTTCGATCTGGTTAGAGTAGGAGACAACGACCAAGGAATAGAAAAAGAAGAGCACAGACTGTCATACTGTCATATTACTGACAAATCACCAACGGAAATTGTTTGGTTATATTGACAAAGAACACGTGTGTACAACAGAATAGGAATAAATATTTCGATATTCTGTAGCAGAAGAAGCAATTCTACTGAACAACGTTGTCACTTCGTGCATGCATGACAAATCCCAAACCCCAATTTTGAAACCTGATTTTGAATACTTTCTGAAGGTAACTTGGGAAAATGATGAATCAAACCCATAAAAATTATGTTCAAATTTGCATTTGCAGTCATAACTCAAACTCAGGAAAAACCCCCATTGTCGAATGTCCTACTTGACTATGTAAACGATGAGGGCGCTAACGTCGGATTACCGAGTCCATACAATTATTACCGCTGAGTAAAAATGTAATGAGCTATAACCTGATCGATCTGATGGAACTATTTTCCAAAAACTGAAACAGATATTTGAAATAACGGATTCTTATTTATACAGGGTGAGTCTTTGACCTTGCAGAATATTTAAACAGAAGATTCCTGAAGCTGAAAAAACACATTTGTCCTCTACCATTTTTTCCGATTCAGCCTAAATAAAAAGATATAGGCATTATAAATTTTCATGATAGGCTAGCCGCCCCTGGAAACCTGAACACTGAAGTTTTTCCAAGCCCAAGATATACCATTCAAACCTTCGAAATAAGCAACTCTGTTATGAAAACAAGCGTTAACTAACTTTTTACATTCCAGTTGGTGAAAAAAGTTGTATTTATAGTACAATAAACAAGTCAGGTATTCCAAATTTCGTGGGCGATAAAAGTTGAATATTCTTCTCTTGGTTTCATTTTAGATAATGAGGAATTCATCTAGCTATCACTCATATCAGCTTTGAGATTCATCTTCAATTTGTAATTATTAATTTTCTTTGTTTATTTCATTTTCTCCAAGAATTATCAGATTTAGACATAACCCATTCAAACTTTCAATTTCATAAATAAATAAAACAGATGTACCTCATTTATCTATGAACGTACAAACTTTGCCAAATTGACGAACAGAAAGAAAGAACTCTTCGAAATCAAACAACACACAATATGCTAATTCTATGTATACACTTGTGAAGTATATGATTCTGAAATGAATTTATGATTCTTATGAATTTTGTAGTTTCCTCTTTGATTTTTACGCACGAGTTGCGGGATTCTTACGGTTACGTCCATTGTGAAATGGCCAAAGTCGGCTAGTCCGCTTACAAATCATTCCAAATAAAAAATGCTAGGATTCCATTCTCAAATTTT
Organism: Myrrha octodecimguttata; assembly: GCA_958510865.1. NCBI lineage: Eukaryota > Metazoa > Arthropoda > Insecta > Coleoptera > Coccinellidae > Myrrha > Myrrha octodecimguttata. The sequence goes on from OY294057.1 coordinate 78,082,009, forward strand.
AGACGTGGCAACGCGGAAAAATTCAATTCTGTGAATTTTTCGAACAGAGTTGCATTCAGCCAAAGTACCCAATTCTCGGAATTTCACAGATATTTTTTATTTTTGAATTTCAGATTACTCGAAAACGGCGCATCATACGAAAATAAATAAGGAATACTTTTACTTTCTAAAATGGTCAGAAATTCGTTGAATAGCATTCAAATTATTTCTAAAAGTTGGATTCTTTGAATTTCTGGTACTTTTATGAAATGTTATGGTCATATTAAAGAAACTGGAGGATGTGGAGGAAATTTTGTAATCCAGGAACATTCACCGTATCAATAAAAAACTATATTCCAAAAATCATCTCATTCGATGAGATCGTTCGCGAGATATAATCGAAAATTACATTTTTTTATGGATTTTCAACAGTCTGTATCTTACGAACCAAACCGAATCGGAAAAAATGGTAAGAGAAAAAAGTGTTTCTTTTGGCTTCAAGAATCTTCTGTTAAAATATTCTGCAAGGTCAAAGACTCACCCTGTATACATTGCGCGTCAAAATTATGGAACAAATTCATTTTCTCAGAAGAAAAATATTTGGCAACAAAATCCTGAAACAGGTCAATTTTTGTTTCACTTTTACCAAATTTATATGCATTTTTAAAGGATTTTTGTTGCACCCTGTGCCATCCCCATCAACCCTCTAAATTTTTTGAATAAGGAAAGTGGGTCATGTGGTACTTTATTGGCAAGGTATTCTTATCTTCTTTACACGCGTGTAGAAATTTTCAAGAAAAAACATTTTTTTTTGAAAAATTAGTTAGTTCAAATAGGTTTTCAGTATGTGCACTTTATCATGGCTCATTTACTTCGAGACGATGGTACCTTTTGAAATTTGTCACCGAATGAAAGTCGACCATTACAGTTTTGTTCATGCACAACTTTCAACCCCTTTCAACCCCCTCAAGTGAAAATTGTTTTTTCCATTAAAGGGTTCGTAGGGGTTGAAAGTTGTGCATGAACAAAACTGTAATGATCGACTTTCATTCGGCGACAAATTTCATCAGTTACCATCGTCTCGAAGTAAATGAGCCATGACAAAGTGCACATACTGAAAACCTCTTTGAACTAACTAATTAAAAAAAAAATGTTTCTCCAAAATTTCTGCACGCCTGTAAAGAAGATACAAAGACCTCGCCAAAAAAGTACCACATGACCCACTTTCCCTATTCAAAAAATTTAGAGGGTTGATGGGGATGGCACAGGGTGCAACAAAAATCCTTCAAAAATGCATAAAATTTGGTAAAAGTGAAACAAAAATTGACCTGTTTCAGGATTTTGTTGCCAAATATTTTTCTTCTGAGAAAATGAATTTGTTCTATAATTTTGACGCGCACTGCATATTGTACATATTGTACAAATTGTACATGACCTTCTTGTTCTTCTCAAAGTTTTAACTATAAAATATTTCGAGAAATACAAAAGCATCCATTTCAAGCAATTCGAAAAGAAGATAATACTGCAAGCAATTATTATCTAACCCAACATAATAAAGTAATTCAAGCTCCAAAGCATTTCGAAATGATTGTCATCAAATTACAACGTACTCACAAGAATATCAATTAGAGAGATTTATGAACAGCACGCATAAAGCCATCTCCGTACATTCATGAGAAGTTTATTGATTGTGAAAGCCAGATTGGTTTTATGAATGATAAAAATTATGATATGTTTGATCTTGAGTAATGAAAGTACAATTTTATTCAATTTGCATAACGGGATTTGTGTATAGTGAGTTAGGTATATGAATTAAATCATCGAACCAAATCTGTACGCGTAGAAGTCATCATAACTATACAGTGCGTGTCAAAATTATGGAACAAATTCATTTTCTCAGAAGAAAAACATTTGGCAAAAAATCCTGAAACAGGTCAATTTTTGTTTCACTTTTACCAAGTTTTTATGAATTTTTGAAAGATTTTTGTTGCACCCTGTGCCATCCCCATCAACCCTCTAAATTTGGTTCATGTGGTACTTTTTTGGCAAGGTCTTTGTATCTTCTTTACGGGCGTGCAAAAATTTGCAAGAAAAAAAATTTTTTTTTTTTTTTAAAATTAGTGATTTTTCGGGTGGTACTTCTATGTCGAAGTAAATTTCCAATGTCACTTCATTTTTTTTCTACATTCAAGGGTTCGTAGGGGTTGAAAGTTGTGCATGAACAAAACTGTAATGTTCGACTTTCATTCGCTGACAAATTTCATCAGGTACCATCGTCTCAAACTAAATAAGCCATGACAAAGTGCACATACTGAAAACCTCTTTGAAGTTACCAATTTTTCAAAAAAAAAGTTTTTTTTCTTGAAAATTTCTGCACGTCTGTGAAGATAATATAAAATCCTTGCAAAAAAAGTACCGCATGACCTACTTTCCCTATTCAAAAAATTTAGAGGGTTGATGGGGATGGCACAGGGTGCAACAAAAATCCTTCAAAAATGCATAAAAATTTGGTAAAAGTGAAACAAAATTGACCTGTTTCAGGATTTTGTTGCCAAATATTTTTCTTCTGAGAAAATGAATTTGTTCCATAATTTTGACGCGCACTTGTATAATGTGTTGCTACTTCACTTGTAACACAAATCAATTCGGTTTGATTTTGTGAACTTCAGGGTAATTAATAACAACCTTCTGCTTCAGCGTTTTATTTCTGGCTAACAGGAGCTACATGACCTTGGGTATTACAAATATGGCAAAACACTCACGGTATTTACAATTTGATGACAGATGATTGTTTCTACCACAAACTTGACATTTCATCGGCGCTGCCATCCTTCCTTGTGACGTAGACGATGACGTTTTTGATGAGGCTGCGCTTTTCCTGAGGTGGAACAACGGCTCTTCCTTCAAAGAAAATGGCGTGGCTTCTTTTCCAGGTGCTGCCTCCTTAGACGATGCTATTCGAATTGCATCAACTAGAGATATTTCCTTCTTTTCTTCAAAAAGTCTGTCCATCACAGGTCCCTTGTTATATCCAACGATAAATCGATCTCTTAATGCAACATTCAATTCATGATCGAATTCACAATATGCTGCTAAATTTCGAAGTCTTGCTGCCCAATCATTTGCTGTTTCACTTGATAACTTCCTAGCACTGTAAAAATTTTCTCTTTCGGCGAAAACCGAAGTTTGAGCTCCGAAGTGTTCGGAAAATAATTTTATAAGTTCATCGAAAGATTTCTTTTCCGGTGCATCTGGTAAGCACAAATTGAAAATTAATCGGTAAGAATCTTCCGATAATAAGTTCAAAAATATGGCACGTTTCCTAGTGGATTCGTCAATATTGTTCGCCACGAAATAATTTAACAAACGAGGTTTGAAGATGCTCCAGTCATTAATTTTCACGTCGAATTCACGTAAGTGACCGATCAAGTTCTTTTCTTCACACATTTTCTCGTCGCCACTGTTGCTACTTCACTTGTAGCACAAATTAATTCGGTTTGATTTTGTGAACTTCAGGGTAATTAATAACATAATGAGTGCCCAGTTCTTGGTACATCGTTTTTTAAAAATATTATTGTCGTAACTAGAAGACAAGGAATCGTTGAAAAATTTAAGGAAGAACATAATAACAGTATCTATATGAACTGGTTCATATTCAGGGAAAAAATCACAAAATTTTTTGATTATTTTCGAGAAAAATTGTTTTCCGGGTACTATTCATCATATTCGAAAAAAATTTTTCTTAGACCTTCACTTTCATATTTCACATTCGTGTACCAAATGTCAGTTCGATATGTTCATTATTCTCGGAGATATCAAGAGAAAATAGGTAAAACTTCATGGTTTTTCTCTCGGTATCGTTGTTTTTTTTCGGAATAACTCAAGAAATACTTATTCAATCATTACTAAACTTGGCAACTAGTCAGCAGCTCCGCGCGCATGTTCAAATTCGTTCCCAAAGCGATCATCTCCGTTGAACATGCACGCGAAATCTGCCGACTTCATGTCAGTGCTTTTCCATTTATTTCCAACCATTTGTTTCCAAAAAAATTTCTCAAAAAAAACGAAACGAGGCCTCCAAATGTTTCCCCGTTATTTTAGAGATGATGTATGCTCTTAAGAACAAACAATATCAAGTGCGGATAAATTACGTCATCAAACCTAGTCAGTATCTCAAGGTCAGTCACCTGCCAACGGACTGCATACTTGAACGTTGCCAATAGTCGCGAGAAATATTAGAATTCGGAGAAATTTCGACGTTAATGAGGAGAAAACGGGTTGTCGTTCTGCAGATTATTTTTTGAAAATTTATTTTTGAACCTACCTAAATATTTTATGAGAATGCGCAATGTTAGTTATTTTTACATTTTCCACTTTATCAGTTTTATATTCCCGAAAATTCTTGAATATGAAAAAGTGACAACATCGCCCATTTTTACAATTTTTTCCCACCATTTGCACTCATAATAATAAGATTTTCTAAAAAAAAAATTTCAGAAAGCACTGCCGTGAAGGCAGCAACTTTTGCGCGCATGTTCAATGTAGATGACCGCTTCAGCAACGAATTTGAACATGCACGCAAAAGCTGCTGCCTTCACGGCAGTGCTTTTTGAAATTTTTACTGATAAATTACTGGATTTCAATTCGATCAAATCTGTATTTTTGGAAATATTGGAAAAATAAAATTTTGAATGGGTATATCTACGGAATCATTGGGCGGATTTTACCCATTCACGAATTCGACCTTCGTAATTAAGCCCCAAACCTACTCTACAAATATCGAGTTTCTAAGTCGTTTCTTCCAGAAGTTATTGTGTTTACGGTCAGCCTAACGGCCGACTGCGTAAACACAATAACTTCCGAAAGAAACAACTTAGAAACTCGATATTTGTAGAGAAGGTTTGGACCTTAATTGCGAAGTCCGAATTCGTGAATGGGTAAAATCCACCCAATGATTTCGTAGATATACCCAATCAAAATTTTATTTTTCCAATATTTCCAAGAGTACAGATCAGATCGAATTGAAATCCAGTACTTCATCGAAAAATAACAGTTCGAAGTTTCATACAGAATTTAATGAGGATGATATGATAAGAAAATTATAGAAATTTTTTTTTCAAATTGTTCTAATGACACGATTATCACGAAATTTCGCATAAAGTTGTCTTTCAGCATCTCAAAACTAGCTGTGAAGTTATATCAGGACTGAATCAGTATTTCTTGAGATATACTGAAAAAAATCAACGATATCGAGAAGAAAACCTCGAAATTTGACATATTTTTTCCCGATATCTCCAAAACTTATGACCGTATCGAACTGAAATTTAGTACACTGCTGTGAAATATGAAGCTCAAAGTGTAAGTGAAATTTTTTTGGATATGATGAATGGTTTCCAAAAAAAAAAATTTCGAAAAAAATTTTTTTTTAAATTTACTGACAATATCACCCTGACGAAATTTGGCTCAAAGTTGCGCGTCGCCATACTCCACCTAATTGCCAAACTTGAATCCAATCGCTCAAGTAGTTTCTGAAATAAAAAATAAATAACTTCAAAACTTCAAGTGCCTATAACTCCGAAACTATTCGACCGATTTGGCCCATTAACGAACTCAACTGCGGCATTCTGATGCGCAACCTATCCTGAATTTTTCAAGTTGCTAGCTTGCTTCTGTCGACAGTTATCGTGTCTACGGCCGGACAGAATCGATTTTGACACTGCATTCGTCATCAGTGAGTCCAACCTAGTCGATTGAGACCATTTTTGGCTCAATCATCCAAAATTACAGACATTCGGACAAAACGATAGCATGCTGTTCCCCTAGACATACGCGCAAAAATATGGCCGCAGGTACTATTTGCTCCTAGTGAAAAATGTGTCTGTTTTAAAACAACAATCAGATGGTATAGTAATGCAGTCGCACAAACAAGTTGAGAAACAATAGACTCAATAATCAATCACTGTTGAGCTTCTGTATTTCGAAATTTATTAAATGGGTCCCATGCACTTGTTTCAGTCTGATGCATTATCCAACAATTGTTTGAATAAATGCAATCTTTTGTACGAAATAGTTAATCGCAACTCTAATTGCCATTAGAATTATAGTTATTCAGAAGTCGTTCATGAGAACCCTGCATTGCATAATTCTTCACACTACTGGAGAACGTTTTGAGAGTTGGAAGGTAAGGAGTAACATGATATTAAAAGATTTTCGAAACAATTCGAGTATTGCGAGCATCTTGTAGTAAACAACGTGCTATCGTTCTGCCAAAATATCTGTAATTTTATCCCGAAATAGAAAAATAGAAAAAGGTTGATGCGGGGTCAAGAGCTTTCACGCGCTTGTTCAAATTCATTGCTAAAGCGGTCACCTATTCACGTATTGACTCAATCGAATAAATGCAAGATCTAGCGATCTTCTTTTCCTATGGTCCCCACGAAATTCTACATAAACCTTGAAACTATAATTTTTCAATCAAATACTAGATTTCAATAGACGACTTTGGCCCAAGTTGCCAACCCACAATTTACTTAGCAAGTTTACTTTCACTGGGGAACGGGACTTTCAGGACAAATTCGACATGATAAGGTTCGCATTATTTATAAATAACAGTAAAACATGCTTCGGCTCTTCAAACCAGATAATTCCTTCCAAATATAGGTTTTTGCTAAGATCGTCCCCGATTGGTTGAAATTTAAGTTGGGATTCCTGATTTCATGCAAACAGTGTCAATTTTCATAGGATACGTTCCGAAAATCAACTCTGTTGTTTCGGTTGCCGATTTTCCGCTCCGTAAATATGAAATATTCGGATGGTTCCTGGAACAAGCGGACGGTTCTAGCACAGATCTATGGTCTATGCTAGAACCGTCCCGAACAGATCTGAACTCGGAACCAAAACAAACCTAAAGTAAACATAGATTGTTCTATGCTATGGATATTTACCATAGAAAATCGTTCTGGTGACAGTAAATCGATCGCATTTTCATCAAACAGATTCCGTAAATAACCTTTTTCACGCGCTTGTTCCAGAAACCATCCGAATATTTCATATTTACGGAGCGGAAAATCGGCAACCGAAACAACAGAGTTGATTTTCGGAACGTATCCTATGAAAATTGACACTGTTTGCATGAAATCAGGAATCCCAACTTAAATTTCAGCCAATCGGGGACGATCTTAACAAAAACCTATATTTGGAAGGAATTATCTGGTTTGAAGAGCCGAGACATGTTTTACGGTTATTTATAAATAATGCGAACCTTATCATGTCGAATTTGTCCTGAAATTCCCGTTCCCCAGTGAAAGTAAACTTGCTAAGTAAATTGTGGGTTGGCAACTTGGGCCGAAGTCGTCTATTGGATCCTATCTGTATTTACGTAAATATTGGAAAAACGGGTATATCTACGTACCTTTGGGATGATTCTACCCATTCATGATTCACGAATCAGACCTTATCAAGTCGCTTTCGGAAATAACTGTGTTTACGTCTGGCCTAACCGCCGATCTCAAACACAATTACAACACCAAAAGAATCTACCTATAGAGGCTTGTTATAGTAGGCAGGTTTGTAGTTCAGTTATGAAGGAAGAAATCGCGAATTGCTGAAATCCACTCAATGATTCCGTAGACATAACCATCAATGAAATATAAACACTTCCAAAAAAAATTTTTTTTTCAAAATTTTCCATGGATAATTCTTTTAATTGACACTGTCCACCTTCCAACCATGTTTCATTTCGATCAGATGAATATTTTTCGAGTTATTGAAAAATCGAAAGTTCAAATGATTTTAACACGAAAACCATCGGGCAGATTTGGCGCATTGAGAAATTTAACCGAGATATTCAGGATCTTAACTAAATCTGAAAATTTCAAGCCTTTAGGTCCTTTCTTTCGAAAGTTAGAGCACACACGGCCGGCCGGCCGGACAGAATCAAATTTGACCACGAAGTCTTCATCAGTGAGTCGAACCTAGTCGTTTGAGAACGATTTCAGCCCAAAATTCAAAAATTACGCGTAAAATTCCAAAACAAACAGACAGAAATTGAATTTGACCCCGGATTCTTCTTCAGAGAGTCCAACCTGATCGTTTAAGAACATTTTTGGCTGAAATTCGAATATTACAAACATTTGGGCAAAAAAAACGCACTGTTCCCCATAGAACAAACGCGTAACAAGAATCCGATGTCAAAATCGATTCTTTTCGACCGAACCAAATTTGACATATTTATTTACGATACCTTCAAGAATTATTATCGTATCGAACTGAGAATTGGAAAACTGCTGTAAAATATGGCGTATGATCAAATTTTTCTCAAATGTAATAAATAAAATCACGGAAGAAAATATTTTCGAGAAAAAACTCCTAAATTGTTCGACCGATTTTGCCCATTAACGAACTTAACCTTTACATTTTGAAATGCAACCAACCTTGAAATTTTCGAGTTTATGAGATTCTCCGTACGCCCGTTATTGTGCCTACGGACGGACAGAATCGATTTTGACTCTAGATTCGTCATAAGTGAGTCCAACTCGGTCGTTTGGGACCATTTTCGGCTAAAATTCGAAAATTATAGACATTTGGACAAAACGATAGCACGCTGTTTCCCAGAACATGCGCGCAAAAATCGAAGGATTACCGTTTTGGTTTATTATTTGATAAAATCAAATAATAAACCTTAGTGATCGACCAACAAAAAAAAAATTTAACCCCCCTGAAAATTTCACAGTTTACGTTTTGGAGTATGTAGATTTGAATGAAGGAATAAAAAAAAATCCGTCCGTCCGCCGTCCGTTGTCCGTTATCCTTGAAACTTGGTAGAAAAATCGTGTGTCGCTCAAGATTGATCCTCCAAGCTTTTCCGCAGGATCAGTCCACCCTAAAGACTCTAAATGGGGGGTTGGGGGGAAAAAATTATTTCTCCAAAACTCAAACCGAATTTTCATGAAACTCTGAACGTTGATTACTGTTGCAAAACTAAACCAAAAAAATTTTATCCGGATGATTTCCTGAAATATAAAGAAAAACGCTGCAAATTTCCAATAATATCGAAAATGAATCATCGCATTCGGTTCTAAGTTGTTTAAGATATCAATGGTATATTGGGTTATTCAACTAAGAAAATAATAAACCATTGTGTGAAATTTGCAGTGTTTTCGCTAAAGCATAGAAATGCAGATACTATGAGGAAAAATGCCGAAAATATTCATTATTCAACACTCTGTTTCTCGACCCGTACAAATGGAACTTTTAATTTTTGAGGTTCTCCAAAAAATCTCCACCTTTTTTGTACCTCCATTGTACCATTCTGTTTATTTATCATTAATTATATATCAAATTATTAAGGACCTATACTCCATTTACTTCTATAAACTATCCCGGTTGACCATGACATTCTGACACATTTCAACCTGTATATTTTAAAAATGTTAGGTCAGATAACTACACAACGTTGGTTTCCGTACATAGAGGGCGAAGTTATTACGTAATTTTCAAAATGTGAATTGACTTTGGGAAAATAATGAATTTGAGAAAATATTCGGTATGTGAATTCAATAATTCCAAAGACCTGGCGAATGTTGAAGAAACTTTTTTCTCTTTTAATACTGGAAATATTTCACGTATATGAACATGGTTGGAAGATTCAGTGCTATTTTCTTGTACGGAAATGAAGAATCGAGGGTTGAAATTTTACCGAAAAATAATGAGTAATCCGTTACTTTGTGGTCGTTCATTCGAAAAAAACATGAAAATACTCGAATAACCCTGCAGTAAAACATCCAAACGAACAGACAAACCAATGGAATGGGGGTTTTTTCTTTAAACGAAAATGCAGTAATTTTCATGAAAAACCTTCAGAACATCCCATTTCAAACATACAATTTCAATATTATATTTTTTAAAAAATGTTTGATCACCTAAAACTGAAAAATAAAAATGGGGATTTGAAATTTAAAGGGATTTGTCTTGAGTGCATGATATGGCAACGTCGAATTCAGCTTACTCGGAAAGAAAAGGATGTCAAATGAGTAACTTTGTTCAGGAAAACAGAGATAGCTATACTTCGATCTGGTTAGAGTAGAGGACAACGACCAGGGAATAGAAAAAGAAGAGCACAGACTGTCAAACTGTCATATCACTGACGAATCGCAAACGGAAATTGTTTGGTTATATTGACGAAGAACAAGTGTCTACCACAGAATAGGAATGAATATTTCATTATTCTATAGCAGAAACAGCTATTCTACTAAACACCGTTGTCACTTCGTGCATGCCTGGCAAATCTCAAACCTCAATTTTGAAATCTGATTTTGAGTACTTTCTGAAGGTTATTTAGTAAAATGATGAATCAAACCCCTTATAATTATGTTCAAATTTGCATTTGCGGTAATAACCCAAATTCAGGAAAACCCCCATTCCCTGCCTTTCGAAATTATGTAGAAATAAGCCTACAGAAGACATTTAAATACCTTGTTGCACAACTTGAAATACTCCAGCATGAAAATGTTGGATAACTTGTGATAAATTATTGATTCCAAATTATCAGGGTTACTGTCAGAAAAATCAGATTTTAATTCTACACAACACTCCTGATACTTTGTCTCCGCTTCTTCAAAACTACCCTCGGCATTTTTAGTTTCCAAGCGTGATGATTACGTTGAGATTGAGAGTAGAAATTGGGTTCGGCATTTGGCAACGTCGCCGAGAATTATTTTGACATTTCCGATATTTCACGAGTGCCAACCTGCGTCAGTTTTAAGTAAAAAAAACTTGATAGACCTAAATCATGGCCAACCGGGATAGTTTATAAAGGTGAATGGAGTATACATATATGATTACGAACAAACGTCTACCGATATGCTCGAAAAAATAGAATGAATACATATGTAGTTTACGTGAACATTTGTATTGAAATATATGTACTACATTATATGCTGATATCTGATATTTCTTGCCGAATTATTGCATTTATCCTGTACCACTGCAATCATCTCAAATGGTATTCCCAGAAGTTCTAATTAGAATCTTTCAACATAATAGATTGCACTTTCGTTCAGGTGGATGAGTTCATAGCGATAGTATACAAACGATTTTCTGTTACGAAATCGGTTATTCGATATTCTCAGAGTGCATAAAAATTGATTTACAGGATAATGGTGGGATGAATGCTTTTTGTGCGGATGTTCTTAGAAACATCCACAGGGCTATATTTTAACCAGAATCTGAAGTCTGAAATTTTCGAATTGCAAAATCTGTTGGGATTGTGTGGTTACTAAATTTTATGTCCACAAAGTAAGCAGGGCCACTTGCACGGAAGTCAATGAAAACCATCCCATTAATTGTCGTATATTTGTCGATAATTTGTCGTGAAAGAAAAAAATTTGTCGCGCTTCTAGTTTTTTTTTAACGGTGGCTCTGCTAACTTAATATTAAGTTACCAGAGCCAACTCAATATCAAGTTAGCTGAGCCACCCCTTTAAAAAAAAACAAAGAGAGCGACAAATTTTTTTCTTTCACGACAAATATGTTTTGGTCGTCCTTCAATTGTTCAGCTCATTTCCGTAAGAAAAAACGGTCATCTAATTAACTTTCTTGTATCACAAAGTTACGTCGATGTATTGAAACGAAAATTGTTCATCTCGGGAAGTAGAAGATTTAACATATACAACCCAATACCAGTCAATAATGATACGGAAAATATACCTGAAATATTGATTTACCAATGCAGTGTTGCCGGATATGACAAATTTCCTAAGAAACCAGAACATTTCATTAAAACCTATAAAAAAATTATTGTTGCACGCATGTTCAAGGGGAACAGCGTGCTATCGTTTGTCCAAATGTCTGTAATTTTGGATGATTGAGCCGAAAATGGTCTCAATCGACTAGGTTGGACTCACTGATGACGAATCCGGTGTCAAAATCGATTCTGTCCGGCCGGCCGTAGACACGCTAACTGTCGACAGAAGCAAGCTAGCAACTTGAAACTTTCAGGATAGGTTGCGCATCAGAATGCCGCGGTTAAGTTCGTTAAGTATTTTTTATTTCAAAAAATACTTGAGAGATTGGATTCAAACTTGGCAGTTGGGGGGAGTATAACGACGCGCAACTTTGAGCCAAATTTTGTCAGGATCATATTGTCAGTAAATTTAAAAAAAAAATTTTTTTTTTCGGAAACCATTCATCATATCCGAAAAAAAAGTCCACTCACACTTTGAGCTTCATATTTCACAGCAGTGTACCAAATTTCAGCTCGATACGATCATAAGTTTCGGAGATATCGGGAAAAAATATGTCAAATTTCGAGGTTTTCTTCTCGATATCGTTTATTTTTTCGGTATAACTCATGAAATACTGATTCAGTCCTGATAAAACTTCACAGCTAGTTTTGAGATGCTGAAAGACAACTTCATGCGAAATTTCGTGATAATCGTGTCATTAGAACAATTTGAAAAAAAAAATGTCTATGATTTTTCTTATCATATCATCCTCATCAAATTCTGTATGAAACTTCGAACTGTTATTTTCCGATGAAGTACTGGATTTCAATTCGATCTGATCTGTATTTTTGGAAATATTGAAAAAATAAAATTTTGATTGGGTATATCTACGGAATCATTGGGTGGATTTTACCCATTCACGAGTTTGGCCTTCGTAATTAAGGTCCAAACCTTCTCTACAAATATCGAGTTCCTAAGTTGTTTCTTTCGGAAGTTATTGTGTTTACGCAGTCGGCCGTTAGGCTGACCGTAAACACAATAACTTCCGGAAGAAACGACTTAGAAACTCGATATTTGTAGAGTAGGTTTGGGGCTCAATTACGAAGGTCGAATTCGTGAATGGGTAAAATCCGCCCAATGATTCCGTAGATATACCCATTCAAAATTATATTTTTCCAATATTTCGAAAAATACAGATTTGATCGAATTGAAATCCAGTAATTTATCAGTAAAAATTTCAAAAAGCACTGCCGTGAAGGCAGCAGCTTTTGCGTGCATGTTCAAATTCGTTGCTGAAGCGCTCATCTACATTGAACATGCGCGCAAAAGTTGCTGCCTTCACGGCAGTACTTTTTGAAATTTTTCTTTTTTTTTCAGGCTAGATGGTCTACGACAAATACTCGACAACTACTCATAACATTTTTGATCGAATTCGATGCATATTTTAGAATAGCTTCACTAACTCAATATTAAGTTAGCAGAGCCACCCCTAAAAAAAAACTAGAAGCGCGACAAATGTTTTCATTTCACGACAAATTCTCGACAAATATACGACAATTAATGAGATGGTTTTCATTGACTTCCGTGCAAGTGGCTCTGCTCACTTTATGGACATGTAAATTTTGAAAATGAAATTAACCATAACTAGCTGATGAATGATGCACAATTATGCAGAATTGATCGCATAATAAGTCTGTTCCTACACACTCTGGGACTAGTTCTGAATCGGGCGGAGTTTGCGCATATCGATATTAGCGTTCCAACAAATTTCGAACTGGTTAGGAATTACAAACCAAGTGTTCCAACGTGAAAAGAATTTGTGTCAGACCAGTTCTAGAACGGTTAATTCAGTTCTTGGGTTAAGGCAAGAACTGAGAAGGAGGAATTGAATCGGTCATCTGTTTCGTGCCATTCGAATGCAGCAAGGGGCAATAAAACCACATCTGGCAGGGACGGGCTGCATTTTTCGGGTGACAAACAGCCCTTAGGCTATGACAAGGGAATTTCTAAGAATGATGCGTTTCCAACATTTTCGAACTATCTATTCAGAATTAGTCCCGAACTAGAATGAGCGAAGACGTGTGAATTGATTCAGTTCTGAACGAGTTCAAGACAGTAACAGAACTGGGTGTTGGAACAAACCTCATAAGAACAATAAAAATTTAATTTCTTGTTCGAGACGAATTTTAATGAACGAGCTAAATTCCTTCACGTCAGCGCTTTTCTAGATTTTTTCTATGTCTTCTTCAAAACTATCGATCGTGTCTGTATTTTTGTAAATATTAAGATGACGAAATCTAAAATCTACTGAACTCGGCCTGCGGCCGACTTTAAACACCGTAACTTCGTAAAGGAACATATTAAAGTCTCAGAATTTTATCAGGTCAAGTTTAAATCTGGAATACAATGAGGGTTAGAATGCACAAAGTCCATCAAATGATTGACTAGATAAAGGCTTTTGAAATTTCGTCATCGCAATATTTACAAAGATATATACAGGGTGAGTCTTCAAGTTGTACATTAATATCAATCATAGATTCCTCTCACTTTTTGCGCGCATCTTCTAGGGGAACAGCGTGTTATCGTTTTTTCGAAATGTCTGTAATTTTCGACGATTGAGCCGAAAATGGTCTCAAACGACTAGGTTGGACTCACTGATGACGAATCTGGTGTCAAAATCGATTCTGTCCGGCCGGCCGATGACACGATAACTGTCGAACGAAGCTAGCTGGCGACTTGAAACTTTTAGATTAGGTCACGCATTGGAATGCGCTGGTTAAGTTCGTTAATGGGACAAATCGGCCGAATGGTTTTGGACTTATGGCCATTTGAAGTTTTGAGGTTATTTCCCTGATATTTCAGAAACAACTGGAGCGATTGGATTGAAACTTGGCAGTCAGTTGAAGCATAAGGACGCGCAACTTTTGCCAGAATTTCAATGGGATCATATGGTCACTTAATTCAAAGAAAAAAATTTTCTAAATTTGGTTACAAAAAATGTTTTTTCAGGAAATAACAATCGTATTCGAAAACAATTTTGCTCATATCTCAAGTTTTATATTCCACAGTAGTGTATCAAATTTTGACTTGATACGGCTATTAGTTTTGAAGATATTCTGAAGAAATTCGTGGTTTTCTTCTCGATATCGTTGTTTTTTTCGGTATAACTCAAGAAATACTGATTAATTTGAAGTTACTGTAGGACAACCTCGTGCAAAATTTCGTGACGATCGTGTAATTAGAGCAGATTTAAAAAAAAATTTTCATATTCAATATTCTGTGATCTAATAATCATATTATCCCCATAATATTCTTTATGAATCTTCGAACTACAATTTTTCGATGAAGTACTGGATTTCAATACGATGTAATCTGTATTTTTGGAAATATTGGGAAAATGAAATTTTGAATGGGTATATCTGCGGAATCATTGGGAGGATTTTACGCATTCACTAATTCGGCCTTCGTAATTAAGGTCCAAACCTTCTCTACAAATATCGAGTTTCTAAGTTGTTTCTTTCGGAAGTTATTGTGTTTACCGTTAGGAAAATATCTCCGGAAATTGTGATTTGATCCAATTGAAATTAGGTGCAATGTTGTAAAATATTGATTCAAAAGTCTGTGCAGAATTTCATTGAAGTCTCAAACTAATTATCAAGTTTCAATCCGATTGCAAAAGAAGTTTCTGAGGTTTTGAGGCGCAACCTAACCTAAAAGTTTCAAGTCGCTTGCTCGTTTCTTCTGAGTCTTCATAAGTGAATCTAGTGAGACCATTCTCAAAATACAGACATTTGGATGAAACTACAGCACGTTATTCCCTAGAACATGCTCGCAAAAGGAACAATCGCATACCGAAATAACCGTCGAGTCGATGATTTAACAAATTAACATCAGAAAAACCACTAGACTCCTTAGATCCTCCGCGCTCACTTGACATTCTAATGACTAAAATGTCTGAATCAGTCTCATATTTCATTCATGAAATTGCAGTTAAGCTTCCGTTCGAAATAATCATAATTATCTTACCTTCACATTACACCTCTGTTCTATATCTTCGCGTGATTTTTCTTCTAATTACTAAATAGAACAACCATTCTAATTCCATAATTTCGCGGAAATAATGTAACAAGTTCGCAATCTTCTGCAGAAGTTTTTCATATCAACCATCATTGTCGTATGTACCATGACATGTCGATTCATAAAACAATTAGCTTCAATGTGCATGGCGGATTTCCCAGACAGTCTTCCTTTTGGTCGCTCAATACAATTATTATTGTGAAGAATTGGAATGTTTAGCCACACACCTCTGCGGAAAAAAAGTTACTTTTTCATCTGTTTCTTTTTGATGATATAACATAAGAAGAAATTGCTCCTGAGTCGTTCGTTATTCATTTATTTATTTATTTATTTATAATTACACCCAGATCATAGACCCAAAATACCATGTTATTTTAATAGAATAGAGAAGTATTACTTAAGTAATACTTAAGTAATACTTCTCTATTCTGTGTTTTAGGTCTATGATCCAGATGGAGGAGACTACAGATGTCAACCGGTCGAAAAACAAAATCAGAGCAAGTCGATGACAATCTTTTAACTTTTTCAACTTGGTTATTCCGGTTGCCGGTTTTCCGTTCTGTGAATATGAAATATTCGGTTGGTTCCTGGCAAAAGGTTGATTAAGGAATTTGATTGATGAAAAAACGTTCTTTCTGTCACCAGAACGACAGTCAATGTCCATAGCATAAAAAAATCTTCATTTACTTTATGATCCATAGAACATAGAACAATCAACAATGGAAAAATTACTAGGTATGGTCTATGGATCATAAGGTAAATAAAGATTGTTCTATGCTATGGATATGTTACCATAAAACATTGATTGTCGTTCAGGTGCATAGACTTAATATGTCTATGTTCTGGTGACAGAAAGATTGCTTTATCATCAATCAAATTCCGTGATTAACCTTTTTTTTTTCAGGAACCAACCGAATATTTCATATTTACAGAACGGACAACCGAAATAACCAAGTTGATTTACGGAACATATCCTTCATAAACTTGACACTATCGACATGAAATAAGGAATCCCAACTTAAATTGCAGCCTATCAAAAACTATATTTGGAAGGAATTATCTTGTTTGAAGAGCCGAGGCATCCTTCACGGATATTTATAAATAACGCGAACCTTATCATGTCGAATTTTTCCTGAAATTCCCGTTCGCCAGTAATAGTAAATTTGTGAAAAAAATTGTGGGTTGGCAACTTGGGCCGAAGTCGTCTATTACCCAGAAATCATGATTTAAAAACATGTTGCGCTCATCTGAAAAATGAGTGAC
This sequence comes from Myrrha octodecimguttata, assembly GCA_958510865.1. NCBI lineage: Eukaryota > Metazoa > Arthropoda > Insecta > Coleoptera > Coccinellidae > Myrrha > Myrrha octodecimguttata. The sequence goes on from OY294057.1 coordinate 78,099,051, forward strand.
GTCAGCAAGATTAAAATACAAAGAGTTGTATATTATGAGCTTTGAATTAACATGCAAATTCAAAGCATATAATTTACAACTCTTTGTATTTTAATTTTGCTGACGTCACTCATTTTTCAGATGAGCAGACCATGTTTTTTACATCATGCCCAGAAATAGTTTTCGTTCGATTTTCATTTCGTGTTAGTTTTTTTTGAGTAATTTTTTGAGTGGGAATATATATAATTAGTTTAATTGGCGTTTGTCCATTCTTAGTTAATATTGAGATGCAAAATTGACCTGAAATGCCAACCGGCGAGAATAATTATGTTCAGAAATCTGTTACTACACCTAGGCAAAGGGCTCAACATCTGAAATATTTTGGCCTTAATGATAAATCAACAATTATCTCCACGAAGGACGACTAATTTACAGAGGCCAAGTAACTCTATAAATACTCAGGGAAGATTCTGAGAACCAAATTTTTATCGATGGCAAGGTAGATATCACTTATCATTGAATTTCGCCCACTTATATATGAATAAATAATGATTTAAACAATTATCGGTGAATTCATATAACTGTGAAACATTCTAAGGGATCTTTAAACTGTTGATTCGCGAATGAAGGACCTGTTTCTTCAGCAAGCTCCTTTATTTTTTTCAAAACTGTTCGTTCGTCGTCCTCTTCATCATGATCAAACATTATTCGGTTTTCTTTTCTAATTAGCTCTAATGAAATTACATTTACACTCATTTTTTTCAACGAGCTGAGAAATAAACACTGCAGAAAATAAAATAAATGATTTAAAATTTTGATTTGACACCAGATGAGAGTAAATCAAATATTTATGGTCTGTGATTCTCATTTCGTCTGAGTCGTTCGTTTACTTCAGAAAAAATATGATAAATCCATAAGATCTGTGGTAACGTGACCAAAAAAATATGTCGCCTCTCGGGTGAAATTAACGAACGCAGCATATATCTGAACAATATGCATAGAATATAATATTAGGTGTCGACACTCTCCAGGTGTTACCCACTGAAATTTGAGGTCCAAAAATCGGTCCTAGAATTGTCAAATATTGAACTACTTGGCTCTGTGAACGATGATGGCGCTAACGTCGGATTACCGAGTCCATACAATTATTACCGCTGAGTAAAAACAAAAATGTTTCAACTCGATCAGATATTTCTTTTAGTTTATTGAACAAATTGAACGAAAAGTTATTTTCTTTCATCACGCGCTTGTTCTAGGGAACAAAGCGTTGACGTTTTACCCAGTGTCTCTGATTTTGAAGTTTTGAGCCAAAAATTGTATTTATCGATTGAAAAAAATTATCGATTTTTTTCCGGGAAATATTCCATGCTGATTTCATCGATTTCATTGTTAACTATTTCCGAAATAAATCAAAATATATTGCAAGGGTATGTATATCTGCGGGATCACAGGGTGGATTTCAAGAATTTGGCGTTCGTAAGTAAACCCCAAACCTGCTCTACAATTATTAAGTCTCTAAGCAGATTCTCTCGGTACTTTTTGTGTTTACGATCAGGGGTTAGGCCAGACGTAAAGAGATTAATTATGGCAGCCGAAATCGTGAAATTGAACAAGCGCGTATAAGCTCCTGACCTCACGTCAGTACTTTTCTATGTTTTCTCGTTGTCGTTGTTATTTTCGGAATAACTTGTGTAAATATAAATTAGCACTGTTTCTCTTCTAGATCTTTTCAGTATTATTTCATATAATCATAGATGCACATATCGTTATCTATGCGGTCGGATCTTCTTCCTCTTACGTTATCGACATCTTCTCTCGGGGGAAACTAAATGCACAACAATTAGAGTTAGGAGAAAGGGGAACCAAGGCTCATTCTACAAGTATAAAAACTCTTCTCTTGCAAACTTGAGTCAGTCACCTTTTTGGATGAAATAATCATGAAGGTACAGTCTTCTATACAGCGTTTTATAATGTGCAATATAACTATTCCGAAATTGTGTTTGCACTGGTGATCAAGTGTTTCGTAACGATGTAGACGAGGCTTTATATGACATCAATTCGATTTATGGGATTCATCCGCGATGCATACCGTTGACCTTTTGTGATTATAGCGCTGATTTGAAACGTTGTGCGGGATTTTAAGATTTTTGAGTGGTTTTGTTTATTATTTCTAGTTGAGAAAATTCGATGAAAGTCTGTTGTGGGTAAATTCGCAAATTTTTCTGTCGGGAAGATATTGATTACATAGTTACATCAATGTATCGAGTATGTTTTCCTGAACAAAAAAAAAACATCAACAGGAAAACAACCTGCTGCTTCTGCGCGTGGAAATTATGGAACAAATTCATTTTCTCAAAAAAAAAAATATTTGGCAAAAAAATCCTGAAACAGGTCAATTTTTGTTTCACTTTTACCAAATTTTTATGCATTTTTGAAGGATTTTTGTTGCTCCCTGTGCAATCCCCATCAACCCTCTAAATTTTTTGAATAGGGATAGTGGGCCATGTGGTACTTTTTTGGCAAGGTCTTTGTATATTCTTTACAGACGTGCAGATATTTTCAAGAAAATTTTCTTTTTAAATTAGTTACTTCGAAGAGGTTTTCAGTATGTGCACTTTGTCATGGCTCATTTACTTTGAGACGATGGTACCTGATGAAATTTGTCACCGAATGAAAGTGGACCATTACAGTTTTTTTCATGCACAACTTTCAACCCCAACGAACCCTTTAATGGAGAAAAAAAAAATCACGTGAGGGAGTTGAAAGGGATCGAAAGTTGTGCATGAACAAAACTGTAATGGTCGACTTTCATTCGGTGAGAAATTTCATCAGGTACCATCGTCTCAAAGTAAATGAGCCATGACAAATTGCACATACTTGAAACCTCTTTGAACTAACTAATTTAAAAAAAAAAAAAATTTTCTTGAAAATTTCTGCACGCCTGTAAAGAAGATACAAAGACCTTGCCAAAAAAGTACCACATGACCCACTATCCCTATTCAAAAAATCTAGAGGGTTGATGGGGATGGCACAGGGTACAACAAAAATCTTTCAAAAATGCATATAAATTTGGTAAAAGTGAAACAAAAATTGACCTGTTTCAGGATTTAGTTTTCAAATATTTTTCCTCTGAGAAAATTAGTTTGTTCCATAATTTTGTTGCGCACTGTATAGTTCACGAATAATTTTTAAACCTTAACGAAACTCTAAGTGGCAATTTCTTTCAAGAATTTTCGATATTTACTGAAAAAATCGAATATACCGCGCAACTATTCCACCTCTATTTCTACGTATTATCACTCAATATTCAAGTGAAGTCTGACAACAACTCCTTATCATCGCTTCTGAACCTGTATGTTTGAAAAGATTTGTGGCCTGTTGTCATCGAAGAATACACAGAATTCCGACCGATTCAATTGCACCAATGCCAAACTTGACTTTTGGAGTAGGTGGAAATCCGTAGAAATAGAGGTTAGGTGGTTATCTGATGTATTCAAATGTTTCATTATATATTAATCATTCTTGAATGAAAGTGCAGCTGTTGATGATCTTTGAAAGAAATGCATGATGATTTTTATGGTGGGATAAAGTAAACTGAAAATGTTTCAATTTAGAAATTTGAGGTGCCATATGTTCTGAATTGTGAGAGGTTGTCTAGTTCCAACTCCAGATTTTTCGTTCGGGATAACACTCTGTGTTCCGTAATGCAAAATCTTTCAATATTTTGAGCCAAAATTCGTTTCGAACTATTCGATGAGTTAACTCAGTGAGAGAGCCGTCGCAGTCATATTCAATTCTATCACTCCGTTAGTAAACACTGCATTTTCCGAAAGAATTTTCGGAGTAGGTTTGACGTTTGATTGTGCGAGTGAATTCGTAAATGAGAAAAATCCCTCCAGTTGCTCCGGGGTTATAATAATTTGCAATTCTGTTTTCAAAATAACACAAAAGATGCCGTTCCGATACGAAGAGTAATGCATAATAAAGTGCTAGATTTCAACACGGCCGTATTTGTATTTTTGTATACAGTGTGCGTCAAAATTATGGAACAAATCCATTTTTTCAGAAGAAAAATATTTGGCATCAAAATTCTGAAACAGGTCAATTTTTGTTTCACTTTTACCAAATTTTTATGCAATTCTGAAGGATTTTTGTTGCACCCTGTGCCCTATCAACCCTTTAAATTTTTTGAACAGGGAAAGTAGGTCATGTGGTACTTTTTTGCCAAGGTCTTTGATGAATCTTCTTTATAGGCGTGTAGAAATTTTCAAAAAATTTTTTTTTTTTGAAAAATCAGTTACTTCGAAGAGGTTTTCAGTATGTGCACTTTGTCATGACTCATTTACTTTTAGCCGATGGTACCTGATGAAATTTGTCACCGAATGAAAGTCGACCATTACAGTTTTGTTCATGCACAACCTCCAACCCCTACGAACCCTCTAGTGGAGAAAAAAAACATTTTTGACGTGAGGGGGTTGAAAGTTGTGCATGAACAAAACTGTCATGGTCGATTTTCATTCGGTGACAAATTTCATCAGGTACCATCGTCTCAAAGTAAATAAGCTATGACAAAGTGCACACACTGAAAACCTTTTCGAAGTAACTAATTGTTCAAAAAAAAAATTTTTTTTCAAAATTTCTGCACGTCTGTAAAGAAGATACAAAGACCTTGCCAAAAAAGTACCACATGACCCACTTTCCCTATTCAAAAAATGTAGAAGGTTGATGGGGATGGCACAGGGTGCAACAAAAATCCTTCAAAAATTGATATAAATTTGGTAAAAGTGAAACAAAATTGACCTGTTTCAGAATTTTGTTGCCAAATACTTTTCTTCCGAGAAAATGAATTTGTTCCATAATTTTGACGCGCAAATAAATTTCGGGTGGTGATATATGTGGAATTATTGTGGGGACATACCCCAGGAAATCGACTTTCTTCACACTACAAATATCACATCCATGTATTTTATATTTCGACGGTTATTTTGTTTGAACCCGGATTCAATCAGAGTTGGATGGTTGAATATACCTGGAAAGATGACCACTCTAGTTATGAATTTGAACAAACGCGCAAATGCCTCCGGCTTTCATCAAACGGTTCGTTTCCATTGCGATCCTTTGGAAAAGTCATGATATATTAATAGAGATAATTTATTGATAACAGTTCATAGATTATTTAAGAGCACTTATCTTTTTTAGGTATTCGTATGCCTTCTCGCCATTGCGGCTTTAGCTGAACTCAGCCAAGGTAAGAATGGAAATTTCTTTATCTATCGTTAATTTTATCATCTTATTTTTATATTTATTATAACTCATTTATAAGTAACTAAATCAGGATTTTCGTCCATGGTTGGAAAAGAGGGAAATGAACAATAGATATTGAAACATAGACAGCGTAATAATCTTTCAAAACTAGCCACTTTTTAAATAACAGAACCATATTCACCTATCCTCTAAGTTTTTGCGCGCATGTTCTAGGGGTACAGCGTGCTATCGTTTTGTCCGAATGTCTGTAATTTCCGATGATTGAGCCGAAAACGATTAGGTTGGACTCACTGATGACGAATCCGGTGTCAAAATCGATTCTGTCCGGCCGGCCGTGGACACGATAACTGTCGAACGAAGCCAGCTAGCGACTTGAAGCTTGTAGAGTAGTTCGCGCATCGGAATGCCGCAGTTCAGTTAGTTAATGGGCCAAATCGGAGTTATAGCCATTTGAAATTTTGAGGTTATTTCCCTCATATTTCAGGAACTACCTGAGCAATTGGATTGAAACTTGGCAGTTCGTTGAAGCATAACGACGCGCAACTTTGAGCAAAGTTTTGTTGAAATCGTATAGTCACTCAATACAAGAAAAAAAAATTTCCAAAATTTTTTTCGAAAAAAATTTTTTTTTTAAAACTGTTGTTCATATTCGAAAACAATTTCAGTTACAACTTGAACTTCATATTTTACAGCAGTGTACTAAATTTCAATCCGATACGGCTATTAGTTTTGGAGATATCGGGAAAAAATATGTAGAATTTCTTGGTTTTCTTCTCGATATCGTTTTTTTCGGTATATCTGAAGAAATACTGATTCAATCATGATGAAACTTCGCACCTAGTTTGAAGATGCCGGAACACAACTTTGTACAGAATTTTGTGATGATAGTGTCATTAGAACCTCTCGAAAAAAAAATTTTCTTTCAAATACATATTCTATATTCTGTGATCTTCCTATCATATTCTCCTCATTAAATTCTGTATGAATCTTCGAATTGTTATTTTTCGATAAAGTATTGGATCTTATCTGTATTTTCGGAATCAATGGGAAAATAAAATTTTGAATGGGTATATCTGCGGAATCATTGGGTGGATTTTACACATTCACAAATTCGGCCTTTGTAATTAAGGTCCAAACCTCCTCTACAAAAAACATCGAGTTTCTAAGTTGTTTCTTTCGGAAGTTATTGTGTTTACGGTCCGGCCGTATCCGTAATCGGATATTCTTCGCTATTGGCCGAGGACGAGCACGTGATCGTCGTCAGCCAATAGGATGAATCTCTCGGCCAAAAGGTACCTTAAAGGCGAGGATGACAGCAAAATTGTCATTTCAAGATGGCCGTTGTTCTGACTCCAATTCAACCTTGAATTTGCGTTTGACAGTGTTACGAAGATGTCAGCGCCATAAGAAACGATGTGAAAATCAACTCAACTAGAATCTATCTTGCAAAAATCGATGAGTGTTTACAAGTCAGGCTGAAGCTCTTACAGACGAAAGAGAATCCACCATTGTTCCAGTTTTCATAACCATAGACATATACCTACTAGGCAATATACTCAAGAAATTTGTATTTTTACGCCCTTGCAACGTCGAATTCAGCTTTCTCGGAAAGAAAAGGACGTCAAATGTGTTACTTTACTTAGGAAAACAGAGATAGCTATACTTCGATCTGGTTTGAGTAGAAGACAACGACGAAGGAATAGAAAAAGAAGAGCACAGACTGTCATACTGTCATATAACTGACAAATCGCAAACCGAAATTGTTTGGTTGTATTGACAAAGTACCAAATTATAAGAACACGTGTGTACCACAAAATAGGAATAAATATTTTATAATTCTATAGCAGAAATAGCTATTTTACTCAACACCGTTGTCACTTCGTGCATGCCTGGCAAATCCCAAACCCCAATTTTGAAATCTGATTTTGAATACTTTCTGAAGGTAATTTGGGAAAATGATGAATTAAGCCCATAATAATTATGTTCAAATTTGCATTTGCAGTAATAACCCAAATTCAGGAAATACCCCCATTTCAATTTTAAAAAAGAAACAAAGCTGAGAAGAGAGATGGCAAAACCTTCATCATCTGTCTTCTTTTATGTCTCTCTCTGTCTGTCTATGTCTCTCTCACTTTCTTTTTAGGCGTTTGAATATTTGTCCCATATTTTCATGACTTTTATTTTTTCAGCCGGCTTCATAAGTGGAGGAGGTGGCGGATACGGAGGGGGAGGTGGAGGGGGATGGAAATCAGGAGGAGGAGGAGGTGGAGGCTGGCCTTCAGGAGGTAGCGGTTGGAAATCCGGAGGGGGAGGTGGTGGATGGCCTTCAGGAGGTTCCGGTTGGAAATCTAGCAGTTCCGGCTGGAAATCAGGAGGTGGAGGAGGTTATGGAGGAGGAAGTAGCGGTTGGAAATCAGGGGGAGGCGGTGGAGGGGGATATGGAGGAGGCGGTGGATGGAAATCTGGAGGAGGGGGAGGATATGGAGGTGGAGGAGGGGGATATGGAGGTGGAAGTGGAGGAGGACAAGTGGTGAAGATTATCAAAATTATCGTACCAGCCGAAAGTCTTGGAGGAGGAGGTGGAGGTTATGGAGGCGGCGGTTATAGTGGGGGTGGACATGGAGGAGGTGGAGGCGGCGGATACGGAGGTAGTTCAGGAGGTGAGGAATAAATCTGGTATTGAGATTTCTATAGCGAACATCGGCTCTAGTGGAAGTCTAGAAGGCCTTCAAGAGTGTTGACCAATAGTAATTTGTGAGAGCTTTTTTAGAGCCTTTTGCGATTATATCTCAGACTGATACAACGCAATAACTTCACAACACTTGTCACCCCTAGAAAGATGTTATGAAACGAAAGTTGTTAAATTTGAGGTGAAGTAATAATAATTTTCTGCGAAACTCCTCGGGACTTTCTTAGAGAATTTTACAGTTATCGATAGCTGGGAAAAGCTATTCATTTTTCATCCAGAGATTAATTTTCATTTCAGAAATTCGTGCCCTTTCTCACGTCCTAGCCCTTTGGACATTTCAGGAAAGAAATGGTACGCCAACGCTGCCACTTAAAATTACGAAAAATTCTCAGTATTTCATTACTTTCTTCAAATTGGTGGTAAAGAAGGTTTCTATTCAAAGTTGAACGAGACATAAAAATGAATATTTTCCTTATCCTCTAAAGCAATGAAGCACCATTTCTAATGGAATATCCAATTGCATGCTGATACGTGCCTTTGTAAGATTAAAATTAATCCCTGTGTAAAAATATGGTCCATATCACCATATCGACAACTGTAAAATTTGAAAAAATTTTCGGCGATCATGATTTTGCATAGTTTATTAAAATCACCTTCGCTCTCGATAAGGAACTATATTCTGAAAACTTTCACGCACTCCCTATATCCATGCGAAAATAACTAGAAATCTTCATTGGTTAAGTCAGGTTATTTGGGTCTGTTTTTCCACTTTGAAAGACAAGTTGAAGCCTTTCAAAAAAAATTAAGTCTTTAAGTTGTACATTAAGATAGAGGCTGTTGAAATTTCCACGAAACAGTCTTTCCTTTGTAGCTTTGACATGATGACAAGTTCGCTATGACTATGACCCATATTCTACAGTAATCAATACCATCTAATTTCAAACGATTTTCTGGTTAAAGACTCCCCGATTCATTAGAATAGAATAGAAATTAGCATGAATAATGCAGATAAAGTTTAACTTAAGTCAGCATAAGAATCCTCAGTAATTTGAGAATACTTAATTATCCCTTATTATTTCTCCTCAAACGAATCGTTTCTGAGATATTCAACGTTGAATGTTACGTTAAAACGTTAAAAAATCTGATAAATATTCGAGAAATTGCCTTTTTTCTGTGAATCCGCCCCTGAGCTAGGGAGGACTGTGAATTAAGCTTTGCTCACGGAACATAGAATACACATGAATATTCATCTATTTCGCATAGACCAAATATTAGGTCTATGCTATTTCGGGACCAGACCACTGACTTAATCCATGTCTATGAACCAGACTTTCCACGTAGACATATTAAACTCTCTGGACACGGCGTACGAATTCATTTCCAAAGAGTCCAATGGGGATAATGAAGCAGGTGAGAGGTCCGAGAGAGAGATGGAACTGGATCGGGCAGACCATAGACAATATATACACGATACCAATATCCGTTATTCTATAGCTCATGTAGAGTGAGATGAAGGATAATCTCACTTGCACAATATGACGCCGGGGAAATGACTTCTTCTTGGTATATTGGTAGATTACATAGAAGTTTTGAAAATTGGTGATGAATGTGAACATAACTCCGATATGAATATTCGAAATGATTAATCAATAACAATATATTATGAATTCTCCTGGGTCGCTTATTTCAGGACGGTATTTCCAGCTCCAAATGATTTTTTTCTCATCAGAGTACAGACACGCGAGCTGAGCGGCTTCCGGAGCAATTTAATTGAGCTTTGAGCTGCCTCACAAGTCTATACGGTGTTTTGAACAGTACGCGAGCCACTCAACACCGTCCAAACTTCCGAGGAAGCCGAATTAAATTGCCTCGAAAGTCGCTCAGCTCGCGCGAACGCATCTTTTGAATTTTGTGCGTTAGATGGTCTCAAACGATTAGAATGCACTAATTAGTAAAGAAACCTGTGCGAAATTCATTTCTGCGCTCGGATTCATAGTACATTCATTTGATTTTGTAACTCCCTTTCCAGATTATTGTATTTTACTTTCATTTTATATCTCCTCGTACAATTAATGGCACAACACAAATTTACCATTATTCACCAGTGAACCCGGTTTAAAATGAAGGAAATCAAATTCTATTCAGAACGCTCACGAAAACACAAAAAAAATGGGAATTACATCTTCTATGCAGTCTTTATATTCTAATTCAGAATGGAATAACACAAATTCTGCTTTTAAATACTTCGACTTGCAAAACTTTTGAAAAAAAATGTATTTCAAACATAAACATATAATTACAGTCTATGGCTTCAAACTGATCTGTGTTATTTTTGCCGTATTCTATGATGGTTTGGCCCGCCCTAGTTCCATCTTTGTCGGCCCGCTTCCTCTCTCTTTAAGCCATGTCCATATAGTTTTATAGGTCTATGGCTTTCCATAGAATCATAGAGTTCAATTAATTTTTATAGGTTGATTGAGTGATTTCTCATAATTAATTTATAAATTTGATGATAATTTGAATGATTATGAAATGTTCAATATAATAATGGACAAAATTGAAATTGTGTAGAATCTCATAGTGGAAACAACTGGATATTGCACGAATTTCAAGTGGAAGATTAGTGTTTCCATGGTCAAGTGTAGTGAAATATTTTTTCCACAATAATACCGCAAAAAGTACCAAATTAAAAGCATTAAGTGAGTAAATTAGTTTTCCCAACTAAATTTCTTTGAATTTCAAGCAATGGATTGATTTCTCTGCAATACAAACCACCGTAAGTAATATCTGTGTTGAACTTGCGAACAAAGTGCAGGAGTATATTAGCACATTCAGAACTATTTAAATGCTCATAACTTTTCACCAGAGCCGAATCGGGAAAAATGGTAAATGAAAAAAGTGTTTTATTTGATGACAGGAATCCATGGTTAAAATTAATGTACAACTTAAAGACTCACCCTGTATAATATCTATAAATCAATTTCTATTTCACAATGAATATCATTCGAACCAATATTTCTGCAGGTTGGTCTTCTGGAGGCGGATACAGTGGCGGCGGTGGTGGCTGGAAATCTGGAGGAGGTATGTCACCTGAATTTCTAAAGAGAGAATCTTAGTTTAATTGGATAGATATTGGAAGCACATGTTTCAGCCTGAATTTCATTTGCACGCATGGTTTATTCAAATAATGAATTAATAAGCTATAATTGCATTTTGGTACTTCCATTTCTGTATTCAATTCTATAAAGTCGGTCAGTAGTCTATGAAAGTTTGACACATTCCACATTGTATAATCAAGAAAAGCGTATATATCATATTTACGGAACGGAAAACCGGCAACCGAAAGAACCAAGTTGATTTGCGGAACATATCCTATATAAACTTTGTACTATTAACATGAAATCAGGAATCCCAACTCAAACTTCAGCCAATCGGAGATGATCTTATCAAAAACCTATATTTGGAAGGAATTATCTTGTTTGAGGAGCCGAGGCACCGTTTACGATCATTTATAAATAACGCGAACCTTATCATGTCGACTTTGTTCTAAAATTCCCCTTTCCCACTTATAGTAAATTTGGACTAAATTTGTGGGTTGGCAACTTGGATCGAAGTCGTCTATTGGCAACGACCTTGACGGCTTTTCGAATGCCAACCTGATTCAGTTTTAGTTCCTAAAACTTGATGAAATTGTTCCAAGGCCTACCGACTGTCTTTAGAAAAACTGAATGGGGTAAATAAATGATGAGTTGTTCAAAGTTCCATATCACGGTTGCCTGAAGTCAGAGCTTTAAAATTAGTATTTTTTAGGCCTGTCCAGACCTTACATTTTGGAAAATTCCTTCGAAAATGTTGCTGATTATATTGTTATTCAAGTAAACAATCAGTTTATCCATCGGAGGATAAAATAATTTCATTATTAGTTCTTCCTCTTAAGATTTACCCATCCTGATCGAATATCAATATATTTCACATATCTTGTTCTTTTAACGTGCTTGTTCTGGGGACAGCGCGTTATCATTTCGTCACGATGCTGTAGTTTTCGAATTTTGAGGCGAAATTGATCTCAAACGACTAGGTTGGATTCACTGATGAAGAATCCGTGGTCCAAATTGATTCTGTCCGTACGAACGTCCGTGTGTGCGTTAACTTCCGAAAAAAAGGACCTACAGAACAATGGAAAAAAAAATTGAGTCCTCCTGCATTTTGTTAAATGGAGGAGTTATTTTGCTCATTGTTCTGTAGACCCTATTTGGCTGAAAATTCAAAGTGGTATTTTTCATTGAGAGGCGATTCGATCTATGTATTTGGAAATATCAGGAAACTGAAATTTTGAAAGGGTATATTTGCGAAATCATTCGATAGTTTTTACTAATTTGCCAATTCGGCCTTCGTAATTAAACTCCAAACTTACTCTACAATTATCAAGCTACTGAGAAGATTCTTCCGGAAGATATTTGGTTCACTATCAGTGGTTAGGTAAGTTAATTTGTTTACGGCCGGTAAACAAATTAACTTTAGGAAAGATCGACATAGGGATTATATTTGTAGAGAAATTTTCAGTTTAATTGAGAAGGTCGAATGCTTAAATGGGTTGAATTCGCCAATTATTCTTCAGATAGTTATACCCATTCAAAATTTTTGATCGAATTGCAATCTAGTACTTGATCGAAAATTATAACTTGAGGTTGATGCAGAATTTCGTGAGGACCATTTAAAGAATCTGCGTTTGGCAGGGTCAATACTTGTATAGATGACCGCTTTGGCAACGGAACAGGCGCGTAAAGCTCCTGACCTCACGTCAGTGCTTCTCTAGCACAATATCTTTAGGAGGAAGAACCTAGCTTTATTTTAGTATTCTTAACATGTAGGGTTACTGATATCTAATAGATTGCACATAATATGTATATTTTGCACTTAATAACAAAATTGACCACTACTTACTATGAAGGTAGTGGATGGTCTTCTGTAGGTGGTAACGGAGGTTATGTAAACGGTGGATATGGAGGTGGTGGTCATGGTGGCCACGGTGGAGGAATTCACAGTGGATATGGAAGCGGCAATGGATGGCAATCAGGAGGAGGTATACAAATTCATAATATCTCATAGGGCCATACTACTTTAGAGTAGAATCTTGTACCCCACGTTGGGCGCCAATAAGACATGAATGAGCTATTAAAGCTTACATTTCACAGCAAATGATATCTTGTGAAATTAAAGCCAAGTATTCTTTTACTGTTTCATTGTTATTATGTTTCACCAAGTATTTTGCAAGAACAGTTTTAATCAACAAGTATGCAATCAAGCAATTACAAACAATTAGCTTAACGTAGGAGGGTACCTACTATTAATTCTGAATTATCGAGTTTGTTCCATAACAATCTTAAAAAATTCTAGATATATGGATGTTAGATATTTTCGAAGTGTAAATGAGATTTTTAGGGATAGTTACTGAATCTATAGGTTTTAAATATTACAGGTGGAGGTGACTGGAGCTCCGGTGGAAGTGGATGGAGCAGTGGTAAGATATTTTATTCGATATATAGAAAATATTCAGACAGGAAGAATTCTAGATAAGCATCGACTAGAAGCCAAGGATTTTTACACTTCTGTTCGAAATCATAGACAGAGTGGTAACAGAGAGTGGTCTGACCAAATAACAAATTTTGCGATTTATGATCATAAGATTCTCGAAAGATATTGAATATCATTTTACAACCTATTTTTAGATTTCAACTGGATACGATATCAAATTTTCAAAATATTGTGCCAATTAAATTGTGGAAGTTTCATGATCTGAAATTTTATTTTCTGGTTATCAGAGAAACTTTCAATTATTCTCTCTAGGGCAAACAATTCATAGTGCTGTTCCTGACCTAGCATATAGGGAAATAGTAACAAAGCTTGCACAAGCATATAGCTTTTGAAGGGTTTGCTAGAGAAATCTACGAGAATACACAATAATGAAAAAAACAATAGGTATATCTATGAAATAATTGGGCGCATTTTACCCATTTATGAGTTCGTCCCTTTAATCACCATTCGTTGTAAATGGCTGTAATAACTAATACACATATTATTTCAGGTTGGGATTAAACTGAGATGCAACTTTCAAGTTTCATGATGTCTTCAACACAGAGTACCTAATTTTTCTGTAAATATTTGAAACCAATCACGTTTTTTCCATATTTCACAGATATTCACAAACTGTTCTTCATATCACCCACAATTTCTGTAAATGTGTAAATAATATAAAAAAATACTTTTTCACCGTTTCTCATGTTAGTTATTAGCGTTCTCTCAACTGTAAATGTATTTTATGTGAAATAAATTTCTCAGTTGGTAGTATGTATCTCCTTAATACCTTTGCAATTATTTCCAGAAAGAATCGAAGAATAATGCAACTTCTTAAAATAATTTAAAAAATATTGCTCCGATTGTAACATATAGTGTGGTCCAACGAAAACTTAACACCTCGATTTTCCGGTTTTGAACTAAAAATGTGAAAAATCGTTCGAACCTGTCAATTTCTGATTTGAGGGGAACAACTTTTCCGCTTTTTGCATCCCCCTTACTGCAACCACCGAATAGGGGTGAGCACAACCCTTTGATTTCGAATATAAATGAGGGTCGTTGCGAAATAAGGTGGAATAGTGGAAGATTACTTTTTGCGCGCATGTTTTAGGGGAACAGCGTGCTATTGTTTTGTTCAAATGTCTGTAATTTTGGATGATTGAGCCGAAAATGGTCTTAATCGACTAGGTTGGACTCACTGATGACGAATCCGGTGTCAAAATCGATTCTGTCCGGCCGTCCGGCCGTCCGTCCGGCCGTGGACACGATAACTGTCGACAGAAGCAAGCTAGCAACTTGAAACTTTCAGGATAGGTTGCGCATCAGAATGCCACTGCTAAGTTTTTTAATGGGCCAAATCGGTCGAATAGTTTCGGAGTTATAGGCACTTGAAGTTATTCATTTTTATTTCAGAAACTACTTGAGCGATTGGATTCAAACTTGGCAGTTAGAAGGAGTATAGCGACGCGCAACTTTGAGCCAAATTTCGTCAGGATCATGCTGTCAGTAATTGAAAAAAAATTTTTTTTTCGGAAACCATTCATCATATCCAAAAAAAAATTCCACTCACACTTTGAGCTTTATATTTCACAGCAGTGTTCCAAATTTCAGTACGATACGATCATAAGTTTCGGAGATATCGGGAAAAAATATGTCTAATTTCGAGGTTTTCTTCTCGATATCGTTGATTTTTTCGGTATAACTCGAGAAATGCTGATTCAGTCCTGATAAAACTTCACAGCTAGTTTTGAGATGCTGAAAGACAACTTTTTGCGAAATTTCGTGATAATCGTGTCATTAGAACAATCTGAAAAAAAAAAATTCTATGATTTTCTTATCATATCATCCTCATTAAATTCTGTAAGAAACTTCGAACTGTTATTTTTCGATGAAGTACTGGATTTCAATTCGATCTGATCTGTATTTTTGGAGATATTGGAAAAATCAAATTTTGACTGGGTATATCTACGGAATCATTGGGTGGACTTTACCCATTCACGAATTCGGCCTTCGTAATTAAGCAGTCGGCGATTAGGCTGACCGTAAACACAATAACTTCCGGAAGAAACGATTTCGAAACTCGATATTTGTAGAGTAGGTTTGGGGCTTAATTACGAAGGTCGAATTCGTGAATAGGTAAAATCCGCCCAATGATTCCGTAGATATACCCATTCAAAATTTTATTTTCCCAATATTTCCAAAAATACAGATTTGATCGAATTGAAATCCAGTAATTTATCAGTGAAAGATTTCAAAAAGCACTGCCGTGAAGGCAGCAGCTTCTGCGTGCATGTTCAAATTCGTTGCTGAAGCGGTCATCTACATTGAACATGCGCGCAAAAGTTGCTGCCTTCACGGCAGTGTTTTGAATGTGTCGGATACGAATAATATTCTCGAGATAAATTCCACAATGCCTCTTTCGCTATTTTCGCTGTTATTTCATTATCGATGGATATTTTGAAGCGAAATTCAAGGATCATATATTTAAAAATGGCACGACGATACAACAACGCGTTCAAATTGTTGAATTATTTAATAAAAATCAGCGTTCTGTTAAAAGTGTTTTCAGAAAATTTCGTGAATTTTATGGTTTACATAATCGTCCATCTCAAAGCACTATTGGTCGAATAATTAAAAAATTTCAAGAGACCGGTTTGACGATACAACAACGCGTTCAAATTGTTGAATTATTTAATAAAAATCAGCGTTCTGTTAAAAGTGTTTTCAGAAAATTTCGTGAATTTTATGATTTACATAATCGTCCATCTCAAAGCACTATAGGTCGAATAATTAAAAAATTTCAAGAGACCGGTTCGGTAGAAGATCAAAAAAGTGAAAAATACAGACGTAGCGGTCGTTCACAAGAAAATATTGATTTGGTTCGCGAAAGTGTTGCTGAAGACCCAGGAATGTCCATTAGACGACGTTCACAACAAGTTGGACTTAGTGGGTCCACAACATGGCGTATTTTACCCAAGATTTTAGCTCTGAAGGCATATATAAGGTTCAAATAACACTGGAACTAAAGCCTTTAGATCATTTAAAACGTCGTTCAGTTGTAAATTTCATCAATGAACAACCAGCTGATTTTTTCCGATTAGGCACATTTTCAACTTTGTGGCTTTGTTAATAAACAAAATTGTCGTATCTGGGGTGAGGAAAATCCACCAATTATTCATGAGAAACCTACGCATCCTAAAAGAGTCACTGTTTGGTGTGCATTATGGTCAGGTGGTGTAATTGGACCTTACTTCTTTGAAAATGGTGTTGGTGAAGCTGTAACCGTCAATGGTGATCGATACCCTTGGATGATAAACGAATTTTTGTGGCATGAATTCATGAATATTGATATAGAGGACATTTGGTTTCAACAGGATAGCGCTGCATTTCACTTTTCAAATGACACAATTGATTTATTGAGACAAAAATTTCCTGGGCGAATAATCTCCAGAAACGGTGATATCAATTGGCCACCAAGATCATGTGATTTGACACCGATGGACTATTTTCTTTGGGGTTCTTGGGGGTGAAAATCCAGGTCTATAAGAATAATCCACAATCGATTCCTGAACTAAACGATGAAATTATACGTGTCATCAGTGAGATACAGCCTCAATAGACGACTTCGGCCCAGGTTGCCAACCCACAATTTCCTTCACAAATTTCAACAAATTTCAGGACAAATTCGACATGATAAGGTTCGCGTTATTTATAAATATCCGTGAAAGATGCCTCGGCTCCTCAAACAAGATAATTTCTTCGAAATATAGGTTTTTTGAGATTCCTGATTTCATGTTGATAGAGTCAAGTTTATAAAAGATATGTTCCCCAAATTAACTCAGTTATTTCGGTAGCCGGTTTACCGTCCTGAAAATATGAAATATTTTATTGGTTTCTGAAAAAAAAAGGTTTATTACGAAATTTGATTGATGAAAAGCAATATTTCTGTCACCAGAACATAGACATATTAGGTCTATGCGCCAGAACGACAATCAATGTTTTATGGTAACATATCCATAGCATAGAACAATCTTTATTTACCTTATGATCCATAGACCATACCTAGTAATTTTTCCATTGTTGATTGTTGTCTCTTCTATGTTCTATGGATCATAAAGTGAATACGGATTGTTCTATGCCCTGTTTATGTTACCATAGCACATTGACTGTCGTTCTGGTGACAGAAAGAACGTTTTTTCATCAATCAAATTCCGTAATTAACCTCTTTTTGAGGAACCAACCGAATATTTCATATTTACGGAGTGGAAAACCACGGCAACCGAAATAACCAAGTTGATTTACGGAACATATCCTATATAAATTTGACACTGTTAACATGAAATCAGGAATCCCAACTTAAATTTCAGCCAATCAGAGATGATTTCAACAAAAACCTACATTTGGATGGAGTTATCCTGTTTGAGGAGCCGAAGCATCTATTACTGATATTTCTAAGTAACGAGAACCTTATCATATCGAATTTGTCCTGAAATTTCCGTTTCCCAGTGATAGTAAATTTGTGAAGAAAATTGTGGGTTGTCAACTTGGGCCGAAGTCGTCTATTATGTCGAAATATCATTGAAAATTTTAACAAAAGAGTGGACGTCTGTGGAGCTGCAAGAGAGGGCCATTTGACAGATATTATTCTTCGAATATAAATGTAATAACAGATACTTCAATTACCAATAGAAAGTTTTTGAAAATAAATGCAAATTATGTGTTTTATTTATTCAAAAAGAAAACGCGCAATTTGAAACACCCTATACATTGTGAGGTTTTCGAATTGAAGCAACATTTCATGCCAATGGTAAGAATTGCGTGAAAAGTAAATCTACCAGAAAAAACTAGGACAATTATGGGAAAGTTGATACCGAAATAACCTTACACAAACCTTTGTCTAATAACCAAGGGGCAACGCCGAATTTGAAAAAGCAATAAAATTCATATCAAAGTTGTTAATAATTTTCGAAATGAAAGGAAACGCCGCAATGCTAAAAAATATTCCAGATCGATAGAGTAGTGCTCAAGATACCGAATTTTTAATAGAATCTAGAATCGTACCTCAACCGATCCACCCTGTATATACCCATTTCAATTTTCGAATATGAATCATCTCGAACTGAAGTCTAGCACTTGCTTGAAAATTACGCCTTGAAGATTTATCATCGTTATAGCAAAATTGTTTTATATCGAAATAAATGTACGTTTCGCGGGACAAATAACTGAATGGGTGACCACTTTGGCTACGAATTTGAAGGAGTTAATGCTCCCGACTTGACATCACTGTTCTTGTATGTCTATTTTAAACACATTCGAAAACCGAAAACCTCAATCGTCTAAAGAAATCCAGGACAGAATTTGGGAAACGTAATAACATTGTATAAAGGCAACATTGTTGTCTTTATACAATGGTAAAAATGCACACCTTGTATACAAGTTGTAACAAGGATACTTCATGCTATTAGAGTCCTTGCATTAAAAATCTTGATTTATAGCACCATTTCCTCATAGCGCAAGAAGCAAAGCAATTACTAATAGTGCACTATTCTAGAATGAGATTCTACCATGATTTTGCAGATAAACAACTAGAATGGAATCACCTCTGTAAAGTATACATGGTCATAATTTCATAATTGGTTTAACACATGGTCACTCCGATGTGTAATGAAACAACCTTAAACTATGCAGATGAAGGCGTGATCTTTATTATTGGTTTCTTCTTATTGCCGGAAGGCAAAGTTTTGCTGGACTTGTAATGTTGAAAATTGATGTATTAACCACGAATATAGAAAATCTGGGTTTTGATGACCGTTGCTGGGATCGAACGATGGGTTTCTTTGATGGTACGGAAGGACAAGTAGATGTTCTTCAAGAAAATTGATTTTTTTTATGGATGCCTCGAGTGATTCTACTCCTACAACTTTATCTATGTTTATTTCACAAGAATATTGGAGATAAAGTCAATTTTGGATTGATTTCATTTCAGTTTCGAGAATTGTGTTTCGAGTGGAATATTCGATGACATATTTGAACTCCAAGACCTCAATTTAGTGAAAAATATTCTAGAAATGCAGTGACTTGAAGTTAGCAGCTTCTGCGCGCATGTTAAATCTGTTGCCGACACGCCTAACGGCAGGGCCGTAAACACAATAACTTCCGAAAGAATCAACTAAGAAACTCGATATTTGTAGAGAAGGTTTGGACCTCAATTACGAAGACCGAATTCGTTAGTGGGTAAAATCCACCCAATGATTACGCAGATATACCCATTCAATTTTATTTTCCCAATATTTCGAAAAATACAGATTAGATCGAATTGAACTCCAGTACTTTATACATAATTCAATGAGGATAATATAAAGAGAAGATCACAGAATATTGAATATTTGAAAAAAATTTGAATTTTTTTTTCGAATTTTTCTTATGACACGATCATCACGAAATTTCGCACCATATTATCCTTTAGCGTCTTTGAACTAGCTGCAAAGTTTCATCTCGATTCCATCATATTTCTGGAGTTATACCGAAAAAACAACGATATCGAGAAGAAAAACATTAAATTCTACATATTTCTTTCCAATATCTCCGAAACTAATAGCCGTATCGAACTGATATTTGATACACTGCTGTGAAATATGGAGCTCAAGGTATGACTGGAATTGGTCTCGGATATGAATAATAGTTTCAGAAAAAAAAAATTTCGGAAAATATTTTGAAAAAAATTTTTTTCAAAACTCAGTGATCATAAGATTTCAACGGAATTTTACTCGAAGTTGCGCGTCGTTATGTTCCAACGAACTGCCAAGTTTCGATCCAATCGCTCCAGTAGTTTCTGAAATATGAGGGAAATAACCTCAAAATTTCAAATGGCTATAACTGCAGAACTATCTGGCCGATCTGGCACATTAACGAACTTAACCGCGGCATTCGGATGCGCGAACTACCCTACAAGTTTCAAGTCGCTAACTGGCTCTGTTTGACAGTTATCGTGTCCACGGCCGGACGGCCGGCTGGCCGGACAGAATCGATTTTGACACCGGATTCGTCATCGTGAGTCCAACCTAGTTGTTTGAGATCATTTTCGCCTCAATCATCGAAAATTACAGACAGTTGGACGAAACGATAGCAAGCTGTTTTCCTAGAGCATGCGCGCAAAAACGATAGCAAGGAAAAAATCGCGATATTTGAAATATTTTTTTTCCAATACCTCCAAAAATTCAAACTGAAACGAACTGAAATTTTGCACAGTGTTGCAAATATGAGTTTCATGGACTGGTATTTCGCTAAATTTCTTCTCAATTTACAAACCATATGATCCCAACAAAATTTCGTGAGCAGTTATGTGCTCCAACTAACCCTCAAGATTCAATCTGCTCGTTCAAGTATTTCCTAGAGATAATAACCTAAAAAATTAAAATTATTAACTCCGAAACCATTTGGACAATTCGGACCATTAACGAACTCATTACTTGCATTCTGAAAGGTTACCTGCTCTAAAAGTTTCAAGTCTCTAGCTAGTTCCTTCGACAAATATGGTGTCCTCGGCTGGACAGAATAGGAATCGATTTCGACCTCGGATTCTTTCAACAGCGAGTCCTACCTGGTCGTCTGAACCATTTTCCGCTCAAAATTTGAAAAATTACACACATTTGGACAAAACGACAGCAAGCCATTCCCCAGAACATGCTCGCAAAAAAATTATTTTGTAAAATTTGTATCGTTTCTTACCTATAACGCAATCTGTAGCAATGTCATTCTTGTATTGATAACAAAATGTTACTTTTCCAACGACCAATAGCTTCATACAGTACTAGATTGCAATTCGATCCAAAATTTTGAATGTGTATTACTATCTAAAAAATAATTGGCGAATTCAACCCATTCAAGCATTCGACCTTCTCAATTTAACTGAAAACGTTCTCTACAAATATATTCCCTATGTCGATTTTTCCTAAATTTAATCTGTTTATGGCCGGCCTAACCACGAAAGTGAACGAAATAACTTCTAATAAGAATCTACTCAGTAGCTTGATAATAGTTAAGTATGTTTAGAGTTTAATTACGAAGGCCGAATTGGCGAATTAGTTAAAACTATCGAATGATTCCGCAGATACACTTTCAAAATTTCAGTTTTCCCATATTTCCAAAACATAGATCGAATCGCCCTTCAATGAAAAACGCTGCAAATTTTACACAAGGGTTTATTATTTTCTCAGTTATATAACCCAATTTACCATTGATATCTTAAAAAACTTATATATTATGCATAACTCATTGGTTTCTCACAACACAGAAACCAATTTCATGAAATGATTCATGTGAACATTGAAATCTCAATAAATACACTTGTATAATTGAATAACATTTTCACATGCAGAACGCTAACTGAGTAGCAAAATTTAAAATATTTTGAATGAGAAGAGACGTTCCACAGTCGTTTCACCTCTTTGAAAATCTAACTATTTTCCACAATTATTAAATTTCGTGTCGGTATTCTACAACAAAAAATGAACTTTAAATCAGATAGGGTTTGCCCTTTTTGAGATATAAGGGAAATAACCTCAATATTCAAAATGGTCACGAAATTTTTTGCCAATATCTGCACAAATAAATATCGGTCAAAACTGAAATTTGAAACACTGTTTCTAAATGTTGACTCTGAAACCTGTACCAAATTTCATTGAAGTTTGATGAATATGTATTCGAAAAAAAAAATGTTTAAAAAAAAATTCGATTTTCCCAATACAATTCTCATGAAATTTTGCATTAAATCGAGTGTCTATATTTCACAATTAGTCATGATGTTTCAATCCGAACGCGTTCGTATTTCTCGATACTGAGGAAATAAACTCAATCTTTCAAACTTACACCAATACGTAAAACAAAATTCAAGACTTCCCGCTAATATCAAATGTGAAGATGTGATTTCTTCTAGGATTCAACTTTGTTCTGAAAAATATTAATGAAATTAAAAAAGACTCAACCTTCCTATGCAATTGATCTGAAAAAAAATTTTCCACAGCAGATATCCGATTCACTTGATTAACAAAGTATGACAAATTTTTTCGATATTCCCAACAGTTTTTGAGCAAAATTGAGATGAACATAATTGTAAACATGCATTTTCAGGGCAGGCGATTATATCATAAGGAACATCATATAAGCGCATGGTATCCGACTTTTTAGATAACTAAAATAAAATATTTCTGAATCGTATATTTTGATAGAGAT
Source organism: Myrrha octodecimguttata (assembly GCA_958510865.1). Lineage (NCBI taxonomy): Eukaryota > Metazoa > Arthropoda > Insecta > Coleoptera > Coccinellidae > Myrrha > Myrrha octodecimguttata. The sequence continues at coordinate 78,121,789 of OY294057.1, forward strand.
TTGTCTGAATGAAGAACGATCAACGTAGATGAATATGAACGGAAAAATTTTTTTTGCCAGTTTTTGGAGAAATGCCCCCCACCACTTCCTGCACATGACGATTTTTTGACGACATGTTGATTTTGCATTCTAAGGATGTACTGAATGATACTAAGTGGTTCTTACATTTCAGCAATGAAGTTCACGCGAAAATCAGTTTTTAAATGAAGTATGAAAATTTTCGAGAAACAAATTTTTTTTTTAATTTTTCTATGGAGAATTCTTCATATTGCCACTGTTCATCTTCCAACCAAGTTTTATTTCGATCAGATAAATATTTTTCGAATTATTAATAAATCAAAATTTCAAATGGCCGTAGCACTAAAACGATTCGGCAGATTTGGCCCATTAACGAACTAAACCAGTTTAGAATATGCAGTTCAGAATATGCATACGCTTCAGGATAACGATGAAATCAAATTTAACTAACAGAAAGCCTAATTCTAGAATTCAACTTAACGCTAAGATTTGAGATTGACAAACGCATTTCGTTGATTGTTTTATTGGAAGAAACCGTGCTAAAGCGTTGCAATGTAGGAACATTTTTTACTACAAAAATAGATAATCTTTCTTATTGTCACTAATAATTGATAGTCAGAAATAGATATGTGTTGAAAATTGACCTACTCCTTCTACCTTCTTACCTAACGGGGGGACTGGCTGTTGGCCATTAAGGCCAACAACAATAAACAGAAAAGTAAAATCCAAGCAGTAGAAATGAAATACCTAAGAAGAGTAAAGGGCGTAACCAGAAAGAATAAGATAAGGAACGAAAGAATACGTGAAGACCTAGAGATTGAACCAATACATGATTTCGTAGAAAGAAGACAACTTAGCTGGTGGGGACATCTGAACAGAGCAAATGTGGAGAGACCTGTTAAACAGATATGGGAAGCTAGAATTCAAAAGAGGAAAAAGAGAGGAAGACCAGAGCGGACGTGGAACGAAACAATCACTGAAATAATTAATAGGAGAGGACAAACATGGAATGAAGCAAGGAATATGGCTGTGGATAAGAAACTGTGGACCAAATTTGTACATAGAAATGAAATACTTTAATTTTGTATATACTGGAATTTAATTAAGTTGAGGTGTAATACCCTACACCATTATATGGTAATTGGGTTTTTGATAATATATAACGAACTAAACCGAGATATTCAGGATCTTAAGCTTACCTGAAAATTTGAAGACTCTAGGTTCTTTCTTTCGAAAGTTATAGCGCACACGGTCGGACGGACAGAAACAATTTTGACCTCGGATTCTTCATCAGTGAGTCCAACCTAGTCGTTTGAGACCAATTTCGGCTCAAAATTCGAAAATTACAGACATCGTGACGAAATGATAACGCGCTGTTCCCCAGAACAAGCGCGTAAAAAGTCCGAAAGTCTGAAACCACTCAAAGGAAATATTCCGAAATCCCTAATCAAATATTCCTCATTGTTCATGCCGCCAATTAAGAATTGCATCAAGAAAATTCGATATCTCTAAGCTTGACCCTCGAAAACTTTGGCCTGAGATGAACAAAGTAGATTTGCATTCTCTCTATTTGATGTAAATTTTTTACACAATGTGACCAGTGGGTTATTTAAATTGTCTCGTCAAGATGAAATATATCCCGGCTTGAATGTCCGCCATTATATTATTAATTATATTCCGCAATATAATGTTGGGGAAAAAGTATCAGAAGAACCGAGAGTGGGGACAATAACACGGTCTGCTATATATTGAAATTGTTCTTAGGGTTTAAATCAGTGATCTTCAGTGGGTTTCATCCGAAATGAAGGTAAATACAAAGTTTTTTTTTATATAAGTACAAATGCATCAATTCGAAAGAAAACTATAAATATCTTGAATATGTACAGGATGTTTGTAGGATCTAGATATTCGTGCTTCTACCCCATAGCCATTACAAGTAAATATTTGTGTTTTCTATAATTATTTATCGAACTCTCATAACACATAAAATATTTTGGCATGCAAGCAGATGTGAATTTTTCAAATTTATTAATTATTACTTACCTATTTGAAAATAAATGAAACTTCTCCCTGTATACATTTTTTTTAAATTTCATCCTTTTTCGATGAAACCAAAATTTCGAATGACCGAGAGAGAAATTATAAAGAATCATTGAATTTTTCTATGACAGTAAATTCTTTAGTTCTGACAAAGATGCAATAGGTATACTCCATTCACTTTTATAAACTATCCCGGTTGGCCATGACATTCTGACACATTTCACCGTGTATATTTTGAAAATGTTAGGTTATAGTCATTTTCCGGTCCGATAACAACACAATGTTGTCCTCTCTACGTAGAGGTCGTTGTAATTGCGTATTTTTCAAAATGTGGATTTACTTTGGGAAAATGATGAATTTGAGAAACGATTATGTGAATTCAATAATTCCAAAGACCTGGCGAATGTTGAAGAAACTTTTTTCTCTGTTAACACTGGAAATATTTCACGTTCATAAACATAGTTGGAAGATTCAGTTATGCTAGTTTCTTTTACGGAAATCGAGAATCGAGTGTTGAAATTTTTCTGGAAAATAATGGATACTTTGTGATAGCTCATTCGAAAAAAATAAAAGTACTCGAATAACTCTGCAGTAAACCTTCTAAACGAAAAGACAAACCTATGGAATCACCTACTTTTCTAAATTCTCAAGAAATAACTCTACACACATTTAAATAGTACCTTGTTGCACAACTTGAAATTCTTCAGTATGAAAATGTTAGATAGCTTATGATAAATGATGGATTCCAAATTATCAGGGTTACCATCAGAAAAAGCATATTTCAATTCTACATAGCACTTCCCCATACTCAGTTTCTGCTTCTGCAAAACTACTTTCGGCATTTTAGTTTCCAAGCGTGATTATTATGTTGAGATTGAAAGTAGAAATTGGCATTGGCATTTGGCAACGTCGCTGAGAATTATTTTGACATTGCCAATATTTCACGAGTGCCAACCTTAGTCAGTTTTAATTAAAAAAACTTGATAGACCTAAATCATGGCCAACCAGGATAGTTCATAAACGTGAATGCAATATATATTCTATGCATCTTGGTTCTGTATATTCTATGCATCTTGGTTCTGACACATCGCATGTTTCTTGCAAAGAAAAGTCTCTAGTTTCAGATCATTATCACAATAGAAATAACTATTCATTAACTTAAACCCTGGATTATGGGTGTGACTATACTGACAAATTGGAATGAATACAATTCGTCATAGAAAGGATAAGCATAATTTTTTGTTATTATTGTTCCTTTGTTTATACATTAGTCTACAGGAAATATCTTTTAATCAGGGGTGCTTCATTATGAAGCTTACATAAATATATATTATACTAATCATTCTGGAATCGATATAATATTTCATCGACTTTCGAAGAAACTGAACATCCTTATTTTATATGGAACACCCTGTATTTTATGTTCTCTTACGCTCCATTTCATCCCGACGATGTTAGATAGATCGAATTAATAAATGTTTTGAATCTTACATTTTTAATTATTCGAAAAAATATTGCGTCGCAAAAAATTTATATATTGCTAGAACTATACTGAATACATTGACTAGAAAACAAATACAGTGTGTCCACGGGTTGGGTGCCGGTAAGGTATAAATGACGAAAAATGTTCGAGTTAGACTCTGATAATCTGGGAATCACTCCTGCTTGGTCTCAAACTAAGATGTTGAGAAAATGGGCCAAATCAATTAATATACAGGGTGATTTGGAACTGATTTAAGGAAAATTGTTTAGAATGAAGCACCTTTTTTTTAAAAGATATCGAGAAAGTTTATTGAGAAAAGTTGTTTAGAATCAGAATGCTAAATCTCGATTCTCAGATAAATCGATCAACTTTGATTTTGTTAGTAGGTTATGAAAATATTTGATAATATCCATGGTTACAAATGCCAGACGTGACTTGAAACCTAAATTTTATTCGTCATAAACGAAAATTTTTCAGTTAAAAACATGCTGACCATAGAACAAATGTTCATTGTGCAGTGCTACGGCTTAGGTGCAGACATTTCGTATCTGGGAGTAATAAGACAATTCCATGAACGCTGGCCAAATGTTGCGGTATCACGTAACTCTGTTAAAAAAAATAGTTTCAAAATTTGAATTTTGATCATGAAAAAACTGTCACGTATACAAAATGTTCATGACCGACTTATAAAGTCAAGGTAGGCTGATTTGTCTGAAACTTGAGTTCCTGCAGCAACTCGTCATTCCAAACAACTTTCCTCAATAAACTTTCTCAATATCTTTTAAAACAAAGGTACTTTATTCCTAAGAATTTTCATTAATTCAGTTCCAAACCACCCTGTATATAAATTGATTTGGCTCATTTTCTCAACATCTTAGTTCGAGACCAAGCAGGAGCGATTCCCAGAATATTAGAGTCTAACTCGAAAATTTTTCGTCATTTACACCTTACCGGCACCCAATCCGTGGACACACTGTATATTCGCAAACAAATTTTCGTCCAATATCCCTCCTCATAATATTTCATCTTAATAATATCCACAAATGTGAAACAATCTACAACGATTTACCAATCAAGATTAACCCTTTTCAAGTTCCTCTTTCTTGAAGCCATAAACTAAACGAGATTGTCTTTCACCTAAATCGACGAAATTAAATGTTAACCGCCTTTCAGATACTTCTTGTGATGAAATTCGCAATCGGCATCCCGCCTGAGAATATGGAGGCAAAATGCATTTTCGTTCGCATGCCTGACATAGATTTTATGAAAATGAATACACGAGTTTCGCAACAAAGATGTTTTTACTCAATCTGGTTTTTTCGTTGTGAAACTGAAACGATAAAGCACATTGTGTTTATTGAAATTTCAAGAATATATACGGGATGTATCGGAGAGACAATCAAGTCTGCTAATTAATTTATTTTATTTCGCCAGATCATTCATTGACTTTGAGTACCTAGGTATCGGTAGAATATTTAGTTACTAGAAGGAATCGTTCAAATTGACAATCAATTAAACTCACTGCAATTTGAATGAAAATTTTAGAAAAGCACTGACGTGACGTCAGGAGTTTTTATGCGGTGGTTCAATAGACGACTTCGGCCCAGGTTGCCAACCCACAATTTACTTAGCAAGTTTACTTTCACTGGGGAACGGGAATTTCAGGACAAATTCGACATAATAAGGTTCGCATTATCTATAAATAACCGTAAAACATGCCTCGGCTCTTCAAACCAGATAATTCCTTCCAAATATAGGTTTTTGTTAAGATCGTCCCCGATTGGCTGAAATTTAAGTTGGGATTCCTGATTTCATGCAAACAGTGTCAATTTTCATAGGATACGTTCCGAAAATCAACTCTGTTGTTTCGGTTGCCGATTTTCCGCTCCGTAAATATGAAATATTCGAATGGTTCCTGGAACAAGCGCGTGAAAAAGGTTATTTACGGAATCTGGTTGATGAAAATGCGGTCAATTTACTGTCACCAGAACGATTTTCTATGGTAAATATCCATAGCATAGAACAATCTATGTTTACTTTAGGTTTGTTTTGGTTCCGAGTTCAGATCTGTTCGGGACGGTTCTAGCATAGACCAATAGTCTGTGGTTCTGAACTCGGAACCAAAACAAACCTAAAGTAAACATAGATTGTTCTATGCTATGGATATTTACCATAGAAAATCGTTCTGGTGACAGTAAATCGACCGCATTTTCATGAACCAGATTCCGTAAATAACCTTTTTCACGCGCTTGTTCCAGGAACCATCCGAATATTTCATATTTACGGAGCGGAAAATCGGCAACCGAAACAACAGAGTTGATTTTCGGAACGTATCCTATGAAAATTGACACTGTTTGCATGAAATCAGGAATCCCAACTTAAATTTCAGCCAATCGGGGACGATCTTAACATAAAACCTTTATTTGGAAGGAATTATCTGGTTTGAAGAGCCGAGGCATGTTTTACGGTTATTTATAGATAATGCGAACCTTATTATGTCGAATTTGTCCTGAAATTCCCGTTCCCCAGTGAAAGTAAACTTGCTAAGTAAATTGTGGGTTGGCAACTTGGGCCGAAGTCGTCTATTCAAATTCATGGCCAAAGCTGGATATCACATATTTTTCGCGGTAGTTCTGGGAAACAGCGCGTTATCGTTTCGTCACAATGTCTGTAATTTTTTAATGTTGAGCTGAAATCGGTCTCAAACGACTCTGATGAAGAATCCAGTGTGAAATTTAATTCTGTCCGGTCGGCCGTGTGCGCTCTAACTTTCGAAAGGAAGGACCTAGAGTCTTGAAATTTTCAGGTAAGGTTTTGATCCAGAATATCTCGGTTAAGTTCGTTAATGGGCCAAATCTTGCCGAATGGTTTTTGTGCTACAGCCATTTGAAAGTTTGATTTTTCAATACCTCGAAAAATATTTATCTGATCGAAATGAAATTTGGTTGGAAGATGAACAGTATCGATAGGAAGAATTATTCATGAAAAAAGTTCGAACAAAAGTTATTTTTTGAAAATTTTCATATTTCATTTAAATTTCACTGAAATTTCCAAGTCGCCATTTCGCAATGTTAACAAAAAGCTGCTGACTTCATGTCAGTGCTTTTCTAGGTATTTCCTCAATATTTCCGGGAATAAAAGCTGATTGAGTGGTTCTTGAATACAGACTTCGAGGTATGTGCAGAACCTAATGGAAATCTAATAGGTAGTGTCGAAAAAACTAGAAAACCACCGACAAGAAGTCAGCAGCTTTTGCGCGCAGGTTTACTTTAGGTGGTATCCTTTGAAAATGCGCGCAAAAGCTGCTGACTTGTCGGTGCTTTTCTAGATTTTCTTTCGATGAAGTTCTGGATTTAAATTCGACCTAATCTCTATTTTTGGAATATTGGGAAAATCAAATTTCAAACGAGTATATCTGCGGAATCATCGGACTTATTTTACTCATTCACGAATTCGACCTTCGAACCCCCATTGGGGGTTTTTCCTGAATTTGGGTCATTACTGCAAATGCAAATTTGAACATAATTATTATGGGTTTGATTCATCATTTTCCCAAATTACCTTCGGAAAGTATTCAAAATTGGGGTTTTAAAATGTAAAGGGATTTGCCAGGCATTGCACGAAGTGACAACGGTGTTTAGTAGAATAGCTTTTTCTGCTATAGAATAATATAATATTTATTCCTATTCTGTGGTACACACGTGTTCTTTGTCAACATAACCAAACAATTTCCGTTTGCGATTTGTCAGTAATATGACAGTCTGTGCTCTTCTTTTTCTATACCTGGGTCGTTGTGTTCTACTCTGACCAGATCGAAGTATAGCTATCTCTGTTTTCCTAAGCAAAGTAACACATTTGACGTCCTTTTCTTTCCGAGAAAGCTGAATTCGACGTTGCCATATCGTGCACTCAAGACAAATCCCTTTAAATGTCAAATCCCCATTTTTATTTCTGAGTTTTAGGTGATCAAACATTTTTTTAAAAATATAATATTGAAATTACATGTTTGAAATGTGATGTTCTGAAGGTTTTTCATGAAAATTACTGCATTTTCGTTTAAAGGAAAACTCTCAATTAACCCCCAAACCTACTCTACAAATATCGAGTTTCCGAGTCGTTTCCTAACGGCCGACAGTGATCACAATAATTTCCGAAAGAAACAATTGAGAAACTCGATATTTGTAGAGTAGGTTTGGACCTTGATTACGGAGGTTGAATTCGTGAATGGGTAAAATCCACCCAATGATTCCGCAGATATACTCATTCAAAATGTTATTCTCCTGATATCTCCAAAAATACAGACTGGATCTAATTGAAATCCAGTACTTTAACGAAAAATGATAGTTCGAAGGTTAAAACAGAATTTCATGAAGATAATTTAATCAGAAGATCACAGAATATTGAATGTTCAAAAAAAAATTGGATTTTTTTTCAAATTGTTCTAATGACGCGTTCATCACGAAATTCTGCACAAAGTTGTCCACGAGCATTTTCAAACTAGCTGCCAAGTTTCATCATGATTGAGGCAGTAATTTTCGAGTTGTTCCGACAAAAACAACGATATCGTGAAAAAAACCACGAAATTTTACATATTTTTTCCCAATATCTCCAGAGCTGATCGTCTCGAAATTTGGTACACTGCTGTGAAATATAGAGTTCAAGGTGTGAGCGAATTGTTTTTTGAAAATGGATAGTTCAGAAAAACGAATCCAAAAAAATTTAGAAAAATATTTTTTTAAATAAACTGAGCACGATCACAAGAAAATTTTGCGATAGGTTGCGTGTCGTTATTCTACAACTAACTGCCAAGTTTTAATCCCATCAACAATATCGAGCAAGAAGGCACTTTATATTCTTTTTTGCTCCCTTGTATCTTAGTCTTAGTAGTCTTACGACAAACAAATTTTGTTTCAGATCTTCGTCGTGTTTGCTGCTGTTGCTCTCGTGGCCTGCTATGCCGAAGGTAAGCAATAAATTTATTTCTCCCGGATTCAAAATGAGACTCCCAAGTCAGCTTTCAGCTGAACGCAACTTGTAATTGAAACTTGCCAAATTTAGTAGCTACAGTCTTCATTTCTCATCATATTTCCTTCAAGCTCCTTCTAATCAAACTGCTGCATTAAAGCAAGCTATTTCTGATTTACTGATCCATACCAACTGATTAAGATATTCGACATAAGATATTCTTTAGTATAAGTAGCCAATTTGATACCCGCAACTGCAGATCAGAAAATAATACTTTTCTTCAAGATAAACAGATAAAGTATCATGGTTTTCCAGGTTGTCACCATTTCTGTATTTTCATGATGATTTAATTCTTGGTCATTTTTATTTCCACGGCATCAAATCAAATGAAAGTACATATTTTCTAGGTACACCACAGTTTCGTAGGCAGAACTTTTGCTTCAGACAATCAAACTTTTCGGCAATATAAATCCACGAAATAATCGATATACAGGGTGTTCTACCAGCTCTATGACAAACTTTGACAGATGGTAGCTGTGCTTATTCTGAACCTTTTTTTCCTATGAACATAGGTCTGATTCGTTCTCGTTTCGAAGTTACAAGCATTTGGAAAAATGTATATCCATGTTTTGATCAAGTAGACCGACATAAAATATAAATATAAATGGAAAGGTCAAGGAGGACCAATGCAATGGCCACCTCGTTCACCTGATCTAAATCCCTTAGATTTTAATTAATGGGGACATATGAAGCAGCTTGTTCATCATGTTGAAATCGAATCTCATCAACAATTACTTGATAGAATTCAAGATGCAGCAAACCAAATACGAAACGACCAAAATCTGATCCGCCGAGTAACGACATCTTTGGTTCGTCGATGTGAAGCTTGCATTCAAGCCGAAGGTGGATATTTTGAACAATTTTTATAGTATTAAAATTTCCATTTATAATTATGATTTGAACATGAAAATATAATTTTTCGAAGGCTTGTATCTTCTTAACAAAAACGAATCGGATTTATGTTCATGGAAAAAAAATGTTCAGAATTAGCACAGCTACTATCTGTCAAAGTTTGTCATAGAGCTTGTAGAACACCCTGTATATTATACCAAGACCTTCAGTCCACAGAGAATCTTTTTATTTCTCAACAGACAAAGTAGTCCGCAGGTGCCAATGGGTGTTTGTCTTGAAATTGGGTTATTACTACAAATGCAAATTTGAACATAATTATTATGGGTTTGATTCATCATTTTCCCAAATTACCTTCAGGAAATATTCAAAATCAGATTTCAAAATTGGGGTTTGGGATTTGCCAGGCATGCACGAAGTGACAACGATGTTTAGTAGAATAGCTTCTTCTACTATAGAATAATGAAATATTTATTCCTATTCTGTGGTATACACGTGTTCTTTGTCAATATAACCCAACAATTTCCGTTTGCGATTTGTCAGTAATATGACAGTATGACAGTCTTTGCTCTTCTTTTTCTATTCCTTGGTCGTTGTCTTCTACTGTAACCAGATCGAAGTATAGCTATCTCTGTTTTCCTAAGCAAAGTAACATATTTGACGTACTTTTCTTTCCGAGAAAGCTGAATTCGACGTTGCCATATCGTTCACTCAAGACAAATCCCTTTAAATGCAAATCCCCATTTTTATTTTTCACTTTTAGGTGATCAAACATTTTTTTTAATATAATATGTTTATATGTGATATTCTAAAGGTTTTTCATGAAAATAACTACATTTTCGTTTAAAGGAAAAACCCCCTTTCTGGTTAATATTATGCAAGCTAAGCAATCCAAACAAGATATCACCAATTTTCTCGAAGAAATCGCACCACCTGATTTTCTGTAGCAATAAACTTTCATCTCCCTTTGGGTTCAAGAAGTATTATAGCAATTTTTTTGCATTTTTCAGCTGGCTATATAAGTAGTGGCTGGAACAGTGGTGGAGGTGGCGGAGGATGGAGAAGTGGAGGGGGAGGATGGAGAAGTGGAGGGGGTAGTGGTTGGAGTAGTGGAGGAGGTTATGGAGGGGGCTATGGAGGAGGATCTGGAGGGGGTGTCAAGATCATCAAGATAATCTCATCTGGAGGCGGTGGATATGGAGGTGGCGGATACGGAGGTGGATCTGGATGGAAATCAGGTAAAAATTGAATTCTGGACAACGACTAAAGTGAACTCAGGAATTTCAACCCTAGGTTATAATAGTTCATAGTTTGCGACCTTAAAGTCTATTGTGCCTTCGTTGTAATCGAGTGAATCACTACAAGCTACCATTTTTTTCTACTATTAGTAGATTTCAATTCAATTTTGGAAATATTTTTGATGGTTATAAACAGGGTGAGTCTTTAAGTTGTACATTAATTTCAACCATAGATTCCTCTCATCAAATTAAACATTTTTTTCATTTGCCATTTTTCCAGATTCGGCTGAAGTAAAAAGTTATAAGCATTTAAACATTTCTCAATGTGCTAATACACTCCTGCGCTTTGTTTGCAGATTCACCACATATATCTCTTACGGTGATTTCTTCTGACAAATCCAAGGTTTGAAATTCAAAGAAAAATAATTGATGAACTTATTTGCCCACTTGATTCTTATGATTTGGTGCTTTTTGCGACTTTATCGCAAGGAAAACATTTCACTACACTGGACTTGAAACACCCTTCTTCAACTTGATGTTCATGTAATGTCCAATTTCATTCCACTATATGATTATACAAAACTCAATCCTCGCCCATTCTCATATTGAAAACTCCAAATTTCTACTTTTTTTCACGAAATTTATAAATCAATTATATGAAATCAACCAATTAACCTAAAAATATTCTCTAGACTTATAATAACATATTCGTTATTTTATGTCTACGAATATTATGGTTAGGTCTGTGGCATGATCACGAAATAGCATAAACCTAAATTAGTTCTATGCGAAATAGATAAATATTTAGTTGTATTCTATGGTCCAGATAGACGTGAACCCAGCTTAACTTACTTCCTTTACTAGATCAGGGGCGGATCCATGAATATAAGGTGGTTTTGCGAATATGTATCCGATTTTATAATATTCAACGTGGAATATCTGCAAAACGGTGCGTTTTAGGAGAAATTATAAAGAATAATCAAGTACTTTAAAATGATTTAAGATTCTTATAATGACATAAGATGAACTTTATCTGCACTCTTCAGGCTAATTTCGTATAGTTTTATGAATCGGCGAGTCTATAACTCGGAAACTGTTTGGAGTAGGATGAAAGTAATTACTGAAAAATATGTGTCATAGTTATAGAAAACTTCACACCTAAATTCATCTCATTCGGAGTTACCATATCAAAGCTAAAAAAGAAAAAGTGATTTTTTTTGGAAATTCAAACAGCCTGTATCTTTTTGCTGGAGCCGAATCTTGAAAAATGATAAATGGAAAAAGTGTTTCATTTGATAAGAGGAATCTATGGTTAAAATTAATGTACAACTTGAAGACTCACCCTGTATGTATATTTTAACGGACTCATTGGGCGACTTTCACCCATTCAAGATTGCAGCGTCCGTTATTTATAGGTCCAGAACAATTAAACAAATATTGATTCGAGATGTATCTTCTGGACTTGGCTCCACGTCCGATAGTAAGCACAATAACTCAAAAACTACTTCGTTTTCGATTTTTCAGGAGGTGGATGGAGCTCAGGCGGAGGACGCGGATGGAGCTCAGGAGGAGGACGTGGCTGGAGTTCTGGAGGTTACGGAGGTAGCGGAGGCTACGGTGGAGGTAGTGGATGGAAATCCGGAGGCTCTGGAGGATGGAGCTCCGGCGGAGGCAGCGGTTGGTGGTGAAGCTGATTCAGGAAAAAACGATCAATTGTGGATTATTAGTTTCATTTCGATTGAAGTTGCCGAATAATTTATTTGTCCAAAGTATGTACATTTCGTCTTGTAAATATAGGAAAAATTAATAAAATTTCTTCTCCAAAAATGTTTCTTCTCTTTGCACCTGTGAACAGTCGATTATTTACTCAATTCACTTTCATAGAGTAAGTCGGTTTGCCATGGAAGTTTGACACATTCCACTTTGTATATTCAAAAAACCTAGTGAAGCACTGACGTGAGGTCAAGAGCTTTTACGCGCTTGTTCGCATTCGAAGCCATTTCCTCGAGACATTTTGCATGAACTTTTACACCGTCATTTTTCAACCAAGTGCAGAATTTCGATTCGAACATATCTGCATTATGGCTGATATCAGGAAAATAAAATTTTGAATGGATATATCTACGAAATTATTGAGGGGATTTTAACACGAATTCGCCTTCTAAATTAACCCCCAAAACCTGCTTTGAAAATATGGCGTCTCTTTTAGTCGTTTTTTTCGGATGTTATTCTGGTTAATATGACATATTTTTTCCCTAACAGCTCCGGAAATAAACATCAGATCAAATTGGATTTTGAAAACTATTGCCGAATGGGAATCGCATTTATACTTCTGGAGATATTGAGGAAATAACCTCAAAATTTCAAACAACGATATTTGAAAATAATTTTTTATATATTTCCGAAAGTGAGAATCGTATCGAATAGACGACTTCGGCCCTAGTTGCCAACCCACAATTTACTTAGCAAATTTACTTTCACTTGGGAACGGGAATTTCAGGACAAATTGGACATGATAAGGGTCGCGTTATATCCATAAAAGATGCATCGGCTCCTCAAACATCTTGTTTTCCTATCAAATATATGTTTTTGTTAGGCTGAAATTTAAGTTGGGATTCCTGATTTCATGTTGATAGTGTCAAGTTTATAAATGATATGTTCCGCAAATCAACTTGGTTATTTCGGTTGTCTGTTTTCCATTCCGTAAATATGAAATATTCGGTTGGTTCCTGAAAAAATGGTTAATTGCAGAATTTGATTGACGAATAAACAATCTTTCTGTCGCCAGAACATAGACATATCAAGTCTATGCACCAGAACCTCAATCAATGATTTATGGTAACATATCCATAGAAGAATCTTTATTTATCTTATGATCCATAGACCATACCTAGTAATTTTTCCATTGTTGATTGTTGTCTTTCCTATGTTCTATGGATCATAAAGTAAATAAAGATTGTTCTATGCTGTAGATATGTTACCATAGAACATTGATTGTCGTTCTGGTAACAGAAAGAACGTTTTTTCATCAATCAAATTCCGTAATTACCCAGCAAACACTAAAACGCAGCAAGAGTACAAAAACTGTACAGCGTTGCTGCACTTGAAGTGCAGCGATGGTGGTACAGTAACTGTATCGAAACGGACCGTATATGTCCCGCGGAATTGCATCGAAACTGTACAGCTCAAACTGCGTTCGAAGTACAGCCACTATACAGCAGTTGTGGAGGAGCTATGTTCGTTGTAATGCAGTTCGTACGTAGTAATAATGCACCAACTGTGCTACTTCGATATGAAGTTTCGAAGCAGCAACAATGCAACAGAAGCTCGGCTATATGACGAGACTCAGAGGAATAAGACTCACTGCCGAAAAAATAATTATTTTTCAAGAGATTGAATTGAAACTTTGCACATTGATACTTAATTATTTAACTTCGACAGATGTGAAAAAAAAGTCTACTACCAGTTTATTCGGAAATTGCCGAATAAATTTTGATTTTCTCATATGATGTGATGTATATATTTTTGCATATTCGACTTCTATGCTTTACGATAAAAAAAATTCTGCAATTTTTTCTGTATCTAGATATTGATTAATTCACAAAAAAAATATTAAAATTATTTAATTTTCACGACATTTCACCAAAAATTTAGCATGGAATTCGAATACATAAAAATATACAAAATATTATTTTAAAAAACTGTTCGGTCATTTCCGGTTAGACCAGAAGACACAGAATTTCCTATTTCCCCTCCGTCGATAATAAACAGTCTGTAGTATGCATGTCCAGAATTTCAATGCCAATACTTGAAGAATATAGGTTTTTCGGAGGCGAGCCTGATTCCTGAAACATAGTGGCTGTTTTAGGAATCAGGTTAGCCTACTTTATGTTGAGCATATAACGTTAAGTAATTCATAGCAGATTCATTTAAATAAATAAAAAAATTGCACTAGGAACATGACTTTAATGGAAAAAACTTGAATTTACACAAATACCGGCCATATCAAATATTATATATGATATAATATATTATTTGGTGACTCTCTCTCGTTCCTTTTTAAGTCCTCTTGAATAAGTAGATACATATTTCTCAATCATACCATGATGGTTGTTTCATGGTGGTGAATCATTTTTGCTCTCTTTGTTCTTTCGTACAGCAACTTGAAGTGAAGAAAAATGAGTTAATACACAAAAATGGTTTACCTTGTGTGAATATAATACCTAAAATTCCTTCATTGATGTTTATGTACTTCGAAATTCTGTTTTCTGTTGATCCTGTCCAGTTCAGGTAGAGACTCAGATGTTTTCTTCTATTGTCTATTTATTCCAGTTCCAAAAGAATCGGCAGCATCTAAATATTTATCTTAGCCACTCAGATCAGTCTTATTTGCCTTATTTCGTTTTTTCGGGAATTGATCATGTCGAAACATCAGTTTTCACACTTGCACCCAATCAACTCGAAACAAACAGTCAGTTCAAATAACGCGATTCACTTAGAACAAAAAAGAATTTACTACACAACAACCAAATTTCCGTTACAAAACAGCATGGCCGACGACGACGATCGACAACGTTCTCTAACGTACCGGCTATCGGAACAGACAACGATGGCTGACTATTAGAACGAAATATAGCATCAAACACAGAGACAGCGTTGTCTCATACAGCATTTCGATTTTGTTGCACAAAAGCTGTACAGCAGCTATATTTAAAAGACTGCATTTTTAGGACAGCAGTATCACCAATGCAGAGACTGTGCAGTTTTAATACAACATTTTATGTACTGCATTCCGGTGGCACTTGTGATGCAGAAACTGTACAATTGCTGTATGTTGTGTTTGTTGGGTAAGCTATTTATAAATAACGCGAACCTTATCATGTCGAATTTGTCCTGAAATTCCCGTTCCCCAGTGATAGTAAATTTGCAAGGAAAATTGTGGGTTGGGCAACTTGGGATATTGAAAAAATGTCAAGTTTCATAGATTCTTCCTCTGTATCATTTTATTTTCGGAATAATTCGAAAAATTCTTATACATCATGATAAAGGTTGTTGACTAGTTTGAGAATGATGCTACTCAACTTTGTACTAAATTTCGTGATCATGTCAAAGTTGAATAATTTGAGATAAAAACAAAATTCTTTTTCAAATATTGTATATCCTGCGATTTTGTGATCAAATCTTCCTCACAAAAATATGCATTTACTTTCAGGTTGTCAATCAAGAACTGGGTTTCAATTCAATCTCATCCTTATTTGTGCAATGGGGGTTCCTGAATTTGGGTTATTTTTGCAAATGCAAATTTGAACATAGTTATTATGGGTTTGATTCATCATTTTCCCAAATTACCTTCAGAAAGTATTCAAAATCAGATTTCAAAATTGGGGTTTGGGATTTGTTAGGCATGCACGAAGTGACAACGGTGTTTAGTAGAATAGCTTTTCTGCTATACAATAATGAAATACTTATTACTATATTCTGTGGTACACACGGGTTCTTTGCTCTGAATGAAGATCAATGTTGTTTATTCAAAGGTTCTTTGCTTTAAATAAAGAACAACAGAAAGGAGCATAACGCTTTTCTACTTCGTATAAAAGTGGGACATAGGCGCCCATATGTAACCTCCACGTATGACTCATGTTAGTTAGTTTCTTCAGACAAAGAAGTCTCGGAACAAGTTGTTCTCTCTTCAAAGTGAAAGGAAAGTCGGCCATATGCAACATCCATCCCGGACCCACTTTTTGAGGCAGTATGCTCCTTCCTTATGTTCTTTATTCAGAGATTCTTTTTCAATATAACCAAACAATTTCCGTTTGCGATTTGTCAGTAATATGACAGTATGACAGTCTGTGCTCTTCTTTTTCTATTCCTTGGTCGTTGTCTTCTACTATTACCAGATCGAAGTATAGCTATCTCTGTTTTCCTAAGCAAAGTAACACATTTTACGTCCTTTTCTTTCCGAGAAAGCTGAATTCGACGTTGCCATATCGTGCACTCAAGACGAATCCCTTTAAATGCAAATCCCCATTTTTATTTTGCAGTTTTAGGGGATCAAACATTTTTTTTTAAATATAATATTGGAATTATATGTATGAAATGTGATGTTCTGAAGGTTTTTCATGAAAATTACTGCATTTTCGTTTGAAGGAAAATCAACCAATATTGGGGAAACAAAATTTGAATGGGTAGTTTTGCGGAATCATTGAGTTGATTCATCCCATTCACCAATCCTCCTCACGGAACTCGATACTTGTAGAATAGGTAGGTTTCGACTGTGATTACGGAGGTCGCATTTGTGGATTTTTAAAATCCACCCAATGATTCCGCAGATATCCCCTTTCAAACTTTTATTTTCGCAACATTTCCAAAAATAATTGAAATCCAGTACTCGATTAAAATAGAGTACTTGACGGTTCATGCAGAATTTCTTGAGAACAATATGATTAGAACAAGGCAAAAACTTTTCATCAGGACGTAAAGCTGCTTGGGGCGTGGTCGATAAGTGAAGAGATGACCGCTTTCGACACCGAATTTGGACATGCGAGCAAAAGCTGTTGACTTCACATCCGCGGTTTTTTAGAATTTTTCATTGAATTTCTTATTCGTATAATAAAACTCCTACTATTTCAATAGACGACTTCGGCCCAAGTTGCTAACCCACAATTTTCTTCACCAATTTAATATCACTGGGGAACGGGAATTTCAGGACAAATTCAACATCATAAGGTTCGCGTTATTTATAAATATCCGTAAAAGATAGCTCGGCTCCTCAAACAAGATAATTTCTTCCAAATATACGGTTTTGTTAAGATCATCTCTGATTGGCTGAAATTTAAGTTGGGATTTCTGATTTCATGTTAATAGTGTCGAATTCATATAGGATATGTTCCGCAAATCAACTTGGTTATTTCGGTTGCCGGTTTTCCGTTCCGTAAATATGAAATATTCGGTTGGTTCCTGAAAAATGGTAATTACGGAATTTGATTGATGAAAAACAATCAACAATGGAAAAATTACTAGGTATGGTCTATGGATCATAAGGTAAATAAAGATCGTTCTATGCTATGGATATGTTTACATAAAACATTGATTGTGATTCTGGTGCATAGACTTAATATGTCTATGTTCTGGTGACAGAAAGATTGCTTTTTCATCAATCAAATTCCGTTATTAACCTTTTTTTTCAGGAACCAACCGAATATTTCATATTTACATAACGGAAAACCGGCAACCGAAATAACCGAGTTGATTTGCGGAACATATCCTTTATAAACTTGACACTAATAACATGAAATCAGGAATCTCAACTTAAATTTCAGCCTAACAAACATCTATATTTGGAAGGAATTATCTTGTTTGAGGAGCCGAGGAATCTTTTATGGATATTTATAAATAACGCGAACCTTATCATGTTGAATTTGTCCTGAAATTCCCGTTCCCCAGTGATAGTAACATGGTGAAGAAAATTGTGGGTTGGCAACTTGGGCCGAAG
Organism: Myrrha octodecimguttata; assembly: GCA_958510865.1. Lineage (NCBI taxonomy): Eukaryota > Metazoa > Arthropoda > Insecta > Coleoptera > Coccinellidae > Myrrha > Myrrha octodecimguttata. Next base: position 78,139,934 of record OY294057.1, read on the forward strand.
TTGTCTATTTAGCTAGGAGCATTTCAGAAAAAATTTTTCAAACAACACACCCCTGTAGAATATGACGGAACGACAATGTTGAAAATCCTGAAAGCTAAGAAACATCCTAGACTAACATAGTAATAATAAAATGTCCAATTATTTCTTCATTAACTGATATTGCCAATGACCTTTTCGTCCATCTACTATATGAATGTAAACCAATCAGTGTTTACATTAAATACAACAAATCGTGAATATCCTATTCGGGTATATCCAATTATAATTTCGATCGCCTTTTTGTATATTTCTCAACAAGATTCACGACCGATTCTGATCCTGCAATTTATGAAATTGTGGTTGTTTGAACTGACTGAATCCCATCTGTAATAATTATTATTATCCAGAGCAAGTGAATGGGCTTGGCAAGGTAAATGATTTCGAAATGTGTGATATTTAAATACCAAGAGATGACCAGTAACCTTTTCTGGATTTATACATTATTAACTATGAAAGAATCATCTTACTTGTTTTCACATATATTGAAAGGAGCAATCTGGTAATAAAAGTTTCAATTTAATGCGTATAAATACTAATTTATTCCTAGAGGAAAACATTTCCTCATACTTTTACTACTAGCTAACACTATTGATACTTTATAGATCCTTATTGCGCGCAAGTTCTGGAAAACAGCGTGCTATCGTTTTGTCCAAATGTCTGTTATTTTCGAATTTTGAGCAAAAAATGGTTTCAAACCACTAGGTTGGACACGATGATGACGAATCCGGTGTCAAATTCTGTCCGTCGGCCGTCCGCAGGCACGATTACGATCGAACGGAGAATTCTATCGACCTGAAACTTTCAGGGTAAGTTGCATTTCAAAATGTTCGTCATATTTGGAAAATGAAGCGCAGATATTGAGCATCTCATTTCGCAGCAGTGCACCGAATTCCAAGTCGACGCGGTAATTATTTTCGGAGATATTGGGAAAAATTATATAAAACTTCGTGGTTTTTTATCGTTGTTTTTTCGAAATAACTCAAAAAATAGTTATTCAATCATAATGAAACTCGATATCTAGTTGTCTATTTAGCTAGGAGCATTTCAGAAAAAATTTTTCAAACAACCCAGAATAGACGGAACGACAATGAAAAATTATATAAAATTTCGTGGTTTTTTTCTTGATATCGTTGTTTTTTCGAAATAACTCAAAAAAATACTTATTCAATCATAATGAAACTCGATATCTAGTTCGAAAATGCTGATGGACAACTTTGTGCAAAATTGTCATTATAGAACAATTTGAAGAAAAAAATTCATTGTTTTTCAAATCCTAAATATTCTGTGATCTTCTGATCATATTATCCTCATTGAATTCTGTATGAACCTGTCCGTAACATAATAACTTCCGAGAGAAACGACTAAGAAACTCGATATTTGTAGAGTAGGTTTGAGCCTTAATTACGCGAAGGTCGAATTCATGAATGGGTTAAATCCGCCCAATGATTTGGTAGATATACCCATTCAAAGTTTTATTTTCCTAATATTCCCAAGAAACAGATATGATGGAATTAAAATCCAGTAATTTATCGAAAAAAATTTCAAAAAGCACTGCCGTGAAGACAGCAACTTTTGCGCGCATGTTCAATGTAGATGACCGCTTCAGCAACGAATTTGAACATGCACGCAAAAGCTGCTGCCTTCACGGCAGTGCTTTCTGAAAATTTTCACTGATAAATTACTGGATTTCTATTCGATCAAATCTGTATTTTTGGAAATATTGGAAAAATAAAATTTTGAATGGGTATATCTACGGAATCATTGGGTGGATTTTACCCATTCACGAATTCGGCCTTCGTTATTAAGGTCCAAACATTCTCTACAAATATCGAGTTTCTAAGTTGTTTATTTCGGAAGTTATTGTGTTTAAGAAGTCGACCGTTAGGCTTATATACCCAATCAAAATTTTATTTTTCCAAAACTTCCAAAAATACAGATCAGATTAAATTGAAATCCAGTACTTCATCGAAAAATAACAGTTCGAAGTTTCTTACAGAATTTAATGAGGATGATATGATAAGAAAATCAGAGAAATTTTTTTTTTCAAATTGTTCCAATGACACGATTATCACGAATCAAGGGAAATGAAGAGGCCAACACTCTAGCCAGAAAGGGAGCACAAACGAAACCTACTGGCACAGAACCTTTCTGTGGTATAGGCAAATGTACCTATAAGAAAGAGTTTTTGGAGAAAGAAGAAAATGAAAGAGGGGCACTCTGGAGGAATTCTCCAGGAATGGAACACTCTAAAAAGTTCCTTCGGAACTTTGAAATTGCTAGATCCAAAAATCATCTGGATCTCAGTAAGAATAAGTTACGTCTCCTCACTGGTTTCATCACAGGACACTGTCGCCTAAGGAAGCACATGATGAGAATGGGCTTATCAGAAACTGACGAGTGCAGATTTTGTGGGGAGGAGGAGGAAACCCCTGTTCACCTGATCACAGAATGCCTCGCCATTGAAAGATACCTTGGACAGGAGCATTATAGGAGGAATGAGAACTTAGCCTCCTTGAAGCCCTCACAGATATTAGAATTCATCAGAGCTCTAGAGCTGGAGGGCGAGCTGTAGGTTGCGAAAACAGCTCTGACAAGGGGGTACAATAGACCTTAAGGTCGCAGTGGAACGTAATTTCGCGAAAAGTTGTCTTTCAGCATCTCAAAACTAGCTGTGAAGTTTTATCAGGACTGAATCAGTATTTCTCGAGTTATACCGAAGAAATCAACGATATCGAGAAGAAAACCTCGAAATTTGACATATTTTTTCCCGATATCTCCAAAACTTATGATCGTATCGAACTGAAATTTGGTACACTGCTGTGAATAATAAAGCTCAAAGTGTGAGTGGAATTTTTTTTTGGATATGATGAATGGTTTTCGAAAAAAAAAATTTTCGGAAAAAAATTTCGAAAAACAATTTTTTTTAAATTTACTGACAACATGATCCTGACGAAATTCGGCTTAAAGTTGTGCGTAGTTATACTCCACCTAACTGCCAAGTTTGAATCCAATCGCTCAAGTAGTTTCTGAAATAAAAAATAAATAACTTCAAAACTTCAAGTGCCTATAACCGAAACTATTCGACCGATTTGGCGCATTAACGAACTTAACTGCGGCATTCTGATGCGCAACCTATCCTGAAAGTTTCAAGTTGCTAGCTCGCTTCTGTCGACAGACGGCCGGACGGACGGCCGGACGGACGGCCGGCCGGACAGAATCGATTTTGACAGCGGATTCGTCATCAGTGAGTCCAACCTAGTCGATTGAGGGCCGTATTTATAGTTGTTCCTTGAGTCTTCCTTGAACTGAAGGCCGCCTTGAATTTGCTGTTCTATGTTTCTATACAAACAAACTTGTATTTGTTTCCATAGAAACGCAAATTCAAGGCGGCCTTCAGTTCAAGGAAGACTCAAGGAACAACTATAAATACGGCCCTGAGACCATTTTCGGCTCAATCATCCAAAATTACAGACATTTGGACAAAACGATAGCACGCTGTTCCCCTAGAACATGCGCGCAAAAAGAAAAGCACTGACGTGAAGTCTGTAGCTTTTGCGCGCATATTAAAAGGATATCACCAACAGTGAAAATGCGCGCAATGGCTGCTGACTTCACGTCAGTGCTTTTCTAGGTTTTTTCTCTCATGAATTATCGCAATTACGAAAATTTCACGATTACCCAGGGTTCGTAAATAGAGGGGATGCGCAATGTCATCAATTTTGTCCTCCATGTTGTGCGTCATTGGTGGGTGCGCTATATTTGAATTATGGAAACAACACTATTTTATTTTACAAGCAATTTGTTAAACGATTTGCTTTTGGCTGAATTCAATCGAGAATCAGTCAAAAACAATTTCTTGATGGTATCCACTAAAACATGTTTGGTTCCATTGCATTATTAAAACTGATTTTTTACTGCAGATACACAGAGTATGAGTTATGTTAACATTCTTGCCGCCTGAATATTGTTCGAAAAATTCTTCAGAGTCCGGGATGAAATATTTTATGTTCTTCGAAATTTTCAACAAAACATGAAAGAATATCTTCACAAAATGATCTGTTTGTAAAGTTTTGGCACCTTTCCGCAAATCCCATAGAACTTGTATATAACATTAAACCCCTGAATTTGCTAATAACATTGAGTATTAAACACTCAATGCTAATAATGAAAACAGCTCAAGCGCCTCAAGCACGTAAGGATATTAGTATAATGAAAGGAATCCTAATTATTCCTTTCGTTTATTATTAACTATTGGTGTCTGAATTTAAGATTGCAGCGCCACGGTGGCCAGTTTTAGAACCTTAGATACAGACATAGATTTTGTTTTGATAGTCGATTTTGAACTGTTTGTTAGTGCTTGGTTTGATAATTTTTGATTTCACGATTTATTCAAAGACTTTTTAGACTTTTATAGTTGATGGGAGTGTTACTGGGAGTACATATTCCATTCTTATAAAGTAGGTATGTATCATTCTTCAATCTTATTCAGTGTAGCAACTCTAAAGTTACAGGGATGTCTCCAAGGTTAGACAGTATTTTAATATTATTTATTTTCAGATCCAAATGGCAAGATTGACTTTGGTGGATTTCTTAGGCCGTCTTGAAAGTTAAAAATCAGATAGTATTGTAAAACATACTTTTTGGAATAATAGACAAATCCTCATAACTTTACTATTTTTATAGCAAAGGACTAAATACTCAATATATTGTGAATAAAATGAATACATTTACATAAAACTAATGCTACTTATATCGTAAGTCTAATTCATGATGGATCGACAAATAAATTTTCCAACACTCATATGATTGGTCTTGAAAAAGCTGTAATAAATTAGCCTTGTACAACTTTGCTTTTATCGGCAGAAGCACTTTGAGCGAACAGTATTCATCACCAAATATTTCCTTGTTGGGACTCTTCTTTTTTCAAAGTCAGTTCTATCAATAAAACATTTACGTTGCTCCTTAATGATCAGTTCAACAGGCAGATTTCTGGTAGGCAGAGCATTCCTCTTAAGTAAATTTCTCTGCTTAGATTAGGGGCCTGGAAAAAAATTGTCTTCATGAATGAGATCTATTATTTCATGAGCAATTCGTGCTTACCTTCAAAAAAATGATCATCATCGGTAAACTGCAGGTAACAGACTCTCATAAATCTTGTTTGTTGGTTTTTATCGATTCTTCAACACTTTCAGGCCCGATTTGTTGAAGGAAGTTTCTTTCACCCTAACACGAAATTTTTCACCGAGCTGTGGAAATCTATGGGAAGGGACATTTGGGTTTGCTTTTCCTCAGTAGGAGCACTTGTAAAATCACACAATTGCCAAAAAAAAATGCATAAACTTTCTCATTTTTTTAACATTTCTTTTAACTTGTCAATGATGTCTGTACCTCAGGTTACTCGGATAGCCACCAGAGGGAGTAGCGCTTATCTTCATTCGCCAATTAACAATAAACAAAAGTTTCGACCATAAAATTATATATTCCACACTTATCCTATCGAATATGATAGATTCATCGTACTATTTTAGGGTTATTTTACAGAAAACAATAAGAATAACCTACCTACCTTACCTCAGGCATTGTGTAAAATCTTCATAAAATGCCTCAAGTATAGAGGAAATGATTATATGTCTATGTCCTCAGGTATCACGTACCCCCTTGTTTAAAAACTTAGTTATATCACAGAATAGAAAAGTATTAATACTTCTCAATTCTGTGGTTAATTCACAACCTCTCTATCTATGAATCTATGACGAACCCAAATGGTAGTGGCGACATCTCACTTCTCTACTCAAAAGTTTACTGAAGTTGTATTGTAGGTTGTCTAATTCGTGAGTCCAGCGCAAGGAAGACTTTAAAACCGAAATAAACATTCTTTATGTAAACGGTTTGGCTCATCACAACCTATTTAGGTTTTACAGATTGTCTAACTTTACTGTCCCTCACATTGGTTTTTATTTTATTGTAATTATTAACTTTCAGTAATCAAATCTGGTTGTATATTGTCGATGTGGAAGTATTAAAGAGTATTTATAAACAAGCAGAATTAAGGAAACGGCCAATGCAATATAAGATATAATTGAATACACATACATGTTCATAAAAAGTATTTAGACATACTTCTGAAGCAAAATCTATAATTGTTGAATACAAAAAAAATATATAAGAAAATTAAATCGCATCTGAATTCATAAGTAATTTTTATGAAAATATAACACAACAAAACTAATACACAGAATTCCATTCTTAACTATAATATAATCTTTGATATACTTGATTATACATCTAATTATTTAGGTAAATAAAAATATACTAATGATTATTACTCATTATTCTTCTGGAATTATCTTCTATTATGATAAGTACTCATAAACGTTTCATGGCCTCAGATGCGTCCCAAGCTTTAAATAAAAAGTAAATTAGTATTTCAATGTACGACGATAAATGATGCAAATTCTACACAGGGCGTCATTATTCTGATCAAATAAATTGAATCAATTGATTTCTTTCAAATAAGAGAATCTGGTTCTAAAATCCCAGCTCTCGAAAGTAGAACACCTCTACACAAATCCTATTTTGAATTTTGTCCGACTGATTTCAATAGCCAAATACAAAAATAAAGTCATTAGCGTTTTTGAACCTATCGATCGTAAACAGCATTACTTTCTAAAGAAATAACTTAGCAGCTTTCGTCGTCCTCACGGCCCATTGTTGACACAATAACTTCCGAAACGAAAAACTTAGAAACTAGATATTCTTAGAACAGGTTTGGACTGTAACGTATGTCAGAGTGGACACTGAGGGAACACCACAGGACCTTCAAATACGAAAGTCTTCGTGGATAAAATCCACCAAATGATTCCGCAGATGCTACCCATTCAAATTTTTATTTTTCCAATACTTCCAAAAATATATAGATTAGATCGAATTGAATCCAGTAAGTATACTTGATTGAAAATGACAGTCTGAAGGTTCAAGGTCTAAGTGAAAAAAATTTTTCGAATATGATGAATATTTTCAGGAAAAAAATGTTTTGAACGGAATTTCGAAAAAAGATTTATTTCAATTAACCAACTGTACGATCTCAACGAAATTTGGTAAGCAGTCCCGTATAGTTATGCTCCAAGTACTCGCAAAAGTTCAATTCAAACATTCAGGTAGTTCCTGAAGTAACAAGGGGAATGACCTTAAAATTTTAAATGACACCTCGAAACCGTTCGGCCGATTTTGCCCATTAGTGAAGGTAACCATCGCATTTCAAAGGGCAACTTGACCTAAAAGTTTGGGTTCTCCGTACTGCCTACCGACGGCCAGCCGGATAGAATCGATTTTGACACCGGCTTCGAAACCAGTGAGCTCAACCTTGCCGTTTGAGATCATTTTCAGGAAAATAACAGACATTTGGGCAAAACGATAGCACACTGTTCCCCAGAACATCCGCGCAAAAATACATTTCTTGTTTAGTTATATTCTGTAGGTAATTATCTCAGGTTTCATAGTGTAATAACCTTACCTGGAGTTAGGGTTGTTACGACAAATTCATTGATAAACAAACCTGAATCAAAATCCGAAGCTTTTGAAGAAACGTTTCCATGTTTTATCATTCGGCACAAAAAACTTCCATAAGCTATTCCAACCTCCTTTACGTTTTCCAGGTAAAGCTGTAAAATATCAGACCTTTAAAATTCGAATATTATCATGATCAACATGTTAGTTTATTATTTCTGGAGCTCTTCATTCTCCATTAACCAATTCCTTCTTTTATTATCATTATTATTGAACTACAATAAGTGTGGAGCTATATAAAACCTAGCCACTAACATCAACATGTTAGTTTATTATTTCTGGAGCTCTTCATTCTCCATTAACCAATTCCTTCTTTTATTATCATTATTATTGAACTACAATAAGTGTGGAGCTATATAAAACCTAGCCACTAAATTCAGGAAGAATATTCTGGAAAAGAAATGATAATATAGGATCAAGCTGGAATTCGGGTGTTCAAGATTGTCAGTGCCTTATTTCAGAGAAATCGGATGTACAGGGTGGGCAAAATTCGTTGTCTACTGAAGGGATCTCGAGAACTATAGCAGCTAGAAGAAAACTGATAACACATTCTTTAGCTCTTTTTTCCTGAATAATCCGAATCTGAAAACAGATCCAGCTTATCGTTCATCGAACTTGAGTTATGAACGAAAATTGAGAAATTGTCATTTTCAATAATACTGAATAACTCGCTTGTTTGAACTCGTATTGGAAATCTGTTGATACATTCTACAGGCACTATTTTAGGAGTAATTCAAATATAATATGACTGAATTTTTTTAATCCAGCCATTTTCGAGAAATGAGAAAGATTTTGGATTTTTCAAATGTAAACTACGGTCGTAGTATAGATATCTTATCTTGCTACAAAATTTTTGCTGATTTCAAAAATGTATCATAGTTCACTATTTACATGAATTTTACATGAGAAAATGGTCAATACTTTTTTTCTGCTTTCCTTTTCACTATTGAATTATGAGTAGGCTGACGTTGCCATAACGACGATTCAATATGCATTAACTTTGTGTGAATTTACGCCTCTTTGATTGGAATCAGCGATTGCTGAATGAATATTTCTATGGTTAATTTGTCATAGTTCTTAAGATTAGCAATAGAAAATCTGTTTATTATCCCTAATGACCCGAAATATTGCTGATCTTAAGAACTATGACAAATTAACCGTTGAAATATTTATTCAGCAATCGCTGATTCCAATCATAGAGGCGCAAGTTCACACAAAGTTAATGCATATTGAATCGTCGCTATGGTAACGTCAGCCTACTCATAATTCAATAGTGAAAAGAAAAGCAGGAAAAAAGTATTGACCATTTTCTCATGTAATATTCATGTAAATAGTGACATATGATACATTTTTGAAATCAGCAAAAATTTTGTAGCGAGATAAGAGATCTTTTGACTATATATAGTATATTTGAATTACTCCTAAAAAAGTGCCTGTAGAATGTATCAACAGATTTCGAATACGAGTTCAAACAAGCGAGTTATTCAGCATTAATGAAAATGACAATTTCTCAATTTTCGCTCATAGCTCAAGTTCTATGAACGATAAGCTGGATCTGTTTTCAGATTCGGATTCAGTAGACAACAACTTCTGCCCACCCTGTATAGTTTCGAAACGAAAATTTTTTCAGTAAAATCCTGTTGATTTCCAAGAAAACGATCCTAACAAAATTTTGCACGAAGTTGCGCGTCGGTATTCTACATACACTGCGATCACAAAAGTACTTCTTGAAATATTGAGGAGAAACCAAAATTCAAATGTGTAGGCCTTCACTTAAAGTAAAACACATGATATGAACCAATTAGATCAACCCAAGCTCCTTTCCGCAATTTTCATACGAGAGCCTCATGAATTGAAACAAAAATTCATTCCTGTTGGAGAATAAAACATCCTTGAACCCATATATCTTATTCATTTCTTTTGGAAAATGACTGCATTTTTTTGAAATGATAAGATATGTTGAAACACTCAAACGAAACACGAATAAAGCTACCCTCTGAAATATTTGAAACTGGACTTAGGTTGATTGGTCTCTAGCAAATCATAATAATATATAATCCCACAAAATCCCATATCTCGTCCCATAGATTTCCCGAAACTTTTCAAACGCGCCTTGTACATCATTGCGGCCAATTTATTCAGAACAATTTTAGATACAAACATCAATAAACTTGACACAGTTTCATCTATTCGCCATTCACCCAATCCTATCTACATTCAAGTCAAAAAAAGCGCGAATTATAAACTGACAGATTGCAAACGTGCAATTTGATCCAAATACCACTTAGTTGGATAGAAAAATATTGAGAAGATGCCTGCGAAATTACTTACCTTCAATTGAGACTGCAAACACGAAGAAGATGATCAATAATATCACTGTCACCTGAAACAAATTCTTAGTTCATGTTGCGAAATCTTGTACTGAGATGATGAAATAAAAACAACACCAGAACTTGAACTAATCCTTCTGAGGATCGAACGAAAACATAAAGTTTTCATCGGTATAGCAGCCTGCGTCCTCTCACACACAAGGTTATGATTTCTTTTCGAACAAATTTAATTGAGTTACTGAAAATATGTAGAACATGATGAAATTGGTAGTGCAGAATTCGTAATATCTTTTATTCAGTTTTATTCAGAGAATTTTGATATACCAGGTGTATCTTTGGCGTATTCCAAAAATTAAGTATTGAGGTATTGAATCCTGAAAAATTTTTGACAAGAAATGTTCCTATCAAATTTTGTTAGAATAGAGAGATATTTGTAGCTTGATAACGAAGGTCGAAATCATAAATTGTTGAAATTGACACAATTATTTCGTAGACAAACCTATCGCTGTAAATTCAAGAAGCATCAGACAGGGTGAGTAAAGTATACTCCATTCACTTTTATGAACTATCCCGGTTGGCCATGATTTAGTTCTATCAAGTTTTTTTACTTAAAACTGACGCAGGTTGGCATTCATGTAATATCTGCAATGTCAAATTAATTCTCAGCGACGTTGCCAAATGCCAATGCCAATTTCTACTCTTAATCTCAACATAATCATTACGCTTGGAAACTAAAAATTCCGAAGGTAGTTTTGAATAAGCAGAGACAAAGTATCAGGAGTGCTGTGTAGAATTAAAATCTGGTTTTTCTGATGGTAACCTGATAATTCGGAATTAATATTTCATAACCAGCTATCTAACATTTTCATACTGGAGTATTTCAAGTTGTTCGAAAAGGTATTCAAATGTCTTCTGTATAGGCTTATTTCTTGAGAATTTCGAGAAGTGGGGAATTCCATAGGTCCGTCTGTTCGTTTGGAAGTTTTACTGCAGGGTAGTTCGAGTACTTTGCTTTGTTTTCGAATGAACTATCACAAAGTAACGGACTATACTCTATCCACTATTCTTAACTTAAATTTCAACACTTGATTCTTGATCTCCCCAACAAACACAACATACAGCAATTGTACAGTTTCTGCATCACAAGTGCCACCGGAATGCAGCACATAAAATGTTGTATTAAAACTGCACAGTCTCTGCATTGGTGATACTGCTGTCCTAAAAATGCAGTCTTTTAAATACAGCTGCTGTACAGCTTTTGTATAACAAAATCGAAATGCTGTATGAGACAACGCTGTCTCTGTCTTTAATGCTATATGTTTCGTTCTCGTTGTCCGGTACCACAGACAGTGCCGGTTGTGCCGTTGTCAATCGTCGTCATCGGCCATGCTGTTTTGTAACGGAAATTTGTTCTCTGTGTGGAAAACTCTTTTTTGTTCAATCGCGCTATTTGAATTGACTGTTTGTTTCGAGTTGACTGTGTTGCAAGTGTGAAAAACTATAGTACCGACATATTGAATTCCCGAAAAAACGAAATAAGGCAAATAGACTGAACTGTGTGGCTAAGTTAAATATTTAGATGATGCCGTTTCTTTCGGAACTGGAATAAATAGACAATAGTGGAAAACATCTGGATCTCTACCTGAACTGGACAGGGTCAACAGAAAACAAAATTTCGAAGTACATAAACATCAGTGGAGGAATTTAAGGTATTTTATTCACACAAGCGGTAGAACTTTTTCTGTTTATTAATTCATTTTTCTCCACTTTAAGTCGCTGTACGACAGAACAAATAAGGGAGCAAAAATGATTACGGTATGATTGAGAAATGTGTACTTATTTTAGAGGAATTAGAAACGAGAGAGAATCACCCAATAATATTTTATATTATGTATTTCTGTGAATTCTAGTTTTTTCTATCAAAGTCATGTTCCTAGTGCAATTTTTCTTTATTTAAATGAATTTGCTATGAATTACTTTACGTTATATGCTCAACATAAAGTAGGCTAACCCGATTCCTAAAACAGCCAGTATGTTTCAGGAATCAGGCTCACCTCCGAAAAACCTATATTTTTCAAGTATTCGCATTGAAATTCTGGACATGCATACTACAGACTGTTGTTTATCGACGGAGGGGAAATAGGAAATTCTGTGTCTTCTGGTCTAACCGGAAATGACCGAACAATTTTTTAAAATAATATTGTGTATATTTTTATATATTCGAATTTCATGCTGAATTTTTGGTGAAATGTCGTGAATACTAAATAATTTGAATATTTTTTTTGTAAATTAATCAATATCTAGATACAAAAAAAATTGCAGAATTTTTTTACCGTAAAGCATAGAAGTCGAATATGCAAAAATATATACATCACATCCTATAAGAAAATCAAAATTTATTCGGCAATTTCCGAATAAACTGGAAGTAGTAGACTCTCTTTTTTCACATATGTCGAAGGTAAATAATTTAGTATCAATGTGCAAAGTTACAATTCAATCCCTTAAAAAATAATTATTTTTTCGGGAGTGAGTCTTATTCCTGTGAGTCTCGTTATACAGCCGAGCTTCTGCTGCATTGTTGCTGCTTAGAAACTTCATATCGAAGTAGCACAGTTGGTGCATTATTACTATGTGCAAACTGCATTACAAAGTGGCATAGCGCTGCACAACTGCTGTATAGTGGCTGTACTTCAAACGCAGTTTGAGCTGTACAGTTTCGATGTAATTCCGCGGGACATATACGGTCCGTTTCGATACAGTTACTGCACCACCGTCGCTGCACTTCAAGTGCAGCAACGCTGTACAGTTTTTGTACTTTTGCTGCGTTTTAGTGTTTGCTGTCGATCCGGAGAAGAAATGGGCATAACTGAATCTTCTTACCATATTTATATACGTGAAATATTTCCAGTAACAGAGAAAAAAGTTTCTTCAACATTCGCCAGGTCTTTGGAATTATTGAAACCATATAATATTTTCTCAAATTCATTATTTTCCCAAAGAAAACAAACATTTTGATAAATATGTAATTACTACGACCTCTATGTAGACAGGACAACTTTGCGTAGTTATCTGACAGGAAAATGACTATAACCTAACATTTTCAAAATATACAGGGTGAAATGTGTCAGAATGTCATGGCAAACTCGGATACTTCATGAAAGTGAATAGACTATAAGTGTTCAATTCAAGTAGAAATTTCACATGATGTAACATGTACAGGGTATGTAAAAAATGTTTACCGAGCTTTCTGAGGGTGATAGTACATTGAAAAATAGTTTGATGAATGAACTTATAGCCCATAATGCATATTGAGGGAGATGTATCCTTCCAAAATTGATAAAATTAAAAAAAAAATTATCCGCATAACTTCTGAACGGTGAATGCCACCAGATTTAAATTTCGTGCATAAATGTATGTTGTTAAAATACATTTTTTCATTACACTCATGATTGTTTAGGACAACTTTTTTCGTTGTATTCGTTTTGTTGAAAAATAGAAGCATTCGATGGAGCGAAGGAAATTACATGAAAAAAGTACTCTCATCCAAATACAAAAAATTAAACCGTTTTCGAGGCCGTGAATAATTCTGTTGTTAGTTTTCTCGAGGATATATCCTTCCTCTGCCGTGGATAAACAATAAGTACATAACAATAAGTCTTCTCCAACAATGTTCGGATGAAAATAAAAGTTAGAAATTGTTTTTAAGACTTTTAATTTAATTTTATCAACTTTGGAAAAGTATATCTCCCGCAATATACATTTTGGGTCATAAGTTTATTCATCAAACTGGAGGTACTTATTTTTCAATGTACAATCACCCCCAAAAAGCTCGCTACACAATTTTATTAAGACTTGATGAGTAAGTGATCGAATGTTTTTCTGTATACCATCGCCTTGAATCAAAACACTTCATAAAACATGTGACATGAGCTCTACGACCGTAAAGTCGAAAACACGAAACATACCTTTACGTTCATTTTGCTGATAACTTTCAAAAAGCACACACAATAATCTTCGATTTGCGTCTGTCAAACTGAGCTGTTTACTTCATCTTCTTGCTATAAATATACAAAATAGGGTATTAAATATTTTACGAATAGAAGGAGAAATCAAATCAACTGGCACTCAATACTTCCTTGAAAGTTAGTCAAAATTTATGTAAGAATCTATTCTGCTTGTATGTCAACTAGGATTTATCATATATGCATCCATTGTATGGAGTCATAAATATAATCACAGAAAATCTGAAACAGTTAAAATAGTTGAAAGTGGGTAAAAGCATTGTATAAAGATAAAGATGTATCTTTATACAATGGTAAAAGACATTTGAACTCTGATATGATCACCTGCGACTAAAATCTCTCGGTGAATTATTGAGAATAAAATATAATTTTAATGAATTTAAATTCTAGAAATACAAGAATGGCTCCCTAGAGATTCACAACTTTAGTATTCTTCACTGTTATATGGATTTTGCAGGAAACCTCATATGTATAAATACGTTGAATTCTAGAGATTCAAATCTGTAGTATTCTTTACTGTTATCGATTCTACAAGAAACCTCATACGTATAAATACGTTGAATTTGTTACAAAAAATTTCAAGGATTCCATTGACGTCTAGTCTGGAGTTTTGGAACGCTTGTTCAAATTTATAAACAGAAGGGCTAGCATCCATCATTTCTGAAAAAACCAGGATATACCCCACAAAAATATATTTACCGAATATTTCAGAAATGATAACGCTAGGGTTTAAATGTGTGTATTATAAAATTTGAACGACATCTACAGGATATTTTCTGATATAGAAATTTTGTGAGTTGTTCTAGAGAACGTGTATCGTTCCGGCCAAAGATTAAATTTAAGCGTTTCCAATGTCGTGTCGGTTGTTTGTAAAGCTGCAATATCGCAGTTACAGTGACCTGATGCGACAAAAGGATGAACGTCATACACATCGATCAAAGTATTCTGCACTCGAAGGTGAGTCTCGCAAGATGCTCCTGGCAGATGGCGCGCTGTATATACTCCAGCGGTCCTTCTGAAAGGTAACAAGTATCGAGAGAACTCTCTGCGGTTTATCCAAGTTAAGTTGACCTGACGATCAATAACAATTGTGAAACGGCTGTAGTCATTCTACTTGGATCCGCTTCTTCGGTGTAGGTGTTTTGGTTGATTGGTTGATTGATCAAGGGGGAATATTTGTTGATTTATCGACGGATAGTCGTCCTTGTGATTATGTTTTTTATTAAATTCAATCTTTGGTTCTGGCCACATGTCTGTATTTCGAATTTCTCACAAAATAGTCTTAAACGGCTATAGGTTTGACTCACGGATGGAGAATTCCGATGTCTAAATTGTTTATATCCGGCTGGTCGTGTGTTACCACGATAACTTAATAGAAAGAGCTAGTGAGTCGAAACTTTAGTGATAGATTGAGCCAGTGACGGTCTGAATCAGCCAAATGGTTTAGTCTTACACTTTATTGACTTTACAGGGTTTAACTCAATATCAGCACCTTATGCAATAGGATTGAAACATGAATAAAATGGTAAAATCTCGACCTGCGATAGCAAAACTTTGTTGGTATCGAAAAGATAGTGGTTTTTTCCTCATTTTCTTGAATTTCTTTGAATTGATTTCAGATGTAAAAGGAAATTTTCATTCGGAAACCATTCATCAGATTTCAATAAAGCTTCCTACCTTGAACTCAATATTCTACAACAGAGAGGACCAAATTTCGGTTAGAGCTGATTTAAGTTTTCAAAGATATATCGTTCTTATTTCTGGAAGAACTCAAAATATATCTATCTGATCATAATGAAATTTGGTAACTAGTTTGAAATTGCTGATGCACAACTATCTGCGAAATTTGGCGATGGTCGTGATATTATAAGAATTTAAAAGGAATTCCGTCAGTATATGAGGATCACAAAATCTCTTAGCGCCATCTTCTGGGATTTGTAATAACCAAAGGTTTCGCGCTTCACGCATTGTTGGGATCTCCACGAAACTGCTAGTCTATGTCACAGATAACTGTTATCTGTGATTCTGTGGTCCATTTGTTACCTTCATATACATACATTTATTGCTATATTTCTGATACTCATAGCTATATTATCACCTAAGCGTATAGTTCCTATAAATTCATATTCTAAATCCAAATAAATCTTCAAAGAATATAAAATTTTATTCGTTCTATAACTTCGATATCAATAAATAACAAATGATATTTCATTCACATATTCTTAAAACTAACATCATCACTTTTGAGATTATCAATATTTAACCTAGATAAAATATTCAAAAATGGCTTGAACTGCTTGATCCAGCACTGGAAGAAGCGAAACCTGCAAATGAAAAGAAATATCGTAAATCAAATTAAAACAAATATATTTGATGAGAAATTCTGATCATTAATTTATTTCATAGGAGAGTCATTCTCAATAATATGAGAATTCAAGAGTTTAGTGCTACCAATGCTACCATATGACTAAAGATGTCCCTATTAGAGACTCCCTATAGAAATTTGGTAGTTAATTTCAAGATATCGGACCGTTCTGAAATATTTTACTTTCGGGCGGAATATCACAAAGATTCGACATTTTCAGGGTAGGTGTTGAGTGTTAATTTGCAAATGAATCAGCATTCAAACTTTGCAAATGGATGTTATCTTAAATCCTCACATTACAGACAACTTACTTGAACTACTGGCGTAGGAGCTTGATTTGGCGAAAGAACTAGAAGAAGAGTATCCTCCAGCTTTACTATAAACACCGGAATGGGCTGCAGTTCCATCAATCGGGAAAATTGTTGACAAAAATCCTCCACTGCCATGACCAGAACCTGCTGAAGACGCGCCATATGAACCACCACTAGATCCACCCTTGATTCCACTCACAACTACATGGCTTCCTCCATGACCTATTTTCCCAGACGAAACAGCACCATAAGCATGCGTTCCATGGCTGCCTCCACCATATGATCCACTGGCATATGAACCACCCGAACCACTGGGAACGGAACTTATATGGATAACCACATTGCTATCTGTTGATGGTAATGAATTTGAGTACTGTTTGGAAGATGACCCACACCGATCGTTCGTGCAAGGGATTCCCTTGTGACCAAGAGTACTACCACCATAACTTCCTGAAGAGCCATAACTTCCTGAAAAGCTACCACCATTGCCCTTATTACTTCCACTCGAAGTTCCTATTACCACAACACCTTGACCACTGGTTCCTGATCCCGTGACGAAAGCCCCTTGACTTACACTACCTGGCTTGTAAGAATCCGTGTGAATACTACTTGTGTATGTACCTGTTGGCTTACTTCCGGTCTCTCCAGGTTGTTTGGAGTACGACGAGCCTGTATTTGACGAATATATTGTGTTGGTACCTTTGTTATATCCACCAGAACCTGAATATGCAATACCAGAGGATCCAGAATAGCCCCTCCCTGAAGAGTAGCTACCAGCTGATGAACTTCCTTGGTTATCTACAAAGACTATGGCAGAATCACCTTTTGATTCATCGTAATCAGATTTCTTGGGATAACTTGTGGGAAACAAGGGAGATCCACGAGGTCCTTCGTGCAAACCACTTTCCACTATAGTATTTTCGGTAACTGAAGGTGAATACCCATCTAGTTTTCCTGGACTATAAGCAGTGGTACCAGGGCTACTAACGAATAAAGTGCTTCCTTCATCATGTTTTCCTTTTATGCCATCGTTTTTCTTATGATACCCCACTTCTTCCCCAGGGTATAAGGAACTACTCGAAGCTGCACTACTTGCAGCCGCACTACTTGCCGCAAAGCTGTCTTGATATACTCCTGAACTATCTTGCTTTTGAGGTTGAGGTTTCTCATATCCAGGACTTGCAGGTTTATTATAGCTGGGAGCAGTTGTATCTTGTCCCAATGAGCCATATGACCCAGGTTTTGACACAATACTGCCTGGTGATGGCACTATCTTATCAGTGTTGTAACCAGTACTTGGAAGAGATACTGGAAATACTGGAGTATCAGGTTTACCTGCAGGAATTGTTGAAATTGAATTATAACCTGATCCTTGAGTACCTTGAGGTATAGATTGCTCCTGATCTTCTTCAATCACTGGTTTTTCTTGTGTTTGTGGAGGTTGCAAATATGTTCTTGGTGGTTGTTTAGTGCAAATTCCTTGGGTGCATGGCTTAGCCACTGAAGAACCTTGATATTGTGTTTCATATGAATCAGCATTGGCTGAAGCTGCAGCTTGTGAACTACTATGATATCCGTACTGACCATTCTGGGTTCCAATAGGTTTACTTATAGAACCACCAGAAGCAGATGGTGAACCAATTGATGCAGGACCACTTGATGGGTACTCTTTGATGGGTGTTATTATTGTTTTATCATAGCTGGATGGTGAACTTGGCAGGGATGATCCTGATGAATGATAACCTCCAGAAACAGATGGTACTTTAGCTGGACCTGATGGCTCATAGCCTGTGGTAGGTTTATTCACGTATTCTTGATCTGATGTTCCTGGTAAGTTATGGCTAGGCTGAGCAGCTGGATATGAAGGATTATAGGATCCAGAGTTATTAATAGGTTGCACTGGTTTGCTTGTATAAATACTTCCTGAAGGTCCTGGAAAACTAACAGGTGGTCTGTGAAGAGGAATTGTGGGTTTAGGAGATTCTTGTGAACCGGGAGCTTTTACAAGAGTTCCGACAGCAGATGCTGGTTTGCTATCATAAATGCTACCATTTGGACCTGGAAATGGGCCTTTGCAACAGGGTTTTCTCCCGGCTGTTTCGCTTCCTGTACCCTGACTTGGTTTGTTGGCACCTCCGTAGCTTCCAGTATGAGTTGAAGTTTGTCCATGTCCTTAAATGGTACGAGTTAGGATTTAAATATTGCTCAATGGATTAATTCTGTATGTTACCATAGAAAGTATTTTGGGATCCCGTGTTTGATTGTCCGTAACTACCTGTACCAGTACTGGATTGTCCATAGCCTACAAATTTATATAAAATAATTAATTAGAGTCTGATCATATTTATTTTTATATAGAAACAACAGTAAAGCTCTGTTTTAAGCTTCATCTTATGGTGTAGTATTGAAGATTTTTCATTCACAAAAATATATATTGAGAAATCTCACCTGGAGATATAGGCCTAACATTTCCAATCACTCCTGAATTTCCAGGAGTTTGTCCATCACCAGAAGATGGAAATTGTGAAGATGGTTTGGATCCACCGTAACTCCCTGGTTGGCCATATCCTAAAATACAAAGCTTGAGCTCTTGTGGATCAATTCAACTGTCAACGAATTACCTGATGATGGGATTTGGGAAGATGGTTTATAACCTCCACTTTGACCTTGTCCATAGCCTAAAATAAATTCTTGGATATAGAGTTCTTATTTTTTTTTGAAGTATCAAGTACAAGTAAGGTCGTTTCGGAAAACCTCCATCTCGTGTTATTATCTTTGAAATATTCTCATAATGTCTCACCTGAAGATGTTTGTCCACCAATTATAGTTGCTCCAGAACTTCCAGAAGCAGTACTTCCAGAACCACTATGAGTTGCTCCATATCCTAAAAAACATAACGTGAGTTCTTGTGAATCTATCAAACTGTCAACCGCCTACCTGAAGATGGGATTTGTGTAGATGGCTTAGGTCCTCCATAACTTCCAGTTTGACCATGTCCGTAGCCTAGAATAAACTTTTGTTATAGTGTCCATTGTTTGCTCAAGGTTTTGTGTACATGTAAGGGCATTTTGAAAAAACCTTCATCTCATGTTATTGTCTTTGAAATATTGTCATGATATCTCACCTGTAGATGTTTGTCCACCAATTATAGTTGCTCCAGAAGCAGTATAAGTTGGTCCATATCCTAAAATACATAACGTGAGTTCTTGTGAATCTATCAAACAGTCAACCACTCACCTGATGATTGAATTTGTGGAGATGGCCCAGATCCTCCATAACTTCCACTCTGACCATGTTCGTAGCCTAGAAAAAACTTTCTGTTATAGTATCCATAGTTCGCTCAATGTTTTCGGTACATCTGAGGTCGTTTCAAAAACCTCCATCTCATTTCATTATCTTTGAAATATTCTCATAATATCTCACCTGAAGATGTTTGTCCACCAATTATAGTTGTACCAGAACTTCCAGAAGCAGTACTTCCAGAACCAATATGAGTTTGTCCATACACTGAAAAAGGACTTATCGTGAGTTATGTGAGTCTGTTAAACTGTCAATCACATACCTGAAGATGGGATTAGTGAAGATGGTTTAGATCCTCCATAACTTCCACTTTGACCTTGTCCATAGCCTAGAATAAACTTTAACATATAGTGTCCAAAGTTTGCTCAAATTTACCTATAAGGTCATTTTGAAAAAACCTTCATCTAATGTCATTATCTTCGAAATATTCTCTTGATATCTCACCTGAAGATGTTTGTCCACCAATTATAGTTGTACCAGAACTTCCAGAGCCAGTACTTCCAGAACCAATATGAGTTTGTCCATACACTAAAATAGGACATAACGTGAGGTACGTGAGTCTGTTAAACTGTCAATCGCATACCTGAAGATGGGATTTGTGAAGAAGGTTTAGATCCCCCATAACTTCCACTTTGACCTTGTCCATAGCCTAGAATAAACTTTTACTTATAGTGACCATAGTTTGCTCAACTTTTCAAGTACATATAAGGTCATTTTGAAAAAAACCCCATCTAGGCTTATTGTCTTTGAAATATTCTCCTGATGTCTCACCTGATGAAGATGTGTGTCCACCAATTATAGTTGTACCAGAACTTCCAGAGCCACTACTTCCAGAACCAATATGAGTTTGTCCATATCCTAAAATACATTACGTGAGTTCTTGTGCATCAATTCTAGTTTCAACCACCTACCTGAAGATGGGAATTGTGTTGATGGTTGAGATCCTCCATAAGCTCCAGTTTCGCCTGGTCCATATCCTAAAATTAAACTTTCACACAAAGTGTTCCAAAAGGAAAATTTTTTGAACCGAAGTATTGATCAAAATTAACCATGTCACGCAAAATTATTCACCTAAATTTGGGAAGCTCTAGAATATGGAAGCTCACCTGGAGATGTGTGTGTACCAATAGCAGCTCCTCCATAACTTCCAGAAGAAGAACTTCCAGAACCAA
This sequence comes from Myrrha octodecimguttata, assembly GCA_958510865.1. Classification (NCBI taxonomy): domain Eukaryota; kingdom Metazoa; phylum Arthropoda; class Insecta; order Coleoptera; family Coccinellidae; genus Myrrha; species Myrrha octodecimguttata. Next base: position 78,161,039 of record OY294057.1, read on the forward strand.
TATGAGTTTGTCCATATCCTAGAATATAATTGTAAGTTCTTATGGATTCATTCTAGTTCCAACCACCTACCTGAAGATGGAGATAGTGAAGATGGCTTAGATCCTGCATAACTACCTGTTTGACCTTGACCAAAACCTGCAGAAATATCTAATACAGAAAGCTCTCGAAGCAAACATTTTTTGTGAGAATGAAGAACTCATTAGAGTCAATTTTGAAAATATTTATTTGGAACCATAAACGATGAAATGCTCACCTGAAATTCCTACAGAATTTTCATTGATTGTATTCACGTCAGATGGAACTTTGTAATCATGAATGCTTCCATTTGGTCCGGGAGGAATTTTTTTACAACAAGGTGGTTTTTTCAAAATGGTGATTTCATCAGTTTCTCCTGCTCCTTGAATAATAGCTTTATTTGACGAACCATATGCAGTACCTGTTGGAAACGTTCATTTTTATAGCACTTCTCAGATTCATAATCACCTTCATGGTGTTCAAGAGAGTATTCTGGGTTAAATTCCATTTTTGCGCGCTTGTTTTGGGAAACAGCGCGTTATCATTTCGACACGACGTCTGTAATTTTCGAATTTTGAGCCGAAAATGGTCTTCATCGATTGGGTTGAACTCCCCGAAGAAGAATCAGTGGTCAAAATTCAATCCTATCCGTCCGTCCGGCCGTCTGGCCGACTGTTTGTGCTCAAACTTTCGAAAAGAAGGACCTGGACAGGGCCGGCGTTAGGGGTCAGGCAGCGAGGCAGTCGTTTCAGGCGCCACTCTGCTAGGAGCGGCATTTAAGGCAATATCGGAGGGCCACATTTTCATATTTTATTTAAATCCCAGATTTTTGAACATACAGCCTGTCTCGGGTCTGCTAATGATGCAGTTTGAAAATGTGTAAACATTCACCCTAACCGTAATGAAAGTCTATCGACTTGAAAATTTCAAGAAGGATTGCATTTCAAAAAAGGAAGGTTAAGTTCGTTAATGGGCCAAATTGGCCGAATAGTTTCGGAGTTATAGCAATTTGAAATTTTGAATTTATTTTCCTCATATCTCAGGAACAACTGCAGCGACTGAATTGAAACTTGGCAGTTAGTTGAAGCATATCGACGCGCAATTTTGAGCAGAATTTCTTCGAAACTGAATGGTTACTATATTAAAAAAAAAATTTTTTCAACATTTTTTTCGAAGAAAATCTTTTTTTCTGAAACTATTGTTCATATTCGAGATTAATTTCGGTTATACCTTGAACTCCATATTTCACAGCAGTGCACCAAATTTCAGTTCGATACTGACATTAGTTTTGGAGATATTGGGAAAAATATGTAGCATTTCGTGGTTTTCTTCTCGATGTCATTTGTTTTTTTGGTATAAATCCATTCACGAATTCGGCCTTCGTAATTAAGGTTCAAACCTTCTCTACAAATAGTTTCTTAGTTGTTTCTTTCGGAAGTTATTGTGTTTGCGGTCCGGCAACATAACAATTATGTTATTTTTTCCTTCTATTTCCAATGTGATATTTCAATATATATAATATCTTTTGTTTCATTAAAAAAAAACCTTGGACGCACTTGATATACCTAAGTATATAAGAATATCTAGATAAGCATTATTCATTTACACCCACTCCAATTTTTCCGATTAACTTAACTTCTGGTATTTTTCATGCTTTTATACGATGGGGCGCAAAAAAATTTTTTGCCTCAGGCGCCAGAATTGCTCGCGCCGGCCCTTGACCTAGAGTCTTGATCACAGGTTAGGTTTTAATCCTAAATATCTCGATTAAGTTCGTTAATGGGCCAAAACTGCCTAATATTAATCTGATCGAAATGAAAGTTGGTTGGAAGATGAACAGTATCAATAAGAAGAATTATTCATGGAAAATTTCAAAAAACAAAAAAATTTCCAAGTCGCCATTTCACAATATGAACAAGCGCGTAAAACCTGCTGACTTAAAGTCAGTGCTTTTCTAGGTTTTTTTTTTTTTTTATTTGAGGGTGTTTGATTATGATCACGTATATATTTTTCTTACAGAACCTTCACTGAGCAATATATAATGAATAAACCATGTATTTTATGTTTATGTGTATTTATCATGTCACGTTCGACCGAGAAGGTTGTATTTCGTTAACTTCTTAAAACTATGTTTAATTCATCACAATTACTTCACGACATAACAGAAAAAATTTATGGTTTGTCGTAAAATCGTAAAATAAATTCAAATTTTTTATGAATTGAGTACTGGTATTACAATGTACTTAGCATTTCTTTAATGTTGGTGAGAAACAGTATAATTTCAAGACACGGAATTTGTTATTGACTCATCAACAGTCATTTATAAAGAATATTCTCACAAGTTGGTTGTGTAATCGAACCCTTAATTAAAGCCTGATGATTCTAGGTAATTCCCCCGTTAGGATATAAAATTCTGGAGGATTATTTCACTTATATGACCAAAATTTCATATCCCATTCACTTCAGATCAAATTGATAGTTAGCACTCGAATGTTCATATGCATAATTTCGTGGGAATCGGCTGATGGAAAGCGAAGAAAATTCCGACATCTCGAGAATACCCAGAGGACGGATCCTTATTTCTAGAACATTTCATCTATGCTAGAACTTCTTCTACTAAATATTTATCGACGAATATAATTGAATAATTCATCTCTTACATATTTAAAATGACATGTTTATTGTCCCATATTGTTCATATTGGCGATGTAATGTGAAGTCGTGATCAGGTAAAGGGTAATCAATTCTAATCAAAATGAAGATTCTTCTAGGATTTAACATGAATTAAGTATACTCCATTCACTTTTATAAACTATCGCGGTTGGCCATGATGGTTAAGGTCTATCAAGTTTTTTTACTTAAAACTGACGTAGGTTGGCACTCGTGAAATATCGGCAATGTCAAAATAATTCTCAGCGACGTTGCCAAATGCCAATTTCTACTCTCAATCTCAACGTAATCATCACGCTTGGAAACTTAAAATGCCGAAGGTAGTTTTGAAGAAGCAGAGACAAAGTATCAAGAAGTGCTATGTGAAAATGAAATCTTCTTTTTCTGATAGTAACCCTGATAATTTGGAATCAATAATTTATAAGAAGCTATACAACACCCAAAGATAAGAGACTGAAGCTTAGCTGCTTCCCAGTTTAGAAAAACTTTCATCCTAATACGGTATATCGTTCACATAGATTCCCAAGAACTTTGTAAATTGAATTGGTTCTTTTAAGGTGACACAGGTTTTGTAGTACTACTACATTTTCATACTGGAGTATCTCAACTTGTACAACAAGGTATTTGAATGTCTTCTGTAGGCTTATTTCTTGAGAATTTCAAAAAGTAGGGAATTCCATAGGTTCGTCTGTTCGTTTAGAAGTTTTACTGCAGAGTTATTCGAGTACTTTTATTTTTTTTTTTGAATGAACTATCACAAAGTAATTGCCTACTCTATTCATTATTTTTCAGTAAAATTTCAACACTCGATTCTTGATTTCCGTTCAAGAAAATACCATAACTGAATCTTCACGTATATGAATACGTAAAATATTTCCAGTATTAACAGAGAAAAATGTTTCTTCAACATTCGCCAGTTCTTTGGAATTATTGAATTCAAATAAAATTTTCACAATTTCATTATATTTCCCCAAAGTAAATTCACATTTTCACGTCTATGTATACTCCATTCACTTTTATAATGTAGCCCGGTTGGCCATGATTTAGGTTTATCAAGTTTTTTCCCTTAAAACTGACGCAGGTTGGCACTCATGAAATATCGGCAATGTCAAAAGACGTTGCCAAATTGCCCAAATTTCAATTTCTACTATTATCAATATCAATCGATTCTAGATTTCTAAATCTCAGCATAATAACGCTTGCAAACTAATAAAAATGCCAAAGGTAGTTTTGAAGAAGCAGAGGCAAAGTATCAGGAAGTGCTATGTAGAATTGAAATCGGCTTTTTCTGATAGTAACCCTGATAATTCGGAATCAATAATTCAACACAAGCTATCCAACATTTTCGACGTATGTGAGTGAAAACCAAGGAATTATATTTTTTATGAATAGATATTTATTTTTTAGCTGCACATCAACACAATAAGGAAGATTTTAAGTAAAGAGACGACAAAGAATATCCTTCTATTGGAGCACCCAAAATGACACTGATTACAGACTTTATTTTGAAAAACTCGATTCTTGATTTCCGTACGAGAAAAAAGCATAACTGAATCTTCCAACCATGTTTATATACGTAAAATATTTCCAGTATTAACAGAGATAAAAGTTTTTCAACATTCGCCAGGTCTTTGGAATTATCGAATTCAAATAAAATTTTCTCAAATTCATTACTTTATCAATGTAGATTGACATTTGAAAAATAAGTAATTACTACGACCTCTATGTAGAGAGGACAACGTTGCATAGTTATCTGACAGGAAAATGACTATAACCTAACATTTTCAAAATATACACGGTGAAATCTGTCACGATGTCATGGCCAACCGGGCTACATTATAAAAGTGAATGGAGTATAGAGAGGACAACGTTGTGTAGTTATCTGACAGGAAAATGACTATAACCTAACATTTTCAAAATATACACAGTGAAATTTGTCAGAAAGTCCCTACTTTTCTAAATTCTCAAGAAATAAGCCTACAGAAGTCATTTAAATACTTTGTTGCACAACTTGAAATATTCCAGTATGAAAATGTAGTAGTAATTCGAAACCTGTGTCACAGTTAACCCCAAAAGAACTAACTCTATTTACAAAGGTCTTGGGAATCTACGTGAATGATACATACACTGGATTGGGATCAACATATTTATAAACTGGGATGCAGCTTAGCTTCAGTCTGTTATCTTTGGGTGTAATGACAAGATATCTGGATAAATTCTCCATGAAAACTACCTTTCATGCAGTACTCCAGACAAAAGCAAGATATGGAATTATGTTTTATGGACATACTTTGAAGTCAACTCAAATATTCAATTCCCAGAAAAAAGCAATTCCTAAAATATTAAGAAAAATAGCATTGAATGAGATATTGTATAATTCGTGCATAAAAATTCAATGTTCTGCCAACATAGAATATACCAAGTTCATTTTCAATGTACTACTTCCTATCGAAACAAGTCCACGAAATATATAACTTTTGAAATTATTCGTTAAGGAATTTGTTCAATTCAAACATGACCTACTTAAGGCTCAATTCAATACAATCAAAGCGAAATGTAAATTTATTAGTTTATTATGGCTGAAGCTGAATTGATATTTGTTATTGAAAGAGAATAGAAATTGGCAACCTCGCGTCGAATTATTTTGACATTGTCGATATTTCAGGAGCGCCAACCTGCCTTGGTTTTAGTTACAAAAACATGATAGACCTAAATCATGGCCAACAGGGATACATTATAAAAGTGAATGGAGTATACGTGAGATCAGATGATTCGAAATACTCACTTGTAGATCCAGCATAACTACTACCACCTATATTCTTGTCCTGGCTTGCTGAAGCTCCTGCTATAGCTGCAGAATTTGCTACAGCTGAAGCCGATTCAGCCGATGCTGAGGCTGTAGCTGTTGCTGTTGCTTTAGCTATTGGTATCGGTCCGATTATTGGAAGGATTGTCTTATCGCCGAAAGAATAGGAACCGCTACTACTGAAAGCTACAAAAAATATAGGTCTATAAGTAATAGTAAGAAATCAATGGAAAGGAAATACTCACAGGACGCATGTGATGAGGCTGAGGAACTACCTGTAAAATAAATTCTATGAGGTTGTGGTTAAATAACGATATTAATAGTTGCAGTAAAACATCTCTTGGGGTAAGATTATTCTATGGAAATTGATTTTGCTGTATAATCACAGATAAATCACGTTGTCAAAGAAAGCGTACCTCTGAATTTGGTTTGATTGAAAAGTAAACAAACCAAGGTTTCGTGGACTATCTTTGCTTCAAAACATTGCTTGTTCTTTTCGTTTATCTATGGTTTTTTATTTATTTCAGTGTCTAATATTCTGGTTCTGTTCTATATTTTTGGAAAATCAATCAAACTGTCAACATTAATTGCTACTAATATTGCCATGAGTATAAAGTCGTTTTTTCAGAGAAAGAAGGTCTGGGCTTCAAACAGAACCACTCTTTCAAAAACAACGCCAACCAGTTTCGACTTCATTCCAAAGTATTCTTCAGGGCTCTGAAATGGGCCCAGACCTTCTTTCTCTGAAAAAATTACTTTATATTTTGAAAGGTCTCAAAGTGTTCAGTTCTATTACTATGAATGTTTGAACTTTTTATTATTGCGCGCATGTTCTGGGGAACGGCGTGCTATCGTTTTGTCCAAGTGTCTGTAATTTTGAGTCGAAAATGTTCTCGGACGACTAGGTTGGACTCACTGATGCCGAATCCGGTGTCAAAATCGATTCTGTCCGGCTGGCCGACGACACGATAACTGTCGAACGAAGCAAGCTAGCGACTGGAAACTTACATATTTGGTCGCACATTAGCATGCGGAGGTTGAGTTCGTCAATGGGACAAATCGGTCAAATTGTTTCGGAGTTATAGTCATATGAAATTTTGAGATTAATTCCCTGATATTTTAACTACTTAAGCGACTGAATAGAAACTTGACAGTTAGTTGAGGCATAATAACGCACAACTTTCCACAAAAATTCCGTTGGGATCGAACCGTCAGTAAATTTTGAAACAAAAATTTTTTTAAATTTTTTTTCTAAGAATTTTTTTTCGACAATTGTTCTTCGAAACCGAAAAAAACTTCCGCTCATACCTTTACAGCAGTGTACCAACATTTTGAATTTTGAAACGAGCATAATTTCTCGAGATATTGGGGAAAAATGCGTAAAAGTTTGTGATTTTTTCTCGATATCGTTGTTTATCTGGAATAACACAAAAATACTAATTCAATCATAATGAAAGTTGGCAGCTAGTTTGAAAATGCTGATGGGCAAGTTTGTGTGAAATTTCATGGTGATAGTGTCATTTAAACAATTTGAAGAAAAAAATTCAAATTTTTTTTTTCGAATATTCCATATTCTGTGATATTCTGATAATATTATCCCCATGAAACTCTGTATGAACCTTCAAACTATCATTTTTCGTTAGCGTACTGGAGTTCCATTCGATCTCATATGTATTTTTGGAAATATTGGAAAAATAAATATTTTAATGGGTATATCTACGGAATCATTGAGTGGATTTTACCCTTTCACGAATTCGACCTTCGTGATTAAACCTCAAACCTACTCTACAAGAATCGAGTTTCTAAGTCGTTTATTCCGGAACTTATTGTGTTTACGGTTGGCCTAACGGACGATCGTACATGGATAAAATACTCCCAATGATTCCGTAAATATTATACCCATTCAAAATTTTATTCTCCCAATATTTCCAAATTTACAGATTAGATCGAATTGAAAGCCAGTACTTCATCGAAAAAAACTAGAAAAGCACTAACGGAAGGCGCATGTTTAAAGGATATTACCAAAAGTGACCATGCGCGCCAAAGCTGCTGACTACACGTCAGTGCTTTTCTAGGTTTTTGAATTTGAGGGTTATAAATTTATTTGTTGAAAATGTTATCCTTACGTTAAATTCAAACCAAATAATAAAAATTCTCGATTACTCACTATAACTATGTGCAAAACTTTGGTGTCCTTTCGTTCCGTATGCATCAGCTGTGAAAAACATCAACGAATTAATATAATTGGTTTATGATAATGAAATATTTCAGGGTTGATAACCCTGATACGACAAAAGGATGAACGTCATACACATCGATCAAAGAATTCTACACTCGAAGGTTGGATTTGCAACCTGCTCCTGGGAGATGGCGCGCTGTACGTTGTTATACTGCAGTATTCCATCTGACAGGTTATAAGTATCTAGCTTCCTATTCTGCGGTTGATTCAAGATAAGATGGTCTGACGATTAGTAAAAACTGTGAAATAGCTGTAACAATTCTCCTTGAACGCCGCTTCTCCGGTGTATATGTTTTGGTTAATCCAGGTGGACTGATTGTTGATAATATTACTTATTATCATCATTTATACCATCTCATATAGAAATCTATAGTTAATGCATTTTGAGTTAAAAATACTAGTTTCTAGGGAACAGCGTGCTATCATGTTCCCCAAGTGTCTAATTTTTATTTCATCTCACTTATGAAGAATCCGATATTGAAATCGATTCTATCCAGCCGAAAGAGCTAACAATGTCAAATTTGATTATACCAGCATGATAAGATGAGGACAGAAAGAGCTTGCGACTCGAAACTCTCAGGGTAGATTTCGCATTACAATTTGACGGTTACTTTCGCAAAAGGGCGAAATCTGCTTAACGGTTTCTCATTTGAATTTTCAGGGGTATTCATTCAATATCTCAGAAACTACTGATGGGGCCGGATTGAAAACTGTTGGTTAGTTGAAGGGAACTTAACGCAAATTTTGTCAAGATCGTAGGTAGGTACTGTTAAAAATTCTTGGAAAAAAAGATCATGAAAATTTGTTTGATTTTTTCCTGGAACAATTCGTCAGATTTCAAAGAATAGCTAGATCCGATATGTATTTTCGAAAACATTGTCGTTATTCCCACACTACCGTTATTATTTCCTATTATTCAAACATACACCCGAAACCTCGATTCTAAGTGAAATTTCCTTTTCTTAAAAGAAAAACCAAGTACGACACCCTCTCTATGTAAAAATGATCCGGAAAAGTGCAACAAAGTGTTTTATAACTAAATTCGTAAGAAAAGAAGTTGTACATTAATTTCAACCATAGATTCCTCTGATCAAATAAAACACTTTTTTGTTTATAATTTTTCCAGATTCGGTTCAGGTAAAAAGATTCATGTTATTGAAAGTTTCAAAAAAAAATCAGTTTTTCTCTATTAGCTTTGACATGGATATTTTGAATGAGATGAATTTTGGTGAAGTTTTCTCCGTCCATGGCACATATTCTACAATCAGAACTATTTCCCAATTTCTACTGATTTCCTAGTTACAGTCTTGCAGAATCAGAAAAGTATAAGAAATTAGCATTAAGGAAAGAGCTTGAGTTCATCCTCCGACATCTCCAATCATTTTAAAAAATTAAAGTATTCTTCATCAGTTGTCCTAAACCACACCGTTCTTGAAATATTCAACTTAGAATGTTATGAAATCTGCTAAAAATTCGAGAAATTTCTCTGATTTAGTGAATCCGCCCCTGAGCTAGTGAAGGCTTGCTTCAATCTCGAACTACGTTGCCACATCTCCTCCAGCCTCAAAGTCATAGATAATTTATTCTCGTCGGGAAAACAAGCAAAATATCATTTTGTTCGAATTTATGTGATTGCCGAATTTTGAGCCGAGAATGGTGTCAAAAAGTTAGGGTCATTCAGAAAAGGATGATTCAAGGATAAATTAAATTCTGTCCTACCACCCGAGCGGCATTTCGTTCGATGCTGCAATAGCTTGGAATGAGCTAGCTGATTGAAATTTTCAGGGTGGTTGCTCATGCGACTAGGCTAATCTAGTTCGTCAATGAGCAAAATTCTAACGTTTTCAGAGTTACACTCATCTGAAATTTCGTTTTTGTATCTATAACAACACAAATAATAATACTGTACTGATCCGATCGAATTGAGAGTTAGATTTCCGTCATGAAATGGCGCAGGGGTGCATCAAGCACATTCTGAAATCTTTAAATGCTTATAACTTTTTACCTGACCTGAATCTTGAAAAATGGCAAATGAAAAAAATGTTTTATTCGATGGGAGGAATCTATGGTTAAAATTAGTCTACAACTTAAAGACTCACCCTGTATATGTATTTACAATTTCAGCTAGAAAAACCATGTTTGTGAAATTTCACGCTCTTGTCATCATTATAGAAGATATAATCGTAGTTACCAATTAGTCATCGAAGTAATCATACAGGCGGTTAATTATTAAAATTCGATTTCTGTTTATTACAATTGCTAAGGTATAATTACGCTAGTATGGATAAGTAATAATTGATGGATTGACGGTGTGAAAACGATATATTGCGTAATTTTAGGATTGTATCAAATGAATCCACGACTGCAAAATCGATCGTTGGCGTGGAAAAACGATACCTAGGTCAGATATGTCCTTCTGAACACCCGGATACGTTTTCATTTGAATTCACACCTGAATATTAAAGCAAGTATTTCAATGAGTATTTGGCCATAAAATTTTGATTGATCAAAAATGAGCATCATACTCCAATTCATTGCTTTTCTTGGAAATGTCATCGTTACATTCAAATTTCAGCGCTCTTGTTCAGAGGAACAGCTTGTTATCAATTTGCCCAAATATCTGTATATTCGTTTTTTGCGCGCATATTCTAAGGAACAGCGTACTATCATTTTGTGCAGATGTCTGTAATTTTCGAATTTTTTCCCTAAAATGGTTTCAAACGAGTAGGTTGGACTAATCAAAATCGATTCTGTCCAACCGGCCGACGACACGATATCTGTCGAACGAAGCAAGCTAGCGGCTTGAAACTTTCAGATTAGGTCGCACCTTGGGAAAGTGATGGTTAGGTCCGTTAATGGGAGAAATCGTTCAAATGGTTCCGGAGTTATAGTCATTTGAAATTTTGAGAATAATTCCCTGATATTCCAGGAACTAATCAAGCGATTGAATTAAAACTTGACGATTAGTTGAATCATAACAACTCGCAACTTCTCACGTTTCGTTGAGAGCAAACTGGCAGTATGTTTATTTTGAAATAATTTTTTTTCAAAAAAAATTTTTTTTTCGGAAATGTTCATTAAATGCTCATACCTTGCACATCATATTTTACGGCAGTGTACCTAATTTTATTTTGATACGACCATAATTTCTGGAGATATTGGAAAAAATATGTATAATTTCGAGGTTTTCTTCTCGATATCGTTGATTTTTTCGGTATACCTCGAGAAATACTGATTCAGTCCTGATAAAACTTCACAGCTAGTTTTGAGATGCTGAAAGACAACTTTTTGTTTTTCCGGAATAACTCGAAAAAATACTAATTCAGTCATGATTAAATCTGACAGCTAGTTTGACTATGCTGATGGGCAACTTTGTGCAAAATTTCGTGATGATCGTGTCATTAGAACAATTTGGAAAAAAAATTCAAATTTTATTTTTCAAATCTTCAATATTCTGTTATCTTATAATCATATTTTCCTCATGAAAATCTGTATGAACCTTCGAAGTGTCATTTTCCGATAAACTACTGGATTTCAATTCGATCTAATTTGTACCTTTGGGAATATTGAAAAATAAAATTTTGAATAGGTATATCGGTCGAATCATTGGGTGGATTTTACCCATTCACGAATTCGTCCTTCATAATCAAGGTCCGAACCTATTCTACAAATATCGAGTTTTTGAGTTGTTTTTTTCAAAAGTTATTGGGTTTACGGTCGGTGGTTAAGTTTGGGGCTTAGTTACGAAGGTAGAATTCGTGAATGGGTGAAATCCGCCCAATGATTCCGTGGATATACACATTCAAAATTTTATTTTTTCAAAATTTCCAAATATACAAATTAGATTGAAGTGAAATCCAGTACTTTATAGAGAAAAACTCAAAAAAGCACTGACCTGAAGTCAGCAGCTTTTGCGCGCATGGGATGACTGCTTTGGCAATGAATTTGAACATGCGCGCAAAAGCGACTGACTTCACGTCAGTGATTTCCATTATAATGTTGCCCAATAGTCTGTAATTTTTCAATTTTGAATCGAAAATGTCCCAGAAATATCGGATCTAGAACTTCACATATTCAGGTCCAAGCGCACCAATTGCATAATAAAGCGAAATCGATGTAATGATTTCGTAGTTTTGGCTAGTAACCATATGAAATTCTGTTTTCTTGATAACTCCAAATCAAAATATCCAATAGACGACTTCGGCCCAAGTTGCCAACCCACAATTTTCTTCACAAATTTACTATCACTGGGAAACGAGAATTTCAGGACAAATTCGACATAATAAGGTTCGCGTTATTTATAAATATCCGTAAAAGATGCCTCGGCTCCTCAAACAAGAAAATTCCTTCCAAATTTAGGTCTTTGTTAAGATCATCTCTGATTGGCTGAAATTTGGGTTGGGATTCCTGATTTCATGTTAATAGTGTCAAATTTACATAGGATATGTTCCGCAAATCAACTTGGTTATTTCGGTTGCCGGTTTTCCATCCCGTAAATATGAAATATTTGGTTGGTTCCTAGAAAAAAAATTTATTACGGAATTTGATTGTTGAAAAAACGTTCTTTCTGTCACCAGCGAACGATAGTCAATGTTCTATGGTACTATATCCATAGCATAGAACAATTTTTATTTACTTTATGATCCATAGAACATAGAAGAGACAACAATGGAAAAATTACTAGGTATGGTCTATGGATCATAAGGTTAATAAAGATTGTTCTATGCTATGGATATGTTACCATAAAATATTGATTGTCGTTCTGGTGCATAGACTTAATATGTCTATGTTCTGGTGACAGAAAGATTTTTTCATCAATCGAATTCCGTAATGAACTTTTTTTTCAGGAACCAACCGAATATTTCATATTTACAGAACGGAAAACCGACAACCGAAGTAACCAAGTTGATTTGCGGAACATATCCTTTATAAACTCGACACTATTAACAAGAAATCAGGAATCCCAACTCAAATTTCAGCCTAACAAAAACCTATATTTGGAAGGATTTATCTTGTTTGAAGAGCCGAGGCATCCTTTACGGATATTCATAAATAACGAGAACCTTATCATGGCGAATTTGTCCTGAAATTCCCGTTCCCCAATAATAGTAAATTTGTGAAGAAAATTGTGGGTTAATTGGCAACTTTAGCCGAAGTCGTCTATTGAATTGAAACTTAGTTTAGATTTTTAGTACATAAAAGAATGCTTCGAGTAGGTTTATCGTAAAATATAAATATCCCATAAATAATCAGGCAGAAAATTACTGAAATTTTGCATGAACCATCGAATAATTACTTCACAATGGAGCACGAGATTTCAGTTGGATCCGATCTGTATTTTTGGAAATATGGGGAAATAAAATTCCGAGTTGGTATTAAATAATTACCAAACAATTAATTAGTTATTGATATACACTCTGAATAATTTGGGAACAATAATCATTCTGCAGATTCTTGAACAATAATTTTTACAGGTCACCGTAAAAAACAATCCACAGATCTAGATATAGATAGAATATCTTGTCTATAAACTAGATTCGTAATTTTCAGGATTTTCTATGTTCACCCACAGAAAACAAAAACATTTTTACCTCATAACTCCGAAATCAAAACATAAACCTTCACATCCAAGAAAATAATCACCCACTTCGTGAACCACCAAAAAATCTTCACTTACACAAATCTGCGAGTCCCGCAAAAAGAATACATGCGGGCAATAAAATCCACATAGGTTTTGTCATGTTTATGGCGAATCAACAGACCGGCACCAGGTCTGAACAACTGGTTATGGGGACACCCAACGATCTATTTATACATCTAATGAGATGACAAGATAGGTAGGTAAAACCTCAAGGAGTCTACACTGCGATGTTGGTCTAAGAGATCCTGTTTCCTTCCGCTGGTATTTTCCAATTTCTCGGTAAATAGACGATAAAGTATGACCACTGACCTTTTGGTGATAGTTGGTGGAGTTCAAAGATGAGTTCGTGTGGTTTTGATCAGGTGACCGGTTTTGGTTTTCTAGGAAAAGTTTGGCATGAAGAACGTTTGATACAGGGTGTTTCAGAATGAGATATTAACCCTTAATTGTGGGAATCTGTTGGCGATTTCAAGAAGAAATCTTCAAATGAACCTACGTCATAAAACTTTGTGCTTTTGAGATGGAGTCATTTTTGGGCGCATGTACTAGCGGAACAGCGTGCTATCGGTTTGTCCAAATGTCTGTAATTTTGGATGATTGAGCCAAAAATGGTCTCAATCGACTAGGTTGGACTCACTGATGACGAATCCGGTGTCAAAATCGATTCTGTCCGGCCGGCCGGCGGTAAACACGCTAACTGTCGACAGAAGCGAGCTAGCAACTTGAAACTTTCAGGATATGTTGCGCATGCCGCGGTTAGGTTCGTCAATGGGCCAAATCGGTCGAGTAGTTTCGGAGTTATAGGCACTTGAAGTTTTGAAGTTATTTATTTTTTATTTCAGAAACTACTTGGGCGATTGGATTCAAACTTGACAGTTTGGTGGAGTATAACGACGCGCAACTTTGAGCTAAATTTCGTCAGGATCATATAATCAGTAAATTAAAAAAAAAAAATTTTTCGAAATTTTTTTCAAAAAAATTTTTTTTTTGGAAACCATTCATCATATCCAAAAAAAAATTTACTCGCACTTTGAGCCTTATATTTCACAGCAGTGTACCAAATTTCAGTTCGATACGATCATAAGTTTTGGAGATATCGGGAAAAAATATGTCAAATTTCGAGGTTTTCTTCTCGATATCGTTGATTTTTTCGGTATAACTCGAGAAATACTGACTCAGTCCTTATAAAACTTCACAGCTGGTTTGAAGATGCTGAAGTACTGGATTTCAATTCGATCTGATTTGTATTTTTGGAAATATTGGAAAAATAATATTTTGAATGGGTATATCTGCGGAATCATTGGGTGGATTTTACCCATTCACAAATTCGGCCTTCGTAATTAAGCCCCAAACCTTCTCTACAAATATCGAGTTTCTGAGTTGTTTCTTTCGGAAGTTATTGTGTTTACGCAGTTGGCCGTTAGGCTGACCGTAAACACATTAACTTCCGGAAGAAACGACTTAGAAACTCGATATTTCATAATGATATACCCATTCAGAATTTTATTTTTCCAATATTCCCAAAATTACAGATTAGATCGAATTGAAATCCAGTAATTTATCAAAAAAAAATTTCAAAAAGCACTACCGGGAAGGCAGCAGCTTTTGCGTGCATGTTCAAATTCGTTGCTGAAGCGGTCATTTACATTGAACATGCGCGCAAAAGCTGCTGCCTTCACGGCAGTACTTTTTGAAATTTTTTTTCAGTAAAATTTCAACACTCGATTCTTAATTTCCGTGCAAGAAAATAGCATAACTGAATCTTCCAACCATGTTTATATACGTGAAATATTTCCAGTAACAGAGAAAAAAGTTTCTTCAACATTCGCCAGGTCTTCAAAATCGGCGAATTCAGATAATATTTTCTCAAATTCATTATTCCCCCAAATTAAATTCACATTTTGATAAATACGTAATTACTACGACCCCTATGTAGACAGAACAACGTTGCGTAGTTATCTGACAGGAAAATGACTATCCTAACATTTTCAACATATACACAGTGAAATGTGTCAGAATGTCATGGAGAACCGGGATACTTTATCAAAGTGAACGGAGTGTATTTTGATTTTGCAGCTTATCTCGCATCAGTTAAGCGGAAGCGTATATATTTATACGCGATCACGATGGCGTTCACTATGGCGATGGCGATCAGATAATTACATTGAACTAGTGGAGCAGCACACACTTGCCTGCGACCTGTCAGCAATATTTCAAGCAGATGTTTTGAATGTTCCACGAGTTATAGCCATCGAAAGGTTTTGCCAAAATGAATAAATCACCCTGTATCTCTGACTCACTACTGTGAGAATCCAATAGCCTTAGCTCATATTTCAAGGTTGTTTTTCGACTCCCCAAGGTAGCATCTATTTACCATCAAACGATATACACTTACTGACAAACCACCCTGTATATACACTCATCCTGGTAATTACGCGCTTGTTCTGGGGAACAGCGCGTTATCATTCGAAATTTGAGCCGAAATTGGTCTCAAACGACTAGGTTGGACCTACTGATGAAGAATCCGTGGTCAAAATTGATTCTGTCCGGCCGGCCGTGTGCGCTGTAACTCTCGAAAGGAACGACCTAGAGTCTCAAAATTTTCAGGTTAGGTTAAAATCCTGAATATCTCGGTTAAGTTCGTTAATGGACCAAAACTGCCAAATTGTTTTTGTGCTACAGCCATTTGAAATTTTGATTTTTCAATAACTCGAAAAATATTCAGCTGATCGAAATGAAACTTGGTTGGAAGATGAACAGTGTCGATAAGAAGAATAATCCATGGGAAAATTGAAAAAAAATTTAATATATATTTTTTTTGAAAATTTTCATATTTCATTAAAATTCCACTGAAATTTCCAAGTCACCATTTGGCAATGTGAACAAACACGTAGAAGCTGCTGACTTCACGTCAGTGCTTTTCTAGATTTTATTTTCTGCAGCATTGTTCTGTTACAAAATGCCTGAGTTTGTGTATATTATTTAATTGTTACTCAGTCATGGCGAATCGATCATTGTCCTCGACTTTTAAGGTAATTACGAGACTTTGTGTGCACCCGCCCATAAATAATGAACACTGATTCAACTTAATCAGAAATTCATATTAATAAACCATTTCGTATCCGTTTAAATGACGTGAGAAAAATGTACAATCCTGAAATGGAAAAGCCATGGAAATCTCAAGAACACTTCTTTCAGACTTTAAACACATTAGCTTGTGGTCATTAGTCAATGGGAGTAAACGGAAGTTTGTTGCATTTGCGCTCATGTTCTAAGGGAATGCGTGCTATTGGGAACTGCGAAGAAGCCAGCGCCCTAACAGATAAATTTGGAACCTGTCCAAGCTAGTAGTTTTATGTAAACAAACCGCAGAAATGTGGTGGATAACGAATATTTATTAAGTAGAGCATTAATTATCCAAAGAAATTATTATAATTCTGTGTAAGATTTCTTGAGAAGGAACTTTTCGTTTGGATCACGATATAAAATCGTGCTTCAAATCTTTCGTGGAGGATAATTTCGATGTTATTTTAGTGTATGTTGCTTGGTGGATCAAATAGAACCAATATCTAAGTTTACTTGAATTTCTGGAAAAATAGGCACCTCAATAAATAATTTAGGGACTCTTATTTATGTGAAGAAGTGCTGAATGCAGGCTATATTATGTGGTAAATCTAGAATCAGTCCAAATGATATGACTTGTTCTTTGTTTACAAACAAGTGAATCAATAAAATGAAAACAGATTTTCTGCTTTATTTTTTTCGTATTTTTAAAGAAAAGAAAATAGATAGACATATGATTGATTTCATTTTCATATTACAGCAGCTCAAGAAACACATACAAAATGAAAAATGTTACAGCTGGATCAACCTACCTATATATAGAAATGAAAAGTATTAATGTATTTATATGAATATACAGCTATTATCAACTCTAACAGTATATCTAGTTTTTGTCAGGTTTTCAACCAGATCACTCTTTTAGAATATGATTTTGTGTAGTATGTGAATTAGGTATTTGCAGAAGTGCTCTGTTGTTTCTCCTGCAGCATTTTTCTTCAAAATTCTCTTATTTTCATTTACACCTGAAAACATCATGACATGAAGTTGTTTCGAAATGAATACATTGTAGGTAATTTACCTTTATGAAAATAAACATCTTCAGAGAAATGCAGTGGACATACTTTCATGTATTTCGTGACCTGTTTTACAATCTTCAATTTCTAAAGCTAGGCCTTTCTTCTATCATTGAGTTCCCTGCCAAATGCTGTTTCCAAATTAACTTTACTTTCATTTGCTTTGAAAAAAAATGCAAACTAAAGGCACTAGATGATCCTTTCTTCTTCGACCATGAATAACATTGAATTGAGGCACACAACAATAGTCATTTCGGGAGGATGCCATTTCGAACTAATACAATCGAAAATTTTTATCGGAAAGAAAGGAATCGATTGATGAATATTACAAACACTTTCGGTATATCAAAATTTCAACTCGGAGAACAACACAAAAGCTCGAAAATGAACTCCAAAAGTAAGCAAATTACGTTAGAATAACAGGCACGTCGAAAAACTACTAGCTTGGAAGTGTTCGGATTTCTATCACCAGAGAGCGTATCGCTTAGCAGTAGTTGCGAATCGTTTTGACCAAATGTCTGTAATGACCAATCCGGTGTCAAAATCGATTCTGTCCGGCCGGTTGGCCGGCTGGCCGTCACCACGATTACGGGCGTACGGAAAATTCAACTTGAAAATTTCAGGAAGGGTTGCATTTCAAAATACGAAGGTTAAGTTCGTTAGGGAGCAAAATCCGTCGAATGGTTTCGAAGCTATATAGCCATTTGAAATTTTGAGGTTAATTTCCTGACATTCCAAGAACTATCCATACGATTTGATTGAAACTTGACAGTTGGAGCATAACAACAAACAACTTTTCAAGAAATTCCGTTAAGATCACACTGCCAGTGAATTTCGGAAATATTTTTTTTCGAAATTTTTTTGGAAAAAAGTTTTTTTCCTGAAACTATTTATTGAATCCGGACAAAACTTTCGCTCATACCTCGAAAATCATATTTCACAGCAGTGTACCAATTTCATTCCGATATAACCAAAATTTCTGGAGATATTCTGGAAAAAAATATATAAAATTTCGTAGTGTTTTCTCGATATCTTTGTTTTTTTCAGGATTAATTCAGAAAATACAGATTTAATCGGAATAAAACTCGGCAGCTAGTTCAGAAATGGTGATGGGCAACTTTTTTTTTTTTTTAATTCAATATCCTGTAATCTTCTGATCATATAATCATCATGATATTCTGTATAAATCTTCGAACTGCCATTTTTCGATAAAATGCTGGATTTCAATTCGACCAAATCTGTATTTTTGGAACTAATGGAAAAATAAAATTTTGAATAGGTGTATCTGCGGAATCATTGGGTGGGTTTTACCCATTCACGAATTCGGCCTACTCTACAAATATCGAATTTTTAAGTTGTTTCTTTAAGAAGATATTGTGCTAACGATCGGCCGTTTGGTCTTATGTATATTTTTGGCTTGTATATATGTATTAAATTTCATTTGAATTCGACAAAGCCATCGCATATCTTTAGAATTTTGGATGTCATATCGAAGATACTTAAGCAACCGTAGCGTACATTTTAGGACCTAAGTTGATATGAAGTTTCTTTATATTTTGATCTCTAGAATCACCTTCCGAAATATATATCCGGACACCCTGTATATGCAGAATTTCTTTTCTTTGAGTTTTTGGCTTGAGACCTTTGTTGTTGATAAACTAATTTACTTGACAGGGTTGAAGGTAAGGTTGTTGGAACAAAAACCACCTCTCAGATCATTGCCACCATGTTTCGATTTCATTCTAAAATCTTCTTCAGGGCTCTAAAGATTATAGAATAAAATCGAGAGGTGGTTTTTGTTCCAACAACCTGACCTTCAACCCTATCAAGTAAATTAGTTTCTTTTCTTTATTGAAAGCAAATATCAGTTAGGTTTCCTGAGAAATTACACTTTGCGTGCTTTAACAACAAACGAGCCAATCAGAGAATATAATCTTGAAGATTTCATTGTTGGCACCTTCGATTTGAAGCATACAAATTCGAGTGTTTTAATGATCAACAATTTTCTTGGAAGCGCATGTATAAAAGCGCGATAACACTAAATCCTGAAGAATACTTACTCTTTCTTTTCTCAGACCTTGGAGAGAGTGATGTCAACTCCGGCACACATTCTGAGAAAATATACCAGAGATAAAGGATAACGTGGGTTTCATTTATGAATCTGAATATTAATACCAACAAGAGGCAACCTTCGTTAGGTGGGCAAAATCGTTTTCAAAAATGGAAACAATGACTAATACGGATTTAGATGTTTTAAATTGGAAGCTGAACTTTTCATATGGGCGTTTGCAGTGACCTTGAGATCGGAATTGGTTTTTTTATTGTATGCACACTTGAATAAGTGAGCCATGATAGGCGTAGTGTGGACCAGGGTGGGGCCATTATGAAGGACCAAAGATAAGTAACTAACTCTTGTCTATGAATAAGTACGACTGAATGTATGAACTGCAGTCTTGGGCTACGTAATCTAATAGATAGCGTAGTCCACACTGTATACAAATTGCCTCTTAACTTGGAATAAATTCGGTAAATCAAAAAAAATTTTTCGTAGAAATATGCTCGCGAACAGGTCGATTATTTATAAGAATTTGTCTTTTTTTTTATGTAAGAAAATGTTATGTAGTGTCCCCCCCGACATGATCCTTTATCCGCGCATGTTCTGGGGGGAACAGCGCGTGCTATCATTTTTGTCCAAATGTCTGTAATTTTCGAATTTTGAGCCAAAAATGCGGTCTCAAACGACTAGGTTGGATTCACTGATGACGAACCCGGTGTCAAAAACGATTATGTCCGGCCGTCCGTAGACGTCGTACGAAGAATCCTATCGACCTGAAACTTTCAGAGTGGGTTGCATTTCCAAATGCGACGGTTAAGTTCGTTAATGGACAAAATCGGCCAAACGGTTTCGGATTTAGAGCCTTTTGAAGTTTCGACGATATTTTGGCGATAATTCGGAAACTACTGGAACGGTTGGATTGAAACTTGGCAGTTAGTTGGGGTATGGCAACGCGCAACTTGCCGCAAAATTTGGTGAGATCATACTTTCAGTAAATTCCAAACAAATTTTTTTTCGAAATTTTCTTCGAAAAAAATTTTTTTTTCGCGACCTGTTCATCACATTTGAAAAAAAAACAGCGCATACTTCGAGCTCCACATTTCACAGCAGTGTACCAAATTTCAATTCGATACGGCCATTATTTTTGGAGATATTGGGAAAAAATATGTTAAATTTCGTGGTTTTCTTCTCGATATCTTTATTTGTTTCTGTATAACTCAAAAGTAGTTCTGATTCAATCATGATGAAACTTCGCAGCTAGTTCGAAGATGCTGAGAGACAACTTTGTGCAAAATTTCGTGATGATCGTGTCATTGAAACAATTTTTTAAAAATTCAAATTTTTTTTTTTCAAATATTCAATATTCTGTGATCTTATATTATCCTCATTAAATTCTGTGTGAACCTTCGAACGGTAATTTTTCGATGAATTACTAGATTTCAATTCGATCAAATCTGTATTTTTGGAAATATTGAGAAAATAAAATTTTGAATGGGTATATCTGCTGAATCATTTGGTGGATTTTACCCATTCATAATTCTCTACAAATATCGAGTTTTTAAATTGTTTCTTTCGGAAGCTATAAAAGCACTGCCGTGAAGGCAGCAGCTTTTGCACGCATGTTCAAATTCGGTACCAAAGCGGTTATCTCCATTGAGCATGCGCGCAAGAGCTGCAGCCTTCACGGCAATGCTTTTTTTTAAGGCAATTCAAATTTTTTTGAGATAATTATATGAAGTAAGACCTGCGTTACACATATATATGAACTTCTTATTTGAAACCAAAGGGAAAAACCTGTCAGTAAAAATGGACAACATTTTTGAGCATTTATTGTATTTTGTTCGTATCAGATAGATCAGATATATTGTAGGTGGTAGATATTCGCCTTCTTAATTTATCAAATTGAGCCAAAGTCTCAATATTTATGTTGTCCAGTGTTGCAGAATGGTAAGGGAGCCCCTTACCTCGAACTTGTACTAACAAAAAACCTAGAGAAACTTACTTTTGCGCGAGTGTTTAAAATCGTTGCCGAAGCGGTCATCTCATCCTTCAAATATGCGAGCAAAAGCTTTTGACTTCACGTCAGTGCTTTTCTAGGTTTTTTTAGCTTTCACGGCAAAACAACGAAACGTCGAAATGTGATGACACATTTTTTCCCAATATCTCCAGAAATTATAATGGTATCAATCTGAGATTTGGTTCACTGCTGTGAAATATAAAGCTCTAGGTTTGGGCAGAATATCTTCCGTATATAGTAGAAAGTTTCCAAAAAATTTTTTACACTTTACTGACATAACGATGTTAACAAGATTTCGCTCAAAGCTGCGCGTCGTTATGCTTCAGATCACTCTCAAGTTTTAATCCAATCGCTTGAGCTGTTTCTGAAATATCATGGAAATAACCTCGAATGGCTATTGGTTTCGTGCGTCGTTTGACATTTGTCATACGTTGGAGGTAAAACAAACCCACTTTCCCGCTTTGTTTATGTTATGAAATACAGCATTTTCAACAATTTCAGGATAAATTCACAAGTTAAAATGATTTATATTCATAGAATTGGTGAATTACTAGACCCGTGAGGCCAAGTTATTGTGTCGTTGTGAAATGCAACATTAATACACCGAGAGACCAAGGAATACATTCGCTTTGTTTACATTGGCGAAGAGCGATTATTTGGAGATTTTACTGATTTTACAAGTGAAATTTTGTGAT
The DNA here is from genome assembly GCA_958510865.1 of Myrrha octodecimguttata. Taxonomy (NCBI): domain Eukaryota; kingdom Metazoa; phylum Arthropoda; class Insecta; order Coleoptera; family Coccinellidae; genus Myrrha; species Myrrha octodecimguttata. The sequence goes on from OY294057.1 coordinate 78,183,315, forward strand.
AACGGATCTGATTAACTGATATTCAATCTGAGATGATAATCGTTCAAAACGATATAAATGAAAATTGCAGTATTTATCCTTGTCTTCTAAAGCCTAGAGTATCCACATCAGAGATAGCATTTATAATAGGTATAACTATTGAAAATGAAACAGTAAAATGTTTGGCTCATTAATTCCTGAAACTAAACAGCAAAATGAAATCCAACAAATGTATGGAATGGAAAAAACATGTGTTCCAGAGAACTTCTCAGTACTATTTCAAATATCGTTCTTTGTTGCAAATTATCAAATTACTACAATATCGGTCTACAGTTGCTATGTCAGTGCTATCATAATCTTCAATTATATATTCAATATACTAAATATATGTTACAAATAAAATAATTCATATGAAACTTTTTCCTTGAACACCGATTTCGATTCATCCTCAAAAAATTCTTTACTATCCATATAAAATGCTTTTTTATCATGCAGATGCAACATTAGGGCTTTCATAATCTTTAGTAATTGACAATGAGGTCAATTAGAAACATATCACAAACAACTAAAAGTAGAAGTTCCAACCTTGAGTAGTCGAGCCACATCGGAAAGTGTTCGGTTGAGAACAGAGAAAGTTATCTGGTTCATTATTATTATAAAATACATGCAATATTTTGACAAATCTATCACATAACGAATTGCCTTGATTGGCTTTATATAACATACAGAGATGTGAGTGGTAACCAATCAGGATGGGTTTGTCATTCATAACGCCAGCTATTGTAGTGTCGAGAAGATATAATTCTTGAAATGTGTATAACACGAAATATTCTTATCATACTTATCTCATCATGAGTCAACTTATTAAACAGAACAAATTAAATGGATAGTCTAATATAACTCCTTAACCAGTGTGGAAATGCCTCCAACAAACTCTACCATAGTGTTACTTTGTCAGAACAGTTTTTTCAATTTATGGCGTGAATATAGGATGTTTGCCATCTCTGGGATAGTTCACATAGTATTCTTTTTCTTCGAATACCAGATAAAACTTAGGGGAATGGGTCAAAAATGCAAATATTCAAATATAAAGTCCACACTACAATATATCTGAAACATCGGATTCCTTCGTCTCTTGGTGTATTTATGTTGTATTTAACAACGAAACAATAACTAGGCCTAGTTATTCACCAATTCTATTAATATAAATCATTGTAACTTGTGAATTTATCCTGAAATTGTTGAAAATGCTGTACTTCATAACATAAACAAAGCGGGTAAGTGAGGTTGTTTTACCTCCAACGTATGGCAAATGTCAAACGACGCACGAAACCAATAGAGCAGTTCCAGCTATCTATGGTTCATCGAGATGAATCAGCTGATGGGGGGACAGCCTGTCAAACGTTGAAAGTAAAACAACACAACCTCACTTTCCCGATTTGTTTATGTTATGAAGTACAATATTTTCAACAATTTCAGGATAAATTCACAAGTTAAAATGATTTATATTAATAGAATTGGTGAATAACTAGGCCAAGTTATTGTTTCGTTGTGAAATACAACATAAATACACCTAGAGACGAAAGAATCCGATGTTTCAGATATATTGTACTGTAGACTTTATATTTGCATTTTTGACCCATTCCCCTACATTTTATCTGGTATTGGAAGAAACAGAATACTATGTGAACTATCCCAGAGAAGGCAATCATACTATATTCTCGCCATAAATTGAAAAAACTGTTCTGACAAAGTAACAAACTATGGTAGAGTTCGTTGGAGACGTTTCCACACTGGTGAATGAATTATGTTAAGACTATCTAGTCAATTTGTTCTGTTTAATAAGTTAAATCATGATGAGATAACCATGATAAGAATATTTCGTGTTTATTATACACATTTCATGAATGATATCAACCTATGATAGCTGGCGTTATGATGGACAAACCCATCCTGATTGTTTACCACTCACATCTCTATATGTTGTATAAATTGTATGTATTACAAATAATAATGAACCAGATAACTTCCTCTGTTCTCAACCGAACATATTCCGACGTGGCTCGACTACCCAAGGATGGAACTTCTACATTTTGTTGTTTGTAATATGTTTCGAATTGAACTTATTGTCAATTAAAAATTATGAAAGCCTTAACGTTGCATCTGCATAATAAAAAACATTTTATATGGATAGTAAAGCATTTTTTGAGGATGAATCGAAATCGGTGTTCAAGGAAAAAATTTCATATGAATTATTTTATTTGTAACATATATGTAGTATAATAAATATATGATTGAATATTATGATAGCTGTTTATTTTCAGGAATAAATGAGCCAAACATTTTACTGTTTCAGTTTCAATAGTTATACCTATAATGAATGCTATCTCTGATGTTCATACTCTAGGCTTTAAAAGACAAGTATAAATACTGCAATTTTCATTTACATCGTTTTGAATGATTATCATCTGAGATTGAATATCAGTTAATCAGATCCATTATCACGAAATTTCACTTGTGAAGTCACTAAAATCTCCAAATAATCGCTCTTCGCCAATGTAAACAAAGGGAATGTATTCCTTCGTCTCTCGGTGTATTTATGTTGAATTTCACAACGACACACTAACTTGGCCTAGTAATCCACCAATTCTATTAATATAAATCATTTTAACTTGTGAATTCATCCTGAAATTGTTGAAAATGATGTACTTCATAACATAAACAAAACGGGAAAGTGAGGTTGTGTTGTTTTACTTTCAACGTTTGACAGGCTGTCCCCCCATCGGCCATGTTGTGACGTCAGCTGGAATTGCTCTATTGGGAACTTCTGCGAAGATGCCAGCGCCCTAACGGATGAATTTGGAACCTGTCCAAGCTAGTGGTTTTATGTAAACAAACCTTAGAAATGTGGTGGAGAACGAATATTTATTAAGCAGAGCTTGAATATTTAAAGAAATTATTGTAATTTTGTGTAAGATTTCTTGAGAAGGAACTTCTCGTTTGGATCACGATATTGAATCGTTCCTGGAGGATAATTTCGTTGTTATTTTAGTGTATGTTGCTTGGTGGATCAAATAGAACCAATATCTAAGTTTACTTGAATTTCTGGAAAAATAGGCATCTCAATAAGTAATTTAAGGACTCTCATTTATGTGAAGAAGTGCTGAATGCAGGCTATATATTATGTGGTAAATCTAGAATCAGTCCAAATGATACAACTTGTTCTTTGTTTACAAATGAGTGAATCAATAAAATGAAAACAGATTTTCTGCTCAAGTTCTTTTGCATCGTATTTCTGAAGAAAATGAAACAGAATGACATATAATTGATTTCATTTTCATATTACAGCAGCTCAAGATACACATACAAAATGAAATATGTCACAGCTGGTTCAACATACCTATATATATATATATATATATAGGTAGGTTGAACCAGCTGTGACATATTTCATTTTGTATGTGTATCTTGAGCTGCTGTAATATGAAAATGAAATCAATTATATGTCATTCTGTTTCATTTTCTTCAGAAATACGATGCAAAAGAACTTGAGCAGAAAATCTGTTTTCATTTTATTGATTCACTCATTTGTAAACAAAGAACAAGTTGTATCATTTGGACTGATTCTATAGAAATGAAAAGAATTAATGTATTTATATAAATAACTTCAGCTATTATCAACTCTAACAGTATTTCTAGTTTTTGTCAGGTTTTCAACCAGATCACTCTTTTAGAATATGATTTTGTGTAGTAATGTGAATTAGCACTTCTGCAGCTACCTAGGTAGCTGCAAAAGTGCTCGGTAGTTTCTCTGCAGCATTTTTCTTCAAAATTCTCTTATTTTCATTTACACCTGAAAACATCAGGACATGAAGTTGTTTCGAAATGAATACATTGTAGGTAATTTACCTTTATGAAAATAAACATCTTCATGCAGATAAATGCAGTGAGCATACTTCCATGTATTTCGTGACCTGTTTTCCAATCTTCAATTTCTAAAGCTATGCCTTTCTTCTGTCATTGAGTTCCCTGCCAAATGATATTTCCAAATAAACTTACTTTCATTTGGCTTTGGAAAAATGGAAACTAGAGGCACTAGACGATCCTTTCTTCTTTGACCATGAATAACATTGAGTTGAGGCACACAACAATAGTCATTTCGGGAGGATGCCATTGCGAACTAATACAATCGAAAATTTTTATCGGAAAGAAAGGAATCGATTGATGAATATTACAAACACTTTCGGTATATCAAAATTTCAACTCGGAGAACAACACAAAAGCTCGAAAATGAACACAAAAGTGAGCAAATTACGTTAGAATAAGAAGCACGTCGAAACACTACTAGCTTGGAAGTGTTCGGATTTCTATCGCCAGAGAGCGTATCGCTTAGCAGTAGTTGCGAATAATAACTCCAAAACCATTCAACGAACTTAACCGTCGCATTTTGAAATGATACCAACCCTGAATAAATCTGAGAAAATTTGACAGATAACTCGAAGGTAACTTTTGAAATCTGGTTCAAAAATGAAAGAGTTGCTGCTCGATGAGAGCAAAATATGTTTTATTATAATACCGGCCCAAACACACAAGTACTTGCAAAATTTGGTTGGGATCGTATTGTTGAAGTCTTCGAAAATCTTTGTTGAGAAAAAATTTGTTTTTCTGAAGCTATTCATCAGATTTCGATGAGATCTTGAAGTAAATTTTTAATGACTGTGTAACGAATCTTAGTTCTATCCGATTTTGAATTCCGGAGATATTTGGTAAAGACATATTTTATGGATTTCTTCTTGGTATCGATATTTCCAGAAAACACACAAAATATACTGACCGGATCAACCTGATAATATGAATTAATCTCACGAGAGGTTCCACTTTTGTCAGACCTATGTTTTTTTAGTTATTAAGGAAGTAGCCTCAGAATTTTATGTAGGTTCAAGTCCAAAATTGTTTGGCAAATTCTACCCATTAGCAAACCTAACCTAGATTTTTAGCCTCCCAACCTACCCTGAAAGTTTCGAGACTGTATACCCCTTTCCTAGCTATGATAATGGTGCAAATACAAACTTGAATTGAATTCAACCCATCATTTTTCAGGTACTCCAACTTAATCAATTGTGACCAATTTTTTGAAAACAGACAATAGAAAATGTGCGTAAAAAGGATATTATTTGAAGAAGAATCTTTCACTTCTGAAGTCACTATTTGTAGCGTCTGGGAATTAAGTCAATTAAGTGCACTATTGGCGTCTGAATTTAAGATTGCAGCGCCACGGTGGCCAGTTTTGAAACCTTAGGTACAGACATGGATTTTTGTTTTGATAGTCGATTTTGTACTGTTTGTTTGTGTTTGGTTTGATAATTTTTGATTTCACGATTTATTCAATGACTTTTTAGACTTTTATAGTTGACGGGAGTATTACTGAGAGTACATATTCCATTCTTATAAGGTAGGTATGTATCATTCTTCAATCTAATTGAGTGTAGCAACTTTAAAATTTCGGGGATATCTCCAAGGTTAGACAGTATTTTAATATTATTTATTTTCAGATCCGAATGGCAAGATTGACTTCGGTGGATTTCTTAGGCTGTCTTGAAAGTTGAAAAACAGTATTGTAAAACATACTTTTTGGAATAAAAGACAAATACTCATAACAGTCATAACTTTACTATTTTTATAGCGAAGGACTAAATACTCAATATATTGTGAATAAAATTATTAAATTCACATAAAACTAATGCTCAGTCAGTTCTATCACTGAAACACTTACGTTGTTACTTAATGATTAGTTCAACAGGCAGATTTCTGGAAGGCAGGGCATTCCTCTTAAGTTAATTTCTCTGCTTGGATTAGGGTCCTGGAAAAATATTGTCTTCATGAATGTGATCTAATATTTAATGAGCAATTCGTGCTTTCCTCTATAAAAATGATCATCAGTAAAACGTAGGTAACAGACTCTCATAAATCTTGTTTGTTAGTTTTTATCGATTCTTCAACACTTTCAGGACCGCCTTGTTAAAGGAAGTTTCTTTCACCCTAACTCGAAATTTTTCACCGGGCTGTGGAAATCTATGGGAAGGGGCATTTGAGTTTACTTTTCATCAGTAGAAGCACTTGCAAAATCACACAACACTAAGAAAAATGCATAAACTTTCTCATTTTCTTAACATTTCTTTTAACTTGTCAATGATAATATCTGTACCTCGGGTTACTCGGATAGCCACCAGAGGGAGTAGCGCTTGTCTTCATTCGCCAATAGAAATCTCAGACTATATATCAATGAATGAAAACTGGACCAGGTATAATCGAGTAAAAAAAACAATATATAAATGTTTATCTTATTTAAGCTTCGTCTTGTACAACTGTGGTTTTTTCAGATACATAAAGACCATCCAAAAACTTTCTTATGTCCTTATTTTTCACGGTTGTGGATTGTTGGATCAGCGCAGCTGACCTCGATACGTCTTCTAGGGAGTTACCTTCAAGGACTAGTTCGTCCTTTTGTTTTTGGGAGTTCTTCACTGTGACTCCTGGGGCCATTCTTACCCTGAAATCGAGAGTATAAATTATTTTCTGTCATTATGTGTGGTCTCATTGGATTGAAAGCTGTTCAGTAAAACACAGCTGAAATAACTAACAATATAGCAGTAATTTGTTCAATCCAATTGCAGAAATTTTATTCAACCAATGGAAAAATTAAGTTGTGTTCATTAATATGATGTTAATATTTAATGATTATACAGGTTCTCCATACTATTATAAATTATCAAATAACTTCAACCAATACATTAATCAACTGCGACAGATTTAAGACATCCACATTTTCCGAGTCAATATTATTAGAAAGATACATTCAAAAACAAAAGCTAAGTGACTTGAAATGAATTCTATAACATGATATTCCACCCAAGAATCTTCAAAATACCCTTAAATAACCAGAATAAAAATTAATTACTGTTCGCATACTGTTGTTGATGTTTAAACATGTAAAATATTGAATAATGATCCCTTAATTATCTTTTGACTTTATAGGATATCAGACTCACCTTCTGATGAATTTTTCTCCCAAGAAGTTCCTAATTTCAATAACTGTATCGTTTTCTGTTGTTACACAGTTAATGGGGAAATGAGCATATACTGCCCTCATTTTGTATTGGTAACCTTTAGTTACACCTTTCAACATGTTCTCTACATGGGAGCATACTGTGCGTACACTGGCAAGTTCTTTTTTGGTTCCAAACCATTTCTCTACTTTCAATAATCTAGGGTTTACCATACGAATATCAAGAGCCAAATGTTTGAAAGACCTCTTGAGAACTCCTCTTGGTCCAGTCACAGTTACCACTCTCGACTTAGCCGAGACTGTGAGCCCCTTGGGGATCTTCACAGTTTGATTGTTAACAATCTGCTTCATTATCCTAAAAACAGAAATGCGAGGTGAATATCTGTACTATGCAAGATAACCTAAATATTAATATTTATAGAAATGTTGCTCAAATATGGAAAATATATTATGAAGGAGTTGTAAGAGGAGAGATTGAATACTACAATGCACAAAAAAACTATCCTCATAACAAAATATTACCGATGTTTACAGATAAAAATTTCTCTTGTAGTTTTACTAACCTTCCAAGGAAAACCTAAAATTCAAAAGAGTCAAAACATGTACTGCATATGTCAATCTGTCAATAATCATCGTGGTTAGAAAGTCAGCCGTCAAATCTTATTCTTCCTTTCACGGCTTCTCGTTATTCAATAGTTTAGAATTTATAATATAATTGAATCAAAATTGAACGAATATTTTCTCGAAATCGTATGCTGAAACTGGTATCAACATACAAAATATCAAATTATGTCAATGCTCAAATACTTATTTCAAAGTTCACGGCTACGTAGTAGCTGGTGGTAGCACTGGCTCTATTCAAACTTCAAATATAGTTTTAAAATTTGTCCGTTCTTGGAAACCAGCTCGTTTGATCAATCAAAGTGAAAATGAACGATAGATTGTTTCCGAATACTATCAGCATAAACACAATAAAATGTTACCAAATAAAAGAAGGTTTCTTCTGTACAAAATCCAAAATAAGGTGTCAGAATTTTGGGGAATGGTGCGAATATCTGCCCAAAAGTTTGAAAGAAATATGTATCCAATCTATAGCTGATAACTGGGAAGGTGACTATACGATCATTGGGAAGATTTAGTCTGTTTAATTTTAGTTGTTCCGTATCTGAGTTCCATATGCAACCCAAATTACATTTTCTCTAGGAGGAATAAGAAGTTAAAGAATTCATACAAAATTCAGCAAAAATGAAATCGCAAATCTATTATTGAGTTATTCTGTGAATTCATTCAGAGTTTACTGTTATTTTACAAGCTCATTTTATATCCCATACATTTTTCAATGAATTTTTAGCAGTAGAACAATTCCCAAAATCGAATTTTTCAGAGTACCCCATACTTGATGAGATTTGTTCATCCGAAGATAGGGCTATGCTTTTAAACATACTACCAACAAACCTACCTCTCGAAATTACCGTACCAAAAATCAAAGATAACATCTACTGGAAGAAATGTGCATTGGAAAGATGGCCGCATCTTATGCCTAGAAATATTATTGAAAACGATATGTTTCTGTTCAAATCCCCAAATATCAAAGATAAATCCAGGAATGATAACGGAGAAAAATCTTATAGTACATCAGAACTGAGTTTTAATGACGAAAATCACGAAATTTCATCAGAAATTGATGAAATTTTTATAGATCAGAAGAACTGGAAGCAGTATTATCTTGAAAACCATGCGTGAAGGAATTTTTGGAGAAACTGGAACCTGAAGAATACGACCCAGAGCAAGTAAGTGCTATTGATTGAACTTCGTGTGCAAAAATTCTCTTCGGTGTCGAATTTTCAATCATGACAATTCCGGATTGAAAAATATGCGATCCTTTCATCAAAATTCTCAACATCGGAGAATTACGGGTAAAAATACTTTGCTGACCGAAATAGAATCATACCGTCAATTTCAGACTTCTAGTAAGAATATGAGACTCATAATGCAAACCTGAGATCTATCGAGGATCGCCTTCTTGCCACCATATTCAAATTTAAAATCCACCCCAATTTGGGGGTAGTTTATTCTTGTAATTTTTCAAAATAATTTGCTGACCGAAGGTTTCCAGTCGAGATATTTTATCAAAACGCTACATTATGATTGAATGTGGCATATTTTTTGTGCCACCATAAAAAAAATTCAGATCCGCCCCCGTTTGAGGGTAGTTTATTCTTGTGATTTTTCAGGAATCCTTGCTGATCGGAAATTTCCCGTAGAGATATTTTATTGAAACGACGTATTATGACTAACTGTAGCATACTCTTTGTGCCACCATAAAAAATATTCAGATCCACCCCCTATTAAGGGTAGTTTATTCTTGTGAATTTTCAGGAATCCTTGCTGATCCGAAATTTCCCGTGGAGATATTTGATTGAAACGATGTATTATGACTAACCGTAGCATACCCTTTGTGCCACCGTAAAAAATATTCAGATCCACCCCCTATTAAGGGTAGTTTATTCGTGTGATTTTTCGGAAATCCTTGCTGATCGATATTTTCCAGTGGAGATATATCATTCAAACAAAGTAAAATAATTGCAAATCGGATACCCTCTGTGCCACCATACAAAAATTCCAGGTCCGACTCGTTTAAGGGTAGTTTATCCTCGTAATTTCTCGGAATACTTTCCTGACCGAAAATTTTCAGTGGAGATATTTTATTGAAACAACGTATTATGACTAAACGTAGCATAACCTTGGTGCCACCGTAAAAAAAATTCAGATCCGCCCCTGTTTAAGGGTAGTTTATTCTTGTGATTTATCAGGAATCCTTGCTGATCGGAAATTTCCCGTGAAGATATTTGATTTAAGCGATGTATTATGACTAACCGTAGCATACTCTTTGTGCCACCATAAAAAATATTCAGATCCACCCCCTATTAAGGGTAGTTCATTCGTGTGATTTTTCGGAAATCCTTGCTGATCCATATTTTCCAGTAGAGATATTTCATTGAAACGAAGTATTATGACTAACCGTAGCATACCCTTTGTGCCACCGTAAAAAATATTCAGATCCACCCCCTATTAAGGGTAGTTTGTTCTTCGGATTTTTCGGAAATCCTTGCTGATCCATATTTTCCAGTAGAGATATTTCATTGAAACGGAGTAAAATAATTGCAAATCGGATACCCTCTGTGCCACCATACAAAAATTCCAGGTCCGACTCGTTTAAGGGTAGTTTATCCTCTTAATTTCTCGGAATACTTTGCTGACCGAAAATTTTCAGTGGATATATTTTATTGAAACAACGTATTATGACTAAACGTAGCATAAGCTTGGTGCCACCGTAAAAAAAATTCAGATCCGCCCCTGTTTAAGGGTAGTTTATTCTTGTGATTTTTCAGGAATCCTTGCTGATCGGAAATTTCCCGTGGAGATATTTGATTGAAATTATGTATTATGACTAACCGTAGCATACCCTTTGTGCCACCGTAAAAAATATTCAGATCCACCCCCTATTAAGGGTAGTTTATTCGTGTGATTTTTCGGAAATCCTTGCTGATCGATATTTTCCAGTGGAGATATTACATCGAAACAAAGTAAAATAATTGCAAATCGGATACCCTCTGTGCCACCATACAAAAATTCCAGGTCCGACTCGTTTAAGGGTAGTTTATCCTCGTAATTTTTCGGAATACTTTGCTGACCGAAAATTTTCAGTGGAGATATTTTATTGAAACAACGTATTATGACTTAACGTAGCATAAGCTTGGTGCCACCGTGAAAAAAATTCAGATCCGCCCCTGTTTAAGGGTAGTTTATTCTTGTGATTTTTCAGGAATCCTTGCTGATCGGAAATTACCCGTGGAGATATTTGATTGAAATTATGTATTATGACTAACCGTAGCATACCCTTTGTGCCACCGTAAAAAATATTCAGATCCACCCCCTATTAAGGGTAGTTTATTCGTGTGATTTTTCGGAAATCCTTGCTGATCGATATTTTCCAGTGGAGATATTACATCGAAACAAAGTAAAATAATTGCAAATCGGATACCCTCTGTGCCACCATACAAAAATTCCAGGTCCGACTCGTTTAAGGGTAGTTTATCCTCGTAATTTTTCGGAATACTTTGCTGACCGAAAATTTTCAGTGGAGATATTTTATTGAAACAACGTATTATGACTTAACGTAGCATAAGCTTGGTGCCACCGTGAAAAAAATTCAGATCCGCCCCTGTTTAAGGGGCGGAATCAGCAAGGATTTCCGAAAAATCACACGAATAAACTACCCTTAATAGGGAGTGGATCTGAATATTTTTTACGGTGGCACAAAGGGTATGCTACGGTTAGTCATAATACATCGTTTCAATCAAGTATCTCCACGGGAAATTTCGGATCAGCAAGGATGCCTGAAAAATCACAAGAATAAACTACCCTTAATAGGTGATGGATCTGAATATTTTTTACGGTGGCACCAAGAATGTGCTACGGTTAGTCATAATACATCGTTTCAATCGAATATCTTCACGGGAAATTTCCGATCAGCAAGGATTCCTGAAAAATCACAAGAATAAACTACCCTTAAACGGGGGCGGATTCGAAATTTTTTTACGGTGGCACCAAGCGTATGCTACGTTCAGTCATAATACGTTGTTTTAATAAAATATCTCTAATGAAAATTTTCGGTCAGCAAAGTATTCCGAGAAATTACGGGGATAAACTACCCTTAAACGAGTCAGACCTGAAATTTTTGTATGGTGGCACAGAGGGTATCCGATTTGCAATTATTTTACTTTGTTTCAATGAAATATCTCCAGTGGAAAATATGGATCAGCAAGGATTTCCGAAAAATCCGAAGAATAAACTACCCTTAAGAGGGGGTGGATCTGAATATTTTTCATGGTGGCACCAAGAATATGCTACGGTTAGTCATAATACATCGTTTGAATCAAATATCTCTACGGGAAATTTCCGATCAGCAAGGATTCCTGAAAAATCAGAAGAATAAACTACCCTTAAACAGGGGCGGATCTGAATTTTTTTTACGGTGGCACCAAGCTTATGCTACGTTCAGTCATAATACGTTGTTTCAATAAAATATCTCCACTGAAAATTTTCGGTCAGCAAAGTATTCCGAGAAATTACGAGGATAAACTACCCTTAAACGAGTCAGACCTGAAATTTTTGTATGGTGGCACAGAGGGTATCCGATTTGCAATTATTTTACTTTGTTTCAATGAAATATCTCCACTAGAAAATATCGATCAGAAAGTATTTCCGAAAAATCACAAGAATAAACTACCCTTAATAGGGGGTGGATCTGAATATTTTTTATGGTGGCACAAAGGGTATGCTACGGTTATTCATAATAATTCGTTTCAATCAAATATCTTCACGGGAATTTTCCGATCAGCAAGGATTCCTGAAAAATCACAGGAATAAACTACCCTTAATAGGGGGTGGATCTGAATGTTTTTTATGGTGGCACAAAGAGTATGCTACGGTTAGTCATAATACATCGTTTCAATCAAATATCTCTACGGGAAATTTCCCATCAGCAAGGATTTCTGAAAAATCACAAGAATAAACTACCCTTAAACGGGGGCGGATCTGAATTTTTTTCATGGTGGCACAAAAGGTATGCTATATTTAATCATAATATAGCGTTTCGATAAAATATCTCAACTGGAAACCTCCGGTCAGCAAATTATTTTGAAAAATTACAAGAATAAACTACCCCCAATTTGGGGTGGATTTGAAATTTGAATGTGGTGGCACGAACATATCAATGTACACAACTCAGTTTTAGAGTTTGGTTCAATTAATTATTCTTTAAGGTCGTGATTTAGAGGATTATATTTTGGTCAGCAAATTATCCACACCCGAGAATTACGGTGCTCAAATAATGAGAAAAAGGAATCTTCATCTGACAGGACAGGAATGATAATAGAATAGTATCAATTTGAAAAGGCAGGTATATCATTATATCATATCTCAGCCCCATGCAAAATAAAAAAAAAATGCAAAAAGAGTTGAATTTTGTATCCTAGAGGAGGAGATTTTATATTTCTATGGCTGGTTCCAATCAATTTGTATCAACATATATTCATGAACAGTTCATATCTCATAAATCAACGGACTTAGTGTAAAGATGATTTGGTATTTGTACAATTTATTTCCATTTGAGAACACATTGAAAAATATTCTGAACGAAAATTAATGTTACAGTATGGAAAGAGTATTATAATTAGAGACACACTCTCTGACATTATATGAACACATTGTTGAAGTACATAATATGAACCATATTTTTGTACAATTTCCCGACTAATTGTGACAAAAATAAAATTAGTTCATAGTATCGAAAATATTCAACACTTAATTAGATTTTGCATTATGATTTCAGTCTTCTTCCTCATTGAAATTTGTAACCTTATTCAGCGCACCCACCATTTCAATGAAAATTGTAGATATCTTCTCCCTCATAATGTTGTTGGATTAGGTTGATACATGATGTTTTCTACATCATGGGTTGATAGAAAAAAAATGTGGAGGCCCTACTGCGACTTCGAACGAGCAAATAAAATAATATTTATTATAGAGTAAACTCAGTTCTTTCAGAGGTTGATTCCGCCATCCTTAAACAATGATTCCGCTATATAGTTAAATGTAGAAGTAATCCATTTTACGCTTTCAATTTGGTATACGGAATTCAAGCAGTAACGACAATATGCCATTGAAACTTTCACCCTAGAACTCGAAAAATAATCGATAGATGCGTAATCTCTCAAAATGGTGAATGCGCTTAGATCGAATTTCCTCTTCATGTGCAGAAATTTTCTAATGTCGAATTTTTAATCATTATAATTGCAGATCAAGAAAATATGCGACATATGCGGACCCTTCATAAAAATTCTCAATATTGACGAATTGAAGTGTTCAAATAAATCGGAAAAAAACACTAGAATACCACTGAGTGCTGTCCTTACTGGCCTTTGGAATCTGCAAGAATTGTCCGTTTGTTTTAAACAGGTGAGCCATTTTATTTCCATTCTTTAACTGTATTTCAGAATATTACAGTAACGGTTTGCGTTACTCACCGAAAATTCTCGTGAATTTGTGTCTAAAAGAAACAATCAGAGTGTGCTATTGAAAATTCGATTTTGATCATAGTCAATCAACTTTCAGAAATACATTGGTTTCGAGAATTTTAGTTGGAAAGCTGTGCAACTTCCTATTGAAGATATAAAGAATTTGGCGAAGGGCCTAGAGAAAATAAATCTCCATATTTTGAGGTAACTGATGAAAGAAATATTATATTATTATGTAGATATAATATACCCAGAAAGCACAACAGAGCTAGAGATGATTTTGAGGTAGGGCTATGGAGATTGGTAGGGCAGTAAAATTTCGAATATTTTTTCTTCTTTTTTTAAGGTGAGGTAATGGTGTTTTAAGGTAGGGCATTGCCCTACCTTGCAGTATACTAGCAACGGCCCTGTAGCACAAAATAATTTGTTCCATTTAACGGATTGAACAATAAAGTGAAAAGAATAAAATAGATAGACGTATTAATCATTAGATTCAACGTTTGGCTTCAAAATCAACAATAAAACACTCAAAACCCTAAAAATAACTAATCACCAAGTGTCAATCCGATCGCGCATCAGTATAGTTATAGGAAAATAAACTCAAAAACTCACAAGAGTATAACTCCAAAAACATTCTGCCGATTTGTCCCATCATCATCAACCAACTTAGCGGGCACATTCTGATGCGCAACCTACCAGAAAAGTTTCAAATCTCTAGCTTTTTCCGTTCTAAAGTTATCGTGGCTACGGCCATAGCTTGGATTTTGGCACCGTCTTCAGGGGCGTTTGAGACCATTTTCTGCTCAAAATTGGAAAATTATATACAAACATTTGGGCTAAACGATAGCGCGCTGTTACATATGTGCGCAAATATTCGTGAGCAATATGCGTTGAACTGTCATGCATGACTGTTATTTTCGGATTTTGAGCAGAAAATGGTGTCCAACGGTTGGACTCCCTGAGGAAGAATGCGTGGTCAAATTTATAAATTTAATTCCGTATATGTGCTATAATTTTCGTGTTAAGGGAGTAAATCTTGTCTATAGAAAGGACCTAGAGTCTTGATATGTTCAAGCCAAGTTTGGAGCCTGAATATATCGGTTGCGTTCGATAATAATGGGCCAAATCGGATTTAAACCTTCTAGGTTATTTCCTCACTATCTTAAGGAATAATGATGCGATATATGATTGAAACTTCGAGACTATTGTGGGAGTATATCGACGCGAAACTATGCAAAATTTTGTGATAATCCTAATCGTAAGAAATTTCAAGTAAAAAATTTGCTTTATGAAAATATCAATCAGATTTTTATGAAACTTTGTACAACCCTCGAGGGCAATATTCAACAACAATCTACCAAATGTCAGCTAGATGTGCCACTTACTTTATGGAAAATTAGGAAAAAAGCATGTGAGGTATCGCTTATTGAAGAAGCGCGTAAGGATTATCGTAATGTTACACTTCTTCTAATCATCCCTTTGCAGAATATTAAACTCTGGAATAGAAGGCAATGAATGCGTGCCAATATTGAAGGCAATCAAGAGGTACGAAAGTTTGAGAATTCTGGACTTCTCATATTGTAATCTAGAAGATGAAGGAGTCATATCTGTGTGCAAATTTGTCACCGATATGAACATAAAAGAGCTGTTACTCACAGATAACAATATAAGTAGGTAAAGATGTTCCCATTCTAACTATCGCTTTCTAAACTTCTTCAGAATAATAAATTTTCTTTGTCTACGGAACCAACCTTATGAAATGCCGCCCTACGAACCAAAGTGTATTTCTTTTTGCATGTGAGCAATGGAGAATGGGAAAAGGAATACACTACCCAAAACTTCAGAGCAAATACCGTTAATTGGTATACAGATGGTTCTAAAACCACTATGGGGACCGGCGCTGGACTATACGGGCCTAGAACCAAGTGTACTCTATCGCTAGGCTCCTACTCGAGTGTTTTTCAGGCAGAAATACTTGCAATCGAAAAATGCATAGACATAAACCTGGAAAGAAACTATCAAGGGTGTGACATAGTGATCCATTCTGATAGTCAAGCTGCTATCAAAGCACTGAACTCCTATGTCATCGACTCAAAGCTGATATGGGAGTGCCGAAGCAAGCTCAATGAATTAGGCAAGAACAACAAGGTCTCCTTAGTCTGGGTTCCTGGGCACTCAGGAATCAAAGGAAATGAAGAGGCCAACACTCTAGCCAGAAAGAAAGCACAAACGTTACATACTGGCCCAGAACTTTTCTGTGGCACCTATAAGAAAGTTTTTGGAGAAAGAAGAAAATGAAAGAGGGACACTCTGGAGGAATTCTCCAGGAATGGAACACTCTAATAGGTTCCTTCGGAATTTTGAAATTGCAAGGTCCAAAAAGCATTTGGATCTCAGTAAGAACAAGTTACGCCTCCTCACTGGTTTCCTCACAGGACACTGTCGCCTAGGGAAGCACATGATGAGAATGGGCTTATCAGAAACTGACGAGTGCAGATTCTGTAGGGAAGAGGAGCAAACTCCTGTTCACCTGATCACAGAATGCCTCGCAATTGTGAGCCTGCGCAAGAAATATCTTGGACAGGAGCATTATAGGAGGAATGAGAACTTAGCCTCCTTGAAGCCCTCGCAGATATTAGAATTCATCAGAGCTTTAGAGCTGGAGGGCGAGCTGTAGGTTGCGAAAACAGCTCCGACAAGGGGGCACAATAGACCTTAAAGTCGTAGTGGAATGTAACCCCTTACCAAACTATAACTACCTTTTTCAAATTGAAACACTGCATTCGGGCTTTCGAACCATGATCTTCCAGTTACATGAATTTGCAATCCTCTTACCCTGTTCTAGGTAACGATGGTGCAGAAGCTTTAGCTTATATTCTCCACTTAAAAGATTGTACTTTAGAATCCCTGAGGGTTAAAATGAACCCCATAGGATCAAAATCTGGCAACTTGATACTAAAGTCGCTGTTGCTAAACAGGAATTTAAAAACGCTGGACTTGAGTGCTTGCAATATCAGAGTACGAGAAATCATTGCAGAGGTTCTACAGAAAAGTACATCCCTGCAAGAACTGATTTTATCGAACAATCCGATCGGCAATGTAAAGGTTCTAATTCTGGATATTTCTGATGAATTAACTAAGGATATTTTTAGGAGATGGGCAATGTTATACTGAAGGGTTTGAGCAATAACAAGACTCTGAGGAGATTAGATTTGAGGATGTGTCTGATTCACTCCGAACTGCAGCATCAGATAAATGATAAAATAAGGGATTCTGCTAAACCAAACGTCTTCAGATTTGTTGAAGACAGCGAGGTCGACATAGATTTCAGCGAGAAATGCAAAAAAATGTTCGAGAAGAACGTAGAAATTGAATAAGGACCAAGTAGCGATACCCATATTGTGTATCAAATCAATCACGCCCAGTTTCTGAACTGAATCCTTGCTAAAATATTAGTTTGTAAATATTTCAAGAAGTTCTACCAAAAAAAAATTTTTTTTCTCTGAACGACATTCGAATTCTGAATGGAATTCCGCAGAAACATTCAAGGGCTACTTTTTTTCTCTCATATCTGTTTCTTCCTCGTGTTGTCAGGTTATTTCACATGTCAGTTTTCTGCAATTCAGAGGATTTGAAATCATTAGGTACCCCTGAGATGACTTATCCAACTACTCAAGGTAATGAGGACTTGAAGGAAAAACAATAGTTATAGATTATCTTTTATTAATGAAATTACACTTAAAAATTGTGGTTATATTTCACTTGAGAATCACTTAAAACAATCATCTCTAGTCTGTCACAGGTCTAAAACTTTTATAGCAACTAACAACTTTCGCCAACTATTCAACAAATAGTGATTCAAAACGGAGATGAATGTTTTGAATCAATTCAAAATTTTGATTCAAAAATAAAGGACACATTTTCTTACTGTAACTGTTATCACTCCTTCACAGGAAAAAACATTGCACGTCTGAAAAAAGAAATAAATTTAAACAACCTTGAAGATGTACTTTACAATTATGAATAATTGGATAAAAAAGGGAAATATGCATTTGAAATTAGAAAACTTGAAAATCACTCACCAAGTCAAATTCACTTCAAACTTGATTAAAAGTAAATCACATCTCTCTCAGACCAATTTCCTTTGTTTTTTCAATGATTTTCAACTCTGCAAATAAGATAATAAATCATAAGACTGTTTTGAAAAAAACACTGCAAAAAACTACCGAATTGAATTCATCAGGGTTAAAAAGCTCATTGTTGCCAGCATGGATAATATGGACAAGATTGATATCATCACTTGATTCTAATGGGGGTTTTTCCTTTAAACGAAAATGCAGTAATTTTCATGAAAAACCTTTATAACATCACATTTCAAACATATAATTTCAATATCATATTTTTAAAAAAATGTTTGATCACCTAAAAATGAAAAATAAAAATGGGGATTTGCATTTCAGGGGATTTGTCCTGAGAGCACGATATGGCAACGTCGAATTTAGCTTTCTCGGAAAGAAAAGCGGGTCAAATGTGTCACTTCGCTTAGGAAAACAGAGATAGCTATACTTCGATCTGGTTAGAGTAGAAGAAAACGACCAAGGAAAAGAAAAAGAAGAGCACAGACTGTCATATTACTGACAAATCGCAAACGGAAATTGTTTGGACAAAGAACACGTGTGTACCACAGAATAGGAATTAATATTTCATTATTCTGTAGCAAAAAATGCTATTCTACTAAACACCGTTGTCATTTCGTGCATGCCTGGCAAATTCCAAACCCCAATTTTGAAATCTGATTTTGAATACTTTCTGAAGGTTATTTGGGAAAATGATGAATCAAACCCATAATAATTATGTTCAAATTTGCATTTGTAGTAATAACCCAAATTCAGGAAAAACCCCCATTGTAGTTATTCTGTTAGAAGTGATTTGTTTTGAAAACCCAAGTCAATTGCTCAGATAATCATTCAACTTCTTTTATTCCAAGAAAAATTGTTAACTTACTGTTGCATTATCTCATTGAACTCTGCCTCAAAAACTGTCAGTCCATTATATATTTTGAACCTGTAAATAAAATAAATAATTAGATATTGCAAGGACTTGTAACATTATATTATTCAAACAATACATAATCAGTGTTAAAAAGCTCATTTGTTTGCCAACATGGATTTTATGGAACATGAAAACTCATCATAGTGAATATGACGCAATAAAAATTTTTCGAAAAGTTGTTTCACTTCTCAAATCTACAAATAAGTAAAGTTAAGAATAAATAATCAACTACTCATTGAGACAAGTATCCTATTAGGTTTTGAAAATGAAATAAAAAATGATAATAAACCCTCATTCAACGATAAAAGGATTCAAATATATACGAAACCAAGTTCGAAATTGAAAGTTATCATTACCTTGGAATCGGTACTTCAAAACATATCAAGCTTCCAAGAGAACCCTAAAACAAAAATATCAAAAGAATTAAAAATATTTCAATTTTAATCAACAAGTGAATAGGCAAATTTAAAATACATCAGTAATGAATGTCAACAAAAGGTAATCACGGATTGTCATAACCCAGTGCTCAATGCAAATCATCATTAATTTCAGTAAATGTGAACAATCAAATTATGAAAATGTTACCTTGAATAATACGCAGCAAATGGGAGGTTGTGAATGTTTTTGTCCACTTTTTCTCACACTGCATTCTGAAACAAAGTTCTCACATTAGTACAACTACAAATAAAAAATGAGTACTGAATAAAAAGAAAAAGTTTATCAGAGCTTTGAAAATAAAATCATTTTACTTCATAAACACGGACCAAAGCAAATCATCATTTTAACAATTTCTTATATTTACAGCTCACTAACAACCCTTTAATTTATCTGAAAATTTCTCAGAATTATAATTACCTTGATAGTCAGGAAATCAAACACATAAAGCGACGAAGAGAAACCTAAAAAAAAAATATCCAATCAAATGAACAAGTTTTCATTTTTGGTAACAAAAAAATATATTTAAAAAAATATCAGTAATGAATGTCAACAAAAGGTAATCACGGTTTGTCATAACCCAGTGCTCAATGCAAATCATCATCAATTTCAGTAAATGTGAACAATCAAATTATGAAAATGTTACCTTGGTTAATACGCAGCAAATGGGAGGTTGTGAATGATTTTGTCCACTTTTTCTCACACTGCATTCTGAAACAAAGTTCTCACATTAGTAAAACTACAAATAAAAAAATGAGTATTGAATAAAAAGAAAAAGTTTATCAGAGCTTTGAAAATAAAATCATTTTACTTCATAAACACGGACCAAAGCAAATCATCACTTTAACAATTTCTTATATTTACAGTTCACTATCAACCCTTTAATTTATTTGAAAATTTTTCAAAATTATAATTACCTTGATAGTCAGGAAATCAAACACATAAAGCGACGAAGAGAAACCTAATACAAAAACATCCAATCAAATAAACACATTTTCATTTTTGTTAACAAAAAAATATATTTAAAAAAATATCAGTAATGAATGTCAACAAAAGGTAATCACAGTTTGTCATAACCCAGTGCTCAATGCAAATCATCATTAATTTCAGTGAATGTGAACAATCAAAATATGAAAATCTTACCCAGAGTAATATGCAGCAGATAGGAGGTTGTAAATGATTTCGTCCATTTTTTTTCAGACCGCATTCTGAAACAAAGTTCTCACATTAGTACAACTACAAATAAAAAATGAGTATTGAATAAAAAGAAAAAGTTTATCAGAGCTTTGAAAATAAAATCATTTTACTTCATAAACACGGACCAAAGCAAATCATCACTTTAACAATTTCTTATATCAACAGTTCACTAACAACCCTTTAATTTATTTGAAAATTTCTCAAAATTATAATTACCTTGATAGTCAGGAAATCAAACACATAAAGCGACGAAGAGAAACCTAAAACAAAAATATCCAATCAAATAAACAAGTTTTAATTTTTGTTAACAAAAAAATATATTTAAAAAAATATCAGTAATGAATGTCAACAAAAGGTAATCACGGTTTGTCATAACCCAGTGCTCAATGCAAATCATCATCAATTTCAGTAAATGTGGACAATCAAAATATGAAAATCTTACCTAGAGTAATATGCAGCAGATAGGAGGTTGTAAATGATTTCGTCCACTTTTTCTAAGACTTCATTCTGAAACAATGTTCTCACATCAGTACAGTTACAAATAAAAAATAAATATTGAATAATAAGAAAAAGTTTATCAGAGCTTTGAAAATAAAATCATTTTACTTCATAAACACGGACCAAAGCAAATCATCACTATAACAATTTTATATATTTACAGTTCACTAACAACCCTTTAATTTATTTGAAAATATCAAATCAAATAAACATGTTTTCTTTTTCGGTAACAAAAAAAATATCAGTAATGAATGTCAACATTAGGTAATCACGGTTAGTCATAACCCAGTGCTCAGTGCAAATCATCATTAATTGCATTAAATGTTAAAAATTTAAATAAAAAATCTTACCTAGAATAAAATTTATTGCAAGAGATGGTTTTCAATGATTTTATCCAATTTTCTCGAACTTTCTGAAACAATATTCTTTAATCAGTAGAGTAACAAATGAGAAATGAATACTGTACAAGAAGCAAAAATTTTATCAGAGCTTTGAGAATAAAATCATTTTACTTCATAAACACAGATCAAAGCAACTCATCACTATAACAATTTTATATATTTAGTTCACTAAAAACACTTAAATTTATTTAAATAATTCTCAGAACTATTATTACCTTGATGGGCAAGACATCAAACAAATAAAGCTTGGAAGAGAAACCTAAAACAAAAATATCAAATCAAATAAACATATTTTCATTTCTAGAAACAATAAATATATTCAAGAAAATATCAGTAATGAATGTCAACAACAGGTAATCACGGTCTATCATAACCCAGTGCTCAATGCAAATCATCATCAATTACAATAATAACGATTAAAATAAAAAAAAATATTACCTACAATGAATAATAATAGAAGATTGTTAACGCCTTTTTTAATTTTTGCTCAATCTTTATCCTGTAATCTGAAACAATGTTTTCTAATCAGTAAATTTGTAACAATCAAAGTATTAATACTGTATTAAATGTTTTCATCAGAGCTTTGAAAATAAAATCATTTTACTTCATAAACACGGACCAAAGCAAATCATCACTAAATCAATTTGATATATCAGTTCACTAAAAAAAAACTTGAATTTATTTGAATATTTCTCGGAACTATTATTACCTTGATGAGCAGGACATCAAACAAATGAAGCTTCGAAGAGAAATAAAAAAAAAAAATTAAATCAAATAAACATATTTTCATTTCTAGTAACAAAAAATTATTCAATAAAATATCAGAAATGAATGTCAACAAAAAGTAATCACTATCTGTCATAACCCAGTGCTCAATGCAAATCATCAATTACAATAATAACGATTAAAATAAAAAAATCTCACCTAGAATAAATAATAATAGAATATTGTTGACGCCTATTTCCATTTTTGCTCAAACTTCATCCTGTAATCTGAAACAATGTTCTCTAATCAGTAAATTTGTAACAATCAAAGTATTAATATTGTATTAAATGTTTTCATCAGAGCTTTGAAAATAAAATCATTTTACTTCATAAACACGGACCAAAGCAAATCATCACTAAATCAATTTGATATATCAGTTCACTAAAAAAAAACTTGAATTTATTTGAATATTTCTCGGAACTATTATTACCTTGATAAGCAGGACATCAAACAAATGAAGCTTCGAAGAGAAATAAAAAAAAAATTAAATCAAATAAACATATTTTCACTTCTAGTAACAAAAAATTATTCAATAAAATATCAGAAATGAATGTCAACAAAAAGTAATCACGATCTGTCATAACCCAGTGCTCAATGCAAATCATCATCAATTACAATAATAACGATTAAAATAAAAAAAATCTCACCTAGAATAAATAATAATAGAATATTGTTGACGCCTATTTCCATTTTTGCTCAAACTTCATCCTGTAATCTGAAACAATGTTCTCTAATCAGTAAATTTGTAACAATCAAAGTATTAATACTGTATTAAATGTTTTCATCAGAGCTTTGAAAATAAAATCATTTTACTTCATAAACACGGACCAAAGCAAATCATCATGAAAACTTATTTTACAAGCGAACATTTCTCATTCAATCAAATATTTTCTGAAATTTCAATTACCTTCAAATTCAGCATTTCCAGCAAGACATACCAAAGCAACCCTATAAAAAAATATTGATTAAGTATATTTCAAATTTTTTCGAAAAAATATGTGTTATTAAGAAACATCAGTAGTGAATGTCAACAAAAGGTAATCATGGTTTGTCATAACCCAGTGCTCAAAGCAAATCATCATAACAAGAATTGAACAAAATTAAAGTATTTGTTTGGAAATTTATCGAGAACTGCAACATTTTATCACACCTTGTTCTAGGAATTATTTGGCAGAAATCTTTTTGAGATGACTCAACTTTTTTATTGAGACGAATATTCCTCTCTTCTACTCAGAAAAAAAGCTCGAAATAGTCTCAATAACACCTATCAGAACATTCAACATGTGAATAAAGTTTCCAATGAAGTTTATGAAATTTCAGAGCTTTGTTGAAAAAAATCATTTATATACACGGACCAAAGCAATTCATCAATTGTGTAATATGAGGGAAACTTGGATCAAATACATTTTATTAGAAGAAAAATTATTCAGGCCAATAAATAAAAGAAAAAACATTTTCAACTTCATGAAGAAAAAGAATCAAGATATTATTAATACACCAAAAAGTTATTAAACTAACGAAGAAAGAAGAATAAAATTCAACAACTCACAAACAACAATTAAAACAAACTATTTCTAACTGAAATATCACAAGATAAAACAGAAATTTAACCTTGAATGATAGAAAAAAAATACTCGATCTTGCTCGACATGCAATCTGAAACTATTGTTTCGAATCAGTCAGCAGATTTACATTAAATTGATATGGAGAATGCAAAGATCTTGTTTTAAAGCTTTGAAACTTCATAAACACAGACCAAAGAAAATCATCATTGAAATTAACATAAAGGAAAACCAAATTCAAATCTTCAAGTAAAGAAATTCAGAGGAAAAATTTTCCAATAATAAAAATAATCAGATAATAAACACAGATCAACCAGATAAACCACTCGCGTCATTTACTTAGGAAATCTATGTCAACGCAGATATGACCCTGAATCGAGCTAATCAGAATTTCAGCAGGCGTTTGGGGTGCCAATCAGATTGCAGGAATAGGATTACGTCACTCTCGCCGTTTTCGGACTCGCTTGAAGAGGTTATAAACATGTAAACAAACTGAAATGAATTTTTCATCCTATTAATTGATGAATAATTTCGTATCTGTTCCATTTAAGAATATAATCCAAACATTTTTTTACAACCAAATCAATTGTTTAGTCATCTTTGAGGTTCTATTTTATGATGACAGTCCTCATTATATGTTTTAATTGTACAACAACAAGAATTGGAATCGAACTTAGGTGGACTCATTTATAATGTTCATTTTATATAATATAAAGGAATCACAACTGAAGTAAAAGAATTACAACCTCCATTATTCAATTAAAACGATGGGATGTCTAATAAAATTGTATATGATTGCACAAACACTAGGATTGGAATCGAACAAAGTTGGTCTATTCAGTTTGATTTTATATTGAAATGAATCTCATTTGATGTGAAACTACAAAGATTCTCTGATTAAGGTAAACGGGTTTTCCATAACATTTTTCCAAAGTTTTCATTTACCCCAACCGAATTCTTCTACAGGAGTTTAAGATGTGACAAAACACTCGCTTTGGTGTTGGAAATTTGCTTTTCAAATGGTTTCATCGAAAAATCTTAGTCTAATTTTGATTTTGTGATTCCTGAATCCCGACAAATCCGTTTTTACATTTCGATTTTAGATATTCCAAAATCAAGTATTCAATTTGACAGCTGTTTCGAGGAAGAAGAAAGTGTGGTTATGTCTGTTATATTTCTCAAGGTCGGAGAGACGCGATTCCCGCAAACGATGAAGTGATTTGTCTTGTTGGTCTGTGTAATAAATATTACTTAATGACGAAAATGGTATGAACAAAAACAAAACTTAAAAAACTATTTTGAAACAAAATATTACAACTCAGAAAAGAAATCTCACCTTGAAGGACACCTGGGAAACATCAATTTTGCTCGAACTGTAACCTGAAACAATATTATAAATTCAGTAATGATGTTAAATAAAAATAAATATTCAACAAGCAAAAATCTTGTATCAGAGCTTTGAAAATGAAATCAATTTACTTCATAAACACGGACCAAAGCAAATCATCATAAATGAAAGAAGTATTTTTGGTTTGAGTTAATCAATGTCTTTGTCAATTCAGAAATTCATTAAACTTCTATTACCTGAAATAGCGTGACCTTCAGCACAGCAAACTTCAGGGGAATCCTAGAAAAATACATATAATGAATAAAAACAGAATATCTTCGAATCAAGTAATAAATGATTTCTTGAAAAACATCAGTAGTGAATGTCAACAAAAGGTAATCACGGTTTGTCATAACCCAGTGCTCAAAGCAAATCATCACAATTAAAAATGAACGAAACATGCTCGGAAAGATTTTGATTGAATATTTCATTCACTTTATTTGCTAATTTTGAAAAAATTTTTTTTATGAACTACTTAAAATAACTGATTAGTAGTCAAAAAAAGCGATGAAATTTTTTTTCAAAACATACATTATTATTATAATATATTTACCTGAAACATTAAAGACTCCAATACATATAAGAGCTTCCAGAACCTGAAAGATTGAGGTTAAAAAAAGATATTTAAAAAGTTGTATTGCTGCAGGACCACTCACCTTTTCAAAACTCTTCCAAGCTCTTGAGATATTAAAATTCAAAAATTTTTTGCAATTTTTTTTGGTTTGTTTTTGAAAAACTAAAG
The DNA here is from genome assembly GCA_958510865.1 of Myrrha octodecimguttata. Lineage (NCBI taxonomy): Eukaryota > Metazoa > Arthropoda > Insecta > Coleoptera > Coccinellidae > Myrrha > Myrrha octodecimguttata. Next base: position 78,209,481 of record OY294057.1, read on the forward strand.
AATTAACAGTTTATGAAATGAAAACAGTGTCGTTTCCATAACATCTTCATGAGCTATAATTCAAAATTTTATAAAGAGAAAAACTCAAAAATGAAAGACAAATTTCCTTTATGAAGTTTTATTACAGGATCATAACATTAAAATATTTTATTTTTTAGCTGCAGCTTTCTTCGCTGGAGCTTTCGTCGGCTTCTTTGCAACCTTCTTTTTCAGTGCAGCACGTCTGGCCAACAATTTGGCTGTCCTGTTTACAGCGTGATCTGCTGGCAGGGTGATCTTAAAAAAAATATTTGAAATCAAATTTTTATTCCATAAAAAGGCACTGGTGACATCAGAATCGAATTTTTCTCAGAGCTTTGAAAATAAAATCATTTTACTTCATAAACACGGACCAAAGCAAATCATCATAGAAATTGTTCAACTATCCCATCATTTGTTCTCTGCATATCATAAACAATTGCAATTCACCGATAATTGTTTAAATCATTATTTATTCATATACAAGTAGACGAAATTCAAAGATAAGTGATATCCACCTTGCCATCAATAAACATTTGGTTCTCAGAATCTTGTCTGAGTTAAAGTTATTTGGCCTCTGTAAATTAGGCGTCCTTAGTGGAGAGAATTGTTTATTTATTATTAAGACCAGAATATTCCAGATGTTGAGCCTTTTGCCTAGGTGTAGTAACGAAATTCTGAACATAATTATTCTCGCCGGTTGGCATTTCTGATGTTTTTTTTTTTTTAATGAACTAAGAATGGACAAACGCCAATAAAGCTTATCATATATATACCTTTGGGTGAACTTCCCCTTGAGATTTATAGTGAAATGAAGACATTTATTATTATATATTCCCACTCGAAAAAATTTCTTTTGTCCAAACTGTGCTAACGAAAAAAACCAACACAAAATGAAAATTGAACAGAAATTATTTCTGGATAATTGATATCAACAAGATGTCAAATTTACTCCATTAAGGGCCGTATTTATAGTTGCTCCTTGAGGCTTCCTTACTGAAGGCCGCCTTGAGTTTGCTTTTCTATGGAAACAAATACAAGTTTGTTTGCATAGAAACATAGAAAAGCAAATTCAAGGCGGCCTTCAGTAAGGAAGCCTCAAGGAACAACTATAAATACGGCCCTAAAAAACTCCGATCTTGTCTATGATACCGACGAAAAAGATCGTCATCGACTCGCTCTGATTTTGTTTGACGATCGGTTGACATCTGTGGTCTCCTACATCTGGATGTAATAGACGACTTCGGCCCAAGTTGCCAACCCACAATTTACTTAGCAAGTTTACTTTCACTAGGGAACGGGAATTTCAGGACAAATTCGACATGATAAGGTTCGCATTATTTATAAATAACCGTAAAACATGCCTCGGCTCTTCAAACCAGAAATTTAAGTTGGGATTCCTGATTTCATGCAAACAGTGTCAATTTTCATAGGATACGTTCCGAAAATCAACTCTGTTGTTTCGGTTCCCGATTTTCCGCTCCGTAAATATGAAATATTCGGATGGTTCCTGGAACAAGCGCGTGAAAAAGATTATTTACGGAATCTGGTTGATGAAAATGTGGTCGATTTACTGTCACCAGAACGATTTTCTATGGTAAATATCCATAGCATAGAACAATCTATGTTTACTTTAGGTTTGTATTGGTTCCGAGTTCAGATCTGTACGGGACGGTTCTAGCATAGACCAACAAGACAAATCACTTCATCCTTTGCTGGAATCGAGTCTTTCTGACCTTGAGAAAAATAACGGACATAACCACTCTTATTTCTTCCGCTTAACAAAACAGCTCTTCTTGAATCGAAATGTATACCCAAATGTATTTGCAGGGATTCAGTAATCACAAGATTCAAATTAGACTATGATTTTCGAACTAGAACCGTCCCGTACAATTCTGAACTCGGAACCAAAACAAACCTGAAGTAAACATAGATTGTTCTATGCTATGGATATTTACCATAGAAAATCGTTCTAGTGACAGTAAATCGACCCCATTTTCATCAACCAGATTCCTTAAATAACCTTTTTCACGCGCTTGTTCCAGGAACCATCCGAATATTTCATATTTACGGAGCGGAAAATCGGCAACCGAAACAACAGAGTTGATTTTCGGAACGTATCCTATGAAAATTGACACTGTTTGCATGAAATCTGGAATCCCAACTTAAATTTCAGCCAATCGAGGACGATCTTAACAAAAACCTAGATTTGGAAGGAATTATCTGGTTTGAAGAGCCGAGGCATGTTTTAGGGGTATTTATAAATAATTCGAACCTTATGATGTCGAATTTGTCCTGAAATTCCCGTTCCCCAGAGAAAGTAAACTTGCTAAGTAAATTGTGGGTTGGCAACTTGGGCCGAAGTCGTCTATTAATGAACGACTCAGGAGCAATCTGAGCAGTCTGATGTAAAAAACGAACGCCCCTAAGGGACAATAAATTGTGCAGTTTTGGTTTTTGGATTGATGGTTGAGTTTAGAAATGTGGCAACACTGATATGAATCAGTGTCAATCCGATGTCATCGAGACTTTTGACAGTTGATAAGAATAAGAGAGTTGCTTATGTTGTTCATCTTGGTCAAAAAAATTATGACCAAATTTGTTGTCAGGACAACATAGAACGGTTAATTCTGAATGTGTTCGAAAAATCAGGGAAACCCATCGCAGAAGTAGAATCATTCTCTACCACAACACGTCTTTGAGTAGTGAAAAGCATCGAAATTCCATTGTAACAAGTAGTTTCTTGATATTACCTAGAGCAACGCCTAATAAAAATGACTTACCCCGCGTTTTTTGGCTAAAGCTTCTTCCCTTGCCAACTTCCTCTTCTCTGCCGATAGGATGGCTTCACGTTTAAGAACAGCGGCATATGGGTTGAGTTTCAACATAGCCTTGGTGTTGGTGAGAGGATTGAGACGACGTACGCTACGTACAATCTTCTTCCTGAAAAAAATCGACAAAAAAACAAATCAATAATAATTTGATGATAAGAAGGAAAATTCAATTTCAACCCTGGACACTCTGTCCTCCCTGATAAATTGAATTTTACAGATGAATTATGACTTGAAATGTCACTTTTTTGATGAATTGAAATCGCTTGTAGAAGTCGAAATCAAAAAAGTTAAAATCTAAGTCCATATCCACATTATCAACCAACAAGTTAGGTTGAAGTTTATTTGCTTAAAAACTACGGAGCACAAAGCTTTTTGAAACAATGAAGAATAAAAAACAGGGTATAACCGCTGTTTAATGTTATGTTGATGTCAGATTGTCTGAAGCCAAATACACTGTGTTTATAGTTATTGTTGACTACAAACATCGAGTTCTTGTTGCCAAATCGTTGAAAAAAAAGTTGATGTAGGTATCAATCAGTTACTAATAATTATCTATTATCTTGAAAATTGTAGATAAATAGATGTGGAAAAAATCTTGTAAGTCTTGGTTAAAAATTATTTTTAACTGACGAAAAAGTAGGTAATCTGGGAATTTAAGCAAATGCCTAGATTTTCGTAATCATGGCAACGTCGCCAATGTCGACAGCCAGCTTCTCTAGTGTACGCAGTATGTTATCTTGAACAAATAATCTGAGGTTGAAACAAGACTGTCTCTCATAGTTTGGAAGATTTAGGCTACGAAGGTAATTTTTTCCATCATAAATACAATCACCCACTGCTTCTGAATAAGTCACAAATTATCTTTCAACCTTAATGAAAAAACTAGTGACGATTTATTCAGAAGAATATGAGATAATTAAAAAAAAAAAAATTTTAAATCTGGACAATTAAATCTCTATTTCTACAGATTATTAATCAATTGAAATGAAGTCTGGCAACAAGGCCTTATCATCGAGGAATACACCCAATTCCGACCGATTAAACTGCGCCAATGCCGAACTTTACATATGGAGTAAGTGGAAATCAGAAGGAATAGAGGTTATCTAATATTTCCCATTAAATATCAACCATTCTTGAAAGGAATGGGGGTTTTTCCTTTAAACAAAAATGCAGTATTTTCATGAAAAACCTCGAGAACATCACATTTAAAACATATAATTTCAATATTATATTTTTAAAAAAAAATGTTTGATCACCTAAAACTGAAAAATAAAAATAGGGATTTGCATTTAAAGGGATTTGTCTTGAGTGCACGATATGGCAACGTCGAATTCAGCTTTCTCAGAAAGAAAAGGAGGTCGAATGTGTGACTCTGCTCAAGAAAACAGAGATGGCTTCGATCTGGTTAGAGTAGAAGACAACGACCAAGGAATAGAAAAAGAAAAGCACAGACTGTCATATTACTGACAAATCGTAAACGGAAATTGTTTGGTTATATTGACAAATAACACGTATGTACCACAGAATAGGAATAAATATTTCATTATTCTATGGCAGAAAAAGCTATTCTACTGAACACCGTTGTCAGTTCTTGCATGCCTGGCAAATCCCAAACCCCAATTTTGATATCTAATTTTAAATACTTTCTGAAGGTAATTAGGGAAAATAATGAATCAAACCCATAATAATTATGTTCAAATTTGCATTTGCATAACCCAAATTCAGGAAAAACCCCCATTGACGCTTATAGTCAACAGAAATTTTAAAGATGATTTGTGGACAATATGAAAGAAATGAGTGATCGTTTTTATGGTGGAAGGGATCAATTTGGGGGCCCATATCTTCGAATCTATAAAGGACCGTCTAGTTTCAAGTGCAGATTTTTTGTACACTGGTTACATTGATGCAAATATCTAATCGATATCGTCGCGACCGGAAAATTTGCGGGTTTACCCAAATTATCAGTTTCCTTTACTTTTCTTTGCAGCAAATGATTGCTTATTGTGTGGGCATGATTTTTTACTTTTCGATGCCATGACGTTGCGATAGGAAAAATTCTTGAAAAGCACAGAAGTCAGCAGCTTTGACGCTGCATGATGAAAGTGAAAGAAATTCGAAATCTCAACTTACTGTGGAGCACGGAGGACCTTCTTGATCTCGTCAGACTTGAGCAACCTGGACAGGTCAGTGTTCGCCATCTTGGGTTGAGGCAAGGTGTAACCTTTCTTCTCTCCAGAAGCAGACTTGTATGTGCCGAAAAGTTTGTCCAACCTCTGGAAGGCGGACTGGGTCCAGATCACGAAACGTCCTACGTGACCGCCTGGAGCGAATTTCAAAAGGTTCAACTTCTCTACGTTCATGAGGTCGACGCCTGGGATGTTCCTGAAGGCTTTTTTCATGCCAGAGTCCTTGTGATAGACGATCAGGGGTCCCGTCCTCTGGATGCGTCTGCGGTTACGCATCTTACCTTTACCGGCCCTCATCCTTTGACTTCTGTAGACCTTTAGGAGGAGGAAATACAGATTATGGTTAGGAAGATATTCAGAGACATGGGCCCCCCAAAGCTTCGAAATTAGATGCCGGCAGGTAAAAGCCTAGCTTTCCATTAAAGTGATCAAGTGTGACTTTTCAAGAACTAAACATCATAAATGAAGATTGACACCCGTTCACGTTCTAAAACGTTCCTGAACAAGTATATTCAGGTTCACCAGCGTTAGCCTGGCCGTCCACGCGTCCACTGAAAGCGATTTGGGGCTTTTATGAGCTACGCGTTTTACGAGCGCCGAGGAGCATTTATGACCGAAGCGGTCTCGGGCTTCGGGGTCGTCCACTGGCAGATAGTTCGCGAGGTTTCGGTTCGTTCTTGTTCAGCAGAGGATTTTTACTTCAGATTTCCGTGTTTATTGAAGAAACTGTGATACGGAATGGATTTAGAATTAATAATTCATTTCAAGGATAAATCTCACTTGATCAGGCATATGTTAGCTACGGAATGAGGAAAATTTTTGAGCTAAGGTAGATTCAAATTTAGAAAAAATGAAATTATCGGAAAAAATTCGTCATCTTGATAATGAATGATTATTATCGTATACTCATTTATAATACTGGAATGGAAGTTGAAGTGTGAATGTTGATGACCTGGGTACTTCGAGAACAAAGGATGTGGAACTTCGAAATTATGGCTGATTTGAATTTTATCTGTGAAAGTCAGCTTCAGAAGGTAAATATGTTATTAATGTATCTTGAACGTGACTTCAAAACTTTAAAAACTGCAAACATCGAAAGAAATGATGGTGACAACAGATATTCAGAAATTCTTAAAATTTTGCAGAAGTGCATGCGTATTTTAGAAAACAGGTCACTAGTAAAAATCCGTAGCGTTTTATAAAGAAAAAACTATGTTTATTTTGTGATCGAAAAGATCGTTCTGCATATGAGATTGATTGAAACCTAATTGAATCATTACAGTACGTATGGTCCAAAAACACTTGAGCATATAGAAAAATGTTCGGAATAAAATTGGTCGGAGACTAAAAAACAAATTGATAATAGATATTGAGATAATAAGAGCTATAAAACCCGAGATAATGGCGAAACACGCTGGATTAATTATATTTGGAATGCTATACAGCCGATTATTGCCAAAGAGTCCAACTTCAGGTAGGCTACTATACACGTACAGAACTTCTGGATGTGAGTTTAATGTAAGAAAAAAGACTACATTCATTAACCTTTCAATCTGATCCATCTAAAATTCACCAACAATAAACAACAAGCTTCAACAAATATTCCGTTCACAAACTATACATTCCACTATCCGACGGCTAGCTCCTCTTTTCGAGCGTATAGAAGCGGCAGATCCAAAGTGATCTGGATACGATTGCGCCGCTCGAATCCTCTCGAAATCACCCGTATGAACTCGCTGCCAGTCGACGAGGGTACCTAGAATTCCATTCATTTGGATCTGTCGCGCAAATTCGTTCGTTTACGCTCCTATCGCGCCTCTCGAAATCGCTTGCAGTGGACGACCAGCCTCAGGCTTCGGGGTCGTCCACTGGCAGATAGTTCGCGAGGTTTCGGTTCGTTCTTGTTCTTGCGTAGCAGAGGATTTTTACTTCAGATTTCCTTGTTTATTGAAGAAATTGTGATACGGAATGGATTTAGAATTAATAATTCATTTCAAGGATAAATCTCACTTGATCAGGCATATGTTAGCTACGGAATGGGGAAAATTTTTGAGCTAAGGTAGATTCAAATTTAGAAAAAATGAAATTATCGGAAAAAATTCACCATCTTGATAATGAATGATTATTATCGTATACTCATTTATAATACTGGAATGGAAGTTGAAGTGTGAATGTTGATGACCTGGGTACTTCGAAAACAAACGATGTGAAACTTCGAAATTATGACTGATTTGAATTTTATCTGTGAAAGTCAGCTTCAGAAGAGAAATATGTTATTAATGTATCTAGAACGTGACTTCAAAACTTTAAAAACTGCAAACATCGAAAGAAATGATGGTGACACAGATATTCAGAAATTCTTAAAATTTTGCAGAAGTGCATGCGCATTTTAGAAAACAGGTCACTAGTAAAAATCCGTAGTGTTTTATAAAGAAAAAACTATGTTTATTTTGTGATCGAAAAGATCGTTTTGCATATGAGATTGATTGAAACGTAGTTGAATCATTACAGTACGTTTGGGCCAAAAACACTTGAGCATATAGAAAAATGTTCGGAATAAAATTGGTCTGAGACTAAAAAAACAAATTGATAATAGATATTGAGATAATAAGAGCTATAAAACCCGAGATAATGGCGAAACACGCTGGATTGATTTTATTTGGAATGCTATACAGCCGATTATTGCCAAAGAGTCCAACTTCAGATAGGCTACTATACACCTACAGAACTTCTGGATGTGAGTTTAATGTAAGAAAAACGACAACATTCATTAACCTTTCAATCTGATCCATCTAAAATTCACCAACAATAAACAACGAGCTTCAACAAATAGTCCGTTCACAAACCATACATTCCACTTGCCGACGGATAGCTTCTCTTTTCGAGCGTATAGACGCGGCAGATCCAAACTGATCGGGATACGATTGCGCCGCTCAAATTCTCCCGAAATCGCCCGTATGAAGTCGCTGCCAGTCAACGAGGGTACCTAGAATTCCAATCATTTGGATCTGTCGCGCAAATTCGTTCGTTTACGCTCCTATCGCGCCTCTCGAAATCGCTTGCAGTGGACGACCAGCCTTAAGGGAAATAACCACATAGGTAGAAACCCTTTTCTACGATTCAAGTCGCAGTCGGAAACGGCCGCGACAATCTTTTTGTTGCTACAATTGATAAATACAGTGCGCGTCAAAATTATGGAACAAATTCATTTTCACGGAAGAAAAATATTTGGCAACAAAATCTAGAAACAGGTCAATTTTTGTTTCACTTTTACCAAATTTTTATGCATTTTAGAAGGATTTTTGTTGCACCCTGTGCGATCCCCATCAACCCTCTAAATTTTTTGAATAGGGAAAGTGGATCATCTGGTACTTTTTTGGCAAGGTCTTTGTATCTTTATTACAGGCGTGCAGAAATTTTCAAGAAAAAATTTTTTTTTTGAAAAATTAGTTACTTCAAAGAGGTTTTCAGTATGTGCACATTGTCATGGCTCATTTACTTTGAGACGATGGTACCTGATGAAATTCGTCACCGAATGAAAGTCTACCATTTCAGTTTTGTTCATGCACAACTTTCAACCCCTACGAACCCTGTAATGGAGAAAAAAAATTTTTCACGTGCGGGGGTTGAAAGTTGTGCATGGACAAAACTGTAATGTTCGTCTTTCATTCAGGGACAAATTTCATCAGGTACCATCGTCTCAAAGTAAATGAGCCATGAAAAAGTACACATACTGGAAACCTCTTTGAACTAACAAAATTTTCAAAAAAAAATTTTTTCTTGAAAATTTCTGCACTCCTGTAAAGAAGATACCTACTTTCCCTATTCAAAAAATTCAGAGAGTTGATGGGGACACAGGGTGCAACAAAACTCCTTCAAAAACAAAAATTGAGCTGTTTCAGGATTTTGTTGCCAAAGATTTTTATTCTGAGAAAATAAGTGTTTCATAATTTTGACACGCACTGTACAAGTCCTTGATGCTAGTTTCATAACTGATTTGAGAAATTAAATAAGTGATTGTTAAGAAAATATTCAATGCAGCACTGTTCTCAGTATATTGACAACAAAACGTTTCAACACCCATTTGTATGAAACTTCAATCCTTCATCCACGCAATAAACCCACTTAGTTTGTATATCCAACATAGAAACACTCAGTGTATCAACTATCTAAACAAGCAGCTCTCACCTTCTTAACATCATCGAAAGCCTTGATCCTTCTCAAGAAAGAGACTGCCTCCTTGGTCTTGGACAGTTCCTGTACTTTGTCGGAAACGACGAGTGGAAACTCTGGGATGTTCTCAATGACGTGTCCTTTGCTCATAACCAGAGCTGGGATACCACTGGCAGCGATGGCAGAGGCCAGGGCATATCTCCTCTGGTTGATGTTGACCCTACGGTGCCACCTGCGCCACGGTTTGGTGGGGGCGAACATACGACCACCCCTACACATGTTACCGAAGGCACCCTGACCAGAACGATGGGTACCACCACCTCTGACACGTGGAATACGTGCTACAGCCCTGCCAGTACCCCATGACTCGGCGGATGTTTGATGACCTGGTTGAAAAATAGATAAGTGTCTAGAGAGATATTTCATACAGTCAGAAGGAGGTATAACTGCAAAAATCTGCACTCTCATTTGGAAGGTACGAGTCCCCACACTGATTTACCTTCAGGTAACTTTCACATACTTCAAAAATTATTTTAGAATCTCTTTAGAAGTTAAGCGGCGATTCCAATAAAAATTGAAAAGCAAGGACAACATTTGGCAGTCAAGTCCAGTTTTTAGGATTCAAAAAGTCTGCCGATAATCCAATTTATTTCCCCTGAAAACTAACTCATTTTCCTGTAATGGGAAATATACTAACCAGCTTTCTCGCTCACGCAGTAGGGCTGCCTATGATTCATCGATACCTGCTGTTGAACGAAAGAGACAACATCAGGCCTGATTGGGGCTCTGAACACAGCTGGTAATGTAACATTGGTATCTGCAATCGGTTTCGCCTCGGCGTCGAAGACGCTGATGAGAGGTCGCGCTGCACTCAGCGACTGAAAAGAAATAAATATTGATAATTGATTTAATTTAAGGTTAGTTACAGACGAAATTCGATTGTTAATGAGATAATCCAATTAATCAGAAAAGTTATAGGAGATTTTACCCAACACTGCAAATTCACATATGAGGTTGAGCAATTATTTATGAATAAGAACAGCGTTAGGAACAACCGAAAAAACACGTGGACTGAAATTCAGATTTCATCAATAGGATATTCATGAAACATTGGTTAATGGCTTAACGCTATCAACAATAACATATTTATATCCATAACTCACCATAATCGGTTTTAACAATTTCACAAGTAAACTTCTATAATATATCTACAATAAGTTGTCGACGGATTTCAGATCCGCCATGAAAAGGAAATGGTAGGTAAAAATCACAGAGTGTAATTCGTCATTAACGTTTGTTCACAAGTTCGCAGTGTGGCCAACAAAGTAATGAATTTGAAGTTTCTCAATCGAATATTCTGGCAATCCCACCATTCTATGGGGATATAAATGAATTCAGTCCATCATTAATACGAATTAACTGAAAAATTAAAAAAGTTCCAACTTTAATCGAAAACGACCCCTGACAATCCCATTAGATGTTCGTAGTGACGTCATATTCTTAGACATGTAGGCAGAATTAATGCTCATTATGTAAAATCTTCACTACTAAGAAGTTAATTATTCAATTGATGACTGCGTTTTGATGGAAACACTTGATACATGATATAATTGTATGCTTAATCCCACAAAATTAATCCAACTAGTATGACAAACATAGAATAATAATAAATCTCGATATTCATGGTTGGGAACCGTGGTTGTCATTCGAAATGCACATTTGACGAATCGCGCTGGTTGCCGAACCTCTTTGAAGTTTGTGGAGTGGTAGTTGTTAAACAGAACCTCCAAAATGGTAAATTTTATTTTATCTAATTAATCTCATTACCTTTTTTAGGCTTCATTAAATATTCGTTGAACAGTATACTCAATATATCATCTGTATTTCGTATTCCCCCCATCTGTCGCTTGTAATTCATTCATCTGTATACTATATATTTATATAAATATTTTTTTTCAGGGTAAAGTGAAATGTTCTGAATTGAGAACTAAAGACAAAAAGGAACTCACAAGGCAACTTGATGAGTTGAAGAAGGAACTTACCAGCCTTCGGGTTGCCAAAGTTACTGGAGGTGCCCCTTCCAAGTTATCTAAAATGTAAGTGTTTTGTAGCATAACCCTCTGATTTTTTTGATATGCTTGTGTTATTATGTCTAACATCCTCAATTCTAAAATTGCGATGTTCATTGTTGTTTTTGTTAAAGACGAGTGGTAAGGAAAGCTATAGCAAGAGTTTATATTGTTATGCACCAAAAACAGAAGGAGAATCTGAGGAAGCTCTATAAAAACAAAAAATACAAGCCATTGGACTTGAGACCCAAGAAGACCAGGGCTATCAGACGTGCATTAACTAAGCATCAAGTAGCACTTAAGACCCCGAAGGAAATTAGGAAAAGGTCGGCATTCCCCCCAAGGAAGTTTGCCCTCAAGGCATAGAATGTAATATAAAAAAAATATAAGTTTTCTTTAAGTATTTGCAATTTTATTGAGCCCAAATCCTCAGCTTCTGAATCTTTTTTCAATTCACATCTTCAAATACTTCTGTTCATGATGGATTCTGATGAAATTCATTATTATTTATAATTGGTTTCAAGAATGGTATAGATTCACAATTTGGGTTATAAATGAGTTTGCAATTTTCTGATTCGAGATGTGTCATTATCACCAGTTCACTCTAATTACATTCAACTAAAGTGAATATTTAGTAGGGAAAAAAACTGGCAAGTTGTTTATTTTCAAAAATTTCACTCTGTCTAGGCATACATTATTTATATTATTTTTATACCTTTAATGATTTAGTAACCATATATGTACATAACAAATATAAACAGTAATAGCATATAAATGCAAAATTACCTAATATGATCAAATCATTCCTCTACAAATTTATTGGAAGATCTTATATTTCAACTCTTGTTGAATTTCATTCCAGCAAAATCTGGATTCAGTAATCAAAATTAAGAATATCAGAAGATAGTGGTGCAATCTTCCATACTGTGTACAATAGTGGGGATATTAAAAATATCTCAAGTGTTAACTTTTATGAAACACCTATGCTCAAAAATGACATGCTGTTAGAAACGTTTTCACATTGGATCTACAAGTAGGAGTACATGAAAATTTGAGAATATATCTGTTACCTATCATAACAAAAAATTTAATTGAAAACATTATTTTATTAAAAAATTTACATCTATAAAATAAACACTTTTATTTAGCAATATATTAAATAACATAAAATTTCATCAACAGAATAGAATATTTTAAAATCAGTGACAGTATGTGGACTGAACAATTTTGTGCAAATATACTTAATACTTGATGAATCAAAAAATTCTTTTCAATTTCTAGATGCTTGCAAGATACGTAAAATGTGCAGGAATAAATTTATAATGTCCAAGTAGAGATTGATAGTTGCTAATATATATTCTTCTGGTGAAATATGGTGCATCATCATGTGGGTGTCCACAACTATGAACATTGAGAAAAGAAATGCGCCTCCAACTGCAATCATCATTTCAAATGCATTCGATTGGATGACTAATTGCAAGAATCCACCAATGAACAAAACACAAAGTCCAGCGAACAATCTGAAATTATAGATGTACTAAAAAGAATATCCAAGATATCAATTATATTCATGAAAATGTTTAAAGTACTAAGGACTATTATTAAACAGAAATAATTTACTCACACTGAATATGCACTTGAGTAATCTCTTTTTGTTTGGAAACTATATAAGGTCAGACCTCCAACAACAGCTAATGTTAAGAACAGCGCTTGAATAACAACTGCTTTGTCATAAAAGGAAACAATCATTCCAATAGTATAAGCCTCAACGATTGTCTTGAAAATATAAGAGGTAAGTATTAAATCGGCAAAATAATATACACCCCAAATGAATACCAATACTTACAAACCCAGCCAGAAGAATCAAATTGGCAGGAGTATCTTTACGTTTGATATGTAGGGCTATCAAAAGAACGAAAGACAATATCATGCTCAGGGACACCATCCAAACACTAAAAAAGATTTATGGAGTGAAAGTATATTACGAATTTACCATGTATTCACTTTGTTTGCACAAAAGTTTTCACTGGAGTGGTATACATGCAGACTGCAGCAACAATCGTAGTCAAAAATAATTGCATACTCAATAAGCCATACACCTTCCTCATGAAACCCAAGCGGATAGCTTTGGGAGCATTAGCTACATTATTTCTGTATGCAAAGTCATCTTCTATATCATATTCGTTCTCTTCATCGTCCATTTTACCACCTCTTTCGAAATCCTCTTGTAGCATTGCTGTATATGCCATTTTTGCTGGTTCTAAATCTCACTGCAAATATCTTACTTTATATCGATATGAATGATTTAATGCATCAACACATTCAACAATATTGAAAAATATGCCACAAAATCAATTAACAAGACAAGTGAAAATACCATATGATTATGACAGGAAAATAAACACCACAGAATAGTAGAATACAAATATTTTGAGCGCAGTGAATATCACAGAATATCTATTCTGTGGTGAATGTTTATATTTGTATTATGTGATTTTTATTCAGTGGTGATTTTATCACCACAGAATGAAATATTATTATTAGATTTATCTGTGATATGATATGCCATTTCAAGAAAAAATTTTTTTGTCTTGCCTGTGATTTTGATTTGATTTAAATAAAATATGGATTTCTTCTACAACAGCATTTGTCATGTTTGCAAGGAATATAAGATTGATGGTATGAAAAGATGTAGTTCCTGCAAATCTATCACTTATTGTTCTAAGAATCATCAAATATCTGATTGGAAAAAACATAAACAAATCTGCAAGTTGATAACTAATTCCGAGAAGTTCGTGAAACTGGATAAAAATTGTGGATACAAACGGTGGAGAACATACAGAACTTATTTACAATTCTATCTGGACCAGAGGTTGGAACGTGAATTATGGCCATATGAGAATCAAATGTGGATGTTCCCTAGGGCTTGTGCCGTATGTTATTCTAGAGAAAATCTGAATGATTGTGAAGACTGTCTTTGTGTTGCATATTGTTCAAGTGAGCATCGAAAAGATCATGAAAAATTACATGAATCTGTGTGTGCTCATTTGAAATTATGCTTAGATTATGACCGTTTTTATTGGAGAACTAATGAGATTGAGATTAAGTTTAAGAATATTGATAATGACGCAAATATGTTGCCTGATTCAATAGAGGAGTGTATAGAAATGACTTTGGATATTCCAAAGTTATGTAGTCAACTAGAAAAAATATATATGACTGATACTTTTGCTAGTATGTTGACAGTTATAAGTGGTCTAGAAAAATGTGTAATTCTTCAAAATCGTAAATTAAAAACAGGTAATTTAGTAGTGCATATAGTAGGAGCTGATATTTATGAACTATCTATGAATTGGAATTTAAATTTTCAATTTTTGAGGAGATGGATTAAGAATCTAATCAATTGTAAATTCATTCTAATAGGACCTAATTGTGAGTGGGATGAATCACTAAAACCCAATGATGAAAATTTCAAAATTCAATGTGTTAAAGAGTTTTATCATACTGCAAAAAGTTTAGATGAACCAGATCTTATAGTTTCATTTAATTCAGGCTTACATGAATTTCAGTCTGACGATGTTAAAGATACTTGGAAGAAGTCTTTAGAAAAGTTAATCGATGATAAAGTGCCCTTATTGATAACTTCCTATACGAAACATGAGTTGAAAGAAGATTTGAAACGATTAGAATTATTTTCAATCAAGTGTATCATTGATGTTCAGAAAAATCCATTTGCATGTCTGAGACCTATACGTGATTGGGATTCCGAACTATGTATTCCTTTTCACGTTAATGGATATTTCTCAATTGTAGCCGGTAAAAATTATCATGGTCAACCTAGTGTCAATAAATCCTAGAGGTAATCAATTCAGTTTTATCATTCTCATCAGACAGTTTCATTTTTCAATGCTGTTTTGAAGCTAAGAGGCTGAGGCAGCCTAATTCATAGAAAGGGGATATTTGTACTGGCCCAGTTCTTTCAAAGATTAAAAAACAGTAATAACACAGACTTAGTCTGTGGTAATAATAATAATGTGTCTGTTAGCGAGTTCATTTTCGCGTAATGAATTTTGAATGGTTTCCAATTATGGTCCCTAGGAGTCGCTACATACATTCTTATATCCTAAAGAGAAACGTCGTTGTTTGTTCTTCGCAGTCCTCTTTTATGCATTGTGGAAGTGACCGATTCCAAAATAACATAAATCATGACTTTTATGTAAGTTTCTTAAATAAAGCATCATGATCTCTTAAAGATTAATTTCGTTCTGTGATCGTATGTATTCGCAACTACTGCTAAGCGATACGCCCTCTGGTGATAGAAATTCGAACACTTCCAAGCTAGTAGTTTTTCGACGTGCCTGTCATTCTAACGTAATTTGCTCACTTTTGGAGTTCATTTTCGAGCTTTTGTGTTGTTCTCCGAGTTGAAATTTTGGAATACCGAAAGTGTTTGTAATATTCATCAATCGATTCCTTTCTTTGCGATTAAAAATTCCGATCGTATTAATTCGAAATGGCATCCTCCCGAAATGACTATTGTTGTGTGCCTCAACTCAATGTTATTCATAGTCAAAGAAGAAAGGATCATCTAGTGCCTCTAGTTTTCATTTTTTCCAAAGCCAAATGGAATTAAAGTTAATTTGGAAACAGCATTGGGCAGGGAACTCAATGATAGAAGAAGGCCTAGCTTTAGAAATTGAAGATTGGAAAACAGATCACGAAATACATGAAAGTATGTTCACTGCATTTCTCTGAAGATGTTTATTTTCATAAAGGTAAATTTCCTACAATGTATTTATTTCGAAACAACTTCATGTCATGATGTTTTCAGGTGTAAATAAAAATGAGAGAATTTTGAAGGAAAATGCTGCAGAGAAACTACCGAGCACTTCTGCAGCTACCTAATTCACATACTACACAAAATCATATTCTAAAAGAGTGATCTGGTAGAAAATCTGACAAAAACTAAATATACTGTTAGAGTTGATAATAGCTGAAGTTACTCATATAAATACATCAATACTTTTCATTTCCTTATATAGGTAGGTTGAACCGGCTGTGACATTTTTCATTTTGTATGTGTATCTTGAGCTGCTGTAATATGAAAATGAAATCAATTATATGTCTATCTGTTTCCTTTTCTTTAGAAATACGACGCAAAAGAACTAAAGCAGAAAATCTGTTTTCATTTTGTTGATTCCTTCCTTTGCAAACAAAGAACAAGTCATATCATTTGGACTGATTCTAGATTTACCACATAATATAGCCTGCATTCAGCACTTCTTCACATAAATAAGAGTCCTTAAATTACTTATTGAGGTGCCTATTTTTCCAGAAATTCAAGTAAACTTAGATATTGGTTTATTTTGATCCACTAAGCAACATACACTAAAATAACACCGAAATTATCCTCCAGGAATGATTCAAAGTACGATTTTACATCGTGATCCAAACGAAAAGTTCCTTCTCAAGAAATCTTACACAAAACTATAATAATTTCTTTAAATATTCAAGCTCTGCTTAATAAATATTCGTTCTAAACCACATTTCTAAGGTTTGTTTACATAAAACTACTAGCTTGGACAGGTTCAAAATTCATCCGTTAGGGCGCTGGCATCTTCGCAGAAGTTCCCAATCCTGTGTCTGACATATCAGTACCACAGACAGATATTTGTATTCTGTGCCACAGACTGTCTGTGTAACAGTTGTCAGTATTATATATATTTGTATTCTGTTGTCAAGTCAACGTAAACAAAATAAATCTGAAATGAGATGAAAATATTTGAAGAAATATGTTAGATATTTCTGAAATAAAAAATTATGGTTGCTATAGCACGTCGTCGGCGTATAGCATTCTTGATTTTAATCTGCATGTTAATAATTGCATATTTTGCATACACAAAAGTGTATTCGATAACTTATGACATTGGAAGTACGAAAATAGAGTATTCAAAACATTCAGATCTCACTGAAGAACAGTACAATGTTTGGTTGATATTTACGAAAGTATATTCTGGATCTCCTTTGATGTATAAGTTTACCAGTCTTCTTGATAATCTCATGACAATTAGTTCAGTGCCTTTAAGTTTGAACATAATTGTGGATAACTCGTCTGAAATAATAGCTAAAAACATTATTTCTAAACAAATAATGAAGCGTAATAAAAACATAACTCACACCTTTTATGAAATAACAACAAGTGCGAAAATTGTTGAAGATATTGTTAACCTGATGACAAATTTCTTCAGTAAACCAGGTATGTGCACTCAGGAAGCATAAAACAAATATAATTTTGGCGAGTTGTAGGAAGTTACTATAATGATGTATTATTTTATATATCTTTGGGACTGCACCGAATTGCACCCTTAACTCAAAAATATGCAATACTGCTGGACTGTGATATTTATTTCAAAAAGGATATAGCTCTTCTTTTTGATCAGTTTAAAGGGTATTACAAATCAGATATCCATCTGTAACTTTTCCTGATTGTTTAAAATTTTCAGTTTTAAAGATACTGCTTTATTTGGACTTGCCCCTGAATTAAGCCCTGTTTACCGTCATGTCATGAGATCATACAGAACGAAAAATCGAAACACAACATTTGGAGATTACTACCATTGGAATACTACTACAAATCCTCTCGTAAGTCATTCTCGTGGTTTTCAAGGATATAATTCAGGAGTGCTGCTCCTCAAACTTGAATTACTCAGAAATTCCAAAGAATTCCAATCAATCCTCAATAAATCTACCCTGGAAAAATTGACAGAAAAATATAATTTTAAACAGGGACATTTGGGTGATCAGGATTTTTACACCTTGATAGGATGTGAATACCCACATCTCATTCAAACCCTACATTGTGGTTTTAATAGACAGTTGTGTACTTGGTGGAGGGACAAAGGTTATGGTGATGTTTTCCATCATTATGCTCGTTGTGATCATGAAGTTGTTATTTTACATGGGAATTGTAATACTGAAATACCTAAGTGATATAAATTTGTAATTGAAAAATATATAAATTATTGATATGAATGCTTATGTTCATTTGCTATATGTTCTCTTGAGATGAGCAGTGCATTTTTTTCATTTGCTGAATCAGTTTCTTTTGAAGAAGATTTATATTATCGAAAGAAATATTTACTCTTTTTTGTTCCTTTATCCAGTTTTATTTCTGCATATAAGTTTAATTTCGGCTGCACTTTCGCACGCTTAATATCTGTAATAATAAAAAATCGGTTAATATTTCTTAGTTTTCGATATATCCGGAGATCGGTTTTAAAATCGGTAAAAATGCGGATAAATCGATAGCTTCGGCAACGCTGATTATCCGTAACCTAACGTTATTCATGATTTCTACTGTTGTGAATAAAGCTAAGGTGCATAGAATAATCTTTATGCACCTTATCTACAACTGTTGTTTCCATTCCTACTGTAGAAAAATTATGTGCGTTACCTTTGAAAGCTTGTTCGTTAGTTTTACTTTTCCTCAATGCAATATCCTGATAATATATATTTGTTCTTAGATCCTTAAAGAATGTTTTTACATTTCAGGTTTTTTACTTTGGTAGTTAAATAAAGAAAATATCACCCATCAATGACCAACGTATCATGTGTTTCTGTGATTTTCTCAACCTTAATTTTAACTTATATTTGATGTTCTGTGACCTTAACCTCATTTAGTTTCAAATTTAAATCTATATATTTGTTCCGTGATAAAAAATTTTCTAATCATTGCGTTGAATTTATCGTCAGAAAAAGTGAATTTTCAAGTACTAAAATGAATTCAACTACCGATACTTTCGAAACTAAAGTTAATTTACCATCTTCTTTTTTACTTACCCCCTTCACTAACGCAAGATGTAAGGAAATAGAAGTAATGAGGAAGTCCCTTACTTCCTCCGAATACAGCACTAAGTTGGCATTCCAAAGACTGCCCCGACATATGAGAAGAAGGGCAATGTCACACAATGTAAAAAGATTACCTAGACGTTTACGAGAAAAACACTTGAGCCAAATGAAGAAATCTGGCTTACCTCCAAAGCAGAAAAGACCTTCACGAAAGTACAGAAGAAAACCATCTAATTTATTTGAAGAATATACTAAAAGGCAGTCTAAAATCAAATGGTTGAGTACACATGTATGGCATGCTAAGAGGTTTCATATGACTACTAAATGGGGTTATAAAATACCATATTGTCCGTGTGATAAAGCATTTACTGCATGTTATAGAGCCACCAAGAATCACTGTCTGCTTCAGGATATTTCATATTTTCAGTGTATTGAATTGAGTGCGGAGGAAGAAGTTATAATTGAGAAATTCAAAAAAATCACCAACCCTTCTGATGGATTATCTATTGGTAGCAAAGTTTTTCGGAATGGTTTGCGAGAAGGTGAGACCACCATCTATAAACTTGATTCTATTCCCAGAGAAGCTTTGGGGAAAGTGAGATTTCTGTGGAGATGGTCTTTGGGTAATGAAAACAGGTATACATCTCTATGGATATGGACCCATGCTGCATTTCATGATGACGTCCTAAAAACTGTCATAGAGTGTTTTGGTGTAGTGCAAAGTGATGGTGATTATTATCGTAGCTCCAACAATCAAATCCAATTGAAAGAATTGAGGACTGAATTGTGTCGCTTTAGATTGAGTGGTGAACTTTCCAACAACGTTGTACAAAACTGTTTTAAATTGTGTAATTCTGATAAAATTGAAGCCGAATGGTTCAAGGACCAGGCTGCTCTTGCAGTCATTGAAGAACAACAAAAAATGTGGACAGATCTTAAATCAGTGGGTTCAACAAACAATTTATCACCCCACATTGTTATGCCAATAGTAGTTTGTGATCCACGATTGACTTCGCCTAGTGTACGGACAAAGTCTAATCAAATAGTCAGTTCAAATTCAGAAGTGACCATTATGCCAAAGTCTAGTTTCAGTCCTTTATGGGATGATAACCTACGGAAAAAAATTAATTGTAGTAAAATTCCTAATTCCGAGATATCAAAAATACGGGGTGAGTGTTTGATTCCTGGGTCCGATTTGAGTGAATTAGGATTTCCAGTTCCACTAATAATCATTCAGCGACCTGGTTGCTGGAGCGATAATGTTGGCTATTCCTCAGGCTGGGATGTGATTTCACCAGCCTCCTGGGCGCAACCTATCTGGATTTCCCTGATAATGTGGGGTGCAAGAAGCGGAGGACTAAGGGAATACATCCATAACAATTTCGAGATGGGCAAATTGGACAATTTATTTCCTGATACACCTGCTGGTCAGAAAGAAGAAGAATCTATTGGGGAAAATTGTATCAAGACATTCTTTAGAAAACCCCCAAATAGAAGAACTAATTTTTCCAAGTTCAATATAGTGAGTCCTTTTAAGTTCCATTGGAAATTACTGATAGAAAATTGGCTGCAACGAGAAATCAGTTCATTCATTGTTTTACGCGACAGAAAAATTTTACTGACTTTACAACAAAGTTTATTGTCTGGTGGAAGTGTTTGTTTGCCAGATAATTGTTTAGTTCCAATACAAGTTCAGTGTGATAAAGGAGTACCGAAACAGTTCTCGATTATATGTATTCCAAAACCTGAAGATCTGAAAAGTTTACCAGATGAACCTAAATGTGCTGATCCGAATCAGAAGAAAAGATCAACGATGAGGAAGCAGCATAAAAACTTGCTAAAGAGACTTAGACAAAGAAGGAAAAAAGCAAAAAATTTGCAGCAGACTTTGCAGAATATTGATCTACCTGAATTAATTAAATATCACACAGAAATGAGAAAACTGTGGCTTCCAGAGGCTGAAAATATTAGGGACTCTTGTTCTAGACAAGTTCTAGGTTTCGTTAGAGAAGGTGGTTACAGTTACACTATGGGCAGTTCGAAGGGTTTAGGATATGTTGCTGGTGCTGCTTTGAAATTTTTAATGAAAGAAGGAGTTAAAAATAACGTTCTTATCAGGAATACTAACTCGAGACATTATTTTTTGGGAAGTTTATCAATTATGACGGATTTGTGAGTCATTATTATAGCATAGAAAAACCTCGCTCATTTTTCTTTCGAATTTGTTATTGTTGAATGTTTTTATTATGTTTTGTATAATAATTATAAGATTATAATATATCAGTTCCAAACTATCTTTGTGAATATTTTTTGTATTAAATATACTACCTGTTTTAACACAATTATTGAAGCATTTTTTCAACAATCATCAAAGTTATTTTTATATTTACACGCTTTTGGTTCGTAATATTCTGATTTAAAGCGGTAAGTGGCCTCCAATGACTGGGTTACTCCCCCGAAGAAAAATCCGTACGATTCTGTTTGTAAGTCATCTAACTTTTGTTAGATTGCAACCCTGTTATCTCGATTCCGCTCCCTAATCCGCTTTGAAGTTATAGTCTTTTGTAGTTGATTTCTGGAATATTTAACCCCTTTGTTCCAAATGTCAGGTCGATCCAGTATTTATTTTTGGAAATAATATGCCTAATTTCGCTTGGGCTACGAATTTGAACAAGCGAGTAGAAGCTTATGTCTACAAGTCAGTGTTTTTCTAGAATATTTTTTTTTTATCTATCCATTGAAGATATCTTAGATAGTGGTTTATTGGTTGCCTAATAGAAACCTCAGAACCGAAACGATTTCAGATTTAACATGATGATTCTCTGAAATTAAATTTGACTTTGATTTAATTAATCAAGAACTATAACTATCTTGATAACGTCATCAATACAGCGAAATTAATTTCCACTATCCACTGAAAATTCTAGAAGCCCCATGAGAATACCCTTGTATTGTGTATAGTGAAATTCTCTATAAAATGTCCATCTGGATATCTTGTCTATGAAAATGTCTTTCTAAATGAACCATTAAATTGTTTTCAATAATTGGGTACATGCTAGTGCGGACCCATAAAATCCATTTCCAGATAGAGGAAAGAGAAGATGAAAGAAACAACACAGAAAAACGTGCCAAACATCTCTGTGTTTCTATTTACATTTCTCCAAAACGTCAAAATTGTTTATTCAGTTATTTGTGATATTTTGACCGAAGTAGTTGAATATTTTCAAGTGTAATACAATTATATAGTATCAAGTATGCCAGTGTAGTGTGTGATAAATATGCTGAAAAGGAAAATAATGGTTCCGTGCATAGGTTAGCATTTTGCCACAGATCAACCAGATAAACCACTCGCGTCATTTACTTAGGAAATCTATGTCAACGCAGATATGACCCTGAATCGAGCTAATCAGAATTTTAGCAGGCGTTTGGGGTGCCAATCAGATTGCAGGAATAGGATTACGTCACTCTCGGCGTTTTCGGACTCGCTTGAAGAGGTTATAAACATGTAAACAAACTGAAATGAATTTTTCATCCTATTAATTGATGAATAATTTCGTATCTGTCCCATTTAAGAATATAATCCAAACATTTTTTTACAACCAAATCAATTGTTGAGTCATCTTTGAGGTTCTATTTATGAGTACAGGCCTCATTATATGTTTTAATTATACAACAAGAATTGGAATCGAACTTAGGTGGACTCATCCATAATGTTCATTTTATATAATATAAAGGAATCGCAACTGAAGTGAAAGCATTACAATCTCCATTATTCAATTAAAACGATGGGATGTCTAATAAAATTGTATATGATTGCACAAACACTAGGATTGGAATCGAACAAAGTTGGTCTATTCATAGTTTGATTTTATATTGAAATGAATCTCATTTGATGTGAAACTACAAAGATTCTCTGATTAAGGTAAACGGGTTTTCCATAACATTTTTCCAAAATATTCATTTACTCCAACCGAATTCTTCTACAGGAGTTTAAGATGTGACAAAACACTCGCTTTGGTATTGGAATTTTGCTTTTCAAATGGTTTCATCGAAAAATCTTAGTCTGATTTTGATTTTGTGATTCCTGAATCCCGACAAATTCGTTTTTACATTTCGATTTTAGATATTCCAAAATCAAGTATTCAATTTGACAGCTGTTTCGAGGAAGAAGAAAGTGTGGTTATGTCTGTTATATTTCTCAAGGTCGGAGAGACGCGATTCCCGCAAACGCTGAAGGGATTTGTCTTGTTGGTCTGTGGTAGCACAGATCAGGTCTGTGATTTTGCTTTCCTCGCCATTGGCGTACGTCGTCAATATTTTGGATGCAGATATTCAAACATCAATAATATAACTATTTATTCTTAAACCATCTCTTACGTATGATTTGTTTGCAATATATTTGTTATATTGATATGTACAATTCGTTTCCAATAAACAATTATATCTACTATGACTGTATACATGAGAGAAAACTGTTAACATTATTTAAGAACCTGCTCCTTCATCCAATACAAAATGATACCAATATTTATTTATTTGAAGATTTATTAATGATCCTTAAACAGCATATTATTTTTCTTTATTTTGGATCAAAAGGTCGTTTAGGAAGTTTCCCCAACAGGGTATGATATACGTAAGATTTGGCGCTATTATTGAGTTATCCAATAGGTCTTTGGATCTTTTGTTCAAAAATTCAGCAAATCTTTTCATAGCACCAATATAATGAACTACTCCTGTGGCTTGATCTTCACCAGGAGAGGAGATTCCTTACAATTTGTCAATAATATTATGAATCTCTTCCGAATCTGTAGACTGAAAGTAAATAGTTAGCATAGTTTCTTCCTCGGTGAATTGGACACTTGGTTTTTATTAAATATTGTATTGTCGGAGCGAGGAGTTCAATATTTAAAGGTATTCTTCATTACTTATTGGATATCAGCTCAGAGGATTTTCCATATTCAATATACCTTTATAAATACAAGAAACCATACAATTATCTCTTCAAAAACAAACAATATACGACCATGAAATTTATCTAGGAACCATTCAATCATTTGGGTGCATTGATATAAGAAGTTATCCAGCAATCTGAATGAAGTTGCTTATTCGATCCACTTCCTGAATTTTATTCATAGCAATGAAAATATTTCGGTTTCAGGAGAGAAACTCATTAGACTCTTAGTTTTGTCTGAAATATTAACCTAAATCAGATTCTGAAGCTTATTTGAAGCATTTTTTTGTAATTTGCGTGAGAAGAGCAGGTTTCTGGGTTGAATACCACCAAAGAACTGCTCAATATTATCACTGTATAAATCTCTTTATACAATTATATTATCATTTCGTTAACTAGTCCGATCCCTTTCTACCTTATGATGCGTACGCCAATGATCGCTGTGGAGAAATGTAAACAAATATTTGATAACAAACACAAGAGATGTTGCCTGCAAACATCGAGTGAAGGATGAAGGGGAATGCGGTATCTTGTCTTTCCTCTAACTACGGTAAGAGCCTTTAGATGAATAAGTTCTTGAAAAGGTTATTCAAAACTGCCTTGGTAGATCATTCAGGTGGTAACAGTGGTAAATACTGTGTTTTTTATGAAGAGTAATATCACAGATTGGTCTGTGGTAATATTGTTCTATGCTCATTCAACGCAAATTTATGTTTTTCAATTTAATGTAGGATGAGATCACGTCTACGATATAAATACAAAATAGAGCACTAGCAGCACTCTATGGTTCAGCAAGTTGAAACGTCAAAATCAGCTGCTGGGGGGACAAACAAAGAGATTTCCCATAAGAGCTAATGTTAACGTTTGGTGTATTATCTGAGTGGAAAAACATTTTGAGACTGTTTTTTTCAGTTAATTTTGATTATTGAACCTTTTTGAATACCTTCAGGTAAGAGAATAGTTTGCAAGGGTGATTTGAATAAAGATTTTTCCAGTTTAAATATACCCACTCCTGTTTGTTACATACATTGTTATGTCACCTTTTTCAGATTAAATTCAACTATGAAAGTTTTTTCAGCTGTGAGCTGTAGTCATCGGTCCAATAATGATAATCACACTCATTTTTTTAGATTTGTGTCGTTGAAAACTAAATAGAAGCAGGTAGAACCTGCCAAGGTGGAAAGAGGAAGTATGCTTGCTTTTATCTCTACATGGGGATGATTTCCCCGATTCTAAAGGGAAAAATTCTTTTATTTTCTACATTATCTTTAACAGGTAATGAACTAACAAAGTTACTTAACATATTTATGGATAAATATCATTTCAGGACAACCTTTAAACAAACTTGGCATTGGAATGATATTCAAGATACAATAACAATTATAAGTTTATATAGTTACCATTAGCCTGGCATTATGGAATCATAAACAGAAGATAGATGGTAATAGAAGTAAAACACACAACTGTGAACATTTTTGGCATTATTTTCTTGTTGAGAATATGTCTTCCGACAGGAGGCTCACTTTGAATCTATAAATCCTAATATAATTCCAGTATTCTCTAGGAAGATCCTAGATCCTCATACTTTATTGAATGAAAATATTGAGTACAGTTCCTTTTATTGTATCACAACCATTGTGAAAATAAATTCATATTCATCTCATGTTATTATTCAAATATAAAACTCTCAACAACAAATTGTGTTTAATCAAAATTCACTAATAGAAGATGTGAAATCATCTATTCTCCTGGATTATGTTAATCTCAAGCCTCCAAAGTTTACCAACAACTTAAATTTCACAGGCAAACAACCCAAACTCATAAAATGGACAATAATCTGCAGCAGTATAACAAATGTCAGTTTACAATAACAATAACAAACTCTTTGTTTGTCCCCCCAGCGGCAATGTTGTGACGTCACCTGCTAGTGCTCTATTTGTGACGTGGTTGGGTGATCGAAATCAATGTAACATAAAATCATAAATTGAGAGGTATTTACAGATATTGCCACCAAGATGCTGTAATTTCATAATCAGATGTTTCCTGGACATTATTCGAAGTTCTCCATTGGGAACTTCTGCGAAGATGCCAGCGCCCTAACGGATAAATTTGGAACCTGTCCAAGCTAGTAGTTTTATGTAAACAAACCTTAGAAATGTGGTGAACAAAAATTTATTAAGCAGAGCTTGCATATTCGAAGAAATTATTATAGTTTTGTGCAAGATTTCTTGAGAAGGAACTTTTCGTTTGGATCACGATATAAAATCGTACTTTAAATCGTTCCTGGAGGATAATTTCGGTGTTATTTTAGTGTATGTTGCTTGGTGGATCAAAATAAACCAATATCTAAGTTTACTTGAATTTCTGGAAAAATAGGCACCTCAATAAGTAATTTAAGGACTTTATTCATGTGAAAAAGTGCTGAATGCAGGCTATATTATGTGGTAAATCTAGAATCAGTCCAAATGATATGACTTGTTCTTTGTTTACAAACGAGTGAATCAATAAAATGAAAACAGATTTTCTGCTTTAGTTCTTATGCATCGTATTTCTAAAGAAAAGGAAACAGACATATAATTGATTTCATTTTCATATTACAGCAGCTCAAGATATACATACAAAATGAAAAATGTCACAGCTGCTCCAACCTACCTATATAAGGAAATGAAAAGTGTTGATGTATTTATATGAGTAACTTCAGCTATTATCAACTCTAACAGTATATATAGTTTTTGTCAGATTTTCAACCATATCACTCTTTTAGAATATGATTTTGTGTAGTATGTGATTTAGGTAACTGCAGAAGTGCTCGGTAGTTTCTCTGCAGCATTTTCCTTCAAAATTCTCTCATTTTTATTTACACCTGAAAACATCATGACATAAAGTTGTTTCATTGTAGGTAATTTACCTTTATGAAAATAAACATCTTCAGAGAAATGCAGTGAACAGACTTTCATGTATTTCGTGACCTGTTTTCCAATCTTCAATTTCTAAAGCTAGACCTTTCTTCTATCATTGAGTTCCCTGCGAAATGCTGTTTCCAAATTAACTTTAATTTCATTTGACTTTGGAAAAAATGAAAACTAGAGGCACTAGATGATCCTTTCTTCTTTGACCATGAATAACATTGAGTTGAGGCACACAACAATAGTCATTTCGGGAGGATGCCATTTCGAATTAATACGATCGGAATTTTTAATCGGAAATAAAGGAATCGATTGATGAATATTACAAACACTTTCGGTATTCCAAAATTTCAACTCGGAGAACAACACAAAATCTCGAAAATGAACTCCAAAAGTAAGCAAATTACGTTAGGATAACAGGCACGTCGAAAAACTACTAGCTTGGAAGTGTTCGAATTTCTATCACCAGAGGGCGTATCGCTTAGCAGTAGTTGCGAATAGCTTGCCTACCTCATTTTGTAACGATGAAGAAGAGTATTTAGGTCAAATTCAACCACAATTTGAAATGCTTGCAATTTTCTTAATCTTTCTTGCATTTGTTGAATATTCAGTTAAAATAGAGATATTTAACATGTATCTGGCCTTTAAAAAGTAGTAAATATACAGCTTTCCACACTCTTCTGAAATATGGTATCAACATGCCTGGCATTTTTGTTTATAATACTTTATCGACAATCAGATTAACATAATCAATAAGCCAATGTGATGATAGTATATGTCTGTACTCATAATTTAAAAAAAATAATTTTCCTTGATGAGGAATTTTGGTTTTAAATAAAAACAAACATTCAACAGTTCACTTTTATTGACAAATTATAATCAAAAAGTACTACTTTACAAATAAATCGAAATGAAAATAGGATAAACCCAACAGAATGGGCATAACCATGGAAATATCCCAAAAATTAAGTGGTAAGTAGAAAATCTTCAACATTGATGATCTAAAAAATTCAATGATTCACCAAATTCAATCTGAAATCAAGCTTACAAATATATTTTTTTTTTAACTTCCTAATATCTTCTCCACCAAACTTACATTCAAATATTGATCCTTAACTTAATGTTTAGTAATATGAAATTCATATATTCCTTGTAGAAAATTTCATCCTAGGAGTATTCGGGGGACAAAAATTATTCCTTATTTTCCTTTAAAATATTCTTCATTAACAAGAAAACGGTTGAAAGAAAAGTATACGCTAGATTTCACCAGTAGTTCGAAATGGGAGCAATTATTAAATAAACGAATGTTCACAAACTTGAATAGATCAACCTTATCAAGCATCAATCAGTCTATGTACTAGTTAAAAAAAAGGAACCGATGAAACCCAACGAATATTTCTACTAAACATCAACAAAAACACCTATCAATAATCAAAAAAATGAAAGAATTACCTCGATATGGAATTAAATGAAGAATCGTGAAAATCAGCAGTAACGCAAAAATAACCTTCGAATCGACTACACATCAATGGCAGACTGTCTTATCTACATATATTTCAAGTCAAATATGATCTGGGTCAGATGAGAAAAACTCCATTGAAGTTTTCCAGAGTTTATAGCCTCAAGAAGAAATCAAAGAAAGGCGAGAAATTAAGCTACATTAAAAAATAAACGGTTGAGGCATATTAAAACATATGTACATAAATTCATTAATGACAACGTTTATAGTTTTGTGTATCGATTCTGACAAAAGAAAACAATTTGATATCATAAAAAATATATGATGTGACAGTTTGGTTATATATAATATTAATCATATATTATGTACTATATATATATACAGATCGAGTAGTGCGTAAGAGCAAATATGATTATGATCTAAGGCATCTCACACTGATGTACGACTTCTTATACAACTGTAATAAACGGTCCTTAAATAGTTATCAATAGCTAGATGATAATTATGAACAAAACATTCGCTGCGGCGACATGTCAGTTTTACGATAAATCTGAAATGAACAAAAAAATTGTAGATTACAATGGGTCGAAAAACCAAAGAAATAAAAAAAAATTACTTACAGCTTGGTGCAGAATCGTAAGTCCTGTGAATCTGATCATAGGTGAACCTAACAAAAGCATCATATTGTTCTGCAAGCTTGGCGGCTAAGACATTGTCATATTCCTGTCTGATTTCAGATTCCCTTTCTCTAAGCATATGCTCACATATCATACCAACCTGTAATTCATCAATATGATCATTTGGGAAACTTGAAAGCCATAAAATACCACATTACCACCTTACATGTATGGAAAATTATTCGCAACTTGTATACATATAAAGAGAACCATTGAAATGTGTCTGTTGACTGAGCAGAAACATAATGATTTATCGTGAGTTATACTCTATTCATTCTTATAAAGCCAACCGGAAGGCCATGGAAATTTGACGAATTCCACTCTGTACAGTAAAAAAATGTTAGGTTATAGTTATTTTTCTGTCATACCTACTCGAGGTTGTCATTTTTATAGTCAGTTTGAAGGACTATCAGTTTTTTTTAACTAGAACTGAGTCAGGTTGGCACCTGTGAAATGTCATCAGGATCAAAATAATTGCTACACATTTTGAACAAGGACTCCATGGTTTGATTTAAATATACAGGGAGAGTCTTTAAGTTGTACATTAATTTTAACAATAGATTCCTCTCATCAAATGAAACACTTTTTTCATTTATCATTTTTTAGATTCGGCTCCAGTAAAAAGATACAGGCTGTTTAAATTTCCTAAAAAAATCAGTATTTCTTTTGTAGCTTCGATATGATAACTCCGAAAGAGATGAACATTGGTGTTAAGTTTTCTATAACTATTACACATATTCTTCAGTAATCACTTTCACCCTACTTCAAACAGTTTCCGATTTATAGACTCGCAGATTCATAAAACTATACGGAATTAGCATGAAGATGCAGACAAAGTTAATCTTATGTCATTATAAAAATCTTCAATCATTTTAAAATACTTGATTATTCTTTATAATTTCTCCCAAAACGCACCGTTTTGCAGATATACAACGTTGAATATCATAAAATCGGACAAAAATTCGAGAAATTACCCTAAATCTATGGATCCGCCCCTGATCTATCCGGACCATAAAATACACATAAATATTTATCTATTTCACATAGAACTAATTTAGGTATATGCTATTTCGTGATTATACCACAGACCTAAGCATAATATTCATAGACATAGAATAACATGTCATAAGTCTAGAGAATATTTTTAGGTTAATGATTGATTTCATATAATTCATTTATAAATTTCGTGAAAAAAGTATAATATTGAAATATGAGTGTGTATCTTATAGTGGAATGAAATTGGATATTCCATGAATATCAAGTTGAAAATCAGTCTTTCAAGTCCAGTGTAGTGAAATGTTTTCCTTGCGATAATATCGCAATAAGCACAAAATCATAAGAATTGAATAAATGAGTTTTCTCAACTTTGGTTCTTTGAATTTCAAACCATGGATTGGTTATTCTCCAAAAGAAATCACCATAAGGGATTTCTGTGGTGAACTTGCGAACAAAGCGCAGGAGTGTATTAGTACATTGAGAAATGTTTAAATGCTCATAACTTTTAACCTGAGCCGAATCTGGAAAAATGGCAAATGAAAAAAGTGTTTTATTTGATGAGAGGAATCTATGGTTAAAATTAATGTACAACGTAAGTACTCACCCTGTATATAATAATATATTCAACCACTACTAACTTTATATAGAACGCCCACAGTCGCATAGAAAAGAAAAACAGAAAAATAAACAAGACCCAACATTCTTCATTACGAGTACGTCAAACTTTCATGGCCAACCGACTGATAGATTCGTATATCGTATTTAGTAAGTACAAGTTTTCGACTGAATTTGGTTGATGATTGTCGAGATTTTAATGATCTATGAAATGACTACCTACCTGCTTGAATGTGAATAGGGGTATTTCTGAGCGGGATGGTGATTCTCCACCTGAACTGCAATCTGAATTGTCCATGTTTCCGTATTTCATTTCCCTACGCCTCTGGATCCTTCTCAGTTCAGCTTTGATGCTTTCCGCCATGTATTCTGAGGAAGATCGTCATAACATATTATTATGTTAAAATTTTAAATATTCCATCTTTTGGAACTGAACAGTTTTGAAACCTTTTTATAATATATTATTATTATTATTTTTAGAGAAGGTCTGGGTTTCAAACAAAACCACTCTTCTAAAAACAATGCCAACCGGTTTCGACTTTATTCTTAAGTCTTCTTCAGGGCTCTGAAATGGACAATGGTGACTAAAAGTTAACCATATAAAAACAATCAATATAACACAAAGACAATATAAAACGTACTAACATCTATACATCTTAATTACTCTACTTGGCATACAATAATATTCAAACTTACAGTTTTTTAACAAATGGTTTTATTGTCATTCGTGATGGAGAATGAGCGAAATAGAAAACAAAGACCTTGAAGGTTCCTTATTCAGTAAGAATTGTTCTCCCGATGCGTTTGTATGTCTTTGTTTTTGTTTTATATTTCGCACTTACCCCATCACGAATTACAATAAAACCATTTGTTAAAAAACTTTAAGTTTGAATATTATTGTATGCCAAGTACAGTAATTAAGATGTATAGATGTTAGTACATTTTACATTGTCATTGTGTTATATTGATTGTTTTTGTATCGTTAACTTTCAGTCACCATTGTCCATTTTAGAGCCCTGAAGAAGACTTTGGAATAAAGTCGAAACCAGTTGGCATTGTTTTTAGAAGAGTGGTTTTGTTTGAAAACCCAGACCTTCCTATAAAACTAATAAGTTTTTGTTTTATCTTTTCCTATCTTCCAATCATATAAGCCGTCACAAAATTCTGGATGAATCTTCAAGATGTCATTTTTTTAATCAAATACTGTTCACGGTCCTCCTCACGGCAGATCGTAAACACAACAACTTCCAAAAGAAAAAATTCAATATTTGTAGGATAGGTTAGGAATTCAATTACGAAGGAGGAAGTCTTGAATGGGGAAAATCCACCCAATGATTCCCCAGATGTACCCATTCAAAATTTTATTTTTCCAATGCATATTTCTAAAGATACTTGATTAAAAATTGTTTATACAGAATTTGGTGAGGATAATATGATCAGAAATGAAATATTTTCAGAAGAAACTTGGATTTTATTCCAAATTGTCACGATCATCACGAAATTTTGCTCAAAAGTGTTTGATCAGCATTCTCAAACCAGTATCCTAGTTTTATCTTCATTGAATTAGTATTTTTGGGAGTTACTCCGGAAAAAATCAACGATACCGAGGAAATAATCAAGAAATTCGACATTTTTTTCAGTGATACGCCGAAGCGGTTTTTTTTCCGCGCTTTTTCCAGACAACAGCGCGTTATCGTTTTGTCAGAATGTCTGTAATTTTCGAATTTAGAGCCGAAATTGATCTTAAAAGATTGGGTTGAACACCCTAACGAAGAATCCGGTCAGATTCAATTCTGTCCGTCCGTCCGTATGTACTCTAACTTTCGAAGCAAAGGAAACGGTCAAGTAGTTTCGGAGTTAGGCCCATTTGAAATTTTGAGGTTGATATGAGGATATCTCATGAAGTGCTGAATCGATCAGATTGAAACTTTGTAAACAGTTTCGGAAAATTTTGTGTGGATCCAGTAGTTAGAAAATTGAAAAAGAAATTTCAAATTTTTGATGAAAAATTTTTTCTTCTCCGAAAATTTTGATTAATTTCGATATCAGTAAAAAATATGCCAAACTTCGTTGTTATTCGGAATATTAACGTTATTTCCGCAATATCTCAAAGAGTACAAAAAATGGAACCATCCTGAATTTTTGAAATCAGTTGAAGAATACCAATGCCTAACTAGGTGAAAATTTTGTGTATTTTTTTCTAAATTTTTTGAGATTCAGCCGGACACCGAATTCTTCATTCTTTTTTATAAACTATCCCAGTTGGCCATGATTCAGATCTACCAAGTTTTTTTTTTACTTAAAACTGACGCAGGTTGGCACTCGTGAAATATCGGCAATATCAAAATAATGCTCAGAGACGTAGCCAAATGCCAATTTCTACTATCGATCTCAACATTATCACGCTTGGAAACTAAAAATGCCGAAGCTAGTTTTGAAGAAGCAGAGACAAAGTATCAGGAAGTCCTAAGTGAAATTGAAATCTGCATTTTCTGATAGTAACCCTGATTATTTGGAATCAATAATTCATCACAAGCCATCCAACATTTTCGACGTATGTTAGTGAAAACCCAATTCAGAGTATCGTTCACATAGATTCCCAAGAAGTTTGTGAATAGAGTTAGTTCTTTTAAGGTGACACAGGTTTTGTAGTATCACTACATTTTCATATTGGAGTATTTCAAGTTGTGCAACAATGTATTTATTATTTCTGTAGACTTATTTCGGAAAGTAGGGAATTCCATAGGTTTATCTGTTCGTTCTGAAGTTTTACGGCAGGGTTATTCGAGTACTTTAATTTTTTATCGAATGAACTATCACAAACTAACAGACTACTTTATCAATTATTTTTCAGTAAAATTTCAACCTCCCCGATTATTGATTTCCGTACAAGAAAATAGCATAATTGAATCTTCCATCCTTGTTCATATAAGTGAAAGATTTCCAGTGTTAACAGAGGAAAAAGTTTCTTCAACATTCGCCAGGGCTTTGGAATTATTGAATTCACATATATTTGCTCAAATTCATTATTTTCCCAAAGTGAATTCACATGTTGAAAAATACGTAATTACTAGGACCACTATGTAGAGGGGACAACGTTGCGCAGTTATCTGACAGGAAATGGACTATAACCTAACATTTTCAAAATATACACGGTGAAATGTGTCAGAATGTCATGGCTAACCGGGATAGTTTATAAAAGTGAATGGAGTATACATGTACTTATTATCAAGACGGTCAATGAAAAATGCATACACCTTTGAACCTAACTATATATTTTATCTATCCAACAAAAAACGAGATCATCAACTTAATAAAGGCTTGAAACTTTGCACACAAAAAGAATACAAACTCAAATACTAAAACATATTCCGAATCTTTTACTGTCAATGCTTTGAGTTATTACGAACTTTTTTGTATGATACTTCACCCTGTAGTTGTTCATATTCATCTGAGTGTTTTTTTTTTGTAATTCATGATAGATGTACTAGGATTTCAGAATAACATTCATTGATCGGGCATATTCATTATTATCGCACAATGAGCACCATTTCCGAATATATCTATCTATATGTTCCAGATATTTTCTGAATCGATTAGCTTGAACTGCCGAACCCTTGCACTTTCAGTACGAAATAACAGCACAATCTTAAAATCTCTAATGCGCTCGAAAATATAACTGAGCAAGTATCAACATGAAATTTAATCGCATCGCTTCGGCCGAATCGGACAACTGCTACTGAAAAAACCTAATTATTGAAAAGTTGGCAGAAGCGCCCTAACATTGTCCAAGAACTCAAAAAATAAGTATCAAACTGATATTTGGTACACTGCTTTTTTTATTTACAATAGTACTATCGGAATAAAGTTTCGCAAAAAGTTGCGCGTCGGTATGAACTTACAGCCATATTACAATCCAATCTCTCAAGTATTTGCCATAGCTTTCTTCAGAATATGCATGCAAGAAAATACACGCAAGAGAGCTCTTCAGTAGCGAACGGTTTTAGAAAAGGGTGAGATCTGTTTTTGGAATCCGAAATATCAGAGACTTTTCAATGGTTAAAATTTCCAGAATATTATTCATCGACATTGTAATTATCCATGTTTGTGGTGAATAAAATATGTCCAATATTGCAACCGAAACAATTTTATTATTATTTAAAAGGGCAACAGTTACAGCAGTCACGACCAGTAAGCCGTAAGAATGAGCTTTATTTAATCTCTACCCTGTAGATGAGACTATAGATTTGTTCGTGGTGCCTGCATGGACTTAACTACATTAACTCCACTGATACTGTTCGTTGTTACCGAAACGAGCGTTCGACACTGCAATTACACGTGGATTAGAGAGTAGTTACACACTGTTTTGTTACAACTATTCTATCCACCCTGAACTCAAAATTTCCTATTAAATTTATACATTTTCAGACGAAAATTAAATTTGGATAC
This sequence comes from Myrrha octodecimguttata, assembly GCA_958510865.1. Taxonomy (NCBI): domain Eukaryota; kingdom Metazoa; phylum Arthropoda; class Insecta; order Coleoptera; family Coccinellidae; genus Myrrha; species Myrrha octodecimguttata. The sequence goes on from OY294057.1 coordinate 78,244,662, forward strand.
ACAGAATGAATTCCAATTGGACATCAAAAATTCTATTGTAATTCTAGCCCAGAAACATCTTATGCAAGAGAAGATCTCAACGCCTTTGTTCGGATCAAACAACAAAAGTAAACGTAACTCAAAGAATTCCATAATAAAGGCAAAACGGAAGATTTGAAATGCCGACTTCCGTTAAGATTCCTCGAAAATTGTAACACCAGATCGGTAGTTCAATATTTCGAAATTTTGAACTAATCTGTTGAATAAAAATAAAAATTTGCAAGTAGTTTTTTAACAAAGTAAAATAACAGACGAGAAGCAATTGGCTATGGATATAAACTATGAGTTAAACTTAATTAAATATTTTGAATTTCGTCATTCCAAACTGAAATTGCTTGGAAGTATTGAATTATAGGTGATAAGTTTCGCAATTTCATCACAACTGTCATTTTCTACTGCTGAAAAAGTTTATAAACAAATAATTGTTTAATCAGCTGATGTCAAATCAAATGTCAATAATTTGTCGGAATTCGATTCTCGAATTTTCGTGAATAAATCCGACGTAATTTCTACACACTAATGAAAATAATACCGAAATTGCAATTTACATAAAATTCTTATAGTTACCTGGCGTTAGTTTTCTGCCCATTACATCGGGAAAAACGGAAACTTGCTTCGGCGTCGAGGCTACAGCTGAATTAGAACTACATGCTGAATTTGTATGTGTAGGACTAGTGCAAAATTGGGCACATCTCCTTCTTTTCGCGGAGACAGGCTCCCAGTCCAAATCCAAAGATCTCTTCAAAGTTGCACACGCCATTGCTCGAAATTACCGTTGACTGATCAAAACAAACAACGAAATTTAGAAATATCACTTGTTCGTCAGACTACTAGAAAAATATATATCTATAAACATATATTTCACTGTTATTTTAATTGTCCACACTTAGGAATGCACAGGGTAACTTTAGAACTAAGATTTACTAGGATAAGGTATTCTTTACCGTAACAAGATGGCGAACGTGAGTCAAAGAAGTGACATTTTGTTTCGGAATGTTCCTTTTCATGAACAAGAATATCAAAGCGCATGCTCTGATAATAAAACATCGTTGCCAATGATTCTCAAATTTCATCCTTTTATTTTCAGCAATTTCTTATTATCGATTCATTTATATAGTGAAGAAAATTTCTTTAATGATTTCAACATTCGATACTATTTCAATATAATTGGGGTCTCAAATAAATTTTAGTTTTCTTAGGTGAACTCATTGTTTAATCTTAAACAATGCTATGGGTTTCATTTCATTCTATTCTATCCTAAGCTCATATTTCATTGTTGGAAGTAGATTTGACAATAGTACATCATGATATGATGTACTTATATTCTCTTCTGACAATGCTAATAGCTGTTTTTTCTAATACTCCTGAATTTTGAGAATTAATATGTCAATATCCTTTTATATCGAATTTCCTTACATATATGGTAATGTATAATTTTCCGAAATACAATATTTTATTGTCCATCTTGCAACGTGGTACATGAGTGGGAGCTGGATATTACCACTGTTGTCATTTCAGGATGTTTATATGTTTATAATTTATATTTATTTATTCTTTCTTACTGATTCTTAACTCTTATTCTGACCGATTCTCGAATTTATGCAGAAATTTCATTATTGGGAGTCATAAGGTTCCTTCAATGAATGTAAAAGCGATTTATATGCGAACGTTATCGAATAATTCAATACCTATTCCAATTCCAGTATTCGGTAAAATGAGAATTAAGAGGCATGCAAAAAATTCTTGACGTCTATAAGTATATGAATAATTCCCATAGATAATTGTTAATTAAACAATCATATTCTAAAGGAATAAATAGGTGGGAAAGCATAATAAACGAAAGTTCGTCACTACCTACAAATTTCATGCTTACAGCGAAAATGGAAAAATTTTGAATTAATAGGGGCGAATATTATATGGACTAGCAGATATTTAGCAATACCTACTGAAATCTCATTATATTTGTGGACGTTTTTCTTCCGACATGATAAAAAATTGTATCATCCTGACTGGGTAGAATCTGTAAAAATATCTGTGTTTGTTATTACGAAGTTGATATAAATCATTGGAGTATGTTTTTTAGATTTTCTGAAAGTTATAAGTCCTCTTCAGATTTCTTAACTACGGTGAATTTTTTGATTGGACGTTGATGCGTTGTCCCAAAAGGCCAAAAATATCGAAAAGTTCTTTTTTTTAGGGTTTTCGACGTTGCCACATCTAAATAAATTACGAAAAAAGTAAGAATTTTGATATTTCGTTTGAATTAATACCCTTCTCATTTTGAAAATTTCTTACCGTTATGGCTATGGAAACTTTTTGATTCCATCACTTTTTTTGTTCTCATTTTTACAATTATCTCGTTTTTCATGACTTAGTTTTCTTTCTAAATAAGTTAGATATCTTAGATTTCATCTGATCAGGTATGAACTTGTTATAATAAACGTAATTAGTAATCCACAATCAATTTTTATTAAGTTAAATTTCACTATATCAAGGCCAAAGGCTCTTGATGCAAAGAGAATGATTTTTTCCTCAACTAAATTTGAATTGAATACTAAATAAGAACACATTGAAACAATCCAGTTCACTTTATTCTGTAAAATAAATTATGGCACCTCAAAATATAATCCAAAAAAAATTAAGATTACATAATGTCTCTAAAGCTATAAATAAATTAATTTTTTGGTTACTCTCAGATCAAGGCAATAATACTGCGAGTACTATTTTCCTCACAACTCGTCTGAAAAATGGTGCCCTTTATACAACTGATCACCATAGTCTGTTGCTTCGCTTCCAACAAATGTTTCGTAGTGATCTATTACTTCAGAAAAGCTGAGTAAATCGTCGTGGTCATCATCACTTTCAGCAAACAAATGATCAACTTCTTCTTGTGCAATTTCCCTGCAAAAGATGAATATGATGACATGAAAATGTCCAACAACTTCAAAAATAGTAAACAATCTAAAATCAATTGGTGCAATACATAATAATAATCTTAATACGATTAATTTCATAACTTACTCATTACTTGGAACAATCCAAGACAATATTTCATTTCCAGTTAGTTTTCCATCCTTATCTGTATCATAATCATTATCGAATGAGTGTTTTTGTTCAGTCAACCACTGTTTATCATGCTCTTTAGCTTGTGAACCTACATACTCTTGAAAATCTATAGAACCATCGTTATTTTTGTCTTTATCCCTCAAAGTCTGTTCCAAGAATATAGGAAGCATTGATGGATGTTCTTCTGGATGAGTAAATATCGTAAACTCTTCAAGATCCAATTTTCCATCTTTATTTACATCGGCAGCATTCCAAATAGTTTTATCATCCTCCAACAACTAAAACAATATGCATCAGTTATAAAACAAATACTTCAAATATGATTTCCGCATCGTATAATGGTTGATTTAATTTTACACTGAAAGCTACTTTCAAATGAAAAACTATGATTTACTTCAGTCATCACTCACATTGCTGTTTCCTTCATCCTCACTATCATAAGTATCTTCTTTATATTCTTCCCAACTGACCAAACCATCCCTATTTTCATCTATATCTTCTAATCGTTCAGCAGCTTCTTCTTCTGACAGCATGCTAAAAAGATAATACAATAGGTTTTTGTTTCAGAAAATAAACATTGTTCATGGCCTCGGGACTTCCCAAAAGATTCATATATTAATTACAGCAAACCTGAATGATCTAAGTATCCAAGATTTCAATTCTCGCCTATCTATACTCCCATCACCATTGAGATCCATTTTCTTCAAAAGTAAACCTAGTCGTTCCTTAGCCTTTTCTGGTGGAAGACTATCAAATTCTTCAGCTTTCGCATGACTACCTAAAATTGCTTCATGGTCAAAGGCTGTATTGTGCTCTCCACTATCTGAATAATGTGAGTGATCTCTAGGGCTGTAGGCCCCATCACTTTCTCTCTCTTTATGTATTTCGTTGGTATGGCTATGCATTACACCTCCCATAGTAACTTGGCCATTTAGGAAAATGATAATTGATAGTACAAGAATAATTCGTTTGGATGTCATTTGAAGTAATTCAGTATTTATTCAAAAATATTATTCTGAGATAGGGATTATCTCATATTTTCTTTGGTTGTTTGAATTTTATAAATATTAATATTTCTATTTGACAATCAAATAATATTGAAATAAAATATGTAAACAACCCACGGTATAATGTAATCAATGAAACATCTCAGGATACATTAATTGTCTCAATTCCAAACCAATCAAAATCGATGTGGGCGTGGTCTCTTTGGCGCCAGTTTGAATTGAATTTCTGCTTGGAAGTATTTGAACTTAACCAAAACTGTCATCTCACGTTGTGCGCAAGAAGTTAATGTATATGTGGTGAACTGTAAATCAAAGATTAATCTTTGCTGTAAATTGTACTGAACTGTTTGTATTTCAGTAGAATGTATAGTAATAAACATAATATTACATTTATTCAGTATATTGCACTGAATCACCATTTGATTAGGTATGTTATAAACAAACAGTAAAGTACATTTTTCTTTAGATTTGTATTTCAACAAGTCATTCATTCACTACATTGCCCAAAATTGAAATGTTTTGGCCTCGCAGTGTATCAATTACCATTTTATTAATAAATAGATTTAGATGTGGATGTAGAGAACGAGTTAGGAATATCACTATGAATTATCACAATGCCATGATGAATTCTGAATCATCAGGATATCCCAAAAAAAAATATTCAGGTTCTTAATATATTCTTAGATAACTAACTTTCTTTTAATCATTGACTGTTATTGTCTCAGCAACACTGTCCCAATGAAGGAAGCTTCATTATAACTTTTTGAATTTTAGAGTTTATTTCATTGAATATTAAATTTAACTTCCAAATAATTAGTATGTCTCAAAATAGTCTACTTGGCAGTTTTTTATCTGCAAATCAGTGAAGGATCTATATTTCATCAATGATTCAGTTTATAAATTTACGAAATTTTCGTTATAAAATAGTCAATGAAGAGTGGGTTATTACTTCGAAGGAATTAGGAACAGGAAAAATATACAATAATCATATTTGAAGTTGTTTATTTTATGAACTTCGAGCAAATAATTACAATAACAAATGGAAAAATTAATCTCTAATAACTTCCAGGGTTAGTAATTCAAAGCTAACAAAGGGAAAACAGTTTTTTCACATAATTGATTCAAATCCCAACTACAATTTGAATGTCATTTGGGATTGACTGAAACTAGTCTATTTATTTTTAATTTTATTTCAGGCTCCCAACTCCCCTACACCTGAACCAAAATGCAATATTTGTATAAATACAGTGCACATTTCATTCCAAATTTGAATACTTTTAATTTGAGAAAGTAAACAGTGTTAAGAGAGTTAAGTTATAATTATTATTTGCACCTTAATATGTTAAAAACTGTAACTATACACACATCACATTAATCCTCACCTTCAAATCATCATATACATTTCACAATTCCTAAGCAACCTGAACATAAGCAATATTTACCACACCTAAGCTAACATAACAATGTTATTAAGGATTGTCTGAAACTAGTTTATTTTCAATTTTATTTCAGGCTCCCAACTCCCCTACACCTGAACCAAAATGCAATAATTGTAAAAATACAATGTACATTTCATTCCAAAATGATAAAATTCCAAAATTGAATATTTTACTTTAAGAAAGTAAGCAGTGTTAATAGAGTGTTAACTATAATTATTATTTGCACCTTAATATGTTAAGTACTGTAACTATACAGACATCGCATTAATCCCCAATTTCAAAACATCATACACATTTCACAATTCATAAGCATCATGAACATTAGCAATGTTAACTACACCTAAGCTATGTAAAAACACAAACTACCATCAACTTTGTAAGATGAAGATATACATTCTTTACATAACGAAAAACTATATGGAAAGATCCCGAAAATTATGAATTTAAAACATGCGAGAAAGTTTCATTTATCATTCGGAAAATATGTTTTTTTAGGGTTAATACCTCTCTTCTTTCCTCGAAACTAATGGATATATTATGTGGTCTGCTCTCCTGAATAAAATGGGTGACATCATCCTGGTAACGCAGCTTGGTTCCTGTAGGCTCGTTGAGATACAGTGTATCGCTTTCATCTGAATGTGGGGAACCTAAAACAGACTCGCTTCTCTCCTCTAGCAAAGATACAGCATGTATATGTTTACACAGTACTTTTTTAACTGTGTTTTCTAAGCACTGGCACTCATATCTATGTATACATATTTTACATATGTTACAAAATCCTGCTCTACAATCGCTATCACAAAGTTCTTTACAATTCACAATATAAAATTTATTACTCACCGAACAAGATGGTACCTTGAAGTTTCCAAATTCGTATGTTTCGATCTTACCATTCATTTTTTCTGCTTTTTTGTGTGCTTCCACAGTGATTTTATGTTGATAGTTATTCGCTGTAGGTCTCTCAACATTGATTATTTTATTCCACATTTTTGCTCTTAAAAAAACATCCTCATGTCGCACGTGTGTTTCTTCAAATGTTACTGTAAACAAGCCTAGCAGGAGGTATTAAAATCAGATCAATACAAATATATGGTTAGTTAATAGTTATTACCATCTGTTGAAATTTTGAGTGCAAATCTTGAAGAACACATTCCCTAAATGTGAATACTTCCTCCGAGCTTCACGTTACGTATTGCACAGTTACTTTGGTATCCTAAAATTCAACACAGTTGATTCTCCATGATCAGAAGTGTCCTAGGTACCTCTATAATTGCTTCGATTACAATGGTAATATACAATTCTATCCCCCTTCTTATTTTCAACGGCCCTAGTACAAGCATATTCAACATTTCTGTTTTCCTCTGCTCGCCATGCTTCAAACTCTTCATGGCTTCTGAAATTGATAATACTTTCTGTGATTCTTATGTTGTGGATATTTGTGAAATGTTGATTCAAATCATTATAGGATGAAAACATCTCTCTGTATTCATTGGGACAAAGAGAACACATAATATTCTGCATCCTTTCCACTTTAGGAGAATCATGCTTATGTATATTCCGGAGGTGCTTGTTTTTATTTGATACGCTGGTGAACTCCTTTCGACATTCTTCACGAATTAGTGGATTCACTCTGCAAAAAAACAGAAATTTTATCAAAAAACTATTCCATAATGCACAAACTGAACTTACCTCACCGTGTCCATAATTTAGGGAAAAATCTGAAATTGTGTGGTAAAGATGTAATTTATTAATGATATTTAGCCGGGTATAGCAATGATAATTGCTTTGTATCAAGTCGTTAGTAAGTTAGATTAAAAGTTAGTATAGCAATGATAATTGCTTTTTTTAAATCGTCTGGACAATTCGTATTGATAATTCTTCAAAATGTAACAGAACAGTAGCCAAGCAAGCATCAATTCGTTTTCGTTAGTGCGTTAGATAGATTACAGGCACAGAATACAAATATTAGAGGTTAGTAAACCGCAATCGCAGCGAGAAATCCCGCCACGATCGAGCCGATCGATAATCGACTTCACACGAGAGCTTTCGGGTTCCTTCGGAAGTGCGTCGATTTTGATTGGTTTGGAATTGAGACAATTAATGTATCCTAAACATCTCCTTAAAAATATTTTTTCATACCGCGTTTCAATCACAGACATAGGTGTTTATCAATAAAAGTTTTGGCCACCGCAAAAACAACCAACAGTGTTTTAGTCCCGAAAATGGTCTCAAACGACTCTTGTCCATGCGATAACTGTCGAATGGAGCAAGCTAGCGACTTGAAACTTTCAGGGTATGTCATGTCGCGGATCAGAATGCCGCGGTCGAGTTCGTTAATGGGCCAAATCTATTTTATGTTTTCAGGGTAGGTCGCCAATGCCGGGGTTAAGTTTAGGCGAAATATTCTGTAATCTGTGGGCAAATCGGCCCAACGGTTTTGAAGTTAAAGCAAGTTTTGAGACTAATTCCATGATATTTCAGGAATTACCGAAGCGATTGGATTGAAACTTAGCAGTTAGTTGAAGCATAACGACGAGCAACTTTAAGCGAAATTTTGTTGAGATCGTAATGTCCGTGAATCAAAAAAAAATTCGAAAAAATTTCCTTTTTTGGGAAATATCGTCCATCTTTGGAAAAAAGCTGGAAAAGCACTGACGTGAAGCCAGTTATTTTTGCGCGCATGTTCAAAGGAGATGACCACTTTGGCAACGGATTCGAACATGCGCGCAAACTGCTGGTCAATGCTTTTCAAGGTTTTTTTCAAATTTTCTAATGACACGATCACGAAATTATTCACAAAGTTGTTCATCGACATTTTCAAACTAGTTTCGAAGTTTCATTATGATTGAATCAGTATTTTTTGAGTTATTCCGAAAGAAACAAAGATACCGAGGAAAAACCATGAAATTTTACTCATTTTTTCCGAATATCTCCAAAAGTTATAATCGTATCAAACAGATTTGGTACACAGATGTGAAATATGAAGCTCAAGGTCTGAGCAGACTTTTTTCTGGTAGGATGAATACTGCTCGAAGTTGTGCGTCATTATGCTCCAACCAACAGCCAAGTTTTTATTCAATCGCTTCACTATATCCTAAAATATCCAGGAAATAATCTGGAAATTTGAAACAGCTGTAACTCTGGAACCCATGGGCTTATTTAGCCGCGGAATACTGATCCGCGACCTACCCTAACAAATTCTTATTCTACTCAAAAACTTCTTTGTCAAGTTATAATATATATATAATGAATAATATTCAAAAAACCTTCAATCAAAATAGTTAATAATATTTGCGAAGAATTGTATATCTTTCTATATATATATTTATTTCAATCAACAGCGATTTTCCGCATGACACTGAAACTGCGAACATTCTAATAGAATATAAAAATTTTTTTCAGAATAACCCATTCCTGGATCTTCAAAATTTCATCATCTTTTGTTCTTTGAGACAGGTGGTATATTTGAAGATTGCAATTCACTGATAGCAAGCAGAACGAACTTAATATGTACTTTTATCTCAACGGCAAGTTTTCTATAGTGCTCAACCTCCTTCTTCAAGGCTCTTTTTCTAATTCCCGCATATTTGATAGCCTCCTCAGGTTCCATTTTCAACATATGACCAAGACCTATATCAACAAACACATCATTGAAATCGGATACTTCTCCATGAACCAGAACACCAGCTCCCAACTCTAACTTCAACTGCATATCTTTATCTTTCTCCTTGAATTCCTGTACCGTTTTTGACATATTTTCAACTTCTTCCCATTCTTGATACATTTTATTTTTAATTTGGAGAGTATCTTCTACTTTTTTCAAATCATTTTTCAGCTTCTCTTCAATAAATTGTTCGTATTTCTTTATTTTCTCCTCGATATCTTCGTTCTTCATCTTAAATGGCCCAATTATTCACTTTATTTCAAAGCAGTTTGTGAAATGAAATCTTCACATCTTCACGATTATTGTTTATTTGAAATTTGAATTTATGTTCATTGGAGAGGTTAAGTCACAGATTGTTGTTGATATCGTTTGTGGTTATTTTTAGGGATGGGATGGAACGGAACAACGAATAAAGGCGTTAAAATATATCTATAAACTGATAAACTAAACACATGAAATCATAAACTGAATTTATGTGAATCCTGATTCATAAATTCATTAAAAACTTCCATGTATAATCACGTGAACTAACGATTTACGGATATTTTTTTTGAACATGTACAACCCTATTATCTGCAATCTGTAAAATGTCAAAATATTAGTAAAGTTTGAGGGTAAATGGTGGGTAAATGTGAATTCATTAAAAGATCTAAATTCTTATCAGAAATTTCCTTGAATGAAGGAAAAAGCTTAGAAACTCAATAAAAAAACATTATCTGGATTCTTAGGTTTTGTACATTGTACATTTATCCTGCTTTTTGATGTCTTTTGCGTTGAAATAAAATTTTTTTGACATATTTAAGTATGGAATTCTTAGCAGTAAGGAAATACGACATTATTAACAGCTACAGTTTCACAAGCTTCCCCGAATCAAATATGAATTATATCCACCTTATATCAATATCCAAATCCGACTTCATTGTTGTGCGTTGAAGTAACAGAAGAAGTTATGGGGGGATCAGTTAGTCAAGTTTTTCATACTGGCAGCGCATTGCTAACGAATGGACATGGCCATAAAGTATCTGACTCAACTAGACAGAAAGTTCAGACTATTTTTGATGCTTTACGGGCAAATCCCAAGGTTGGTGTCCAACGATTAGAAGGTCTTCTGCAGCAGATACCTAAGGTGAGCAACTGTGATGTTGTCAAATCTTCATCTTTTATGAAAGTTATTTCAGTTGTTTTGTATTGATATAGTAATTTGCTATTGTTTGATTTTGTTACTGTACAACAATCGCACTTAACATATAGTTTGAATGCTCTAATTCTTGCTGATTCAAACAGAATGAGAACATACTGGCCATCCACGATGAAACAGGTTACAATCTACTTCAGAAATGTGTTGGAGCCAATAATGTGGACCTTGTTCGTTGGTTATTGGCCAGACACTCTGCAGGAGACGTTAATCGATTTCCTTGTAGTCTTCCTCTACATATAGCATGTCTGAAAGGGTGAGTTAAGTTTGTATTTAAGTGGGGTTCCAAATGAGCCAAATTTCTATGGGTTTTCAGTCATGATGCCTGTGTAGAGATGCTTTTGAAACATGGTGCCAAAATAGATGTTGAGGCCAGAATGTGTTGGCCAGGACCACATAGCAACAATTGTGAAGAAATAGGAAAATTTTGTAAGTTTTGATTGAACTTATTGAGATGATTGATACACTAATTTACTGCATTGGCTATTTGATTGTTTGTTCAATAGTTGTTATGTTAAAACTTCAGTACCTATTGATTTCAGCGACAGCATCTATTCCACAAGAAGAGACTTGCATTGAGAGAGATCCTAGAGACAGAACACCTGTGAGCAAGTTGCAATCTGCGATATACTATGCTTTAGATGGCGATCATGTGAATGTGCTGAATATGATAGCACAAAAAGCTGAAGATCTTTGGGTTAGGGTAAGTGTTAAATTTTTTTTAATCTGATTCAACCTGAAGAATTTGATGCTAAAAATTTGAGGAGAGTTCTTATACTCTTGCTCCTATCAAATATTTTCTTATCTTCCATTCATATAATCCTCTCGAAATTTGCAAGAACTTTCAAGATTTTGGTTTGATGGTTTATACAACATTTCAATGACATCCGGCAAACAGTTTCTGAGATATTGAATTCTATAAAAAATTCTCCATAAACACTGCAACTATTGTACTGCGTGTTCCAGAATGGTTTGTTCAGAAGCCGAAAGCCACTTTTACATGCAGCTTGTGAAAGGGCAGCGTGGCGTTGCACCCAATTCATCGTAACGGAGAGAAGCGAGGAAATTCACATTTTAAAAGACGAATATTATCCTATACATTACTCCGTTCTGCATGATAACAAGTTTTTAGAATTATTGATTAACGCTGGTGCTGATACCACTGTAAGGACTACGACCCAGCAAATGACGTTGCTTCATGTTGGTGAGTCCATTAACATTGATGCATCTGCTTTTTTCTGCGTACTAAGATTGATCTGAAATTCATCGTTGAACATAACTGATATGAAATAATGATGATAGAGGATTTTTCAGAAAGTGCTTGCATAATTCAGGAATTTTTCTCACATCAACTGAAACTTAAGTTATAAAACAAAAAATTATTGTTCATGGAAAGATGTACAGGGTGTGCCTTGGTTGATGGTACAATTAACTTTTACGGAGAACAGGATGTACGATGTTATTGAAAATTTTGCTTCTTAACTAGGAACCACCGCTTCATCCATCTCGAGTATTTTCAGCAGTGCAATGTTTACTCTTATATCAGAAAATACTAACAACTTTGATTTTTAAAATGGCACACTTCGTATATTATTATTTCTGTATCAACTCCTTCCTCCCTCTAGCGGTTTGATTGGTTGGTTCGCTTCGTACCATTGGCATGATTCGAAACCTCAATAAAGAATAGGAGCATTTCATATTGTTCCAATGCAAATTCGATTCCCTTTCAACACATCTTATGATATACATGCTGTCCTTTCTATTTCAAAGATAGCACTCTTTATCTTTTAGTATGTCTCAGATTTCAAAGCACCCTGTATAATTTAGGACGCGTTTCAGTATATATACTCCATTAACTTTTGTAAACTATCCCGGTTGGCTATGACATTCTGACACATTTTACCATATATATTTTGAAAATGTTAGGTTATAGTCATTTTTCTGTCAGATAACTACACAACCTCTATGAATACAAAGGCGAATTTTGGCGCTGTAACCACAGGTAACCATAGTTAGTAGTTACCCGTGACGTCATAGTCACGTAGTTACTTCTGTCTGTCAACTTCAAAGAGAACCTCACTTTTTTTCTTACTTCTGTCTGTCAACTCCAAAGAGAACTTCGATACTATCTTGTATCGGAAGACTTCTTTTATTTAGAAGAATAGAAATTGTTTCCATTTTTATCAAACAAGCGTGCAAAAACAATAATAAAAAAACCTGCCAGATGCTTCAAAAATGAACATTAAAAATTGGGTAAAATTCTCGACTTCGTTGGAAATTAATTTATCGTTAACGGGAAAGAAGTCAAATAAATTAATAAGGACTACAAGTGTATTCTTTATTGATATTTCCTAGCTTTCGTTCCTACTTTTGGAACTTCTTCAGGGTCTGAAAACGAAATGATGTTACTTCGAAATGATGAGCATTCACTTATAGAAGTGCTAAGAAAAACCTCACATTCAATGTGAATTTTGAATACATAGGACCAATTACTATCTACCATATAATTTAATGTTTCATCAATAGCTGCAACTTCTGAACCATAATTGGTTTCACAATAGCAATTATTAATCAAAATTTCTTACACTTTCTTTTTAAAATCTAAAAACAACAACTAATACAAGCTTAAAGTCAATCTAAAAAAAATTTTGCACCGGTACAAAACGACAGGAGAAGTGACTTCTTTCCCGATAACGATATATGAACATTAAAAATATTTGAAACTTCCATAGAATATGACCCCCAATTATTTTCATTCTCGAATCTCTGTTCATAAACTCATTCCACTTCACTCTTTCGAAAGAGATAGAACTACATACTACACGAGTAACCCTGCTCAAGAGGAAGGTTACGCGGTATGGTATGCGTGACGTCATCAATACGTCATAGTTACATAGTTAGCTCCGCGAAAATATGGTAACTCAAGTAACTACATGTAACCACAATCTGTAGTAAGCTGTGGTTACAGCGCTAAAATTCGCCTCAAGTCGTAGTAATTACGTATTTTTCAAAATGTGAATTTTCTTTAGGAAAACAACGAATTTGAGAAAGTATTCTGTGAATTCACGAATTCCAAAAACCTGTTGAAGGCACTTGTTTCTCTGTTAGTACTTTTCACTTCTAGAAACATAGTTGGAAGATTCAGTTATGCTATTTTCTTGTACCGAAATCAAGAATAGAGTTTTTCTAACTAAAGTCAGTGTCTTTTTGGGTGCACCGACAGAAGGAAATTTTTTGTCGTCTCTTTCACTTAAAATCTTTCGTATTATGGTGTTGTGCAGCGAAAAACTAAATATCTATTCATACAAATTATAATTACTTGGTTTTCAGTCACATACGTCGAAAATGTTGGATAGCTTGTGATAAGATATTGATTACAAATTATAAGGGTTACTATCAGACAAAGCATATTTCAATTCTACATAGCACTTCCTGATACTTTCTCTCTGCTTCTTCAAAACTACCTTCGGCATTTTTAGTTTCCAAGCTTGATGATTGTGTTGAGATTGAGAGTAGAAATTGGCATTGGCATTTGACAACGTCTCTGAAAATTATTTTGACATTCCCGATATTTCACGAGTGCCAACCTGCGTCAGTTTTAAGAAAAAATACTTGATAGACCTAAATCATGGCCAACCGGGATAGTTTATAAAAGTGAATGGAGTATACGTGAATGAAACAGGGGGTAAGGGTAATCCAAACCCGAAATTTCAGGCTTTTTAGGATTGGGAGTACCCAAGGAAGAAATCTTTTCAATGAATGAATAATAATCAGGAGGCTACAGCGAATCGAAAAGAGCAAAACTACAGGGTGTCTCCAAGAAACCCAATTCTCAATAAAATCGTACAACCTGTTCTCGGTAAAAGGTCACGATACCATTTCTTGATTTGATCAATTAAATTTTATTGATTCTTTCAATTCAAATAATTTTGAGGTCATTTTGTTGAATGCCATTATACTATCGAATACTTCCCCAATAATTATAAAGGAGGATGTTAACTCTCTCCCATTTAATATGAAATGAACAAGATTCCGATGTGCAGATAATAACTTATATCCAAACGGTCTTCAAAAAAATACACTCAAGGAAGAGAAACACACTCCTCTTGCCAGCTAAAACTACTTTTTTCTGATTTCTTCCTTGTCAGGCGGGTGTACAAATAGTTTTGTTTAAGTTCATTTTTATAATTATTGAACATTCATTTTTTGCACTAGGCAGTTCATAAATTGCTTTTTAAAATTCATTTCTTAGAAATGTTTCCAAATCACTTATTGACATGTCAACCACGCGACTGTTTGTCTAACAGGCTTTGACGTCATCAGATAGTCCATGGCAGTTTGACGAATTTTTGACAGACAATGTGCAATTGTTCATAAAATTGGAAGGTAAACCCTCATAAACGTAACGGTGTGTTCTCGTAAACCAAAAACCATAGTCGCCATTGTTTGCAAGATATTGCCCCCAAAGTTCTTAATTGATTCATTGTCAGGTCATTTTCCTCCATAAAAACGATCACTTATTTCTTTTATATGGTCCAACCATTACTGTACATATCATCGTTAGCAGACTTTGAAAAGGCCTTGTTGCCAGACTTCACTTCAAGATCTGTAGAAATAGTAGTTAAATGGTGTCCAGTAGTTTCAATTTTTTTTATTGAATATCGAATATTAAACTAACTGTTTTGTTAAGGTTCAAAGATTATTTGTAAAATCAGTTGACGAAAAAAGTGACATGAAAATGCATGATTTAGGATCTTCAGGGGCCCATATATCCCCAGGCATGAGAGACCAGCTAGTTTTGACCAAAGTTTTTTTTTTAGGAGAACATACTGCATACATTGATGTAAATATCAAATCAATAGTTTTGCGACAGGAACACCTGCTGTTTTAACAAATCGGAAATCGAATAATGTTAGTCATTTAGTGCAATATCAAAATTTGTATTAATTATAATGTCTCCAACTCTGGTCGAACTTTCAATTGAAAAAATTTAAAATCTTCACTCAATTTAACCGATCTGAATTTCCAGTTCTTTTGGTGGCCCATAAATCAGCCGAAGACACCTTAGCTACAATACGCTTACTCTTAGATCACGGTTGTAAGGAACTCATAAACGCTCCAGACAGTTTGGGGAACACCCCCTTGCACGCTCTGATAGTCCGATATGCTTTGGAGGATTCCCAGTACGGTTATGACAGATGGAACAAGTGGGACGTGCTTCATCTTGTCCGATACCTCATACAAGCTGGTGCGAAACAGTCCATCAATCATACTGGAAATTCTGCCATTGCTTGCGTTCTCAGACATGTTCGACACGATTGGGATGTTTGTTACGAGCTGCTCACCATGCTGTTGCACGAAGGCGGTAAGTGAAGCATTCAGGTCTATTCTGTTTGCAAATAGCGATTTTGCCAGGAAGAAGATATTCAGGTCGATTCTGTTTGCGTATTGCTATGAACCTTGCTATTCTAGTCATATTGCTATCTTTCTAATTTATAGCAATATGGCCATGATGTTACGTATTCTGTTTCGAGTGTTATAGCCATGTTTGTTATGAATAGACGACTTCGGCCCAAGTTGCCAACCCACAATTTACTTAGCAAGTTTACTTTCACTGGGGAACAGGAATTTCAGGACAAATTTGACATAATAAGGTTCGCATTATTTATAAATAACCGTAAAACATGCCTTGGCTCTTCAAACCAGATAATTCCTTGCAAATATAGATCGTCTCCGATTGGCTGAAATTTAAGTTGGGATTCCTGATTTCATGCAAACAGTGTCAATTTTCATAGGATACGTTCCGAAAATCAACTCTGTTGTTTCGGTTGCCGATTTTCCGCTCCGTAAATATGAAATATTCGGATGGTTCCTGGAACAAGCGCGTGAAAAATGTTATTTACGGAATCTGGTTGATGAAAATGCGGTCGATTTACTGTCACCAGAACGATTTTCTATGGTAAATATCCATAGCATAGAACAATCTATGTTTACTTTAGGTTTGTTTTGGTTCCGAGTTCAGATCTGTTCGGGACGGTTCTAGCATAGAACAATAGTCTGTGGTTCTGAACTCGAAACCAAAACAAACCTAAAGTAAACATAGATTGTTCTATGCTATGGATATTTACCATAGAAAATCGTTCTGGTGACAGTAAATCGACCGCATTTTCATCAACCAGATTCCGTAAATAACCTTTTTCACGCGCTTGTTTCAGGAACCATCCGAATATTTCATATTTACGGAGCGGAAAATCGGCAACCGAAACAACAGAGTTGATTTTCGGAACGTATCCTATGAAAATTGACACTGTTTGCATGAAATCAGGAATCCCAACTTAAATTTCAGCCAATCGGGGACGATCTTAACAAAAACCTATATTTGGAAGGAATTATCTGGTTTGAAGAGCCGAGGCATGTTTTACGGGTATTTATAAATAACGCGAACCTTATCATGTCGAATTTGTCTTGAAATTCCCGTTCCCCAGTGAAAGTAAACTTGCTAAGTAAATTGTGGGTTGGCAACTTGGGCCGAAGTCGTCTATTTTGTCATAACAATATTGCTATCATAGACTTCCATAATTGGTGATTTTAGAGTTGACAACACTGTATTTTGTGACTTTAGAACTACAAGGAAGAAGAAAATATCCCTAATTCGTGAGTTTTCTTTATGGTTTCGCATACATAACCTCTATCTACGGCTTTCTTTATTCATGTAAACATCGACATAAAAAATGTTAGGAAACAAAACTGGTCAAATTGAGCAATAACCAATTTCCTGGATACCAATAAAATATTGGTTATCAGAAATCGAATGCAGCAATTTTATTCGGGCGTTAATAATTCGAAATTCGATAAACTTTTTCTTTGGCACTTCAAAGGGATTGCTGTTGCCTATTCCTGTATCTTAGTCTAAGAATTTTCCTTGAAATTAAATAATATTCTAGAGAACCTTGAACACATTTCCATTAGCATATACTTTTTTTGATTCATGTAAACATCGACTTATTCGAAAATGTTATGAAACAGAAAAACCAATTAAAGTCAAATTGACCTATTTCCTGGATACCGATAGAATTTTGGTTTCCAGAAATCAAATGCAACAATTTTATGCAGGCGATAATAATTCGAAATTCGATGAACTTTTCTGTTGGCAATTCAAAGGGAATGCTGTTGTTGAGATCATTAGAATAAGCAGGTCAGCTGTTGTTTACTATGCCGGTGTTTTAGTCTAAGAATCCTTAAAATTAAATATTCTAGAGAACCTTGAACACATTTCTATTAGCACATTCTTCCCTATCTTCAATATTTTCGAATTCTTGGAAGAAATGATACTGAAACAAATGTATCTCTGAGAGATTCCTTTTCTAAACTTTCTTGTTATGAAGCATAGCAAGTACTATTTTGAGGTTGCTAAGATAGTAATGTTGATAGCAAGATTCTTGTTAAAGTGACAGATCATATTGCTCAAAATCGTGGATCAGAATACCAATAATTCCAATCTTGTTATGATAGCAATATCTTTTTCCTAGCAATATTGCTATTTGCAAACAGAATCGACCTGAATGTACTAAATTTTACCTTTTTTGTATTAGTAATATTTTTTAATGTTCACATGAATAATGAAAACCATAGAAGTTACTATTAAAAATTTTTGTATGACAGGAGATCCTAATATGGTAGGACGCGATGGATCTGATCCTTTAATGGTGTGTTTAATACCACTCATAAACAAGGATCCTCTCCACCACTTCACACATAATATGAAGGTAAATGAACATTTTTTTGTTTTGATCGTGATGATGTCAAACAGTCATTCCGATATTATGAAAAGATACGATGTTGGTAAAAACCTGTTTTAAGATTTATATTCCCCATTCACTTTTATAAAGTCAGTAGGTAGGCCTTGAAATCGGTCTATTGATTCTGGTTTATTATTTGATAAAATCAAATAATAAACCTTAGTGATCGACTAACCAAAAAAAAATTTTAAGCCCCCCTGAAAATTTCACAGTTTACGTTTTGGAGTATGTAGATTTGAATAAACGAATAAAAAAAAATCCGTCCGTCCGCCGTCCGTTGTCCGGGGCTTTTCTCTGGAAATACTGAACGGAAATTCTTGAAACTTGGTGGAAAAATCGTGAAATGAAATGAAATTTTCGACGTTGATGACTGTTGCATAACTAAACCTAAAAATGTTTACCCGGATGATTTCCGACAAGTGGTTCCTGAGTTATAAAGAAAAACGCTGCAAATTTCCAATAATGTTGAAAATGAATCATAGCATTCGGTTCTAAGTTGTTTAAGTTATCAAGGGTATATTGGGTTATTTAACTAAGAAAATAATAAACCTTTGTGTAACATTTGCAGTGTTTTTGCGCGCATGTTCTAGGGGAACAGCGTGCTATCGTTTTGTCCAAATGTCTGTAATTTTGGATGATTGAGCCGAAAATGGTCTCAATCGACTAGGTTGGACTCATTGATGACGAATCCGGTGTCAAAATTGATTCTGTCCGGCCGGCCGCAGACACGATACAGACAGAAGCAAGCTAGCTACTTGAAACTTTCAGGATAGGTTGCGCATCCGAATGCAGCGGTTAAGTTCGTTAATGGGCCAAATCGGTCGAATAGTTTCAGAGTTATAGGCACTTGAAGTTTTGAAGTTATTTATTTTTTATTTCATAAACTAATCAAGCGATTGGATTCAAACTTGGCAGTTTGGTGGAGTATAACGACGCGCAACTTTGAGCAAAATTTCGTTAAGATCATATTGTCAGTAAATTAAAAAAAAATTTTTTTCGAAATTTTTTCACAAAAAAATTTTTTTTTCGGAAACCATTCATCATATCCAAAGAAAATTATACTCACACTTTGAACTTCTAATTTCACAGCAGTGTACTAAATTTCAGTTCGATACGATCATAAGTTTTGGAGATATCGGGAAAAAATATGTCAAATTTCGAGGTTTTCTTCTCGATATCGTTGATTTTTTCGGTATAACTCGAGAAATACTGATTCAGTCCTGATTAAACTTCACAGCTAGTTTTAAGATGCTGGAAGACAACTTTATGCAAAATTTCGTGATAATCGTGTCATTAGAACAATTTGAAAAAAAAAATTTCTGTGATTTTCTCATCATATCATCCTCATTGAATTCTGTATGAAACTTAGAACTGTTATTTTCGATGAAGTACTGGATTTCAATTCGATCTGATCTGTATTTTTGGAAATATTGGAAAAATAAAATTTTGATTGGGTATATCTACGGAATCATTGGGTGGATTTTACCCATTCACGAATTCGGCCTTCGTAATTAAGGTCCAAACCTTCTCTACAAATATCGAGTTTCTAAGTTGTTTCTTTCGGAAGTTATTGTGTTTACGCAGTCGGCCGTTAGGCCCAATGATTCCGTAGATATACGGAAGGGAAAAGAAATAGCTGAAAATTCAAGACGAAAAACAGTTTTTTGTGAATAACCCAGAAAATATACACTTTAGGGCAAGGGTGTGATGCATACACTCACATTATTTTTTAACTTAGATTCAATATCTGCCATAAAAAAATGGGGTTCTAATTTGAAAAAATTGATTTTTCACGATTTTGTCATCCCTAACTTTGAAAGCGATTTTTTCACCCCCTGTATCATGAATCGCGATTTCGATTTTCAAAGTGGATACATCAATCATACATCTTGAAAAATCCCAAAAATGAAAATTTTCCATCCAAAAACCTCGAAGTTATTCTTGTTTCAGCGGAGCTCTATTTTCGATTTTTTTTTCGAATTTTCCCGCTCAGAGAGAATTTTCCAAGCAAAACTGAAAAATGTTACATCAAAATAAATTGAAATTTTCTAAGGAATCTATTTCTGCAATAAAAAAATGGTGTTCTAATTTGAAAAACGGAAGTTGACGTCATTTCCGGAAAAACCGGAGGTGCTCATGCCTTGAAAATATTTTAGATTTCATCAGCATCATGAAATACTCATAAGTGCTGAATTTCATGAATATACGTTCAGTAGTTTCCCGTATAAATATGGGTGAGGTTCCTCGTGAAAGACCCTGTATAAAAAGAACTGAATTCAGTAGTGTTATATAATAGGATGATACACTTATAGAAATTTTGTTCGTGATTTCAAATTACTATAAATCTGAAACAGTTGTGTGGATTTTGACCATTAACGAACTGAACTGGCGTGTTTGGAACCCAAATTCACTGAATTTTTAGCCCCTAGGTCTTTTCCTTCAGAAGTTGGAAGTGGTTACGAACAGAGTTCAATTTTTACTCTTCTTCAGTGAGTCAGTTAAACGATTTCAGACCTTCTTAGGTTTCGAATTGAATTTTCGATTTTTTTTTCCAGAATATAACTATATGTACACCATTCTCTTTTATAGTCAGTCCATCGACTGTAACTAGAACTGAGCCAGGTTGACACTACTGAAATGTCGTCAAGGTCATAATAATTGGGTGGGAGGTTGTCAACTCTTACCTATTTTTTATCAATCTGGTTTGGTCTAGATACGCAAATTCAATGAACTTTGTGTAGAACGGCAACGCCGCATAGTTATCTGACAGAAAAATGAACCTAACCTGACATTCTTTAATTATACGTAGTGGAATGTGTCGAAATTCCATGGCCTATCTACTGACTTTATGAAAGTGAATAGAGTATTGTTGACTCAATCATGTTTGCAGGTTTGCTACCTCAACTGTATTAGAATCCTCCTAAAAGGAGGTGCCAATCCAAACTGCAGCTATAGAGGCAATCTGACTCCTCTCCACGTTCTAGTTTTCACGGTATCAGAAAACATAACCTTGAATTGCGAAGAGCAGAAAGAACTCAACTTCGAATTCATCAAGAATCTCTTGATCCTCCTACTCACCCACGGTCTAGACCCGAACATAAGGGTGAACAGAAGAACGGAACACATCTTGCAATCGTGTATGGACATGATACAGAACGTTCGAGAATGCAAAGACATCCTGTTCATGTACGATTTGACGCTAACTCTGATACAATACGGTGCAAATCCGGACTTGAGTCTGAATATTTCCGAAGCAATAAAAAATCATCCTCTTCATTTGCAGTCGCAGTGGAAAACCAAAAATTTCATTTTGTATTATTACGTTATGCTGATATCGGGCAAGGAGAGTCTGATAATGGATCCCAAGATGACTTTCACGAAAATAATTTATTTGTTTTATCAGGTAATGAGTCATAAGCCGTTGTTCGAATGTTTGAAGATCTTGCATACGCAGCAGTTGAGTTTGGTGCCAG
Source organism: Myrrha octodecimguttata (assembly GCA_958510865.1). Taxonomy (NCBI): domain Eukaryota; kingdom Metazoa; phylum Arthropoda; class Insecta; order Coleoptera; family Coccinellidae; genus Myrrha; species Myrrha octodecimguttata. The sequence continues at coordinate 78,266,344 of OY294057.1, forward strand.
GTAAAATGACTGAACCGCTGACGAACATCATAACGGATCTTTATAATAAGCCGAGAAGTCTGAAGCAAATTTGTAGAGTAAAAATTTTGATTTGTCTCAATCGAAATCCAGGGTTGTATATAACTAAGTTGAATTTGCCAAACCAACTCAAGGACTACATTTTAAACTGTGAATTGTAAAGGAGAGGTAATATCTAAATATGGTGAACCTTAACGTTACGACTGTAGATATTATGAATGATGTGGTTTGTGTACAGGTATATTTTTCTGATGTTGAATGCATACACTTTTCCGCCGATGAACAAATTCAAAAAAACTGGAAAATTTACGGTACGGCACCTGAAAGAAATAGGAGCCACCATAGAATAATGATAATGCCGAAATTCCGACGTTTATGGGACTTCTCTGTGCTTGAACAGCTGTTAACCTTCATATTTGTTTTGGTTATGATTTCGGAATTTTGATTTATTATATTCGTTGTTTCCTAAAAGGAATACATATCAGAGGGTGCATTTATGCCATTGTTGCCTACAAGTTGTACTCGAAACCGAAACATTCATACTGAAGAAATCTTGCAAAGCGTTTAGACAGAAGGACAAAATGCCCATATATCATCGATTTCAAGCGATGGACCAAAAGCTCCGGTCATAGTAACGGTTATCCAAACTGACATATAGGCAAAAGAAAAATCAATTTCAAGCGATGAACCAAAATCTCCGGTTATAGTTACGGTTATCCATATTGACAGATGATCCTTTGCCTATATGTCAGTTTGGATAATCGCAACTATAACCGGAGCTTTTGGTCCATCGCTTGAAATCGATTATAATCTGTCAATTTTGATAACCGAAACTATAACCAGAGCATTTGGTCCATCGCTTAAAATTGATTTATGTTTTTTTAGGTTGTCTAGCAACATAGAACTCTATATTACTACCTGGAAAGGACCCGACCCTTCTTCAACTAAGCTTAAAGCGTAACAAGGGGCAACGAAACAAAGATAGCGCTAATTACGGTAACCTCTCCCTGTCACACCCGTTGAAGTAAATGGTATTTAACTGCTCAAATTTGGTTTTACTTGGAAATTCAGGTAGTTTGGGTATTACATCGTTTAGAAAGTGCAATATTTTTGAAAATGAATATCTATTTTTCTCTGATATGCCATTACTTTCTCTGCCTTCACCGCGTGTGGTTCAAAAAGTGAAGAATCATGTTGGTGTGAGCTGTGCATTGACGATAGTTTCATCATCATAAAAATAAATTTAAATAATAGGAACATAGGAAAATACTTCTCGAAAAGCACTGACTTGAAGTCAGGAAAATTTAAGCGGTGGTTAAAATTCATTGCCAATGCGAAATATGACATACTTTTTTCCGATATTTTTGAAAATGTGTGTCGAATCGAGCTGAAATTTCGAACATTGCTGTTCAGATTCGACTTCAAGTTCTGCGCCAAGTTTCATTGAAATCTCATTGCTAGTTTCCGAAAAAAATATTTAACGATTCTTCATGCAATCGCAGTTAGCAAGTTTCAATCTGATCGCATCAGTACTTCTTGAGATATAGAGGAAATAAAATAATATATTTGAAATTAATATAACTTCGAAATTGTAAGGTAAATTCTGCCCATTACCGAACTTATTTTGAATTTTTTAAGTCGCTATAGCTTTTCTCGGTAGTAAGTTATCGTGGCAACGGGCGACTGAATATAATTCAATTTGACATTGAACTCTTCATCAGTGAGTCCAACCTGGTCGCTTGGAACGATTTTCGGCAAAAAAATGCAAATTTACGGAGGATGATAACGCGCTGTTCCCCAGAAAAACCGCTCACTAAGTTGAAATTTCACTTGAACATGTGCGATCTTCTTCAATCCTGCCTTATTCACGAATTAGTCAGAAAAAAATTCAGGTTCTCCCAATTTGAAACGAAAAATTAAAAATATTTAGAATAAATGCGACAGAGTTCCCTTTACTGCAATGAGGAAGAAGGAGACAGATACCCGTCCACTTCGCGGGTTGCATAAGCAACGAATTGGCTTCACTTGTCGCTCAAAACGGGTCCCTTCCAGGTATATAATATAGAGTTCATTGTCTAACAAATTCATTATTTTACTGAAAATAATTTGGATTTAAATTTTTCTTTATTCAAACTTGTGCATAACAAAATAAAGCATAACTTTCATGTATGAAATTGTACCCTTCTGCTACAATTTTCGTTTAAAAGTTGTACATGAAGCATTCATATTGAGGAAAACTTGTAATCCATTTACTGGTGTTTACACAAGATTGTTCAGCACAATTCAATATGGTTCTAAAGGTAGTTCAAATGCAAATCTTTCTTTATTTAATCTTGTGCATAACTAGGAAAACCAGAACTTTCATATATAAAAGTTTACCTTCACGACTTTGACGAGGGAAAGCTTTCTGATGTAATAATAAACTGCATTATATGATTTTCGTCTTTTACTGGTCGAAGTCGATATATCTACCAACTCTGTTATTACAAAGAGATAACATTGTTTAAACTCACAAGTTGGGTAATAAATATTGATACAAATTGAACATGTACCATGGTATCACAATTTGAAGTATAACCTTTTGATTTATTTTATTTTTGATCACAAAGATGGATTTCAATCGAGTAAGACCAAGATTGTTGGTTTTGTGGCTTCAAAAAATGTTTTTCCCTTCAGCGTTAAAATGATGTGTACTTCAATGATTAAGAAAAGGAAATTTTGGTAAAGAGCTTTCCTTTACAATACGAGTTTTATGAAAGATTTTTTTAATATTGATAACACTTTTCTGTTACTTACTTTCCTGTTGGAACAGAAACATATAAGACAAATACAATATTTAATTTATATGGAACAAAAATAATCGTACAACATTGTAATGGTTATGAAAAAGATTTTTAAATTAATTTTTCTCGTGAATTCATAGTTATTCAAGATAACATAACGATAAGAAGCGTCTGATATCTGATCTTTTTTAGAAAATAATGAATATAAGGGGAATCAAAAACTTGCACAGTTGTTCAAGTTCAAATATTCCAAAATCGGCCAAATCAATGATTTGAAATCATAACAAAAATAAACATGAAGGTTAACACAGCTGATAAATCACAGAAAAGCCTTTTAAACGTCAGAATTTGCAAATCATCAGTACTCTATGGTGGCTCCTATTTCTTTCAGGTGCCGTACCGGAAAATTTATATCTATAAAAAATGAATCTCCTAAAAAAAATAAAGAATCCACAAATCAATATTGTACTTGGCGATTAATGATATGAAAACATTTTTATTTTCGAATATTATGAAATACCTGTATTTAATGAATATAAACATCTTTCAAAATATGTAGAGACGGAAGTTATGGTGATACCAAAAATGCAATGTTGAATATAATGCTCACAATTTCTCATATTCAAGACAATTATGTGCTTTTTTATCTTCTTTGAAGATGAAGTCTTTTCTACATCTGAACAATTTATTAAAACATACTATAAAGTGAAATTGTTCTGATGTGGGAATTGTTTCAAGTAAATAAATGAATTATAATGTCGCATGTTCAATAATTATTGAAATAAACGATTAAATTTGACTCCAACTTTTCATTTCAGTTCGAGGAAATTAGAACAAATTCAGTATACGAGAACAAATATCTAATGAATATTAAAAAAACCAATAAGTTCTTTCAGAATTTTTTTTCAAGTGAATGACCCCTGGAAATATCCATCAAATTTAATAATAAATAAATCACATGGTTTCCAAATATAGACTTGTAAAAATCACAGTACATTCTAGTATTATTTCCTCATAATTCACTGTGAGAATGATTCTGAAGCTTCTTCTGTTGTCTCTACATCTGATATAGGAGTTGTTGATGAGGTCTCACAATAGGGCTGTTCGGCAATAGTTCTGTCCATATCTTCATTTGTAAATGTCTCTCTGTCTTGTTCCAAATCCTCACATTTAGGCTTCAGGACGAACATATATACAGGATATAAACATTTAGGGAAATCATGTTGCTTGAGTTGTTTATAACAATCTAAATCTGCATCTTTAAATAACTTCTTCAATAGGAATATAGGTCTGGTGAATGAAGAATCATTCTTATCCATTTCAATAGTTCCGCTAGAAGTTATATTTTCTTTTATCACAATGACTCCATTTGGTTTAAGTGCTTTTCTGAAAATATAACATTTCATTATCACATGGGAATTCATTTGAATATTGAACTCACCTACAGTTATTGAAACATTTAACTAAATCAGAGTCTGTCAAGTGGCCTAAAACCCACTGCATCCAAATAAGGTCGTACTTTTCTGGTTCAGGTTCAAATGATTGTAATCCCGTAGAATAAAGAGTGCCGATTTTTTCAGTTGCAGTAGGGCCTATATAAGCTTTAGCTTTGGATATGAAATTATGATTTTGTTCGACCAGATCAACTTTATCAAACAAATCTATTAATAAATGCTTGGTTACTCGACCAATTCCTGCTCCACAATCTAATGCATATTTGTTTCCTGGAGGTGTACTGGAACGAAATAACTGTTTGAGTAGTAGCTTAGAAGATTTTATATCCTTCTGAGAGATAGAAGCAAATCCTCCTAACATTCCATCAATAGTTGGCGGAACTTCTGCCCAATATTCTTGAGCATTTGTGTAAAAATCATTGCTGCAATCTTTCAGGTCTTCGAGCTCAGAAGACATTATCGAGAGATTCAAGTGAAAGAGAACAAAATATATACAAAATGTACGATTACAAAAAAATGTATTCGGTAGAATTTTGTAATTTCAGAATGAGGTTAGTTTTCAGTTCAATCCATAGAACTTATAACTTGGTTTGTTATATCTATGGTTCAATCACAAACCATAGACATATAATAACCTCTATCTACGATAATAACAGAGTGTCTCTGACATAGACATATTAAGCTCTGTAGTTTTATAGGTCTATGGTCTCTGATAATAACACCATAGACCATAACCATAGACATAGACCATAACACCATATAATGTTATTTTAGGTCTATGAATAACACAGAATAATTTTAAATTAACCTCAAACACAAAGTTTTGTTTGTATTTTGAAAGGAGGAAAAATGTCTCGCCGCAAAATAAAACTTAGAAATAAATTAATTATTGTTTCTTGCCTTTCCTTATTCATGTTTTCAATGTACACCTTGATGGAATACATTTTTCCTTCCGAAATTGATAGAGGAACTCTTTTGTAAGGAATTTTTCTATCACCTACCTAAGTTTTTCACGAACAAAAATAATAATTTAATTAAAATACCATTTCAAGTTTATTCAGCATATATATATATTGATTTCAGGCGGCAGATGGAGTTGAGTATTGCCAGAGAAAATGATTCGTTACTCTGTAAACCTCCGAATTTGCCTGTATATTCCCCCGAAATAATGAAATTCATACATGAAGTGCCTCCCATCGATTGTAAATCCGCTGGAATTAATTGGGTGAAATGTAAAGTGAGCAAAAAGTAATATTCTTTTAGTTGTTCCAATAAAAATATGATGATTTAGGGTTCTATTTGTTCGATACAAGACGAAGCTAAGGATGCGTATGGAAAAAGTCGTTGTGAATTCACGGATATGCTTCGAGTTGACGATCATGAAAATACTGAAGGCAAAACCACTGCTACATATGATACATACCAACTGATTGAGAGCGATGTGGTATACACTGATATGCTTTGCTGAGTTAGAATTCTTCACTAAAAACTGGATGTTTTAGGTCAAAGTAGCATGTAAATCAGGAAGTAGAAAGTGGTCTTCTATTTTAACTACTGTACGGAAAAATGACACTATATGGAGCGAATCTAGTTGGGGTAAAACTCCAGACAAGGCTCTCAAGATGAATATTTTGATGTTTGGCGTGGATTCAGTTTCAAGAAATTTATTTATGAGAAAATTGCCCCAAACCTATAATTATATCACTAAAAATTTAAAGGGAATTGTCTTGAAAGGGTAAATTGATATTGTTATTTTGCCTCATTTTTTGGTGAGGTATTGTTGAAATAACTGGCAGACTTTCCTCTTTAGAAAAACATTGTTCTTTCAAATTGCCAACTGATTTTTTTCTGTTGTAGATACAATATTGTGGGTGATGGTACACCTCAGGCTCTCATACCAATGCTGACGGGTAAAACTGAATTGGAACTGCCAGACACAAGGAAACGATTTTATGGCACAGAATTTGTGAATTCTTATCCTTTCATTTGGAATGAATTCAAAAAAGCTGGATATGTGACTGGATATTTGGAAGATTTGCCATTTTCTGGTATCTTCACCTATAGACTGAATGGATTCAAGGTAATGAAGATTAATAATAAGAATTCTCATAACAACTGAAGCTTTTCGAAATAAGAGAAGAAATAATATTCATGATCGAATTTAATTCTTCATTTTTGGGTACTACAAGTAGTTACTTGAAAAGATATCACTTAAACGTTAAAAACTTGCAGGTTAACAGTAAATGAAGTTATGAATTCGTGAAGGTCAAAAGTAGTTCTGAAATATTGTGAATTTTTTTTTCATGATTTCTCAAAAATTACACTTCATTAGATTGAAATCTATTAGTTAGTTCTAAAAAGGTGATTTGAATGTTTATAGAAAATTTTTTAAGGATTATATTGCATGACGTGAGTATAATTATTGTTAATTGCAACATAAAAAATTAAGGAAGTTATATGATATTCTTAAGTACTTCTTATCACCAGGAACCTCCTACCGATCATTATATGACGCCTTATTATATATCAGAAGACTCCGAGCATAAAAAGTGGCCTAAATTATGCACTGCCAACACTCCTCGCCATAAGGTTATGACAAACTTCATCAAAGATGTGAGATAAAACTTACTTTTGAATTGATCGATGCATTTCAACATTTATTTTCAGTTTTATCAAAGTTATCAAGCGAAACCTAAATTTTTGTTTGGTTTCCATGGAGAGTTATCACATGACGACTATAACTTAGTGGGTGCTGCAGATAAGGATTTCAAAACGTTCTTGCAGGACTTGAATGAATCTAATTTATTGAATAATACAATGTTGGTGATTTTTGCAGATCATGGACACAGGTAAACTAATTGGTGTTTTTCATCTTTCAATAGGAAATTTGGAAATATGTGAACGTAAAGTTCAAAAGGATATATCTATGAAGTCTTTGGGTGAATTTTACCTATTCCCAAATTAGAATTAGGCCCCGAAAATTCCTCACAAATATAGAGATGTTTTTCTGGGAAATTATTGTGTTTATGGCCAGCAAATTTTGCCCGAGCTTTTTAATAAAAAAATTTAAAAAGCTTGGGCAAAATTTACCTAAACACTCTTGAAGGTATACATACGTTCAGGAGAAAAGACAGATTGCTAAACAATGATCTCACCCTCATTAGTAACCAATTATTCCAAAAATTTACCAGACTCACCCTTCATAGCCCAGCCACAGATCAACCAGATAAACCACTCGCGTCATTTACTTAGGAAATCTATGTCAACGGAGATATGACCCTGAATCGAGCTAATCAGAATTTTAGAAGGCGTTTGGGGTGCTTTGGGGTGCCAATCAGATTGCAGGAATAGGATTACGTCACTCTCGCCGTTTTCGGACTTGAAGAGGTTATAAACATGTAAACAAACTGAAATGAATTTTTCATCCTATTAATTGATGAATAATTTCGTATCTGTTCTATTTAAGAATATAATAAAAACAGTTTTTCACAACCAAATCAATTGTTTAGTCATCTTTGAGGTTCTATTTTATGATGACACTCCTCATTATATGTTTTAATTATACAACAAGAATTGGAATCGAACTTAGGTGGACTCATTCATAATGTTCATTTTATATAAAATAAAGGAATCGCAACTGAAGGAAACGAATTACATCCTCCATTATTCAATTAAATCGATGGGATGTCTAATAAAATTGTATATGATTGCCAAAACACTAGGATTGGAGTCGGACAAAGTTGGTCTATTCATAATATGATTTTATATTGAAATGAATCTCATTTGATGTGAAACTACAAAGATTCTCTGATTAAGGTAAACGGGTTTTCCATCACATTTTTCCAAAATTTTCATTTACTTCAACAGAGTTCTTCTACAGGAGTTTGAGGTGTGACAAAACACTCGCTTTGGTGTTGGAAATTTGCTTTTCAAATGGTTTCATCGAAAAATCTTAGTCTGATTTTGATATTCCTGAATCCCGACAAATCCGTTTTTACATTTCGATTTTAGATATTCCAAAATCAAGTATTCAATTTGACAGCTGTTTCGAGGAAGAAGGAAGTATGGTTATGTCTGGTATATTTCTCAAGGTCGGAGAGACGCGATTCCCGCAAACGATGAAGTGATTTGTCTTGTTGGTCTGTGGCCCAGCACTACACTAATGACCTTAACAACCCTTTCCCATTGATCCTGTAAACCATCCTCTCACTAGTGCAACAGGTGCGTAGGTAATGTATTTAGTACGATATGTCTTTGACAAAGGAAACTTGGTTTCCGAAACGTGCGTTGAACGCAGAAAGTGTAAGTGGATTAGAGAGTAGTTACACACTGTTTTGTTACTGGTACACTTAACCTCAAAATTTGCCTGGTGTTTATTGATTACTAATTGCAGGTTTGCTGAAATCAGGAATACTTTACAAGGCAAACAAGAGGAGAGATTACCTTTCTTCTCGATAACTTTGCCCCCCTGGTTCCACAAGAAGCATCCTGGGCTCTATAAAGCTTTGAGAACGAATGCTGATAGGCTTGCAACGCCATTCGATATTCATGCTACCTTGACAAGTATGTTAAACGTTGATGTGAATGACAACAAGAGTGGAAGGTCTATTTCTTTGTTTTCGGAGGTAAATAACGATTAAAAAATTTTTACAAGTTAATATAAATCAGGGTAATCTTTGGATTTCGACAAGTGGAAATCAAAACAGTGTTATTCAGGGACCATCGTTGCCAGATTGTGCGGAAGCCTAGTATTAGATTTGAGTAATAGTATCTTGATTCATTTGAGATGGTTAATTCTGACTTGAAAATGAAGTACGTAAAATAATGATCGAGTAATGTCATGAATTCTGCCGTGTGTTAGGTTAGTTTAGTTTATGACATTGCCAGTCCAAATCGGAAGAAATTTAATTTTGGGATGGTGAATTTCGTCTTCTGATTCGTTTAGGTCCTAGGTGAGGTTAGTTGAATTTAGGACAGTATCAATCCAAATCGTGAAATGAAATAAAATAAAGGCGTCCCATAACTGAAAAACATACCACATTTATCTCTGCTTCAAATAAAAATAGTGCAGAATTGCCCTTACTTACTTATTCAGACATATTCTTTTTACATTCAATGTACTTCTCAACGCATATTCTATACAACTTATATAGAGGAAACCGAATTTTAAATAACATGACATCCAGTGGCATCGGATTTATTTTACAGTCTGGCAACGTTGCTCCCTAAATGACACTGTTGGAGCATGCGCAGAGCTTGTTTTGATTTGTAATTGTCGAAACCCAAAGATTAAACCTAACCTAACCTAACCTAATTTAGACATAAAAGCTCTAGCCTAAATGTTAGCTAGATGTTTCCAAAGTTATCAGGTTTCTTCATTGTACCTGCATCAAAATGTTGTTGTACACTACATTCCACCTACTTCCACTACTCAGTGGAGATGAGTGTAGTCACAGATAACAGAATGAATGTAGATTAATTGGTTCTATGAGTTTGCACAAATCTAATATCACAGAATTCTATGCTTCCATTTTGAGGTTAAGTTCACATAAAAGGTTATGTGTTAATGCCATAGACCTAAAATAACACGAACGGAGCTTTAGAAAGAGAGGATTGTAACGTACATAAGAGAGAGATGGAGTGCCTCTTCTAGCTCCATCCTCTTTTGAACTCTTCAAAATGGCATCTACTCTCCCACTCGTATTTTTTAAGATTCCAAGCCTCTTCTAGCTCCATCCTTTTTATCCCTAGAAAACGCATATTCGTTCTCTCTTGCATGTATATTTCAATCGTTTCAGTCTAAAAGTGACGTAAAGCTCCGTCCATGTTATATTAGGTCTATGGTTAATGCTGATTCCTGGGAAAGTCGCCACGGAAAAAAGTTGTAATAGTATAAAGCAAATAAACGTAGGAAGAAAGTAGACTATTTCAAGACAATGAGATGGAACCAGAGACAACAACAGATGTTTATGATCATAATTTATTTTAACGACCAAAAAAAAAGAAGAGAAAGAGAGGGATATACACGGATTAACAAGTTTGATAAAATGAAAACGCACCCAATCTCACTCTATGCCCTGTACTGGTAATTAGTGACTACACTAACTTCCAACAATTCCACAACAGAGTGCAAATTTACAACAAAACACCTATCATCAGGCTGAGTCACCTTGGAAACGCAGAGAGAGTCCTGGATACTTATTACCTGTTGGATGACGTGTTTTTAGTATGAAAAATTACACCTCGCCATCTCAGGACCATCTTACGTATCCTAACTTTCGAGCGCAGAAATCTTTGATCGATGTGCATGAAGTTCATCCAATTGTCGTTTAGGGCCGCTGTATCTTCCATTTTGCAGTTTACAGCACCATCACGACGAGGAAACCCTTGGTTCATGTGGTTATACCACAAGATGGAAACGTCTTGCCTCAAACTAAGTTAGTGTTGGTTCATCTGAGCTAATTAACCAAAGCTCCTATACTGAAGAAGTGCAGTCCAAGGAATTCGGTTACAACAGCTTCACGGTTATTACCGATCATCAGACCGACTCAACAGATAGGATTCTAGATTTTTTTTAACGATGTCGTGCCTTGATTATAAATATTATATAGCGTCATATTAGGTGCATCTTACGAACCCTCTTGTGGAGAAATAATTATTATTGATATTATAACTGGTACCCGAAACTTTTTCTTGCGAAAATGACAAATGATGTACACATTTTCAGATTCCTACGAACAGAACCTGCTCGAAGGCTTTCATAGAACCCCATTGGTGCGCTTGTTTGACTTGGCATCCTCTCGAAACAAACGACCCTATCATTCCCTACTTAAGCAAGACCCTAGTATCCACATTGAACAACTATACAGGTCAGTATCGCAACTTGTGCGATGTTTGGAAGCTCATGAAGGTGAACTGGGCCAGTAGACTTCTTCCGAACGAAAACTTGGTGAAGTTTAAGCAAAATTCCGACCGAGACGGTTTCGCTGCAGATCTTTCTGCCGATACTCAGATAGACAGTGAAACTTACCAGATAAACGTGGTTTTGATGCCGGACGGGGCCTTATTCGAAGCTAGTGTTACCCACAGACTTGCGGATGATAGTTTTGTGATCAGAATAAGCGATATAAGTAGGATAAATATGTACGGAAAACAGGCCAAGTGTATCCAGGAGAACTATCCGCATTTGAGGAAGTTTTGTCACTGTAAAAATTGAATCTCGCGAAGTTTTTTATGGGACCGGGAGTATTATTACGAAATCTAGTCATCTTTAATCGACCAAGAGTGTGATTCGAAGGTTAAAGATTCCTCGAATTTGAGAAGGTAAAAATACCTTTACCAGTATTTGGAATTAATTTTTTTTATTACTAACCTTTACAGAGCAAGTATTGTATGTTTAATAGCCTTTTTTAAGTGAGAGCTATTTTAATTTAATGTTTCGATGTTTAAGAGTCAGAAATAAATGAGACAAGTGGTTTATTTAGATGAATTGTACTTTTATATGGCAGCATATTCTTGAACAAGACCGCAACATCTCATCTGTGTTATTTTGCAATTTTATTTTAAATTATTCTGATTCGATCTACCTTCTATTGGAAATAACATCACTGGAAAATATTCAGTATTTTAAACAGTAAATTTTCTAAAAATATACACACTGTTAATAAACTGTTCTTTTCTATACATATGATATGTAAAAGTCACATCACTGTAAGATTTGAATGAGAAAAATTTCTTTAAACAATGTTTGTTTTATTTTTAATCTCATTTTGAGGTTTCCTTTCCAATATCTGAAAAAATGATAAAAATAAAAAATATTGGCTCCTGAGTTACAACATGTCAGACTGCAGTGTTCTGAAACAATTTTGCTTCAGTAATAAACAATTAAAATTTCACATGTAACGGCTCCATCCATCCAGAGTCCTTTCAATCAAGAATCCAAAGTCATCTGAGACAGACTATCGATTTCGGCACTAGACCATCATCACGTCAGCGTTAATGAAACTTGTACTATATAAAAACATCAGATATATTTTAGTTTTCCTTTGAATATTCATTTTAATTTTTTGATGAATATTCAAAAGGAAACTTAAATAATAATAATAAGAGAGCTTTATTTACAATACAATACAAAATGATTTTATTTGCATAAGCTTCATGAAGAATTTTACAATCCATGTAAGTGAAATGAAAATATACGCAAAAGCGGACTGTGCAGCGACTACATAAGCCGATCACAGCATGTGCCACGGCACATACTGTGTAGCACAGACGCAGGAACCTACTAAGTAGAACTTAAAAAACGAAATTCATATTACAAGAGAAAAAAAAATATCCAAAAAACACAGAAAAAAACAGGAAACTAGGGAACCCACGGACGCAAAAGAAAGCGTATCGCTAAGATGGCAATGCATAATTTGAAAATTGAGGAGTAGATTATTATGAACGCGTAGTCAGGAGAGTTTGATTGCCTTTTTGTAATTCCAAAAGTCTATTGATTATAAATTTTTTGAATTTTGCAAGAGGAAACTCTAATACGACCGACGGCAGCTCATTTCAGTAGCTAACTGAAAAGTAAGAGAATGATTTCTCAAATTGGGTGGTCTTGTGCTTGACAACTTTAAATTTCGAGATGTTTCTTGTATTATGGACGTGTTTATGTGGTTGCATCAAATTTCTTAAGTAGGGTGGTTGACCTGTCCTTAAAATTCTATAGATGAATATATAGGCATGATATTTCCTTCTATTTTTCATATTTAAAATTGAATGTTCATTTAAACGTGGTGTTATATGGTTTCTGAAGGGTATGTTGAACGAAAAGCGCATACATGCTCTGAACCCTTTGAATACTATGTGCCACTTCCGCTGTGAGTGATTCGCCGTAAACTGTGTCACCATAATTGAATAAGGACAGAATCAAAGTATTACAGAGATAGTATTTCGTCTTATTTGGAAGAAAAGATTTCTACCTATATAACCCTCTAAGACGCATATAAGCAGATTGTATTTTTTTATTTATGTGCGATTTGAATCTCAGAACATTATCGAAAATCAGCCCCAAATTTTTCGCTTCCTTAACAATGGGAAGACTTTTTTGGATTTTTATATTTAACGTGTCATTTATGATTTCTTCATTTCGGTTGTTACTGTAAAATACCAGCAAGGTGGATTTTTGGGGATTAATCTTTAAGTTGTGATTCGTTGCATATTCATTATTTATGTTATCTAAGTCTTTGTTAAAGTTATTTTGTGCCTCTTCGAAATTTTTTATCTCAAACGGCATGTGCAATTGTAAATCATCAGCAAATTCCTCTAACTCTCCCCGCCTGATATTCTGACAAATATCCGCAACGTACAGCGAAAGTAGAGAGAGTAAGCTGCTACAAGTTCAGAACATTGGCAATATAGAATGAAATAGTGTCAAAAAAGAAATATATACGAATATATTTGTTTTGACCTGAATTGGTTTATTCAGGTGTTTTGGAGTTTCAATAGTAGAGACTCCGTGTGGATGAATTAATCGCACTTGATTAATTCTGTTTTTATTAAAATGAAGACACGACCGACGAATATTTTCTGCTCTTCATCAAAAAGGTAGATGCTTCTAAAATAAGCAGATAATTGAAGAACTTATTGACTAGTTGTTCAATATCGTTGCACTGATGAGCCGAAACTGGTGTTGAGGTGTTTAAAAAAACGCACTTTTAACACTCAACACAAATGTATTTTCTTGTATCTGTATTAGATAACAAGACCGAAATGGTATACAAAATATACACTAGAATCTTCCTTCTATATCTTATTCGATAGCAAGGTCGAAGCGACTTTCAAATGAGAAGTTACGATTTTTACAACACAAGAATTAACGTATAATCTTGTTTGTAAATTCGAAAGCGAAATGTTGTTTACTGTACAACGGTCAAATGAATAGTATTTAAAACTAACTAAAACCCAAATTAAGAAAATTCCCTTCTTCACATTTTAGAGGGAGAATATAAATTTTGATTGGATTTTTGAATTAAGCGACGCCCTTCTAAGATCCGAAAAAACACCTCGGATTGGCTGGTGCGAAAGAGAGAGCATAAAAGTGTGAAGGAAATTTCCCTAATGGTCTGGGACGATAAATTCTATAAAATGTCATATGTGATGTCTGGATTCTTTGAGTACCACCCATAAAGCTACGATTCCTGGAATACTAAGAGCTTGAATTTCATCTGCGTGTTTTCTGTCATGCAAAATATAACTTAATTGTTGGCTTGAGATAGAATGCTCTTAACGCCGGTGTTAATTGATTTAAACCAAAAAATATTGAATTTCGGGCATATTGCTGGAAACCAAAGAATTCAGACTGCGACGTTGAAAAATCAAGAAAAGGCAATATATCATAAAATGATGGGTCCAGGATACGGGACACAACAATATTACATGCTAAGAAATTCAGACAAACTATATGGTTCCAGATATATGAGGAGTTTCTTGTTTAGGAATGCTAATTTTGTTTATTAATTTCAATCCAGGGCGAAGATTGTTGAAAAACTTTATCGACATGTAGTGAGCACTTTTTTCTGTTACAGTCAATCGATGCTGGGGGTAAAAGAACTCTTTGGTTCTTGTTGGGTATCTGTGTGAAAGAGTATTTTCTTCAAAGATTTCTGGATGTTTAAAGATGATGAACATCAGGCATTCGTAAATATACAGAGCATAGATTGTCATAAGGTTGGATGTTTTGAATACTGTTCTGCAGGATTGATTATATCTCATGTTGTTCATCAGTCTGGTCGTTCTTTTTTGGATGGTGAATATTTTTTCAATGTTGCTGTTTCCACCCCAAAAGATTATTCCGTATCTAGCTACCGATTCAAATGTTGCTAGGTAAAGGACCCTAGTGTCGTTGTCGCGGAGATATTTGGATGTAATCCTAATTCCGTAAGATATTTGACTCAGTTTGGTTGCCAGGTGGTCGATGTGACAGGACCATTTCATAAATTCATCAATGTGAATACCTAAGAATTTTAGCCTGGCCGTCCACTGGAAGCGATTTGGGGCTTTTAAGAGCTACGCGTTTTACGAGCGCCGAGGAGCTTTTACGGCCGAAGCGGTCTCAGGCTTCGGGGGCGTCCACTGGCAGATAGTTCGCGAGGTTTCGGTTCGTTCTTGTTCTTGCGTAGCAGAGGATTTTTACTTCAGATTTCCGTGTTTATTGAAGAAACTGTGATACGGAATGGATTTAGAATTAATAATTCATTTCAAGGATAAATCTCACTTGATCAGGCATATGTTAGCTACGGAATGGGGAAAATTTTTGAGCTAAGGTAGATTCAAATTTAGAAAAATGAAATTATCGGAAAAAAATTCACCATCTTGATAATGAATGATTATTATTGTATACTCATTTATAATACTGGAATGGAAGTTGAAGTGTGAATGTTGATGACCTGGGTACTTCGAAAACAAACGATGTGGAACGTCGAAATTATGGCTGATTTGAATTTTATCTGTGAAAGTCAGCTTCAGAAGGTAAATATGTTATTAATGTATCTAGAACGTGACTTCAAAACTTTAAAAACTGCAAACATCGAAAGAAATGATGGTGACACAGATATTCAGAAATTCTTAAAATTTTGCAGAAGTGCATGCGTATTTTAGAAAACAGGTCACTAGTAAAAATCCGTAGCGTTTTATAAAGAAAAAACTATGTTTATTATTTTGTGATCGAAAAGATGGTTCTGCATATTAAACGTAATTGAATCATTACAGTACGTATGGGCCAAAAACACTTGAGCATATAGAAAAATATTCGGAATAAAATTGGTCGGAGACTAAAAAAACAAATTGATAATAGATATTGAGATAATAAGAGCTATAAAACCCGAGATAATGGCGAAACACGCTGGATTAATTATATTTGGAATGCTATACAGCCGATTATTGCCAAAGAGTCCAACTTCAGATAGGCTACTATACACATACAGAACTTCTGGATGTGAGTTTAATGTAAGAAAAAAGACAACATTCATTAACCTTTCAATCTGATCCATCTAAAATTCACCAACGAGCTTCAACAAATATTCCTTTCACAAACCATACATTCCACTTGCCGACGGATAGCTCCTCTTTTCGGGCGTATAGACGCGGCAGATCCAAACTGATCGGGATACGATTGCGCCGCTCGAATTCTCTCGAAAACGCCCGTATGAACTCGCCGCCAGTCGACGAGGGTACCTAGAATTCCATTCATTTGGATGCGCAAATTCGTTCGTTTACGCTCCTATCGCGCCTCTCGAAATCGCTTGCAGTGGACGACCAGCCTTATGCTCTCCAACAGAACTACAGATGAGTTATTGACATCAACTGTAGTGGGTGGAGTCATATTTGGATCAGTTCTAAATAGGATTGTCCCCGTCTTTGATTCATTTAATATATCTGATGATCTGCATAGTTTGTTAAAAGTTGTTATCTCTCATACAATTTTCAGTGCCATTTATATAGAAAATGAATGGGAGTGGTCCCATAATACCTCCCTGTGGCACCCCCAGCACCAGTTGTTTAGTACCTTCAATATAAGTAGAATTAAAGATCTGATTATAATCATTAAATATCATTTTTATTATCTCATTTCAAATTACAAAAATCAGCCAACAAAACTACAATCAATAACAATTTAATTGAATTTCAGTTTTTTCAACCTCTGCTTATTTTATTGTTTCGAATATTTGATAGCAGTGGAATTTAGAGAGATTATCGATTGGTTGCATAACAAAATGCAGAAATACTACAATTTCAAACATTCTTCAGTATTTCTAAATCCGAAAGAAAATTTAAACCAATGTGTGTTCACACAAAGAAATAGTTAACTTTATTATGTATTAAATCAACTATACAACTAAGGGGAGAGTGTTTTCTGTTTTAAGTGACATTCAAAACCTGATTAAATTGTTTTCGATGGAAATAAGATTGAGTTTGAGAATATTTTGACGAAATTTTAATTGATGTGAATCTGCTTTCATCATATTGTTCAAAAATTATTCCTGTGTCTTGTGTTTTCCAGTGTCTGATGAAAAAAGTAGAAACTGTTTTTCTTGATATACTCCTATAGGTAAACTTGGAAGAGCCATTAAATTTCTTTATCCAATTTGAGTTCACAAGGGTTCCACGACTAAATCACCACTTTGAAAGTTTCAAGTCTCTTAGAATTCGATAGCAATTAAACCAACTGCAACAGCCTAATTTGACCTCACTAAAAAAAATTAACCTTCCTCTGATGTTTCATTAACACAGCAACCTACTGTAAACTATACGAGAGGATAGTCAGCCCAAGGATATCCAATGTTGCCAAATGCACGCATAGAGATGAATACTTAACTCATATTTGAAAATCGAACACCGTCCGTAAAATAGAGTATGTTTAAGTTTAATTTTATTGTCTGGTTAGGTTAGGTTAGTTTAATTTAGGACAGTGCCAGTTTGAATCAGAAACGGAAATTTGGCGCGTTAACTGACCTAACCAAATTTCCGTTTCTGATTCAAACTGGCACTGTCCTAAATTAAACTAACTTAACCAGACAACAAAATTTAAGTTAACCATTTGGCAACATTGGATTTCCTTGGGCTGACTATCCTCTCGTTAAACTATGTGTTCCTGCCAAAATAAGAGTGATGTAATTGTTGTCATTGTCAAACTCAACTTTAACAATGAGTTTGTATAGTTCATAGAAAGATAAAAGTTTTTTATAATTTTTATTTTGATTATTGAATATTTTTGAACCAAAAACAGACACATTGCTAAGCAAAAGATTAAAGATGAATTTTGAACGATCAAAACTGAATTAATTAAAGGTAGAAAATGAGGTGGAAGTGGAATACTTTTTTGAAGATTTGGACTCTCAAAATTCCAAAGCAGAGTTTAAACTGCAGATTTACGATCAGGAAATAATATTAAGGACAAATAAACACAAAAGAACATGAGAAAACTCAAAGTTTCACCAAATATTGAATCTACCAACGTTATAATTTCACTGTTGAATGTATCATAAGAATCGACATTCAATCTTCGTTACAATTTAACTCGGGTTAAAACTTCAAACACCCTTCCTTCAAACAACACATAGGCGGAAATATTGCACTCTTCAAGTAGATCCAACAAAATTGACTCATTTCCATTTATAAATACCTAATTTACCTTTCATACCATTTCTTAAACCTACACGAGTCTGCAATGAAGAAGACTGGCCACGAAAAATCGAAATATCCATTTCACAACGGAACACAACAGAAGATAATATTCATCTTAAATAACATTTTTCCACTTTATACATTACAAGCAGACAATTGAACAATCTAATAAATTAATAAACGTTCACAGTATAAAAATATGATGAATATATAGAAAAATCTGCCTATAATTTCCTCTTATTGGACCACCCGACTGCTAGACAGATTTAAGATTTTCAATTTTTTTTTTTAAACTATATCCCCCTAGAGATTAAGTAGTTCAGTCGTCTCCAGGAATGTCATCGTCGGTCGTATATTCAGATTCGTGAGCATCGTTGTCAGCAACTGCTTCATCAGCTGAATCTTCGAATTCCCATTGGGGATGGTCTACTATTTCTTTATGAGCCTCCTCGACGTCTAGTTTTATGTCTTTCTGCTGGTCGAATCCGACATAGGAGTCTGATCGTAAACACACTTGAAGCGTGTATTTGTTCGGCCAGATAGGTGCGGTGAACTGAAAGATATACATTTAGCTTTTCATTCTGACATAATACATGTCACAAGTTTTTCAATTTATTCCCGATATTTTATTAGATTTCTAGTTCGAAATAACCAATTATGGATCTATGGGAGATGATTCCCCAATAGAGGGGCCTGTAGCGTTCTTCGTAAACCTGAAGTTCTGAAATATCATCACTTGGAGGACTGAACCTGGTCGAAAGACCCTCTCGGTCAGAGAGCAAATGTAGGTGCTATTATTTATTGCTTCCTTCTGGTTTTTTTGCCCCTCTTTCTGTTTCAGATATTATGTCAAGATATTTTGTCAAAATGAATTCAAGATGACGAAAAAATTATTTTCCAATGAAAAAAACGCCATCCATGTTCTATAAATAAATTACTACACTTATACGGGGAGACAGAATTTTTCCTGAGGTTTTTATCTGTGCTCTTGTATCATACGCAAAAATGTATGGTACCCCGTTTACATTTCCTCTGCTAACACTGTGATATACCAAAGAATGTAATGCTCTTTCTCAAAAGAATATATATATATATATATATATATATAACATAATCACAAGGACGAACATCCCTCGATAAATCAGCAAACATTCCCCCTTGATCAGAGCTAATCACCCTATCAACCAAAACACCTACACCGAAGAAGCGGATCCAAGTAGAATGACTACAGCTGTTTCACAATTGTTATTGATCGTCAGGTCAACTGAACTAGGATAAACCGCAGAAAGTTCTCTCGATACTTGTTACCTTTCAGAGGGTTTATCCAAGTTAAGTTGACCTGACGATCAATAACAATTGTGAAACAGCTGTAGTCATTCTACTTGGATCCGCTTCTTCGGTGTAGGTGTTTCGGTTGATTGGGTGATTAGCTCTGATCAAGGGGGAACGTTTGTTGATTTATCGACGGATATTCGTCCTTGTGATTATGTTATTTATTACTACTGGAGCTCTTTCTTCTCCATGAAACCATTTCCTATATATATATATAGAAAAGTTGAAGGTTTAAATAACCAACGTGCTCAGTTCCTGTTTCGAAATATTTTTTTTATTTGATATTATGGTACTTAAATCAAATTCACAACCCTTCAATCATAGAAGGAAACCTTCAAGATGTTGGTTTACTACAGACCGCTTATGATCAAATAATTTATACTCCATTCACTCTTATAAACTATCCCGGTTCGCCATGACACTCTGACAAATTTCACCGTGTATATTTTGAAAATGTTAGGTTGTAGTCAGTTTCCTGTCAGATAACTACACAACGTTGTCATCTCTACATAGAAGTCCTAGTAATTACGTTTTTTTCAAAATGTGTATTTACTTTGGGAAAATATTATGTGAATTCAATAATTCCAAAGACCTGGCGAATGTTGAAGGAACTTTTTTCTATGTTAATAATGAAAATATTTCACATATATCAACATGGATGGAAGATTCAGTTATGCTATTTTCTTGTACGCAAATCAAGAAAGAGTGTTAAAATTTTACTGAAAAATAATGGATACAGTAGTCCGTTACTTTGTGATAGTTCATTTGAAAAACAAATTAAAGTACTTGAATAACACGAAAGTTAAACTTTTAAACGAACAGACGGGCCTATGGAATTCCCTACTTTTCGAAATTCTCAAGAAATAAGCCTACAGAAGACATTTAAACACCTTGTTGCACAACTTGAAAAACTCCAGTATGAAAATGTTGGATAGCTTGTGATAAATTATTGATTCCAAATTATCAGGGATACTATCAGAAAAAGCAGATTTTAATTCTACATAGCACTTCCTGATACTTTGTCTCTACTTCTTCAAAACTACCTTCGGCGTTTTTAGTTTCCAAGCGTAATAATTATATTGAGCATTTGGCAACCTCTCTGAGAATTATTTTGACATTGTCGATATTTCACGGGTGCCAACTTGCGTCAGTTTCAAGTAAAAAAACTTGATAGACCTAAATCATGGCCAACCGGGATAGTTTATAGAAGTGTACGGAGTATAGGTTGAAAAATTCGTAAGCTGGCAAAAAAAAATAAATTTTTCAGAAGAATCTGATATTTTGATATAGCTGCCTTCGAGGGCGATATGACCAAAGCGGTCATAAATTTTATGATTCATTTTTATAGTACGTTTTGTCTTTAGCCCCAATCTTGGCTTCAGTTTCGGTGAGTACCTCTTTATCAGCGCGAAATTTCGGTTCAGCAAGCACCCCCTTGAGGACAGAGAACAGGAAGAAGTCGCTGAGTGCTAAATCTTGAGAATACGGTGGGTGTGGAAGCAATTCGAAGCCTAAATAATGCAATTTTGCCATCGTTTTCCTTGATTTGTGGCATGGTGAATTATCTATATGAAACTTGATGGAGCCATATTTCCCCCATTGTCACATATCGACACAAAAGTTCGCATTTAATACGATCGAACAGTGCCAAACACTGCTTAGAATCATCAATTTGTTGTTGTTTTTGGTCGATTGTGAGCTCACGCGGCACCCACTATGAACACAGCTTGCGCACATCCAAATATTCATTCACGATATGTCCAACACGTCCCTTTCATATCTTTAGGATATCAGCTATCTCGATCAACTTCAATTTTAAAGTCATCAGAAATTATTTTTTTGGTTTTTTCATGTATTAGTTGGTAACAGCTTCTTTAGGGCGTCCATTACGTGCATTGTTTTCGGTGCTCATTTTGCCTCGTTTAAATTTAGTAAACCACTTATCAACGGTTGATTTTCCTGGTGTAAAGCTCGAATAATATTCATCAAGCCAAGCGTTGGCGTCAATAGTATTTTTTTTCTCAAAAAAGCAATGTTTTATTAACAAACAAAAATCTATTTTTCAAACATAAAAAAGTTTCTCCACTAAAAATGCTATAACTCACATACTACAACATCTGTCCAACTTATACACACTTTTGAAGGTTAGGGCTAACTGAGGTGCATAGAACAATATATATCTTCTATGCACCTTAGGGCTAACTTATAAAAATATATGGATTTAATACTAGTAGCGCCATCTATGTGTCAGCCAACGAACTTTTCAGCACACTATATTAAGAATACTGAACAATCTACGGCGTTTTCCGAGAACAATATGTGAGTTGATTCATAGTAGTCGATAAGACTACTATCCATATCGTCGATACGACTACTATCCATATCTATGATATTTTTGCAACCTTCCTATAAATGAAATCATTATTTCTGTGCTGTATTGTGTGGGCTATTGCTGGGCGCCAAATTTTCCTTTCTTGGATTAGCACTGTATGGCAGGTTAGAACTAGTTTTTGGGTAGATTAGAGTACAGTGAATGATTAATAGTTGGTTTCGTGCGTCGTTTGACATTTGTCATACGTTGGAGGTAAAACAACCTCACTTTGCCGCTTTGTTTATGTTATGAAGTACAGCATTTTCAACGATTTCAGGATAAATGCACGAGTTATGATGATTTATATTCATAGAATTGGTGAATTACTAGACCCGTGAGGCCAAGTTATTATGTCGTTGTGAAATACAACATAAATACACCGAGAGACCAAGGAATACATTCGCTTTGCTTACATTGGCGAAAGGCGATTATTTGGAGATTTCAGTGATTTTATTAATTTTACAAGTGAAATTTTGTGATAATGGATCTGATTAACTGATATTCAATCTCAGATGATGATCATTCAAAACGATATAAATGAAAATTGCAGTATTTATCCTTGTCTTCTAAAGCCTAGAGTTTCCACATCAGAGATAGCATTTATTATAGGTATAACTATTGAAAATGAAACAGTAAAATGTTTGGCTCATTAATTCCTGAAAATAAACAGCAGAATGAAATCCAACAAATGTATGGAATGGAAAAAACATGGGTTCCAGAGAACTTCTCAGTACTATTTCAAATAGTGTTCTATGTTGCAAATTATCAAATTACTACAATATTGGTCTGCAGTTGCTATGTCAGTGTTATCATAATCTTCAATTATATATTTATTAT
Organism: Myrrha octodecimguttata; assembly: GCA_958510865.1. NCBI lineage: Eukaryota > Metazoa > Arthropoda > Insecta > Coleoptera > Coccinellidae > Myrrha > Myrrha octodecimguttata. The sequence continues at coordinate 78,289,311 of OY294057.1, forward strand.
ACTAAATATATGTTACAAATAAAATAATTCATTTGAAATTTTTTCCTTGAACACCGATTTCAATTCATCCTCAAAAAATTCTTTACTATCCTTATAAAATGTTTTATTATGCAGATGCAACATTGGAGCTTTCATAATCTTCAATAATTGACAATGAGGTCAATTCGAAACATATTACAAACAACAAAATGTTGTTCCATCCTTGAGTAGTCGAGCCACATCGGAACGTGTTCCGTTGAGAACAGAGAAAGTTATCTGGTTCATTATTATTATAAAATACATGCAATATTTTGACAAATCTATCACATAATGAAATACCTTGATTGGCTTTATATATCGTATATAGATGTGCGTGGTAATCGAACAGGATGGGTTTGTCCATCATAACGTCAGCTATCGTAGTGTCGAGAAGATATAATTCTTGAAATGTGTATAACAAACACGAAATATTCTTATCATAGTTATCTCATCATAAAACAACTCATTAATCAGAACAAATTAAATAGATAGTCTAACATAATTCCTTAACCAGTGTGGAAATGCCTCCAACAAACTCTACCATAGTTTGTTACTTTGTCAGAACATTCTTTTCAATTTATGGCGTGAATATAGGATGTTTGCCTTCTCTGGGATAGTTCACATAGTATTCTATTTCATCTAATCCCAGATAAATTTAGGGGAATGGGTCAAAAATGTAAATATTCAAATATAAAGTCTACACTACAATATATCTGAAAAATCGGATTCCTTCGTCTCTTGGTGTATTTATGTTGTATTTCACAACGAAACAATAACTTGGCCTAGTTATTCACCAATTTTCTAAATATAAATCATTTTAACTTGTGAATTTATTCTGAAATTGTTAAAAATGCTGAACTTAATAACATAAACAAAGCGGGAAAGTGAGGTTGTTTTACCTCCAACGTATGACAAATGTCAAACGACGCATGAAACCAATGATAAATGAAAGATTTACTGCTCACCTTAAGATGAACGACTTCTTGGTTGACTAAACTAGTAACATAATAAGGAGCTGTAAGGAGAGTCCTAGATTTTCTGTCGCAGATGTAAGTCCACCAATATTCCTGCTTTTCCGCAGGGAAATACGGACAATGAACCCTGTGCGAAGTTTTCGACTTCCCCTCTAACGATCTCTCCCTCTCCCTGATCTTCTTGAATTTCTCCCACTCCTGATCATCATCGTCGCTATTCTCGCTCCTCTGATTATTATCATTTTCGTCGTCTGAAGTTTTGCCATTTTCTCTATCGCTATCGTCAGAGACGTTCGTAAGATCCTCTTTCGAGGCCTTATCTTTTTCTTCTTTGGTCTTGGATTTCTCCTGGGGTGGCGCCAGGGATTCTTCGCTGGTGTGATTGTGTCTAACTGATGATTTGTTTTGTTTTCCTGTTTTCTTACTTTTCTTTCCTCCACCTGAATGGAGAGAAAAAAAAATGGTTAGAAAATAATTTTGGATCCACATGAACATGAATTGCCGACAGATATTTTAATGTTTTTCCAAATAGCTTAAAGAACTCGAATGTTAAAAATAGAGTGTTAAAAAAGCAAGTAAAAACAGTGATAAGACACGTAAAGGTTGATTAGTGAGTTAATGAGATGCAGAAATGATGTTTTTGTGATGGAAAAACCTAAAGACGTAATTGAAATAAAATTGTGAAAAGAGAATGAAATGAATACAAACACCGGAATCACATAAATGGGTATAATAAGTATGAAAAGAAGGATTTTATTTTAGTTTCTAATGCTGTAGGTCCTATATTATTCTGTATATGGAAAAAATTGAACAAATTATTATATTATTATTTCGTTTGGCGTTTTAAATGATACTCATTTCGATGAATTGATTGAAGGAAAGTTCGAAGAATGAATAAGAGTTTCAAAATTTCCAACAACAAAAAGGAAAATAAATTTGTTTAAAGAAATGTTACACCCATTCGGCTTACCTCGTTTTTGTTTCATCCAGGCTGGCCTTTTAATGAAAGGTTCCGAATCTCCATCGCCCCCAACAGACTCTTTGCTTTCCACCTCCTTTTCTACTCCGTTTTCGGTTATGAGACTATTGTCTTTGGCACTCTCATCGCCGAAAAGGGAACTCATGGGTTGACGTGTCAAAGTAACTGTGACAGTCACAATGGCACCTGCTGTTACTTTTGTGGGGTTTTCGTCGTCGATAACTAAGGTAAATTCATGTTAATGACTAACATTCTTTCACGAAAATGCTTTATATATTCTTATATTTGTGTTTAGAGTTGCTTGAAACGTTTTGAGATAGACGAAATACAAATATTTATAATAGGAAATGATGTTTTTAAAATACTTTTTTGTTGGATTCTGATCATCTTGAAAAACCCAAAGTTAATTGTTGTTTAGTTTCGGATTCATATGCATAGATCGAACTGTCACGAACTTACAGACATATTTTCAAGCGATTGAATTTTTTCAGAATTTCTTCACACCAAAGGGGGTTCTTCCTGAATTTCAGTGATTACTGCAAATGCTTATTTGAATATAATTATTATGGGTTCATTCATCATTTTCCCAAATAACCTTCAGAAAGTATTCAAAATCAGATTTCAGAATAGGGGTTTTCAAATTTGCCAGGCATGCACGAAGTGACAACGGTGTTTAGTAGAATAGCTTTTTTTCTATAGAAATATAAAATATTCATTCCTATTCTGTGGTACACACGTGTTCTTTGTCAACATAAACAAACAATTTCCGTTTGCGATTTGTCAGTATTATGACAGTATGACAGTCTGTGCTCTTCTTTTTCTATTCCTTGGTCGTTGTCTTCTACTCTAAGCTGATCGAAGTATAGCTATCTCTGTTTTCCTAAGCAAAGTAACACATTTGACGTCCTTTTCTTTCCGAGGAAGCTGAATTCGACGTTGCCATATCGTGCACTCAAGACAAATCCCTTTAAATGCAAATCCTCCATAATTATTTTTCAGTTTTAGGTGATCAAAAATTTTTTCAAAAATATAATATTGAAATTATATGTTCGAAATGTGATGTTCTAAAGGTTTTTCATGAAAATTACTGCATTTACGTTTGAAGGAAAAACCCCCATTTTAAAGAGGAATTTGTTTGACTGATTGTCAGATTATGAGGTATAAAAGATGATCAAATATTTTTTATAGCCAAATGTCAAGGTAATCAGGTCGATTCTGTTTGTATACTGCTATAAACCTTGCTATTCAAGACGTATTGCTATCTTTCTAATATATAGCAATACGACCATGATTTCAAGTATTCTGTTCTGAGTGGTATAGCAATGTTTGTTATGAATATTGTGATAGCAATATTGACATTATGGACTTCCATAATCGGTGATTTTAGAGCTGATGACACTGTACTTTATGACTTAGAGCGATAAGGAAGAAAATAACCCTACTTCTAGTTTTCTATAATTTCGCAAACATAACTTCTATCTACGGTTATAGCTATTTATGTGAACATTTATTAATATTACTAACTCAAACATTTTACGAAACAGAAAAACCAATACAAGTCAAATCGACCAATGACCAATTTCTTGGATACAAATTGAATATTGGTAACCAAAAATCGAAGGCGGCATTTTTATTCAGACTTTTCTGTTTGTAACTAGGGATTGTTGGTGTCTATTATTTTAGTCTTAAAACTTTCCTTGAAATCAAATATTCCAAAGAACCTTGAACTCGTACTCAGCGGCACATATACTCCATTCACTTTTATAAACTATCCCGGTTGGCCATGACATTCTGACACATTTCACCGTGTATATTTTGAAAATGTTAGATTATAGTCGTTTTCCTGTCAGATAACTACACAACGTTGACATCTCTACATAGAGATCGTAGTAATTACGTATTTTTCAAAATGTGAATTTACTTTGGGAAACAATGAATTTGAGAAAATATTAGGTGAATTCAATGATTCCAATGACCTGGCGAATGTTGAAGAAACTTTTTTTTCTGTTAATACTGGAAATATTTCACGTATGTAAACATGGTTGGAAGATTCAGTTATGCTATTTTCGCGTACGGAAATCAAGAATCGAGTGTTGAAATTTTACTGAAAAACAATGGATAGAGAAGTTCGTTACTTTGTGATAGTTCATTCGAAAAAAAATAAAAGTACTCGAATAACCCTAATAAAACTTCTAAACGAACAGATGAACCTATGGAATTCCCTGCTTTTCGAAATTATCAGGAAATAAACCTATAGAAGACATTTAAATACCTTGTTGCACAACTTGAAATACTCCAGTATGAAAATGTTGGATTGCTTGTGATAAATTATTGATTCTAAATTATCAGGGTTACTATCAGAAAAAGCAGATTTCAATTCTACATAGCACTTCCTGATAATTTGTCTCTGCTTCTTCAAAACTACCTTTGGCATTTTTAGTTTCCAAGCATGATGATTATGTTGAGATTGAGAGTAAAAATTGGCATTGGCATTATTTTGACATTTCCGATATTTCACGAGTGCCAATTTGCGTCAGTTTTAAGTAAAAAAAATTCAAAAAGCACTGCCGTGAACGCAGCAACTTTTGCGCGCATGTTCAATGTAGATGACCGCTTCAGCAACGAATTTGAACGTGCGCGCAAAAGCTGCTGCCTTCACGGCAGTGCTTTTTGAAATTTTTTTCTGATAAATTACTGGATTTCAATTCGATCTGATCTGTATTTTTGGACATATTGTAAAAATAAAATTTTGAATGGGTATATTTACGGAATCATTGGGTGGATTTTACCCATTCACGAATTCGACCTTCGTAATTAAGCCCCAAACCTACTCTACAAATATCGAGTTTCTAAGTAGTTTCTTCCGGAAGTTATTGTGTTTACGGTCAGCCTAACGGCCGAATGCGTAAACACAATAACTTCCGAAAGAAACAACTTAGAAACTCGATATTTGTAGAGAAGGTTTGGACCTTAATTACAAAGGCCGAATTCGTGAATGGGTAAAATCCACCCAATGATTCCGTAGATATACCCAATCAAAATTTTATTTTTCCAATATTTCCAAAAATAGAGATCAGATCGAATTGAAATCCAGTACTTCATCGAAAATAACAGTTCGAAGTTTCATACAGAATTTAATGAGGATGATATGATGAGAATATCATAGACATTTTTTTTTTCAAATTGTTCTAATAACACGATTATCACGAAATTTTGCATAAAGTTGTCTCTCAGCGTCTTAAAACTAGCTGTGAAGTTTAATCAGGACTGAATCAGTATTTCTCGAGTAATACCGAAAAAATCAACGATATCGAGAAGAAAACCTCGAAATTTGACATATTTTTTACCGATATCTCCGAAACTTATGATCGTATCGAACTGAAATTTGGTACACTGCTGTGAAATTAGAAGGTCAAAGCGTGAGTATAATTTTTCTTGGATATGATGAATGGTTTCCGAAAAAAAAATTTAGCTCAAAGTTGCGCGTCGTTGTACTTCACCCAACTGTCAAGTTTGAATCCAATCGCTCAGGTAGTTTCTGCAATAAAAAATAAATAACTTCAACATTTCAAGTGCCTATAACTCCGAAACTATTCGATCGATTTGGCCCATTAACGAACTTAACCGCGGCATTTTGATGCGCAACCTATCCTGAAAGTTTCAAGTAGCTAGCTTGCTTCTGTCGACAGTTATCGTGTCTACGGCCGGCCGGACAGAATCAATTTTGACACCGGATTCGTCATCAGTGAGTCCAACCTAGTCGATTGAGACCATTTTCGGCTCAATCATCCAAAATTACAGACATTTGGACAAAACGATAGCACGCAGTTCCCCTAGAACATGCGCGCAAATACTTGATAGACCTAAATCATGGCCGACTGGGATAGTTTATAAAAGTGAATGAAGAATAAATAATAATGAAACAAACAGTGCTCTGCCTCATTCCCCTTCCATCTTACCTTGTTACCAAGCTTAGCAAGTACTATTTTGAGGTTCCTAAGATAGATGATAGCCAGATTCTATGGGATGTTATATTGCACAGAATCGATGATCTGAATTCCAATATTTCTGTTCATTTCATGGAAGCAGTATCATTGTCCTGGCAATATTGCTATTTGCAAATCGAATAGGCCTGATTGTCAAATTTTACATATCACATTGTTGCCATGTCACGAAACTTAAGTAGCAACCATCGTATACATTTGTGAAAAAGGATCTTTGATATGGTCATTGGTCCGTTGACATTGAATAAATAAAGATAAAAAAATAAATAAACCCAATTTCAGTATCAAAAAATCGCTGAACTCAAATATACCTAAAATTGGGAATAAAATATGTCACTCATCAAATTTCCTCACCTTCGCATTTAACCTGGAAATCAACGTACGGCATATTTCCCAATACCTTCATCACATCCTCGTATTGATGATCGGACAGATTCCTCAACAGACTACGCCTATCTTCGCTTTTCAACTGGGCATACTGCTGTAAGGTTTTAATGTGACGTTTCTTCGATATGAAGTATTTGAGGTTATCTTCGTTGATGTAGGGGAGTTGCAGTAAGGGAGACTTAAGTTCCCACATTGCCTGGACAATCATAGGACACAGTTTCATGCAGTTTTCTATCGATTCAATGCTGGGGATGTGTTGAACTAGAATAGAATTTTTCGATGAAGAAACAGACACAGAAAATGTGGCAGACACCATTCTGTGAGAAATGTCTTAAATGTAGAAGTTTTCCTCGTCCTTACGCGACTTTAAAATAATAATAATATTGTTCATTGACGAATTTGCAAAATATAATGATTTATCTAGATATTTCTATAATGGACATTTTCAGTTGTAGTTTAACAAACCGTATTTTCTCAGGAAACATCAGTTTCGAACTTTCCATCTACCATAACCTCACTTTGCAGGAGAAATTCTTCCAAACGTGAGGTTATGAAGAACAAAAATGTCGAAATCATAGAGAATCAACTCATACGGTATTGGTTTCGTGCGTCGTTTGACATTTGTCATACGTTGGAGGTAAAACAAACTCACTTTCCCGCTTTGTTTATGTTATGAAATACAGCATTTTCAACAATTTCAGGATAAAGTCAAAAGTTAAAATGATTTATATTCATAGAATTGGTGAATTACTAGACCTGTGAGGCCAAGTTATTGTGTCGTTGTGAAATGCAACATAAATACACCGAGAGACCAAGGAATACATTCGATTTGTTTACATTGGGGAAGAGCGATTATTCGGAAATTTTAGTGATTTTATTCATTTTACAAGTGAAATCTTGTGATAATGTATCTGATTAACTGATATTCAATCTCAGATGATAATCGTTCAAAACGACATAAATGAAAATTGCAGTATTTATCCTTGTCTTCTAAAGCCTAGAGTATCCACATCAGAGATAGCATTTATTATAGGTATAACTATTGAAAATGAAACAGTAAAATGTTTGGCTCATTAATTCCTGAAAATAAACAGCAGAATGAAATCCAACAAATGTATGGAATGGAAAAAACATGGGTTCCAGAGAACTTCTCAGTACTATTTCAAATACCGTTCTATGTTGCAAATTATCAAATTACTACAATATTGGTCTACAGTTGCTATGTCAGTGCTATCATAATCTTCAATTATATATTTATTATACTAAATATATGTTACAAATAAAATAATTCATATGAAATTTTTTCCTTGAACACCGATTTCAATTCATTCTCAAAAAATTCTTTACTATCCATATAAAATGCTTTTTTATCATGCAGATGCAACATTAGAGCTTTCATAATCTTCAATAATTGACAATAAGGTCAATTAGAAACATATTACAAACAACTAAATGTAGAAGTTCCATCCTTGAGTAGTCGAGCCACATCGGAACGTGTTTGGTTGAGAACAGAGATAGTTATCTGGGTCATTATTATTATAAAATGCTTGCAATATTTGGACAAATCTATCACATAACGAATTGCCTTGATTGGCTTTATATATCATATAGAGATGTGAGTGGTAACCAATCAGGATGGGTTTGTCATTCATAACGCCAGCTATTATAGTGTTGAGAAGATATAATTCTTGAAATGTGTATAACAAACACGAAATATTCTTATCATACTTATCTGATCATAAGTCAACTTATTAAACAGAACAAATTAAATAGATAGTCTAACATAATTCCTTAACCAGTGTGGAAACGCCTCCAACAAACTCTACCATAGTTTGTTACTTTGTCAGAACAGTTTTTCAATTTATGGTGTGAATATAGGATGTTTGCCATCTCTGGGATAGTTCACATAGTATTCTATCTCTTCGAATACCAGATAAAACTTAGGGTAATGGGTCAAAAATGCAATTATTCAAATATAAAGTCTACACTACAATATATCTGAAAAATCGGATTCCTTCGTCTCTCGGTGTATTTATGTTGTATTTCACAACGAACCAATAACTAGGCCTAGTTATTCACCAATTCTATGAATATAAATCATTTTAACTTGTGAATTTATCCTGAAATTGTTGAAAATGCTGTACTTCATAACATAAACAAAGCGTGTAAGTGAGGTTGTTTTACCTCCAACGTATGGCAAATGTCAAACGACGCACGAAACCAATTGTACTTCAAAAGTGGATACTTAAGTTTGTTATAGATAAAGTAATGCGATCTTCCTAACGAAAAAAGAACTTTGAATTTAGAATCCCATAGTAACTTCAGTTAAAGTCATTTTGATTATGAAAATATTATGTAAACAACAATATTAGGTAATCCTTACGTCACTAAAATACTCACTTCTTTTCGCATATGCTAGAAGTATCAGTTGATTTACGCAGTTTACTTGCTCCAATAGCAAATATGGACATTTCGCTATGATATATCTTCGATCTTGTTCTAGAGTCAACGGATTCAAAGGAAGCCTTGTAAGATGAGCATGAATGATTGTTCTAGCCTTCACACTATACATTCTACACATGGGTTGCTCCTTATTTTTTTCTTGGAGGTGTGGCAATTTTTTGAACAGCTACGAGAAGCATACATTGATTTATAGTTGATAACCTCTCAAAATTACGTTTGAAATAGAACATAAGTTTTCTTTTACAACTAATTTTCACAAGTACGAGAAATATGTATAGTTGACACCATATGCAAAATAAGCAAGACAAATATACAGTAAAATAAATCAAGAAATCATGAAAATGTTCAAATATATATGTACATGATTTCATGTTAAATCTCCTCACCTGTGGCACTTCCTCGTTGTCTGTTGGTCTTTCTACGATCTCAGAATTATGACGTCTGTCAAACTCAAAACTTGCAGCCAAAATCATTATCACCCTTTTTAGAATCATGTTAGGAGTCTTGTGGAAAAAATAATAGTACATTTGCGAGGTATCCAAAAGCACTTGATCTCCAGTGAATTTGATGCTTCTGTACCACCAGGTTCCTACCTAAAATGTTAAAAAATTACTAGAAATTTTTCTTCAGATGGTGATATGTATAATATATAAAATGCGCAGTCAACGATCAGCTTTACTTACAACTATAGGTAAGGCAATCATGAATACTAATGCATACAGTCCAAGAACCCAAACACTATTTTCTTTCTCAACAATCCAAGATGGTAGGGCAATACCAAAACTCATTGCACCGGGGCCATCAGGATTACCATATTTTTCCCAATTTTTTCTGGCTTCATCATTTGTTAAGGCCTAAAAAGTACAAGAAATTCATAAAAGGTAGAATTTTTACCTGTTTGGACAGACAAATGGCATCAGCAATTATTCACAGTTATAATTGTTATCTATTTAATCAGACCAGGGGAAATTTATATATTTTTAATATAATACTGACCTGGTAAGCTTTAGTTAACTTCATGAATTCCTTGGCATTTCCAGTGTCTTTATCTGGATGAAGAATGAGAGAAAGCTTTCTGTATGATTTTTTTATTTCACTTTCTGAAGCTCCCAACGGAACCCTAAGTATTTCATAAGGATCAAAGTTGGCCATTTCATAATCAAATTGGGAAACCTTGTATGCTAAGAGAATTAAAACTACCCAACCAGCCAATATTGAAAGTTTTATTAAAAAATCCCTTGGGCCTTTCCAGGGCTCTGCATTTTTTAAATATTCTACTTTCTGAACGCATGGTGGACAGTGGCAACGTCTGATTTCTTCCTCTGGATCTGAAAGTATATCATACAATCAAAAATATGTTTGAATGAATCTTGAGTAAGAAAAAACATTCGCTGCTTTCTAACCTCTTTTCTTCTTTCTTGGCCAATAGTAAATAGTTGCCGGTATTAAAATTAAGGCTAGAAATGATAGTAGAAAATAGAAAAATGTCCCGCCACTTTCATCATATTGAAATTTCTGCCCCATTATAAATTATTATTAAAATTATAAAACGACACAAACATTAACACCGACGTGTCACTGACTTGGCCAACACCACAGAATATTAATATTTTCCAAAATTAATAAGCCATCCCGAATGTCGAGGTCATTGTCAAATAATGACAATTGACAATTTTTTATAGAACATTGTTCTATAGAATCTATAAATAGTTCGCATGTACGTACTGCAGAGGCGGTTCTCCTGAAGGGCCAAGGGGTCACCATGTTACAAAATATTGCGGGAATATCGCACATCAACCAAAATCCTCACTGAAGCTGCCTTTTGTGCGAGGGAGATTCAACTCTATTGGTCAGTAGGGTGAATCTCCGATTCCTCAAATTTCCCCCTCACAAGAGGCACCTTTAATGTGCTAATCAGTTAATTGAGGAAACAAAACAATCAAGTTTTCCAAGGAAAATTTGATTTATATAGCCTGTCTTAATTTTCAGATAACTAGAAAAGTCAAATTCAAATGATTTATGTCTCAAATTTTTACGTGTAATAATTTGTTTTAACATTCTTTTCATTGATGAGTAATATGATTTGAAAATTTGATTGAATACAAATCGCGTTGAATTAACCATGGGTAGAAAGCACAAGCGCAAATCTAAACAGGCCATAAACAAAAACGTTGAAAAAAAGAAAATTTTACTAGAAGTTAGTGAAAAAACGGACAAGGAACTGCAAGCCTTACTGGATGAAAACGTAGTATGCAGTCCGATAAAACAAAACGAAAATTGTCATAACGTACCCCACAAAAAGTCCACTTCGTTGAGAGTCAGAAAAAGCAATCCGATATATTTCGAAAATCCAAATGCATTCGACAAAGCTGTCGGAAAATTCGCTGAAAAATTGGAAATTCATGACAACATGGCGAGAATATTTGGATTTTACTTGGATATTGGTTGTATCAAAAGAAAGTCTAGACGATGTCGACACAAAACCATTGAAGCTCATTGAAGAATGTCAGATGTCCTAATATGAATTTTCTAAGTAACGTCTCCTTAATAGATTCAAACTTGAATTAAAAACCTTTAATCAATATCTTAACATATCAATTTTGTTAGGGAGTTTTTGAGTGATTCACACTAAAAAGTTTCGAAACTATTTTGGTATTACGAGCAAGTTGAACAATAAAACTAACGATTATCTAATACAATGATAGTAAAGATACATATCTGTACACAAATCAATTTATTATATAGTTCAATCACAAAAAAAATGCTTGCGTCCATAAACTAAAAAATAATTTTGCAGATAAAAATTTCATTGTAAATTCGTTGGAGAGTGCTTCAATATCTGGCATATAAAAACAATTATAAACCTAAGTAACTATTATTCATTTCCAAGTAACACAATAAACATATTTCCATCACAAAACCTTGAAATTATACAAAAACTAATAACTGTAAAAATGCTTCATTTCTCAAAGTGATTATAAAGTTTTGGATTCATTAAAATGTTGAAGTTTTGGCCATAATTAATTGCAAAAACTAGTGAATAATACTTCACGATAGATTAATGGTGTGAGGATCAAGGATGCAGGAAACGATACTCTGTCAGTTCGCCGACGTTTCGGAAAAATTTATTTCCATCCTCAGGGCTCTACAAAATTTACGGAAAACATGATTCGTAACATTGATGAAATTGTTCACAATAGTAAAGGAAAAACGAGCAATACTATAAGTTATTGACTAGAAAAATATCACAGAAAAAGTGGTTTTGGAATAATTTCGACACACAAAGAAAAGTTACACAATTTAAAAGACAGCTTAGGATTAAAGTAAAATTAACATACATATAAATATACAGATAAATATACAAACATAGATATAGTACTTACAGACTGAACAAGTGTATCTTCCCAAAATCATTTTGTTAAGAACCAAATCAATCCTCCAATATTTCTTGTAAAAATAAATCATAACCGATTAAAAAGCGGGGACAAACAAAGCAACCGATATGCAGACAGTACGCCGACAGACGGAGGTGAAATCAAAGGAACGGCGGACTCGAAACATATTAGGGTAAAAAACGTAAACGCATGTATGTGATATATCGAGTCCGCCGTTCCTTTGATTTCACCTCCGTCTGTCGGCGTACTGTCTGCATATCGGTTGCATTGTTTGTCCCCGCTTTTTAATCGGTTATGATTTATTTTTACAAGAAATATTGGAGGATTGATTTGGTTCTTAACAAAATGATTTTGGGAAGATACACTTGTTCAGTCTGTAAGTACTATATCTATGTTTGTATATTTATCTGTATATTTATATGTATGTTAACTTTACTTTAATCCTAAGCTGTCTTTTAAATTGTGTAACTTTTCTTTGTGTGTCGAAATTATTCCAAAACCACTTTTTCTGTGATATTTTTCTAGTCAATAACTTATAGTATTGCTCGTTTTTCCTTTACTATTGTGAACAATTTCATCAATGTTACGAATCATGTTTTCCGTAAATTTTGTAGAGCCCTGAGGATGGAAATAAATTTTTCCGAAACGTCGGCGAACTGACAGAGTATCGTTTCCTGCATCCTTGATCCTTACACCATTAATCTATCGTGAAGTAAAATTCTTTGGATCACCACTTCAGATTTTGTGAAAAACTAGTGAATAATTCTATGTCCACTCTAAAAGGCAAGAACTTTTTTGTTATGGTTATAATAATTTGGCGAAATTGAAATTTTTTAAAGGGTCCAAAAATTACCAGAGTAGTTCTTGATCCATTAGAGCTTTTCTATACAATAAAAATAGAATATTATTAACTCTTTATATACATCTTTTTTAGAATTTATGTTAAACAAAATCAAGTAAATTGCTGCCTGCAACTAGTGCATTACAAAAGTTGAAAATACGTGGTTAACTCAATTTTAACAACATTTCATTGCGGAAGTTTGATATAAACAACGAAAAAACTATCTGCGATGAATTGGAGTAGATTCAAAATCGAAATGCATTGTTCATAAGATCCTCATAAATAAAACTAGAATAGCAGAAAATTCGCAATCTTGAGTGCAATAGTAAACATTTCAGTACTTGTGGCACAATAAACTAGATCATATTCTTTTTCAAAACTAAATCCAACATAAAATAAATACTTAGGAATATCTTCTTTAAGACGAATCACAAGATCATAACCTTTATTCTTTAAATTTCTTAGTTCTCTAAAAGTAGGAAAATATCAAACTTCTTTCTTTTTCTTCTATAAATATCCAAACTTTGGTTTTCCAATCGTAAAATTTTTCCTTAAGTATTATTTATTCTTGATTAGCATATGTCTCCTTGATACCCTCCCACAAAAGATTCCCACAACAAATATCGATCCAATCATCATAAAAATCACTAAATAAAAATAATGCTTCGATGGTGAAGTCACTACTTGGTAATAAAGTTGATGAAGATTTTCTGGAGGAGCATGCTGAAAACAATAAGTAAGAAAATGAGCAGGTACATTCCATATTTTAATCGCTAAGCATTTTTGGAGAGAACTTTCCAAAAATTGAAATATTATTAGGTATGATTTTATAAGAATAATTATTACCTGAGCTGCATTTTCATACATTTCTAGTCGTTTGCTCAACATATCCCGACAATCTGGAGATAATTTCCTTGGAGAATTCTCTTTCAAAGTTGTCAGACATCTGATATCTGAAATTAAATATAAATTCACATCATTGTAATTTGCCGAATCTCCAGATTTTTATGAATCTTCTCAAAAACTGTCAGAAACTAGTTTCGGATCGAAGATCATGCGCAATATCGCCCACCGTTCACATTTTCACCGGTCAAATGGGAAATACCAAAAAGAGAAAATTCACCATTACATAACCTCAACAGCATAGAATTTCTGATCTGATACTTACGTCGACCGTTTCCTTGTGGAATTTCCCCGCAATACTTTATCAAATCGACAGCACAGGCTTGCTGCAACGGTGGATCCACCTGTATATCTGCCTGAGATTCTTCGATCATATTAGCAACTTCGTTTTGACACATCGGCGTCGGTATCTTCTTCGCTATAAGCGCTTTTTTCAGACACTCTTCAATGTTTTCGTGCTCGTCCACTTGGCATACGGTGTCTAGTTCTGTCTTACAAACCGCCCTCAGCAAAGGGTTAAGGTTGATATCTAAAGCCTAGAAAAGATGGTAAAATAAATTAAAACAATTTCAAAATATCATTAAAGTAAAAAAAATAATAGATCATACAATAAAAGAGATGAAGAACGAATCACTCAATCAGAATAAAAAACTTACCTGTTCTCTTAGAATATGTGCCATTTCTTTCTCGCACTTGTCAGAAAGTTTAAATTCCTTAAAAGCCTTCTTGAGGCAGTCCATTGTATTGTTAAAGAAGCTCGCATCGTGTTTTGCTGGCCTCTTGCATAGTTTAGTCATATCAGACTTGCAATGCTCTTGAAGAGATGGATTTAGGTTATAATTGGTATCTTGTTCTGCCATTCTATGTAGAACTATTATGCGGCACTTTTTGTTGAAACCAGACTCATCCTTGTTTTTCTGGAAATGTAATTTTTATCTAACAGATCAATAGATTAGTACTTATGGTAGCAAGTATGGTAGAAGAAACGATTGCATTAAAAACGATAACAAATACTAAAAATGTAATAAACAAGGGTGCGTTCAGATGCTACGCCGTGTGACGCCGGGCGCTTCCCAAAGCGTTCAGATGATTACGTCTGGCCAATGGTTAGGTCGTTCAGATGCTTGGGAGAAACTTTACCGGGCGTCCAACCGTCCAACCCAGCCCGTGCATGGGTAGAAATTGACCCGCATGCGCTTTGCAGTTTAAAATGACAGGAGTGAGAAGTTTGGGTTATGTTTACAATTTCAAAATCAGATTTAATAGTTGTTAACTCTCGAACTGGTTGTATCTCAGACGAAGAAATATATATTTCTTCCTCTGAGACTTGTATATGCATTTTTGCCTTGCCAAAAAGGAGGATATCAAAAATATTATTTTTTTGGGGTTAAGTAAGATAAGATGATATTTGACATTTATACCACATCGTTCAGATGAATCTTCTAGTCAACGGCTACAACCAAGAAAAATCCTACCGTGCGATTTTTGTCTACCGGGTAAAGCATCTGAACGCACTCCAGAGAAGGCTCCAAAGAGTTTTTCTGTGACATCTGGCATAATTGAGGTTATTGTATTAACCAAATACATTACTGTCAAACAAGTGTTGATTTGATTAGTGTCAAACTCCACCACCTTGTATCTCAGAAATAAAGCATTGGCGACTTCATGCTTACGAAACTTTCAATCTATATATCATCTAAATACACCTTGTGAAGTTTCTGGAAAAATTTCAACTATACTCGTTCATTTTCAAAGGTTAATTGGTAGACTATAGAACTTTGATATACTCCATTCACTTTTATAAAGTATCCCGGTTTGCCATGACTTCCTGACAGATTTCACCGTGTATATTTTGAAAATGTTAGGTTATAGTCATTTTCCTGTCAGATAACTACACAATGTTGTCCTCTCTACAAAGAGGACGTAGTAATTACTTATTTTTCAAAATGTCAATCTATATTTGGAAAGTAATGAATTTGAGAAAATATTATGTGAATTCAATCATTCCAAAGACCTGGCGAATGTTGAAGAAACTTTTTTCTCTGTTAATATTGGAAATATTTCACGTATGTAAACATGCTTGGAAGATTCAGTAATGCTTTTTTCTTGTGCGGAAATCAAGAATCGAGTGTTTTGGAATTTTACCGAAAAATGATGGATAGAGTAGTCCGTTACTTCGAATTCCCTACTTTTCTAAATTCTCAAGAAATAAGCCTACAGAAGTCATTTAAATACCTTGCTGCACAACTTGAAATATTCCAGTATGAAAATGTAGTAGTACTTCGAAACTTGTGTCACAGTTAACCTCAAAAGAACTAACTCCATTTACAAAGTTCTTGAGAATCTACGTGAATGATACATACACTGGATTGAGATCAACATATTTCTAAACTGGGATATCCCAGTTATCCCAGAAGCTAAGCTGCATATGCTGCTTAGCTTCAATCTGTTATCTTTGGGTGTAATGACAAGATATCTGGATAAATTCTCCATGAAAACTACCTATCATGCAGTACTCGAGTCAAAAGCAATATGGAATTATGTTTTATGGACATACTTTGAAGTAAACTCAAATATTCAATTCCCGGAAAAAAGCAATTCCTAAAATATTAGAAAAAATAGCATTGAAGCATTGTATAATTCATGTTATTTTGGTGCATAAAAATTCAATGTTCTGCCAACATAGGATATACCAAGTTCAGTTTCAATGTACTACTTCCTATCGAAACAATTCCACGAAATATATAACTTTTGAAATTATTCGTTAAGGAATTTGTTCAATTCAAACATGACTACCTACTCAAGGCTCAATACAATACAATCAAAGGGAAATGTTAATTTATTAGTTTATTATGGCTGAGGCTGAATTGTTATTGAAAGAGAGTAGAAATGGGCAACCTCGCGTCGAATTATTTTGACATTGTCGATATTTCAGGAGCGCCAACCTGCCTTGGTTTTAGTAACAAAAACATGATAGACCTAAAGCATGGCCAACCGGGACACTTTATAAAAGTGAATGGAGTATACATTTCACTCTGAATAATAGAATAAAAGTAAGGTTAGAATCATTTTCCTGTCAGATAACTACGCAGGGTTGTGCTTTCTTCGTAAGACTATGTATGAATTGGCAACCTCCTGCCGAATTATTTCAAGTTTGACATTTCAGGAGTGCCAACCTGAATCAGTTCTAGTCACAAAAACTTGACCTATTCCAAGGCCTACTGACTGATAAAAATGAAGGCAATAAACCCTCACATTAAGGGTAAACATACACACATTCAGGGAGCCTTATTGACAAAGACACTAATCATTACCTTCAAACAATCGAGAACATTGTCCTTGTCGTGATGTGGGCAGAAGATATTTATGGTATCTGCACACATTGTCATTAAAGCGTAATCAACAGAATTGTCTGTAATTTCTTGCTTCTTAATCTTGTACACTTCTTTCTCACACTTGTCAGACAGTTTCTTGAATACTGACTGCAGACATTCGAGTACCTGCAAACAAACCAAGTAGGAAACGGAGCCAACATTCCAGATACACACTAACGTGAAGTAAGCAGCTTTGGCACGCATGTTCAAGTTCATGAGTGATTTTTTTTCTTTTAATTGTTCTAATGACAGAATCACCACCAAATTCAGCACAAACTCCTATATCAGCTTTTGCCAACTAGTTACTAAGGTTCAACATAATTGAATCAGCATTATTTGAGTTATTCTAGAAATGATGATGATACTGAGAAAGTAATCAGAAAGTTTGAAATATTTTTTCCAAATATATCGAAAAACTAGAGTCGGATCAAACTAAAATTTGGTACATAGTTGTGAAATATTGACTTCAAGATTCGTGTGAAATTTCACTGAAATCTGATGAATATTTTCCAAAAAAAATTCCAACAGAAAAATGAAAAACTTTCGAAATTTTTTTTCAAATTTTCTGACGATGCAATACGGACAAAATTCCGCATGTAGACATTTTGGCAAAACGATAGCAGGCTGTTCCCAAGAACATACGCACAAAAACAGAAAAAACACAAACGAAAATTCAAACCTGTGCATTTCCGTGTTCAACATGAGAGCAAAAAGATTGTATATCCTGATCGCAAGCTGCTTTCAACCTTGGGTTGAAATCGATATTCTCTCTTTGCTGGAACAACTGAGCCTTCACCTGTTGTCGACACTCCTTAGGAATAACGCTTTTTTCCCCTCTTATGGTATCGTTTGTTATTTTCTCGCTCAGACACCTGACAACGTCAACGAATGATTTGGGGTTTGGACAGAACCTCAACGCGTGTTTCTTGCAAGCCGCCTTGAACTTGAAGGAAAACTTGTAGTTTTTCAGGGAGATTATTTGGAAGTGCTCAATGCTGGCCCTACAAGCCGGTTTTTCTTTGATGAGCGGATCGTTCTTGTGTGCGATGAGACAGTCCATTCTTTCACCTTCGTCTTTTTTGAAGTCGCATAATTGTTTTAGTTGGTGCTTGCAGTGACTCATAATGTAATGGTTCAGTTCCACATTTCTGCCTTCTATTTCGGTGAACGTTTCTACGGCTTTTTGGCACCTTTGGGAGAGGTTATCTAAGTTTTTCTGGAGACACATCATTTCTTCGCCTTTTTTGGTTTTATCGTAACAGAATTCCGATAAATCTTCCAAACAGGGTTCTTCTATTTCGGGGTACAAATCTACGCTTTGTGCCCTCTGTCTCATAACTCTTTTCACTTCCTGCAGACAATTTCTGTTTAGTTGGAGGTTTTCATTGTCTTCTAAGTAAGCATATCTGAAAAGAGAGGATTTAATTTTCCCTACACACGATGCAAACGGAACAGTGAATATTTTGTTAGATTTTTGGATTCATAAACTCAATTTCAATCTTCTGAATTAATCTGTAGTCGAAACTAGAAGGTCTATCTTAGGTTAGAAGATATGGGTCCCCATTTTCAGATCACTTTTATTACTATCCCCACAATAGGTCTCTTGCATCTAACACGAATTATCATATTTTTATGTTTTTCTCATTCTATATCGATAGTATAATGTAATGCTATCATACACTTCAACAATTCGCGAATTTTGAATAATCCGGTATTAAAAAGGTCTAACTCAAGGTCGAAGCGGGAGAAACGTGTCAGATCGCCTTCTACGTCACTCGTTACTCTACGATTCACGAATCGATACAGCCGGCGCTGTCTATTGGCTTGCCAGAGAGAAAAGTACACTAGAAGAGGGAGAGAGTGGATATATCCCGGTACGTTACCAAAGCCGCGAAGTTTCGTCCGTTTAAACAGCCGAGTTGCGGAGCCAAATTTAAAAGAGCATTTTCTCGTTGAAACTCGAAATTTTTGATGGCGGTTAAAGTTTTTCAGTAGTCCTACGGATAGAATATTTGATTCCAATGATGAAAAAAATTCATGCAAGAGACCTATTACTTACCACTTTGAGTTATATCACATATCCTCCTTCAAACTTTTCTCAATGTTTCACGATGATTTTTTTCAAATAAACTGTTTGATTGAAAAAAATCGTTTATTGAACAATCATTTAATCTGCCAGTTTTGGGAATCTTACCTCCATCACAAAGCAATTTTGGCACCGATACACCATTCCTACACGTTATTGAGGACCTCCTAGCCCAAAGAATTCCGCTCAATGAGTCCAGAAAAATATGCTCAGTTCCTAGGTTGGGTCACATTCTTTGTGCTGGGAAGTCCTCAATTACATACTAGGAATGGTGATCGATGTGAAATTCCCTAAAATGAGAAGTGGAATGGTTGTTCGATAAAATCATTGTTTTTCAATAAAACTTCGAATATAATTAAACGAAATCACGACAAATCATTCAAGGATGATTTATAAACTAATGAAAAGTAATTAGCTAATTGCAATGAAAGTGGAAAAAGTGAATTGAGAATGGTCATTTTCGGAACTTCCGGTACCCATATCACAGACCAACAAGACAAATCACTTCATCGTTTGCGGGAATCGCGTCTCTCCGACCTTGAGAAATATAAGAGACATAACCAAACTTTCTTCTTCCTCGAAACAGCTGTCAAATTGAATACTTGATTTTGGAATATCTAAAATCGAAATGTAAAAACGGATTGGTCGGGATTCAGGAATCACAAAATCGAAATCAGACTAAGATTTTTCGATGAAACCATTTGAAAAGCAAATTTCCAACACCAAAGCGAGTGTTTTGTCACACCTTAAACTCCTGTAGAAGAACTCGTTTGAAGTAAATGAAAATTTTGGAAAAATATTATAGAAAACCCGTTTACCTTAATCAAAGAATCTTTGTAGTTTCACATCAAATGAGATTCATTTCAATATAAAATCAAACTATGATTATACCAACTTTGTTCGATTCCAATCCTAGTGTTTGTGCAATCATGTACAATTTTATTAGACATCCCATCGTTTTAATTGAATAATGGAGGTTGTAATGCTTTTACTTCAGTTGCGATTCCTTTATATTATATAAAATGAACATTATGAAAGAGTCCACCTAAGTTCGATTCCAATTCTTGTTGTATAATTAAAACATATAATGAGGACTGTCATCATAAAATAGAACCTCAAAGATGACTAAACAATTGATTTGGTTGAGAAAAACTGTTTTTATTATATTCTTAAATGGAACAGATACGAAATTATTCATCAATTAATAGGATGAAAAATTCATTTCAGTTTGTTTACATGTTTATAACCTCTTCAAGCGAGTCCGAAAACGGCGAGAGTGACGTAATCCTATTCCTGCAATCTGATTGGCACCCCAAAGCACCCCAAACGCCTGCTAAAATTCTGATTAGCTCGATTCAGGGTCATATCTGCGTTGACATAGATTTCCTAAGTAAATGACGCGAGTGGTTTATCTGGTTGATCTGTGCCCATATCTTCAAAATTAAGATTGACTACCAACATTTCACTGCAGATTTATATTCCAGGAGACCAAATTGAGTAAATGAAACCAAAAATATATTGACTATTTGCAAGATGAGAAAACTTAAATATTTGCCAATGGAATGTCTAGATTGAAAGAAACAGCAAGAAATTAAACTAATACTTAACGAATTACTGGGACTAAACAGTGCACAAAATTACCTGTAAAGGCAGGGCAAAACTTGACTATCAAGCGAAGGACTGTTCTCAATGGCCCAAGATCTGCTAGCATGGCAAACATTGATAGCATGGTCTTTACAAGCCCTGTACAGCTGAGGATCCAGCTTGAAATCCCTAGCCACAAAATACTGAATTTGCATCAAAGCATCTTCGCAAACGTCTAACATATGTTCATCCCCGATGTTGTCCATAAGGCAAGACATAACTCTAGCATCTCCCCCTTTGACATCTTTGCAGATGGTCTGCACTACTGGAGAGCAGGCTTGGTATAAAACAGGGTCCACCCTCCAGTCTTCTCCTGCGTCTGTTTCTCTAATCAATGTTTCCAACTGAAAAATCATGATCCTAAATGGTTTTTAGTATGATAGATGATCATATCTATATTTAGTAACTAAATTAATACATGAAGAAACAACACCACATTAGCATACTTCATATGAAATCATCTTATAATTTCAACATTAAGGAATAACAACATTTCAACATAGCTACACTTATACTATACAGAAATATCAATCTTGGTAAATTCTTAGTACTTACAGCTCTCACACATGTATCTGAAACTTTTTTCTTAGGATGTTTAGCCAGCCTAGCATTCTCCATTAGACAATGAATAGTTTTTCCCCCCATTTCAACGCCAAAACATAAGGTCTTTATTTCTAACTTACAGTCACTAACAATTTCTGGAGATAATCTATAGTCTGTCATCAACATTTTCCTATGCTCCATCATTTCTCTTTCGCAATCATGGTCTAATTTACTTCCATTTTTAAGTACACCTTCCAAGCACAGAAGTATTTGAGCTAACCTAATAGTTTTATCATTAGAGGTTTGTTTACGACAATGTGTGCGTCTTATATCTTCTCTACAAGCTCTCATCAAGCCTTTACTAACTTTGTAATCTTGTGATATCAGTTTTTGTCTCCTAAATAAATTTGAGATACAAAGTGATGATAGTTTAGATTGGTCTTGTTGCATTAAACATTGAAAAACTCTGCCACCCCCAGCTATGAACTGTGAACAGTATCTCAAATGATCTTCTTTACAAGCAATATATAACTCGTGATCCATTTTGATGTTATTGGACTGTATTTCAGTCAAACTCAGCACTTCTTTCCTACAAGAGTTACTGATATTTTGTATATTCATCTGAAGGCACACAACCGTTTGAGCTTGTGATGAACTATAGATATCAATGCGACCACATTTGAGTTTTTGAATATCTGCTTCACATTCTTTTATGAATGTTGGTATGAGGCGAAAATCTTGAAATACTATATTTTCCAAGTGGCCAACAGCTTTGAAACAATTATCTTCATGAATATTTTCCTTGATATCAACAATACATTTCAAATAAAATGTACTTTCATCTAAATTACAATTCAACTGAGGTAAATCTTTCGTACAATGAGGTTCCAAATAATGATATACATATTTGTTTGTGATTATTTCCTTTCCATGATTCCATATTACTTGTTGGCACTCGATAGTCAAATTCCCTAACTGAACTGGGGTCAAGTTTTGTACACATGCTAATGTATCCAAATCACTAAAGTCGTCTTGGTTGATACTATTACTATCACAATATTTCAGCAGTTGAGAACAACTAGGCTCTTCTAGTAACCGTAGTTTTCTGCTTTTCTGTTCAGTAGATTTGCCAAGTAAAGTGGTTATAATAAACAATATAATAAAAGTAGGACAATACATGTTTATAAGCTTTCTTATGTTTCTGAAAAAAATTTCTGATATGACACTAATTAATCATTTTCATTTATAGTTTTCCTATCGCATTTCACATCCCTAACTCAAAACTTCTAGCATTTTTTTATCTACCGCAAACAGCATTGACGTTTCCATCTATTGGAACTAAAACACAGATAAATAAATGATTCGGTTTTGAACTAAAATTCCAAACAGTTTTTTTGTGATAAGTTCCAAATCAAATTTTTTTCCTGGCATCAAAGGAAAGAAAGCTTTTTTGAACGATACTACAATATTGCTGATAATTAACAAAAAAAAAATCACCATCAGTAGTGCCAGGTTCCAGCATTTTGTGAAAATAATATATTTTCTATGATAATAGCAAAAGTTTGGTTAAGTAAAATTGTAAAAAAAAGGTATTATTAAATTGAATGATAGAAAATAGAATTAATTTAATATGAAACGAAGTCTCACATTTGTCACCGGAAATTCCAAAAAATTGGAAGAATTGAGACAGATACTTGGACCTTCTTTTCCTAGGGAAATCATAAGCTCCAATGTTGACCTGCCAGAACTGCAGGGGGAAATAGATGATATTTGTAAGAAAAAATGTTTAGAAGCTAGTTCACTGATCAAAGCACCTGTTATTGTAGAAGATACATGCCTTTGTTTCAATGCCCTCAAAGGTTTACCAGGTCCATATATTAAATGGTTTCTAGGTAACTTGGGTCCTGAAGGTTTATATAAGCTTCTAGCTGGTTTTGAAGACAAAAGTGCACAAGCAATATGTACTTTCGCCTATCATTCAGGTAAGAATCACTACTCAGTAAAAATATATTAATTAAACTTAAATGAGAATCTCAAAATTATTATTATTTTTGTTCAGGTGTTGAAGGTGCAGATGTTATATTATTCAAAGGTATTACACATGGAGACATAGTAGAACCTAGAGGATCTAGAGACTTTGGATGGGATCCTTGTTTTCAACCTAGTGGATATATTCAAACTTATGCTGAAATGCCAAAACAGGAAAAAAATAAAATATCTCATAGATTTAAGGCCTTAGATATGCTTAGAAATTATTTTAATGAAGAATAAATGAATTGAACTAAATGTAATTTATTAGGGGAAATAATATATTTTTTTGTGTGGAAATATTCTAGTCCTCTGCTTGGTCTTGGAATGTATGAAAGATGCTACTTTGGTGGGTTAGAACCTAACTTGAGTTCTATACATATTTACCTAGTCTTCAGAGGGAGGCAAGCTAAGATGATACGAAAATTATTATTTGTGAATGTGCAATGGTATAAAATTCAAAAGAAACGATTTTTGGGAAGCCTTCGTAGAAAATATTCATCAGTACTTATATATGTCTGATACTCTGATGTGAACATTGAGGGAATTTTGGTGTGAAAAAAATCAACATTTGGTAGACCCTGAAGCATTCTTGTGGGACTAATTGAAAATTTATTGTATATTCAATTTTCACAAGTTATTGGCATATACATTCGACAAGTGACCAACAGTTAATAAATATCACTGAGAATATCCGAATTACATAGGAAAAAACTAATAAGAGAACGCTATAAAACAAAGGTTTTAATCAATAATAATCATTTAACAGCAGTAGATATCTCGATAGATAAAAACACGCGAAATCCATATAATTTATCAGTCTGATAAAATGCACAGTCTAGAACAAGAATACTCAATACATCACTGATTAAAGTATAACCCTTCAAATTTTTATCAGATAAACATTCTATAGCAGAAAGTAGTGAAATATTAAAGTGAAAATGGTATTTTCGATCGAAATGACAGTAAACTGACGAAAATTTAAAATGGCCCTTAAATTTGTTGTAGTAAGTAGGAGTTTATACTGTTCAAATTGTTACGCCCATTTATTCATCTCTGCTAGTGTTAGTACCTACTCAAAAATACGGAAATTCGAATTTATTTTCTCATTGAAACACATTCAATATAATTCCCAAATGTGATCCGATCAGACTGAAACTGGGTAATAAGTTGGGAAGTATCAACTAGGAGGCCTATGCAAAATTTCGTTGAGATCGCATCAGTAGATAAGAATATATATCTCAGAAATAGTCCGTCAGAATTCGCTTAAATTCTACGCGAGCAGTCATGTTTCAACTAAGTACAAGAACACAATTTGATCAGATCTGTTTTTTGAGCGATTGGAAACATTCTTGTGTGAAAAAACTACATGAACCGAGAGTTTTTGATTCGTGATGGGACCACAGCCGTCTCTAGAGATGCATTAAAGAAGTCTGTGATGGAACCCATTGGGGGTTTTTCCTTCAACCTTCAGAACATCACATTTCAAACATAATTTCAATATTGTATTTTAAAAAAAATGTTTGATCACCTAAAACTGAAAAATAAAAATGGAGATTTGCATTTAAAGGGATTTGTCTTGAGTGCACGATATGGCAACATCGTATTCAGCTTTCTCGGAAAAAAAAGGACGTTAAATTCGTTACTTTGCTTAGGAAAATAGAGATAGCTATACTTCGATCTGATTAGAGTAGAAGACAGCGACCAAGGAGAAAAAGAAGAGCACAGACTGTCATATTACTGACAAATCGCAAACGGAAATTGTTTGGTTATATTGACAAAGAAAACGTGTGCACCACAGAATAGGAATAAATATTTCATTATTCTATAGCAGAAAAAGCTATCCTACTAAACACAGTTGTCACTTCGTGCATGCCTGACAAATCCAAAACCCCAATTTTGAAATCTGATTTTGAATACTTTCTGAAGGTAATTTGGTAAAATGATGAATGAAACCCATAATAATTATGTTCAAATTTGCATTTGCAGTAATAACCCAAATTCAGGAAAAACCCCCATTGCAGATACAGGTCTTGTACATGGCTGAAGGTTTCTGCATCAAATAGTGTTCTAGTTCGTTTGGACCTCCCTAGGGGGCGCCAATAATATTACATTTCCAGAACGTCGCCGCCGTATTGCTGAACTTCCGTACAATTTTCAGTATTCGATTAGAGTCGTTTATTTACATTTTGTTGCTATGAAGATTCGCTGATGATTTGTAATGACTATGAAACCATTACCAGCTGCCCTACATAACACGCAAAGAGCAATTAGCAGATGCTTTGGGTGTTGACATAAGAATATGTTGATTAATTGATTATTTAGTTTTGACTGAACTCCTACATGACTTATTTTCAGGGGGATAATGTCTGGGTTAACCCAAACAACAATGGCGAATTCGAAGTACCATTCGGTGGGAAAATATCAGCAATTGACTCAAAGAAGACCAGACTAATTGACGACGATGGGCACCATGTGGCTGTACCAACAAGCCAAATCCTCAAACAAATGCATACTTCTAGCATCATGGGTGTCGAGGACATGATAAACTTGGGGGATCTACAAGAATTTTCTATTCTGTCGAATCTACACAAGAGATATAAGCAGAAACACATTTACGTGAGCCGAATATTTCATTTGTATTTTAATCGTAGTGTCTATCAATTATCATGTTTGAAAAGTTTCCTCATTAAATTCGTCCAAACTACATCTACTCCATTCACTTTTATGAACTATCCTAGTTGGTCATGATATTCTGACACATTTCACCTTGTATATTTTCAAAATGTTAGGTTATAGTCATTTTCCTGTCAGAATGTCAGATAACTACACAGCGTTTTCCTCTCTACATAGAGGTCGTAGTAATTACGTATTTTTCAAAATGTGAATTTACTTTGGGAAAATAATGAATTTGAGAAAATATGTGAATTCAATCATTTCAAATACCTTGCGCATGTTGAAGAAACCTTTGTTACTCTGTCAAAACTGGAAATATTTCACGTATGTAAACATAGTTGGAAGATTCAGGGCCGTATTTATAGTTGCTCCTTGAGACTTCCTTACTGAAGGCCTCCTTGAATTTCATTACATAGAAAAGCAAATTCAAGGCGGCCTTCAGTAAGGAAGCCTCAAGGAATACGGATATCAAGAATCGAGTGTTGAAATTTTACTGAAAAATAATGGATAGAGTAATTCGTTACTTTGTGATAGTTCATTCGAAACAAAAAATAAAAGTACCCGAATAACCCTAGAGTGAAACTTCTGAACAAACAGACAAACCTATGGAATTCCCTGCTTTTCGAAATTCTCAAGAAATAAACCTACAGAAGACATTTAAATACCTTGTTGCACAACTTGAAATTCTCCAGTATGAAACTGTTGGATAGTTTGTGATAAATTATTGATTCCAAATCATCAGGGTTACTATCAGAAAAAGCAGATTTCAATTCTACATAGCACTTCTTGATACTTTGTATCTGCTTTTCCAAAACTACCTTCGGCAATTTTAGTTTCCAAGCGTGATGATTATGTTGTGATTGAGAGTAGAAATTGACATTTGGCAACGTCGCTGATAATTATTTTGACATTGCCGATATTTCACGAGTGTCAACCTGCGTCAGTTCTCAGCAAGAAAAACTTGATAGACCTAAATCATGACCAACCGGCAAAGTTTATAAAAGTGAATCAGTGTAGCTGAAGATTTGTCCACATGTTCTACAATCATGAACGCAGATATGAATAGGTGATCAGATTTGATAGCCTCAAGCCCGATAGCCCATTGGACATATTAGTTTTCATTATGTTCTCTAGGAGAGCAACAAGATCCCAAAAGCCACCCAGAATGAACCAGTGCACAATTCATGATGAATTTGGTCATTGAAAGTCTTCTCGACACTAGACTTTACCTGCTGAACTACATATTTTATTAATTTCCAGACTTACACGGGATCATTGTTAGTTGCTGTAAATCCTTACGAAATCCTTCCTATTTATACAAATGCAATCATGAATCAGTACAAGGATAAGAGGTTTGATGAGCTTCCCCCACATATTTTTGCCATCGGAGATAACAGTTACAGCGCAATGAAGAAGAACAAAGCCGATCAATGCATTGTTATAAGGTATGTTTTTAACCTTCCATCGTTTATCTGTTCCATATTATGTTCGAGGTTTGTCCGGGAAATACGTATAAAGTGGAATAATCACTTTCTTCTTCAATTATTCAGGTATTTCAATATGGCCTCCTTCATAGTACTCTCCCTGAGACAAGATGTAATTCTGCCAACTCCGTTTCCAATGCTGATACGATCGCTGAAAGTCTTCAGTTGTGAGGCTCTTCATTTGCCGTGTCGTTTCAGCCTCGATTGCATCCACATCCGCCAAGTGCCGCCCCCGGAGCACCATTTTGCATTTCGGGAACAGGAAGAAGTCGCAAGGAGCTAAATCGGGTGAATAATGCGGATGTTTTTTTGCGGTGATTGAGCTTTGGCCAAAAACTCACGCACAACGAGATACGTGTGAGCAGGCGCTTCGGAGCGATTTTCGCAAACAATGTTTTCATCTCAGGGTTTTCTCTCAGTTCCTCAGCTATCATTCTAACTGTCAATCGACGGTCTGCAGAACACAACCAAGAATTCGTTCAACATTTTCCTCAGAACTCGCTGTGGAGGGGCGTCCTAAGCGTTGGTCATCTTTCACATCTTGTCGGCCTTCCCGAAACCTTTTCAACCACTTGTTGACGGTTGGCTCCTTCAGAGAATTGTCTCCGTAACTTTGTTGCAAACACTTAAAAATCTCACGACCATTCTTACCTAGCTTTGCAAGAAACTTGATGTTGATGCGCTGTTCCTCAATCAGAGAGAGATCCATGCCGACGGGAGGTAAAAAAAGGGTTACTTTCAACAAGCACACGTAAATCATACTTGTAGTGCACTACGGCTCGAACTGAGCTTTGAGGGGATTGCATTGAAACCACCAGACCGCCCCTCCACAACGCCTTGACGCCCCGAATGTTTATACGTATTTTCCGGACGAAACTTGTATAGGCATTGAGCATTCAACTAGTAGTTGAATACTCAATGGTCTAGGACAAATTCATCAATGGTCAGATGATGACAATATGTCTGACAATTCAACTACGTCGATATATTGTTAAAATCTTTTCAAAATCGACCGTAAATCCCTTCTGCGTGTACACAACTTTAGCTGCATAAGCAAGGCAGTTGAGCTAGTCCACGAGAGCCGGTCCGGTGAACCGATTCATTATTCAGTTTGAGTATAAGTTTTGTTATCGTCAACCTTTGTTTGAGTAACTTTGGAGTCCTACAACTCCTACACTGACAATGGATTCCCACTTCATCTTTTCGCCTGAGGGCGAGCGATACTCCGTTGTCTGTTTCGTTTCTTGTCGATTTCAACGGAGGCTCTTAAAATTTTTCTATTTTAAGAAAGACATGGTTAATTGAGAAGAAAGAGCCTCTAGATTGGAGAAGTGCTGTCCAAGGAATTCATTTACTGTAGATCGGTTATAACTGGATTATCAGACTTACCCTCCTTGTAAACACAGAGAGGACTCTTTACTCTAGATGCTTGACACCTGTTGGATGACATCCAGCAGTAAAATACAATACAGCGCCATCTCAAGGTTATCATTAGAATCTCAACCTTCGAGCGCAGAGAACTTTGATCAATTTGCATGACTTTCATCCTATTGTCGTCACATGGAGCTGTATCTGCGATTCTGCAGTCTGTACAGTACCCACACGACGAGGAAACACCTGGTTCACGTAGTTCTCCAACAAGAACTGAATTCCTCAGA
Source organism: Myrrha octodecimguttata (assembly GCA_958510865.1). NCBI lineage: Eukaryota > Metazoa > Arthropoda > Insecta > Coleoptera > Coccinellidae > Myrrha > Myrrha octodecimguttata. The sequence goes on from OY294057.1 coordinate 78,318,768, forward strand.
CAGAACTTCTTCAGTAGAGGGTTTCGTTGATTGGATGTTTTGCTCAGATTAAGGTGGAGTATTGGTTGATTCGTCGACAGATATTCGTCCTTGTGATTATGTTGATCTATTTAAATGTTTTCAGTGGCGAAAGTGGAGCTGGAAAAACTGAAAGCACCAAATTGATACTGCAGTACCTGGCTTCGTCTAGTGGAAAACACAGCTGGATAGAACAGCAAATATTAGAGGCCAATCCTATCCTTGAAGCCTTCGGTAACGCCAAAACCGTCCGCAATGATAATTCCTCAAGATTTGGCAAATACATAAACATTAAATTCGACCATAACGGTTCTATAGAATGCGCGGAAATAGAGCAGTACCTCCTAGAAAAGAGCAGGATAATATCTCAGAACGAAGGAGAGAGAAACTACCACATATTCTACTGTCTTTGTGCTGGTCTCAATAAGGAAGAGAAAAAGAAACTAGATGTTGGGGATGCATCGAATTATAGCTACTTGAACGGGGGGAAAACTCTCAAGTTAGACGGCGTGGACGAAGAAGAGGAATTCACAAACATCCTGAACGCAATGAAAGTTCTCAATTTTTCCGAAGAAGAAATATCGGGAATCTTCCAAATACTGGCCAGTATCTTACACCTCGGAAATTTAAAATTCAAGTCTGGATCAGCTTCGAACTCAGATTCCTCAGAAATCGGCGATAGCGGCTCAGCAGAAAAAATCGCCAAACTTCTGGGTACAAACAGAAACGCCCTAAATGCCGCTTTAACAATTAAAACCATTTTCGCACATGGCGATACTGTAAAAACGAATTTGTCGACAGAACAAGCTGCAGAATCTAAAAATGCTTTTGTTAAAGGTGTCTACGGACAACTGTTCATCAAGATCGTCGAGAAAATCAATCTTGCCACCAGCAAACCTAAAGGATCATCCAAGTCATCCATCGGGGTGTTGGACATATTTGGTTTCGAGAATTTTACCAAGAACAGTTTCGAACAGTTGTGCATCAATTATGCGAACGAAAATCTTCAGCAGTTCTTTGTTCACCATATCTTCAAGTTGGAGCAAGATTATTACACCAGTGAAGGGATCTCTTGGAAGAATATCGCCTTCATCGATAACCAGGAAGTTCTGGATCTTATAGGGATGAAGTCCATGTGTGTTATGTCCTTGATTGACGAGGAGAGCAAATTCCCGAAAGGAACTGATAGAACGATGCTTGACAAGTTACATTCAAATCATCAGACTAAGAAGTTCTATATGAAGCCCAAATCCGAAAGAACGCCTTCGTTTGGTATTCAACACTTCGCTGGAACTGTGGTTTACGATATAGAAGGTGAATATACAATATTCTAACTGACAAAGAAACTGCAACACCCATAAGGAGCCGTTTAAATTTAATTTTTTTTGGGTAAAACATAGAAAGTATACCAAGGAGTGAATGATTAATATTTGGAGAAAAAAAGGTTTTAAATTTCTTAATAATGTGTTTGTCCACCGCGGTTATCTATACACTTCCAACACGTCTTGGCATTGATGCAAGAAGATGGTCTATTTCTTCTTGAGGGATACGATCCCAAGCTACCAGTACTTCATGTCTCAGAGCCGCCAAACGCCGTGGGGGCTGGGGTAAATTTCCAAGCTTTCTACCTTTGATGTCCCCATGCTCTATGGGCGAAAGCTCGAGGGATCTGGGTGACCATAGAAAAGATTCACATGGGTCGCTTCAAAAAAGTTAGAACTAACTCTGGCAGCATGAGGTCGAGCATTATCTTGCTGAAATATTGGATTCTCGAGCCGCAGCGCTGTCATGTTGCCTCCAATAAAGACTAAAGGTGACCTACTTGTATGTGCAACAGCACCCCATACCATAACGTCTACTGTCCGGTGTACATGTCGCTCAACATCAAAATGAGTGTCACGTCTTTCTCCACGACGTCGTCTAACCCTTCTTCGGCCATCATGTGCACCCAAGGAGAATCGAATTTATCAGAAAAGACGACCTGATGCCATTGCACATTCCAATTTTGTCGTTCTCTGCACCACTGTAATCGTTGCAGGCGATACTCAACAGTAAGAGGTAACACAAGATGGGGTCGATAATGCTGCAGTCCAGAAGACCACATACGGCGACGGCGGTAAACCGTTCCGACAGTTACAGGATGGCATTGTTCTCCTAACCACTCATCAGCCAAAGAACTAGTTTACGCAAATCGGTCTTAAATGGCCATAAGTCTTAGACGTCATCTTGAACTTTATTTGTGCCCCTTCGACATGCGGTGCCTACTCTTCTTCGATTTTGGGCAATATCAAATCACGCTTGACAACATCTTATAACAGTAGCTGAATTTCTGTTCGTACGGTTAGCGATTTCTAGAAATGACAACCCCGCCTCCCGTAGACCAATAATTCGACCTCTTTCAAATTCAACATAAGCTGGCGATAAATTCCGCGTACACGTGCTCTAAGCATTTCAACAACAGCTAAACATCGACTTTGGATGTTCTCGAACAGCTGGATTGTTGTAAAATTTCAAAAATTTGCAAAAACGACTACAATATTTAAGTAACAAAAATCTTCACATTAAAAACCTTCACGATTTTTTTTCCAAATTTTAATCATTTACTTCTTGCTATACTAGGTTTCACCGAAAAAAATTTAACATTTAAACAGCACCTTTTCGGTGTTGCAGTTTCTTTGTCAGTTGAAATATTTTGGTCAGTTTAGCGTCACCATTACCAACTCGTTTTCGAAATTTCATTTTGAGTCACAGTGTGACTCAAATCTTGATCACAGTGATCTGACAATGTGGAGTTCCAACCACATACATGTCACATTTTTGTTAGCAATGAACTAGCATACAGGTCACATCGGGTCTACGTATGTAACGCTCATTTCAGTAAGATGGAACCTTATTAGCTTGCATTTTTAACAGGTTTTCTCGAGAAGAATCGTGATACGTTCATTTACTCCTTGCTATACTATGTTTCACCGAAAAATATCAAACATTTAAACAGCACCTTTTCGGTGTTGCAGTTTTTTTGTCAGTTGAAATATTTTGGTCAGTTTAGCGTCACCATTACCAACTCGTTTTCGAAATTTCATTTTGAGTCACAGTGTGACTCAAATCTTGATCACAGTGATCTGACAATGTGGAGTTCCAACCACATACATGTCACATTTTTGTTAGCAATGAACTAGCATACAGGTCACATCGGGTCTACGTATGTAACGCTCATTTCAGTAAGATGGAACCTTATTAGCTTGCATTTTTAATAGGATTTCTCGAGAAGAATCGTGATACGTTCAGTTACGATTTGAAACAGCTTGCCATATCTTCTACGAATGATGTATTAAGAACTCTGTTCACTAACGATCCCAATGAAACAAGTGGGAAAAAGATGGCTACATTGTCTTCGAAATTCAGAGGCTCCCTGGATATTCTAATGAAAACTCTGAATTCTTGCCATCCATTTTTCGTTCGATGCATTAAACCCAATGAACAGAAGCAACCGAAGGTAAGTGGACATATAAAGGAGTAAAATTGAGTAAATATACTCAGTGACATCAGCAGTGTTACGGCCATAAAGAATATCTTCTGCTAACTTCATTTCTGTCACTAGCTTTGTTTTGGTTCCGACTTCAGAATCAATTCAGCCTGAAAAATCGCAATCGCGTATACTCGAACCGTCCCGAACAGTTCTGAATTCGAAACCAAAACAAACCCATTAGAATGACCATATATCTGATGGATTCGGTCTTTACTTGATGGAAATTAATTTTTCAATGAGTAGTAAATAACTTCAATTTCCACGAAATTCTTTATTCACACTAACATAACCACGAGGGCGACTATCCGTCGATTCAATTCCACCTTAATCAGCGCTAATCATCCGATCAACCAAAACATCTACAACGAAGAAGCGGTCCAAAGAGAATGGTAACAGCTGTTTCACAGTTTTTAATGATCGTCAGACCATCTTACCTTGTATAAACCGTAGAATAGAAATATATCTGCGCTCGAAGGTGGGATTCACAAGATGCTCCTAGGAGATGGCGCGCTGTACGTTGTTATACTGCGGTATTCCATCTAACAGGATATAAGTATCTAGATTCCTATTCTGCGGTTTATCCAAGGTAAGATGGTCTGACGATCAATAAAAATTGCGCCATATCTGTAACCATTCTCCTTGGGCGCCGCTTCTTCGGTGTAGATGTTTTGGTTCGGGAGATATTCGTCCTTGTGGTAACGTAAGTTTATTACTACTGGAGTTCTTTTTTCTCCATGTACCAATTCCTTTCTTTATTTATGAACAACAATGGGGGATTTCCCTGAATTTGGGTTATTACTGCAAATGCAAGGTTGAACATAATTATTATGGGTTTGATTCATCATTTTCCAAAATTACCTTCAGAAAGTATTCAAAATCAGGTTTCAAAATTGGAGCTTGGGATTTGTCATGCATGCACGAAGTGACAACGTTGTTTAGTAGAATTGCTTTTTCTGCTATAGAATAACGAAATATTTATTCCTATTCTGTGGTACACACGTGTTCTTTGTCAATATAACCAAACAATTTCCGTTTGCGATTTGCCAGTAATATGACAGTCTGTGCTCCTCTTTTTCTATTTCTTGGTCGTTGTCTTCTACTCTAACCAGATCGAAGTATAGCTATCTCTGTTTTCCTAAGCGGAGTAACACATTTGACGTCCTTTTCTTTCCGAGAAAGTTGGATTCGACGTTGCCATATCGTGCACTCATGACAAATCCCTTTAAATGCAAATCCCCATTTTAATTTTTTAGTTTTTGGTGATCAAACATTTTTTTAAAAATATAATATTGAAATTATATGTTTGAAATGTGATGTTCTGACGGTTTTTCATGAAAATAATTGCATTTTCGTTAAAAGGAAAAACCCCCATTGTTTCGCCACACTGTGGCTCAATCGCGTAGAATCGTGTTCTATAATAAATTTGGACTGATACTGTCTGAAAATTTGATTCACACAGGTTCTTAAATATGCTAGGTATTACAGTAAACGTGACTGAGGGTTTATAGTTTGGCAAGAGGTTACATTCCACTGCGACCTTAAGATCTATTGTGCCCCACCGTCAGAGCTGGTTTCGCTGCCATACCTACAGCTCTAGAGCTCTAATATCTGTGTGGGCTTCAAGGAGGCTAAGTTCTCATTCCTCTAATAATTCTCCTGTCCAAGATATTTCTTGCGCAGGCTCACAATAGCGAAGCATTCTGTAATCAGGTAAACAGGAGTTTCCTCCTCTTCCCCACACAATCTGCAATCGTCAGTTTCTGACAAGCCCATTTTCATCATGTGCTTCCTCAGGCGACAGTTTTCTGTTAGGAAACCAGTGAAGGGGCGTAACTTGTTCTTACTGACATCCAAATGATTTTTGGACCTTGCAATTTCAAAGTTCCGAAGGAACTTAGAGTGTGCCATTCCTGGAGAAGTGACTAAGGGTAGAATGATAGGTATCGGTTCCAACTACGTGCAAATGAGAGAAACCGACAATGGCACTGAAAGTTATTGCTGGTATTTCCACATTACATGAAGATATAAATAGAGGCGATCTATTGATACTGGTTTGTCTGTCATTCTACCCTTAGTCACGTTAACTGTTATACCTAGCATATTTAAGAACCTACGTAAATCAAATTTCTAGAAGGTATAAGTCCAAATGTAGAACATGATTAAGCCAAAGTGTGGCGAAACAATTGTCGTTCATGAATATAGAATCTTGTGGAAATTGAAAATATTTACTACTAATAACAGAGAGTACAGTATAACACCACCGTAACCTTATTTTTACAGCATAATGATCCAAATGTTTCTATTCATACCTCATCTGCTTTTCTCCCAGATATTTGACAGAGCCCTATGCTGTCGCCAACTGAGATACTCCGGAATGATGGAAACTGCAAAAATTCGTCAAGCTGGCTACCCCATCCGCTACACCTACAAAGAGTTCGTAGATAGGTTTCGATACTTAGGCAAAGCCATTGCTCCCTCCAACAAGGGTGACTGTAAGGAATCTTCGCAAAAGATTTGTAAAGCTGTTTTCGCAAAAGGAGAAGATTTCCAAATGGGGCATACAAAGCTGTTTTTGAAGCACCAGGATAACGAATTTCTGGAGAAAAGTCGTTCCGAGATCCTTGAAAAATACATCGTGGTTTTACAGAAAGCTATAAGAGGGTGGTTGTGGAGGAGATGGTTCTTGAAACAAAGAGAAGCTGCTATAGTATTCCAGAAATATTGGAGAGCTAGAGGGTACAGACAAAGGTAATTTATACCAATTTCAGTTAAGTAAAACATGAATTATGTTATGTTTTGGCACTATTGTAAGGGAGCTACATATATGTATGTATCCAAGCTGCTACAAAAACCAGTTATTCCATTTATCCACAGGTATCTGATCATCCGAAATGGATACCAAAGACTTCAAGTACGGGTCAAAGTCAGGGAGCTCAACTTCGACTATATGAAACTAAGAAAAAAAACAATTGCACTGCAGTCATTCTGTAGAGGATATCTTGGAAGAACCAAATCCCAATTTGGAAAGATTTACAAGGCGGTGCAACAAAGAACGAGAGATGAGGTTTCACTGAAACAGTCTGGTAACAAGAATTTCAAACAAATAGCCGAACAAAAACTGAAAGAAAGCTTGCAAGAGCTAAACAGGGAATATGCTCTAAAGGAGAAACCAGTAGAAGATAACACGAATAAATTCATCGAGGGGTTATTTGATTTCTTCGACGATATAAGTGAAACCAGTGATACAACTGAAGCTCAGAAACTGAGGGTGAGTGTTGAAGTAATGTTTATTCCATCTTTAATCTCTTCGATGTTGTCGTAGGAAGATGCCAATAAATCTGTCGAAATGAAAATAAAGAAGGAAGAGATAGATCTTTCTGGTTACAGTTTTGGAATATTCGCAGCGACGTACTTTGCCAAGAATACAAGCCCCCTCTACACCAAGAAGCCTCTAAAAGAAGCTCTTTTGGAACTACCAACACCAGATGATGTTATAGCGGCTCAAGCAATCTTCATAATGATTTTAAGGTTCATGGGGGATGTTCCTGAGCCGAAATACGAAAATTCCAAGAGAATAAAAGAACCAGTGATGAGCAACCTCAAGGAGACCCTTGGAAGAAGTTTCGTAAACAGGAAAGAATATAAAGTACATAGAAATTCAAGACTCTTTTACCAATCTATAATTTATGGTAATATTTGAAAAATTTAATTCAATTATCTTTACAGCAAATTTTGAAACATGAGGAAAAAATGGCTACCCTGACTAAAATGCAAAGACAGAAGTTAATCAGTATGACACTGAAGAGAAAACATAAACTTCTTGACGATTTGAGACAAGGTCTGGTAGAAGACACGTTTGCTGCAGAAAATTACAAGGAATGGATTAATGGCAAGAGAACGAACAATCTTGAAAAAATACATTTCATTATAGGACACGGTATTCTTCGACCAGAACTGAGGTATATAAAATATACTGCTCCACATGAGTTATGGATATTAACTTAAATTCCAAAAAATATAGTTAAAATAAGATTTTTGTGATGAAAATTCATATTAATATGATTTCAAGTTGCAAATTGATTTTAGCCTGTAGGTCTGCAGCTTATCAGGGTGGTTAAGAAAAATCGAGTAAAATAACGAAATTTTATTTCCAGAGAATTCAAGCATTTTAAGACTATCAATACAATGTATGGCCTTCACAGCTTGACATCTTCTTTGCATACTACACACGAGGTTGTTGAACATTTCTTGAGGAATTTGGTTCCATAAACGGGGCAGAAGCTCTCTCAGATCATTTAAGGATTCTGGGGTAGGTTGATGATTATCTAATCTTCTTTGGAGCATATCCCATGCATGTTCTATGCAGTTCAGATCTGGTGAGTGCGGAGGTATTGGTAAATGTGGAATACCAAGCTCCTCGCGCGCATTCTCAACTATGGCTGCACGGTGCGGTCTAGCGTTATCGTCTAGAAATTGAAAAGTTTCACCAATAGCAGCGTGAAAATTTGGCACAACATTGTCAATGACATGCTCCCTATAGTGTAAGGCGGTCATATTCCCAGGACAAATGTGTAGATCTGTCCGGCCCAAACCATATTCCCAGGATGTGTAGATCTGTGCGCCCGTTGAAACATGTCCCGGCCCATTCCATAACACTACCCCCTCGGAATGGATGGACTTCTTGGACATAGCGACGATTACGGGGTATGCGTGGAATTGTCCATACCCTTATTCTTCGAGAATCTGAAAATCGTCCATGTCTGGATCCATCAGTGAGAAGGACACTACGCCATTGATCGTTCCAATTGATATGTTGCCTTGCCTATTCCAGTGATTGACGCTTATGGTCACGTGTTAATGGAACTCCTCTTAATGGACGTCTAGAACGTAGATTCACCTCTCTCAAACGTCGTCTGATGGTTTCGATGGAAACTAGGACCCCATCTGCATTTTGAAGAGTATTCCGTAGCATTCTACACGTAGATGTAGGGTTTCTTCTCGCCGAAACGGTGATGAAAGGATCCTGAGCAGGTGTTGTTTTTCGTCGCCCACCAAGCCTTGGTCTTTCCAACACGGAACCTGTCTCCCTGAACCTATTCCAAAGTCGAGATATCACACTTTGGCTGACTTGGAGCCTTTCCGCTACAACAACCTGAGTTAGGCCACCCTGTAGCATTCCGGTAGCCCTATTAGCCTCAGCGTTTGTTAATTTACGTCTTGGCATTTTCAGAAAACTCGTTTCAAATAGAAGCCGTTGGTAAACTGACTTCATTTCAAAATAAGAACATCCATGAAGCATATGCAAAGAACCAAACTTCAGAAAAAAGACGACCAGATTGACGAAATGTCTCATACTGACTTTTATTGGATCGATTCAAGTTGTTATTGAGTTTTAAATGATTTTACAGCGATTTTCTCGAAGATTACATACTTTTAAAAACGATTGAATACGATATCCCTAACTCTTGTGGAGCAGTTTAATTGAAAGCCAATATTTCACTGCACAAATGGCGGCAAATTCAAATCTTGAGATTCAGTCTAGCTTCTTCAGTTCCTTCTTATATTCTTTTTGTGTGTTCAGAGACGAAATATTCTGCCAAATCTGCAAACAGCTGACCTCCAACCCCAGCAAGGTGTCCAGAGCTCGAGGTTGGATTCTGCTTGCCCTCTGTATTGGTTGCTTCCCTCCATCTGACAGATTCACCAATTACCTCCGAGCCTTCCTACGTGGAGGACCTCCTGGTTACAGCGTCTTCTGCGAGGAAAAACTGGAACGCACCTCTCAGAACGGCCCTAGAACAGAGCCTCCGAGCTGGCTGGAGCTTATGGCGTCGAAAGATAAGGAGTCCATCCACGTGCAGATCACCTTTATGGACAACCATGTCGAAAGTGTCAAAATCGATTCGGCTAGTACGGCTGCGGAGGTTTGCGAAGATATCAACCAGAAATTGGGATTGAAAGATGCTTTTGGATTTTCTTTGTTGATTTCAATACGTGAAAAGGTAAATGTGGTTTTGGTGAACCCGCGTCATATACACATTTGCTAGGGAAGATGAAGCGTTGTTGCCAGATTTCACTTCAAGATTGATCAATATTCTGGAAAAATAAGCTTGAATTGTTGTCCGATATGATTTAATATCATATATTTCTGAAGTAAATCGTCACTAATCATTTTGTTCAGGTTGAAAAACAATTCGTGAACTGTATAAAAGCAGTAATGGGGGTTTTTCCTGAATTTGGGTTATTACTGCGAATGCAAATTTGAACATAATTATTATTGGTTTGATTCATCGTTTTTCCAAATTACCTTCAGAAAGTATTCAAAATCAGGTTTCAAAATTGGGGTTTGGGATTTGTCATGCATGCACGAAGTGACAACGTTGTTTAGTAGAATTGCTTTTTCTGCTACAGAATAATGAAATATTTATTCCTATTCTGTGGTACACACGTGTTCTTTGTTAATATAACCAAACAATTTTCGTTTGCGATTTGTCAGTAATATGACAGTATGACAGTCTGTGCTCTTTTTTTTCTATTGCTTGGTCGTTGTCTTCTACTCTGACCAGATCGAAGTATAGCTATCTCTGTTTTCCTAAGCAAAGTAACACATTTGACGTCCTTTTCTTCCTGAGAAAGCTGATTTCGACGTTGCCATATCGTGCACTCATGACAAATCCCTTTAAATGCGAATCCCCATTTCTATTTTAGGTGATCAAACATTCTTTTAAAAATATAATATTGAAATTATATGTTTTAAATGTGATGTTCTGAAGGTTTTTCATGAAAATAACTGCATTTTCGTTTAAAGGAAAAACCCCCATTGATTGTTTACATGATGGAAAATGTGACCTGAAGATGCATCTTTTTAGACCTACCTATACCTTTTAAACTATGAGAGACCGCCTAGTTTCCACTGTAGATTATTCGTTCAGGAGGACACACTTCGTATACATTAATGCAAAATATCTTATCAATATCTTCGCGACGAGAAAATTTGCGGGCTTGAAAATCTTCAAAATAAAGTGTTTTATACTTCAATATAAAGTTTTTCAAACTCAATTTGGTTTTCTAAATACAAATCTGCAATAGGAAGTCGGCGGTCTATCCATTTTCATATCACTTTCTCCACTACGTTAGCGAAAAAACACGATTTTAAACCAAGCAGATCTTTTTTCAAAATAAAGTGTTTAGTCAGGGTATTTTGGGTGCACCAATAGAAGAAAATTCTTTGTCGTCTCTTTCACTTGAAGTAGATGACTCTTCGGCAACGAATTCGAAAAATTATATGCCTTCATGGCAGAGCTTTTCTAGATTGTTTTTCGATGAATTACTGGATTTCAATTCGATCTAATCTGTATTTTCGAAAATATTTAAAAAATAAAATTTTGAATTTTTTTTTGAATTCAACCTTCGTAATTAAGCCTCAAACCTGCTCTAAAAATATCAAGTTTCAAAGTAGTTTCTTCCGGAAGTTATTGTGTTTACGGTCAGCCTAACGGCCGACTGCGTAAACACAATAACTTCCGAAAGAAACAACTTAGAAACTCGATATTTGTAGAGAAGGTTTGGACCTTAATTACGAAGGCCGAATTCGTGAATGGGTAAAATCCACCCAATGATTCCGTAGATATACCCAATCAAAATTTTATTTTTCCAATATTTCCAAAAATACAGATCAGATCGAATTGAAATCCAGTATTTCATCGAAAAATAACAGTTCGAAGTTTCTCACAGAATTTAATGAGGATGATATGATAAGAAAATCATAGAAATTTTTTTTTTCAAATTGTTCTAATGACACGATTATCACGAAATATTTCGCACATTTGGACAAAACGATAGCACGCTGTTCCCCTAGAAAATGCGCGCGAAAAACAGATTTTAATTATATATAGCACTTCCTAATACTTCACCTCTGCTTCTTCAAAATTACCTTCGGCTTTTTTAGTTTCCAAGCGTGATGATTATGTTGAGATTGAGAGTAGAAATTGGCATTTGACAAAATCTCTGAGAATTATTTTGACATTGCCGATAATTCACGATTGCCAACCTGCGTCAGTTTCAAGTAAAAAAAACTTGATAGAACTAAAGCATGGCCAACCGGGATATTTTATAAAAGTTAATGGAGTATACTAGATATACTAAAGTAGCGCAATAAATATGGACCTCGTTTCGTAAATTCACTCACATCAGCTTCTGATGTTCCTCCTGAAGCATATCCGTAATGTCAAATATTTCTTTTTCAGATAATGTCTATAGGTTGTGGTTCAGACCACATAATGGACGCAATATCCCAGTGCGAACAATACGGCAAAGAAGTGGGAGAAACGGAAAAGTCAGCAAGTTGGAAATTGTACTTTAGAAAAGAAATATTCACCCCATGGATGAACACGCCAGAAGATGACGTAGCTAACAACCTAATATACCACCAAATAATTCGTGGCTTAAGACACGGCGAATACAAATGCAGAAACGAAGGAGATCTCGCTACCTTACTAGCCACACAATACTACGTTGACAACGGACCTCAGTTTAGCCCGAAAATCTTGGACTCAAGGTTAGGGGAATATCTACCAACATATTTTACAAAAACGACAACCAATGACCTCAACGGGTGGAAAACAAAAATCAGAGACGCTTTTCTTCTGTTATCTTGCGTTAAGCAGAAGGTACCAGTTGAAAAAGCCAAAGAAACCATAGTGAAATTTGCCAAAATATCCTGGCCTATACTATTCTCTAGATACTTCGAAGCAGTTCAAATTTCAGGGCCAGAACTAGAAAAGAAGAACGTGGTGATCGCCATAAACAGCACAGGAATCTACATGATAGACGACCAAGAACAAATTCTGCTAGAGTTAACCTTCGCAGAAATTTCGTCTGTGAGGTACGAACCAATCAGTCATCCTGTTCTACAAAGGATCCATATTTCTACAGCGAGGAATGACGATTACAGTTTTGACAGCCCCGAAGGGAAAAGTATAGCTGAACTTATTCAAGAACTCATTGATGGGTTGAAGAAACGTTCGAAATACCTCGTGGCAATCCAGGATTATAGACATCCAACAAATGCAGAATCCTTCATATCATTCCGGAAAGGCGATTTGATCATTCTTCCGAATACTACAGGACAAGATGTCATGAATTCGTCTTATGGATTTGGGGAATGCAACAATACCTCAGGGGACTTCCCAACAGAATTCGTCCACATTCTGGCGTGTCTCAGTCAACCTAAGCAGGAAATTTTGGCAGCTTTCAAGAGGAAAGGTGTAGTGGCTGAAAAGGTGGCAACTCAAGAAATATCCACGTTCCAAAGAATACGGTTGTACACTTTAGCATCTTACGCCCAAGACCATTTCAGGTCCAACAGACGACTAACACAAAAAAAATCAGTTTTGGTTGCCGTTAGAAGAAACTCTGGAAATGAATTGTGGAGGTACACGAACGAACCCATGCATCAGCCCTTGCTTCAAAAGTTGGTGTCAGACGATGAGCTGTCGAAAGAAGCGTGTTTATCCTTCATGGCCATAATGAAATACATGGAAGATTTGCCTGCGCCTAAAGCTAAATACGCCACTGAATACACCGATGACATCTTTGGACCTGCTTTGAAGAAAGAACCTCTTAAAGACGAAATTTACTGTCAAATTATGAAACAATTAACCTTCAATCGACTGATACGAAGTGAGGAGAAAGGCTGGGAACTCATGTACCTGATAACAGGTCTCTACGTGCCTAGTCAAAACTTGTATGGTGAACTGAAGAAGTTCCTGAAGTCTAGAACGCATCCTTTCGTGGAGCCCTGCTTGCAGAGACTTCAAAGGACCTTGAAGATAGGTCCGAGGAAGCATGCGCCGTATACTGTTGAAGTTGAGGCTATTCAGCAGAAGAGTCTTCAGATTTACCACAAGATTTACTTCCCTGACGATACGGACGAAGCTTTTGAGATTGATTCGATGACCAGGGCATCGGATTTGTGCAGGGAAATTGGGTCTAGACTTGATTTACAGAGTATCGATGGGTATAGTCTGGTGTTGCATATTGAGAATAGGGTTTTCAGTATACCGAATAATGAGTTTTTCTACGATTTCTTGCATGAGATCTTGGGATGGTTCAGGAAGCAGATGCCCAGTTGGAATAGTGAGTTTTTTCTTTAAGTTTTATTGTTTGTTTGGTAAACCCGCAAGATTTCCCGTCGCCAAGCTATATACTCCATTCACTTTCATAATGTAGCCCGGTTGGCCATGATTTAGGTTTATCAAGTTTTTTCCCTTAAAACTGACGCAGGTTGGCACTCATGAAATATCGGCAATGTCAAAGGACGTTGCCAAATTTCAATTTCTACTATTATCAATATCAATCGATTCTAGATTTCTAAATCTCAGCATAATAACGCTTGCAAACTAATGAAAATGCCGAAGGTAGTTTTGAAGAAGCAGAGGCAAAGTATCAGGAAGTGCTATGTAGAATTGAAACTGGCTTTTTCTGATAGTAACCCTGATAATTCGGAATCAATAATTCAACACAAGCTATCCAACATTTTCGACGTATGTGAGTGAAAACCAAGGAATTATATTTTATATGAATAGATATTTATTTTTTAGCTGCACATCAACACAATAAGGAAGATTTTAAGTGAAAGAGACGACAAAGAATATCCTTCTATTGGAACACCCAAAATGACACTGACTACAGACTTTATTTTGAAAAACTCGATTCTTGATTTCCGTACGAGAAAAAAGCATAACTGAATCTTCCAACCATGTTTATATACGTGAAATATTTCCAGTATTTACAGAGACAAAAGTTTCTTCAACATTCGCCAGGTCTTTGGAATTATTGAATTCAAATAATATTTTCTCAATTTCATTACTTTATCAATATAGATTGACATTTGAAAAATAAGTAATTACTACGACCTCTTTGTAGAGAGGACAACGTTGCATAGCTATCTGACAGGAAAATGACCATAACCTAACATTTTCAAAATATACACGGTGAAATCTGTCACGATATCATGGCCAACCGGGCTACATTATAAAAGTGAATGGAGTATAAGTAAGATATTCACACCATTGTAAGCAGTGTGAGTTCCTGAACAAAAAATATGAAGGCCAACATAGGCGGTCTCTCTTTGTTTGGAAGATATGTGCCACCAAAGTTCCAAATTGTTGCACTTTCAGATCCTTTTTTCCGCCATAAAAAGGATCTCTCACATCTCAAATCTAGTTCATAAATCATCTTTGAACCTTCAACCAACGAAAAGCTACACTTTCTTTCAAGAATATTCATTATTTAAAGGAAGAAAAGTGAAAATATCACACAACCACCTAACCTATATTTCTACGAAATCCTTCTCAATGTTAAAGCGGAGCTTGGCAACAGCGTCTTTTCATCGCTGACCGAAGAGTAGTTGCTGGCGGGAAATATGAAATGATGGGCAGTTGAAGGATATGATTGTAAGGAAAATGCTTCTGTCACTGAAGAAGAGGTGTTTATTCTAAAATCAAAACAAAATCATTGAGAATGTTTGTTTAAGGTTTCACTCTCAATATTTGAACTTGAACTTTCTTTCCCCTTCAAAATAGGGAGGTTTTTATCTACTTCGTTTTTTGTTGTCTTCGAGATGGTCCCAGTTTAGAATGAGATTCAGGGTATTCCAATAAAATGGGTTATATAATAACCTCGATTTCATTGGAAATCTGGGAAGGGCGCGACCTATCACATATGAAAAAAATGTACGTTGAAATATATGTCAGGGTGTATTCTCATTCTATTACTATGTGTTTCAACCTTGTGGATTTCATTAGAAACGAATTCTCCCATTGGAAGATTTAGAGTATAGCAGTAAACACAGTGAGAACTAAGAACATATTTCATCTTTCTCGCCAGCAATAATCTCATTCACGAATACGCACGATGGCAAGATTCCGACCGATGGAATTCGCGCCATTGCCAAACTTCACTTTTAGACTGAGTCGAAATCAGAAGGAATAGAGGTTAAGTGGTTATCCAGTAATTTCATTGTTTTTTCATTAAATATTGATTATTCTTGAAAAAAAGTGTTGCTTGTTGTTGGTTGAAGGTTCAAAGGTGGTTTGTGAACTATACAGATGAAGTGAGAGATCGTTTTTATTGTGGAAAAAGAGACCTGAAAACGAATCATTTTGGAAATTTGGGGGCCTATATCTTCCAAATTAAGGGAGACCGCCTATGTTCGATTTCACATTTTTTATTCAGAAAAACACACTGCGTATAATGATGTGAATATCTTTTTAATATCTCGGCGACGGGAAATCTTGCGGGTTTATTTTTATTCCGATTTAGGCTATTCTTTAGGCGCCAAAAACGTTGACCTCTCAATTTTTTTTAATCTGTGGTGATAAAAAGAAATCAATGGGTGCCAGAGAAGGACTGTACAGCGGATTACCCATCAGTTCGATGTTGTAACTGCTGAAAAACTTTCGTGATATGTGGGAGCTCACGTTGCGTTTCTTGGTGCAAACTGCTTTTTTCTTACACCCCTCACAAACAAATGCTGGCGTACCATTCAGAATGGAACTCGAGCGACGTGTTCAGTTATTCGCAAAAAATAGGCGACCATTCCCTTAAAAGTGTTTCGTACTCGAACAACTTTTATTGGACTTGACTCGTCTTGAAATAAAAATGTCTAGTTAGGGGTTTATATGACTGGATCCATGGTTAGTTGCCTGTCTCAATCTTAAAGACGTCTTTTGAGGCACCGCCATCAAATTTATTCAACGTTTCTTTACGCCAATCGATTAGAGTTTTTGTTGTCATCTTTGGCATTGAATAATAATAACATAAAATTCGATAATGCTGGAGTTGTCAAAAATGCAATAGCAACAATACGAGTCAAAAATTTCAAAAAGTACTGCCGTGAAGGCAGCAACTTTTGCGCGCATGTTCAATGTAGATGACCGCTTCAGCAACGAATTTGAACATGCACGCAAAAGCTGCTGCCTTCACGGCAGTGCTTTTTGAAAATTTTCATTTCAAATGATAAATTACTGGATTTCAATTCGATCAAATCTGTATTTTTGGAATATTGGAAAAATAAAATTTTGATTGGGTCAGATCGAATTGAAATCCAGTACTTCATCGAAAAATAACAGTTCGAAGTTTCCCACAGAATTTAATGAGGATGATATGATAAGAAAATCATAGACATTTTTTTTTTCAAATTGTTCTAATGACACGATTATCACGAAATTTCGCAAAAAGTTGTCTTTCAGCATCTCAAAACTAGCTGTGAAGTTTTATCAGGACTGAATCAGTATTTCTCGAGTTATACCGAAAAAATGAACGATATCGAGAAGAAAACCTCGAAATTTGACATATTTTTTCCCCGATATCTCCAAAACTTATGATCCTATCGAACTGAAATTTGGAACACTGCTGTGAAATATGAAGCTCATTTGAGTGGATTTTTTTTTTGGATATGATGAATGGTTTCCGGAAAAAAAAATTTTTGGAAAAAAATTTCGAAAAAAATTTTTTTTTAAATTTACTGAAGACATGATCCTGACGAAATTTGGCTCAAAGTTGCGCGTCGATATACTCCACCTAATTGCCAAGTTTGAATCTAATCGTCCAAGTGGTTTCTGAAATAAAAAATAAATAACTTCAAAACTTCGAGTGCCTATAACTCCGAAACTATTTGACCGATTTGGCCCATTAACGAACTTAACCGCGGCATTCTGATGCGCAACCTATCCTGAAAGTTTAAAGTTGCTAGCTCGCTTCTGTCGAGAGTTACCGTGTCTACGGCCGGCCGGCCGGACAGAATTGATTTTGACACCGGATTCGTCATCAGTGAGTCCAACCTAGTCGATTGAGACCATTTTCGGCTCAATTATCAAAAATTACAGACATTTGGACAAAACGATAGCCCGCTGTTCCCCTAGAACATGCGCGCAAAAAGTTGGAACCTTCACGAAGAGGTTCAAAGAAGCACCAGGCACCATTCAAACTTAAATTTCGCGAACTATTTCTTCTAAATCTCTTCCCAGGCCTGAATAATCTCGAAATTCGACATCTCGTACTGAACAGAAAGCAAGCAAGAACATTTTGCAATCGTTGGAAATCTAAAAATACCTCAATAACCCGACAGTAAAACTTCTGAACGAAATTCTCAAGAAATGAGCCCGCAGAAAACATTAAATACCTGGTTACACCAGTTTGAAAATGTAGTCGTACTACGAAACTCAGATCACTGTTGTGACTTTTAGAACATACTGCTATAAAACGAAGTAATTTCTTTTATTCTATCGTCGAATGAACTATCACAAATGAACGGACTACTTTATCGAATACTTTCATTTCAGGTGCAGCCACACTTCAAGTTGATTACAGCGTTTTCTTCATGAAAAGAATATGGATGAATGCAATTCCAGGACAAGACCCTATAGCTGACGAAATGTTCTACTACCCACAGGAAGTACAGAAATACCTCCTAGGTTTCCACAAATGCAGCAAACAAGATGCTATAAAACTTGCCGCCCTTATAACGAGGGTTAAAAGCGGTAAAATAGACAACAACCCTAAGAAAATAAACGATAACTTCCTCAAAGAAATCGTACCAAGGGATTTGTTGAAGGCTTCAAGCGTGAAAGAATGGAGAAATTCGATAGCAGAAAAGTACGATTCGGAATTGAGCGTTGAAAATGCTAAACTGGAATTTTTGAAGGTTATATACGAATGGCCGACATTTGGATCAACTTTCTTTGAGGTTATGGAAAATGGTAAAAGTAACGAACAGAGAATTGTTGCTATCAATAAGAACGGTGTGAATATTATTCATCCTGTAACTAAAGTAAGTAACAATGGAAAGAGAATTCAATACATCTGTATTCTAGTGGTTTCAAGGAGTCTTCAATCAGAACCAAAAATGAAAATTTTGCCAAAGAGTCAAATTTATCATTCTTGATTGTTTGGGTGTTTACATGACGGAAATTCATCCTAATGATTTAAAATTAAATCATATTTTCGTTTATATTAGCGTAAACAAAGTATTTTACTTCAAATCATGCAAATTTTATTATGTTGGTACCTTCATCTTCTTCTCCACTTTTTCATGACAATGTTTCATAAGTGGACTAATTTTTCCAATAATTTGATTCAGAGCTGAATAAATCTAAAATCCTAGATAAATTCTACTGAACCAGGGCCGTACATAGGGTACGGAAATTGCCCTGCACCTTAAAAAAGCAAACGCTTGATATTCGAAATATTCATTACATCTATGAAAATTTCGACTGCCCTACCTCAAAATCATCTCTAGCTACGGCCCTGTACTGAACTTATGTTTTTTTCAGGATATAATAGAAACACTGGAGTACTCTGAACTCAATAACTGGTCTTCTGGCAACAATTTCTTCCAACTTAAAGCTGGAAACTATGTAAGAGGACGAAAAATTCTGTTCAACACTTCTGTAGGATATAAAATGGATGATCTGCTGACTTCATACACTGAATACTTGAAAGAAATCGCACCGAAGAAAGTGAACAAAGAATATATTTTTTAAAGATAGTCGTTATAATTCAGGCTAGCTTTCATACAAATGCATAATATGTATAATGTAAAATAATATAAATTAAAGATTTGGATTATTCTCGGTCAATTGAAACCTAACATTTTCAAACTGGAGTAGAAAAAACTTGACATTATTAAAGTAATGATTTTTCTGGAAAAACAGTACAATGAAGCTCAGTTCCATGATTTGGTAAACCCGCAAGATTTCCCGTCGCCGAGATATTAAAAAGATGTTTACATCATTGTACGCAGTGTGTCGTTCTGAATAAAAAATGTGAAATCGAACATAGGCGGTCTCCCTTAATTTGAAAGATATGGGTCCCCTAAGTTTCGAAATGTGTCGTTTTCAGGTCCCTTTTTCCACCATAAAAACGATCTCTCACTTCATGTGTATAGTTCACAAACCACCTTTGAACCTTCAACCAACAATAAGCAACACTTTTTTCCAAGAATAATCAATATTTAATGAAAAAACAATGAAATTACTGGACAACCACTTAACCTCTATTCCTTCTGATTTCGACTCAGTCTAAAAGTGAAGTTTGGCAATGGCGCGAATTTCATCGGTCGGAATCGTGCGTATTCGTGAATGACAGATTATTGCTGGCGAGAAAAAGGAAATATCATGAAATATGTACTTAGTTCTTACTGTTTACTGCGACACTCTAAATCTTCGTTTCTAATGAAAACTACAAGGTTGAAACACATAGAAATGGAATGAGAATACACCCTGATATATATTTCAACGTACATTTTTTTCATATGTGATAGGTCACGCCCCTCCCAGATATCCAATGAAATCGAGGTTATTATATAACCCATTTTATTGGAATACCTTGAATCTCATTCTAAACTGGGACCATCTCGAAGACACAACAAAAAACGAAGTAGATAACAACCTCCCTATATTGAAGGGGACAGGAAGAAAGTTCAAACGAATATATTGAGAGTGAAACCTTAAACAAATATTCTCAATGATTTTGTTTTGATGTTAGAATAATCACCTCTTCTTCATTGACAGAAGCATTTTCCTTACAATCATATCCTTCAGCTGTCCATCATTTCATATTTCCCGCCAGCAACTACTCTTCGGTCATAATACGTTGGCCAGCGATGAAAAGACGCTGTTGCCAAGCTCCGCTTTAACATTGAGAAGTGTTTCGTAGAAACATAGGTTAAGCGGTTGTCTAATATTTTCACTTTTCTTCCTTTAAATAATGAATTTTCTTGAAAGAAAGTGTCGCTATTCGTTAGTTGAAGGTTCAAAGATGATTTATGAACTAGATTTGAGAAGTGATAGATCATTTTTATGGCGGAAAAAAGGATCTGAAAATGCATCAATTTGGAACTTTGGGGCCCATATCTTCCAAACAAAGAGATACCGCCTATGTTGGCCTTCATATTTTTTGTTCAGGAACTCACACTGCTTACAATGATGTGAATATCTTACTTGTAGCTTCGCGACGGGAAATCTTGCGGGTTTACCCATAATTTTTAGGATTAATTCAGAATGGAGCCCGTATGGAATCTTAATTATGGACAAAAAAGTATGAAAAAAGCTTTATTCTTCATCATAAAAAACACGACTGAGATGTTTTTTCAAATGATAACAATCTCAACTTGAACAAGTTTTAAAAAAACAAATGCTGCATATCAAAGATAATATATTTCATGTAGTAACAACTTTTACCATTGTAGAAATTATTCTGCCTAAGCGATTCCATTATAGAAAAGAATACAGAATAATAACAGAAGTATTCAAACCAGGCAGTCTCTTTTAAATCACTAATTACAGGATGTACTCACAAATTCCGAATCGTAAACTCACACATTTCAATTTCCAGGAGTAGGGATATTCATCAGCAAATTTTGTCCACTTGGAAGATACGATACCTGCCTAGAACGTGATAGTTGATATGCAATATCTTCAGCTGCTTCTATCCTTCTTAGCTCCACCAAACCTTCACCTGCATCTCCAAAAGCTTTAGCAAGCAATATGGCAGCTTGGGCATCTCCTTCTGCTGTGATTATGGCAGCTTTTTTACTCTGTTCAGCTTTTTCTACCAAAAATCTAGCCTTTTCTGCATCTTGCTGAGCCACCTGTTTCAATTCAACAGCTTGAGTGAATTCCCTGCCGAACGTTAAATGTGTGATCGAGATATCATCCAAAATGACACCAAACTGAGCTGATCTCTCTGTCAAGTCTTCACTGACTTTCTGTGATACAAGATCACGCTGTGTTATGAGTTCGCCAGCATCAAACTGAGCCACTACAGCTTTAAGCACTTCTGTTGTGATCGAGGGTAAGACCCTTTCTTCATAATCTTGACCAAGAATGGTGTAGATTTTAGGGAGTTCATCAGGTATTGGTCTGAACAAAATTCTCAGAGTGATGTTCACGTTCTGTAAATCTGAATTACAGAAAATTAGAATGTTTTCATCAATACCGAATATCAGTATTCTATCCACAGTGAACTCAACATTACAAGTGCAGTTCGTTCTCTAGATAACAACAAACTAATATGCAATTCTTGGATACGAGGTAATGAAAGTTGCAGAGATATTTACCTTTACTTCCAGTGATAACAGGTACATTCCTAGGTCTTGATCTCACATCGAAAATAATTGGTCTTTGTACCCAAGGAATGAAAAAATGCGTACCCTCTCCCACAACTGTTTTCTTAATACCAGTGAATCTATCGAATATGACTGCTCTGTGGCCCCCATCAACTAAAATTTAAATTAGTTCATGAGATTTTGGTACACATATTTCTTTATTTATTTACCGTTGTATAAAGCCGAATTGACGACTCCTCCTGCGAGAGCGAGCCCAAGACCTAACTGGCCGATTCTGTTGAATATTTGGCTAGCCGACATCTTTCTGCAACAATTTTTGATTTAGATGTGGTTACGAACTCACGTGTCTGTTCAGCAATAATTCTGTGAAATTTTTCCACCAACCTGTGCAATTGAATAACTCAAAATTATATAACTAGCAAGAGCTTCTATCCAAATTTCGGAAATTTATCACGTTTTCGCCGGAAAATTATCTTATAGAAATTTATTGATGTCGGATTCTGTGAAATAAACCACGGACTACAGAATATGAAAATGACTTACATTTTTCTATGACTAGCATGACGGACTACATAATTGTATTCTGTGGCTACCACGCGTACCACCCTTCAACTTTTTCATGATTCTTTAAAATTGAATCACTTCCGATGTTCTTGATTTTTCTTGGATTAATTCGATTTGAATTATAGAACACAGAACGTTGCATGTTCCCTAGTGATATTTCGACCATTTCAAGACGATAGTTGAAATCAGATTCATTAATATTTCGAAGTAGTTTTAATAAAAATGAACGTTTTATAAAGATGCGATCAAAGAAATGAACGTTAATATAGTACTATTACTTTATTTATCACCACCTACAAAATGTTTACTTATAAATACTAGTACAAATTCAGTTCAATTCTAAACATTAGAATATTTGTGCAGTCAAATGAATTATCACAGTGCCCCTAGTCAACTTTTTTTGTTAACACTTCTGATCTCCAATAATAAAGAATTTGGAACACAATAACTAAATTAGCAAAGAAGGAGAAAACATTTGTTAGAATTACCATAGTATCCCCAGTTTCCTGTACTGAAGTGAAGATTCTGGCCAAAGAACCTAAGAACAGAAGTGCACACGTTACTGCAGATAATTGTCCGGTACTTTGATTGCAGTAATTGGCATACACTTGAATAACCCTTCCTGCCAGTAATAATGGAATATTAACCCCTTGAAGGGTCCATAAGATATCAATTGGAACTAGGCCGCTGACTAAAACTCCAGCAAACACTAAATAAGTAATGAGATATCCAACAGCCTTTGTTGAAGAAACATCATAAAACAATAGTAAGAATCCGATAGCTACAGTTTGGATAGCTAAAAAAGCCGTGTCACCCCATGCACTGACAGGAAATTGTTTCAAATAATTATAAGCAGCATATATGGTAATCACTATCAGATCCAAAGTAACAGTTGCTAAACTTATTCCTTTAGCAGTTTTGGCATTATATATTTTCAATATTTGTGGGAATTTCACGAATATTGATCCTAATATTATTCCTATGCCTAGTCCTTTGCTTAAAGTTGCTGCAAAGCAGGGCTCTAAAATATAGAAGAAGTGTTAACACAGTAAGGAATTTCACTTTTTGCACACTCACTGTCTAAAAAGTTGAAATCTAAGAAATATGTATCGTAGCAATGGGGTGTGAGAACTAATAGAGCAAGTTGTTTGAACGTATTGTAAGCAGAGTTAGTTGAATTCATCTTCTCACGTAAGTGGGACAACTCTTAATAAATATGGATACACACAAATTTCATCTAATTTAGATGGTAAAGGATATTTAGAGATAACTTTATCTCTGATACTGAGCAGAAAGCCACGTCACTCCATATATCTCTAAGGTACTAACGTTCATTAGAAAATTGGAATCTTTATTCGATAAAAACTCCTTTCCGAAATAAGAAATAACCTCAATTTCTCTAATGTCAAAATGTACACGTCAATATTCTTTGATTAGTCTTTTGTATTTTGGCCTTCAGAGTAAAATGTTTCAAATAATGACTGATTAATTTCATTTTTATGAATGTATATACTGAAGTCATATAAAAAATGTTAACGAATATCGTATGAGCAGTGGCAGCACAGAATAAGTGGCAGTCTCTGGCAGTGGTATCATGAAAATAATTCTACCGTGGAAGAATCACTAACCATAAAATTAAAATTTCATCTATGATCTTATACGATTTCGGTTAGTCGGTTTTGTCATTTTGTCAACTTTTGACTGGAGAACGAACGGTCGACTTGACGTTTGACGTTCGTCATTTGTGTATTTTTATAATAATTTCTTATCGTGTTGTTTTGTGTCTTATTAGATTATATATAGTACACTTATTGAATAGGACTTTCGGTTTCAAACTATTCTGCGAATTGACCCACGAAGGCTCAAATGTTATTCCCGGGATTGTGAATATTATTTGAAAAAAAATCTGTGTGTTCTTCAAACTTCTTGCTTGAATGCTCACTTTTTAAGTTGACAGTGAAAACCGTATATGGTAGTATCAAGGATTACAAGCAGGTGTTTTGAACAAGCCTCTTCCAAGAGATTTGTGTATAATTGTTTCTCCCCAAGAAACAAGTGATAGTGTGTGAAATGTTTGCATTTTTGATATTGGAAACATAACCAAGAATATTCGGATATGGCATCGACTAATAAAAGATCATGGAAACTTCGTAAGTTGGTTTGATAATTTCCTATCATATCGGTTCACATAATACTCATTTTTATTTTTATGAGAAATTCCTGAAGATACAGTATTACTTCGAGGTCATTTATGTTTTTCCCATTTCTCAAGAACTTTTATCAGTCAATTTGATAACATCTAAAAACATTGGTTTTTAAATTGATCGATCTCGTAGTTTTCACTACAGTTTGTTATCAATTAATCAAGTTCTTTATGAGTTATAGCCAGTGCAGAATTTTTAATAGATTAAATTATAGCGACTTCACAATTTTAAATAGATTAAATTAAAATAGATGCTCTTTATTTCCTTGTTTAGTTTCATTTGCTTTCAAGAGAATTAATTCACATGAGAATAGGAACAATTTCATCAGAAACATTTTTATCACATAAGAATTGACGAAATTGCGGGCTTGATATGAGAATTTAATTTTGAACTATTCTCACCTCCGCCTCCCAGTATTTAAATGAATGAATATGGGTGTTAAAAAGATTCGCATAGTGTACTTCATACAGCAAATAGAATAGCGATGAACAAATCAAATTGCAGGAAATATATCCTAGTGTAATGCTGCTGCTTCTAGGAATCTTTTTCTCTTAAGTAACGTGACATAGGAGAAAAATTTCTTATTTTTCCGATGATACGTTTCTCACGAGAAGTTTCGATTCGATGCGATCCGTATTTTTTGGCTTATGAAATTTTCGAAAAAAAATTATGTTTAGGTATTTTATTTTTCTACTCTTACGATTTTCAACAAACTTTGCTTTAGTTGGTGCGCCTGCATTTCACAATTGATAACAAAGTCTGAACTCTATCAGGTTGTTATTTACTGGAATATGAAATCCCTTTGAATAGTTTATTCTAATCCATTTATATTTTTTTTCTGTTTTGTGACAGTATGCATTTATTTTTTATTGAGCGGAACGTACCAGAGTGGATTTTTTTTTCAATATAGAAATTTGCGGAACAATAAATAATTCTCAGCGAAAATTGTAGGAAGCAATTGGCCACAACATACTTGAATGTAGAAACTATTATGAATTATTTTGAAAAACAACCAAGGGCGTCAATGTGTGAGCAAAAGCATGATGTATAAAACATGGTGTGCTCATCTGAAAAAATGAGTGACGTCAGCAAGATTAAAATACAAAGAGTTGTATATTCTGTGCTTTGAACTAACATGCAAATTCAAAGCACAGAATATACAACTCTTTGTATTTCATTCTTGCTGACGTCACTCATTTTTCAGATGAGCACACCATGTTTTTTACATCATGCTTTTAATGAAATGAGGAAAATTTATAATTCATAATGGTGGGTAATATTGAACACAGCTGTGTAGGTAGCTCAGTGGTCTGACCACTGAGTTGGAACAGAACACAGCCTTCAGATCTCTATGTTTGATTTTAAACACCCTCCTTGAGTTTAAGAAACAAAAGCATATTTATGTCTTCGAGTCAAGTAATACTGTTAAGGCAAGCGTCCACTGAAGGCGGATCAGATTGCAATGGTGTGGCGAGCATTATTGTGTATTGCGTCCATTGCAATAGGTCTCTTGCACGATTTTTTTTTATCATTGGAATCAAATATTCTACTCGTAAGTCTTAAATTCCAATTTTCAACGAGAAAGTTCTCTTTTGAATTTGGCTGTTTAAACGGACGAAACTTCGCGGCTTCTGTGACGTTCCGGGATATATCCACTCTCTCCCTCCTCTCGTGTACTTTTCCCTCTAGCAAACCAATCGGTCAATCGTAGAATAACGAGTGACGTAGAAGGCGAATTCTACCTTGAGAAACGATTAGGCCATTTTTAATACCGAATTATTTAAAATTCGCGAATTGTTGAAGTGTGTGATAGCATGCATTAGGATTTTGTATCGATATTGAAGTGTTTACTGAACGATTCGACACATGCGCAGTAGACTGAAGACGTTTCAAAAACCAGTTTGGATGATGCTTCTAGTCTACTGCGCCTGTGGTGTTCCGTTCACTGCGTGGTTTGAGGCGAATTTTGGCGCTGTAACCACAGCTTACTACAGATTGTGGTTACATGTAGTTACTTGGGTTACCACATTTTCGCGGAGCTAACTATGTAACTATGACGTATTGATGACGTCACGCATACCATACCGCGTAACCTTCCTCTTGAGCAGGGTTACTCGTGTAGTATGTAGTTCTATCTCTTTCGAAAGAGTGAAATGGAATGAGTTTATGAACATAGATTCGAGAATGAAAATAATTGGGGGTCATATTCTATGGGAGTTTCAAATATTTTTAATGTTCATATATCGTTATCAAGAAAGAATCAAAAATTTTTTAGATTGCATTTGAGCTTGTATTAGTTGTTGTTTTTAGATTTTCAAAAGAAAGTGTAAGAAATTTTAATTAATAATTGCTATTGTGTAACCAATTATGGTTCAGAAGTTGCAGCTATTGATGAAACATTAAATTATATGGTAGATAGTAGTTGATCCTATGTATTCAAAATTCACATTGAATGTGAGTTTTTTTTAGCACTTCTATAAGTGAATGCTCATCATTTCAAAGTAACATCATTTCGTTCTCAGTCCCTGAAGAATTTCCAAAAGTAGGAACGAAAGCTAGGAAATATCAATAAAGAATACACTTGTAGTCCTTAGTAATTTATTTGACTTCTTTCCCGATAACGATAAATTAATTTCCGACGAAGTCGAGAATTCAACCCAATTTTTAATGCTCATTTTTGAAACATCTGGCAGGTTTTTTATTATTGTTTTTGCACGCTTGTTTGATAAAAATGGAAACAATTTTCATTCTTCTAAATAAAAGAAGTCTTCCGATACAAGATAGTATCGAAGTTCTCTTTGGAGTTGACAGACAGAAGTAAGAAAAAAAAGTGAGGTTCTCTTTGGAGTTGACAGACAGAAGTAACTACGTAACTATTACGTCACGGGTAACTACTAACTATGGTTACTTGTGGTTACAGCGCCAAAATTCGCCTTTAGGCTATGTGGGAACAAACCTCATATCATCCTAAGGCCCGGTATACACATACGGATCTCAGTTCCGTTATCGTATCTGCGCCGAATCATTTAAATGATAACTTGTTCGCTATCGCCATCGCGGAGCTGGCTCAATTAAATGCACATTTGTTCCCCAAATTCTGTCAGGGTATTTGCAATCACCGCCATGATGGGCAAACGTCTCGTTATACAACAGAGAACTAAGAGACCATTAAATCATTTGCGGCCTAGAGTAAAGTGCTAGGCGAAATCGGACGTGTGTATTGGGAACTTCT
Source organism: Myrrha octodecimguttata (assembly GCA_958510865.1). Taxonomy (NCBI): domain Eukaryota; kingdom Metazoa; phylum Arthropoda; class Insecta; order Coleoptera; family Coccinellidae; genus Myrrha; species Myrrha octodecimguttata. The sequence goes on from OY294057.1 coordinate 78,346,445, forward strand.
GCGAAGATGCCAGCGCCCTAACGGTTAAATTTGGAACCTGTCCAAGCTAGTAGTTTTATGTGAACAAACCGTAGAAATGTGGTGGAGAAAGAATATTTATTAAGCAGAGCCAGAATATTTGAAGAAATTATTATAATTTTGTGTAAGATTTCTTGAAAAGGAACTTTTCATTTGGATCACGATATAAAATCGTGCTTTAAATCGTTCCTGGGGGATAATTTCGATGTTATTTTAGTGTATGTTGCTTGGTGGATCAAAATGAACCAATATCTAAGTTTACTTGAATTTCAGGAAAAATGGGCATCTCAATAAGTAATTCAAGGACTCTTATTAATGTGAAGAAGTGCTGAATGCAGGTCATATTATGTGGTAACTCTAGAATCAGTCCAAATTATACGACTTGTTCTCTTTTGTTTACAAACTAGTGAATCAATATTTTATTGATTGATTGAGAACTTTTCTGCTCTAGTTCTTTTGCATCGTATTTCGAAAGAAAAGGAAACAGCAGGTTTTATCAACTATTACAGTATATCTAGTTTTTGTCAGGTTTTCAACCAGATCACTCTCTTTGAATATGAAGTAGGTAGCTGCAGAAGTGCTCGGTATTTTCTCTGCAGGAACAGCATTTTTCATCAAAATGCTCTGTTTTTCATTCACACCTAAAAACATCTGGACATGAAGTTGTTCCGAAATGAATACATTATAATTTACCTTGATGAAAATGAACATCTTCAGAGAAATGCAGTGAACTTACCTTTATGTATTTCGTGACATGTTTTCCAATCTTCAATTTCAAAATCCAGGCCTTTCTTTTATCATTGAGTTCCCTTCCAAATTAACTTCACCTCATTTGGCTTTGGAAAAAATGACAACCTGAGGCCGTATAGATGATTCTTTCTTCTTTTACCATGAATAACATTGACCTGAGGCACACAACAATAGTCATTTCGAGAAGATGCCATTTCGAATAAATACAATCGAGAATTTTAATCGGAAAGAAAGAAATCGATTGATGAATATTACAAACACTTTCGGTATACCAAAATTTCGTTTCTGAGAACAACACAAAAGCTCGAAAATGAACTCTAAAAGTAGGCAAAATAAGTTAGAATAACGGGCACGTCGAAAAACTACTAGCTCGGAAGTGTTCGAATCTCTATCGCCAGAGGGCGAATCGCTTAGCATTAGTTGTGAATATTCTCCAATCTGCGGCCTTATTCTTGAAATACGATGGTATAGAACGTTCTATATGGCACAATCTCCCGTTCGACCTTCCTCCCATTTGTCAAAACGTCAATTCCGTATTCTTGAAAATCAAGAAGCTCTATTCATGAATTCTGGGAAGATAACAAACGTGGAAAAATGGGCGATTCGACGCCGTTGGCAAGGAAATGAAAGCATTTATGATAGAACGATAGAGAACGTTTATACCATCGCAGTCAAGATGGGGAGCAGTCCGAATGAGCGGTCATAGACGAACAATCATGCCAAATATTCTAACCAATCAAAGACAAGTATTTTCGACAGACATGAAGCTAACTTTATTCATGTAGCCAACTTTATGTATAAAACATCGACATAGACTATATTTCTGTGATATATTGTCATAATTCAAATTTGAAATCATACAGTTGTCATAAGAGTTGGGAACGTATTTCGGAAAATTGTAAAATGGATCATTTTGAAAAAAAAAGATCACTTCTAATGAAACTATAAACAGAAGGAGCTGCTCACCGACTACATTACACGAAGACCCAAAATGTACATAGGTCGGTTAAATTCTGATTATACAAGGGAGCATATGAAAAAAACTGGAAGTTAATCACAGTGTTCTGAGTTGAGCTTTAGTTAATCTAAACATTTTGATAAATTTTGGATCAGATAGATCAAACGGGTTCCATTTAGAAAGCACATGGACACCTATTTGGTATTGCTGTTCTGCATCTTCCACATCTTCATTCAGTACTTCCCACATAATTGCACTTGCCATGTCCATTTCCGATTGAAAACAGAATTTTTGTAGTGAAAGTTAATTGAGATTGTTAAGACTTATTGCCAAACAGATCAAAATTGTCAACTACCCGAAACATAACTAGCGTCCTCTATGTATCGTTCCATCACAAATCGTAAGAGATACATCGCTCGCTCTCCGTGAAGCACTCATTCATTTCAAGAATTTCGTTTCCCTGAAAAACTCGTAGACACGCCCCCTTTCGATCAATCGTTCTCTTTCCCGGTTTCAAGAATAGGGACCCTGATGCGGTGTACTATTTCTAGCCGAAGCAGGAAAAACCGGTTATGTACATCGAGCCCAAGTCCAAAACTCTTCTCCGGTCTCAGTACTTCCTTCTGTGTTTTTCATGTTTCCTAATCATCTTTCTCCATTCCAGAGGACTTCAGCGCCCACGACGCGAACGTCAACTGCGTCTCCTTGGGCCACAAGTCAGGAAGGGTCTTGGTAACTGGAGGAGACGACAAAAAAGTGAACCTATGGGCGGTCGGCAAGAGCACCTGCTTCATGAGCCTAAGCGGCCACACCACGCCCATAGAATGCGTTCAGTTCAATCATCTGGAAGAACAAGTGTGTGCCGGATCGACGGCCGGTACCCTGAAGGTTTGGGACCTGGAGGCCGCCAAGTTGCTCAGGACCTTGAGCGGACACAAATACGCCATCAAGACCATAGACTTCCACCCGTACAGCGACTATTTGGCCTCTGGAAGCGCGGACAGCACCATCAAGATGTGGGACAGCAGGAAGAAAGGATGCATCCTCAGCTACGGCGAGCACAAGTCGACCGTGAACAGCCTCAAGTTCAGCCCTGACGGCAACTGGATTGCTTCGGGAGGCGACGACGCCTCGGTGAAGATCTGGGACCTGAGGGTCGGTAGGGTCCTGAAGGAGTTCGACCAGCACGTGGCGCCAGTCACCTGCGTGCAGTTTCACCCCAACGAGTTCCTGCTGGCCACGGGGAGCAAGGACAATTCGGTGCAGATCTTCGATCTGGAGAACTTCAGCGTGGTCTCGAGCGAGTCGGACGCGGGTTCGGTGAGGTGTCTGTGGTTCCATCCGGACGGAGAGTGCTTGTTCACGGGCGTCACGGATTACATGAAGGTGTTGACTTGGGAGCCGAGTCGCGTGCACGATACGCTGTTTGTGAACTGGGGACGAATCAGTGATTTGTCGTCCACCCAGAACCAGTTGGTGAGTTTGCATATTTTAATATTGTGGGTTATGTTGGATTTATTAACTGGACGTTACCGTTCAAAGTTAAAATGCGCTAAATGCGCAGTTGCGTCAATTGGTGTGCCGCTCTCTTGTTTGTTCCGCTGACAAGAGGTTGCTTTGTACAGCTATTCTCCAACAAGTTTGTGACACTCTCCAAACCAGGGGGCCGATTCTTCTTGAATCCCGATCAAGAATTGAACAGTATGACAATTGCCATATGTCCGCGTCGATTTTCTAAGTTGAATATGAACAACAATCGAATGTTATATCTCCTATACTCCGTACGAAGGGGAAATCACTAGAGATATTTCGTGGCAAAAGATTGCCTCCCCTCAGGATCTCCTCAAGATCTCCTCGGATCTCCCCGGGATCTCCCCGGATCTCCTCGGATCTCCTTGGATCTCCCTGGGATCTCCCCGGATCTCCTTGGATCTCCCTGGGATCTCCCCGGATCTCCTTGGATCTCCCCGGAATCTCCTCGGATCTCCCTGGGATCTCCTCCTATGTCATTGGATCTCCTCCTTATTTTCTCGGATCTCCTCGTATCTCCTACGGATTTATTCGGATCTCTTCGGATCAATTCACACGAAGTACTATATTTCAGTTCGTCTAGAATATTCTGAGGAATTCAAGCTAGACCCGGTATTATTTGTGGACCTTCTTCGAAATTAAAATTGAAAAATCTGGTGTGAAGACGAGTCTCTTTCCCGGTCTCGCCTAACGGCTGATCTTAAACACAATATCTTCCGAAAGGAACCACTTTGAAACTCAAAATTTGTAGAGTATGTTTGGACCTTAATTACGAATGCCTAATTCGTAAATGGGATTGGGCACCCAATAATTCCGCAGATATACCCGTTCAAAATTCCATTTTCCCAATTATTCCAGAAATACATACATAGATTGAATCCAACTGAAATTCCGTTATTCATCGAAAAATGATATCCTGAAGGTTTATACAGAATTTCATGAGGATAAAATGATCAGGAAATCGCAGAATATTGACTCTTTGTATAAAAAAAATTTAATTTTTCTTGAAAATGCTTTCATCAGAAAATTTCGCAGAAAGTGGAATATCAGCATTTTCAAACTAAGTACCAAGTTTCATCATGATTGAATCAATATTTCTGAGTAATTCCAGAAAGAACAATGATATCGAGGAATTTGACATATTTTTTTCCCAATAGGTATCTTCAAAAATTATAATCGTATAAAACTGAAATTCGGTACTGCTGTGAAATATGGAGCTGAAGGATGACTTTCCGAAAAAAAATTTTTTATCCAAAAGCACTTCTTCCAAAATTTACTGACTGTACGATCTCAACAAAATTTCGTTTAAATTTGCGCGTCGATATATTCCAACTAACTGACTATAACACCGAAACCATTTGCCCGATTTGGCTCATTTAACAAACTCAACAGCCGCATTACGATGAGCGGCCCACCTTGAAAGTTTCATGTCGCTAGCTTGCTCCGTTCTACAGTTATCGTGTCGTCGGCCAGAATCGATTTTGTCAACGGATTCGTTATCAGTGAATCCAACCTAGTCGTTTGAGGCCGTTTCCCAGAAAAAATTCGAAAATTGCAAACATTTGGATAAAACGATAGCAAAAAATGCGCGCAAAAAACAGAAATGAAAAAATGGTGTTTTTAGTATTCCCTGTATTTGTGGAAAGACATAACATCATCATCTCGGCCGTCAGATATAGGAAAGCGAGAACATAAAAACAACACAAGGAATAGAGACCTACAAAGATCCTTAATAGCGAACCATGAAAGTTCGATCATTGGGAATCACGTGATAGATTGGGACAATTCATAAATACTGATGTCGGAACCAGATAATCTGAAAAAAAAATGCAGAATTGTTCTGCATTTTTTTAAATGGAGGAAGTATTTTAACTCATCGTTTTTTAGAAATGGACCATATTTGGCTGAATTCACTAAAAAAGAGGTAGAATCAAAACACTTTCGTACCACGTGAATCTGTGTTGCTGTGATTTTTTAAAAATATAAATTTCACGAAAGTTTCAAAAAACGGAAAATCAAAAGAAAATATTCCTGATAATATTCTCTTTTGTCTGATGAAGGAGTCGGATTTGTACTCAGAAACCTTACAGTTCTCCTTGATCATTTGCATTGTTCCTGTATTGTTCATTCGGCAATCCTTCAATCCAAAAGGCCAAAATAAGCATTAATTGAAAACCAAGAAGTTAATGGTTCAAAGTTCAGCCCTCGAACCCTTTTGTAAAGTCCAAAAATTTTTTTCGATAATGCATAATGATTTGCTGAAGAATATTGTTTTCGAATTTCGTGATGCAGGTATTATGTGTTCCTATCAGAAAACGAACCCAAAAGTTGACGGTTGAAAGTTCAATCCCTAAATCCCATTCGAAGTGGAAATTTTTCTTCGATAATTTATAAATCTATCGAATATATAAAATCTTCATTTCGCACTGATTAATCCCCTTTCCTCTCACCAAACATCGATTTTGTATGATGAAACTGAATCGATGCGGACTCCTCTGGTTTCGGATGTTCTTGGAGTCTGCACCTTTGGCCGGTCACTCAACACCGGTCATATGAATTTTCGCCCCGAGTTTTCAACTAACGGTCGAAAATAACCTAAAAATGTCGCAATCGACCTACTGAAATATAGACATTCCCTACCACCAATATTTCCGATGCAGACGTGGAAAGAGTGAGAGGGACGATGATCAGAACATTTGCGCATGCGCAAACGACACAAAAATCTTGGATCCCTTCGGGATTTCCTCGGATCTCCTCCGGATTTCCTCGAATCTCCTTGGATCTCCTCCAGATCTCCTTGGATCTCCCCGGATCTCCTCGGATCTCCTTGGATCTCCTCGGATCTCCTTGGATCTCCCCGGATCTCCCTGGGATCTCCTCAGATCTCCCCGGGATCTCCTCGGATCTCCTTCCACTACGACACAAAATCTCCTCCGTGGTTTCCCCCTCGACTCCGTACCACTCGTTGCCAAGTCGAAGGAAACGGTGATAAGGTTATGTTTACATTCCGATTCGAAATTTCTCGATATCTTTCATTCAGTTTATTTCTTGAATATTTGCTTGAAAACATAGTCGAAATGGCGACTAGAAATCTCACAAATTTTGCAGAGGCTCGAGAAAATTTGAAAAATCGATATAAACATATTACAATTGTCATACTCTTCAATGGGGGTTTTTCCTTTAAACGAAAATGCAGTGATTTTCATGAAAAATCTTTAGAACATCACATTTCAAACATATAATTTCAATATTATATTTTTAGAAAAATAAAAAATAAAAATGGGGATTCGCATTTAAAGGGATTTGTCATGAGTGCACGATATGGCAACGTCGTATTCAGCTATCTCGGAAAGAAAAGGACGTCAAATGTGTTACTTTGCTCAGGAAAACAGAGATAGCTATACTTCGATCTGGTTAGAGTGGAAGACAACGACCAAGGAATAGAAAAAGAAGGGCCCAGACTGTCATACTGTTCTATTACTGACAAGTCGCAAACGAGAGCGGAAACAAATTGTTTGGTTACATTGACAAATAACACGTGTGTACCACAGAATAGGAATAAATATTTGATTATTCTATAGTAGAAGAAGCTATCCCCCTAAACACCGTTGCCAGTTCGTGCATGCGTGGCAAATCCCTTTAAATTTGAAATCTGATTTTGAATACTTTCTGAAGGAAATTTGGGAAAATGATGAATCAAACCCATAATAATTATGTTCAAATTTGCATTTGCAGTAATAACCCAAATTCAGGGAAAACCCCCATTCTCCAACAAGTTTGTGACATTCTCCAAACCAGGGGGCCGATTCTTGAATCTGGATCAAGAATCGAAGAATATGATGAAATGGAGAAATAACTAACATTGCGCATTCTCGCAAAAGAATTAAGTACACCAAATAAAAAATTTCGTTTTCTCCTATAAATGCCGAAATTTCTCCAAATTCTAATATTTCACACGCCTATAGGCAACGTTCAAGCATATGTAGACCGGGTCCAGCGGCCTGACCTTATAAGTGAGGTTTGATGACAATTAAATGTGGTTGTGTTGCCTAGCTGTAATTTACTATAACGTGGAATTGTTTCCTCTTAACGGAGAACTCTTGAAATTAATATTTTTATTTGATTTAATATACAATTACAATAAGATAATATCATTGCGCATTTCCAAATATATCACAATTTGACTACGTCGAAGAAGAATGTTGCGGGCACCCAAAAAACCGCGTACAGTCCCTATATTGTTTGTTACTCTAGGATGAAACCACTATAAAATTCATGTTGACCTGTGAAACGAACCCGGAAGTGTGAAAACGCACAATTTCGAAAGGTCACTGCCTTTGTTCCCTGAGCAATTTACATTATTGAAAAGCTCCTTTCACCCCTAAAAGGTCAAAGCCGTGCTAGATAATGGCTTTTGTCAGTGCGACTGTCTATTTGTTACCCAGGAAGTTATGATGAACAGTACAACGACCTTTAAACATCCCTTGAAGGAAAATATACTATTATTACGATCAATGTGATATTGATCTTTACGAGTTCACTAAAGTTCAAGGGTTAAAAGGAAAACTTGTTATTAAATGAGATATTGTGAATATATTGATTATTTTTAGGCGCTGCTTCTGGGAAACTGCTATCGTTTAGTATAAAAGTCTGTAATGGGGGATTTTCCTTAATTTGTGTTATTACTGCAAATATAAATTTGACCATAATTATTATGGGTTTGATTAATCATTTTCCCGAATTACCTTCAGAAAGTATTCAAAATCGGATTTCAAAATTGGGGTTTGGGATTTGCCAGGCATGCACGAAGTGACAACGATATTTAATAGAATAGCTTTTTCTGCTATAGAATAATGAAATATTTATTCCTATTCTGTGGTACACACGTGTTCTTGGCCAATAAAACCAAACAATTTCCGTTTGCGATTTGTCAGTAATATGAGAGTATGACAGTCTGTGCTCTTCTTTTTCTATTGCTTGGTCGTTATCTTCTACTCTGACCAGATCGAAGTATCGCTATCTTTGTTTTCCTAAGCGAATTAACACATTTGACGTCCTTTTCTATCCGAGAAAGCTGAATTCAACGTTGCCACATCGTGCACTCAAGACAAATCCCTTTAAATGCAAATCCCCATTTTTATTTTTCAGTTTTAGGTGATCAAACATTTTTTAAAAATATAATGTTGAAATTATATGTTTGAAATGTGATGTTCTGGAGGTTTTTCATGAAAATTACTGCATTTTCGTTTAAAGGAAAAACCCCCTTTTGTCGAATTTCATAGCCCAAATGGCTTAACTATTTGCAAAATTTCGTGGTCTCTTTTGGTTATAATAATAATTGAATAATAATTTATTGCATCCTTTGAGACATTTTACATGTATAGGAAGAGTCAAAACATCTAATTATTTTCCAAAGACAACTAACTATAAAATGAATGAAAAGGGAAAAAAATAACAATTATACAAGACATTTCAAAATCGAAACAATACAAAGATTCACAAAACCCCCTACTTTCACTCTTTTACTTCTTCGAAATATTCACTCCTAAGTACTATAGAAGCACTTTTCCAAAAAAAAAAATTTAATCTCTTCCTTAAAACTAGAAAACTCTTAAGTTTTCAACCAATCTGATAAATGGTTTTAAAATTTGATGCCACTGAAGGTAGGTGAACACTCGAATTTAGTTGTCTTGTGAGCTGGAATGCATATGGTTTCTATCTGCCTCGTATTATATTTATGATATCAAGGTATAAGATTTGAAAAAATATTTCTGGTTTTTTTTCGAAAATAAATTTTCCCGGAAACTATTGATCTATATTTCACCGCAGTGTAGGTGCCAAATTTCAGTTCAATCAGTTCATAATTTTCAGATATATTGGGAAAAAATGTCGAATTTCATGGGTTTTTCTTCAGTATAGTTAATATGGCCCAAATAACTCGAAAAATACTGATCAAATCATGATGAACCTTGTAATAGTAAGATAATGCTGATGAACAAAATTTCGTGCTTATCATATCATTACGACATTTTGAGAAAAGAAATTCGAATGTATATTGTCCGATCTTCTAATTATATTTTCCTTTGAAATCCTGCAGGAGCCTTCAAGCTGTCACTTTTCAATTAAGTACTGGATTTCCATCAGATCTCATCTTCATATTTGGAAATATGTATGTAATGCGAAAATAAAATTTTGCAGGGATACATTACCCATTCACGAATTCGAACTTCGAAATCTAGCCCTGAACCTACTCTACAAATATCCAGTTTCTGAATTGTTTCTTCTGGGAGTTATTGTGTTCACGATTGGCTTTGATGACTATCCGGCCCATGAAAATTTTCCTTCTAAATAAAGTTCGTCTTATATAAAAATGACAAGAATTGCAGAATATTAGTTGAATATTGTATTTTTCATTAGAGTATACTTTTGGAGTATTGTTTATATTTACGAAACCATTCGGCGGATTTTACCCCCTAACGGCCGACCGTTAACACAATAACTTCCGAAAGAAACAACTCAGAAACCCGATATTTGCAGAGTAGGTTTCGACCTTAATTACGAAGGGGTGCAATCCGCCCAATGATTCCGCAGAAATACCCATTCAAAATTTTATTTTCCAAATATTTCAAAAAATACAGATTGGATTGAATAGACGACTTCGGCCCAAGTTGCCAACCCACAATTTACTTAGCAAGTTTACTTTCACTGGGGAATGGGAATTTCAGGAGAAATTCGACATAAGATTCGCGTTATTTATAAATACCCGTAAAACATGCCTCGGCTCTTCAAACCAGATAATTCCTTCCAAATATAGGTTTTTGTTAAGATCGTCCCCGATTGGCTGAAATTTAAGTTGGGATTTCTGATGTCATGCGAACAGTGTCAATTTTCATAGGATACGTTCCGAAAATCAACTCTGTTGTTTCGGTTGCCGATTTTCCGCTCCATAAATATGAAATATTGGGATGGTTCCTGGAACAAGCGCGTGAAAAAGGTTATTTACGGAATCTGGTTGATGAAAATGTGGTCGATTTACTGTCACCAGAACGATTTTCTATGCTAAATATCCATAGCATAGAACAATCTATGTTCACCTTAGGTTTGTTTTGGTTCCGAGTTCAGATCTGTTCGGGACGGTTCTAGCATAGACCAATAGTCTGTGGTTCTTAACTCGAAACCAAAACAAACCTAAAGTAAACATGATTGTTCTATGCTTTGGATATTTACCATAGAAAATCGTTCTGGTGACAGTAAATCGACCGCATTTTCATCAACCAGATTCCGTAAATAACCTTTTTCACGCGCTTGTTCCAGGAACCATCCGAATATTTCATATTTACGGAGCGAAAAATCGGCAACCGAAACAACAGAGTTGATTTTCGGAACGTATCCTATGAAATTGACACTGTTTGCATGAAATCAGGAATCCCAACTTAAATTTCAGCCAATCGGGGACGATCTTAACAAAAACCTATATTTGGAAGGAATTATCTGGTTTGAAGAGCCCAGGCATGTTTTACGGGTATCTATAAATAATGCGAACCTTATCATGTCGAATTTGTCCTGAAATTCCCGTTCCCCAGTGAAAGTAAACTTGCTAAGTAAATTGTGGGTTGGCAACTTGGGCCGAAGTCGTCTATTGAAATCCAATACTTTATAGAATAATGACAGTCCAATGGCGCACAGAGAATTGAATGAGGATAATATAATAAGATCACAGAATATATTAAATATTTGAAAAAAAAAATTCAATTTGTTTTTCAAACTGTTCTGATGACACGATCGCCAAGAAATTTTGCACAATGTTGTCCTTCAGCGTCTTCAAACTGGCTGCAAAGTTTCATCACGATTGAATCAGTATTTATTGAGTTATACCGAAAAAAAAAAAAAGATATCGAGAAAAAACCACCACATTTTTTCCCGATATCTCCGAAAATATTATTTGTTTCGAATTTGGTACACTGCTGTGAAATATACAGAGTGTAACAGCCAAATGGAATAAATTCGATAACTAATAAATGAGGGGGTGTTAGGAAAAACGCTCGGACACGTCGATTTGTAATTTTAAATGCGCATAGTTTTCAAGAAAATAAAATTATATAGGGTGTTCCATGCGACCGTGGCCTATACCAACTTTCTTATTTCAAATGTAACCCCCTGTATATTATTTATTTTTTGGATTCTTCAGAAAATTCTAGACATAATTCATTTACAATGTCCTGTACCTATCTTCAACTTTTTCGGAAATATAAAGTGTTTTCAGAAATGAGTAACGTTAGAAGACAATTCTACACCAGATTAGCATGTTGCCAAGACGTTCGCGGCGAGCATTTTGAACATTTCCTACATTGACATTAATGTTTTTTTTTGTTTTTTTTTAATTATTAAGAAATAATCAGTATTACTTATTAGGTTTTAAGTGTAATGTACCGAATTTGTGAAATAAATCATTTTTTTTTATTCAAAACGTTGATTTTTGAACTAAATCTGAAAACACTTAATATTTCCGAAATAGTTCAGGATATTTATAGGACATTGTGCATGAATTGTGTCTAGAATTCTCCGAAGAATCCAAAAAATAAATAATATACAGGGGGTTACATTAGAAATAAGAAAGTTGGTATTGGCCACGGTCGCATGGAACACCCTATATAATTTTATTTTCTTGAAAACTATGTGCATTTAAAATTATAAATCGACGTGTCCGAACGTTTTTCCTAACACCCCCTCATTTATTCGTTATCAAATTTATTCCATTTGGCTGTTACACTCTGTATATAGAGCTTTACTACACCAAAAGTTTCACGTTGCTAGCTTGCTCCGTTCGACAGTTATTGTGTCCACGGCCGGTCGGACGAACAGAATCGATTTTGACCCCGGGTTCGTCATCAGTTAGTCCAACCTAGTCGTTTGAGATCATTTTCGGATCAAAATTCGAAAATTGCAGATACAAAACGATATGGCACGCTGTTCAATATGCGCAAAAAATGCGAATTGAAAAACTTTCAGACCAAGTGAATCTGCGTTGCTGTGATTTCTTAAAAATGTCAATTTGGCAAAAGTCTCAAAACAAAAAATCGAAAGAAATAATTTTGAAAAATTTTCTCGTAAGTCTGATGAAAGAGACAGATTTGTACTCTGAAACATCACATTTCGCTTTGTATATTGTTTCGGTTTCGACAAAAAGTTCAATCCTGCAATCTGCAAGGGTGTCTTCCATAAAAAAACAATTTCATTTAATCATTGAATTAGATTTTCACAGGATGAAGGAAAGTGGTTTTTCGAAAAAACTCTATTCAACTGATGCCGACGTCTCGCGGATATATTTCCACTTCTTCAGGGCTATAACAGAGAAAATCGAAAACAAACTTAACTACTGATGATGGTACAATCGAAAATTACAATAATTTTTTTTTACAATGGGGGTTTTTCCTTTAAACGAAAATGCAGTTATTTCCATGAAAAACCTTCCGAACATCACATTTCAAACATATAATTTCAATATTATATTTTTAAAAAAATGTTTGATCACCTAAAACTGAAAAATAAAAATGGGGATTTGCATTTAAAGGGATTTGTCATGAGTGCACGATATGGCAACGTCGAATTCAGCTTTCTCGGAAAGAAAAGGACGTCAAATGTGTTACTTTGCTAGGAAAACAGAGATAGCTATACTTCGATCTGGTTAGAGTAGAAGACAACGACCAAGGAATAGAATAAGAAAAGCACAGACTGTCATATTACTGACAAATCGCAAACGGAAATTGTTTGGTTATATTGACAAAGAACACGTGTGTACCACAGAATAGGAATAAATATTTCGTTATTCTATAGCAGAAAGAGCAATTCTACTAAACAACGTTGTCACTTCGTGCATGCCTCCTAGCAAATCAAACCCCAATTTTGGAATTTGATTTTGAATACTTTCTGAAGGTAATTTGGGAAAATGATGAATCAAACCCAGAATAATTATGTTCAAATTTGCATTTGCAGTAATAACCCAAATTCAGGAAAAACCCCCATGATTGAAAAGTTTGAAAATTTGTTGTATCTAAGAACCGATCATCGTGTTAGGTAAGGTTTGATATTTTCTATGAAAATATCTAAACGGCATGGGAGATTGTATTTATTTCCCATACTGCCTAAAAAAACTTGGGACAAGATAAGAAATAACAAGATAACAAAGTTTACAACGGGTCAATTCCCACAGATGAATCATAGCCGCACGTTTGTTACCGAATGCGTATTTATCATTTCTGGTAAATATACCCACATTGTACTTAATTATTATTACGAATGCATGCATATATGATACTTTCACCTCTGAATATTATATGTTTGTTTCGATAAAATACTTTTCCGAATCGAGAATAAAGGTATGCATTTGCACCCACTTATTACGATAACACAATGGCTACGGGGAGATTGTCGGTGTTAAATAATAATATGTAATTGGGTACATTGTGTTCGAATTTCTCAGAGTGTGGACTACGCGACGTAATCAGAATGGGGTAATGCACATTGCATAGGTAATTAGGCCCCGATTATTCAGGCACATGTCTTGTTCTTTTCCTATTTGAATTTGCCGCGTATACAGTGCGCGTCAAAATTATGGAACAAATTCATTTTCTCAGAAGAAAAAGAAGAAAAGCACTGACGCGAAGTCAGCAGCTTTTACACGCTTGTTCACATTGCGAAATGATGACTTGGAAATTTCAGTGGAATTTCAATGAAATATAAAAATTTTCAACAAAAAATAATTTTTTTTTTCGAATTTTTCCATGGATAATTCTTCTTATTGACACTGTTCATCTTCCTTCCTGTTTCATTTCGATCAGATAAATGGTTTTCGAATTATTGAAAAATCAAAATTTCAAATGTCTGTAGCACAAAAACCATGCGGCAGATTTGGCCCATTAACAAACTTAACCGAGATATTCAGGACCTTGACCTAACCTGAAAATTTAAAGACTCTAGGTACTTTCTTTAGAGAGTTACAGCGCACACGGCCGGACGGACAGAATCAATTTTGACCACGGATTCTTCAACTGTGAGCCCAACCTAGTCGTTTGAGACCAATTTCGGCTCAAAATTCGAGAATTACAGACATCGTAACGAAATGATAACGCGCGTCCAGAACAAGCGCGTAAAAATATTTGGCTACAAATTCCTGAAACAGTCAATTTTTGTTTGCATTTTTGAAGGATTTTTGTTGCACCCTGTGCCATCCCCATCAACCCTCTAAATTTTTTGAATAGGAAAAGTGGGTCATAAGGTACTTTTTTGGCAAGGTCTTTGTATCTTCTTTATAGGCGTGCAGAAAATGTCAAGAAAAAAAAAATTTTTGAATTTTTTGTAGAAAAAAATTTTTTTCTTGAAATTTTCTGCACGCCTATAAAGAAGATACAAAGACCTTGCCAAAAAAGTACCACATGACCCACTTTCCCTATTAAAAAAATTTAGAGGGTTGATAGGGATGGCACATGGTGCAACAAAAATCCTTCAAAAATGCATAAAAATTTGGTAAAAGTGAAACAAAAATCGACCTGTTTCAGGAAATTGTTGCCAAATATTTTTCTTCTGAGAAAATGAACTTGTTCCATAATTTTGACGCGCACTGTATATCTTCTAGGAAACGGCGTGTTATCGTTTGGCTCAAATGTCTTTGATTTTCGTATGTTTTTCCGAAAATGGTAACTCCGTAACGGAAATAGTTGGTGACTTTGAACTTACGATAGGTTGCGTATCAGAATACGCCTGCTGAGTTCGTTGATGGGCCAAATCGGCCGAACAGTTCTGGAGCAAGTCATTTGAATATTTGAGATAACTGATTGCGAAATTTTAGTCGAGATTGTATCATTAAAAAAACCTAGAAAAGCACTGCCGTGAAGGCAGCAGCTTTAGCGCATGTTCAATGGAGATGACCGCTTCAGCAACGAATTTGAACGTGCGCGCAAAAGCTGCTGCCTTCACGGCAGTGCTTTTTGAATTTTTTTTCTGATAAATTACTGGATTTCAATTCGATCATATCTGTATTTTTGGACATATTGTAAAAATAAAATTTTGAATGGGTATATCTACGGAATCATTGGGCGGATTTTACCCATTCACGAATTCGGCCTTCGTAATTAAGGTCCAAACCTTCTCTACAAATATCGAGTTTCTTAGTCGTTTCTTCCGGAAGTTATTGTGTTTACGGTCAGCCTAACGGCCGACTGCGTAAACACAATAACTTCCGAAAGAAACAACTTAGAAACTCGATATTTGTAGAGAAGGTTTGGACCTTAATTACGAAGGCCGAATTCGTGAATGGGTAAAATCCACCCAATGATTCCGTAGATATACCCAATCAAAATTTTATTTTTCCAATATTTCCAAAAATAGAGATCAGATCGAATTGAAATCCAGTACTTCATCGAAAATAACAGTTCGAAGTTTCATACAGAATTTAATGAGGATGATATGACGAGAAAATCATAGAAATTTTTTTTTTCAAATTGTTCTAATAACACGATTATCACGAAATTTTGCATAAAGTTGTCTTTCAGCGTCTTAAAACTAGGTGTGAAGTTTAATCAGGACTGAATCAGTATTTCTCGAGTTATACCGAAAAAATCAACGATATCGAGAAGAAAAACTCGAAATTTGACATATTTTTTCCCGATATCTCCAAAACTTATCATCGTATCGAACTGAAATTTGGTACATTGCTGTGAGATTAGAAGGTCAAAGCATGAGTATAATTTTTCTTGGATATGATGAATGGTTTCCGAAAAAAAAATTTTTTTGGAAAAAAATTTCGAAAAAAATTTTTTTTAAAAATTACCGACAATATAATCCTGACGAAATTCAGCTCAAAGTTGCGCGTCGTTGTACTTCACCTAACTGCCAAGTTTGAATCAAATCGCTCCGGTAGTTTCTGAAATAAAAAATAAATAACTTCAAAACTTCAAATGCCTATAACTCCGAAACTATTCGATCGATTTGGCCCATTAACGAACTTAACCGCGGCATTCCAATGCGCAACCTACCCTGAAAGTTTCAAGTTGCTAGCTCACTTCGTTCGACAGTTATCGTGTCTACGGCCGGCCGGACAGAATCAATTTTGACACCGGATTCGTCATCAGTGAGTCCAACCTAGTCGATTGAGACCATTTTCGGCTCAATCATCCAAAATTAGAGACATTTGGACAAAACGATAGCACGCTGTTCCCCTAGAACATGCGCGCAAAAACAACGATATCGGTAAGAAAATCACGAAATTCTACATATTTTTTCCCAATATCTCCAAAACTAATGGCCGTATCGAATTGAAATTTGGTACACTGCTGTGAAAGATAAAGTTCAACTCATAACTGAAATTGTTCTCGAATATAAACAATGGTTTCAGAAAAAAAAATTTTTTTCAATTGAGTGACTATACGATTTCAACGAAATTTTGCTCAAAGCTGCGCGTCGTTATGCTTCAACCAACTGCCAAGTTTCAATCTAATCGCTCCAATGGTTCCTGAAACTCCTAAACTATTCGACCGATTTGGCCCATTAACGAACTTAATCTCGGTATTCCGATGCGCGAATTACTCTACGAGTTTCAAGTCGCTAGCTGACTCTGTTAGACAGTTATCGTGTCCACGGCCGGCCGGCCGGAGAGAATCGACTTTGACACCAGATTCGTCATCAGTGAGTCCAACCTGGTCGTTTGAGACCATTTTCGGATCAATCATCGAAAATCACAGACATTTGGACAAAACGATAGCACGCTGTTCCCCTAGAACATGCCCGCAAAAAAACCCAGAAAAGCACTGCCGTGAGGACTGCAGCTTTTGCGCGCATGTTCAGTGGGGATGACCGCTTTGGCAACGAAGCTGCTGCCTTCACGGCTGTGCTTTTCTAGGTTTTTCGTTTTTTTGTTATTTTCTCTTCCTTTTTCAATTGGTTTCATCTTACTTTTATTCTTGGTTTGAATAATTATCGACCCTCATAATATATAATATAATAAATAATATTTTTCTCATGTGGCTTTTCAAGTCGAAATAAATAGAAAGCACCACAATTCCAAGCAGTGCGCCAATTTCTATCTAATATAATAATAATAATAGAACTCCTGAACTTTGACAGTCTTCGGATGATTTCTTCATATTTCGAGATTGGAATGGATCAATCTCAGATCGTTAACTATCATATTCATCATAGGTACGGCGGCACCGATTTCATCTGCTGAGTGAATTTCCGGTTGCATACAGGCAGCCAGCATGTAGATACAGTACATTGCCATAGTTGTTATTATCAATGGGGCTTGACCGCTTATCGGTTGGCGAGATACACAATCGAGCTCTATCGGTATTTTATGATACGCCCATTCACAAATTGTTTGCGTTCTATTTCACCCGCCAAGAATGAATATGCAAGTTTCTTCATGAAGCTATTAGATTAGAATGGCTCCTAAGATTTCTAAGCGATATCGAACAGGCCAAATGTCGATATTTCTGATATTTTTACGCGCTTGTTCTGGACGCGATATCGTTTCGTCACAGTCAGGCCTATTGGCGAAAGAAGATAAGCGCTACTCCCTCTGGCGGCTATCCGAGTAACCCGAGGTACAGACATCATCATTGACAAATTGAAAGAAATGTTAAGAAAATGAGAAATTCTATGCATTTTTCTTGGCGTTTGTGTGATTTTACAAGTGCTTCTACTGAGGAAAAGCAAACTCAAATGTCCCTTCCCATATATTTCTACAGCCAGGTAAAAAGTTTGGAGTTAGGGTGAAAGAAACTTCCTCTAACAAGTCGAGCCTGAAAGTGTTGAAGAATCGATAAAAACCAACAAACAAGATTTATAAGAGTCTGTGACCTGCATTTTACCGATGATGATCATTTTTATTGAGGTAAGCACGAATTGCTCATGAAATATTAGATCACATTCATGAAGACAATTTTTTTCCAGACCCCTAATCCAAGCAGAGAAATTTACTTAAGAGGAATGCTATGCCTTCCAGAAATCTGCCTGTTGAACTGATCATTAAGGAACAACGTAAATGTTCTAGTGATAGAACTGAATATTGAAAAAAAAAGAGTCTCAACAAGGAATTATCTGGTGATGAATACTATTCGCTCGAAGTGCTTCTGCCGATGAAAGCAAAGTTGTACAAGGTTTATTCATAACAGCTTTTTCAAGACCAATCATATGAGTGTTGGAAAATTTATTTGTCAATCCATCATGAATTAGACTTACGATACAAGTAGCATTAGTTTTATGTGAATGTATTCATTTTATTCACAATATATTGAGTATTCAGTCCTATCCGCAATAAAAATAGTTAAGTTATGAGTATTTGTCTATTATTCCATGATTATCTGATTTTTAACTTTCAAGACAGCCTAAGAAATCAACCAAAGTCAATCTTGCCAGTTGGATCTGAAAATAAATACTATTAAAATACTGTCTAACCTTGGAGATATCCCCGTAATTTTAGAGTTGCTACACTCAATAAGATTGAAGAATGATACATACCTACTTTATAAGAATGGAATATGTACTCCCAGTAACACTCCCATCAACTATAAAAGTCTAAAAAGTCTTTGAATAAATCGTGAAATCAAAAATTATCAAACCGAACACTAACAAACAGTACAAAATCGACTATCAAAACAAAATCTATGTCTGTATCTAAGGTTCTAAAACTGGCCACCGTGGCGCTGCAATCTCAAATTCAGACGCCAATTATTTTCTTTCAAATAGCATTATTGACAGGAAAAAGATACTGCTTCCATAACAAGAGGTTTGTTCGTTGTACCTGCATGAACTACACTAACTACACCAACTCCACTGACTTCCAATTGTCAGTGCAGCTTGGTGTAGTCACAGATAACTGAATGAGTGTAGTCATGATGTAAGCAAACTATGGTGTGCTCATCTGGTCATCTGTGATCGTATTTACCAATGATGACGTCAGTTTTTTCATTCAAATTTTTGTATTTTGTATTTGTATTTTTTCCGAATATCCTAGGCTTCAACGAAACCCCTCAGAAGCTCAAAGCTTGTGCAAAGCACAGAATATATATTCCCTTGTATTTTAATCTTGCTGACGTCACTTTTTTTTTTCAGATGAGCACACCATGTTTTTTACATCATGAGTGTAGCTCAATCTGTTCTATGATTCTCACAGACAACAAATATATGATAGATGATTTTTTACCACTTCGAGGTGACGTAGATTTGTCGTGAAGTTTTGCTAAAGTCGTCACGGACAAAAATTCTATTTCAAATAACGATATGATGAAAATTTATTTCGTCCAAAAATAACCACACACAGAGAAGAAAACACGTTCAATCAGGACCCAGAGACAACCACAGTTGTCTTTGATTATGAATCATATTTACGCATAACCACCACAGAAGATAACCTCACTCTATGCACTGCACACGTCATCTGTGACTACATTGACTCCCAATATTTCCGCAACGAACAGAGTGCATGTTTACAACAAAACACACCGAACATAATCAGTCTAGTTAGTGTAGTTCATGTAGGTACAACGAACAAACCTAAGAACAGAAATATTGGTATTCTAATAATCGATTTTGAGCAATATGATCTGTCACTTTAACAAGAATCTAGCTATCAATATTGCTATCTTAGCAAGCTCAAAATAGTACTAGCTATGCTTGATAACTAGATAAGTTAGTTAGGGAATATTGAAAAGAGCCATTTGTTTCAGTATTATTCCTTCCAAGAATTCGAAAAAATTAAAAATAGGTAAGCTAAAGAAAATGAGTTTAAGGTTCTCTAGAAAAATTGGTTTTAAAGAAAAGCTTAATCTTAAGACTAAAATACCGGCATATTAGACAGCAGCTGAGCTGATTTTTCTAATCATCCCAACAATAGCCATCCTTTGGAGTTGCCAACAGAAAAGTTCATCGAATAAAATTGCTTAGTTTGATTTGTGTTAACCAATATTTCATTGGTTATTCAGAAAATTGTTTAAGTATCGGTCCAATTGACTCCAATAGACGACTTCGGCCCAAGTTGCCAACCAACAAATTTCTTCACGCATTTACTATCACTGGGGAACGGGAATTTCAGGACAAATTCGACAAGATAAGGTTCGCGTTCTTTATCAATATCCGTAAAAGATGCCTCCGCTCCTCAAACAAGATAATTCCTTCCAAATATAGGGTTTTGTTGAGATCATCTCTGATTGGCTAAAATTTAAGTTGGGATTCCTGATTTCATGTAAATAGTGTCAAATTTATATTGGATAAGTTCCGCAAATCAACATGGTTATTTCGGTTGCCGGTTTTCCATTCCGTAAATATTGAATATTCGGTTAGTCCCTGAGAAAAAGGTTAATTACGGAATTTGATTGATGAAAAAACGTTCTTTCTGTCACCAGAATGATAGTCAATTTTCTATGTTACTAAATCCATAGCATAGAACAATCTTTATTTACTTTATGATCCATAGAACATAGAAGAGGCAACAATCAACAATGGAAAAATTACTAGGTATGGTCTATGGATCATAAGGTAAATAAAGATTGTTCTATGCTATGAATATGTTACCATAAAACATTGATTGTCGTTCTGGTGCATAGACTTAATATGTCTTTGTTCTGGTGACAGAAAGATTGATTTTTCATCAATCAAATTCCGTAATGAATGAGTGGAAGGAATGATCTTGTTTGAAGAGCAGAGGCATTTTTTACGGATATTTATTAATAACGAGAACCTTATCATGTCGAATTGGTCCTGAAATTCCCGTTCCCCAGAGATAGTAAATTTGTGAAGAAAATTGTGGGTTGGCAACTTGGGCCGAAGTCGCCTATTGGTTTTTCTGTTTCGTAATATTTTTGAATAAGTCGATGTTTACATGAATAACTTAAACCGTAGATAGAGGTTATTTATGCGGAATCATAGAAAACTCACAAAATCTTTATGAAGTAGTGTTATTTCCTTCGTCCTTGTAGTTCTAAAGTCACAAAATACAGTGTTGTCGGCTCTAAAATCACCGATTTTGGAAGTCCATGATAGCAATATTGCTGTAACAAAAATCATATCAAACATTGCTATAACAGAATAAGTAACATGGCCATGTTGCAATAAATTATAATAGAAAGATAGCAATATTAGTTGAATAGCAAGGTTTATAGCAATACGCAAAAAGAATCGACCGGCATGTCTGTAATTTCCGAATTTTGAGCCGATAATGGTCTCAAACGACATTGGAAAAGGGATAATGTCGTTTCTGTAATAGTTCTCTATTTTGTGACTTGACAGACTCTCCCGCGTCGGATTCTTGTGCAAACAGGCCCACGTACCACGATATAATATATTCATGACAGGCATATAACATATGTACACAACTTCGGGGGACCGTTTTCTGGAGAATTTAGATGTCTGGAGTTGAGGAAATTCCAAGAAGTCCGACATACGAAATGGCACCATTGTATACGAGGAACATTTCTGAATTATAAGATTTACGACAGAGATGTCCACAGAACGTAAAGCCGAGTCCAGATGAATGTAATCCGAACAGCGAATGCAATAAAATTTGAATAACGATTCAGCGAATAGGGCGGACGGCACTCGAGCTCAGCCTCGAATAATACATTCAAATGCATCGTTCGGGTCGAAAACCTCGTCCTGACGGAGCAGAAAGAACGCTGCCTCGAACCATAAAACTTCCTGTGATTTATTGCATTCGCTGTTCGCATTAGGCTGGGTCCATGATGTAAAAAACATGGTGTGCTCATCTGAAAAATGAGTGACGTAAGCAAGATTAAAATACGAAGAGTTGTATATTCTGTACTTTGAATTTTCATGCTAATTCTCCTCGTAAAAATGTGATTTATAAATTTTGTATTTACCTATTGATAAATCTTTTATTCAAAAATTATTAATTTGTTACATACTTTTGGAAATATTTCGAATATTCACTTTGCTGTTCATTTTTATACCAAGAGACGACTTCGGCCCAAGTTGCCAACTCACAATTTTCTTCACAAATATACTATCACTGGAGAACGGGAATTTCAGGACAAATTCGACATGATAAGGTTCGCGTTATTTATAAATATCTGTATCCGTAATTCCTTCCAAATATGGGGTTTTGTTAAGATCATCTCTGATTGGCCGAAATTTAAGTTGGGATTCCTAATTTCATGTTAATTGTGTCAAGTTTATATAGGATATGTTCCGCAAATCAACTTGTTTATTTCGGTTGCTGGTTTTCCATTCCGTAAATATGAAATATTCGGTTGGTTCCTGAAGAGAAGGTTAATTGAGGAATTTGGTTGATGAAAAAGCGTTCTTTGTGCCACCAGGGCGCCTATTCTTGAAACCGATTGATCGAAAGGAGGCGTGTCTACGAGTTTTTCAGGGAAACGAAATTCTTGAAATGAATGAGTGCTTCACGGAGAGCGAGCGATGTATCTCTTACGATTTGTGATGGAACGATTCATAGAGGACGCTAGTTATGTTTCGGGTAGTTGACAATTTTGATCTGTTTGGCAATAAGTCTTAACAGTCTCAATTAACTTTCACTACAAAAATTCTGTTTTCAATCGGAAATGGACATGGCAAGTGCAATTATGTGGGGAGTACTGAATGAAGATGTGGAATATGCAGAACAACAATACCAAATAGGTGTCCATGTGCTTTCTAAATGGAACCCGTTTGATCTATCTGATCCAAAATTTATCAAAATGTTTAGATTAACTAAAGCTCAACTCGGAACACTGTGATTAACTTCCAGTTTTTTTCATATGCTCCCTTGTATAATCAGAATTTAACCGACCTATGTACATTTTGGGTCTTCGTGTAATGTAGTCGGTGAGCAGCTCCTTCTGTTTATAGTTGATTTGAAGTGATCTTTTCTTTCAAAATGATCCATTTTACAATTTTCCGAGATACGCTCCCAACTCTTATGACAACTGTATGATTTCAAATTTGAATTATGACAATATATCACAGAAATATAGTCTATGTCGATGTTTTATACATAAAGTTGGCTACATGAATGAAGTTAGCTTCATGTCTGTCGAAAATACTTGTCTTTGATTGGTTAGAACATTTTACATGATTGTTCGTCTATGACCGCTCATTCGGACTGCTCCCCATCTTGACTGCGATGGTATAAACGTTCTCTATTGTTCCATCATAAATGCTTTCATTTCCTTGCCAACGGCGTCGAATCGCCCATTTTTCCACGTTTGTTCTCTTCCCAGAATTCATGAATAGCTCTTCTTGATGTTCAAGAATACGGAATTGACGTTTTGACAAATGGGAGGAAGGTCGAACGGGAGATTGTGCCACAGAGAACGTTCTATTCCATCGTATTTCAAGAATGAGGCCCCAGAACGAAAGTCAATGTTCTATGGTAACATATCCATAGCATAGAGCAATCTTTAATTACTTTATGATTCATAGAACATAAAAGAGACAACAATCAACATGGAAAAATTACTAGGTATGGTCTATGGGTCATAAGATAAATAAAGATTCTTCTATGCTATGGATATGTTACCATAGAACATTGATGGTCGTTCTGGTGCATAGAATTGATATGTCTATGTTCTGCTGACAGAAAGATTGGTTTTTCATCAATAAAATTCCGTAATCAACCTTTTTTTTTCAAGAACCAACCGAATATTTCATATTTACAGAACGGAAAACCGGCAACCGAAATAACCAAGTTGATTTGTGGAACATATCCATTATAAAGTTGACACTATCAACATGAAATCAGGAATCCCAACTTGAATTTCAGCTTAACAAAAACCTATATTTGGAAGAAATTATCTTGTTTGAGAAGCCGAGGCAACTGTTACGGATATTCATGAATAACGCGAACCTTATCATGTCGAATTTGTTCTGAAATTCCCGTTCCCCAGTGATAGGAAATTTGTGAAGAAAATTGTGGGTTGGCAACTCTGGCCGAAGTCGTCTATTCAACAGAATTTCAATCCCGAAAAATTAATCGACCTTTCGTTACAAATATTTCCTATATGCACTGCTGGATGACTTGTATGTAGTACAAATATAATACAGCGCCATCTCAGGAGTATCTTCCGAACCCTAACCTTCGAGTGCAGATAACTTTCTCTATGAACCATTCTTCACGTAGCCTTAAACATTTCACCATTATCGTAACTGACTGGGTCACGATCTTTTTAACCTCTGGAAAATAACCAAGAACAATCGAGCTCGCCTAATCACGGTTCCATATCCAAACAATGGAACATTTCAGGCCGACCAACACAGACATAAACGTACTGCATATTCATCGTACGTAAAGGTTTTAACGTCTAGAAAAAAAATCGATGTAAATACGATATAAACCATTAAGTACCCATTCAAACGGCTGTACCTGAACGGAAACAAACCGTCATTGTTTATCTCCACGTTTTATATGACGGTGTAATGTCCGGTCGGCGACCAGGCCACGGATAACGCCGTAGGAGAACCGGGCCATCGAACATGAGGACATGTCGGTTCCACCCACTAAGTGTGCCGTCAAAAGTGCAAGGACTGATTCTACGTACTACCGGCTATCTGTGAATTAAGTGGAAAGGTAACTGAAACGATAACGAACGTCAGTGGCTGCGTCATTCTGCCAGATAAGGTGAGCTAGATTGACGTTATATTGCGACGGTACAACGATCTCGGGAACTCAACTTGCGTTTAGTGTTCATTTCTGAAATCGTAGGAGTTTCGAAAGAAGGACCCTAGTTGGGCGCCATGTTTTTTCATATTTTTCATGATCTTTGTCTTCACTCTCAATCAGGTCGATTCTGTTTGCGTATTGCTATAAACTTGCTATTCTAGTAATTTTGCTATCTTTCCCATTTATAGCAATATGGCAATGATATTACGTATTCTTCACTCTCAATCAGGTCGATTCTGTTCGCGTATTGCTATAAACTTGCTATTCTAGTAATTTTGCTATCTTTCTCATTTATAGCAATATGGCCATGATATTACGGATTCTTCTTCACTCTCAATCAGGTCGATTCTGTTTGCGTATTGCTATAAACTTGCTATTCTAGTAATTTTGCTATCTTTCTCATTTATAGCAATATGGCCATGACATTACGTATTCTGTTCCGAGTGTTATAGCAATAGGTTTGTTTTGGTTCCGAGTTCAGAACTGTTCTGGAATGGTTCCGCATGCGCGATTGCGATTTTGTGTTTTGGTTCATTTCAGAACCGGTTCAGGATTTGAGTAATCCTGTTTGGTTATTTTTCAGAATCGATTCCGAACTGTTCTAGAACTATGAAAGGAGTTGGGACGTGAGAGTCCGAACTGTTTCAGAATTGGGTAGTTCGCACAATCGTAGAGTGGCTGTCAACGATTCAAATGACTTTTCGACGTCGTGTTGATTTGGTTTTCGATTTGATTATTGTATTTGTTGAGGAAATGATTTAACTTTGATTTGAGTAATCCTGTTTTGGTTATTTTCAGAATCAATTCCGAACTGTTCTAGAACTGTGAGAGGATTTGGTAGTTCGCACAAGTGTTGAGTGGCTGTCAACGATTTAAATGGTTAACCTGACTTTTTCGACGTCATGTCGATTAGGTTTTTGATTTGATTGTTTTATTTGTTGTGGAAACGGTTTACTGTTGGATTTAAACTTATGTTATTGAGGATAATTCCTTCGCTACGACCTACCAGGATAATTTAATGGATTTCATTTCTATTGTTCACACCTGGGATGTATACTTCATAAATAAATCTATGAATACAAGAGCCCTCTTCCTCTATTGAATAATGATGTTTCGAATTAATTTTTCTCTGAAAAGCACATATCTGAAATACGTTCGTCATTAAATTCATGATTACATAAAGCAATAATTTGTTGGTTCATTCCGGAATATAATTGAAGAAAATTCAGAAAAAAAAATTAAGTGGAAGCAAGTATTCCTAAAAATATTTTTATATTACATGGTGCGACAAGGACTTTCGCATATTTTTAATTAAACCACACACAATATATAAGACATGATTAACATTCCTCTTTTCTACCAACTCAAACGGAAGTTTGTCTGCCTTTACTATCCCGATAAGAACCCTAATTTAATTCGTGTTTTGGTTTTATCGCTTTTAGAACTGTTCTAGGATAGTTCAGAATCTGGCTTCAGCAGCGCATCGATTCTACGCAGTTCTAGAACTGTCCTAGGATAGTTCTGAATTTCGGAACCAAAACAAACCTAATATTTGTTATGATTTTTGTCATAGCAATATTGCTATCATGGACTTCCATAATCGGTGATTGTAGAGCTGACAACACTGTATTTCGTGACGTTCGAGCTACAAGGAAGAAGAAAATAACCCTATACTTCATAAACATTTCGTGGGTTTTTATGATTTCGCATACGTAACCTCTCTCTAAGGCTTTCGTTATTCATGTAAACATCGACATAATACAAAATGTTACGAAACAAAAAGAGTTGAATTGACCAATAACCAATTTCCTGGATACAAATAAAATATTGCTTACCAGAAATCAAATGCGGCAATTCTATTCAGGCGTTAATAATTCGAAATTCGATAAAATTTTTCTTTGGCACCTGAAAGGGATTGCTGTTATTGAGACGATCAGAATAATCACCATCACTGGGTGCAAAATTTCGTGTTGATCTAATTCAGAATTCGAACAAGCGCGTAAAAGCTCCTGACCTCACGTCAGTGCTTTTCTAGATTTTTTAAGATAATTCAGCCAAAAGGGGTCTATTTCTACAGAACAATGAGCAAAATTACTGCCTCCATTCAACAAAATGCAGGACTCTGTAATTCTCCATTTCAAATTATATAGTCCGACAGCAGTATTTTTGTATTGTCCCAATTTATCATTTGATTCCCAATGGTCAAAGATACCAATTATGTCTCTATTCCTTAGCTGTTAGCATCATTTCTGCCCTTTTTCATCCGAAAACCCTGAAACTCACGGAATTTCTATGTATTACTTTCTCAATATTGTCGAGAATTCATCGTTTCGTTTCTTCCGGAAGTTATTGTGTTTACGGTCAGCCTAACGGCCGACTGCGTAAACACAATAACTTCCGAAAGAAACAACTTAGAAACTCGATATTTGTAGAGAAGGTTTGGACCTTAATTACGAAGGCCGAATTCGTGAATGGGTAAAATCCACCCAATGATTCCGTAGATATACCCAATCAAAATTTTATTTTTCCAATATTTCCAAAAATACAGATCAGATCGAATTGAAATCCAGTACTTCATCGAAAATAACAGTTCGAAGTTTCATACAGAATTTACTGAGGATGATATGATGAGAAAATCATAGAATTTTTTTTTTTCAAATTGTTCTAATAACACGATTATCACGAAATTTTGCATAAAGTTAGTCTTGAAACTAATTGTGAAGTTTAATCAGGACTGAATCAGTATTTCTCGAGTAATACCGAAAAAATCAACGATATCGAGAAGAAAACCTCGAAATTTGACATATTTTTTCCCGATATCTCCAAAACTTATGATCGTATCGAACTGAAATTTAGTACACTGCTGTGAAATTAGAAGGTCAAAGTGTGAGTATAATTTTTTTTGGATATGATGAATGGTTTCCGGAGAAAAAATTTTTTTGTAAAAAAATTTCGAAAAAAATTTTTTTTTAAATTCACTGACAATATGATCTTGAAGAAATTTGGCTCAAAGTTGCGCGTCATTATACTCCACCAAACTGCCAAGTTTGAATCCAATCGCTTGATCAGTTTCTGAAATAAAAAATAAATTACTTCAAAACTTCAAGTGCCTATAACTCTGAAACTATTCGACCGATTTGGCCAATTAACGAACTTAACCGCGGCATTCGGATGCGCAACCTATCCTGAAAATTTCAAGTAGCTAGCTTGCTTCTGTCGACAGTTATCGTGTCTACGGCCGGCCAACCGGCCGGCCGGCCGGACAGAATCAATTTTGACACCGGATTCGTCATCAGTGAGTCCAACCTAGTCGATTGAGACCATTTTCGGCTCAATCATCCAAAATTACAGACATTTGATCAAAACGATAGCACGCTGTTCCCCTAGAACATGCGCGCAAAAACGAGGTGTTGTTCTGCAGGCTTCAGTGAGTATTTTTGAAAAATTTCTTTTTGGGTTGTACTCAATTCTTCAGTTAGTTATATTCCATTATTATATTATTATATACAGGGTGATTCCGGAGGAGACCGTCAGATTTTAGGATAACTTTACACTAGTCAAGATAGTCTCGAAACAATGTTTGGTTTATGGTTGGGGTCTCTGTTGAGAATATACAGGGTGATTTGTCCCTTTCGACCGATTTTACTTACATTGATGAATTTGGTATGGCTTATTCGATTTCAATGAAATTTTCAGCAAGGTACAATATTACACATAATGTACATTATTACACATAATACACATTCATTGATTTCAAATTTTTTTTCAAAATAGTCGGTTGTTATTGTGATAATTCCAGATTAATTGTGCAGGTTGAAAAAAAACTCCTGTACATCGCGTTTCCAAGAAAACGCTATCTGTTTTCGATTCTACTATAATAAGTCATTATTTGAAAGTTTCAAATTGTTTTGGCACACTTCTAAAAAAGACAATGTCGAAATTTCGCTCAAATCGAATCTACTTTTATTAATGACTTTGGTATGGCTCATTCAATTTTGATGAAATTTGCAGTGTAGAACAATCTGAATGAGTACATTCGATGATTGCAATAATCTCTCAAAATACAGGGTTATAATTGTGATAATTCCAGAATTTCAGATTAATTGTGCAGTTGAAAAAAATACCATGTACATTGCTTTTCCGAAACTTTGTCATAAGTTTCAGATTCTACAATAATATGTCATTACTCAGAGGTTTTCAATTTCTTTGGCACACCTTCGGTTTTCCTAGAAAGCATTTTTTAAGAAGAGCATAATCGAAATTCGGCTCACAATCAGTGAGAGTATTCCGCACAAGGTAGGAAAGCTGCATTGTCCAAGGATGCAAAGTTGTTCATCACTTCTAAAATATTCTTTTCAAATCCGAAATGTATTCTGAATTGGAGGATTTCATGCAGAATATGAGAAATTAAATATGAATTTGGAATTTGAAAAGAATATTTTGGAACTTAAGAACTTCTTTGCATCCTTGGAATATACAGCTTCACTACCTAGTGCAGAATATTCTTACTGCTTTTGCGCCAAATTTGGATTATGCTCTTCTTCAAACCTTTTTTCTCAGAAAACCGGAGGTTTGCCAAAGAAATTAGAAACCCCTGAATAATGAAATATTATTGTAGAATCTGTTTTGGAAAAGCAATGTACAGGGTGTTTTTTTTCTCAACTGCACAATCAATCCGAAATTCTGGAATTATCACAATTATAACCCTCTATTTTGGGAGATTGTTGCAATCACTGAATATACTCATTCAGATTGTTCTACACTGCAAATTTCATCAAAATTGGATGAGCCATACCAAAGTCATTAATAAAAGTAGAATCGATTTGAGCGAAATTTCGACATTGTCTTTTTTTGATAATATAATCTCGGAAAACTAGAAGTGTGCCAAAACAATTTGAAACTCTCAAATAATGGCTTATTATAGTACAATCGTAAACAGACAGCGTTGTTCTGGAAACGCGATGCACAGTGTTGGTTCAACCTGCACAATTAACTTGGAACTTTGCTAAAAATTTAATTAAAATCGAATAAGCCATACAAAAGTTATCAATAAAAGTAAAATCGGTCGAATCGGACAAATCACCCAGTATATTCTCAACAGAGACCTCCAACCATAAACCATTGTTTCGAGACTATCTTGACTAGTGTAAACTCATCCTGAAATCTGACGGTTTCCTTCGGAATTACCCTGTATATATTATTTGTATATTTCCATTTTTCACTCCATTTCAGTTTTTATTTTCTCGCGAATTGATGAATATAAAAAAGTTGCTACATTGCCCATTCTCACGATTTTTTTCAACCATTCGTACCAAATTTTTTTTTTGAAAAACACGAACTCTGCCCTCCAGAAATCACCCAGTTAAAGTCGAGGTATTGTTTGCTCTTAACTCCCGAACATGTAGAGTTTATTGCGTGTGTCCAACAGTTAACATTAAATCTCAATTGAATCCTCTTGGCTTAAAATAGTATCTGGTATCTGACATACCCCACCTGGACGGTATGAGATACAACGTTCTTCTTAATTTTTTTTTTCATGAACAGAAATAGAGTGGAATAATTCTTCGAATAGTTAATTGGTGCGTTCGATAGCACTAAATGCAGATGCTGCTATTTATAGACCATACCGATACAAGATGAGCCTTCTGGATTTATTCTTCGATGAAAATTTGTTTATTGGCCACAGAATAAGAGCAATATTATGAATATTCTATAGGAATTGAACTGAACTACCAGTAGGTAGATTGGTTGTTCATATTTCAATGGGGGTCATTCCTGAATTTGGGTTATTACTGCAAATGCAAATTTGAACATAATTATTTTGGGTTTGATTCATCATTTTCCCAAATTTCCTTCAGAAAGTATTCAAAATCAGGTTTCAAAATTGGGGTTTGGGATTTGTCAGGCATGCACGAAGTGACAACGTTGTGCGGTAGAATTGCTTTTTGCGCGCATGTTCTAGGGGAACAGCGTGCTATAGTTTTGTCCAAATGTCTGTAATTTTGGATGATTGAGCCGAAAATGGTCTCAATCGACTAGGTTGGACTCACTGATGACGAATCTGGTGTCAAAATCGTTTCTGTCCGGCCGTAGACACGCTAACTGTCGACAGAAGCAAGCTAGCAACTTGAAACTTTCAGGATAAGTTGCGCATCAGAATGCCGCGGTTAAGTTCGTTAATGGGCCAAATCGGTCGAATTGTTTCGGGGTTATAGGCAGTTGAAGTTTTGAAGTTATTTATTTTTTATTTCAGAAACTACTTGAGAGATTGGATTCAAACTTGGCAGTTGGGTGGAGTATAACGACGTGCAACTTTGAGCCAAATTTCGTCGGGATCATATTGTCAGTAAATTAAAAAAAAATTTTTTTCGAAATTTTTTTCCAAAAAAATTTTTTTTCTGGAAACCATTCATCATATTCGAAAAAATAGTCCACTCACACTTTGAGCTTCATATTTCACAGCAGTGTACCAAATTTCAGTTCGATACGATCATAAGTTTCGGAGATATCGGGAAAAAATATGTCAAATTTCGAGGTTTTCTTCTCGATATCGTTTATTTTTTCGGTATAACTCGAGAAATACTGATTCAGTCCTGATAAAACTTTACAGCTAGTTTTGAGATGCTGAAAGACAACTTCATGCGAAATTTCGTGATAATCATGTCATTAGAACAATTTGAAAAAAAAAAAATTTCTATGATTTTCTTATCATATCATCCTCATTAAATTCTGTATGAAACTTCGAACTGTTATTTTTCGATGAAGTACTGGATTTCAATTCGATCTGATCTGTATTTTTGGAAATATTGAAAAAATAAAATTTTGATTGGGTATATATTGGGTGGATTTTACCCATTCACGAATTCGGCCTTCGTAATTTAGGTCCAATCCTTCTCTACAAATATCGAGTTCCTAAGTTGTTTCTTTCGGAAGTTATTATGTTTACGCAGTCGGCCGTTAGGCTGACCGTAAACAAAATAACTTCCGGAAGAAACGACTTAGAAACTCGATATTTGTAGAGTAGGTTTGGGGCTTAATTCGTATAATTCTGATGATTCTCGACTTTTTCATTTTATAAGTATTATATTGAACTCTCTAGAATGTCAATTCATTATATTGATGCTAAATGAATTTCAATCTGTTGTGGACATCTCAAGTATTTTATAAATTTATATTTACAAAATATCTTATAAAACTGTTTCTATACTATTTCTCAAGGGATCTATAACTAACTTATAAAACATAAATATTTATACAATTGAATTGTTTTTAGTGGGTTTATAACATTTTCCTACGATATTCCTGCCTTCAGTATAAATTCATTAAAAAATGTTTCAAATTTACTTTGTATGACGTTACATCATAGTTTTATAAAATAACTTTCACCAACAGTATGCTTTTATAAGAAAATTTGTTTTTTCGTGATCGCACATTTTATAGTATTGTATTCCATGACGATAATCGAATATGAAATGCATTTTGATTTAATATTCGATATCTTTAGAATCTATAAATAAAATTGAAATTATTCCCGATTTCGTTGGACATGTCCACTTACTTAATGGAGAAAAAAATTCTAACCCCACTTTTCCTGTAACAGCTGCGTTTGTTATTATTATTTTATTTTCCATGACGATAATGAAATATTATCTGAATCGCATTTTGAGTAAGGTTATATCGAAATAATGAACATCTTGAAAGATTTCATGAAAATCTATATCTGAAATTGAAAGTTATAGGTATTTGATTTCGTCGAGCATTTCGACTCACTAGTGTTGAGAAAAAAATATAAGGGGTGGTACTTCTAATCAATCTAACCACACTTTTCCTACAAAAGTTGGGTTCATCATCAATAATTTATATTAATGCCGTGACGATAATAAAATATTATTTATATCGAATTTTTAGTGAGGTTACGGCGAAAGAATCAACATGTTTAAAGTTTTCGTGAAAATCTACTAATGGAAGTGGAACTCAATCTTGATATTGTAAGACATTCACTGGAGTTTGAGAAATATATGAAAATGAGAAGTCAGAGCGTGCTTCTTATTCTAACCACACTTTTTCTATATAAAATCAGCTGCGTTTTTCGCCAAAGTGAAATATGTCACAGAAGTTATAGCTGCCATTTGGGGACCATGTCTATGTTTCCATCAGTCACCAAGGCGATAGTGTTAAATATGTTTCATAGCAGTTGTATAGTAGCTAAATTATTATAGAAAGCTTTATAAAGATACAAAACTATTTTATAAGATGACGCCATCAAAGATGGCAGTATTTATGATGATAAAAAATGACGAATTCTGAAAGTACTGAAATTTGCATCCGTGTTCATATTCGAATCACCTAAGAAAAAAATTGGCTTGATAATGATGTTTCGCAAACATTGGTTCATATTTCGATGAAAAAAAAATTATAAGACCCACGAAGCATTTTAATGTTTTGTTAATTTATTTATGGAAAACGTTCGAAAATAGGAAGCGCGTTTATGATATACTAATATTATGCTTTATTTCACAATGTAATTCAATTCGCATCAATATTTTCGTTCCCCATTTCGGAAACTATGACTCTTAGTGCATTAACGTATAAATAAAATGGTTTCTGCTAAAGAGTAAAGATAGGCGACGTTCAATATTTTCCCATCGACTGTCATATTCCGAATTGTTTCTTGCAACTGAAAGAATTAATTAAAAAGTATTTCGATTTTTTGAATAACATTCCAGATTACTCTTTCATTTCAGAACAGGCATATGAAAAACCTTATGAAGTTCCTATAAAACAGTTTTGAAGCTGCTTTTTATTTTTCTTGTAACTTTCACGAGAGGCTTTATGAAATCTCTAGGGTCGCAAAATTGTTTTATAAAATGTGCCAATTTTGTATTTATAGTTATTGTTTAAACGATTAGAAACATTTCCGAGAAAAGAAATATTATGTAAGCATTTGGCTGAAAACGTTTCTGCAACAGTTATAAAATATAAAATTGTTAGTTGGGAACACACAACTAAATTTGGAATTTCGTAAGGATCTATTCTTCGGATAATTGAAGAAAAAACTACTTCGAAATTTTTTTGAATTTTTCCTCTCTGGGATGAAACCCAGTTTCGATAAAATTTCACACAGACCTTGAAATCGATATTCAACACCAGCGTTTAAAATTTCAATTCGATCCGATGTTCATTTTCGGACATATAGGGTTTTCGACTTCATCTCGAAGGTCGAATTTGTAAATGGGTAAAATGCGGCCAATGATTCTGTAGATAATGGTTACCCATTCAAAACGAAGAAAATTCCCACAATTTGAAAGCGTTGTTCTGGCGAAATGTCAACACAGTTGTACATTCTCAATCGTCGAACCATAGACAACAACCATCGAAGTTTCTCATGCAGCTATGAAACACCCATTAAATGAAGATTTCGTAAGAGAACGAAAACGCGAAAGTCAGAGATGATTTTCCGTAACCTTCGAAATCTTTCCGATAATCTCGATAAGATTGTCTTCGTAAATGAAGTGGATTTGATCGTGGAAATTATTAAACACGACCTTTCATTTTCGATGACTTAATGAAGCAGAATCTAACCAAACAACTCGAAGAGATTGGAGGGTTAGAAAGTGTAGGCGACGCTAATTGGACAGAAAACGGTTCCCGACAGCGAAATCTGGTCGACATGTATAAATGCATGATTTCAAATCTCGCTGGGAGACGGAATAGCGGCAACACTTCAATACGGAACACTCCTGCTCGTCTTAATATTTGTATCGAGCAGCGGAAAAGAAATCTAGCTGGGTTTCATCAATTAATAACGATTTCGCAGGTAGCTAGGTGTTACGTCGACCTCGAGATATCTAATTTGAAGGAAAAAGTGGTAGTGTGTGACATCGTTTTCACCAGATCGCAATCGTAGTTCAACTAGAAATTTTTTTCGGTGTGAATGATATATTATTAAGGTTGAAATGAAGTTGTTATTGTTTTGGTTTGATCCGATTCCCAGCGGCAGTTCTACCGGCAGTAATATACTCATTCGAATGATATCGTCTGATATGAATGTGCTGTGAAGTAAATTGATTTTTTATACCGTGGTTCTAAACCATAGACAAATATCTAGTCCATGTCCCAAACTATATTGTTTTTCCATTGACAACTCGATGCCTATGAGTTTGTCTAGTAGAGGTCTATGTTCCTATGTTCTAGTGAATATAGGTCACGAGCAGTTTTGACAGTTGGGAGAGACTGGAGGACCAACAATAACCTGAAATGCTTTGTTTACTATGGGAAAAAGCGATTTCTCTCGTGATTTCCTATTCATTTGGAAATTTTGGATCGATATATTCACTTTTTTTTTTTAAATGATAGTATAAATTTGGAATACTTAATATGAAATTAGTCCCTGATTTCATATACAAGCAAATAAACAGACCTTTGGTTAGTTCAGTCAACAGTCTTTTTGTGTGTTGTAGTTAACTATATAGGCACCTTGTTACTTTCATATGGAGGTAAAATATTGCGGAAACATTTTGTGATATAGTGCTAATAAATTTTTCATTCCTAGACACTGCCAGTTATTTCTGTGTGTAGTAGATAGGAACAGTTTATTGACACAGTGGATGGTTTTCGTTTCTAAAATACGACTCAAATTTGATCAAATCAGGCTAGAATGCCGATCAGTGATGATTTAGATCTTTTCTTTGTGAAAACAATCAGGAATGTTTATCGAAAACTTACGATTTTACGAAAATTCCCTACCTGTATCAATCGGCATACCCAAACAAAACATTGTCAGTAGTAATACTACACCTTAAGTGAGAATCAGCTAAAAATTTGACTGCATTGAATATCTGAATGGAAATATCTTTTATAAATCCTGTCTTGTTCAAGTAATAAAGAAATGCTTATTAAGAACTTATGATTTTCAAATATTTCATACCCCGAATCGTTTAGTATGCCCTACCAAAATAACGCACATGATATTACTCGACTAAACATGAAAATCAGCTCAAAATTCGATGTCATTGCATACCTGAATGTCAATGGTATGAATCCTATCTAATTCAAGTTTTACTGATTGTGGAGACTAATCTCCATCCTATGTTTTTTGCCGAGGTAACTGACAAGTTGCAAAGTAACATTCATTCTGTTGAATTTTCGTTTTTGAGCGCAGTTCTTTATTAAATTAATTCAGAAAATATGATTTTTCCCTTCAAAACCGATAGAATTTTCTTATTTCTCTCTTTTATAATGGATAAATCGAGTTTCTCTCCACATCCGGTTAGTACCTATCATTCAAATGAAAATACTTCAACAACTCATTGGCAGTTTTCATCGATTTGATGTTGATTATTCGAGCTTGAATACCTGAATTTACTTAAATTGTATTTCTTGCCTTACTAAACCAAGCAACATGCAACAACAGCATCAACCAGCAAGAATTGTATTCATTCGAAAAATTCTATAAGTTAAGTGAAGCTGTTACTGTTACAAGATATCAAGTACTTTGGATATAGTTCCTAGTTAATGCAATAGTGAATATTTCACTCCAAAATGTCCAATTTCAGACAAAATCACAAGCCAAATCGCTTTTCCCCATAGTAAACACAATGCATTTTAGGTTATTGTTGGTCCTCCAGTCTCTCCCAACTGTCAAAACTGCTCGTGACCTATAGAGAAGATATATAGATTTTTTTCAAGAGGTAAAATGACGGATCAAGTTGTGATAATTTCGTTTTGAGTATTTTCCGAAAGAACTTTACCGTGAATAGCACAATTTTTCCTATCTC
The DNA here is from genome assembly GCA_958510865.1 of Myrrha octodecimguttata. Taxonomy (NCBI): domain Eukaryota; kingdom Metazoa; phylum Arthropoda; class Insecta; order Coleoptera; family Coccinellidae; genus Myrrha; species Myrrha octodecimguttata. The sequence goes on from OY294057.1 coordinate 78,383,145, forward strand.
TCCTATATCTTTTTCTCTTTTTTGGGAATGAAGAAACGAACGAATGAATCGAAAAAAAAGGGCGAGTATCTGTTGGTAACGAAACTATTTGTTCTTTTAATCCAGGCTCCTAAAAATAGGATCGTAATTCCGAGGATATTTGAACGATAACATTTCAGATTACCTAAACATCTATTGATTCATCTTCAGAAGTTATATTCAAGTGAATTACAATTGAAAATGTGAGCGGCATCAGAAAAGATAACGAACTTTCAATAGTAGTCGAGTTCACTAGGGTTCAGTGATTATTCGGAATTGAACAACTGTGAAATTTTCCGTAAACATTACAGTAATTCTTATATTATGATTGAGCTGTTCAAAACAATGGCTCATATCGTCGAAGCATAGATAGGTGCACAGAATAAATGGTGTAGACACTCTTTGACATCTTTTGTGTCCCAAATAAGGTCCAAATGTTTTCAAAATCCGTCCTACTTCAGTTTTCGCCGATAGATGCCGGCACCGAGAAATCTGCCAGGTAGAATCTCGGGGTCAATTCTTGAATCTTGATCAAGAATTGAAGAGTATGACATATGTTTACGTCAATTTCCACGCGCTTGTTCTGGGGAACAGCGCCTTATCATTTCGTCACGATGTCTGTATTTTTCGAATTTTGATTTGATGAAGAATCCGTGGTCAAAATTGATTCTGTCCATCCGGCCGGCCGTGTGCGCTGTAACTTTCGAAAGGAAAGACCTTGAGTGTTGAAATTCTCAGGCTAGGTTAAGATCCTAAATATCTCGGTTAAGTTCGTTAATGGGCCAAATCTGCCGAATGGTTTTTGTGCTACAGCCATTTGATATTTTGATCTCTCAATAAGTCGGAAAATATCTATCTGATCGAAATGAAACTTGGTTGGAAGATGAACAGTGTCAATAAGAAGAATTAGCTATGGAAAAATTCGAAAAAAAATTTTTTTTTTTGAAAATTTTTATATTTCATTGAAATTTCACTGAAATTTCTAAGTCACCATTTCCCAATGTGAATAAGCGCGTAAAAACTGATGACTTCACGTCAGTGCTTCTCTAGATTTTTAAGTTGAATATGAACCCTAATTAAACATGACCTGCGTATGGAACCACTCGTTGCTTAGTCGAAGAAAACGGTGATAAGGTTTTGTTTATATTCAGAGTTTAAATTTCTCTATATCTTGAATTCAGTCTATTTCTTGAATATTTGTTTGAGAACATAGTCGAAATGGCGAAAAAAACTCTCACATCTTGCAGATACTCGAGAAAACTTAGAAAATCGACTTAAACATATGACAATTGTCATACTTGTCAATTCTTGACCGAGATTCGAGAATTGACCCCTGAAATATCTGCGGAAGTAACCGACATGTTATATCAAAAGGTTTGATCGCTGTACCTGCGTGAACTACACTAACTCCACTGACGCCCAATTCTCAGTTTAGCTGAGTGTAGTTGAGTGTACTCACAGATAACAGAATGCGTGTCTTTAGGGCCGTATTTATAGTTGTTCCTTGAATTTGCTTTTCTATTTTTCTATGCAAACAAACTTGTATTTGTTTGCATAGAAAAGCAAATTCAAGGCGGCCCTCAGTAAGGAAGCCTCAAGGAACAACTATAAATACGGCCCTATGTCCAGTTCAATCTGTTCTATGATCTTCACAGATTACAAATATATGATAGAAGATTTAGGGCCGTATTTATAGTTGTTCCTTGAGGCTTCCTTACTGAAGGCCGCCCTGAATTTGCTTTTCTATGCAAACAAATACAAGTTTGTTTGCATAGAAACATAGAAAAGCAAATTCAAGGCGGCCTTCAGTGAGGAAGCCTCAAGGAACAACTATAAATACGGCCCTATGTCCAGTTCAATCTGTTCTATGATCTTCACAGATTACAAATATATGATAGAAGATTTAGGGCCGTATTTATAGTTGTTCCTTGAGGCTTCCTTACTGAAGGCCGCCCTGAATTTGCTTTTCTATGCAAACAAATACAAGTTTGTTTGCATAGAAACATAGAAAAGCAAATTCAAGGCGGCCTTCAGTGAGGAAGCCTCAAGGAACAACTATAAATACGGCCCTATGTCCAGTTCAATCTGTTCTATGATCTTCACAGATTACAAATATATGATAGAAGATTTAGGGCCGTATTTATAGTTGTTCCTTGAGGCTTCCTTACTGAAGGCCGCCCTGAATTTGCTTTTCTATGCAAACAAATACAAGTTTGTTTGCATAGAAACATAAAAAAGCAAATTCAAGGCGGCCTTCAGTGAGGAAGCCTCAAGGAACAACTATAAATACGGCCCTATGTCCAGTTCAATCTGTTCTATGATCTTCACAGATTACAAATATATGATAGAAGATTTAGGGCCGTATTTATAGTTGTTCCTTGAGGCTTCCTTACTGAAGGCCGCCCTGAATTTGCTTTTCTATGCAAACAAATACAAGTTTGTTTGCATAGAAACATAGAAAAGCAAATTCAAGGCGGCCTTCAGTGAGGAAGCCTCAAGGAACAACTATAAATACGGCCCTATGTCCAGTTCAATCTGTTCTATGATCTTCACAGATTACAAATATATGATAGAAGATTTAGGGCCGTATTTATAGTTGTTCCTTGAGGCTTCCTTACTGAAGGCCGCCCTGAATTTGCTTTTCTATGCAAACAAATACAAGTTTGTTTGCATAGAAACATAGAAAAGCAAATTCAAGGCGGCCTTCAGTGAGGAAGCCTCAAGGAACAACTATAAATACGGCCCTATGTCCAGTTCAATCTGTTCTATGATCTTCACAGATTACAAATATATGATAGAAGATTTAGGGCCGTATTTATAGTTGTTCCTTGAGGCTTCCTTACTGAAGGCCGCCCTGAATTTGCTTTTCTATGCAAACAAATACAAGTTTGTTTGCATAGAAACATAGAAAAGCAAATTCAAGGCGGCCTTCAGTGAGGAAGCCTCAAGGAACAACTATAAATACGGCCCTATGTCCAGTTCAATCTGTTCTATGATCTTCACAGATTACAAATATATGATAGAAGATTTAGGGCCGTATTTATAGTTGTTCCTTGAGGCTTCCTTACTGAAGGCCGCCCTGAATTTGCTTTTCTATGCAAACAAATACAAGTTTGTTTGCATAGAAACATAGAAAAGCAAATTCAAGGCGGCCTTCAGTAAGGAAGCCTCAAGGAACAACTATAAATACGGCCCCAACACAAATCCAAGGTGACAATATTCTATGCTTCTTTCGTTCTCGCTACCTTTTCGAATTGATTTTGATTTGCCGAAAAGTTCTTCCAAAGTCATCACGGAAAAAAATTCCATTTTGGATAACGATATGGTGAGAACAAAACACGTCCAACCAGGAACCAGAGATAACAACCGATGTCTATGATTATGAATTATTTATATGCATAACCATGATGTAATAAAAAACATGGTGTGCTCATCTGAAAAATGAGTGACGTCAATTAGCATGAAATACAAAGAGTTATATATTTTGTGCATTGAATAAACATGCAAATTCAAAGCACAGAATATATAACTCCTTCTATTTTAATCTTGCTGACGTCACTCATTTTTCAGATGAGCACATCATGTTTTTTACATCATGCGCATAACCGTCACAGAAGATCTATGCACTGCACTCGTAATCTGTGACTACACTAACTCCCAACATTTCCGCAACGAATAGAGTTCAAGTTTACGACGAAACTCCCCGAACAGTATCAGTGTAGTTAGTGTAGTTCATGCAGGTACAACGGACAAACCTAATACTAGTCAAATGAGAGCTTTTTTTTGATTTTCTGAGTTCGACCATCCATCATTTTCGAGGATTGCGAAAATATATGTAAAAATTTCCTTCGTCTCTGAATGCACAATTCTGAGACTTGATATTTTTGAATATCTATTAATCACAAGAGGTATTGGGAACTTCTGCGAAGATGCCAGCGCCGTAACGGATAAATTTGGAACCTGTCCAAGCTAGTAGTTTTATGTAAACAAACCTTAGAAATTTGGTGGAGAACGAATATTTATTAAGCAGAGCTTGAATATTTAAAGAAATTATTATAGTTTTGTGTAAGATTTCTTGAGAAGGTACTTTTCGTTTGGATCACGATAAAAAATCGTACTTTAAATCGTTCCTGGAGGATAATTTCGGTGTTATTTTAGTGTATTTTGCTTGGTGGATCAAAATAAACCAATATCTAAGTTTACTTGAATTTCTGGAAAAATAGGCAACTCAATAAGTAATTCAAGGACTCTTATTTATGTGAAGAAGGGCTGAATGCAGGCTTTATTATGTGGTAAATCTAGAATCAGTCCAAATGATATGACTTGTTCTTTGTTTACAAACGAAGGAATCAATAAAATGAAAACAGATTTTCTGCTTTAGTCCTTTTGCATCGTATTTCTAAAGAAAAGGAAACAGATAGACATATAATTGATTTCATTTTTATATTACAGCAGCTCAAGATACACATACAAAATGAAATATGTCACAGCCGGTTCAACCTACCTATACAGGGTCTTTCACGAGGAACCTCACCCATATTTATACGGGAAACTACTGAACGTATTTTCATGAAATTCAGCACTTATAAGTATTTCACGATGCTGATGAAATCTAAAATATTTTCAAGGCATGAGCACCTCCGGTTTTTCCGGAAATGACGTCAACTTCCGTTTTTCAAATTAGAACACCATTTTTTTATTGCAGAAATAGATTCCTTAGAAAATTTCAATTTATTTTGAAGGAACATTTTTCAGTTTTGGTTGGAAAATTCTCTCTGAGCGGGAAAATTCGAAAAAAAATCGAAAATAGAGCTCCGCTGAAACAAGAATAACTTCGAGGTTTTTGGATGGAAAATTTTCATTTTTGGGATTTTTCAAGATGTAAGATTGATGTATCCACTTTGAAAATCGAAATCGCGATTCATGATACAGGGGGTGAAAAAATCGCTTTCAAAGTTAGGGATGACAAAATCGTGAAAAATCAATTTTTTCAAATTAGAACCCCATTTTTTTATGGCAGATATTGAATCTACGTTAAAAAATAATGTGAGTGTATGCATTACACCCTTGCCCTAAAATGGATATTTTCTGAGTTATTCACAAAAAACTGTTTTTCGTCTTGAATTTTCAGCTATTTCTTTTTCCTTCACGCCAAAAAGATGAAATTTTCAGGAACTGTTATTTGAACCATGCTGTAGATTTTTCACCCCTTCTTGAAACCGACTTCAAGTTACTATTAGGAGAACCATGGCAAACTCTCGCAGTTATAACTAGAGAAGATGCTCAAAGTTTTGACCGTTAATTTCTAGACATTTATTTATACGTCTCAGGAATGCTTCGTGCGTTGCTCTTCTTATTTCATCGGGAGGAAGAGATCTGCAAAAGTGTTTAAAAACCAAATTGAGTTTCAAAACTATGAATCTAAAAATCTAAACAAACCTGAACGCATTTCTGACTCGTTCTATGCAGTCCTCTTTATCAGTCAGGGGAGTTGAGTAGACAATATTTTTTATCCTACCCCAAACATAATAGTCTGAAGGAGTTAAATCGGGAGAACGTGGTGGCCAAAGATGTGGACCATTGTTCGCCAACCATCGATCTTCAAATAGCCTTTAGAGGATATTTGACACATTGAGTGAATTGTGTGGAGGCGCGCCATCTTGTTGATACCATAAGTCATTATGGTTCTGTACTAGCGGCTCAATTATTTGAGTCAATATGTCAGAATATCTATCTCCTAAGGGAGAACATTCTTTAAATAATGCAAACATGTTTAGTGTTCTATCTTACCAGTTAAAGTCCCATCATAAATGTGAACATCGAGAATTGAATTATTTTTGATGGCGCAAAAAAACATTGAAACTCCAGGTCTCTTGAAAGTTCCATTGTCTGAAGTGGTGGTTGTTCTCTTCATCCCAATAATGACTGTTATGCCTATTGAAAGAACCATTCTTTGTGAATTTAGATTCATCTGTCCAAATTATACAGTCCAAAAAATTTTCATTCTCCTGAAATCGAATCATCATAGCTTCGCAAAACTCTGTTCTCCTGACCAAATCAGTTTCCTTCAAATGCTGTACCCTATTGAATTTATATGGGTGCATTTTATGTTTTTTTAATATTCTCCAAACACTCGATTGAGATAATCCCAGATCAATCTCGGCATCCTTGAGAGAATTTTGAGGATTCACACGAAAATATGCAAGAACTGTAATTTCGTTGTTCTCATCTTCTACTACACTTTTTTCTCTGTGTGTAGTTTTCTTAACGAAAGATCTGACATTTCTCAAGTTTGTCATGGTTCTGTTAATGGTATCTCTCGTTGGTCTGGGTCGGTCAGGAAACCTCTCAATGAACAGTCGAATCGTTCTATCTACAACTTTATTACATTCTCCATGAAGTAGAATGAGATTTAAATAATCTTCATTGGTAAAATTAGGCATAGTGATCGATTTTATAACTTAATACGAATTATCACCAAATTAATAGTAAACACAAAATGCTACTGAATAAAGAGGAATTTGGCAGATGTAATTAATGATATCCATCATTAAAAAAAAATAATGTAAAACATGGTAAGTTTTTGCATATGGTTCATAAGGAATTATTTATTTATCGCTGGAGAGAAAACCGATGGCCGATTAGTTGAAATAAAGAGGTTTCCGATACAAATTCGAATCCAAATTCGCCATCTATTTAGGAACAACCTGTAACTTTTTTCTCTTGCATATTAGGGTAGTAAAATCTAAAACATGGTTTAAGTAACAGTTCCTGAAAATGTCATCTTTTTGGCGTGAAGGGAAAAGAAATAGCTGAAAATTCAAGACGAAAAACAGTTTTTTGTGAATAACTCAGAAAATATCCACTTTAGGGCGAGGGTGTAATGCATACACTCACATTATTTTTTAACGTAGATTCAATATCTGCCATAAAAAAATGGGGTTCTAATTTGAAAAAATTGATTTTTCACGATTTTGTCATCCCTAACTTTGAAAGCGATTTTTTCACCCCCTGTATCATGAATCGCGATTTCGATTTTCAAAGTGGATACATCAATCTTAAATCTTGAAAAATCTCAAAAATGAAAATTTTCCATCCAAAAACCTCGAAGTTATTCTTGTTTCAGCGGAGCTCTATTTTCGATTTTTTTTTCGAATTTTCCCGCTCAGAGAGAATTATCCAACCAAAACTGAAAAATGTTACATCAAAATAAATTGAAATTTTCTAAGGAATCTATTTCTGCAATAAAAAAATGGTGTTCTAATTTGAAAAACGGAAGTTGACGTCATTTCCGGAAAAACCGGAGGTGCTCATGCCTTGAAAATATTTTAGATTTCATCAGCATCGTGAAATACTTATAAGTGCTGAATTTCATGAAAATACGTTCAGTAGTTTCCCGTATAAATATGGGTGAGGTTCCTCGTGAAAGACCCTGTATAAGGAAATGAAAAGTATTGATGTATTTATATGAGTAACTTCAGCTATTATCAACTCTAACAGTATATCTAGTTTTTGTCAGATTTTCAACCAGATCACTCTTTTAGAATATGATTTTGTGTAGTATGTGAATTAGGTAGCTGCAGAAGTGCTCGGTAGTTTCTCTGCAGCATTTTCCTTCAAAATTCTCTCATTTTTATTTACACCTGAAAACATCATGACATGAAGTTGTTTCGAAATAAATACATTGTAGGTAATTTACCTTTATGAAAATAAACATCTTCAGAGAAATGCAGTCAACATACTTTCATGTATTTCGTGACCTGTTTTCCAATCTTCAATTTCTAAAGCTAGCCCTTTCTTCTATCATTGAGTTCCCTGCCAAATGCTGTTTCCAAATTAACTTTAATTTCTTTTGGCTTTGGAAAAAATGAAAACTAGAGGCACTAGATGATCCTTTCTTCTTTGACCATGAATAACCTTGAGTTGAGGCACACAACAATAGTCATTTCGGGAGGATGCCATTTCGAATTAATACAATCGAAAATTTTAATTGGAAAGAAAGGAATCGATTGATGAATATTACAAACACTTTCGGTATTTCAAAATTTCAACTCGGAAAACAACACAAAAGCTCGAAAATAAACTCCAAAAGTGAGCAAATTACGTTAGAATAACAGGCACGTCGAAAAACTACTAGCTTTGGAAGTGTTCGAATTTCTATCACCAGAGGGCGTATCGCTTAGCAGTAGTTACGAATTGATTTCTGAGTTCTAAGTTGTTTTATTCGGAAGTTATTGTGTTGTGGCTTAGAGGCCGATCGTAAACACAATAACTTCCGGAAAAAACTACTTAGAAACTCAAAATTCGTTGAGTAGGTTCGCGGTTCAATTACGAAGGTCGAATTCGTAAATGGGTGAAATCCACCCAATGATTCCGCAGATGTACCCATTCAAAATTTTATTTCCCCAATATTTACAAAAATACAGATCAGATCGAATTTAAATCTAGTATTTCATCGAAAAAAAACCTAGGAAAGCACTGACGTGAAGTCAGCAGCTTTCGCGCGCATATCTTAAGGATATCACCAAAAGTGAACATGCCCGCAAAAGCTGCTGACTTAACGTCACTGTTTTCTAAGTTTTTGGCATTCCTTTGATTTCATCAGTGTATTATCTATTGAAATAATCGAAAATATGGCTTATTGTTTGCAAGTGCGTTGCCGTATTCAGATAACTAGTATTCCTATATTTAGAAGTTTCCATTGTGTATAAATCGACTCGAACAGCCAAGTCATCTGAACCATAAACGCAGAAATCATTGATGTGTTGCGGAATTTCCTGACAAGTTGAGAATTTCAAGTTCCCAAGATGGTTATCATTGCACTTCATTATAGATTTATACTGAATCAGATTGCAGATATATCATTCAATACCTGTTTCATTGAATCATAGAAAACGGCCTCAGCCGTCCATATTTGGTTTTCGATGGGATACTTCCCTTTGATTTATATCATCTAAAGGTTTGTTCGTTGTACCTGCACGAACTACACTAACTACACCAACTCCATTGACTTCCAATTCTCAGTGCAGCTGAGTGTAGTCACAGATAACTGAATGAGTGGACTTAGTGTAGTTCAATCTGTTCTATGATTCTCACAGACAACAGATATATGATAGATGATTTTACGCAATCCCAAGATGACAGAATTCTATGCTTCTTTTGTTTTCGCTACCACTTCGAGGTGATGTAGGTTTGTCGTAAAGTTTTTTTAAAGTCGTCATGGACAAAAATTCTATTTCAAATAACGATATGATGAAAATGTATTTCGTCCAAAAATAACCACACATAGAGAACAAAACACGTACAACCAGGAACCGAAGAGAACCACAGATGTCTATGATTATGAATTATCTTTACGCATAACCATCACAGAAGATTACCTCACTCTATGCACTGCACACTTAATCTGTGAGTACACTAACTGCCAATATTTCCTCAACGAACAGAGTGCAAGTTTACAACGAAACACACCGAACAGAATCAGTGGAGTAAGTGTAAATAGTGTAGTTTATGTAGGTACAACGAACAAACCTAAAATCTGATATCTATTCTGAAAAATATCCAGAAAAGCACTGACGTGAGGTCAGGAGCTTTTACGCGCTTGTTCAAATTCTTACTTTTATCAACATCAACACGAAATTTTGCACATAGTTGCGTGTTGGTAGTATCAAGCTGATTGCAAAGTTTCAATCTGATTGTATTCGTTCTTCCTGAGATATTGCGGAAAAAACGTTAAAATTCCAAATAACAACGAAATTTGGCACATTTTTTTTCCTTATATCTCCGAAAGTAAATATCGGATCGAATTGAAACTCGAAATATTGTTGTTAAAGACTGAACTGAAGGTTTGTGCTAAATTCCATTGAAATATAATCGACATTTTCAGAGAAAAAAAATTTTCATCAAAAATTTTAGAAATTTTCGAATAATTTTTTTTTTTATTTTCTAACTACTGGATCCACACGAAATTTTACTCTAATGTGCGCGTAGATATTCTAGAACAGTCCACGAAGTTTAAATTTCATCGAATCCATACTTCATGAGATAACGAGGAATTATCCTTAAAATTTTATGGGGGCCTAACTCCGAAATCAGCCAACCGATTACACTCATAAACTAACTAAACCGAGATATTTGGACTTCAAACCTAATTTGACAATTTCTAATCGCGAAGTCCTTTCCTTCGCAAGTTAGAGCACGTACGGACAAAATTTAATTTGACCATTTTCGAGTCAAAATTATAAAATTACAGACATCCTGACGAAATGATAACGCGCTATTCCTTAGAACAGGCGCTTTTAAGAATGACTGATTTATTAGGCGCTTGCTTTGGTGAAAGAGCGCGAAATCATGTTGCCAAAGTCTCTTATTTTCGTATTTTTCATTAAAAAAAAAGGTCTTGAACGATTAAACGATGTAAAACTTCTCACTATTGCTGGTAGTGAAACAAGATAGTAAAAATTTGTTTTAATTCGAATACTATAACTGGCTACAATGGTACTTCGTATTATATTTCCTCTACGGCCTTTGAACCCGAAAACCTATTATTATCATTCCCCTAAAATTAATGTGATTTAATTGTATCTCCGATGTGATACCTTCCTCAATTTTTTTTTAGAAAATTAGTTCCACGGGTCGGTTTCAACATCCTCGAGCGTTTCCGTGAATTTTTTATCATTCCTTTTCTCGGCTAGAGGTGTTGAGAAACCAGTCTCGAATTGCAAGTTTATCGGTGTAATTTTCGGAATAAATTATTGTAAATAGTATGTATATTTCTCGGAACCAGTAGCTAAAGATCAGATTCGTCGGTACGATTTCCATATACATACACTATAATTAGTTGCTCTGATTCACTAGCTATTCCCCAAGGTCGTTCAGAGTGCAACAAAGAAAGATCGAGTTTTGCGATAACCGCTCTGTTTCGTCAGATTCAGCCATTTGAATGAACTTCGGGTATTTTATTTCCATTGTTCTTGGATGAATGATTCTTGAAGAAAGATACCGTTGAAATCTAGACGTTGTTAATTCAGAATTATGTTGTAATCGTTTTTTTCCCAAATTTATCTGATACCAAATGTGAGAAATCGTTCTAGGTGCTGCTACATAGCGTAGCTTCCACGGATAGGCACGATTTACTGTATTAAAAATCTAGGGTGAGTATGCAACCAAAATTACAACGAACATAACAAGAAAAGGTGGCGGGAAGTTCATAAGGTCAAATATAGGAACCTTTTAAGAGATATATTCGTTGTTTTGTTCGTCAGACTGAAAACGAAACCTTGAAAAACAACTATCGTTAGGTTAGACTCATATTGGAACATCTTCTAATCTCCAAAGATCAAAAGGTCTTTCTTGGTGCTGCTAGCTTCCATAGATAGGCACAATTTACTGTATTAGAAACCTAGGGTGCGTATGCAACCAAAATTACACCGAACGCAACAAGGAAAGGAAGCGGGAAGTTCATAAGGTCAAATATAGGAACGTTTCAAGAGATATATTCGTTGATTTGTTCGTCAGACTGAAAACGAAACCTTGAAAAACAACTGTCATTGGATTTGGCTCATATTGGAACATCTTCTAATCTCCAAAGGTCAAAAGGTCGTTCTCGGTGCTACTACATAGCGAAGCTTCCATGGATAGGCACAATTTGCTGTATTAGAAACCTATGGTGCGTATGCAACCAAAATTACACCGAACTCAACAAGAAAAGGTGGCGGGAAGTTCATAAGGTGAAATATAGGAACGTTTTAAGAGATATATTCGTTGTTTTGTTCGTCAGACTAAAAACGAAACCTTGAAGAACAACTCATTGGATTTGGCTCATATTGGAACATCTCCTAATCTCCAAAGGTCAGAAGGTCGTTCTCGGTGCTACTACATGGTGAAGCTTCCATGGATAGGCACAATTCACTGTATTAGAAACCTATGGTGCGTATGCAACCAAAATTACACCTAACGCAACAAGAAAAGGTGGCGGGAAGTTCATAAGGTGAAATATAGGAACGTTTTAAGAGATATATTCGTTGTTTTGTTCGTCTGACTCAAAACGAAACATTGAAGAACAATTGTCGTTGGATTTGGCTCATATTGGAATATCTTCTAATCTCCAAAGGTGTGAGTTCAACATGTTGTCACACTGAAAAAGAAACAGAAGTATTGTCTAGTAGAAAAATGAAGATTTTTGAAAATCGCTCGGATAAATCGATTTTGTTCTGGAAGGGGACATTTTTTCACATGAAAACCGTCATCATATGACTTCATCCCCCTTCAAAACCTTCACTTTCAATACGGAAGATGGGTCTTGCGATATATCTTTGAGGTCAATTCCTTATGCATGGGACAGATAATTCTTTTTGAGATTTGATAGTACGTAATATTCGACTATAAAAATATAATTTGAAAGGGACAGAGCGGGAGAAATAAATTTATTGAGGAAAACGAGATAGTAGTCCTGAATGGTTTAATCTAATGAATGCTCAAATTGAGCCCCCCCACTTCCGTACAGTGGTAAAGTTGTAGCTCACAATTCTGCCCCACTTTATGAAGCATGTTCTTCTAGAGAGGTGCATTTTGTGGCATAAATTTCCGACTCTCTGGGCTTGCACTTATGGGGACCGAATCATGGATCTCTTATTTTTAGAGGACGATTAAAATAGCAGCGCCCCTTGATGTCTTTGCTGTCAGATATTTTTTGGATATAAATTTCCCGAACCAGTGGATTGGTCGGGGGGGTTCTATAGAATGGGGAGCTAGATCTTCAGGTTTGTTCCGTCTAGGCTTATTTTTGTGGGGAAGTCGAATTTGAGACGATTGATGAAATCTGAAAAGATTCTTATTCGCCAGGAAAAAAACTGTTTTCTTTTCAATTTGCTTCTCTGTATGTTTTCCCACAAATACAGAAAATTTTGTGAAAAATAAATCGAATCGTTGTGTGCCTTTTAATCTGGTTTTATATTAAACTTAGAATCAAATATTTCGAAGTTGCGAACACAAGAAATAATTCAATCCTGATCAACAAACAAAATAATAAGATCATCAACAAAAATAGAATCAAAAAAACAACCTAGCAACCTGCTTTCAGCTTATTGAAGAAATTAAAGACAACAGATGTACATGTCTGCAATCCCCTCAAAAATTTATTTTTTTTTCAGATAGGAGCTTCTTTCTATTCCACCAACGTTCAAGTGTACGTGGTGGACCTGTTGAAAGTGCAACCCTTCGCCAAAACGATAGAGACGGTGTCCAGTCCGTTCACGCCGAACACGAGCGGGAGGAGAAGCTTCTCCAAGGCCGAGAGACCGGTCACGTTGAAGTCGAAGACCCTGTCCACCGCCAAGACGATAGAGGAGAGCACCTCCGGGACGGACCCGGAGGAAGACACGTCGGCCAACATCACGAATCTGGGCGATTACGAGGAAATCTTCAAGGGAAGATCACGTAAGTTAACGTTCATTTTGAATGTCGAACATTGGTCCTTCGAGCCTGATGCAAGGACGGAATTGAAAAAAGGCTACCATGAAGTTTTCATCTTTGAGTTTGATGCTTCGTTATATTTTGGCTCAAAAGGGTTGAAAACCTTTTCTTTGGTCAATCAGTGAGTTTGTTGTATATACTTAGTGAATTTTTGTTGAACACAGAAATAGAAATTTTTCAAACTTCATTTGGCGATGTGGTTCTCTCACAGCAAGGTTTGAACTATATCATTTTCAGAAAATGTTATCATTATTTAAGTAAAAATTCATGAATTTGACGACGTTTGGCAACGAATTTGAACATGCGCGAAAAAACTGCTGCCTTCGCGGCAGTGCTTTTTTAGTTTTTTCGATAAAATAATAAATTTCAATTCGATCTAATCCATATTTTTGGAAATATTGGGGAAATAAAATTTTGAATGGGTATATCTGCGGAATCATTGGGCGGATTTTACCCATTCACGAATTCGACCTTCGTAATTGAGCGTCAAACCTTCTCTACAAATATCGAGTATCTAAGCCGTTTCTTCCAGAAGTTATTGTGTTTACGGTCTCAGAAACTCGACATTTGAGGAGTTAGTTTGGACCTTAATTACGAAGGCCGAATTTGTGAATCTACCCAATGATTCCGCAGATATGCCCATTCAAAATATTATTTCCCAATATTTATGAAAAAACATATTCGATCGAATTAAAATCCGGCTTTTCATCGAAATATGACAGTTCGAAGGTTTATACAGAATTTAATGAGGATAGTATGACTAGAAGATTACAGAATATTAAATATTTGAGATAAAAAATAGAGATTTGCACAAATTATTCTGAGATATTCCGAAAAAAACAACGATATCGGGAAAAAACCACGAAATTGGACATATTTTTCACAATATCTCAAAAAATTATTATCGCATCAATTAGAAATTTGGTACACTGCTGCGGAGTATGAAGCTCAAAGTATGATCAGAATTTTGTCCGAATAGAATCAATAGTTTCTGAAAAAAAAAATTTTTTTTAATTTACTGACAGAACGATCTCAACAAAATTTGGCGAGAAGTTGCAAGTCCTTATGCTCCAACTAACTGCCAAGTTTCAATTCAATCGCTTCAGTTGTTCTCAAATTATCAGGGAAATAAACTCAAACTTCAAACAGCTATAACTCCGAAACCTTTCGAACGATTTCACTAATTCACGGACTCAACGTTCGCATTTTGAAATACAACCAACCCTGAAATTTTCAAGTCGATAGGATTTTCTGTACGCCGGTAATCGTGCCTGAGGACGGATGGTCGGCCGGCCGGACAGAATCCATTTTGACACGGGATTCGTCATCAATGAGTCCAACCTAGGCGATTGAGACCATTTTCGGCTCAAAATTCGAAAATTACAGACATTTGTACAAAACTATAGCCAGGGCTGGGCAAAATACATGCTTCGGTTAGTTGAAATACAAATGACAAAATACTTTCACGCAAGTATTTGAAATACAAAATACTTTCAAGTCGGGTATTTGAAATATAAAATACAAAATACAGTATTTTAACTATTTGTATTTGAAATACAAATTACAAAATACATTCAGGTGTTACGTAAAATGTGAAAAAAGTACAACTAATTCAGCTCAGCTATTTTATCGCTAAATAAAGAATTTCCTTTCAGAAACACAAGATTTTTAAATGTAGTATCAGACAAACAGCCTCTTGTTGGGGAATGAAACCTGCTAAAAAAAACAATCTTTCTACAGGTCCTGATGGGCAGAAACTTGTGTTATATTGTACGAACACATTTTTTATGTTAGGATAGTGTTCAAGGATGGTAAGCTCTTTGCTCTTATCGTTTTTAGAAGTTGACTAACTCTAACTCCACGATGAAATGACCATTGCACAGGACCTTTTCTTCCTTCCCATTTGCCGAAAATATGATTGCTAGCAAAAGAACTAGATGAAGCAGATGAACGACGCCATCTGAAGGGAGATCCAGGGACTATTTTCTGTAGAGCGCTCAGCGCTGAATGTATTTGTTCGAGAGTATTTCGAAGACAAAAGTATCGAAATACAAAATACTTCAGCGTCAGGTATTTGAAATACCAATTACAAAATACATTTTCAAGAAGTAATTGAAATACAACTTCAAAATACGTATTTGTACTTCAAAAATACGTATTTCAATTACAAGTAATTGAAATACTGCCCAGCCCTGACTTTAGCACGCTGTTCCCCTAGAAAATGCTCGCAAAAATATTCCTTCCAGATGTAACTCTTTTAAGGACATTAAGTATATTTCTGCGGCTAATAAATATAATAAGGTACAATCGCGTTAATATGAACACAAAAAATTCTGGCTTGTTCATATTATAGGAACTGTTCATATTTCTGAATGTCAAGAAAAATAATTTTTCAACATGTTTTCTAGGTTGTAATTCTGACTGAGTACATGATTTTCATCCATAATGATACACTTCAAGTAACAAAAAGTTCGTTGAATGAGAAAAGCCATCACATATTTAAAAAAAAAAAATTAATGTAAATTTTAATGACCGACCTTATGTCTAGAAAAATTATGTAATTGTGGACTGATTCCTTCGCAGTTAATTTCGATAAAACCGCTTTTTTCGAGTTTTATTTTCAGGGTAAATATTTCAGTCAAATCCAGAGTATTCTGTTTTGCCCATTTGATGGCTATGTTCAAAGCTTGAACTGCTGGTATAGCAATCGCCAGTATAATCCTGTTTCATCAGCGTTATAGATTTGATGTTCGTTGGATTCATGATCTTGAATGGCTCTCTCGAGAAATTGTCTTTTTTTCTGGAACAAACCGTTGATTTAGCAATTCCATATTTCTTTGTCAGTAAGGCCAGGTAACACTAAGTCCTTTATCGATGTCTCCTAGAACTTAGGTTTTCTCATGAAGAGTTAACAGGTACTCGTGAAATAACAATGCGAGGCAACTTGTGGAAGGGCGAACCGGTAATGGATAACGATATCGATAAATCGTGAAAACGAATTAATTTCTTTGAATAAAATAGACAAGTTACAACATGTCCATACTAGTGAGATTCTTCTTTGTTCATATTACAGAGAAGTCGATACAAAAAATTCGGTGTTCATATTACGTAGTGGCAGGGCTGGGCAGTATTACTAACTTGTAATTGAAATACGTATTTGAAATACAAATACGTATTTTGTATTTGTATTTCAATTACTTCCTGAAAATGTATTTTGTAATTGGTATTTCAAATACCTGACGCTGAAGTATTTTGTATTTTGTATTTCGATACTTTTGTCTTCGAAATACTCTCGAACAAATACATTCAACGCTGAGCGCTCTACAGAAAATAGTCCATGAATCTCCCTTCAGATGGCGACGTTTATCTGCTTCATCTTCATCTTTTGCTAGCAATCATATTTTCGGCCAATGGAAAGGAAGAAAAGGTTCATCATGGAGTTAGAGTTAGTCTTCTTCTAAAAACGATTAGAGTAAAGAGCTTACCATCCTTGAACACTATCCTTACATAAAAAAATATAACACAAGTTTCTGCCCATCAGGACCTGTAGAAAGATTGTTTTCTTTAGCAGGTTTTATTCATTCTCCAACAAGAGGCTGTTTGTCTGATACTACATTTAAAAATCTTGTGTTTCTGAAAGGAAATTCTTTATTTAGCGATAAAATAGCTCAGCTGAATTAGTTGTACTTTTTTCACATTTTACGTAACACCTGAATGTATTTTGTAATTTGTATTTCAAATACAAATAGTTAAAATACTGTATTTTGTATTTCAAATACCTGCGAGAAAGTATTTTGTAATTTGTATTTCAATTAAGCCAAGCATGTATTTCGCCCAGCCCTGCGTAGTGGTTGTTCATACGATCGCGTGTTCATATTAACGCAAATGTTCTGTATTTACTGAAAAATAACTATACAGGGTGATTCCGGAGGAGACCGTCAGATTTCGGTATAAGTTTACACTAATCAAGACAGTGTCGGAACAC
Organism: Myrrha octodecimguttata; assembly: GCA_958510865.1. Classification (NCBI taxonomy): domain Eukaryota; kingdom Metazoa; phylum Arthropoda; class Insecta; order Coleoptera; family Coccinellidae; genus Myrrha; species Myrrha octodecimguttata. The sequence goes on from OY294057.1 coordinate 78,400,621, forward strand.
TGTTTGGTTTATGGTTGGGGGTCCCTGTTGAGAATATACAGGGTGATTTGTCCGATTCGACCGATTTTACTTTTAATGATAACTTATTCGAATTAAATGAAATTTTCAGCGTAGTACAATAGTGTTTAACACATTCATTGATTTCAAATTTTTTCCAAAATAAGCTGTTGTTATTGTGATAAATCCAGATTAATTGTGCAGGTTGAAAAAACACCCTGTACATAGAGTTTCCTAAACTGCGCTATCTGTTTACGATTGTTCTATAATGAGCCAAATTTCGATCATGCTCTTCTTCAAAAATGTTTTCAAGGAAAAACGGAGGTGTTTCAAGGAAATTAAAAACCTCTGAATAATGACACATTATTGTAGTATCTGAAAGATTTGGAAAATCAATGTACAGGGTGTTTTTTTCTCAGCTGCACTATTAATCTGAAATTCTAAAATTACCACAATTACAACCCTGAATTTTAAGAGACTTTTGCGATTATTGAATGTACTCGTTCAGATTGTTCTACACTGCAAATTTCATCAAAAGTAAATGAGCCATACCAAAGTTATCAATGAAAGGAGAATCGATTGGAGCGAAATTTCGACATTGTCTTTTTTTTTGATGAAATTTTTTCAGAAAACTAGAAGTGTGCCAAAAAAAATAAGGAACTCTCAAATAATGACTCATTATAGTGGAATCGTAAACAGATAGCGTAGTTTTGGAAATCCGATGTACACGGTGTTTTTTCAACCTGCACAATTAACCTGGTATTATCACAATAACAACCACTTATTTTGAAAAAAACTTTGAAATCAATGAATGTCCTCATCAATATTGTACTTCGCTGAAAATTTCTCCAAAATCGAATGAGCGATACCAAAGTTATCAATGAAAGTAAAATCCGTCGAATCCGACGAATCACCCTGTATATTCTCAATAGAGACCCCCAACCATAAACCAAACATTGTTTCGAGACTGTCTTGACTGGTGTAAACTTATCCCAAAATCTGACGGTCTCCTCCGGAATCACCCTGTATTCACAAATACGATAATCAGGTCGATTATGTTTGCAAATAGCAATATTGCTAGGAAAAAGATATTGCTATCATAACAAGATTGGAATTATTGGTATTCTGATCAACGATTTTGAGCAATATGATCTGTCACTTCAACAAGAATCTTGCTATCAACATTGCTATCTTAGCAACCTCAAAATAGTACTTGCTAAGCTTCATAACAAGAAAGTTTAGAAAAGGAACCTCTCAGAGATCCATTTGTTTCAGCATTATTTCTTCCAAGAATTCGAAAATATTGAAGATAGGGAAGAATGTGCTAATAGAAATTTGTTCAAGGTTCTCTAGAATATTTAATTTTAAGGATTCTTAGACTAAAACACCGGCATAGTAAGCAACAGCTGACCTGATTATTCTAATGATCTCAAAAACAGCCATCCCTTTGAATTCCCAACAGAAAAGTTCATCGAATTTCGAATTATTATCGCCTGCATGAAATTGCTGCATTTGATTTCTGGAAACCAAAATTCTATCGGTATCCAGGAAATAGGTCAATTTGACTTTGATTGGTTTTTCGGTTTCATAACATTTTCGAATGAGTCGATGTTTACATGAATAAAAAAAAGTATATGCAAATGGAAATGTGTTCAAGGTTCTCTAGAATATTTAATTTCAAGGAAAATTCTTAGACTAAGATACAGGCATAGGCAACAGCTGAGATGATTATTCTAATCATCTCAACAACAGCAATCCCTTGAAAGTGCTAACGAAAAAGTTTATCGAATTTGGAATCATTAACGCCTGAATAAAATTGCTGCATTCGATTTCTGATAACCAATATTTTATTGGTATCCAGGAAATTGGTTATCGGTCAATTTGACTCGTTTCGTTTCCTAACATTTTTTATGTCGATGTTTTCATGAATGCCGTAGATAGAGGTTATGTATGCGAAACCATAAAGAAAACTCACGAAGTAGGGTTATTTTCTTCTTCCTTGTAGTTCTAAAGTCACAAAATACAGTGTTGTCAGCTCTAAAATCACCAATTATGGAAGTCTTTGATAGCAATATTGTAATGACAAAATTCATAACAAACATTGCTATAAAATTCGGAACAGAATACGTAACATCATGGCCAAATTGCTATAAATAAGAAAGATAGCAATATGACTAGAATAGCAAGGTTCATAGCAATACGCAAACAGAATCGACCTGATTGTCCCAAGATTTGCCTTTTAGAAATTAATGGCATGAAATCCAAAAGGATGTTCGCATCAACAACAAAAAATTCCCCAAACAAAGATGAGTAAGCAAACGATATTATGTGTATTGTGTGTCACGCACAGTGTGGGACAAGAGACCGATCTTCAGACGACTAGAACACAATAAACCTTCTGGGAAATTTCCTCGCGTTTTTAATGACACATCGAGTCTCGGAATCGAGCAGAGAAAGGAACAAGGGCGACAATCATCGTCAAGATCAGGCGCAACGGCTCACGCGAATTCGCCGAAATTCGGCCAATAAACCCATCGGGAGTGACACAACGCGCGAAACAATGGCAGCGCCGTCGAACGAATCGTTTGTTCTCACAATTCGGAAAATAAGAAGGCGATTTCGGTCGAGTCTCGAGTCCTGCGTTATAATTTGCATGGGAGCCGAAGCGGATTTGCTCTGCGACTGAAATCGGTTATATTCTACCGTTAGTCCGGTGGTTTCCTTTCTAGTCGAAACGGGGAATTCGGATTTACCCACGCGATGATTGTTGCCGCGAGAATTCATAAGATATTGGCGGGAATATGACGAATGCGGTACTAGGAAAAAACGAATATTTTGAAGATGTATACTCCATTCAATCTTATAAACCATACCGGTTAGCCATGGCATTCTGACACATTTCACAGTGTTTATTTTGAATATGTTAGGTTATTATTATTCTTTCTTGGTAATCACATCATCCCAGCTAGCAGCCCCTCTAAACTGGGAAGACGGCAATCTGGGCTCAGCTCATAAAGGCTATGCGCCCAATCTCAGTGTATAGTCTTCGTCGTTGAATTCCTGAGGTCCCGAGGAACTGCGGGAGTCTTGGAAACTCCAATCCCCAAAAATTTTATTCTTCGTCGTTCACGTGTGTAACACATTATGACAATTAACAATACGAATCACTTGATTTCTTTACAAAATAACATAGACACACAATTATTAAATCTACGTCGTTGGTTTAGTAATAATATTTTTTGAATTTACATAATTCTTGGGTTCCAAACTGGGAACCGAGGAAAAGTACGTCTTCTCGGCGTGACGACCATTTTGGAAAAATGTTAGGTTATAGTCATTTTCCTGTGAGATAACTACACAAAGTTGTTCTCTCTACATAGAGGTCGCAGTAATTACCTATTTTTCAAAATGTGAATTTACTTCGGGAAAATAATGAATTTGAGAAAATATTATGTGAATTTAATAATTCCAAAGACCTGGCGAATCCTGAAGAAACTTCTTTCTCTGTTAACACTGGAAATATTTCACGTGTATAAACATGGTTGGAAGATTCAGTTATGATATTTTCTTATACGGAAATCAAGAAAAGAGTGTTGAAATTTTACTGAAGAAAAATGGATAGAGTAGTCCGTTACTTTGTGATAGTTCAGTCGAAAAAATATAAAAATACTCGAATAACCCTGCAGTAAAACTTCTAATCGAACAGACAAGCCTATGGAATTCCCTACTTTTCGAAATTCTCAAGAAATAAGTCTACAGAAGACATTGAACCTTTCCTCTTCACGAAAAACCTTGTAGGTCAACCGAACGGACCATAATTCTGTGATTCGATCTATCGAAATGCGAATTACGGAGCAAATGATCTTTTTTCGATCCATCTCATGCCGCAAATGGCTATAGGAGGTAGCGGAAGTAAAAAGCTCGTCATCTGCGAAGCGTGTAAGCTCTCGATACCGCAAACACGCCAAGTCAATTCGCCATGCATTCTCGTACTGTAATTCTCCTTCCTTACCTCTGAAAAACATCCGAAAAATTTTTGCTTTTTTCGATTGGCTAGGTAGCCGTGGAGATGCCTAAGGTGAAAAACTGAGAGGATTAGAACTATCGTGTCAATGCACCCTTATGTCAAACTTATGGTGCATAGAAGAACTATACATCTCTGTCAAACTCTTCAAATTAAATTTTGGATTGAATTTATGGTTATATCATGAACATAGAGACATGTATTGGGCCTTTCCAACACATCTGTGAACGTAAGTTGGTAAGTATGTAAGAGAAAAATGACATGACTCCCCCAAGTAGATATTGATTTCTCGCAAATCACAAAATATTTCAAATAATTATAAGGTGATGACTAATGAAAAATACACTTGTCTTAAGCCAGGTTTATTTTTCATCGCCTTAGGGCCAATTGCACCGTTTTCGTCTTAAGCTACAGTTAGTTAAGCGACGATAAACTTATTAAACTCTGCTTTAAATATTCGGCTTGCACCGAGGCTGAATGAAACTAGATTAAAATTAATCTACAAATCTGGTTACTTTCTCATGAATTGGTACTTGTGACTAGCTTCATGTTGTTTATTTTAATCCTAATTGAAGAAATATTTTAATTCAAAAGATGAAACCCATTATTATGGGTTACCACTACCATATTTCCATAAGTTATGAAAAATCAAGATGCATCTATTGAAAATCCCAACGAAAAAATATATATGACAGACTTTATAGCTTCCATAAAAATATTGCATGTAATGTTCCTGACTTGTTTATTATCATTAAGACTAGGGATCTCTTACCACAGACCTGTGCTCTTACTTCTGCATCAGGCTTTAAACATTATTCAAATTTATAGTCATATATATATATATATATATATAGGGCCAATTGTAAAGTTAAGTTATATTTTGTAATATCTTAAGATTTAAGCTTCTGCATGGAATTACAATCGTGGCGTTTGTAAGATGAATAAATAAATAGTATTGATTTATCCGAAACAACTTTCCGATAAGGAATGGCTCACCTAAGAGTAGACTTTCTATTAAATTATTTTGTTTGTAATAAGTATATTATGAATTGAGTTAATTTTTGGTCGAAGATAATGAAAACTCTGATGTGGATCCGCAGAATAAAAAGTATTCTATATAAATATTGAAGTATCATGGATGGATTGACAAAGGTGTACGTTTGAAGATTGTCTAACACGAGAATACAATTTCTTTCACATTAATTCGTTTGTAGTTATATTTTGAGTCCAGTTAATATATAATAGAGGATAATGATAGCACAGAGACAGCACCTGCACAATAATGAAGTAGTATATGATAGCTTTCCACGTAATACATCACTGAATGAAATAGTACTGAAGAATCTTTATGACACTTTGTTTTTTCATTCCAAATATGTCTTCGATTTCATTCTGCTATTTGCTCTTGGAAATAAATGAGCATATCATTGTAACTTTTTCATTTCAAATAGTTGAAGGCTTATAGAAATACCATTAAGTTTACGAACTCAATGGAAATACTGGTGTTAATTCTTCATGCTTTAAAACATACGAATCAATGCCTACTGATGCCAGTTTCTCCCTATATCATTTTTCATAAATATCATCTGAAATTCAACCACTTTTAATCAAAATTTGATTATCAACTCGTAGGAGTTCTCCATCAATGTCCAATGTAAACAAAAAAAAACGTAAACAAACAGGAGGTTACGTCCAGAAAAATGTCGGAATCGCTCGAAAGTAGGGTTAGATTCCGAAGCTTACCATTAAGCCCCCAAATTCCAGGGTTTAAATTTAATAGTCAGTTAAGGCCATTGAACGTGGATTACGTGACTGTGCAGGATAATTTTTTACCTAAACCTTGGTTATGGTCTTAATCTATGGTTTTGTAATACCGTGCAATTGGCCCTTATTAGGAGAGAAAAATTTGGGTTTGTCTCTTTCTAGGAGGCACAGATTCAGTTCTGTTGTTGCATAGTCCATGTCTTCATGTTTATGGGCTAGGACTTAGATGTCTCATAGAGCTTACAATGAACTGAGCTTTATTGAGAGATGAGCTAACACGTGAGAGAGATGGAGATACAAGGCAATGAAGCTGTCTAGAATAGTCCAAGACAAAGAGACTCTATGTATCTATGTCTATGGACTAGACAAATGCAAACTTCAAATACAAATTTTGGAAATTCCTTGGAAGCACAACGTTGTCATATCATCAGAAAATTCTGCACGCTTGACATCTTGAAGAAACAATTTCACGATCTCCTAATAGAAGTTCCATAAGAAATTTTAGTGTAATCTGACAGATCTATTTTCTTGTTATACGATCCTCACGGAATTTTGCAAAAGTTTTCTGTCTGGGTTCCAATCCGACGGGACCGCTATATACCGAGATATTCAAATAACATAATCACATCTGCATAAATACAAGTACATTGTAACAATTTCGCAATTCTCTCTCTGAAACATGAGGTGATAAGGTGTAACTTTATAGTTCGTCTTTCAAGACCAAGTTTCACGTTTCACGCTTACAATATAAACCGCCGTCTCGTTATTTTCAATTACCTAGTACCTTTTCGAAAAAAATTTCATTCTATTCTGGACTAGCGGTGAAACGCGACCATAAATCCATTTTCACACTTACTGGTTCGTTATCGAAGTGTACCCGATATAACGGACATATTTTTTCGCGTATCATTTAATTGTGTTCAAGTGCCTGCAGCTTAAATTTCATGCTCACTTAAGCCACAAATGACAAGGCCATCTGAGCAAGAACGGGTACATCGGGACCTCTGTGTTCTGCATGTAGAACTAATTTAGTTTAAACACCTGATATTGAGTGAGCGCTAATGATTTCCTTCATCTGTTTCCTTATGCGTTGGAATTAGTTAATTTTCTTCTTCTGCTATCTTAAATCGACGTTCATTAGTAGGCGATATAATAAGTTACCCACGTCTTTCAAACACAGATGTTCATAGCCAGTGTTGCCAATAGTACTCTCTTAGAATTATGGGCTTTGACTTACCTACTGTCCTATTAACACATTTTCGATTCTATTATTATGACTTTCGAAAATTACTGGAGCCCACTATTGGGAAGGCTTTGTTTAAATGAGAATTATTTATTGGCAACAAATGCACTTGGAAAGTTCCTTTACTCATGGAATGTTTCATAAGAACTAACTCGAATGATCTACAAAAATTCTCTCATTCCTTAATACACGAAATGTAAGCTTTTCTTCGTGGTCCCTTGGCTCATGCTCATATATAATGTAAATAATCAGAGGAGGCATTTCTGCTCGAAGTCAACTATAACAATCTTAATCTCAGAATTTATTATTTCGGAGTGAACCACAAATAAACCAATGCGACTTAATTTTCGAACATTTAACAGAAACTAACACTCACAACTATACCTTCGCAATAGGTTATTTCCATACAAGCATTTCTAATATTTCGTATTCACAGGATGCATTTATAGATAAAAACACAGTATTAACACAGGCCAACAAGACAAATACTTTGCAATATCTAAAATCGAAATGTAAAAACGGATTTGTCGGGATTCAGGAATCTCAAGATTAAAATCAGACTAAGATTTTTCGATGAAACCATTTGAAGAGCAAATTTCCAATACCAAAGCGAGTGTTTCGTCACATCTTAAACTTCTATAGAAGAACTCGGTTGGAGTAAATAAAAATTTTGGAAAAATGTCATGGAAAACCACTTTACCTTAATCAGAGAATCTTTGTAGCGACACTTATAGGTCTCTAGGAAAACCCTCAAAATCTTCTGGGAGTTTGGGTGTGTTCTATTACATTGCAAACCTTTTTCTAATATGTGTGAATACAATCGAATCAATGTGTAAGAAATGAAGAAACTTTAAAAATTTATAAACAAGAAATAGACTTCCTTTAAAAACTACATTGTCTTATCTTTTCCATAACACTATCAATTATTACTCATATAAATATGTTATTCGTTAAGTTTTCAATAATTATATTGTAGTAAGTATACCATGTTTACGTGAAGTCAGCCAAAATGTTTTAGACACTCGTTTTTACATAATTTAATTCAGCAAGTTGAGTATAATCCAGAATTGCTTCACTATATTATCAATAAAGAATATATACAACAGTAATTCATTAAAAGAGGTATTTTTTTGGCGAAAACTTGTTCTTTGAAATCAATTTATCAAGCAAACAGAAACATACTATTGTATTGAATGGAAAATTATAGGTTGTGATACTTTCACATCAAATGATATTCATTTCAATATAAAATCAAAATATGAATAGACCAACTTTGTTCGATTCCAATCCTATACAATTTTATTAGACATCCCATCGTTTTAATTGAATAATGGAGGTTGTAATTCTTTTACTTCAGTTGCGATTCCTTTATATTATATAAACATTATGAATGAGTCCACTTAAGTTCGATTCCATTTCTTGTTGTTGTACAATTAAAGCATATAATGAGGACTGTCATCATAAAATAGAACCTCAAAGATGACTAAACAATTGATTTTGTTCTAAAAACTGTTTGGATTATATTCTCAAATGGAACAGATACGAAATTATTCATCAAATAAATAGGACAAAAAATTAATTTCAGTTTGTTTACATGTTTATAACCTCTTCAAGGGAGTCCAAAAGCGACGAGAGTGACGTAATCCTATTCTTGCAATCTGATTGGCACCCCAAACGCCTGCTAAAATTCTGATTAGCTCGATTCAGGGTCATATCTGCGTTGACATAGATTTCCTAAGTAAATGACGCGAGTGGTTTATCTGGTTAGTCTGTGGTATTAATAAGGTATCGCATTCATAGAGTCCCTATGTCTATGACCGATTCCGCAGACATAGGTGTCTGTCATAGAAATAGACAAAAACCTGCGTTTCATATCTATGGTGCCCATAGCTGAACCATAGAGAGATATTTTTTATCATTATCACAGACGCGGTGTCATATCATAGATCCATGATGTAAGTAAAACATGGTGAGCTCATCTCCTCGTCTGTGATCGTATTTACCAATGATGACGTGACTTTTTCATTAAAATTCAAAGAACACTTGCAAATTGGCAACGTTGTTTGTAGGGACAGAGAAAATTGTTTGTTGGTATTGAGATACTTCATGGGAAATCCCACATAAATATCATACCAATCGCTTTCTTTCTCTACGTCGAGTTTTATATAATGTGGATTGCACGTGCCATTTACAGGTTTTTAATATCCATCCGAATCGACGATCAGCAGGATCTTAGAGGACGTATTATGGTAATATTCTTCAATGTTGATCGTTCGTAAAACGTTTAAATAAACGAAGCATCATTTCGAAATAGAATTCAAGATCGTTACCTCGATTTGTTTTTTATCTATAATTTGAAGGAGAATTGTGTTATCGTTAGTATGCTGGTACGCAATTTATTCACTATTTTGGTTGGTAACTTCCTAATATCGTAATTTCTGTATGGAACATCGTAAAATTCTGACCTTCCTGATTTATTATTTATTATTATTTTCTACGCCTTCGTCTTTTTAATCAAGAACTAGTGCATTTATTTGTAGTTATTCTGTCTAAATCAATTAATTTCAAGACCTGTAAATATTCAGACATCTTGTCTATGTACCTATTTGCTCAATTCCGTGTTCATATGGGGTTTTCGAAAACTTACACGATCACTAACCTGGATTAACTTAATTTGACAGATCGACAGGTGGAGCCATGATGTAAAAATTTCAAAAAGCACTGCTGTGAAGGCAGCAACTTTTGCGCGCATGTTCAATGTAGATGACCGCTTCAGCAACGAATTTGAACATGCACGCAAAAGCTGCTGCTTTCACGGCAGTGCTTCTTGAAATTTTTTACTGATATGAAACTTAGAACTGTTATTTTTCGATGAAGTACTGGATTTCAATTCTATCAAATCTGTATTTTTGGAAATATTGGAAAAATAAAATTTTGAATGGGTATATCTACGGAATCATTGGGCGGATTTTACCCATTCACGAATTCGACCTTCGTAATTGAGCCCCAAACCTACTCAACAAATATCGAGTTTCTAAGTCGTTTCTTCCGGAAGTTATTGTGTTTACGGTCAGCCTAACGGCCGACTGCGTAAACACAATAACTTCCGAAAGAAACAACTTAGAAACTCGATATTTGTAGAGAAGGTTTGGACCTTAATTACGAAGGCCGAATTCGTGAATCCACCCAATGATTCCGCAGATATACCCAATCAAAATTTTATTTTTCCAATATTTCCAAAAATATGATATGATAAGAAAATCATAGAAATTTTTTTTTTCAAATTGTTCTAATGACACGATTATCACTAAATTTCGCATAAAGTTCTCTTTCAGCATCTCAAAACTAGCTGTGAAGTTTTATCAGGACTGAATCAGTATTTCTCGAGTTATACCGAAAAAATCAACGATATCGAGAGGAAAACCTCGAAATTTGACATATTTTTTCCCGATATCTCCAAAACTTATGATCGTATCGAACTGAAATTTGATACACTACTGTGAAATATGAAGCTCAAAGTGTGAGTGGATTTTTTTTGATATGATGAATGGTTTGCGAAAAAAAAAGTTTTTTTTCAAAAAATTTCGAAAATTTGCGCGTCGTTATACTCCACCGAACTGCCAAGTTTGAATCCAATCGCTTAAGTAGTTTCTGAAATAAAAAATAAATAACTTCAAAACTTCAAGTGCCTATAACTCTGAAACTATTCGACGGATTTGGCCCATTAACGAACTTAACCGCGGCATTCTGTTGCGCAACCTATAGCACGCTGTTCTCCTAGAACATGCGCGCAAAAAACATCATGGCATGATGTAAAAAACATGGTGTGCTTATCTGAAAAGTGAGTGACGTCAGCTAGCAGAAAATACTAGGAGTTATATATTCTGTGCTTTGAATTTGCACAGAATATATAACTATTTGTATTTTCTGCTAGCTGACGTCTCTCATTTTTCAGATGAGCACACCATGTTTTTTACATCATGGTCATGTCATGATGTAAGTAAAACATGGTGTGCTCATCTGTGATCGTATTACCAATGATGACGTCACATTTTTCATTCAAATTCAAAGCATGTATTTTAATCTTGCTGACGTCACTTTTTTTTCAGATGAGCACACCATGTTTTACTTACATCATGGGTCATGTGGTCATAGTGTGTATTTCTATGGTTTCAGATATCATAAATAAACCAAAGAGCTATCTATATCATCACGTCTATGTTCTGGTTACAAATTCGAAAACTCGTAAACATTCAGACACACTGAATAAAGAACAATTGTTCTTTATTCAAAGTTCAGACATCATGTATCTATTTCTATGCTCATTTCAGTGTTCATAGATGCCTGTGAAATGGCTTCAGATATTTGAATTCTATGAGAGTAAATTTATCTCTCCAAATTTCACTTACGTCATTTTAATACACACAGGCATGATGTAGAAAACATGGTGTGCTCATCTGAAAAATGAGTGACGCCAGCAAGATTAAAATACAAAGAGTTGTATATTCTAGATCAGGATTGCTTTCTGATGGGGTAGAAAAAATTATTTTTTTTTCTATTGGGAAATAATTGTGTGGGGAACCTTCTACCGCCATTTGCGTGATAATAACCGTACTGATTCTTACGTTGGCATAATTTTCTATGTATATTCCCACTTTTACCAACTCTACGAAGCGAGGACCTCGTTCGCATATCAAGATTGCGTGACCGAGAAAGTAGAGCAATTTTGGGTTAAATACACCCTCGAAATATTGTTAAGGGTAGAAACCTTACACATCGGGGGTAATAGAAACTTTTGCCTTCTTTCGGAGCAATAAGTAGTTGCGAAATTGGATTGGGGCTAGCGAATAGACAGGGGCGAAGCAAGTCAGTTTTGCATGAGTTCTTCAAAAAGTGTGGTTTCAGACTCTGTCTGCCACTCATCTCATGTGAAGAGTTGTTTTTAAATTTCGACATTGTGGATGTTATTATATCATCAGATTGACTATGTTTATTACCGAAATTGGTTCGAACGATCGCATTCTATAGAATACTGGAATTTTTTTTCATCAAACTCGATTTTTACCACCGTTCTTAAGTACTCAACATCGTAGAGTAATTTGAAGATTCCAAACTTTCGTTGAAGTTTCTGGACTGAATATGATAGAAAGATTATGAAAGCGTGGGGGAAATACCACGTAGAAGTACATTTTTGGAACCAATGAGTGGATTTTGCCCCGTTCACAATCTTTTTATCCTATTCGGTCCAGAAACTCGTTTTTACTCGCTTGTTCTGGGGAACAGCGCGTTATCATTTCGTCACGATGTCTGTAATTTTCAAATTTTCAGCCCAAAATAGTCTCAAACGACTAGGTTGGACTCACTGATCAAAATCCGTGGTCAAAATTGATTCTGTCCGTCCGGCCGTGTGCGCTGAAACTTTCGAAAGGAAGGACCTGGAGTCTTGAAATTTTCAGGTTAGGTTAAGATCCTGAATATCTTGGTTAAGTTCGTGAATGGGCCAAATCTGCCGAATGGTTTTTGTGCTACAACCATTTGAAATTTCGATTTTTCGATTACTCGAAAAATTATCATCTGATCGAAACGAAACTTGGTAGGAATATGAACAGTGTCAATAACAAGAATTATCCATGGAAAAATTCGAAAAACAATTTTTTTTTTTTTAATTTTTATATTTCATTGAAATTTTAAAGTCATCATTTCGCAATGTGAACAAGCGCGTAAAAGCTGCTGACTTCACGTCAGTGCTTTTCTAGATTTTTTTTTCTCTCGCCGATTCTACAGATTCGAAGGATAAGTGCAGTTCTATGTCTATGATCCACACAGAATATGGATTCTATGACTGCAACACTGATAACAGAAAATTAGTATTCTGTAATCTGTCGTCTGGAAATGTCATATGTTAACAGAATGCATAGAAAGCTGCATTCTTAGTTATGAACTATGTTTAATATGTCTATAGATGCATTATAAATTATAAGAATCATTTATAAATACCCTGAAACTTTTCTATTTTACTATGGATTTACTACTGAAATCGACACATCCCACTTTATTTTCAATTTTTCGTTCATCTTCAAGCAGAGCTGACCTCTATTATCAATACATGGTATTTATTCCAGATTCTGTTGATCCGTCTCTGGACGTAAGCTGAGGCAAATATCGTATATATGATTTTTCCAACTTGCGTCATGGCATTAGGGAAAATACTTATCGATTGTGGTCATTAACATAAGTAAGCCGGACTAATTCTTCTTTTGGTTGCGTGATCAAGAAACCTTATTTAAATCCATACTAGTTTTTGGGCAACACAACTGTTCATCATTCGTGAATAATGAATAAGGCTTTTTTCAGCCTTGGCTGTGACAAAAATTTCGAGATGAGTGCTAGTCCTTTTTCATTGCTGCAGAAAACGAAATTGTCACTTAGAGTTCGCATTTAACTTTGAGAATAAATACCATGTAAATCAAATGAACTGGCACTGGATTTTTTCAAATCAGGCTACAAGTTTGACAAGAGGAAGTAAACCCGTTATTATATCAGATATCTTAACCTTGAAATTTTAACAAAGAAATGGACCAGTCTCAATTTTTATGGTTCTGACCATAGACATGTTTGTTTCTGTGATTTCAATTAAACGTTGTTTAGAAATCTGCAATAAATACACCGTGTTACAAACATTAAATAGTTTTAAGTCTAGTTTCATATATAACAATAAATGCGTTGTATTTTTTGCGGATTTCCAAATCATCGTTCGTCGTTTTCGCCGTTCGGTAATATTTTTGCGATATTCCTTGTAACGTGAACCCGCCTTTAAAACGATGAGAGCACCATAGAAAACCATGTGGAAACCGAATAAACTTTAGTAGTAAGTAAAACATGGTGTGCTCATCTGTGATCGATTTACCAATGATGACGTCACTTTTTCCATTCAAATTCAAAGTACAGAATTTATATCTCCTTATTTTAATCTTGCTACCGTCACTTTTTTTCAGATGAGCACACCATGTTTTTTGAATCATTCTTAGGGATATGAAAAAGCATAGAAAGAATTGGAATATTCGGATAGGGATATATGAAACATTATTGCAAGATTGCTAATTTTTTTGGCAACACACTACATTTCTTCTGTTTTCAGTTAACCGGACCCCACCACCTGTACATTCTCCACCGGAACATGATTATTCAGGTATGTAATAATCATAAGTACAAAACCAGTAATTCTTTACATTGGAATTCACCCATTATCAGAACTGTCCAAGGATGTAAGACATCCGCGATAATTACTCATTTATTTGTGTAATGAATAATCAGATGTTTATTCAAACAGTAAAACAATGAGATAATTATTTCAATTGGTTCGATGGACGCTGAAATTATAAATCTTCCAAGATCATAAATGACACCTTTTCTTTGTTTATGTTGTGTATTTTTGCGCGCACGTTCTCGGGGACACCGTGCTATTGTTATGCCGAATTGTCTGTATTTGTAGCATTTTTCTCGAAAAATGGTCTTTGAAGATTTTTCCAAATTTTTTTCAGAGATTTTTGTTTCGGAAAATATCCATTGGATTTCAATGAAACTTCGCACACACTTTTAAGCCTATATTTTATAACATAGAGTCAAATTTCAGTTCAATTACACCTAAATTTTCGGATATATTGCGGAAAAAATATAGTCAAATTTCGTGTATTTTTCCTCTGATTTCGTTATTTCCAGAACAACCCAAAAAATATTCATCCGATCAGGATGAAAGTTTCTGTATTTCTGTATATATTATCCTGTTGGAGTCTTACCTTATTTTTGATTATTTGGCTTCCATTACTTTCGAAAGGTACTTTGATTCCAAAGTTTCTTAGAATTAAACTACCTTTTGAAAGTAATGCAAGGCAAAAAATCAAAAATGAGTTCAGGGTTGGTTTAGAGAAAGAATGAGTTTTCTAAGACAAAAAAGGTAAGACTTAACAAGATATAATACGATTAGAAGACGAAATAATTTATCATTCTTCTATAGATGACTCTGCCCATATTCTTTATTGTGTGAATATTTCATATAGGAATGAATTTGAAAAAAAAAAAAAATCAATTTGAGAAAATTCAATACACTTGTTGATCAAAAACGACAAAATCAATCCAAGAATTCCCACACTAATAATAACTTCATTAATAAAACGGTTATCAATTTATTCTCAAGACATTTTAATGAGAACGAGAAATTAGTGCTATCCAAAGGACTTAATTATGCCGTTACCCCGAAGAATGTCCAAATAATAGATTATTTCAGCTATTGAAAAAACAGCTCAACAACTTCAATCTGAAAAATCAAACGAATACAGAGTTCTGAATAAAATTTTACTGAAGAGACCTATCGAAACAATTTCAAATTTCATAGATATTGAAAAAAGAACCAATTATTCTTAAAAAAATCTAGAAAAGCACTGCCGTGAAGGCAGCAGCTTTGGCGCGCATGTTCAATGTAGATGATTGCTTCGGCAACGAATTTAAACTTGCTCGCGAAAGCTGCTGCCTTCACGGCAGTGCTTTTCTAGATTGTTTTCGATAAATTACTGGATTCCAATTCGATCTAATCTGTATTTTTTGAAATATTGGAAAATAAAATTTTGAATGGGTATATCTACGGAATCATTGGGCGGATTTAACCCATTCACGAATTCGACCTTCGTAATTAAGCCCCAAATCTTCTCTACAAATATCGAGTTTCTAAGTCATTTCTTCCGGAAGTTATTGTGTTTACGTAGTCGGCCGAAGGTTCGGACCTTAATTACGAAGGCCGAATTCGTGAATGGGTAAAATCCACCCAATGATTCCCCAGATATACCCATTCAAAATTTTATTTTCCCAATATTTCCAAAAATACAGATCGAATTGAATTTCCAGTACTTCATCGAAAAATTACAGTTCGAAGGTTCATACAGAATTCAATGAGGATGATATGATAAGAAAATCACAGAATTTTTTTTCGAATTGTTCTAATGACACGATCATCACGAAATTATGCATAAAGTTGGCTTTCAGCATCTTCAAACTAGCTGCGAAGTTTTATCATGATTGAATCAGTATTTTTCGAGTTATACCGAAAAAAGCAACGATATGGAGAAAAAAACTCGAAATTTGACATATTTTTTCCCGATAACTTCAAAACTTATAATCGTATCGAACTGAAATTTGGTACACTGCTGTGAAATATGAAGCTCAAAGTTCGAGTGCGAATTTTTTCTGGATATGATGAACGAACGAACTTAACCGCGGCATTCCAATGCGCGACCAACCCTGAAAGTTTAAAGTTGCTAGCTCACTCCGTTCGACAGTTATCGTGTCCACGGCCGGCCGGACAGAATCGATTCCGACACCGGATTCGTCATCAGTGAGTCCACAACCTAGTCGTTTGAGACCATTTTCGGCTCAATAATCGAAAATTACAGACATTTGGACAAAACGATAGCACGCCGTTCCCCTAGAACATGCGCGCAAAAACGATAACAATATCCAAATCTTACCTGCTGATAAAGGAAACGCTACTCTCATTATGGATTAATCTGAGTATCTAAACGTTAACATATCGTTAATGATGTCAACAAATATTCTAAAATCAATAAAGATCAACTTCTATCACAGAGAGAAAAGTTGAAGGAATTCTATCCAAGCATTCCTAACACTGCAATCTGCAAGGGCGTTTTTCATAAAAAAAAACAATTTTTATTCAATTTTAATAGTTCTGTTTCAGAAATTGGGAGTGAAAAGATGTTCATATTTGTTTGATTATTCTTGCAGGGCATTGCTGTATAATAGTTCTATAGAACCACAACTAAGATATTTAATTCCCTGCTGGGGAAATGCTGCAAAATATTTAATAGAAAAAATTCAAAGAATACAGAACAAAGCTATTAAGTTTATTTTCAATTTAGAGTTCTTTACGCCAACAGCTCAACTGTATTCTAGTACATCAGTTCTAAGTATAACTGAGTTGAAAAAATTAGAACAATATTACAATTTACAAGATAAAGAATAATTTATTAAGGACCCAGACCAATTTATGCTCAGTTAACGAAAAACATGACTACAATGTTTGAAGCAAAAATAAGTTGAGGAAAAACTTTGTAAGAACATGTATTCGTCAGAATCCTTCCATATATCGGAGTATTGATGTATTCACTTCTGTTCCAGTAGACACAGTCTGTAATAAACATATAAAAAAAATGTGCCATGACCTCATGGAGTATCTTAAACTTCAGTAATTTTTTTGTTTTTGATTTTTTTTTTGGCGGGGTTAATGAATTGTATCTAGGGACTATTGTTGTTTGCAAAATAATTTTGTAAATGTAGACTCTGATACCAGCAGTTTTTGCTGTTTAAGAGTCAGGAATAAATGAATGAAAAAAACCTAAAACATTAATATTTTTTATCCCAGAAATTTAAACATGCACACCACATCCTTCACATCGGTGCTTCTCCAGAATCTTTACTAATTTCATCTCTTCGCAGATCCCACGCAACCACAAAAACTGCTCATGATGGATAGTTTCGAAGCCCTCTCCCTGGACAACACCATCAACAATTACCGTAATACTCACATGCCGACTCAGTATTCCCGATCGAAATCGAACCTCGAACAAATCTATGACAATAACAAGACGGCCAAAGTACGAGAAGAGCGCGAGAACTTCCTGCCCAACATCAACAAGACCAACCTGTACGTTCCGAAGAAGAAGATCACCATCAACAGACAGACCAGTTGCCAAGACGAACGGGTTGCGCCGAAGAACAACTTCAACATCAAGCAGAGTCTGTCCGATGCCAACATAACGAAGAATAATGGTCAGAATCCCCCGAAGAACGTGCCCCGAAGGAATTCGTTCTCGAAGGCTCGGAGTTCCCTGATTCCCAGTATGAACAGCGCGAGGGCGTCCTTGCCCGTTTCTACCATAAACAATTCGGTGATCGGTATCAGTACGGGTGATATTTATATTCCGTCGAAACTGTCACCCGACGATGAGCCCTCGAAGCAAAATGACATAGTTCCTGGACCGTTGGACAAACCTGTAGGTTTAAATATTGATGATTTTCTTCCAGTAAGTAGATTCGATGTAGTTGCATGTTTATAGGTCTGATTTCTGATTGCATTAGGTTTGTTTGTTGTACCTACATGAACTACACTAACTACACTAACTCCACTGACGTCCAATGGAGGTTTTTCCTAAATTTGGGATATTACTGCAAATGCAAATTTGAACATAATTATTATGGGTTTGATTCATCATTTTCCCAAATTACCTTCAGAAAGTATTCAAAATCGGGTTTCCAAATTGGGGTTTGGGATTTGTCATGCATGCACGAAGTGACAACAGTGTTTAGTAGAATAGCTCTTTCTGCTACAGAATAACGAAATACTTATTCCTATTCTGTGGTACACACGTGTTCTTTGTCAATATAACCAAACAATTTCCGTTTGCGATTTGTCAGTAATATGACAATCTGTACTCTTCTTTTTCTATTTCTTGGTCGTTGTCTTCTACTCTAACCAGATCGAAGTATTGGGAACTTCTGCGAAGATGCCAGCGCCCTAACGGATAAATTTGGAACCTGTCCAAGCTAGTAGTTTTATGTAAACAAACCTTAGAAATGTGGTGGAGAACGAATATTTATTAAGCAGAGCTTGAATATTTAAAGAAATTATTATAATTTTGTGTAAGATTTCTTGAGAAGGAACTTCTCGTTTGGATCACGATATAAAATCATACTTTGAATCGTTCCTGGAGGATAATTTCGGTGATATTTTAGTGTATGTTGCTTGGTGGATCGAAAAGAACCAATATCTAAGTTAATTGAATTTCTGGAAAAATAGGCACCTCAATAAGTAGTTTAGGGACTCTTATTTATGTGAAAAAGTGCTGAATGCAGTCTATATTATGTGTTAAATCTAGAATCAGTCCAAATGATATGACTTGTTCTTTGTTTACAAACGAGTGAATCAATAAAATGAAAACAGATTTTCTGTTTTAGTTCTTTTGCATTGTATTTCTAAAAAAAAGAAAACAGATAGACATATAATCGATTTCATTTTCATATTACAGCAGCTCAAGATACACATACAAAATGAAAAATGTCACAGCTGGTTCAACCTACCTACATATAGAAATGAAAACTATTAATGTATTTATTTGAATAACTTCAGCTATTATCAACTCTAACAGTATATCTAGTTTTTGTCAGGTTTTCAACCAGATCACTCTTTTAGAATATGATTTTGTGTAGTATGTGAATTAGGTAGCTTCAGAAGTGCTCGGTAGTTTCTCTGCAGCATTTTCCTTCAAAATTCTCTCATTTTTATTTACACCTGAAAACATCATGACATGAAGTTGTTTCGAAATAAATACATTGTAGGTAATTTACCTTTATGAAAATAAACATCTTCAGAGAAATGCAGTGAACATACTTTCATGTATTTCGTGACCTGATTTCCAATCTTCAATTTCTATAGCTAGCCTTTCTTCTATCATTGAGTTCCCTGCCAAATGCTGTTTCCAAACTAACTTTACTTTCATTTGGCTTTGGAAAAAATTAAAACTTGAGGCAGTAGATGATCCTTTCTTCTTTGACCATGAATAACATTGAGTTGAGGCACACAACAATAGTCATTTCGGGAGGATGCCATTTCGAATTAATACAATCGAAAATTTTAATCGGAAAGAAAGGAATCGGTTGATGAATATTGTAAACACTTTCGGTATACCAAAATTTCAACTCGGAGAACAACACAAAAGCTCGAAAATGAACTCCAAAAGTAAGCAAATTACGTTAGAATAACAGGCATGTCGAAAAACTACTAGCTTGGAAGTGTTCGAATTTTTATCGCCAGAGGGCGTATCGCTTAGCAATAGTTGCGAATAGCTATCTCTGTTTTCCTAAGCAAAGTAACACATTTGACGTCCTTTTCTTTCCGAGAAAGCTGAATTCGACGTTGCCATATCGTGCACTCATGACAAATCCCTTTAAATGCAAATCCCCATTTTTATTTTTCAGTTTTAGGTGATCAAACATTTTTTAAAAAATATAATATTGAAATTATATGTTTGAAATGTGATGTTCTAAAGGTTTTTCATGAAAATAATTGCATTTTCGGTTGAAGGAAGAACCCCCATTCTCGGTGCAGCTGAGTGTAGTCACAGATAACAGAAGAATGAGTGGTGTTGGTGTAGTTCAATCTGTTCTATGATTCTCTAGAATACAAATATACAGGGTGGTCCTGAATAAGTGTATCAACAGTCAACTGTAGATTTTTTATGAATGAATAATCTTTTTTCTCTTCCATTTTTTCATCCGGGTCTTCGTTTCAGAAGTACAGGGTGTCAAAAATGTTTTTTTTTCAGTTTTTGCGCGCATGTTCTAGGGGAACAGCGTGCTATCGTTTTGTCCAAATGTCTGTAATTTTGGATGATTGAGCCGAAAATGGTCTCAATCGACTAGGTTGGACTCACTGATGACGAATCCGGTGCCAAAATTGATTCTGTCCGGCCGGCCGGCCGGCCGTAGACACGATAACTGTCGACAGAAGCAAGCTAGCAACTTGAAACTTTCAGCATAGGTTGCGCATCGGAATGCCGCGTTAAAGTTCGTTAATGGGCAAAATCGATCGAATAGTTTCGGAGTTATAGGCACTTGAAGTTTTGAAGTTATTTATTTTTTATTTCAGAAACTACCTGAGCGATTGGATTCAAACTTGGCAGTTAGGTGGAGTACAATGACGCGCAACTTTGAGCGAAATTTCGTCAGGATCATATTGTCAGTAATTTAAAAAAAAATTTTACTCACACTTTGACCTTCTAATTTAACAGCAGTGTACCAAATTTTAGTTCGATACGATCATAAGTTTTGGAGATATCGGGAAAAAATATGTCAAATTTCGAGGTTTTCTTCTCGATATCGTTGATTTTTTCGGTTTTACTCGAGAAATACTGATTCAGTCCTGATTAAACTTCACAGCTAGTTTTAAGATGCTGAAAGACAACTTTATGCAAAATTTCGTGATAATCGTGTTATTAGAACAATTTGAAAAAAAAAATTTCTATGATTTTCTCATCATATCATCCTCATTAAATTCTGTATGAAACTTCGAACTGTTATTTTCGATGAAGTACTGGATTTCAATTCGATCTGATCTGTATTTTTGGAAATATTGGAAAAATAAAATTTTGATTGGGTATCTCTACGGAATCATTGGGTGGATTCGCCGTTAGGCTAACGGCCGACTGCGTAAACACAATAACTTCCGAAAGAAACAACTTAGAAACTCGATATTTGTAGAGAAGGTTTGGACCTTAATTACGAAGGCCGAATTCGTGAATGGGTAAAATCCACCCAATGATTCCGTAGATATACCCAATCAAAATTTTATTTTTCCAATATTTCCAAAAATACGGATCAGATCGAATTGAAATCCAGTACTTCATCGAAAATAACAGTTCGAAGTTTCATACAGAATTTAATGAGGATGATATGATGAGAAAATCATAGAAATTTTTTTTTTTTCAAATTGTTCTAATGACACGATTATCACGAAATTTCGCATTGAGTTGTCTTTCAGCATCTCAAAACTAGCTGTGAAGTTTTATCAGGACTGAATCAGTATTTCTCGAGTTATACCGAAAAAATCAACGGAAAAACCTCGAAATTTGACATATTTTTTCCCGATAGCTCCAAAAATTATGATCGTATCGAACTGATATTTGGAAAAAAAAATTTATTTACTGGCGATATGATCCCGACGAAATTTGGCTAAAAGTTGTGCGTCGTTATATTCCACCTAACTGCCAAGTTTGAATCCAATCGCTCAAGTAGTTTCTGAAATAAAAAATAAATAACTTCAAGTGCCTATAACTCCGAAACTGTTCGACCGATTTGGCCCATTAACTTAACCGCGGCATTCTGATGCGCAACCTGTCCTGAAAGTTTCAAGTTGCTAGCTTGCTTCTGTCGACAGTTATCGTGTCCACGGCCGGACAGAATCGATTTTGACACCGGATTCGTCATCAGTGATTCCAACCTAGTCGATTGAGACCATTTTCGGCTCAATCATCGAAAATTACAGACATTTGGACAAAACGATAGCACGCTGTTCCCCTAGAACATGCGCGCAAAAAAAGAATTTTTTCTCCTGAGATATTATATTTTGCCATTTTCTAATCATATAGACTTTTCGAAATGTTGCATGAAAGTTCTGTTTTTAAGGAAATATCCCGGAAATAAAAATTTGAACGGGTATATCTGCGTAATCACTCAGTGGATTATACCCATAGCGAATTCGTGTTCGTAATTGAGGTACAGACCTACTCTATTAATCTCCTACATTTTGGTTGCTTTTTTCGGAAAATTCTTCCTAGACTTTCATTCTTATGTAGTAGCAGCACATTTATCTTATCTCACTCTACCTCACTTAAAATTTCGTGATTTTCCATCAAGAACTCGTTTTGTGTTTCAGAAAAACCATCCTGTGCTGGGTTTCCAGAACCAAATGCCCGATATGTCCGAAGCAGAACTGCTGGGCGTTATACTCAGGGGACACGAACCTATGACATCTGTGATAGCCACAAGGCAAAGAAGTCTGAATTTAGTTGTAAACCAATTTAGGAGTAAAGATATCAAAGCTGCTTTAGAATTGGCGGTTGCCATCGACGACCTACCTGTAATAGTTGATATCTTGGGAGTGTTCAACGAAAGATAGTATGTATTTTTTATCAGGTTATCTTTAGCAAAAATATGTGTTACGATAATGGGGGTTTTTCCTGAATTTGGGTTATTACTGCAAATGCAAATTTAAACATAGTTTGTTTCATCATTTTCCCAAATTACCTTCAGAAAGAATTCAAAACTAGATTTCAAAATTGGGGTTTGGGATTTGCCAGGCATGCACGAAGTGACAACGGTGTTTAGTAAAATAGCTTTTTCTGCTACAGAATAATGAAATATTTATTCCTATTCTGTGGTACATACGTGTTCTTTGTCAACATAAACAAACAATTTCCGTTTGCGATTTGTCAGTAATATGACAGTATGACAGTCTGTGCTCTTCTTTTTGTATTTCTTGGTCGTTGTTTTCTACTCTAACCAGATCGAAGTATAGCTATCTCTGTTTTCCTAAGCAAATAAGTAACACATTTGACGTCCTTTTCTTTCCGAGAAAGCTGAATTCGACGTTGCCGTATCGTGCACTCGAGACAAATCCCTTCAAATACAAATCCCCATTTTTATTTTTCAGTTTTAGGTGATCAAACATTTTTTTAAAAATATAATATTGAAATAATATGTTTGAAATGTGATGTTCCAAGGGTTTTTCATGAAAATTACTGTATTTTCGTTTAAAAGAAAAACCCCCGTTGGGGAAAATTAATTTTCGAAAAATGTTACTTCACCTTGAAAACTTCGACTCTTTCACACAATTTTGATGTTGACAAGTGACGTTCAATAATAACAGAAACATAACCTCCAATCTATTTGAAACCAATCGAAATTGTTGGCTTGATGACGTAACGGTTTTTCGTCAATCCCCTTCATTTGAAATCGGGAGAGTATTTTGGAATTATGAAAAAACGCAATTAAAATAACAAGAATGGAAGCAATAACTCCTTATTATTTTCAGTTCAATGTGGAACTTGGATTTGTGTGTATGTATTCTACCAAAACTGCAAGATCTACTGCTGAGCAAATACGAATTGTAAGTAAACGATTTCATTTTATTTATTATTTTTTTTACTGCTCAAAATCTTCTTTGTTGCTGTTTATTTCACTCAGGGAGATCATGTTATAGAAAAAAAATCTGCAAAATACCTACTACATAAGAAGATATGAATGAACTACAAAAAATCGCATAACAAACATGGGTCATTTTTGGATACCCCCCAGGTGTGAGGAATCTAAAAATAAATTATTGACGTCACTACTTGGACCACCCTGTATATCTACTTAATTTGGTTATAGTCCAATTGATACATTTGTCAGATAAATAATTCTTCGAAAATTTCGGTAAACCCGCAAGATTTCCCGTCGCCGAGATATTAAAAAGATATTTACATCATTCATCATTGTACGCAGTGTGTTTTTCTGAATCAAAAATGTGAAATCGAACAAAGACCTCCCTTAATTTGGAAGATATGGGCCTCCAAAATGAGTCGTTTTCAGGTCCCTTTTTCCACCATAAAAACAATCTCTCACCTCATCTGTATAGTTCATAAACCATCTTTGAACCTTCAACCAACGATAAGCAAAACTTTTTTTGAAGAATAATCAATATTTAATGAAAAAACAATGAAATTACTGGATAACCACTTAACCTCTATTCCTTCTGATTTCGACTCAGTCTGAAAGTGAAGTTTGGCAATGGCGCGAATTTTATCGGTCGGAATCGTGCCATCATGCGTATTCGTGAATGACAGATTATTACTGGCGAGAAAAATGAAATATGTTCTTAGATCTTACTGCCATACTCTAAATCTTCCAACAGGAGATTTCGTTTCTAATGAAATCTACAAGGTTGAAACACATAGTAATGGAATGAGAATAAACCCTGATATATATTTCAACGTACATTTTTTTTCATATGTGATAGGTCGCGCCCTTCCCAGATTTCCAATGAAATCGAGGTATTATATAACTCATTTTATTGGAATACCCTGAATCTCATTTTAAACTGGTACCATCTCGAAGACACCACAAAAAACGAAGTAAATAACAACCTCCCTATTTTGAAGGGGATAGAAAGAAAGTTTAAACGAAAATACTGAGAGTGAAACCTAAAATAAATATTCTCAATGATGTTTTGATGTTAGAATAACCACCTCTTCATCAGTGACAGAAGCATTTTCCTTACAATCATATTCTTCAACTGTCCATCATTTCATATTTCCCGCCAGCAACTACTCTTCGGTCCTAATACGTTGGCCAGCGATGAAAAGACGCTGTTGCCAAGCTCCGCTTTAACATTGAGAAGTATTTCGTGGAAATATGGGTTAAGTGGTTGTCTAATATTTTCACTTTTCTTTCTTTAAATAATGAATATTCATGAAAGAAAGTGTCGCTATTCGTTGGTTGAAGGTTCAAAGATGATTTGTGAACTAGATTTGAGAAGTGAGAGATCATTTTTATGGCGGAAAAAAGGATCTGAAAATGCAACAATTTGGAACTTTGGGGGCCCATATCTTCCAAACAAAGAGAGGCCGCCTATGTTGGCCTTCATATTTTTTGTTCAGGAACTCACACTGCTTACAATGGTATGAATATCTTACTTATAGCTTGGCGATGGGAAATCTTGCGGGTGTACCAAAATTTCAATTTCGATCAGTTCTATCTTCTGTTGAAATACTCGAATGTATTGATCGTACTTTGCGATATATCTTCCTAATATCACATTAGTATATTTTGGTTGTTTTTATAGATATATCCTAATGGGTCTTAACACCCTCAAGCTAATCCTAAGACATTTCGGATCGGTAATCAAGAACAACATACAGTCCCCTGCCGGAAGTTTTGGAGTGGACATACCGCGGGAGGAACGGTACAGAAAATCGGTCAAGTGTCACGAGGTCCTTCTAGTCCTTCGACCGGTGGTAGCGAAGAAACAAAATGCCCCAGGAAACGTTGGAGCAGCCTTCAAAGAGGTCAACTCGTTGATGCAAATCGTGTTCGACTGACGTCCGCCCAAATTGTCTAAAACGAAGAACTCTAGTATTTGACGAAAGAGGAGAGCCCTCAACAGCATATCGAATTTCCTAATCAAGATATGATCGGTCGATCGAATCTTGACGTTGAACTGCGGAGGTGTCAAGAGAGGCTTTCACTTTGGTGAGGATCAGAACATTTTTTTTGATAGAGGGCGTGTTTTAAAGAGTGGAAAGTTCATAACGAGAATAATGAAAAAAAATTAAAATGATAATATTGAAAATTTATCATTATTGTTATCAATTTTCGTTCTTTTCCGATTATTCAGGATCGTGTTGAAAATCAAGGCTGTGCTCCTGTTTCTGCTGAATGACCCGAAAGGAATGTTCAACAATTCTTTCATTCAGGGTCTCTTAAACAATCAGGGTCATCCATTTGTACTTCGATGATTATCATTTTTTTAGTCCTTGTAAAATGTTAACCAAGATTCCTTCACATTCAATGATGGTTTATCGATTGACATAGTACCTAAAATATTCAATATTTAGTAATAACTGAATATTACTGGAATTTATTTGATGAGCTGCATACAATAACTCGGAGATCACATTAGAGACGATTCAAGAAAATTATATCAAAGAAAAAACACAAGGTTTAATAGAATTATAATTCATGATGATAATGAGGGAAAATGACCACAAAAAAGTTGAATATAAACAGAATTTCATTCACATTGAAAAAAGATTTAAAGAAAAATGATATAAAAAACAAAATGTAATAAAGAAGCAATAATGATGCTTAGGAAAAAAATACTGCATATAACTCGAAACTCAATAGAATTTCATTCACATTGAAAAAGATTTAAAAATAGTTCAAGGAAAATGGTAAAGAAAAAATACAAAATTTAATAAAGAAAAAAGCAATAATTTTTATGACTACACAAAGGTTGAATATAAAAAACCTAGGCGTTAGGAGCTGAAGAATATTTTTCGCAATTTTTTTTTGTCTGTGTGGTATCGATGTTTGTTGTATCGCGCTTCTACAACACAGAAATATTATTATTTCTGGCCCTAAATCAGTACTAACATACTGGCCACATGGCTAATACGAAATTAATTATTATTATCCTACAAAACTCAAACTTAACATTTTTCCTTTAGACAAGTATATACTCCATTCACTTTTATAATGTAGCCCGGTTGGCCATGACATCCTGACAGATTTCACCGTGTATATTTTGAAAATGTTAGGTTATAGTCATTTTCCTGTCAGATAACTATACGTTGTCCTCTCTACATAGAGGTCGTAGTAATGACGTATTTATCCAAATGTTTACTCACACAAATCTGATATTTTCATCCAACTATTTACACTGTAAAAATTTGCGCAGGAAAGCAATTTTGGCGGCAACAACATGTTTTTGTTCACATAAAATTTTGCGTTCATTTACCCTTTTGTACTTGTAACCCATTGATTTTAAAATTTCAAAAAGTGATGTCCGTCCTCCGTTATATTCCAAATGTTCCTTTGCAGAAGTGAGTAGTGTATTAATCGAAAAGTGTTCATTTCTCAAATTATAATTCCAAATTTGTCGTTGCAGATCTTTTTTCAAAATAAAGTCTGTAATCAGTGTCATTAAGGGTGCTCCAAAAGAAGGAAATTCTTTGTCGTCTCTTTCACTTAAAATCTTCCTTATTGAGTCGATGTGCTGCTAAAAAATAAATATCTATTCATATAAAATATAATTCCTGGGTTTTCACTCACATACGTCAAAAATGTTGGATAGCTTGTGTTGAATTATTGATTCCAAATTATCAGGGTTACTATCAGAATAAGCAGATTTCAATTCTACATAGCACTTCCTGATACTTTGCCTCTGCTTCTTCAAAACTACCTTCGGCATTTTTAGTTTGCAAGCGTTATTATGCTGAGATTTAGAAATCTAGAATCGATTGATATTGATAATAGTAGAAATTGAAATTTGGCAACGTCCTTTGACATTGCTGATATTTCATGAGTGCCAACCTGCGTCAGTTTTAAGGGAAAAAACTTGATAAACCTAAATCATGGCCAACCGGGCTACATTATAAAAGTGAATGGAGTATACATTAGAGAATATTAACATCCCAGGCGGCTGTGAAAATTCGAAATTATGTTGGTAATGCCCCATTCAGTTAAATTTTATTTTGCAGAATTTAGGGTGGTATGGGAAATAACACTGACCGGAAAAGTTTGTTCTGTTTGACAATTCATTGGTCATTGGTTTCGATGAAACAAATTGCAAAAATATTCAATTTTGGACTATCATCGATTAGTTCTCTTTTAAGTATTTTTTCAGTCTTGTGCTATGAAAATTGGCTGGAATTTCGAACTTCTAGTTTATATTCATAAATATATTTTTTCTATAACGAAAGCACAGACATTTCTACTTATATTTTGTAACCAGAATTAAAGCTGCGTCTGGACTTTCAAGGGCTACTTCGATATAAACATATTCTTGAAAGGAGTATGAATAAAATTCTCTGCAAAACAGCACGTGAAGAAGCATAAATTTCTTGAGGAACTCAAAAGAGTTACGAGAAACTTACAAAATATTATGCCTGGTTGGATAATTATAACATTGAAGTCTGTAGACTCAGAACCAAGAAAGAGTCGCACCAAATTCATCGAAAATTGGGACTGATTTCAAAATAACATACTTCACAAATTGGATTTTCTAGGAATTCAAACACTGAAATTATAATTTTGTGTTTAGCTTTATCATGAAAAGATTTCAGTCGACTGTTCACTCTCTTTTTACTCGCTTGTTCTAG
Source organism: Myrrha octodecimguttata (assembly GCA_958510865.1). NCBI lineage: Eukaryota > Metazoa > Arthropoda > Insecta > Coleoptera > Coccinellidae > Myrrha > Myrrha octodecimguttata. The sequence goes on from OY294057.1 coordinate 78,429,131, forward strand.
AAAACAGCATTTTATTTTTCAAGAATTCTATTAAAAAATGACTGTCTAGAAATGCTAGCAGCCCTTGGAATTCAGTTTCCAGTGAAAATTAAATTACCATAATTAAAGAATCATTTATCTCTTTCAGATATTTTAACTCAAACCGTTCGAGTTTTCGAATCAAAATTGAAAACTCAATGCTTAAACACTCTCGAATTTGTGTTGAGTGATCTCTGACTAATTGTGTGTTTCATAAAGAAGTTTGTTCTGATTTTTGTATTTAGAATTTTTCCAAATAAGACTGATCATGATTTATTTTGTAGAAATTCCCTAAGATTCGATTCTGTCAATCTTCAAGCATCCTTAGTCGGTTTTATTCCCTGAACATATCGAAGAAACCAATTTTTGATTTATTTACATTGTGTATGTGATATATCGAATGGAGACCTCTTTATGTGTAAATATGTGTGTACAGGCTAATCATTAATTAGACCTATTAACCTACTTGAGTAAAAGTTATCCCAATTCCGTCCTAATAAATTGTGTTGATATACATATTTAACCCTATTGTTTTCAATATTCATGATAAGACCAGTGAATTTTATTATTCTATTGGTATTTCACATTATGTATGTAATTGAAGTGTTTCGTTATGAAAAACATGTTTTATCTGGAAAATGAAAAACTGGATTAGTTCATAATGTGAAGGAATTTCAACTGTATTCAGTACAAATTCATCAGAAATGAAATTGTTATCGATGAGTTATATCCCTTTTTATTGCGCGCGTTTCCCGAAATTTCCTTCGAAACTTATGATAAAATAACACAAGTTATAAATGTACAAATACAGATATATTTCAGAATTCAAGGAAGATTATTACTTTGAAAAATGTTTAAATAGAACGAAATTAATGTTTAGTTTGCTTAATCCCCATAAAATCGTCTTAGTCTTATGATTAATTTTCCAGACTATTAATGGCTCAAATACCTTGAAAAATAATTTTTTCCAACAATTATTTGTATATCATAAGTTGAAAAAATACTGTACTCAGTGCCATATCAGGATATTTTTTGTAACAAATGAGTCAGAATACGACCATTTATACTTTTGAATAGATTTTTAAAAAACCGAATTGAATGCTTGTGTGAAATGTTGGAAAGGTACCAAATCATCGATTATTTATGACTTTCTTTTTCACGATTAATGAAGGGCTTTGGAGGTAATATCAACTAAATGTAATTTCTTGCCTTATATTATTTCTAAGTTGGGTGCCATTCATTTTCCCATCACTATATATTTTACTTTTTCCAACATTGATCAGCAGATAACTTTTAATTTATTGACCCTGTATCATGTATTAAATTTGTACTATACTAGTATTGTAATAATATTTATAATAAAAAATAAATAACAAGTCTTTAATTTTTTACCATCCATTACCAAACTTGGTTCAGCATATTACTTGTCGCATTGTTGCCTTTTTCTATTGTCTTGCTTCGGCTATATTTTTGATAGAATATCGGTGGACATCCATAAATACGTATTCCATTCAAAGTGAAACTAAACATGTTTTCGATCATCTATTATATAATTTGACTTGACTTTTTCTAATTTAGAAAACCGCTTTTCACAAATTGAAAATAAAATTTATATCACTTCATTGGATATCCAAGGACAGTAAAGATAAAAAAGTACTTTTGGTTGTTTTGAGTACAATAAACAGAAAAGATGTATTTAGCTTTTCTCAAAAAACTCAATATAAAACCGACATTCAGTTTTGTTGATTCGAAATACATGCAAATGAATAACGAATTATATTAAGAGCCAACCATAAAGCAAATATACAGAGTGTAATAGCCAAATGGAATAAATTCGATAACGAATAAATGAGGGGGTGTTAGGAAAAACGCTCGGACACGTCGATTTGTAATTTTAAATGCGCATAGTTTTCAAGAAAATAAAATTATATAGGGTGTTCCATGCGACCGTGGCCAATACCAACTTTCTTATTTTAAATGTAACCCCCTGTATATTATTCATTTTTTGGATTCTTCAGAAAATTCTAGACACAATTCATGCACAATGTCCTATACCTATAATTATTTCGGGAATATTAAGTGTTTTCAGATTTAGTGCAAAAATCAACGTTTTAAATAAAAATTATTTTATTTCACAAATTCGGTACATTACACTTAAAACCTAATAAGTAATAATAATTCTTAATAATAAAAAAAAAACAAAAAAAACATGAATGTCAATGTAGGAAATGTTCAAAATGCTCGCCGCGAACGTCTTGACAACATGCTAATCTGGTGTAGAATTGTCTTCTAACGTTACTCAACATTTCTGAAAACACTTAATATTTCCGAAAAAGTTGAAGATGGGTATAGGACATTGTACATGAATTATATCTAGAATTTTCTGAAGAATCCAAGAAATAGATAATATACAGGGGGTTACATATGAAATAAGAAAGTTGGTATTGGCCAAGGTCGCATGGAACACCCTATATAATTTTATTTTCTTGAAAACTATGCGCATTTAAAATTACAAATCGACGTGTCCGAGCGTTTTTCCTAACACCCCCTTATTTATTAGTTATCGAATTTATTCCATTTGGCTGTTACACTCTGTATAAATTGTTACCGTGTAAATGTAATCCGATTCGAAATTCATTCAAGTTCAAGGAAATAAAATAATTTTGTTGTCTAGTCATTGTTTTTTCTGAAATTCAAGTCAAAATTAAGTAATATAGCATTTTGAGAAAACTGCTTTATGACCTTATTTCCATACGTATTTTTGTTTCATTTCAATATCGGATAGAGATATGCATTTTCAATACGTAGCATTTTGAATTTTCGCGCTCATTAGGTCCAAAAATCACCGCCAGATGGCCATGATAGTACCATAAACGCCCGCTTGGAGCCGCTTAAAGCAGTAACCATTTTAGGGCCGATATTATAAAACTTAACTTTAACTGACAATTTTGACAGATATGTCCTAACAAAACTGGCAGTTAAAGTTATGTTTTATAATACCGGCCCTTAGAGGGGGAGTTTCCCTTCTATACATATGTGTTCTGTGGAGCCAACAGTAACATTTGCGACTTCGTAGATTTCGGCAATACAGCCATATAAAAGGTTCATAAATCCTCAAGGTCAAGCATCCTCCCACGGTCTGCATGTTGCAACGATGCCAACTGCAGCAGAAAATACTAGAAAGCGTAAATTTTGTTAATCCCGCCGATAACAGAAAACTGGGTGTCGTTATGCAGGTTCAATAACTATTTTTTGAAAATTTTTTTTTGGGTTGTATTTAATCCTTTTGCTTGTTATCAACTTTCTTCACCCTATTTAAGTATTTAATTTTCAAAGAATTTTTGAAAATAAGAAGAGGCAACATTGCGCATTCTCACAATTTTATACAATTTGCCTTCAATTTTTTTCTCGAAATACCAAAATTGGCTTCCAAATGTTTCCAAGTGTATGCTCTTAAGAATCCTAGAAAATGGTTGATTTTCATGAGTAGAAAAATGGGATCAAGACGTATTCGGAAATAAAAACAAAAATTTATTTTAATGTGTATATTCTCACTAACCTACTTTATACAAATCTTCAAAATGTGAATCCATATTATAATAATTATAATACAAACTTCCAGGAAACATAAAAAATTCTTCATAAATTCAATGCTATCTCATCAATAAACTGAAATTTTACACCATGTTCTCACCTTCTCTTGAACATAAACAATGAATCCTTCCCGAATTCTGTATATTCATAAAAAAAACCAATTTTGCACTTTGCGTTAATCAATTAACATTCAATTCCTTCGGAAAGGAAAAAAAATTGAAGAATAATTGATTTCAAAGGCGACTGGTTTCCAAACACGCTGGTAATATGTTACAACTCAATGAGAGCCTGTTATTTTCTGTTTGACGGAGTCAACAACTGTGTCATAGTCATAGCATCGGGGAAAAGCGCATGGTAATTAACGAGAGGAACGTAAGCGGCTGTTATGACTCTCCCCGCGAACCATCTTCCATGAAGTGAATTCACGGACGCCACTGCTGTGGAGATTGATATACATTTGACGTAGACGTTGCCCTGGGGTGATCCTTTATCAACATACGCATGCAACACTCCACCGTGTTTGTTGCACTCTTCGATTACATCATCTCTGATTTCTACATCCCAATTCGGGTTTGATTCACTGAAAAGAAATTTTAATTATCGTTGTATGAATTTCTTGTTACCTAAAATATCATTTCTATATACAGTGCGCGTCAAAATTATGGAACAAATTTATTTTCTCAGAAAAAAAATATTTGGCAACGAAATCCTGCAACAGGTCAATTTTGGTTTATTATTTAATGAAATCAAATCATGAACCTTAGTGATCGACGAACAAAAAAAAAAAATTTTAATTTTAATTTTAAATTTTAACCCCCCTGATTATTTCACAGGAGTATGTAGATTTGAATGAACGAATAAAAAAAAATCCGTCCGTCCGCCGTCCGTTGTCCAGAGCTTTTCTCGGAAAGTACTGAACAGAAATCCGTGAAACTTGGTAGAAAAATCATGTGTCGCTCGGGATTGATCCTCCAAGCTTTTCAGCAGGATTGGTGTACCCCAAGGGCTTAAAATTGGGGGTCAGAGGGAAAAAAAATTATTTCTCGGAAACTTACCACCGAATTTTTGTGAAATTCTCAACGTTGATTACTGTTGCATAACTCAACCTAACAATTTTCACCCGGATGATATCCGACCAGTTGTCTCTGAGTTATAAAGAAAAATGCTGCAAATTTCCAATAATCCCGAGAATGAATCATCGCATTCGGTTCTAAGATTGGAATTCAGTGAAATAATCGGTTAACTTTTCATCCAGAATCATATATCTGAATGTAGATGAAAAGATTGTTACCAAATTTTCAACATATATTGAGAAATATCGAACGGATTCGTTAATTATTTTATAAACACAATGTGCAAATGCCCCATCGATGTTCTCGACAATTTCATAATCGTTAGTAGTTCAAATTAAATATTTTTGGGGTTTCTCTCCTAATATCTGAAACATAACTACAAAAACTCGAATAACAATTATTATTTATAGATATCATCCTGCGAATTACGGGATGAAACATTAAATTTCTTCATGGAGCTCAATTATATCTTAAATAAAACTTATATATTATTCATAAATCATTGGTTTTTCACAGCCCGAAAACTAATTCCTTGAAAAAATTCATTTGAAACATTGAAATCTCAATAAATACTCTTGTGCAACTGAATAACCCTTTCACATGCAGAACGCGAATTAAGAAGCGTTATTTAAAATAATGAATATTTCCAAAATATTCGGTCGATCGGAGGTTTCCATCAATTTTGGATTGCTTAGTACAATTATCGTCAACATGTGGATATCGGCTACTGGTTTCGATCGAAATCAAATATTTTTCGTACTGAGACTTTGAAATAGGGGTGAATATAAAAGATAATGAGCATGTATATGATAAAACAAATTGGAGGATATATCGTCCATTTGCGACGACAGTGCGATATCTCGAAAACAACGATTTTACAGGAAACGATTTTCCAACATTTGATCGAATCTAACGTTTTACATACTGCACAGATCGTGCTGGTCTGTGAAAGTGTGTTTTAGGTAAACTTATGGTGGAATGATTTATGAGTAGATATTCTTAGTTTTTATGTAAAATAACAAAAATTTTATCGTTTGGAATAAAAACGAAAATTTTATCACCTTGTTCTTGAAAACTCCCAGACTTATAGTGTGATGAGTATTGATATAACGTTGAAGATGATAAATTTATCAATCTAGAACTGGGGAATGTTTAAATAAAACGTTGTAGTAAATTTTTCTTTATTGATGAAACGCATTCAATTATTCTAACGAGTAGGAAAATCCTCTCATTTTTATGTAGAGGCATCTAGAAAAAATAATATCAAATTAGGCTTAAGAAAAAGTAAATAAATAAAACAATGGGAACTGTTAATATAGGAACTATGTTATGTAATTATTCCTTCAGTATATATAACGGAAATCAGTCTTCAAACACAAGGAATTAATGAATTCTCATGAGAAATAACAATGAAAAAATAAACTCACATATACTGTGACGAACTAATAAAATAGATTTGAATAAAAAAACAATGCAAACTATAAGCTATCAAAGAATACTTTATAATATCCAGGAATATGTTTACTATTCAGTAATGAGATTATATCAGCTTTTTTTCTCTCAGCCAAACCAGGTTTTTTCTTAAATGCTTTTTCGAGGTGAAGGTTGAATTCACCTTTCTTTCTCATAAATACAGCTCTCTTATATTCTTCTGCATAAGACATTTTGTAGAACAATGATTCAGGATCGTCTCTCTGGACCTTGAACATCTTTATCTGTGATAACTTTATAATCTTTTTATCTTCATCCTTCGGTAGTACGAAATTCATCCTAGCAGTACATGCCTTCCAATCATAAATATCACTATAGCACATTTCGTTCACATGAATCGGCATCGAATTCTTTCTAGCAGCTTTTATTGCACCAATGAATCCTTCAGGAGTATAAATAGGTCCAGAGCGCAATTGCCGTTTTACCTGTCGCTCTATCTGGGAGTGAACCGAGTCACCCTCATTTTGGGTGTGTCCTTTTATCAAAAATTTATGTGTAATAGACTTTATATTCGGGAACTTCTGCACAGCCAAGAGGTACATAGCCATCATAAACTTATTCTTTTGCTGCCCAGCACAGTTATCGGTATAAAAAATAACATCTACTGGTTTGTCACCATTCGCAATCTTTTTGATGTATTCAAAAACGCATGTGGCAATCTCGTTCACACCCCTATGTGCCTGTGATTCATCCCACACATAGCTTTCTACTTGTTTACTTTTAAGATCATAAATTGTCAGATTCAGTACATTCAATTTTGACTTATAATAGAACACAGATATTTCTCCTTTAGGACACTGAAATACGGCCTGTAAATCATAAACAGCCACTACGATGTTATCATCATTCTTATCCTTCTCCTTCTCTATTCGGGACAACCGTTTTTCTTCATGATGTTGTAAGTAAACTTCCTGTTTCAGTTCCTTTTCTTCAGCAGAACTATTTTTATATGCTTCACAAAATTCGCAAGCGTCTTTTTTCGGAATAAAGAACGATATGTTGAAATCCTGTGTGAATATACGATAAAACATTATATAATTCACAAAACCAACGCTATTTTTTTTGCATTCGTCAACATAATCCTTATGAATATCTGAAATAGACTTACTACCATCGATATAATGTTTCTTAGAATTTGCACGGATATAGTGGGATTCAATTTTGGGGATAGCTTCAATGAAAGCTCTTGCTGCATTCTTCAGTGCATCATCTATATGAATATGATTAGAATGACGTCAACGATTGTCTTTAAGCAAGCAGATGTTTGTTCCTTTATTCTTTTTTTTAAGTGCAGTTTCTATGGGTCGATTGTTAATGGCTAGAGTATTAACAAAGAAAGTCTTGCAAACCCTGACTTTTTCGCTAGATAATGTGAAGAAAAATGCATTATTTCTATCTCGCTTCTGTACAGGTATTCCGTTCTCATCAACTCTGACGTAACGATGCGCTGGTTTCACCTCTTCCATAGATTGAAGTAGAAATGACCACTGTCTCTCAATATTTCCCAAATTCCAGTAGTCATTTAGAATGCTTTGTCTTTGGGATTCCGATATTTTGAATCGACATTTGAATCTGCAAGCTTCTTTACAGGGCGGTTTAAGTTTTCGTTCTGCAATTTCCTTCTTAGTTTTTGAAGAAAGGTAAGACTTTCCACTATTCCTCAATTTTTTTGCAACATTTTTTTTCCAATTACTTTCCAGTTTTGGTCTTTTCTTTCCTTTTTTTGTAGGTGTGAGAGATTCCATTTCAACTATGTTTTTGTCACAAACAGGTGGTGAGTTTTCTGAAATGGCGTACAGAGATTCATTTTCCGTCATGGTTTTCGGTTCATTCATTGTATTGAGTAGGAATATATTTTCGTTTGTATCTGCGAGTTGAATATTCGGGTTAATATCTGCTGTTACTTCTTCATTTTGTCCGGTTTCTTGCAAAATATCTGCCCTTATGGTAAAGCTGCTGCTTAGTTCACCTTGCGAAAAAATGTTGAATTTTGGCATTTCTTGTACATTCTTGTAATCTGGATCTTTCACTGAGTCATCGCTGTCTGCAAAAAAGAATTGATAACAGGTGAGATATACAGGTTAATCAGTCTATATTGAGTATGAATTATGTATGAACCAACCTTCCTGGAATGTTGATGATGAACTGCTAGTAGATCTGCTAGAGCTAGACGATGAGCTCGAAGAAGATTCACTACGTTGGCGGTTGGATTGAGTTCTGACTTGGTTTTCTGAAATAGGAGGGTACACATGAGTAGAATAAAGTAGAAAGGTAGGCTTCTATATTTAAGAGAAATGTTCGTATCTACTTATACGTAACTACATGCAAGAACCCATGAAGTATAAATGGAAATATATCATCTTTGTTTCAACATACCTATGGTTCTAGAATCCTTGCTCTCATGGGGAAACTGTGTGGAATTCGAAAATTCGTCATGTTTTCTTTTTCTTGCTAAGTCTAATATCAACTTTGATCTTGATGCCATCTGCAAATATAGCAATGATAAAATAATATTGCTCAGCACCTAAAACGTGATGAGAGGAAATAAACCATCAACTTAATCGAAAAATTTTCGGAAAAAACAGCACATCAACAACTAAAACAAACGGTATCTTGCTAGAGAACAAATATTTCATCGTCTTCAATGTAACTTTTAGAGTTATCACATTCAAATTTTCAATATTTACAAGAAAAACGCGATAATACCGAAAAACCGCACATTAATTCTTCCATTATTTCACGAAACAGTGTGATAAAATCAGATATGACGTTGTTCGAAAGGGAAAAACTGGGCAATTTTACACTTACCTTTTCACCATAAACGTGGTATCTTCAATTATCACGTTATTCGCGAAATCAGAGCGCACTATACACTAGCAACAGCAGACGACAACTGTGCTGTCACATTCTTTGAGTAAATTAAATCGCTGAGTGAGAGTGCAACAACGTGATATTTTGCTTCTCTTTCATTCATAACTCCGCCATATTTGGAGTACGAAATACCGCGTTCTTGCAGATAATAGATCGCAAAAAGGCGAATCGTTATTACTATAAAACGAAAAATTAAATTTTTCGAGATATCACACTGTCGTCGCAAATGGACGATATGCAAACAAATCAATTAACAAACCGGAAATCTCATCAATTGTCGAGAATCTAATACTAAGGGTACTGGGGACCGTAGACAAGAATACTCCGCATGTTTCAACATCTGGCGGTCCGCAAACTACTTGTTTGAATTGAACGTTTTTACATTAAACAGACGTTGGGATTTGACACCCTCTTAGTTGAGTGTATCTGACAACTATACGGAACGAAATTTCTCTTTTAGAATTATTCAGTCGAATTCAACCTTGAGAGGTTCTCGATATATTTGATTTTTACAGAAAAGTTATTGAAAATAACTTTAGGTCTTCGGTTTGTGTATTGGATATTTTGTGAATCAAGTGAACTCTTATCGGATATATGCACTGTGGAAAATTTTTTTTCAGATAAGTTGCACAGGACGGGTGAGTGTTTTTTGCGCGCATGTTCTAGGGGAACAGCGTGCTATCGTTTTGTCCAAATGTCTGTAATTTTGGATGATTGAGCCGAAAATGGTCTCAATCGACTAGGTTGGACTCACACGGTGTCAAAATCGATTCTGTCCGGCCGGCCGTAGACACGCTAACTGTCGACAGAAGCAAGCTAGCAACTTGAAACTTTAAGGATAGGTTGCGCATCAGAATGCCGCGGTTAAGTTCGTTAATGGGCCAAATCGGTCGAATGGTTTCGGAGTTATAGGCAGTTGAAGTTTTGAAGTTATTTATTTTTTATTTCAGAAACTACTCGAGAGATTAGATTCAAGCTTGGCAGTTGGGTGGAGTATAACGACGCGCAACTTTGAGCCAAATTTCGTCAGGATCAGATTTTCAGTGAATTTAAAAAAAATTTTTTTTCGAAATTTTTTTCCAAAAAATTTTTTTTTTCCGGAAACCATTCATCATATTCGAAAAAAAAGTCCACTCACACTTTGAACTTCATATTTCACAGCAGTGTACCAAGTTTCAGTTCGATACAATCATAAGTTTCGGAGATGTCCGGAAAAAATGTGTCAAATTTCGAGGTTTTCTTCTCGATATCGTTTATTTTTTCGGTATAACTCGATAAATACTGATTCAGTCCTGATAAAACTTCACAGCTGGTTTTGAGATGCTGAAAGACAACTTTATGCGAAGTTTCGTGATAATCGTGTCATAAGAACCATTTGAAAAAAAAAATTTCTATGATTTTTCTCATCATATCATCCTCATCAAATTCTGTATGAAACTTCGAACTGTTATTTTTTGATGAAGTACTAGATTTCAATTCGATCTGATCTGTATTTTTGGAAATATTGAAAAAATAAAATTTTGATTGGGTATATCTACGGAATCATTGGGTGGATTTTATCCATTCACGAATTCGGCCTTCGTAATTTTACAAATATCGAGTTCCTAAGTTGTTTCTTTCGGAAGTTATTGTGTTTACGCAGTCGGCCGTTAGGCTGACCGTAAACACAATAACTTCCGGAAGAAACGACTTAGAAACTCGATATTTGTAGAGAAGGTTTGGGGCTTAATTACGAAGGTCGAATTCGGGAATGGGTAAAATCCGCCCAATGATTCCGTAGATATACCCATTCAAAATTTTATTTTTCCAATATTTCCAAAAATACAGATTTGATCGAATTGAAATCCAGTAATTTATCAGTGAAAATTTCAAAAAGTACTGCCGTGAAGGCAGCAGCTTTTGCGTGCATGTTCAAATTCGTTGCTGAAGCGGTCATCTACATTGAACATGCGCGCAAAAGTTGCTGCCTTCACGGCAGTGCTTTTTGAAATTTTTTTTCATTTCATTGATATCTTTCAGAACAAAGTTGAATCCTAGTAGGAATCACATCCACACATTTAATATTAGCGGAAAATCTTGAATTTTATTTTACGTATTTGTTGTTAATTTGAGAGTTTAAGTTAATTTTCCCGAAAGTTTCTCAAGAAATACTAACGCGATCAAATTGAAACATCATAACTAGTTGTGAAATATCGACGCTCAATTTAATGCATGATTTCGTGAGAATTGTATTGGAAAAAAAATGAATTTTTTCTAAACATTTTTTTCGGAAGCTATTCATTAAAGTTCAATATAATTTGGTATAGTTCTTAGTCAACATTTTGAAACCATATTTATTTGCAGAGATATTGGCGAAAAATTTTGTGGCCATTTTAAATTTTGAGGTTATATATGTCAAAAGGCGCAAACGCTTTCTGATTTGAATTTCATTTCTATTTGTGTAATACCGACACGCAATTTAATGAGTAAATTTTTTGAAAAATTAGTTAGTTCAGAGGTTTTCAGTATGCGCACTTTGTCATGGCTCATTTACTTTGAGACGATGGTACCTGATGAAATTTGTCACCGAATGAAAGTCGACCATTACAGTTTTGTTCATGCACAACTTTCAACAACACTCATGTGTGAAACACTGCACTTCAGTTATGATCTTAAGTAGGTATATTATCAGTATGAGTAGGTAGAATAACTCCAGAAACTCCCAGAAGCTACAGGAAGAATGTGTCAAAGCGCTTTGATTATTGCATTCAGAACGATGGTGGTCATTTTGAACATTTAACTTGACTTATTTTGTAATGCATAATGATTCTCCGGGTGGTACTTCAATGCCGAAATAAATTTTCAATGTCACTCAATTTTTTTCCTCCACTAAAGGGTTCGTAGGGGTTGAAAGTTGTGCGTGAACAAAACTGTAATGGTCGACTTTCAATTGGTGACACAAATTTGAAACTAATTCTTCAAAAAAAAATAATTTTTTCTTGAAAATTTCTGCACGCCTGTAAAGAAGATACAAAGACCTTGCCAAAAAAGTACCACATGACTAGAGATGGGCAACTCGAGCTATCCAGCTCGAGTAACTCGAGTTACGCTATGGACGATTCAGCTCGAGTTGCTTTTGAATGAACTCGAGTCAACTCGAAAGCAATTCAGATCTAGAGTTCAGCACCCGACTCGATGCGTAAAAATCACGATTTCGTGAATCGTCGGTGCCTTCCGTCGTCGATGTCGGTCGATACAGCTCGAGTTGGTTAGCGGATCCGCGGATCGGCAGTCGCAGTCCGCAATAGTTCGATCTGCTCGATTCGGATGTATTTTGTCATTTTATATATCAGTTCAGTCGGGATCGATCTCAACAGGGTGTTGGTCTATTACGGATGAATTAAAATTGACTGCCTATAAACGAAAATATATTCGCGTCGTAAAGGGAGCGATTAAATACTAGAGTTGGATTGCTTGAACTCTATTCATTTATTTATTGACAATGGCCCTCTTTTCATTATAAATATTATATTAGTCATTTTTGAGAAGTCTGATTTTTCAAAACTTTTTTCACGATATATCCGTTGTTTATTAAAGTTGGACACTAACATTTGAACCCTTAATCTTCAATTGAATTATTCCTCATATAAGAGTAAAATGTAATTCAATACATGATATGTGAGTCAGCTGTTAGCGAGACTCATAAAAATTCCAACTTCTGAGTCCGGATTCTTTCCAATTTCTATTCCTACTTACTCCGAGTACATCGACATCGGGGCATCGAGGCTCGAGCCGGCGAACGAATCAGTGTCGAGGCCCGACTCGAGGGGACCCAACTCGACTCGATACGAAGGCGAATCGCGGAAGCATAAGCACCGAGTCGAGTCAGCTCGAGTTGCAACTCGAGTTGGCCATCGATTCAACTCGAGTAGATCGAGTTGAGAAATAGACGACTCGTCCCATCACTACACATGACCTACTTTCCCTATTCAAAAAATTCAGAGGGTGGATGGGGATGGCACAGGGTGCAATGAAAATCCTTCAAAAATGCATATAAATTTGGTAAAAGTGGAACAAAAACCGACTTGTTTCAGGATTTTCTTGCCAAATATTTCTCTTCGGAGGAAATGAATTTGTTCCATAATTTTGTCACGCACTGTATTTGAACTGATCTTTTAAGAATTGGTTTAACACTTCAATGTTTTTTTCACAATTGTCTACGTTTTTCGACTCACCTAGAAGGATCGAACATGTTGCTCAACATGAAACACTGGGTAGCGATCGGTGGTGTACTTTGAGCCTGAACTCGAGGCACGATTGGCTGGCCGGTAGCCATACTGAGAGCTGTAGCTGCTGCTGTCGGGACTTGCATACCAGCGCCTTCGGCCAGTTTGAACATGAGCTGCAGGCGACCGGTAGCCCCCAAGTCGATGCCGGATCTGTCCAATTCGTCCGAATCCAAGATCGATGGACCCTGTTGCTGTTGCAGATCCATCCTTTCCGTTACGTTTCCAACTTTCATAGGTCTACCGGCCAGTTCGTATCCGTTCAGTTGTTCTAGAGCTTTCTTCGCGTCGTCACAATTGTGGTACTAAAAATTGAAAAAAAAGAATTTATAGAAAAGAATATCTATGCAAGAATATAGTTTAATGAAGTTTCTGTATTTATGAAAAATTCTTCAAGATCAATGATTGTAGTTTTTAACCGATGACATTGTTTGAGTTGGAACCCTGCCTATTTCGACGCCCATCCTACGTTTTTAGCCCGAATCTTAAGGTATTTCGTGAGTGTTTTCAACATTTAATGATGGTTTTTTCTTCAGAATCAACTCGGGAAACATTTTAGAGTAGAGTGCGCGTGGTAGGACAAATATAATATTTCACAGGAGAGCTTAAACAGGAAGAACGTCTAGTAAAATAGATTCAAAAAGGGTTTGAACCCCTTGGAAAGCACGGCACTATAAGAGAGGTTTTTGCGCGCATATTCTAGGGAAACAGCGTACTATCGTTTTGTCCAAATGTCTGTAATTTTGGATGATTGAGCCGAAAATGGTCTCAATCGACTAGGTTAGACTCGCTGATGACGAATCCGGTGTCAAAATTGATTCTGTCCGGCCGGCCGTCCGTAGACACGATAACTGTCGACAGAAGCAAGCTAGCTACTTGAAACTTTCAGGATAGGTTGCGCATCAGAATGGGCCAAATCGGTCAAATAGTTTCGGAGTTATAGGCAGTTGAAGTTCTGAAGTTATTTATTTTTTATTTCAGAAACTACTTCAGCGATTGGATTCAAACTTGGCAGTTTGGTGGAGTATAACGACGCGCAATTTTGAGTCAAATTTCGTCAAGATCATATTGTCAGTAAATTTCAAAAAAAAATTTTTTTCGAAATTTTTTTACAAAAATTTTTTTTTTCGGAAACCATTCATCATATCCAAAAAAAACTATACTCACACTTTGACCTTCTAATTTCACAGCAGTGTACTAAATTTCAGTTCGATACGATCATGAGTTTTGGAGGTATCGGGAAAAAATATGTCAAATTTCGAGGTTTTCTTCTCGATATCGTTAATTTTTTCGGTATAACTCGAGAAATACTGATTCAGTCCTGATTAAACTTCACAGCTAGTTTTGAGATGCTGAAAGACAACTTTATGCAAAATTTCGTGATAATCGTGTTATTAGAACAATTTGAAAAAAAAAATTTCTATGATTTTCTCATCATATCATCCTCATTAAATTCTGTATGAAACTTCGAACTGTTATTTTCGATGAAGTACTGGATTTCAATTCGATCTGATCTGTATTTTTGGAAATATTGGAAAAATAAAATTGGGTGGATTTTACCCATTCACGAATTATTTTTACAATATGTCCAAAAATACAAATATGATCGAATTGAAATCCAGTAATTCATCAGAAAAAAATTTCAAAAAGCACTGCCGTGAAGGCAGCAGCTTTTGCGCGCACGTTCAAATGCGTTGCTGAAGCGGTCATCTACATTGAACATGCGCGCAAAAGTTGCTGCCTTCACGGCAGTGCTTTTTGAAATTTTTTTTATTTCAGATTGACACCCAGAATCAAATAGTTTTCGCCACTTCAGAACATTGATTGTATTTATTCAGCCCACTTATGTTTTTTTTATTTATTGACCACCTTTGTGGTTTTACTCAAAGAAACGTGCTGAATAAATGAAAAGAAAGCAAACGAAGCAAAATTAACACATCATTGAAAGAATACTCACAGTTACAAATCCATAGCCCTTTGAACGTCCAGTTTCTGGATCCATAATCAACTGTATGTTCTCGATCTTTCCAAAAGGTTCGAAAATTGACCTCAGCATGTCTTCTGTGATGTTGAAATGTAGAGACCCAACGTAGAGCCTCATAGGTCCGGTCATTCCTTTTGGCATGAGATTGGGCATGGAGTTACCCATGCGGTTTTTCTCTGCTTGGGTATGTTGGACGATGATGGGAACACCCAGCAATTTCTGACCGGATAAACCTAGAGCCTGTTGAATAAATAAGAAATGAACGATTTTTGTTGAAATAAGGACCTGAAGATGGGCATTACTGATCAACGTGTCGAATCAGCATGAAAAATGAGTTCAAACAAACGTCACCAAAAAATTTAAAAGAATTAATAAAATTAAAGAGATAAGCACGACTTTTCAGTACTTCTTCATCCCTTCGTTTAGAAGCCGAACATAT
The DNA here is from genome assembly GCA_958510865.1 of Myrrha octodecimguttata. NCBI lineage: Eukaryota > Metazoa > Arthropoda > Insecta > Coleoptera > Coccinellidae > Myrrha > Myrrha octodecimguttata. The sequence goes on from OY294057.1 coordinate 78,444,866, forward strand.
CGAGCCCCTGAGTTATACCACAGATCAACCAGATAAACCACTCGCGTCATTTACTTAGGAAATCTATGTCAACGCAGATATGACCCTGAATCGAGCTAATCAGAATTTTAGCAGGCGTTTGGGGTGCTTTGGGGTGCCAATCAGATTGCAGGAATAGGATTACGTCACTCTCGCCGTTTTCGGACTCGCTTGAAGAGTTTATGAACATGTAAACAAACTGAAACGAATTTTTCATCCTATTAATTGATGAATAATTTCGTATCTGTTCCTTTTAAGAATATAATCCAAACATTTTTTACAACCAAATCAATTGTTTAGTCATCTTTGAGGTTCTATTTTATGATGACAGTCCTCATTATGTTTTAATTATACAACAAGAATTGGAATCGAACTTAAGTGGACTCATTCATAATGTTCATTTTTTATAATATAAAGGAATCGCAACTGAAGTAAAAGCATTACAACCTCCATTATTCAATTAAAACGATGGGATGTCTAATAAAATTGTATATGATTGCACAAACACTAGGATTGGAATCTAACAAAGTTCGTCTATTCATAGTTTGATTTTATATTGAAATGAATCACATTTGATGTGAAACTACAAAGATTCTCTGATTAAGGTAAACGGGTTTTCTATAACATTTTTTCAAAACTTTCATTAACTCCAACCGAGTTCTTCTACAGGAGTTTAAGATGTGACAAAACACACGCTTTGGTATTGAAAATTTGCTTTTCAAATGGTTTCATCGAAAAATCTTAGTCTGATTTTGTGATTCCTGAATCCCGACAAATCCGTTTTTACATTTCGATTTTAGATATTCCAAAATCAAGTATTAAATTTGACAGCTGTTTCGAGGAAGAAGAAAGTGTGGTTATGTCTGTTATATTTCTCAAGGTCGGAGAGATGCGATTCCCGCAAACGATGAAGTGATTTGTCTTGTTGGTCTGTGGTTATACTGTAGCAATCCTAAAACACAAACATCGTTCAAAAAACTACCTAATGTCTGAGCGGCTTATCGTGAAATGAAAGCAATGTGACGAATGAGTACATCAAGAAGTTATAGGTCAAGAATTTCCGCCCAATTTTTACTTCTTTTAGAGTGTGGAAACGATTAATTCTGAGTGTTATTTTGATTCAGAATAAATTCGGTTTTAAATATCAATGAATGCAAATATAGGTGGAATCTTGTTGAGGATTGTCGTTTTCACTTAAACTGACTTGAACAGAAAAATTTCAAAATAAACAAGTATTTTCGTTTCATCGATTTTGAAGAGCACATTTTTCAGTAATGCCTTCTTCAAGTATTCATCAATAATCTTAACAAGTTATCATTAACTTAAGTCTGAAAGAAGTATACCTTCCAACTCAGGTCACCGAATAAACGTGTTTCTTAAGCATGACAGAGCAGGCTGATGTTTTTATTCTCAAACCTATCAGAAAAAAAGATATTTATGATAAAATTGGGAAATTTCAAGAGATCTTTCATTGTTGAACAAGAAGTTTGCGTTATTCTTGTTTCACTAGTTCTTGACTTTATTTAAGCCAAATTGGCACTCGAAATGGCGCTCGTAATATTAATACACCTCCAATTTCTGAATAACCTGAATACAACTGTTTCCTATGGATTTAGTTGATCTAACAAACGGTCAAATAAGGCCCCACCAACTTCCCTACAAGGGTATAAATTTTGTTCAAATTTCCGCCTCACATTCTTGGGTTAATTCGGGGGTAATTCGGCTACATTCGTCAATCGTTCACCCGACCAAAAGCGGTACTATTTTTCAAGAATAGTTATAACAACCCCAAACCTCTGCTTCTTCGAGTTTTCCACTTAATCCAAAAGTGAAATTTGGCATTGGCGCAATTCAATCGGTCGGAATGGGGGTTTTTCCTGAATTTGGGTTATTACTGCAAATGCAAATTTGAACATAATTATTATGGGTTTGATTCATCATTTTCCAAAATAACCTTCAGAAGGTATTCAAAATCAGATTTCAAAATTGGGGTTTGGGAATTGCCTGGCATGCACGAAGTGACAACGGTGTTCAATAGAATTGCTATAGAATAATGAAATATTTATTCCTATTCTGTGGTACACACGTGTTCTTTGTCAATATAACCAAACAATTTCCGTTTGCGATTTGTCAGTTATATGACAGTCTGTGCTCTTCTTTTTCTATTTCTTGGTCGTTGTCTTCTACTCTAACCAGATCGAAGTATAGCTATCTCTGTTTTCCTAAGCAAAGTAACACATTTGACGTCTTTTTCTTTCCGATAAAGCTGAATTCGACGTTGCCATATCGTGCACTCAAGACAAATCCCTTTAAATGCAAATACCCATTTTTATTTTTCAGTTTTAGGTGATCAAGTATTTTTTCAAAAATATAATATTGAAATTATATGTTTAAAATGTGATGTTCTGAAGGTTTTTCATGAAAATTACTGCATTTTCGTTTAAAGGAAAACCCCCATTCTGTATTTTGGTCGATGGCCGCTGGCGAGAAATACTTATTGGTCATTGAGGTTAGCTAGCAATGAAAAGGCGTTGTTGCCAGGCTTCACTTCAAGATTGAGTGATACTCCGCAGAAATAGAAGTTGAATGATTGTCTGGTATTTTCACTTTATACCATTAAATATCGAAAATTCTTGAAAAAAATAGCCACTAAACCATTTTTCAAGGTTCAAAGATGATTAGGAACTGAAGGTAAGCAGTGAGTGATCCAAACTGAGGGAGTTTTGACTGCAGATATTTTGTTTGGGAGATATCTAATCAATATATCCGCGACGGAAAAATTTACAGCTTCACTGGTTTTCGATGCAAAGAAGGATAACAATTTTTTCGAGGCGCATCAATGGCGACAGAGTTTTTCATTAGCGCCCAACGTATGGCAGATATTTCAGAACTATGAGAGCCCGCCTAGTTTCCACTGCAGATCCTTTTTTCAGGAGAACACACTGCGTACATTGATACAAATATCTAATCAATATGATATGATAAGGAGTTATATATTCTGTGTTTGAATTAACGTTAATCCAAACACAAAATATATAACTCTTTGTATTTTCTGCTAGCTGACGTCACTCATTTTTCAGATGAGCACACCATGTTTTTTAAATCATGGTTAAGATCATATCCGATTGGCTGAAATTTACGTTGGGATTCCTGCTTTCATGTCAATACTGTGAAGTTTATATTATATAAAATATGTTCTGCAAATCGACTTAGTTATTTCGGGTTCCGGTTTTCCGTTCCGTCTACATAAATGGTGGTTTTTCCTGAATTTGGGTGTTTACTGCAAATGCAAATTTGAACATAATTATTATGAGGTTGATTCATCATTTTCCCAAATTACCTTCAGAAAATATTCAAAATCAGGTTTCGAAATTGGGGTTTGGGATTTGTCATGCATGCACGAAGTGACAACGTTGTTTAGTAGAATTGCTTTTTCTGCTATAGAATAATGAAATATTTATTCCTATTCTGTGGTACACAAGAGTTCTTTGTCAATATAACCTAACAATTCCCGTTTGCGATTTGTCAGTAATATGACAGTATGACAGTCTGTTCTCTTCTTTTTCTATTCCTTGGTCGTTGTCTTCTACTCTTACCAGATCGAAGTATAGCTATCTGTTTTCCTGAGCAAAGTTACACATCAGACGTACTTTTCTTTCCGAGAAAGCTGAATTCGACGTTGCCATATAGTGTTGAAGACAAATCCCTTTAAATGCAAATCCTCATTTTAATTTTTCAGTTTTAGGTGACCAAACATTTTTTTAAAAATATAATATTGAAATTATATGTTTGAAATGTGATGTTCTAAAGGTTTTTCATGAAAATGACTGCATTTCCATTTGAAGGAAAAACCCCCATTATTCGGTTGGTCCCTGAAAAAAAGGTTAATTACGGAATTCGATTGGTGAAAAAGCGATCTTTTTGTCACCAGAACGACAGTCAATGTTCTATGGTAGCATATTCATAGCATAGAACAATCTTAATTTTCTTTATGATCCATAGAACTTAGACGAGACAACAATCAACAATGAAAAAGTTACTGAGTATGATCAATGGATCATATTGTTCTATGCCATGGATGTTACCATAGAATATTTACTGTCGTTCTGGTGACAGAAAGATTGCTTTTTCATCAATAAAATTCCGTAATAACTTTTTTTTCAGGGACCAACCGAATATTTCATATGTGAGACGATCCAGACAAAACCTATATTTTGAAGGAATGATCTTGTTTGAGGAGCCGAGGCATATTTTACGGATATTTATAAATAACGCGAACCATGTCATGTCGAATTTGTTCTGAAATTCCCCTTCCCCTGTGATAGTAAATTTGGACGGAATTTGTGGTTTGGCAACCTGGACCGAAGTCTTCTATTAAAACGTCTCCACATCCCAATTTTGAGTGAAAAATGTTGCCGGCATTCCTCCGTGGCGCCCTCTACATAATGTTTTACACAACCGCAATCAACAACACAAGTACCGCCTGCCGAGGACCCTAAACCTACTGAATCATAAAAAACTCACCAAAGCAACGCTCTCCGGATCCTTGAACTCTATGTAGGCGATGCCCTTGAACCTCCTCGTCTTGTTGCACATGATCAGCCTGACGTCCCTAACTTTACCGACCGAGCTGAAGAATTCTTCCAGGTCCCTCGCCCTGATCCTCTGGGACAGTTGCATGGCGAAGACGGTACGTGCGTCGCGCTCCTCCGGACTCAATTCTTCCAGGGGAGACCCGGATCTGGCGCGCAGTGGCGACCTCTTGCGTCCGAAGGGCGGGGTCGGTTTCTGCAGGGAGGGGCTACGTTTCCTGGAGCGCGATCTGCGTTTGCGATCTTTGCTGAAGCCTCGTTTCAAGCCGCGATCTCTGAAACGTAAGAGAAAACGAGAATTTGAGATCGGTATGGTAACAGGAACATGTATATGAATAGGTCTCTCACATGAATTCTTTTTTATCATGGGAATCAAATATTCTATCCATAGGACTGCTGAAAAACTTTAACCGAAGTCAAAAATTTCATTTTTCAACGAGAAAACGATCTTTTAAGTTTGGCTCCACCTATTGGCTGTTCCAACGGACGAAACTTCGCGCCTTCCGTGACGTACAGGGATATATCCACTCTAAGCGACACTAATAAACGCCGGTTCCCCGTGAATGTTCGGCAATTTCCGATGACAGTCGGTACGTTGAGAACAAGCGGGAGGCGGGATTCTAATTTCGCGGCAAAAGTGATAAACAGTGGAAGAGAATTCTGAATTCTATAGTTCAATCGCTGTGGTTAATCTTCAGAGAACAAAAGTTTCAGATTTTTATTTGCGTTATATTGACATTGTGCAGAATGGAAGATTTGGAGACCCAGAAAAAAGTATGTGCACTTTGTGGCATTGAGTTTTCGTCTATTTCAGGGAAAAATAAACATTTGAGGAATATCCACAAAGAGTTGAATGCAACTTCGACTTCGATAAATTCTCGAATTATTTGTCCACTGTGTAATAATAGAGAGTTCAAATGTGCTACGTATAACAAATTGGAAAATCATTTGGAAGTGGAACATGGAATAAAATTGGAAGTTGAAACAAATCATTTTGCTAACCGTGAAAGTTACGAACAATGGTTTCAAACAGAGAAATTAGAAATGATCTATGGTGTTACTCGGATAAGAAAATACAACGATTATGAGGAAAAATCTTATAATTGTAACCGAAGCAATTGTAGAGGTAAACATAGAGTCTGTATATTTTCTCAATTCATACATTTTCAAATATGAAATTGGCCCTTTATGAATGTGTGATGCATTAACTGATTACTCTTATTTTCTTAGGTTTTGAGAGCCAAAGATCTCAGCGAATGGAAAAAGCTGAAGGTTCGATAAAGATGCATGGAGTATGTCCATCTCGTCTAGAGACGAAGATAATGCAAACAGGTTTATTATAATATCAGTTCATTTGATATTTCATGGTCAATATGAATGCCCCTAAAATGTGAACTTCATATTGCAGGACAGATTATTTCAAGATTTTGGAAGACCCATGTTGGCCATGATGAGGAGATGAGAAATCAATATTTATCAAGACAGGATAAAAAGGATATTGTCAAAAAACTAACTGATGGTGTTACAGTTGAAAGGATTATCTCTGATGCACAAAAACTAAACTCGGAGACATTAGAACGAATGAATTTATTGGACAGGAAAGATATTTCATATTTGATGAAGAAACACAATATTATGAACAAGAAACATGAGAATAGTATGATAGCTGTAAATCTAAAGGTGAAGGAATGGAATGACAATGGAAAAAACTACTGTTTCTTTTCTAAGCAGCAAGGTATTTGCCAGAAATTTTTATTTACTGTACTTTTTGGTATCTGAAGAAAATTATAGATAAATTATAATATACACAGATCAAATAATGTTGAACTCTCAATAATAAACTCATCTGAAAAATTTTCAGGTGAACGTCATCCAGTATTGGATCTGAATGACTTTTGTTTAGGATTTATGAATGATGAAATGAAACAAAAACTGAAAGATTTTTCAAAAATTATTTGTATGGATGGAACACACGGTACTAACCAGAAGGGAATGGAACTGACTATAATGCTTGTGAAAGATGACAGGAATATGGGATTTCCAGTGGCCTTTTTCTTAAGTAATAGAAAAGATCAGATAACCCAAGAAGTCTTCATGCAAGCATTGCGTGAAAAAGTGAAGGATATTATCGAGCCACAATATTTTATGAGCGACGATGACCCAAAGTACCACAATGCATGGGTAAAAGTAATGGGTTCTAGACCAAGAAGACTGTTGTGTACATGGCATATAATCAAAAACTGGATTAAAAACGGAAGGTCCAAGGTTAGAAATAACTCGAGAAAATTACATTTTTCCATGTAGTATATCTTGATGAACATTACAGGTATATTCTTATTGATGAATGTGTATTAATATAATAATAAATAAAAGTGGTTTAAAAGAAGTCTTTCATTTTTTTCGTAATCGCCTCTCAACTCAAATAATCTGATGATACAAACCTGTGTGGGATTGTTACTTGTCCATCATCATTCAAACTATCCTATCAAAGTTTGATTTTACAAATTTTAATACTAAAATTAATTTGATGACATTAATGAATGTATCGAAATACCAAATTCCATTGATTTATTTCTTCTGGAAATTCGTGGACTGCAAAGACGTAATATTTTGTCTGTTCATTCCTCGCATAATGAGCTGAAATTTTATAATTTTTTTTTATTATCATTAAAAATAATCGAATTACTTCAGTTTTTTAAAATGTCATTCTGAAAAGGAGAAATATATGAATCAACCAATAGAAAATATCCCATGAAATATATGTTGAATATTCCCTATATCACAGTTTCACGAACTTTGGTCGCCTTCCAGGGGAGCCGTGAGACATCTTAAGAGCATAATTAATCTGTCTGATCACGATTGGATCTACTCGTGTCTTCAAAAATATAAAATAAAATGATGCAAATCTATATGAATCATCCAGAAATAAAATTATATTATTGTATTAACATATTCGTGAATCGTTTAGTTCGTATAGTTTATTGAACTTAGTAGATTTTCCATGACGAGTAAATTAGCTAACATGTTTTTAAAAAATTTATATCAGGAATAAATTACTCCAATCTATTGAAAACATTCAGCCACAGCGAATTTCAATATCACTTCAATCCCAGGAACATCAAACGTCCATATTTCAAACTTTCCGCATAATTCGAACTACCGACTGTCATCGGAAATTGCCGAACATTTACGGGGAACCGGCGTTTATTAGTGTCGTCTATCCACTCTCTCTTCTCGTACACTTTTCCCTCTTGAAAGCCAATAGACAGCGTCAGCTGTATCGATCGGTGAATCTTGCAATAACGAGTGACGTAAAGGGTTTTTCCAATAGGGTGTTATTTTGAATAGCCCACTATTTCGGTAGATGTCACTTTTGAAGCTGTCATTTTTTGACATTTGACAAGTAGAAACTACGCCATTAACGAATATGGAACGATACACGCTTCAACAACGCATTGAAATTATTAAAATTCACTATAAAAATGGTGAAAATTTGTCAGAGACGGTTCGTAAAACTCGAACATTTTTGGGTCGTCGTGAAGCACCTTGTCGGATCGCAATGAAGAAATTGGTGGAAAAATTCGAGCTGTTGGGACAAGTTAGTGATGTGAAGAATAAAACCCATGCACGTCGCTCAAGAACAGCCGAGAATATTGCTGCTGTAGCCGAAAGTGTTGAAGAAAACCCAGGTTTGTCCATTCCTCGTCGTTCTTTGGAATTAGGCATTCCACAAACGTCATTACACCGTATTTTGCATAAACATTTGGGTCTTGAGGCTTATAAAGTTCAGTTAACACAAGAACTCAAGCCGGCCGATCATCAACAACGTCGTGTCTTTGCTGATTGGGTCGTTGAAATTCATGAAAATGATCCGGAATTCCATCGAAAAATCATCTTGAGCGACGAGGCCCATTTCCACCTCGGTGGCTTCGTCAACGAGCAAAATTGTCGCATCTGGGGCTCGGAAAACCCGAGTTATTATTGTTGAGAAGCCTCTTTATCCTCAACGTGTGACTGTTTTGTGCGGTTAATGGTCCGGCGAAGTCATTGGACCTACCTTTTTCGAAAATGAGGCTGGAGCAACAGTTACGGTGAACAGATTGCGCTATCGAGAGATGATTAATTATTTTTTATGGCCGTAATTGGATGGCATTGATCTGGACAACGTTTACTTTCAACAAGACGGCGCTACGTGCCACACAAGCAATGAAACCATTGATCTTCTGCGGGAAAAGTTTCCGGACCGTGTTATCTCTCGAAGAGGTGATCACAATTGGCCGAGGAGATCTTGTGATTTAACACCTTGCGACTTCTTCCTTTGGGGCCACGTGAAAGGGAAGGTCTGCGCCAATAGCCCAGCGTCGATTCAAGACCTCAAAGATGGAATTCGTGAGGTTATCGAGGACATAGGGCGATTTGGTTATGGAAAATTTCATTAAAAGGATATGGTCCTGTAAGCGTGGTCGTGGTGGTCATTTGCCTGATGTTATTTTCCACTATTAACGGCATAGCGTCTTCTTTATAATGAAATAAACATCCGATCGTTTATATTGAAAAATGGCATTTTTCTTTGAATATCGAAATAACACCTCTTATTGGAAAACCCTTTGGAATGCGATCTGACGCGTTTCTCCCGCTTCGACCTTGAGTCCCGATTGGGCTATTTTTAACACCGAATTATTCGAAATTCGCCGATTGTTGAAGTGTGCGATAGCATACATTATGATTTCGTATCGATATAGAATGAGAGAAACATAAAAATATGAAAGTTCGTGTTAGCTGCAAGAGACCTATTGGTTACTGCTTTAAGCGGCTCCAAGCGGGCGTTTATGGTATATTATGGCCCTCTGACGGTGTTATTTGGATTTAATGAGCGCGAAAATTCAAAATACTTCATCGGATTCGTAATCAGTGAGTCCAATCTAGTCGTTTGAGACCATTTTCAGCTCAAAATTCGAAAATTACAGACATTTGGACAAAAAGATAGCACGCTGTTCCCCAGAACATGCGAGCAAAAAAAACATGGAAGCAACAAAATTAATTAGGCACCCTCCAGTTCATGAGAACTTCCAAGGAAAATTTAGATTCTGTTCTGTTCAATGCCTTATACAAACTTGTGCAATCCAATAGACGACTTCAGCCCAAGTTGCCAACCCACAATTTTCTTCACCAATTTACTATCAGTGGGGAACGGGAATTTCTGGACAAATTCGACATCATAATGTTCGCGTTATTTATAAATATCCGTAAAAGATGCCTCGGCTCCTCAATCAAGATGATTCCTTCCAAATATAGGTTTTTTGTTAGACTGAAATTTGAGTTGGGATTCCTGATTTCATGCTAATAGTGTCAAGTTTATAATGGATATGTTCCGCAAATCAACATGGTTATTTCTGTTGCCGGTTTTTTGTTCTATAAATATGAAATATTCGGTTGGTTCCTGAAAAAAAGGGTAATTACGGAATTTGATTGATGAAAAAGCAATCTTTCTGTCACCAGAACATAGACATATTAAGTCTATGCACCAGAACGACAATCAATATTTTATGGTAACATATCCATAGCATAGAAAAATCTTTATTTACCTTATAATCCATAGACCATACCTACTAATTTTTCCATTGTTGATTGTTTTCTCTTCTATGTGCTATGGATTATAAAGTAAATAAAGATTGTTCTATACTATGGATATGTTACCATAGAACATTGACTGTCGTTCTGGTGACAGAAAGAACGTTTTTTACATCAATTAAATTCCGTAATTAACCTTTTTTTAGGAACCAACCGAATATTTCATATTTACGGAATGGAAAACTGGCAACCGAAACAACCAAGTTGATTTGCGGAACATGTCCTATATAAATTTGACACCACTAACATGAAATCAGGAATCCCAACTTAAATGTCAGCCAATCAAAGATGATCTTAACAATACCCTACATTTGGAAGGAATTATCTTGTTTGAGAAGCCGAGGCATCTTTTACGGATATTTATAAATAACGCGAATCTTATCATGTCGAATTTGTCCTGAAATTCCCGTTCCCCAGTGATAGTAAATTTGTGAAGAAAATTGTGGATTGGCAACTTGGGCCGAAGTCGTCTATTGACCAAAAAAATGTGTATGATCTTTTGAACCCATCCCAAATGTTGGTCTTCCTGTCTGAAGACTTACCTTATCGGACTGCTCTTCCTATCCTTAGACCTTGATCTCCTTCTAGAAAACCTCTCCTTTGATTTCGACCTCTTATCTCTGGATTTCGAACGACGATCCTTGATCCTAGATGAGATCTCTTTAGATCGAGACCTTCTATCTCTAGATCTTGACTTCCTGTCCCTCGATTTAGATTTCCTATCTCTCGATCTAGATATTCTATCTCTAGATCTCGACTTCCTATCTCTAGATTTAGATTTTCTGTCTCTGGATTTCGTCCTTCTTCGGTCCCTGGATCTTTTTCTGTCCTTGCTGCGGCTTCTCTTCTTGTCCGAATCATGTTTGGTCCTCTTCCTATCCTTGGATCTGCTTCGACTGCTTCGCTTCTTACTGTTGTTCAGAAATCGGATAGAATGTAAAATATGGACAATATACAAGAAAATCAATTATATCACGGATTTTTTTTTTAAATTTGATTTAAAATTATATAATTGAATTCATAACAATACACTGATAAAAGTTTATACTTTCAAGCAAACTATTACAAATTGTAGGAGTTAACGAGGTGCTTAATTGGTGGTCTTTTAAGCACTCAGAGATTATAGAAGATACCAAAAAACTTTTCAGATTGACTGAAATATTGAGACGGGCCCATAAAGAACTTCACGGATTGACTTTCTACAGAATATCGGTTTCCCAAAATCGAAATCGTGAAGTTTCATTAACATTCTCATCTCATGTTCTAGAACCATTTTATTTATACAATGCGCGTCAAAATTATGGAACAAATTCATTTTCTCAGAAGAAAAATATTTGGCAAAAAAATCCCGAAACAGGTCAATTTTTGTTTCACTTTTTCCAAATTTTTATGCATTTTTGAAGGATTTTTGTTGAACCCTGTGCCATCCCCATCAACCATCTAAATTCTTTGAATAGGGAAAGTAGGTCATGTGGTACTTTTTGTCAAGGTCTTTGTATCTTCTTTACAGGAGTGGAGAAATTTTCAAGAGAAACATTTTTTTTTGAGAAATTAGTTTCTTCAAAGAGATTTTCAGTATGTGCACTTTGTCCTGGCTCATTTACTTTGAGACGATGGTACCTGATGAAATTTGTCACCGAATGAAAGTCGATCATTACGGTTTTGTTCATGCACAACTTTCAACCCCCTCACGTGAAAAATTTTTTTTTTCTGTATTAAAGGGTTCGTAGGGGTTGACAGTTGTGCATAAATAAAACTGTAATGGTCGACTTTCATTCGGTGACGAATGTCATCAGGTACCATCGTCTCAAAGTAAATGAGCCTTGACAAAGGGCACATACTGAAAACCTCTTTGAACTAACTAATTTTTCAAAAAAAAAACTTTTTTTCTTGAAAATTTCTGCACGCCTGTAAAGAAGATACGAAAACCTTGCTAAAAAAGTAACACATGACATACTTTCCCTATCAAAAAAATTTAAAGGGTTCATTGGGATGGCACAGGGTGCAACAAAAATCCTTCAAAAATTTGGTCAAAGTGAAACAAAAATTGACCTCTTTCAGGATTTTATTGCCAAATATTTTTCTCCTGAGAAAATGAATTTGTTCCATAATTTTGACGACGATTCCATAATTTTGACGACTTTGAACATTCACTCTAATATAAGCAGCAATTTTTTTCAAAAATAGTCAACATATTTAATGAAACATTGAAAATATCCGCCTAACCTATCGTCTATTTCTTCTGGATTTCCACTTACTCCAAAAGTTGGCCATGGGCGGAATTTAATCGGTCAGATTTCTGTGTATTCCTTCCAGATAGCTGGCAGGAAATACTAGTCGTATTCGTTTGCTAGCAATGATGAGGCGTTGTTGCCAGACTTCACTTCAAGATTATGTAAAAATCCCCAGAAATAGAGGTTAAATTCATCAAAAAATATGTTTTTTTTAATGCTCTATTTTTATTATGTCAAATTTTTTTTTCCGAACTTGCCCACTTGATTATAAAAATTCGAATCTCGCCTTGATTTCGGGGACCCCTTAAAAATATTGGATATTTCTATATAATTTTTCTCAGTCGATACAATTTTATGGACATTTTGACTCTCAACTGAACGTTTGCATATGAACGCCCTTCTTTTTCAAAATTCTAAATCTCTGTTTTCTAATGGAGTAAACATAAACCTTTATACTCACTCAGAATATCTCTCTCTGCGGGAATCACCATTTTCCTTAGATTTTCCATTCAACTCCTCCTATGAACAGCAACAAAGTGTACAGGACCACGCAGGGATGGCAAAAACAGACAGTATTAGTTAAAGCAGTCGAATCAATTGTCTGACCCAGACAAAATATAATAATTTGATATTTATTTAAAAAAAATACAACTTGCTCTTACATTACTCAATCAATACATCGTATCAATTCGACAAAAAACAATGTTTATCATCAAACTTGATCACGTACAATTGTATCGTACTATTTTATGCTACACTGAATGAATCATATCGATGGTGATTTCTGTATTATTTCCGATAGCCTGCGCAAACACAGGCACTTCCGAAAGAAACAGCTCAGAGGCTCGATATTTGTAGGGCAGGTTTGAAGCTTAATTACGAAGGTGAAATTCGTGTATGAGCAAAATTTAACTAATGATTTGGCAAATATATCCATTCGATATTTTATAGTCCCAATATTTCCAACAATACAGATCTGATCGAATTGAAATCCAGTACTAGGTCGAAAATGACGAAAAAAAGGATTATGTCATATCTTCGGAATCATCGAGCGAATGGGACCCATTTATGTAGCATCACTTCATATAATCAAGCCCTAAGGTACTGGACAAATATCGATTTTCTCTATAATTGTGTTTACGGTCGATTGTAAACACATTAACTTCCGATAGACTCAAATTTGTACACCACATTTGAAGCTTGATAACGAAGTCCAAATTCATAAAAGGGTAAGATCCACCCCAAAGTTGAGCTATTAGAAATATATATATTATTTTTCCAACATTGCCAAAATAATCCATAAAGCTGATTTTGGTAAAGGGTGTTTAGCTTTGAACTTAAAGGCTTAATGCTTCAAATTCATGGTCACGAAATCATGTTTCATTTTTGCCACAATAGGTCACGAGCAGTTTTGACAGTTGGGAGAGACTGGAGGACCGACAATAACCTAAAATGCATTGTTTACCGTGGGAAAAAGCGATTTGGCTCGTGATTTTGTATGAATTTGGACTGAAATGTTCACTATTGCATTATCTAGGAACTATATCCAAAGTACTTGATATCTTGTAACAGTAACAGTTTTACTAAACTTATGGAATTTTTCGATTAAATACAATTCTAGCTGGTTGATGCAGGAAATACAATTTAAAACCTAAGTTTTTTGAAGTAAATTCAGGTATTCAGGCTCGAATAATCAACATCAAATCGATGAAAAGTACCAATGTGTTTGAAGTATTTTCATTTGAATGGTAGGTACTAACCAGATGTGGAGACGAACTCAATTTATCCATTATAAAAGAAAGAAATAAATTCTACGGGTTCTGACAGGGAAAATAATATTTTCTGAATTCGTGAACGAAAAAGAGGTACTTCAGTGTACACTGAAGTACCTCTTTTTCGTTCACTCATTTCGATTTGGTGTGCACAACCATCCTTGCTGTATTTTCTGAATTCATTTTATTGAGAACTGCGCTCAAAAACGAAAATTCACAGCATAAATGTTACATTGCAACTTGTCAGTTACCTCGGCAAAGAACATAGGATGGAGATTAGTCTCCACAATCAGTAAAACTTGAATAAGATAGGATATATTCATACCATTGACATTCAGGTATGCAATGACATCGAATTTTGAGCTGATTTTCATGTTTAGTCAAGTAATATCATGTACGTTATTTTGATATGGGACATACCGAACGATTCGGCTATGGAATATTTGAAAACTCAGAAGTTCTTTAAAAGCATTTCTTTATTACTTGAACAAGACAGGATTTATAAAAGATATTTCGATTCAAGTACTCAATGCAGTCAAATTTTTAGCTGATTCTCACTTAAGGCGCAGTATTACTACTGACAATGTTTTGTTTGGGTATGCCGATTGATACCAGGTAGGGAATTTTCGTAAAATCGTCAGTTTTTGATGAACATTCCTGATTGTTTTCACAAAGAAAAAATCTAAATCATCACTGATCGGAATTTTAGCCTAATTTGATCACCCTTGAGTCGTATTTTAGAAATAAAAACCATCCACTGTGTCAATACACTGTTCTTATCTACTCCACCCAGGAATACTTGGCAGTGTCTAGAAATGAAAAATGTATTACCACGATGATATCACAAAATATTTTCGGAATATTTCACCTCCATATGAAAGTAACAATGTGCCTATATAATATACTAATACACACAACAAGACTGTTGACTGAAGTAACCAAAGGTCTGTTTATTTGCCTGTTTATGATATCATGGACTAATTTCATATTAAGTACACAAAATTTATACTATCCTTTTCAGAAAAAAGTGAACATATCAATCCAAAATTTCCAAATAAATACGAAATCACGAGAGAAATCTCTTTTTCCCATAGTAAACAATGCATTTTAGGTTATTGTTGGTCCTCCAGTCTCTCCCAACTGTCAAAACTGCTCGTGACCTACACATTCCTAAAGAAATTTTGAACAGATCAACTAATTTAATTGTTAAATCTGATCACATCTGTACTTTGTGAAATATTGAGGAAATAACCACGAAATTTCAAACGGTTATAACTGCGAAACCTTTGGGTGCATTTCACCAAATAATAAACCAAGATATTAAGGCTCCAAAGGTACCCTGAAAATTTCAAGACCCAAGGTCTGGTACTTCGAACATCGCAGAGCAAACGACTGGACGGACGGACAGAATGATATTATTGCTCCTGTACGCTAGAACAAGCGCCTAAGACGATTATGAAAGGAACTAACGATGAAAGCACACTGTGGAAAAGGTCAGTGGCGTGAGACGAAGGTTTCGAGGTGGAAAGGGAGATTAACTTTGAAAATGTATCACCCTGTAGACATTCAAAAAAAAATCTGAACTAAGTAACCTTCAGGAAATTTTTGTCTTGAAATAAAACAGACCACAAAGGTTATTCTGTAAAAATATGTATCACTAAATAACTTAAGTTATGGGTTATACAGTGTGTCCACGGATTGGGTGCCGGTTAGGTGTAAATAGACTCTGATATTCTGGAAATCGCTCCTGCTTGGTCTCAAACTAAGATGTTGAGAAAATGAGCCAAGTAAATTAATATACAGGGTGGTTTAGAACTGATTTAATGAAAATTGTTAAGAATAAAGTGTCTTTGTTTTAAAAGATATCGAGAAAGTTTGAGAAATGTTGTTTGGAATGACGAGCTGCTGCAGGAACTCAATTTTCAGATAAATCAGCCTACCTTGACTTATAAGTTCATGAATATTTTGTTAATCCGATACGCGAGATATTAAGTCATGGTCAAAAATTAAAATTTTTACACTATTTTTTTAACAGGGTTGTCTTCATACTCCCTGATACGAAATGTCTGCACCTAAACCGTTGCACTTCACAATAAACACTCTTTGTTCTATGGTAAACATATTTTAAACTGGAAAATTTTCGTTTATGACGAATAAAATTTACGTTTCAAGTCACGTCTGGCATTTGTAACCATGGATATTATCAAATATTTTCATAACCTATTCACAAAAACAAAGTTGATCGATTTATCTGAGAATCGAGATTTAGCCGTGTCTTTTGATTCTAAACAACTTTTCCCAATAAACTTTCTCGATATTTTTTAAAACAAAGACACTTTATTCTTAACAATTTTCATTAAATCAGTTCTAAACCACCCTGTATACAAATTGATTTGGCTCATTTTCTCAACATCTTAGTTTGAGACCAAACAGGAGCGATTCCCAAAATATCAGTCTAACTCGAAAATTTTTCGTTATTTACACCTTACCGGCACCCAATCCGTGGACACACTGTATATAGAAAAATGAAAGCACATATATGCAAAGCTACTGTAAAATTGGGAATTCATCGGCTGGAAGGTGTGACCATGAACCCACACAAATAGGAGCAGTCTACCATGCGTAAAAAAAAAAATCCTAGAGAAACTTGAGTGATGTAACCTATTAAATAATCTGAACAGTTTTAGTCTTTCTCACAAACAAGTAGCAAAACTATATTACAATACAACTGTACGCTTTTTAAGAAAAAACTGAAAAAAAAAAATCATCGCATAAGAGTAATGAAAAAGTAAGTGATATAGCACGAAGTTGGGAACAACATTGTACATATGCTCCTTCTGGCTTGGCTAGAACCATAGCGACAGTATTCTGTCGCAGTACCAAGGTAACAGGTCGTTTAGAACAGTCTAGCCGCAACTAGACTTACCGTGATGTAGACAAAGACAAAGGAACTAGGGTTGCTTAACTTGATCCAGATTCAATACTTCTGAAAAAATACACCGAGTAAGACCAAATTCCAACGAGGTACCTTAAATTGACGGACATGCAAAAGAACACATTGGGATTGCTAGAAAAATATCTCGAGCGTTTCTGGTCTGTGAATGTTATGTACTGGTGAGAAATTCAACTTCAAGAATCTAATTTAATATTACATTCTTTCCATACTTTTTTGTTGGTCGTATTCAACTATCATATGATATTGTAATAGTTTTGAAATATTTCTAAAGTTCTGAAAAACATTTTTTCTAAAGTTCTGAAACATTTATTTTCATTTTGTCTGGAAGCTTATTATGGGTTTTCATTTCCAAAATCTGAAACAGAAGTAATGAAAATAAATTTTAGGAAAGCATTGGCGTGAGCTCTTAGTGCCAAATTTCGTAGAAATCTGATGGATAGATCCAGGGAAAATTTCCCAAAAACCAACTGACACGCAAGCTAGCCTACCTTGTTTCGTTTGAAAGCTATCGTGGCAATGACTAGCAATCTCTCGACACCAGATTCCTTAGACAACCCAAACCATTACATACATTCTAATGTAATATTTGGAGGCATATATCAGGCTCCTAAATGTTACATTTGAATTCCTTCATTGTTTATCATTGAATATAAAATTTGTTAGACAACATTGCTTGAAAAATTGTTCGTGATGAATAGATTATACTTTTAACATAGGAGTTCGTTATCATTTTTATTACTTGGTTCAGATACTGGAGCAGAAATGCATAGAATTTGTGAAGGCATTACTTATAGATTTTTGAAGACCAGAAACTACCGTTATATAATTCATAGTCAAGTTCTCGTGTTCTCCCATCTGCATTGTCAGATTTTGATTCTTAACGTTGGGCTTCCAATACCAAAATTCAATTCTTTTTGTCTTCATTCATACAAGAGAATATAGAATGCATTTGGTACTGAAAGAATTATACGTCCAGACTTTGATAATAAGACAAATAGTAACATTTCGACTGCATCTCACTAATCAAAAAATCAATGTCAGTTAACAAACAGAAATAACATATACAGAAATTTTAGTTATATTTGTGAGTAGACTGGACTCTTGATATGAAACTTGACGTGACAACACTATCTTTTGGTTCTGATTGTATTTTCATGTATTAGATATTACACATTATTATACATTACTGTATTTTCAGATTCGGAATAGCTGAACATACAAAGAGCAATCATAACAGTTTGCATCGAGAATAATGAAAATTTGAACGAATTTTCCATAGTTTTTGATATATTGCCACAAACTAAGCAGCTTAACTGAAACATCTCAATTTGGAAATCATGAAACCAATATTTATC
This sequence comes from Myrrha octodecimguttata, assembly GCA_958510865.1. Taxonomy (NCBI): domain Eukaryota; kingdom Metazoa; phylum Arthropoda; class Insecta; order Coleoptera; family Coccinellidae; genus Myrrha; species Myrrha octodecimguttata. Next base: position 78,463,424 of record OY294057.1, read on the forward strand.
TATTGCAGTTTAAAATATTTTCTTATATTTATCCCCATCATTCTTTCAATAGTATGCATTAGATATTAATTCATCATTTTGATCGAAGCCCAACATGTAAGCACCCAAGAAATTATTTATTTTACATTTGATATGCACTCCAATTAATCTCCACATTTTGTCACTAGTAAAAATTGAGTCGAAAGGTCGATCTTCAGTAGAACGGGATGTTGACCAGGTTGTCCGTGATACTCCAACCCTATGGCGAGAAATTACCCAATCAGCATCACATAGTCATATTAGTATCGTTAATGAACTGATTTCAAAATATATGATAAAGAACAATAAAATACAGTTCCATTATACAAAATTCCTAAAAATTTATAAGGAGTATTAAAACTAAGGTGATCTGTACCTGATTTTGTGGGAAGTCGTCGAATGCCAGAAAAAACCTCATAAGTCTAAAATATAAAATTAGGAAGTGATGTAAGAGAGTGTACTAATTGCTATAAACACAAGTAATGAAAATGGTAATCCACTCAAACAATAAAATAGGCATAGTGAATATAAATTTCCTATATTTCAAACCTATACACAATCTATTTAGATTTCGTGTTATACAAGCATGAAAAATACCGAAATATATGGCATTTTCTGTAACAACACAAACGCTAAAAATTATTCTCAAGTATCTGAAAATCCAAATTTAAAATATACATTCATACATAGGAAAAATTAATTGAAAGGGTGGGGGGCGTACATGTCCATTGCTCACAATAAACATTTTAGATTACCATCATCATTACTAAAATTAAAACATAGAAATAACAGTTATCCCCAAAAATGTCTACCTTAATCAGAATTATATCCAAAAAGAACAATACTTACGTCCTTTCTGTAAGGGGCCTCCAACATAGCTTCAACATCGATATCCTCCGCCATTTCTACAATTTAACAGAAGGAAAATTTATTACCACAGAACGCTTCGCGTGGAATTATCGGGAATACCTTCAACTAATTGAAGTTATTCTAAAATTCAACTAATGAAATAATCTATAATTTCAGCACAAAACACAGATTAACAACGAAATTATTGATCAAACTTTATCGAACCGTTTCTGTTTCTTTGCCTGCTTTCGACCTGTCATAAAATAATTGAAGGTGATGGATGTTCGTTCACAGAAAAGACATATTTTCTTTGCGCATAGATTACGATTTAAATGGCCTCAGTGTATTATACTAAAGGCATATTCACACTCGTCATATAGGTGGACCATGCTGTAAAAAACATGGTGTGTGTGGTAAAATACAAGGAAATATATATTTTGTGATTTGAATTTGAATGAAAAATGTGACGTCATCATTGGTAAACGATCACAGATGAGCGGATGAGCACACCATATTTTACTTACATCATGGGTGTAGCAAACTGTTCGTAATCATTGACGTTTTTTTCTTATCAGTCATCTTAAAGTGTCAAGGTTTTTCCTATTTTGTGAAGTTTTTTTCCGCATCTTATTTGCGTTAACGTTTTTTTCATGATTTCGTCCAGTATTTAGAATCATGCACAGAAGATCTACGATTTCTGAGAGAAGCGGAGTGAGTGTAAAAACGGTTTCAAATACTTACGTTTTGGGGAATAAAATATCCACTCCGTATGTGAGAGCGTCCCTTCCAGAATTAGAACAATGGAAACATATATGCCCCTGCAATGAAACAAAACCTGAAGAATTCATTTCTGTGTCCACCCAATGCCTCTGCGAAGAAATTGACCTCGAAAATGAATTGACCCTTTATTTTTTCTACGCCTTACTGAAAAACACCATGATAGAGGATTATTTCTCCTTAGGTGACGATAACATGAGAAACATTTCGGGTGATTCTAGAACCGTAAGCGGGATCAGCATTCAGCCACAAGAAGGTCCTAGACACAAACATACCCATCGAAAAGACAAAAGGAGCATCTCCCCTTTGGAAAACAAGAATATTTTGATAGGTCTCGGTTTGAGTCAGGTTGTAACGAAAAAAAGTAAGAGATCATCGAAGAATTTGAACAAGGACGTCAATACAAAAATTCGAAGAACAATCTGTAAGTACAAAACACTGAAAGAAAGGAAAAAATAAAAATATTCTTAAGCTTTAGGCACGCATGAAAGGACATGTCTAAGATATCTAAAATGATGATGTTATTTCTTTCCTGAGGAATCAGAGATTCACCCTATTTGCTGACAACGATCACGTGATCGTCGTCGGCCAATAGGGAAGAATCTCCGATTACCTATATACCCGAATCTCCCTCGCACAAAAAGTAGCTTTAGTTGTAGACATGATGTAAAAAAACATCATGCTTACATCATGGTTGTAGACAAAGTATATCTATGGTATGACAGTAGAGTCATAGACAGATAGTCGGAGGGGACCATAGATATATGGACCCTATATCTATGGCTTCTCTAATGTCATCTATGGTTCTGAGTACTCAAAATGTATTGAAAACGTTTTTAGCGCCATCAAAAAGCGTGCGGGTATCTCCTGTTTGGATTTTTATTTTAGGTATAAACATATGATTACTTATATCATGGGTATAAAGTATAAGTGAGCACACCAGGAATTAGGTGATCTCAAATTTAGCTGAATAATGACATCTAATGACAAAAATCAACTTATTCATCAGACTTTAACTTCTGAACGAATTCAGAGGTTAAATAAAGTGAATTATAAAAATGTCTTCCGAAGAAGAGCGAAAAAATTTTTCTAATGGTCACAATTTTCGACGTCACACCTCCTTCAAACATTCCAACAGATTTCGAGATGCCAATTTGTCCAGCTATAAACTGTGCAAGGAGCAGAATCCAGGCCCTAATCTCCGTTTGAGAAAATGCGATTGCCGCGTATGTTTGAAGGAACCCTCGCATACAACTGAGACATGCGATTGCGACTTTTGCGATTTGCAAAAAGAGCTGACATTTCATTTTTTCGTGGAAATAATGGAGCGTAATTGCTTCGAGAGTTATCAGGTGACAAATCCACTGTAACTTTATTCACCATTTGGAATGCTCATATCAGTTAGAATCAGAAATAATTGAAATCTATACATGTGAAAAGATTCTAATGTTTGCAATTTGAATCTAATACTCATACGAAGAAGATTTCCATTTTATTCATAACCCTTGTGATTAAGGATCTTTTCTCTGGATTGCTTGACACTTCATTCTGGTTTCTAACAATATTTTCGAACAATAAATGAATTAAAAAATAAAAAATTTTAACTACATTAGCAGTCGAGTGAAGAAGAGCAGAAACCAAATAAACATACTGAAGATGCAAGTGACAGCTATGAAGCAATTCCGAAGATTGAAAGGGAAGTATCCTTCGTGTATAACGGAGATAAGGAAGCCAGGTATAAATTGTTATATTTTCTATGAATGTTTCTCTTCAGTCATTCCTCTCTTCCTCTAAATTCTCAATCAGATATGGGTTCTAAATCTTTTCTTTGAAACTGCGTCGAAGTTTTACTCAAATAGTTATTTTTTTTCGAATTCAGTGACGACTTAAGTTCTATCTATTGAAGAGGGTGCCCAATTTTGTAATTTATTGCCACAGCCTGAGGTTATTGCCATATGCATAGAGTCTTTTGTCTATGGGTATTAGGAAATTCATGTCTATGTTTGCACCATAGACTGTGATATCTATTCTCTTCACCTAGATACGTCAAATCTCTTGTTCTATGTTATACATAATTGTTCTATGTTCTTCATATTCCAACAATGTAAAGATATGCTCTTCAAAACCTCATATTTCTTCTAACCAGGATCGCAGAAACGAGTTCGGAAGAATTGATAGAAGTTATCTATGCAAAACGCGGACCCTTCAAGCGGTTCAAGGCTAAAGTGAAAGTGAAAGATGCTCCTCCTGGCGGATTGCCAAGATCGCCAACCTTAAAGTCTTCCCCCTCAAAATTGAAACATTCGGGTGGAAGCGGTATGATTGTGGAGCGTGATATAAAAAGGAAGAATACACTGAGTAGAACTAAAATTAGGGACTGGACACGTGGCGAACGCTCTAAAGAAAGAAAAAAGGGTGAAAATGTGCCTCAACCAGGTTGGTGAAGCTCTAGTGCAGGACTGTCGTAGTACAAAGGATGTCTTGCTCACTTATATATAAAAATCTTCAAGATCAAACAGGCGACCCACGCACGCATTTGATTTTAACATATAATTATAGTTTCAATATAATGTGATGATATCGAATGCTATACTCGGCGGTATTAGAGGAGTTACATCCAGAAGAAATAACTGAGTGAACTTCATTTTTCGTCGACTAAAAGACCATATTTAAAGCATGTCATAATTGCTATAATATAACGATATCAACTTTTTTTCTTATTTTACGACTATCCTAGGCTTCAATGAAACCCCTCAGAAGCTTGAAGCTAGTGCGAGTTAGGATACCGGGTGTGTTCTGTGTAGGCTTTGTTACTAATGAGGTTTTTCCTTCAAACGAAAATGCAGTTATTTTCATGAAAAACCTTTAGAGCATCATATTTCAAATATATAATTGAAATTAAAAGGGATTTGTCTTGAGTGCACGATATGGCAACGTCGACTTCAGCTTTCTCGGAAAGAAAAGGACGCCAAATGTGTTACTTTGCTTAGGAAAACAGAGATAGCTATACTTCGATCTGGTTAGAGTGGAAGACAACGACCAAGGAATAGAAAAATAAGAGCACAGACTGTCACACTGTCATATTAGTGACAAATCGCAAACGGAAATTGTTTGGTTATATTGACAAAGATCACGTGTGTACCACAGAATAGGAATAAGTATTTCATTATTCTATAGCAGAAAAAGCTATTCTTCTAAACACCGTTGTCACTTCGGTCATGCCTGGCAAACCCCTTCAAACTTAAAACCCCAGTTTTGAAATCTGATTTTGAATACTTTCTGAAGGTAATTTGGGAAAATGATTAATCAAACCCATAATAATTATGTTCAAATTTGCATTTGCAGTAATAACCCAAATTCAGGAAAAACCCCTATTCCTTGCGTCACGTTAGGAACAGCACTGTTGCATATTTAAAGCATGTCATAATTGCTATAATATAACGATATCAACTTTTTTTTTGTATTTTCCGACTATCCTAGCCTTCAACGAAACCCCTCAGAAGCTTAAAGCTTGTGCGAGTTAGGATACCGGGTGTGTTCTGTGTAGGCTTTGTTACTAATTCCTTGCGCCACGTTAGGAACAGCACTGTTAATTGTTTACCCAACAGCGAATGGTTGGACGGTCCCCTGAAAACCGGAAAAGTTATTTCCCGGCCAAGGGCTTGAACCCCAGACTTTCCGATCATGAGGCATGAGCTCTAACCACAGAGCTACCGCTGCTTTTTAGTTTTACTTCCTGAAACCTGAATATTAGTTATTTTCCTTTATTGCCCGAACGTTAAGTGCAGAAGTCAAAATTATCACCAGATAAATCACTCTACCGTTTGCGGGCTTCATTGCCTGCCGACCTTACATATTCCCAGCTGCAATGTGGTTAAGCACCCCAACGCACCCAAATATACTTGTAGTATACGGGCTACGCTCGCTTCACCGTCTCGTGGTAGTCCATCACCACTTATGCTTATTTCAGGCAGTATGACAGCTACGCGTTATGTTGATGATGTCCTAAAAAACACGCTAATGTTTTACCTCAATGGCCGTCCAGACATCCATTCACGAAGTTTGAATTGATTGGAACGAGTTGTCTCAAGCAGGCATTGACCATCTTATTTCATCGATGTCTAGAGCTGTACAAAAGTGTATTCGCAGCTACAGGGTTGTCAACACATTATTTTTTTTTCTTATTTTAAAATTTTCTGAAAAAGTTATCGTTTATATTATTTTGGATGTAAGACTACCACATTGCGGAAAAGTGGAGTTTACGAAGTTATCATTTCTTAGTGTAACACTTCTGATATAATAATATGTCAATGAAGACAAGGTACATAATTTCTCTCTGTAATACACTGTAATAACATATAACGATCTACTTTGGTATACTTGAACTTTGCAGCTGCAAATCTTCAACCCATAACTGAGGACAATATAACGGATGCTCCGAACGAAAGATTGATTTCTACAACTAATTTCGACTACGATTGGTTGGTTAAAAGGGAGGAGAAAACGGCCAATATAATATTCAAGAACGGGAATGTATACGAGGGTGAAGTATGCGATAAAGTACCACATGGTAATGGCAAGTTTTACTGGGCTGATGGCACTGTTTATACGGTGAGAAAAATTATTCAACAACGTACTAATATCGATTGAAAATAATCAAGACCAAATTGAGCAACACTTCTAGAAATTCGAGCAGATATTTGTTCGTTTTATCTGATGCATGTACTACTAACTCAACTGATTCTGTTCGGCGTGTTCTGTTGTGAACTTGTAGTTTGTTCTGTTTTCTGTTCATTGCGGAAATGTTGGAAGTACATAATACAAATAGCTTGTGTAGTCAGAGATAACTAATGCAGTGAGATATATCCTCTTCTGTGATAGTTATGCTACTATATTTAATTCATTCACTCAGTCTTATTGGTTTCAACTTGTCGTTATGTGCCCAGTCACGACATCTTTATATATTTTTACGATTACATTCATTCAGATTCATACTATACTATAGTCAATTTTCATTTTTGAGACAAATGAACACTTACCTTCACCCCAAACTTTCACAACCTCCATGACCTCGCCGGGATTCGAACCCGGTACCTTCAGCATCCTTGACAATGTCTCCATCCTCCGGGCTACCGAAGTAGCTGTAGTGCTATATGCGTAAATCATAATCATAGACATGTGTTTTTGTCTCTAGTTTTATTCTGTTCTACTTGCTTGAAATTATCCATTTTCCTACACTCAACTACATCAAACGCTCAGTTGCACTGAGATTTGGAAATCAGTGGAGTTAGTGTATAGTTTATGCAGATATAACGAACAAACCTACATCGAATCTACATACCAGAATTAACGTTCATTAATATTAATCATTTGAATGAAGAATATTGATTTCTGCACATCGAAAATTGAAGCTATCTGGACCACTTTGGGAACCTACGGTCTATAGATTGGTGAATTCATTCAAACTGGATGTCTCTTATCTTTCTATTCGCAAGACATTGGAAAAATACTTATAGTAATTTTTGATTCCATAGGGAGAATTTGCAGATGGCTCTCCAACGGGAAGGGGCAGAATGGAGCTTCCAGACCTCACCGAATACACCGGACTATTCTACAGAGGTTACTTTCACGGCAGTGGAGTCTGCAATATCCGTAATACCAACATGGTATATAGCGGAAATTGGAAATACGGAAAGAAGCATGGTGAGTGAGTCATCATTCGTCGCAATTGTAAGAAAATGAATCGACTGAATTGTATGAATCGGTATTCGGTGCATTTAGGGAGATACTCCATCATAGTATAGTGATACAGCGATCTTTCTTTCTTTATGATGCTTCAACATCAACATATTCAGCACACTGGATCCAGTTGGCTGACTCAAGCCAATGTCTTTAGACGCCACTGTTTTTTGCACGATTTCAGTAAATAGCGCCAGTTCACTGACTCAAGCCAGCTGTCAACTGGATACGTGTGAGCACATCATTAGAGGAATGGAAGAGGTCGCACAAGAAGGAACGATTGTCATATATTTATGCAGGGTGAGTCTTTAAGTAGTACATTAATTCTAACCATAGACTCCTCTCATCAAATTAAACAATTTTTTCATTTGCCATTTTCCCAGATTCGGCTCAGGTAAAAAGATATAAGCATTTAAATATTTCTCAATGTGCTAATACACTCCTGCGCTTTAATTGCAAGTTCATCACAGATATCTCGTTAGGTGATTTCTTCTGGAGAATAACCAATCCAAAGTTTGAAATTCAAAGAAACAAGATTGAGAAAATTCAATTACTCACTTAGTTCTAATGATTTGGTGCTTTTTGCGATATTATTGCAAGGAAAACATTTCACTACACTGGACTTGAAACACTGATCTTCAACTTGATGTTCATGCAATATCCAATTTCATTTCACGATATGATTATACACAATTCCATGCTCGCCCATTCTCATATTGAAAACTCCATTATTATACTGTTTTCACGAAACTTATAAATGAGTTATATGAAATCTTTGAATAAATCTTTGTTCTTTATTCCGAGTATGAAATCAATCAATTAACCTAAAAACATTCTCTAGACTTATAATAACTTTTTATTCTATGTCTTTGAATGTTATGGTTAGGTCTGTGGTATGATCACGAAATAACATATACCTACATTAGTTCTATGCGAAATAGTTATGTGTATTCTATGGTCCGGATAAACGTGAACTCAGCTTAATTTACTTCCTCTACTAGATCAGGGGTGGATCCATAAATATAAGGAAATTTTTCGAATTTTATCCGATTTTATAATATTAAACGTTGAATATCTGCAAAACGGTGCGTTTTAGGAGAAATTATAGGAATAATTAAGTATTTTAAAATGATTCAAGATTCTTATAATGACATGAGATGAACTTTATATGCATTCTTCACGCTAATTTCGTATAGTTTTATGAATCGGTGAGTCTATAACTCGGAAACTGTTTGAAGTCGGATGAAAGTGATTACTGAAGAATATGTGTAATAGTTATATAAAACTTCACATCTAAGTTCATCTGATTCGGAGTTAACATATCAAAGCTACAAAAGAAAAACTGATTTTTTTTGGAAATTTAAACAGCCCGTATCTTTTTGCTGGAGCCGAATCTAACAAAATGATAAATTAAAAAAGTTTTCATTTGATGAGAGGAATCTATGGTTGAAATTAATGTACAACTTAAAGCCTCACCCTGTATATCTGATATAATTCTGAGAAATTCATGTGACTGATATTAAACAGGTTTTGGCTGGTTGCTTTACGAATCTGGCATGTGGTACGAAGGTGAATTTCAGGATGATCTTCGAAATGGAAAAGGGTTCTTTCAGTTCAAAGATAAAAGCTGTTACGAAGGGCAGTATACCAAAAACAAAAGAGAAGGATTTGGAGCTATGCGTTGGTCTAATAATGACGTAAGTTTATGGTGTAGACGCTATAGAGATCAAGCCGCTTAAGCCGGTCCAGATGAGTGTAATCCGAACAGCGAATGCAATAAAATTTGATAAACGATACGGCGAATAGTGTGGACGGCACTCGAGCTCAGCCTCGAATAATACATTCGAATGCATCGTTCGGGTCGAAAACCGAGTCCTGACGGAGCAGAAAGAACGCTGCTCCGAACCATAAAACTTCCTGTGATTTATTGCATTCGCTGTTTGCATTACACTCATCTGGGCCCGGCTTTAGAGCAGGAGCAATTGTTGCTCGAACGAATCATCAATCGGATATTTATACTCTTGATCCAATCAATTGATGCCTCCTTCATCGTTAAAGAATATTTTACTGGTTCACTAATGTTCTAACCGACTTATTTTTTCAAGGTTTACATAGGCGAATGGTCAGACGGTTTAATTCATGGCATTGGCGAATATTCTTGGAGAACGGAGTTCGAGAATTTTTTGTCATTTCCTGTACAACATTACTACAAAGGATCCTGGATAAAAGGAAAAAGGAACGGAACTGGTAGGTCTGATAGCTCGAAAATTTTCTTGTACATCCGAAATATTATTGATACGACATGGGACATGCGTTGGGTGCCAATAAAAAAAAGCAGTCGCAATGGGGGTTTTTCCTGAATTTGGGTTATTACTGCAAATGCAAATTTGAACATAGTTATTATGAGTTTGATTCATCATTTTCCCAAATTACCTTCAGAAAGTATTTAAAATCAGATTTCAAAATTGGGGTTTGGGGTTTGTCATGCATGCACGAAGTGACAACGGTGTTTAGTAGAATAGCTTTTTCTGCTATAGAATAATGAAATATTTATTCCTATTCTTTTGTACATACGTGTTCTTTGTCGATACTACCAAACAATTCCCGTTTGTGGTTTGTCAGTAATATGACAGTATGACAGTCTGTGCTCTTCTTTCTCTATTCCTTGGTCGTTGTCTTCTACTCTATCCAGATCGAAGTATAGCTATCTCTGTTTTCTTTAGCAAAGTAACACATTTGACGTCCTTCTCTTCCCGAGAAAGCTGAATTCGACGTTGCCATATCATGCACTCAATTCAAATCCCTTTAAATTCAAATCCCCATTTTTATTTTTCAGTTTTAGGTGATCAAACATTGTTTTAAAAATATAATATTGAAATTATATGTTTGAAATGTGATGTTCTGAAGGTTTTTCATGAAATTTAGTGCATTTTCGTTTAAAGGAAAAATCCCCATGGATACGCCTTGAGAAGATTTAACCTTCTTTACATCGGGAGCCGGTAAACGATCAAATTTTTCAGTCATGGATAGACTAATAGTTCTCCCAAACAAGAAATCAGCTTTCGAAACTAGGAGGTCTCTCGTAGATATAGGCCCACGGAGTTCTGCAAAGATGCTTCTTCAAGTCACTTTATCCACCATAAAAAGAATCACTCACTGCTTCTACATAGTTCACAAATTGTCTTTTAATCAGGTATATAAATTAAATTATTAAGGGAAAAAATTGAAAATAAGGGACAACAATTTAACCTCTATTTCTACAGATTAGCATTCAATTTTGAGGTGAAGTCTGGCAGCAACGCCTCATCATCGCTGGCGAAATAAAATTTCCCGCCAGCTGTCGTCGACTAATACACAAAATTCCGAACGATAAAATTCCGCCAATGCCAAATTTTTCTCGTTGGGTGAGTGGAAATCCGAAGAAATAGTAGTTAGGTGGATATCTGGCGTTTTCGAATATTTTTCGTTGAATATTAACTATTTTCGGAGGAAAGTGCCGCTTATAGTTGCGTGAAATTTCAAAGATAAATTGTAGACTGTAGGGAAGAAACGCGGGCCGTTTTCTTCCGAAGCATGAGTGACCACCTAGTTCAAAATGTAGACTGTCTGTTCAGGATAACAAACTACGTACATTGATGCAAATATGATATCAATATCACCACGGAATAATTTGAGGGTTTACCTCGACACTTCTCAATGAATTTCCTGTTTCCGAATTCTTTTAATGGCTTTGGATAGTGCCCCACGTTGGGCGCCAAAAATTTTTACGAAAATTCGTCTTACATCGAAACCCTCCGGTCTAGAAGACTGTTAAGTGATATTCTGGACTGTCCCACAGGTGTCATGTTCTTCGGCAACGAGAACGGAGCCAAGATGGCGGGATTTTTCCAAGACAACTTCAAGCACGGCGCGGCCGTCGTGGTCTGCGGAAACGGAAAGAGCATCGAAAGAAACCCGCTGTTCTACAACGACAAACCCATTCACACGTCGAATTCGAACGAGGACATAGCCAAAGATAGCTCGTCGGACACCTTCTACGAGGGATTGTTCCAGGCGGTGGCCAAGAACGGTATTGGAGAGAAGCAGTGGCCCACCAAAAATCGAACGTCGCAGGTGAACACGCTTTTAGAGCACGTGAAGCAAGAGAAGGGTGCCCTATGTTCTCCCATTGGTGAGTGAATATCTTCGGATATAATCAGTTATTTCCGATCTCGAACAACATAGACAAAGTCTTCTTAATTTTATGGAGAACTTAATTTACCTAGTCTTTAAGTTTTACATTAATTTCAGCCATAGATTCCTCTCGTCAAATGAAAAACTTTTTATCTTTATCATTTTTCCAGATTTTCCATTTGAACTGCTTGAACCAATACTTTACTTGAAAATACTATTCTCTCATGGTTCATTTTTGGGCTACATCCTTCTCAAAATGAATATTTCATATTGCCTCTGTTTTCAAGTTGCAAAACGCTCAATCTCGCCCATTTGAGAATGACAAATGCTAAGCGATTGGATTCAAACTTGGAGAAGACACATTAAAATGTCACAGAATCTCGAAATAATAAATAATTAATGGCTTCCTTAGCTTTGTAAATGAGAAACTTCCTCTGTTTTTACCCTCCTTTCCTGTGTCATCAATTTTTCAGGCATAATAATTCTTCCCCCAATGATCTCAACTTTTTGTCCATTTCCAGAAATTCAAATCCACTCCAGTCCAGAAGACATAGAATTGTTCTTTTACATCGAAAAAGCTCTAGGAATGTACGTGAACGCATTCGACACGATCCAGTTCGACATAGACTCTAATAATTCTAGGTAGGTATCGACAGATCATCGTGAAACTTTCAAGTGTTTCTGATCGTCAGAAGACATTTGGGTTTCTGCTGATAGTTACCTATTAGCCAAAGAGTCTTTTAGCTGTTAAAATCACTTAAATAGCAATAACTTATCCTGCTGGTAAGGTGACTCTCACAATCCAAGATATAAAAGCCAGCTCCTAGTATACTAGCAAAGCACAAAATCAGGTCGATTCTGTTGGCAAATAGCAATATTGCTAGGAAAAAGATATTGCTATAATGACAAGATTGGAATTATTGGTATTCTGATCAACGATTTTGAGCAATATGGTCTGTCACTTTAACATGAATCTTGCTATCAATATTGCTATCTTAGCAACCTCAAAATAGTACTTGCTATGCTTCATAACAAGGAAGTTTAGAAAAGGAATCTCTCAGAGATCCATTTGTTTCAGTATTATTTCTTCCAAGAATTCGAAAATATTGAAGATAGGGAAGAATGTGCTAATAGAAATGTGTTCAATGTTCTCTAGAATATTTAATTTTAAAGATTCTTAGACTAAAACACCGGCATAGTAAGCAAGAGCTGACCTGATTATTCTAATGATCTCAACAACAGCCATCCCTTTGAATTCCCAACAGAAAAGTTCATCGAATTTCGAATTATTATCGCCTGCATAAAATTGCTGCATTTGATTTCTGGAAACCAAAATTCTATCAGTATCCAGGAAATAGGTCAATTTGACTTTAATTGGTTTTTCTGTTTCATAACATTTTCGAATAAGTCAATGTTTACATGAATAAAAAAAAGTATATGCTGATGGAAGTGTGTTCAAGGTTCTCTAGAATATTATTTAATTTCAAGGAAAATTCTTAGACTAAGATAGAGGCATAGGCAACAGCTGAGATGATTATTCTAATCATCTCAACAACAGCAATCCCTTTGAGGTGCCAACGAAAAAGTTTATCGAATTTCGAATAATTAACGCCTGAATAAAATTGCTGCATTCGATTTCTGATAACTAATATTTTATTGGTATCCAGGAAATTGGTTATTGGTCAATTTGACTTGTTTCGTTTCCTAACATTTTTTTATGTCGATGTTTACATGAATAAAGAACGCCGTAGATAGAGGTTATGTATGCGAAACCATAAAGAAAACTCACGAATAAGGGGTAATTTTCTTCTTCCTTGTAGTTCTAAAGTCACAAAATACAGTGTTGTCAGCTCTAAAATCACCAATTATGGAAGTCTATGATAGCAATATTATGACAAAATTCATAACAAACATTGCTATAACCTTTGAATAAAGAACAACAGGAAGAAGCATAACGCTTTTCTACTTCGTATAAAAGTGGGACATAGGCGCCCATATTGAACCTCCAAGTATGACTCATATGTTAGTTAGTTTCTTCAGACAAAGAAGTCTCGGAACAAGTTGTTCTCTGTTCAAAGTCAACATCCATCCCGGACCCACTTTGTGAGGCATCATGCTCCTTCCTTATGTTCTTTATTCAGAGGCTATAACACTCGAAACAGAATACGTAACATCATGGCCATATTGCTATAAATTAGAAAGATAGCAATATGACTAGAATAGCAAGGTTCATAGCAATACGCAAACATAATCGACCTGAATATCTGGTTGATTGGCAATAAGCATTGATTTAATTTTGTAATCTGTGGCATTGACATCCCTCGAGGCCATCTGAGCTACTAGAGCTAATCGTCAAAACTCTGGAACTGATATAAAATCTATAGCTAGGTGAACATCTCAATGAGTTCAAGAATGGGGGATGTTTCAAAGATATGACGAGTCAAATGCCAATGAATATCATTTAATTCCAACGATAGTTCCAGTTTGAGTGGCAATTCCAAGATCCAACTGTCGAAATGGAACTTGATGACCCTGTACAGCATCGCTGGACACTCTAATAAAGTGATGAAATGCCTGGAAAACCAGCCATTCTGCGGAAGATTATCCGTCAATCAAAACGTGCCGGTCTTGAATAAGTCTGAGAGTAGATTCCAACAGACCGTGAGAAGCGAGGAAAAATACTTGCGTAATGTGATATTACGCCATCTGCCGAAGCTCATGGAGGTTTATTATCACTACGCGTCAATCACTTCACCCAAGAAGGTAATACATTGATTTAATACCACACATTTGTCGCTTAAAGGGGAGGCCACATACACGCGATCCCGTTCACGATGAAGATCACGTTCTGCCCGAAGCATATACAGGGTGAGTCTTTGACCTTGCAGAATATTTCAACAGAAGATTCTTGAAGCTGAGAGAAACACATTTGCCCTTTACCATTCTTTCCGATTCGGCCTAGATAAAAAGATATAGGCATTATAAATTTTCATCATAGGCTAGTCGCCCCTGGAAATCTGAACACTGAAGTTTTTCAAAGCCTGAGATATACCATTCAAATCTTCGAAATAAGCAACTCTGTTATGAAAACAAGCGTCAACTTACTTTTTGCATTCCAGTTGGTGGAAAAAGTTGTATTTATAGTACAATAAACAAGTTGGGTATTTCAAATTTCGTGGGCGATAAAAGTTGAATATTCTTCTCTTGGTTTCATTTTCGATAATGAGGAATTCATCTAGCTATCACTCATATTAGCTTTGAGATTCATCTTCAATTTGTAATCATATATTTTCTTTGTTTTTTTCATTTTCTCTAAGAATTATCAGATTCGGACATAACCCATTCAAAATTTCCATTTTATAAATAAATAAAACAGATGTACCTAATTTATCTATGAACGTACAAACGTTACCAAATTGACGAACAGAAGGAAAGAACTCTTTGAAATCAAACAACACACAATATGCTAATTCATATACACTTGTAGCTTGTAGTCTATGATTCTGAACTGAACCTGTGGCTCCGTGGTTTCAAGGTTATTTCATGGTGGTTTTCTTCCACCATGGGTTGTTAAGTTATGAAAGCGCATTTGAAGAATTCCTCAAAATAAATACTATCAAAGTTCTGTACATAATTTCAAGAAATTTGGATCAGCAGAAAGATTGCATTCAAACCAGTAAGAATCCCCATTATCATGGAAAAGTGAGAAGTAAATCAATTATACTACACAAATTAGCTCGAAATCGAAAAGGAAGCTTAATGAAAGGATTCAGGACCGAATCACCACTGTATAACACATATATAGTTTTGGGATGGAAGCCTATTTTGGAGAAACTTCTTGTTTCGTATTGGTGATAATAATCGTAGTATGGAAAACCTGATGAATAAATCACTGGAATTGTATGGATACAAAACAAATAACTTCAAAATGTGATAGTTCATTCAGATTGAGGAGATTTCTGTATAAAATGAGGAGTGTTTGGATCGTGACAACTAGGATTCCATTCTCAACTTTTAGACTTGGCAACGCGGAAAAATTAAATTCTGTGAATTTTTTGAACAGAGTTGCATTCAGCCAAAGTACCCAATTCTCCGAATTTCACAGATATTTTTTATTTTTGAATTTCTGATTTCTGTAAAACGGCGCATCATACGAAAAAGAATAAAGAATACTTTTACTTTCCAAAATGGTTAAAAATTCGTTGAATAGCATTCACATTATTTTTAAAAGTTGGATTTTTTGAATTTCTGGTATTTTTATGAAATGTTATGGTCATATTAAAGAAATTCGAGGATGTGGATAAAATTTTGTAATCCAGGAACATTCATCGTATCAATAAAAACCATATTCCAAAAATCATCTCATTCGATGAGATCATTCGCGAGATATAATCGAAAATTAAATTTTTTTTATGGTTTTTCAACAGTCTGTATCTTACGAACCAAGCCGAATCGGAAAAAATGGTAAGGGAAAAAAGTGTTTCTTTTGGCTTCAGGAATCTTATGTTAAAATATTCTGCAAGGTCAAAGACTCACCCTTTATATGCGATCAGATCGCGAACTTTTTTCTCAGTGTCTGTCAAAATCTCTATGGAAACAACAATATATTTCATTAACGTCATGCGATCCCGTCTGAACGCTGCCAGGTCGCAGACAGATCGCGACAAGTGGGTGCTGCTCCACTAGTTCAATATAATTATCTGATCACGATCAAGATGGCATTCATGATGGCAATCAGATAATAACATTGAGCTAGTGGAGCAGCACACACTTGTCGCGATCTGTCTGCGACCAGGCAGCGTTCAGACGGGATCGCATCACGTTAATGAAACATAATGTCGTTCCTATAGAGATCTGAACAGACACTGACAAAAAAGTTCGCGATCTGATCGCATCTATACGTTTCGGGCAGAACGTGACCGCCATCGCGATCGTCATCGTGGCCTACCCTTAAAAGATTCTACAAACCAACGCGGCCGCGCGGGGATCACGAAGCGGTAGCGATCTCGATCAACTCAAACAAATAAAATTGCATAAAAATGCATGTGTTTGAGTTGATTGAGATCGCTACCACTACTGATCGCTATCGCGGCCGCGTTGGTTTAAAGAATCCTTTACTCTCCGAGTAATATCTCTACTGTATCGATTGTTTACAGGGTGTTCCTAAATAAGTGTATAAACGGCCAACTTTAGATTTTTTATGGAAAAATATCATTTTTTTCTTCCATTTTTCCTCCGGATCTTCGTTTCAGAGAAACAGGAAATCAAATATTTATATTTTTTTCAGTTTTTTACTAATATCTCAGGAAACGTTTGAATTACAGAATGGGGGTTTTTCCTTCAAACGAAAATGCAGTAATTCTCATGAAAAACCCTCAGAACATCACATTTCAAACATATAATTTCAATATTACATTTTTAAAAAATGTTTGATCACCTAAAACTGAAAAATAAAAATGGGGATTTGCATTTAAAAGGATTTATCTTGAGTACACGATATGGCAACGTCGAATTCAGCTCTCTCGGAAAGAAAAGGACGTCATATGTGTTACTTGGCTTAGGAAAACAGAGATAGCTATACTTCGATCTGGTTAGAGTAGAAGACAACGACCAAGGAATAGAAAATGAAGAACACAGACTGTCATATTACTGACAAATCGCAAACGGAAATTGTTTGGTTATATTGACAAAGAACACGTGTGTACCACAGAGTAGGAATAAATATTTCGTCATTCTACAGCAGAAAAAGCTATTCTACTAAACACCGATGTCACTTCGTGCATGCCTGACAAATCCCAAACCCCAATTTTGAAATCTGATTTTGAATACTTTCAGAAGGTAGTTTGGGAAAATGATGAATCAAACCCATAATAATTATGTTCAAATTTGCTTTTGCAGTAATAACGCAAATTCAGGAAAAACCCCCATTATCATAATACATATTGTCACTAATACTAGCTAATTTCTTTCACTTTATTAGTGATGATCGTGTCATTAGAACACTTTGAAAAAAAAATTTCAAATTTTGTTTTTCAAATATTCAATATTCTGTGATCTTCTCATCATATTGACCTCTTTTCCAGCAGTTTTGAATGGGTAGATCTGCGGAATCATTTATCCATTCACGAATTCGGCCTTCGTAATTAAGGTCCAAACCTACTTTACAAATATTGGGTTTCTAGGTTGTTTCCCACGGAAGTTATTGTGTTTACGGTCGGCCGTTACGCTTACTTACGAAGGTTGAATTCGTGAATGAGTAAAATCCGCCCAATGATTTCGTAGATATTATACCCATTCAAAATTCTATTTTCCTCATATTTCCAAAAATACAGATTAGATCGAATCGAAATCTTCGGGCGATCGCCAAACGATATTTGTAAACGCACCTCAGAGTGGAATATGTCAAACATTATGGCCTACCGACTGACTTTATTAAAGTGAGTGGAGTATATCTATTTTCACTTTCTAGGTCTATTTCAAGCATTACATGTGCCGAATGTTCCTATGGCAGTTGTATCTGGACATCGGCATCACGAAATTGGGTATATCTCTGGTGGATATCGACAGATTGCTAGACGAGAACCCGGCAAGCTTCGTTGAATGTTGCCACCATCCCTTCGAACACATATACTTCTTTCAGTTCATACAGTCCCTCATGGGGACGGCTCTGTTGGTCCATCACAAGAGTAGGGAGGAAGTTCATTCGATAGAAGGTCTAACGCCCTTTATTTTCCAGAAATTTCTGGTCGACAGGGTCTTTCCTCACGCTGGATCCCATCGGGGTAAGTATTTACTGATTCCTCTGAAGTTAGTGGCTTCATGATTGTTTCGCTATGTCATCTTTGATACAGCAATCTCAATTCAGTCTTTCAATTCATCATTCTCGCTGGCGCTGTCATTTTAGTACGTTATGACGTCTTGTGGATGTGACATTTTGAAGTCATTAAAAAAATAGCGACTTCGACATTTTGTTGTCAAAAAATTTAAGTTTTTGTGATATATGTACCTTCCTTATTACCCTAAAGGAGCGTAAAGGGCCAAAATCAAGGAACCTCGATATAGGGTTTTTGTATTAACAAGACTTACGGTCTTTTATTCATCGTCTCCATATTGTTATTGTCTAATATGTGTCAAAACTGACAGGGTCCATTAGTTGCAACCTCTCAACATCGCAGTTTGAGAATTGAGGCGAATTTTGGCGATGTAACCACAGGTAACCATAGTTAGTAGTTACCCGTGACGTCATAGTCACGTAGTTACTTCTGTCTGTCAACTCCAAAGAGAACTTCGATACTATCTTGTATCGGAAGACTTCTTTTATTTAGAAGAATGGAAATTGTTTCCATTTTTATCAAACAAGCGTGCAATAACAATAATAAAAAAACCTGCAAGATGTTTCAAAAATGAATATTAAATATATTGAAATTGATTGCTCGCTCAACACTTGGTGAAACATCGTAATTAATATTAAAACAAATAAAAACACTTGACTACGTTCACAATTTTTAATTTAAAATATCTTGTTGACATGCATGTTTCGAGTTTTGATAATGGGGTAAAACCCGAAACATGCATGTCAACAAGATATTTTAAACTAAAAATTGTGAACGTAGTCAAGTGTTTTTATTTGTTTTAATATTAAATATTGTATAGAATTCTCGACTTCGTTGGAAATTAATTTATCGTTATCGGGAAAGAAGTCAAATAAATTAATAAGGACTACATGTGTATTCTTTATTGATATTCCCTAGCTTTCGTTCCTACTTTTGGAACTTCTTCAGGGACTGAAAACGAAATGATGTTACTTGAAATGAGCATTCACTTATAGAAGTGATAAAAAAAACTCACATTCAATGTGAATTTTGTATACATAGGACCAATTACTATCTACCATATAATTAAATGTTTCATCAATAGCTGTAACCATAATTCTGAACCATAATTGGTTTCACGATAGCAATTATTAATTAAAATTTCTTACACTTTCTTTTTAAAATCTGAAAACAACAACTAATACAAGCTTAAATGCAATCTAAAAAAATTTTTGCACCGGTAAAAAACGACAGGAGTGACTTCTTTCCCGATAACGATATATGAACATTAAAAATATTTGAAACTTCCATAGAATATGACCCCCAATTATTTTCATTATCGAATCTATGTTCATAAACTCATTCCATTTCACTCTTTCGAAAGAGATAGAACTACATACTACACGAGTAACCCTGCTCAAGAGGAAGGTTACGCGGTATGGTATGCGTGACGTCATCAATACGTCATAGTTACATAGTTAGCTCCGCGAAAATGTGGTAACCCAAGTAACTACATGTAACCACAATCTGTAGTAAGCTGTGGTTACAGCGCCAAAATTCGCCTTTGGTTTCGTGCGTCGTTTGACATTTGTCATACGTTGGAGGTAAAACAAACTCACTTACCCGCTTTGTTTATGTTATGAAGTACTGCATTTTCAACAATTTCAGGATAAATTCACAAGTTAAAATGATTTATATTAATAGAATTGGTGAATAACTAGGCCTAGTTATTGTTTCGTTGTGAAATACAACATAAATACACCGAGAGACGAAGGAATCCGATTTTTCAGATATATTGTAGTGTAGAGTTTATATTTCAATATTTGCATTTTTGACCCATTCTCCTAAGTTTTATCTGGTATTGGAAGAAATAGAATACTATGTGAACTATCCCAGAGAAGGCAAACATCCTATATTCACGCCATACATTGAAAAGAATGTTCTGACAAAGTAACAAACTATGGTAGAGTTTGTTGGAGGCATTTCCTCACTGGTTAAGGAGTTATGTTAAGACTTTCTATTTAATTTGTTCTGTTTAATAAATTTACTCATGATGAGATAACTATGATAAGAATATTTCGTGTTTGTTATACACATTTCAAGAATTATATCTTCTCGACACTACAATAGCTGCCGTTATGAATGACAAACCCATCCTGAATGTTTACCACTCGCATCTCCATATGATATATAAAGGCAATTCGTTATGTGATAGATTTGTTAAAATATTATGCATTTGATAATAATAATGAACCAGATAACTTTCTCTGGTCTCAACCTAACACGTTCCGATGTGGCTCGACTACTCAAGGATAGAACTTCTACATTTTGTTGTTTGTAATGTTTCGAATTGACATTATTAAAGATTATGAAAGCCCTAATGTTGCATCTGCATAATAAAAAAGCATTATATATGGATAGTAAAGAATTTTTTGAGGATGAATCGAAATCGGTGTTCAAGGAAAAAATTTCATATGAATTAATTTATTTGTAACATACATTTAGTATAATAAATATACAATTGAAGATTATGATAGCACTGACATAGCAACTGGAGACCAATATTGTAGTAATTTGATAATTTGCAACATAGAACGGTATTTGAAATAGTACTGAGAAGTTCTCTGGAACCCATGTTTTTTCCATTCCATACATTTGTTGGATTTCATTCTGCTGTTTATTTTCAGGAATTAATGAGCCAAATGTTTTACTGTTTCATTTTCAATAGTTATACCTATAATAAATGCTATCTCTGATGTGGATACTCTAGGCTTTAAAAGACAAGGATAAATACTGCAATTTTCATTTATATCGTTTTGAACGATTATCATCTGAGATTGAATATCAGTTAATCAGATCCATTATCACAAAATTTCACTTGTAAAATTAATAAAATCACTAAAATCACCAAATAATCGCTCTTCGCCAATGTAAACAAAGCGAATGTATTCCTTGGTCTCTCGGTGTATTTATGTTGCATTTCACAACAACACAATAACTTGGCCTCACGGGTCTAGTAATTCACCAATTCTATGAATATAAATCATTTTAACTTGTGAATTTATCCTGAAATTGTTGAAAATGCTGTATTTCATAACGTAAACAAAGCGGGAAAGTGAGTTTGTTTTACCTCCAACGTATGACAAATGTCAAACGACGCACGAAACCAATTGCACGATTGTGCTTTTGATATAAGTCGTATCACTTTTCATTTCAGGCAGGTGTCTTTTCGATTTCAAGGATATCCTGCCCATCAAGAACGTGTATGCATTATATTTGAAACTAGGGCAACCTCACACAGCAAGAAAGTTCCTAAATGCCACCTGTACAAAAAAAGCGGAAGAACCACCATGCTACAAGACCTGGTCTAGAAACAACTGCATGCCGACGAACAACATTCTCGGTCGAAATGTGAACATTATGGGACATAACTTTCTTTACATACCAGGTAGGATTCAATTAATTGTGTATAGTTGCCTTAAAATGAGGCACACCAACAGAATTAAGTAGCAAATAAGAGCATTTCATAGCCGGAAAAATTATTTTCACTTATGTGTTCCACAATGAAGGATTTTGATGTGTTACGAAGTGAAATGCTAAATGATTAATTTTTAGAAGTAATACACTCGCTACATACCTTTTCTTTTGATTTCGATAGTTCACAATATAGTTTTCTCTCTCAACTATCGGGGCAACATATCGCGAACCGAAACCGATATGGTGAGTGAACAAGATGTAAACAACATGGTGTGCTCATCTGAAAAAAATGTGACGTCAGCAAGATTAAAATACAAGGAAACATATATTCTGTGATTCGAATTGGAATGAAAAAGGTGACATCATCATTGGTGAATCGATCACAGATGAGCACACCATGTTTTACTTACATCATGTGTACTGCCTAAATAACAGCCAATGATCTAATAACGTATTATTATTATATTATTAGATCATTGATAACAGCACCAGGTTTGAACCATAAAACAACAATATCTATGCTAAAACCATAGACAACACGTCAGCGCGCGAAAGTTTTTAAGGCTCGTATTCATGGACGCATAAACTAAAATATATTCCTGATGATCCTGTCATTAGCACAACATTTTTTTTAAACAAGAATTCTAACACGCGCGCAAAAAAATTGGTTACGACTGTGCTTTTCTAGAATTTTTTCAACCAATAATTTAAATACAGTGCGCGTCGAAATTATGGAACAAATTCATTTTCTCAGAAGAAAAATATTGGGCAACAAAATCCTGAAACAGGTCAGTTCTTGTTTCACTTTTACCAATTTTTTATGCATTTTTGAAGGATTTTTGTTGCACCCTGTGCCGTCCCCTATCAACCCTCTAAATTTTATGAATAGGGAAAGTGGGTAATGTGGTACTTTTTTGGCAAGGTCTTTGATGTATCTTCTTTACAGGCGTGCAGAAATTTTCAAGAAAAAAAATTTTTTTTTGAAAAATTAGTTACTTCAAAGAGGTTTTCAGTGCATGGCTTATTTACCCTGAGACGATGGCACCTGATGAAATTTGTCAGCGAATGAAAGTCGACTATTACAGTTTTGTTCATGCACAACTTTCAACCCCTACGAACCCTTTAATGGAGAAAAAAATGGAGTGACATTGTAGATTTATTTCGGCATTGAAGTACCACCCGGAGAATCACCAATTTGTTCCATAATTTTGACGCGCACTGTATAAACACAACAATCAACTATGGTTCACTATGATTTCTTTCAGAGAAGGAAAATATTGGCGAAGCAGTAGAGCAACCCGTTCACGTCACAGAAGATATAGATCCTTTCTTCCAAGATCTGAGTACATTTCGAGTACTAGGAGCTAAGCTTGTTGTGAAATGTTTATCCACGATTTGCCCTGCTATTTTGAGAAATGGTATCATATGTAATATGGATTATCCCATGACATTTTTGGAATTTTACGAGGTTCTTATATGTTGTGCACTATTGATGGTTGCTAGAACTAAGAAAAAACAAGAACTTTTCGAAATACTTTCATCTAAAGCTAATAAATCAGACGATAACGAAGGATCACTAGATGCTGAAATGCGAAAATCATCAGGAAAATTTAAAAAGAAGAAGTGAATATTCAAATAATTCATGTAGATATTATGAATCTTGTTATTGTTCGAAAAATAAAACGTATGCATTCCTTTACAAGAAAGAGAAGTTTCAATAGACGTCTTCGGCCCAAGTTGCCAACCCACAATTTACTTAGCAAGTTTACTTTCACTGGGGAACGGGAATTTCAGGACAAATTCGACATGATAAGGTTCGCATTATTTATAAATAACCGTAAAACATGCCTCGGCTCTTCAAACCAGATAATTCCTTCCAAATATAGGTTTTTGTTAAGATCGTCCCCGATTGGCTGAAATTTAAGTTGGGATTCCTGATTTCATGCAAACAGTGTCAATTTTCATATGATACGTTCCGAAAATCAACTCTGTTGTTTCGGTTGCCGATTTTAGCTCCGTAAATATGAAATATTCGGATGGTTCCTGGAACAAGCGCGTGAAAAAGGTTATTTACGGAATCTGGTTGATGAAAATGCGGTCGATTTACTGTTACCAGAACGATTTTCTATGGTAAATATCCATAGCATTGAACAATCTAGATAGACAACATAGATTGTTCTATGCTATGGATATTTACCATAGAAAATCGTTCTGGTGACAGTAAATCGACCGCAGTTTCATCAACCAGATTCCGTAAATAACCTTTTTCACGCGCTTGTTCCAGGAACCATCCGAATATTTCATAATTACGGAGCAGAAAATCGGCAAATGAAACAACAGAGTTGATTTTCGGAACGTATCATATGAAAATTGACACTGTTTGCATGAAATCAGGAATCCCAACTTAAATTTCAGCCAATCGGGGACGATCTTAACAAAAACCTATATTTGGAAGGAATTATCTGGTTTGAAGAGCCGAGGCATGTTCTACGGTTATTTATAAATAATGCGAACCTTATCATGTCGAATTTGTCCTGAAATTCCCGTTCCCCAGTGAAAGTAAACTTGCTAAGTAAATTGTGGGTTGGCAACTTGGGCCGAAGTCGTCTATTTCATAATTAACAGTTGAAGCTATACTCCATTCATTTCTACAAAGTCAGTCAGTAGGCATTGGAATAGGTCTATCAAGTTTTTGTAATTGGAACTGAGAAAGGTTGGCACTCTGGAAATCTCGTCAAGTAAAAAATAATTCGGCGAGACGCTGTCAATATTATTAATTTCCTACACATTTTTATCAAATACTTTATGGTTTCATTTGACTATACATAGAATAACAATATCCCACATACCTAACTACTTCTTCCTCTGTAATCTGCAAAGAATAACTGAAACGGTGTGTAGAACATAGAGGTCATAGATAAACTAATCTTACTACTAAGATTATTTTTCTGTGGACAAGGTGTAGACAACCACAGACTAACCAGGTGAACCAATCGTGTAGCTGTCAAACACCATATCCATGGGCCATGGCTTACCGTCTGACTTATTAAAAGTGAATGGATTATTATTATGTATTGGCAGGGCCGTAATTAGGGTACAGCAAGCAAAAACTAAATATTCAAGAAATCATTTGATCAATAGAGACTTTCATGGCTCTACCCTTACGTTAACTATAGCTAGGGCCCTTTGTATTATTTATTACACTATAAAAACAAAAATCATTGAGTTGATCAAATTGACAATTCCTTTGGATGCTTGTAATGCATTTATTTAGAACATGTATAAAAAGCTAAGATAAAGGTTGAGACTATAATAAACAATCAGGAATAACAAATACTTTTACATAGAAAATTAAAGATAATGTAAATGGCATATTCCACACTGAATTCACATCAAATACAATAAACATTGCGGACAAACTATAGTGTAACTATTCAAAACTTCGTACAAACTCAAAAAAAGTTTTGAGGAATAATGAACAACGGTTTCCATTTCCTTGCCAAATAAATAGATCGAATTATGCAAATAATCCAAAGATAATAAAAATGATAAAGGGTTTGATAAAGTTGGATCAAAGTATTCTGAAAACGTTGATAAATATAATCTATAGGTATGGATTAAATTTCAGATTATCACAGCCACAGCTTCAACTTGACAAATTCATACGGATTTATCAATGAAAAATCCCTAGGATGAGTACAATATTTGTACATACAGAGTGTAACAGCCAAATGGAATAAATTCGATAACGAATAAATGAGGGGGTGTTAGGAAAAACGCTCGGACACGTCGATTTGTAATTTTGAATGCGCATAGTTTTCAAGAAAATAAAATTATATAGGGTGTTCCATGTGACCGTGGCCAATACTAACTTTCTTATTTCAAATGTAACCCCCTGTATATTATTTATTTTTTGGATTCTTCAGAAAATTCTAGACATAATTCATGTACAATGTCCTATACCTATCTTCGACTTTTTCGGAAATATTAAGTGTTTTCAGAAATGTTGAGTAACGTTAGAAGACAATTCTACACCAGATTAGCATGTTGCCAAGAAGTTCGCGGCGAGCATTTTGAACATTTCCTACATTGACATTAATGTTTTTATTGTGTTTTTTTTTATTATTAAGAAATAATCAGTATTACTTATTAGGTTTTAAGTGTAATGTACCGAATTTGTGAAATAAAATAATTTTTATTTAAATCGTTGATTTTTGCACTAAATCTGAAAACACTTAATATTTCCGAAATAGTTAAAGATAGGTATAAGACATTGTGCATGAATTGTGTCTAGAATTCTCTGAAGAATCCAAAAAATAAATAATATACAGGGGGTTGCATTTGAAATAAGAAAGTTGGTATTGGCCACGGTCACATGGAACACCCTATATAATATTATTTCCTTGAAAAATATACGCATTTAAAATTACAAATCGACGTGTCCGAGCGTTTTTCCCAACACGCCCTCATTTATTCGTTATCGAATTTATTCCATTTAGCTGTTACACTCTATATAAGCTTCAACAAGTAAATTCAAATATTGTTTCAATTATATCTTTTTTATATAAACATGAATTTTCCTGAACATTTTTCAAAACTGTTCAGTGCAACATGAAATCATGTAAAGGAACAATAACTTGCAGAACTTATGTTTCAGTATAATTTGGTTCATATTCATGAATAAATATTACGTTATTGCCTTAGAAATTTTTTCTTTTCTTTTAAGATATGTAGCTTTTTTATCAAAAATAAAACATTTAACACTGATTTTTCTTCCAAAAAGGATATTATACCTTTACTCATTCATTTGCACCATGTATAAATGTGCAAATATAAATCTGGCAAGGAGGGAATTACCAAACTTGATAAAATTTTCAAAAAAATAAATACACGAAAAAGGTAACAAATCTCATGAAAAATACGATAACTTCAATTAGATACTCTTACAATTGGTAGAGTTTCCCTATACAACCAATCTCTAGCTTGCAATTGACCCTGTTCTTCTAAAATAGGCCCTAAAATGTTCCTGCATACCTGATGATATTTATTCAATATCTCTATTTCCTTATCAGTCAGCATATCAATATCGATCATCTTAGTTTGCTTAGGACACAATGTGATAGTTTCGAAAGTTAGAAATCCCCTATTTTTGAAATTATAAGGCAGATTCGCAGGAACAATTTGAACTATATCTTCTAGTCGTATCCCAAAACTACCGTCTTCATAATAACCAGGCTCGTTGGACAAAAACATGTTTGATTCTAGTCCTGGATCTTCGGGGTATGGTCTCCAGGATATACCCATCGGACCCTCATGGACATTTAAAAATGAGCCTATACCATGACTGGTTCCATGTCCATAGTCGAGCCCAACTTCCCATAAGAATTCTCTAGCGAAAGAATCTAGGTAATTACCTTTAATTTTCAATGGAAAAATCGCATTTCCCAGTTTTAACTGCCCCTTCAAAACTCTCGTGAAACATTCTTTTTCGTACTTGGTAGGAGTGCCAAAGTGAACTGTTCTGGTGACATCTGTGGTGCCATCTTTGAACTGTGCTCCTGAATCGCACAAATACAAGGATTCGGTTGTAATAGGGGCATCAGTTTCTTTCGTCGGGTTGTAATGAATGATCGCTCCATTAGGTCCACTGCTACTGATTGTGGGAAAACTTAGACCCATGAAATCCTTTTGTAATTTCCTGAAATCCTCCAGTTTAGTTGCTCCAGATATTTCAGTGACTCCACCTTTAGGGACGTTCTCTTCGAGCCAGGCAAAATAACAACAAAGGGCTGCTCCATCTTTTATGTGAGCATTACGCATTCCAAGTACTTCGACAGGATTCTTCACTGCTTTCATTAGAGTTGTAGGGCATATTTCTATGTGTTGATTTTTTTTCGGTACTAAACTGCTCAGATGATAGTTGATATTGTCTGAAAACCATACCTTTTCTGTATCACAATTCTTTAGATAATCGTCTATTTCCTCATAAGGATGTACACTATACTTGAACCGACCCATTTCATCTGCTAAATGTTTATTGACTTCTGGATTCAATTGATTTAAGTTGATGAAAATTGCTATTTGATCTTGTTTTATAACAAGATATGAGAAAAATAAAGGATTATAGTCTATATCTGATCCTCTTAAGTTCAGTGTCCAGGCTATATCATCTAGAGTCGATATGACTAAGGTTGTACAGTTTTTTTCTTTCATCTCACAAACAATGGCGTCCAGCTTATTTGCGATAGTTCTACCAGTATATTCCTTCCCTAATGGAAAAACTGGATTTGATGGTCGAGGTGGCCTCTCAAGCCAAAGAATAGATGTTAAGTTTATTGTTACAGGAACAAGTTTGTGGCCAGATGATCTTGCCACAGAGTTCCACCTGTATAACATGAACAGTCTTGGATCAACCCCTACAGTAGAACCTTGAGGAAGGGTTCTAGATAGCCATTTACCTGAAAAAAGAGAACTTCAAGAACCGGAAAGATAACGAGGTTAGATGTGAAGGATTTATAAATAACTTTGAGCAAAGTTATCCTGTAACCCATATAAATCAGGCAAATTGAATAGCCCATGCGTTCACTTATGTTTCAAAATTTTGCTCATATCATTATTGATTCTCTTTCATACTCACAAACACTAGGTGTGCTTGGTTCAGATTCCTTCATCAAAGTCCAATTCTCATCCAACTGCTGAGATGCTTGCAAATAGTATCTACCATCTGTCCAAAGACAAGCATGATCATGGGTGACAACAGCTGTTCCTGCCGAACCATTAAAACCAGAGATAAATGCTCTATACTGGTCGCAATCGGCAATATATTCACTGGAATGGGCATCACTTGAAGGGATAATATAAGCTTGAAGAGGTTCCTTCACATATCTGTTATTGACCATCAATTCTCGAAGTTGTTTCAGAAGATTTCCAGTTGGTTTGGGTGCCATTGTAGCTGAGTTAAATATTTTTTTCCAGCATATGAGGAACTGCAATCTATAGTTGATACAGAAATAGATAGAAATCAAGAAATTTGAATAGATTAACTAACGTCAAGTCACAAATCATATGATATCTGTGAAGTCCGAGTAAAGTCCGAAAACGGATGACCTACTCGGATCTACTGTCAAAAATTTTCCGAAAATTATTTTCTGGCACAACAAGAACAGATCGCAAAAACTAAAAAAAATTTCAGTAGGAACTGATGGATCATAATGTTGAATGACTATTCTAGAAGTTTAATTTGAACGTGAAATAATAATCGATCGGCCATAGTAGGTACAATAATGGTAGTCGTGATCAACTGACATTTAAATGTCGGAAAATTTTCCAGAAATCAACATTGAAGAAAATATTGCGTAGTTTCGTAGACGATTGATCGGGAAGGAGCTCTTTTGAACCTCCTTATCAACAATTACATTCCTTTAGATTTAGACCTTTTTTATTGGTTTGAAAAAGACTCGGAATCATATGTAGAAAATTAGGAAAACTCAGTTTCAATAAAGTGCGATAAGTTTGATAAAAGTGCTTAAAATGTGCAGGTCTTTGTTATTGTTGTTACTGAACAGCCCCGAACTTCACATATGTGGTTTGAAAACTATGTTCCCAATGTGTAATAAAAGAACTATTCCCGAAATAAACTATCAGTGATATAAACCAATTTTTCGGACCCGTTTCAAGCAATATTCGTACCATCAATGGCAGCCGTTCTAAGAAGAAAACCATCCTCACGAAGACGAATTGCTGCGGTATCGTTTTTATCAAATATTTCACTTGATGGTATGACGAAAATTCTTTCAGACTTGCAAATCTTGCCAGCAAATCTATTTTTATGTGACCTTCACTCCTTCACACATATAACTTTTTTTACATTATCCATCGCTAAAAATATTTTTTTCGTTATCTTCGGACATTCAGTTTTCTTTGAACCTTGGATGGGAGGTGACCTGGACTTTTTTTTATATGAACATTTGGGTTATTCGAGGAAATAATAAATCGACACCAAAGTATTCATTCTAGATCCTGATGTCTGTGTTTGCTCAGTAGATATTCATCATAATTTTATTGAGATTATTGCCCATCTTTGTAAAACCTTATTCACGTGGAAGCTATATCATTGGTAGAAGATAAATCGGCATAATGACAAGATCACACGTTTTATTGTTTTAGAATTAAATTTGTTGATCTAAGACTATGTATTTCAATGTAGATACTCGATGTATGTAGGATAGGAATGAATTCATCTACACAGAGCAAATAGACAAATAGAGATTATTTTTTTATTATCTGTTGATGATTATTGCAATGTTTCCATAAGTGGACAGATGTTTGGAGATCTGTATCGTTCTATCATTTATAAATTATCTTTATGATCACCCGGTATTGATTCTCTGAGCTTCTCAGTACGGCAAGTAGCGCAGCGATTCTGAATGTTCTACGCCTACGGGGGTTTTCGGAAAATAAAAGTAATATTTATGATGGAAATAAAGTTATTAATATATTCTAATGAATTAGCCGCGAACAGATCAGTATGATTTAAAAGGGCTTTTTCAATTCCCTTGGACGTAATCGCTGAAAGAATGGAATTGAATACCATCATTCAAATAGCCTAAAATAATCAGTTCCGAAAAAAATGTAGTTTCCCTCATAAAGGAGGAAGTAAAACCACTAATTTCCAAAAAAATATTCTCTAACTGCAACATAAAAGATCAGAATGGAAAATATTTTTTTTAAATTTTACAGGAGATAGAGATCAAATGATTTCAAGAAATATCATAAAAACTGCCTTTGTACCGTCATTCAAAAATCAAAAATTATTTATTATAGCTAAACAATCAATTCAAAGTGAAGTTTGAAAACAACGCCTTGTCATCGCTGTGAACGTTTATCTGATTATTATTTCACGCCTGCTGAATACACAGAATTCTGACCGATTGAATAGCGCCAATGCCAAACTTCATTTTTGGATTTGGAGCAGGTGGAAATCGGAAGAAATAGAGGTTAAGTTTGCTATCTGCTATTTTCATTAAACATTCTTGAAAGAAATTTCCGCTTATAGTTTAGTGAAGACTCGAAGATGATCTGTGATTATAATGAAAATAAGTGATCCTTTTTTGACGGAAAAAGTGACTAGAAAATACATCAATTTAGAACTTCGGGGCCTCATATCTTCGGATCTTTGAGAGGTGGCTTAGTTTCGACTGAATTTTTTTCGTTCAGGAGAACACACTGCTGACATTGATGCCAATATCTAATCAGTTCCCCCTGGACACTAAAATTTGCGGGTTTACCTAGCTCAAGAGCAGTGGCGGTTGCTCAATAAGGCCGCGGGGCCGCGCGCCCTCCCAAAAAAATATATTATACGACGTACGAAACAATCAATTCTTTTTGAAATAGGTAATTAATATTTTATTGAGAAACAGCAACCGTTAGTTAATATTCCAACAAAAAGCACAAACATAAATCCTTCCTAACGATCCATCAATCTGCAACCAACCGTATACGTCTTTATATACCGTGGGAATATCGAAAATGTTGCACGGGAGCGTGAAATTCGCGGCCTCACGGCCAGGCTGACCGGAACCCTCATATAGGATCAAACAACCTCAGCGAATGCTGTTGATCGACCCGGATCAACTTCGAACTATAAGTACACCTGGGCCGCGAAATTTCTGCGGCCTCGGTTCGAGTTTAGGTGCGGTCGGTTTGATAACTGCTGTTCGTTGGGTCGACGAATGTCTTTTTGCGTGTTTATTATTCTGTCGGGTTGATGTTGAGGATTTTACCTTGTTGGTATTTTTTTGTGTGTTAGGATTCATAATGAATATAGTCTGCAACATTCTTGAACTAAATTTTGATTGGCAGGATAAGCTGTGCCGACCTTTGCCAGTTATGAAGTTATCAGAAACTTGTGAACGAATAGCCGAAAACAGATCTTCACGGGACATTTGTCATTGGACATTTACAAAAAAAATAATTGGATATGTGAGTGTGAAATGAAAAATTCATTATATTGTTTCCGTGTTTGTTATTTTATAAAGTTGACTCAAGAATGGATCCCAACTGGGCAAGAAAAGGAATTAGTGAGTCACCAACTTCCAGAAAAAATGAGGAAACCTGAATAGTCTCGTTAACACATCGATTCTTGTACTGCCTTCGCCTTTCTTGGTAAGGTTAATTTTATGTGCCACTTAAGCTCTGCATACAGTGAAAGCATTATTTTACATAATAAGGTCGAAAAAAAATAGACACATGGTAAAAAATCATCTATTACGTGAAATTTTGAAGCACTTTTTATTTGGATCCTAGAGGTCACGATGAAAGAGACTACTCTGAGAATCAAGAAGTATTTGAACAGTTAATTGATCTTACTGTAGAGCTTGACAAAAATTAGAATTTGCTCCTGAGAAAAATGTTCTGAGCTGTCCTACTCTTTTTCGAAAGATACAAATATGTTAAAAATAAGTGGTATATCCGAAAAATTTTTCGCCACTGGCGTCGAGCTCTCCTCCTACCCATGCTGCTCAACCTACAATCTTTACTACTTGCGCCCCCCCCGACCGCATACATCACGCGCCACTGCTCAAGAGAACAATTGGTTATCAAGGAATCGTCTTAGAGAATCTAAGGAAGTGGTCGACAGCTCCAAATATAGAGTTCTATATCGTATAGTTTAGAATTCGATGGCTCTTACACGATTCAACAAAAGGTTTGTCTCTGGATCCTGGGCGCCTATTCTTGAACGCGGGGAAGAGAACGAATGATCGCAAGGGGGCGTGTCTACGAATTTTTCAGGGAAACGGTATTCTTGAAATGAATGAGTGCTTCACGGAGAGCGAGCGATGTTTCTCTTATGATTTGTGATGGAACGATACATAGAGGACGCTAATTATGTTTTGGGTATTTGACAATTTTGATCTATTTGGCATTAAGTCTTAACAATCTCGATTACCCTCCACTACAAGATTTCTGTTTTCACCCGAAGATGGACATGGCGAGTGCAATTATGTGGGAAGTACTGAATTAAGACGTGGAAGATGCAGAATTACAATACCAAATGGGTGTCGATGTGCTTTCTAAACGGAACCCGTTTGATCTATCTGATCAAAAATTCATCAAAATGTTTGGATTAACTAAAGCTCAACTCGGAACAGTGTGATTTCATTTCACTTTTTTTTTTCATATCCTCCCTTGAATAATCTGAATTTAACCGACCTATGTACATTTCAGGTCTTTATGTTGTGTAGTCGGTGAGCTGCCCCTTCTGTTTATAGTTGATTGGAAGTGATCTTTTTTTTCCAAAATGATCCATTTTACAATTTTCCGAAATACGCTCCCAACAAGTATGACAACTGTATGATTTCAAATTTGAATTATGACTTATGACAATATATCACAGAAATTTAGTCTATGTCGATTCATTATACATAAAGTTGGCTACATGAAAGAAGTTAGCTTCAAGTCTGTCGAAAATACTTGTTTTTGATTGGTTAGACCATTTGGCATAGTTGTTCATCTATGACCGCTCATTCGGACTGCTCCCCATCTGCGATGATATAAACGTTCTCTATCGTTCCATCATAAATGCTTGCGTTTCCTTGCCAACGGCGTCGAAACGCCAATTTTTCCACGATTGTTCTCTTCCCAGAATTCATGAATAGCGCTTCTTGATGTTCAAGGATACGGAATTGACGTTTTGACAAATGGGAGGAAGGTCGAACGGGAGATTGTGCCATAGAGAACGTTCTATAACATCGGATTTCAAGAATAAGGCCCCAGGTTGGACGAGTTTTGTTCTCTATGTGTGGTTATTTTGGGACGAAATTCATTTTCATCATATCGTTATTTGAAATAGAATATTCGTCCGTGACGAAAAACTTTACGACAAATCTACATCACCTCGAAGTAGTAGCGAAAATACGAGCATAGAATTCTGTCATCTTGGGATTGCGTTAAATCATATATTTGTATTCTGTGAAAATCATAGAAACGATTGAACTGCACTCCACTCATTCAGTTATCTGTGACTACACTCAGCTGCACTGAGAAAAGACGACTTCGGCCCAAGTTGCCAACACACAATTTTCTTCACAAATTTACTATCACTGGGGAACGAGAATTTCAGGACAAATTCGACATGATATGGTTCGCGTTATTTATAAATATCCGTAAAAGATGCCTCGGCTCCCCAAACAAGATAATTCCTTCCAAATATAGGGTTTTGTTGAGATCATCTCTGATTGGCTGAAATTCAAGTTGGGATTCCTGATTTCATGTTAATAGTGTCAAATTTAAATAGGATATGTTCCGCAAATCAACTTGTTTATTTCGGTTGCCAGTTTTCTATTCCGTTAATATGAAATATTCGGTTGGTTCCTGAAAAAAAGGTTAATTTCGGAATTTGATTGATGAAAAAGCCATCTTTCTGTCACCAGAACGATAGTCAATGTTCTATTGTAACCTATCCATATCAAAGAACAATCTTTTTTTTTCTTTATGACCCATAGAACATAGAAGAGACAACAGTCAACAATGGAAAAATTACTAGGTATGGTCTATGGATCATAAGGTGAATAAAGATTGTTCTATGCTATGGATATGTTACTATAAAACATTGATTGTCGTTCTGGTGCATAGATTTAATATTTCTACGTTCTTTTGACAAAAAGATTGCTTTTTCATCAATCAAATTCCGCAATGAACCTTTTTTTCAGGAACCAACCGAACATTTCATATTTACAGAACGGAAAACTGACAACCGAAGTAACCAAGTTGATTTTCGGAACATATCCTTTTTAAAATTGACACTATTAACATGAAATCAGGAATCCCAACTTAAATTTCAGCCTAACAAAACCTATATTTGGAAGGAATTATCTGGTTTGAAGAGCCGAGGCATCTTTAACGAATATTTATAAATAACGCGAACCTTATCATGTCGAATTTGTCCTGTAATGGCCGTTCCCCTTCTTCTTCTGATTCCTATCCGTTCCGGATGTTGGCCCGTTCCCCAGTGATAGTAAATTTGTGAAGAAAATTGTGGGTTGGCAACTTGGGCCGAAGTCGTCTATTGGAAGTAAGAGCAGTTGGTGTAGTTAGTGTAGTTCATGGAGGTACAACGAACAAACCTAAAGCATCTAGACAAAGGTTTTTCCCAATAAAATATTTTTTTTTGCAGGTACCTACAAAGATACCAAACTAACCTTACTTTCTGGAAACAATTTCGTCCAGAAGAAGACAGAATACATACCGGACTCTGGAGAATCGATACCCGAAGATCAGGATGTATTCGACAAGTCGTACTACCCTTCTACGAACCCCCAAGTGAAAAGGTCAGATTTGGATATAACGAAAAGCCGTTTTAAGAAGGCTAAAAATGCGGATGCCCATTCGCTCAGTTCGGACTCCGATTGCGTCGTCACTCCTACCAGATTGTGCGTTGAGGACTGCAACAGGAGCTTGCGAGAAAAGTAAGTTGGAGCTTTTTTTGTTGAACCCCGGAAAAGCAATAACCGAATTCGGAGGCTTTAGTGCGAGACAGCAATGCCAGACGTACCATAATTATGGGATCGTACCATTGACTCCAAATCATAAGCAGTCTACAGAGCTGTGCCGAGCACTGACGGAAAGTGCTCCGAGCACAAAGCACTAAGCCCTTTCGAAATGTGCTCCGGAATCTCGAGCACTAAGCACTCATTTTTTGTGAAATGCTCGCGATTACCAAGCACTTTCAAAAAGTAATTCTTTTACACGAGCACCGAGCACTAAGCACTTTTTAAAATGAAACTTCGACTGTGAGACTTTTTCAGCCAATTTTCTGTAATTTTGACATTTCGGTTTCTCGAAGTCGAAAAACCATCCTAGGACCGACCATAATTTGGAACCCGAACAGAGCTTTTCTCCTTTGAGATTTATCGTGCTTACGACTGGACAGAATCTATTTTGACTACGGATTCTTGATAGTGAGTCCATTCTCGGTTTAAAATTTCAAACTTACTGACCGACATTCGATTACTTCCAAATATAGTTTTCGCCATAATAATATGCTGTCGAAATAATGGAAACATAAAGACATGGCTCAGAGAGTGCATGGCCTACGGCGGACTCGTTTTTGCGCGCATGTTCTAGGAAATAGAGTGCTATCGTTTGTTTGGTGTTTGGTTTATCTGTAATTTTCGAATTTTGAGCCGAGAATGCTCTCAAACGACTAGGTTAAACCTACTGATCCGGTGTCAAAGTCGATTCTGTTCGGCCGGCCGTCCAACCGAGGACCCAAGATCTGTCGAACGGAGAAAACTAGAGGATAGGTCGAGCATCCGAATGCCGCGGTTATGTTCGTTGATGGGCACAAGCGGCCCAACGGTTTCAGCGTTATAGTTATTTGAAATTTTGAGGTTATTTCCCTGATATTGAAACTTAGTTGGGGCACAATGATACGCAACTTCCTGTAAGATTGAAAAAGTTTTTTCAACATTTTTGCAGAAAAATTTCCATTATCGGAAACAGTTCACTACATTTGAAAAAAATCTGGTTATACCTTGAGCTCCATATTTCATAGCAGTTTACCAAATTTCAGTTCGATATGTTCATAATTCTCAGAGATATTGGGAAAAAATATTTGGAGGAAATTTTTGGTGGTTTTTACTCAGTATCGTTATTTTTTCCGTTAAAAACTACAATCTCAATCATTGTGAAACTTAGTAAGTAGTTTGAAAATGCTGATTTGCAACTTTGTGCGAAATTTCGTGATGATCGTGTCATTGGAACAATCTAAAAAAAAATATTTATTTTCTAATACTCAATTTTCTGCGATCTTCTGATCGTATTATCCTCACGAAATTCCGTGTGAACCTTCAAGTCCTCATTTTTCAATCAAATACTGGATTTTAGTTCGATCTTGTCTGTATTTTTGAAAATTTTGGGTGTTAAAATTTTGAATTGCTATATGGAATCATTAGGTGAGTGGTCACTAATTCGGCCTACGTTATTGAGGCTTCACAAATATCGAGTTTCTTAGTTGTTTCTTTCGGAAGTTATAGTGTTTACTATCGGCCGTTAGGCTTGTTGACGAAAGCTAATGAGCAAATTCGTACGATTTCGTGATGATCGTTTAGTTAGATTGAAATAAAATTCAAA
This sequence comes from Myrrha octodecimguttata, assembly GCA_958510865.1. Classification (NCBI taxonomy): domain Eukaryota; kingdom Metazoa; phylum Arthropoda; class Insecta; order Coleoptera; family Coccinellidae; genus Myrrha; species Myrrha octodecimguttata. Next base: position 78,500,401 of record OY294057.1, read on the forward strand.
ATTTGGCTCCACAAAATTTTATATTTGAATCATGTCATTTTTCATTGAAGTACTGGATTCAATTCGATTTGATCTTCATTTTTGGAAATACTGGAAATATGAAAATTAGAATGAGTATACGTATTACGAAGGTATAATTCGTGAATGGGTTAAATCCGCCCAATGATTCTGTGGATATATCCATTCAAAATTTTATATTCCCAATATTTCTCAAAAAACGCAGATAATATCGAATTGAAATCCAATACTTGATGTGTTTGACTCCCTGATGATGAATCCGTTATCCATATCGATGTTTGGCTGTTCGGACTTCCGTAAACACGATTACTCTCCAAACGAAAAATCTAGAGCCCTGAAAAGTTGCAGGGTAGATTCAGAGCCTAAATATCTCGGCTAAGTTCGTTTATAGACAAAATCGGTCGAGAAGTTACAGTGTTATTGACGTGAGCATAGTTATATATTTTTGTCCCATAACTTCTAAAATAGACATCTTCGTGCCAACTTTCGTGATGACCGTTTAATCGGGAGATCAAAAAACAATATTCATTTCTATTTTCCCATCATATAACAAATAATCTGATTCAATTGATATTTATAGTATTTCAAAATGTAGATATTGGTCGCATCTGCCATAAATGACTTGAATCACTCATCCAGGATTCAGTTGAGCTCAAGAAAAATATTTTTCTTAAATATTCTGATTTTGCGATACTCTCGGAATTTCTCTCGAACCTGCACGCAAACATACTACATCAAAGAATGCAAAATATCATTTCAATCAGATCATTAGGTTACAAATTATAGAGAAAAAAAAATAATCTCGATATTCCCAGCTGAAAGCTTACGCTTTTACACTTTGACTCTGAAAGCATTTTATTGTTTTCTTATAATAAAGGGTCTTTCAATAGGGACGGGTCGATGTTGGCAATCTGTGGCGGCCATGTTGTTTTAACGTCGTCTTTCTAACCTATATTTTTTTATTCAGTTAGTAATGCCAAATCACCATGGCAATCACCTAACCGCCAAGTTTGAATCCAATCGCTCAGGTAGTTTCTGAAATAAAAAATAAATAACTTCAAAACTTCAAATGCCTATAACTCCGAAACTATTTGATCGATTTGGCCCATTAACGAACTTAACCGCGGCATTCCAATGCGCGACCTACCCTGAAAGTTTCAAGTTGCTAGCTCACTTCGTTCGACAGTTATCGTGTCTACGGCCGGCCAACCGGCCGGCCGGGCGGACAGAATCGATTTTGACACCGGATTCGTCATCAGTGAGTCCAACCTAGTCGATTGAGACCATTTTCGGCTCAATCATCCAAAATTACAGACATTTGATTTATTTCATGTCAAAATCGACCCGTCCTTATTGAAAGACCCTTTAGTAGCACAAAACTAAACGTACCCACATATATCAGGAATGTGTCAAATAAGGATCCTTGTATACCTTGTCGAATGTCTCCAAACACCAGACTCAACCGATATATTAGTTGTCTTTGTCTACTCCAATCACGCGATAGCCCGACATTTTCCTGTTTCGACAAGTCCATGAATGGCTTAGTGCTTAGTAATCCCGAAAAGTACTTCGAAGCCCTGCGGGCCCTCGGGAGCACTTCGCGGTTCCCGGGAGCACTTTGGTGCTTGGGAGCACTTTGCGGTGCTCGGGAGCACTTTGCGGTGCTCGGGAGCACTTTGCGGTGCTTAGGAGCACTTTTGTGAATTACTAAATTCATAAATCACTTCTTATAATAATAAACATGGACATTTCCTCGAGACATTATCATGGGTATGCAATAAAATTCATAACTTTTGAATTGAATATTTTTAAATAGGTACATACAAAATTCATAAACCATATTTTTATGAAAGGAGATCCCATAAAATCCATGAGTAATATCAATCTCCCGTTCCGTTTTCCCGTTATATTCGCTTCGAATCCATCCATGTAAGTATTCATACAATAAACCTCATATTGATCTTTATTCCCTTTTACATATTTCATATTATTAATCAGTAGATGTTCCACATTTGTTAATCGCCTCTTATATATTAGTAAGAATCCATAATTTCAAATATCTGATTGATTTTTTGGGAAAAAGTTTCATTTGAGATCATAGCTCAATACATTTTATTCAGCGGAATTGTACAAAGCGACCTTAGCGCCATCATCGTTCACAGAGCCAAGTAGGACAATATTTGACAATTCTAGGACCGCGTTTTGGACCCAAAATTTTAGTGGGTAATAGTAAAAGTGTCTACAGCTGATATATTCTATGCATCTGGGTTTCAACAATAGATATCTTCTAATAACTCCATGGTTTCACACCAGTGAGTGTTATCTTAGACGAATTGGTCTGTGGTGTAATCTTTCCCTTGTGATGATTGGCCACGAATTGATCTTTAGGGACTTTTCAGTTTAAAATTAATTGAATTCAGATGAACGAAATGGGCAACAAAACAATCCCATCACTGTAATTCTCTTGATATGAATTTGTACAACAAAAAGTGTCCTCAATTAATTGTATGGACCCAATAAAGTGATGTTAGCGCCCTCATCGTTTACAGAGCCAAGTAGGACAATATTTGACAATTCTAAGACCGCGTTTTGGAACCAAAATTTTTGTGGGTAATAGAAGGAAAGTGTCAACACCTGATATATTCTATGCATCTTGGTCGCATACTACGCCAAATAATATTCATTTTTTTACCATTGAAAATTCAACTATCTGAAAGAGTAATTCAAAGCTTACTTCACTTTCGAAAATTTTTATTGGCAATCGAACAGAAACAAAAAATCGATCTTGTTTTCAGGTCAGAAGGGAAGAAAGAAGGCCATTCCAGAAAAAGAACTACATCTGGAAATAGGCCCTTGTCTTCATTTGCAGATGGATTGGATCCTTTTATATCATTAGGCATCGAGAGAAGCGATGTACAGGTGAGTTTTTTAATTATTCACTGTTTTCATGACATTTCATTCGGAATGATTCTTCTAGGAAACATCTTTTGGATACCTTTTAGTGCCCACAAAGCGATATGAAGATTCACGAGAAAAATGCCATAATACTATTGATGATTCCTTCGATACAAATAATTCCAGTCTCATGAAAGGCAAACGTTCTCATGGAAGCAGGTAGGAATTATCGATCCGATTTAGTATTCACAATTCTTAATGTTGATATAGGGTGTTCCTGCCAAATGGGAAATTTCGAAAATGTGAAATTTCAAAATTATTCATTTTCCCTCTCAACTGACGGAATCAAAACCCGCAAGATTTCCCGTCGCCGAGATATTAAAAAGATATTTACATCATTGTACGCAGTGTGATTTTCTGAATATAAAATGTGAAATCGAACAAAGGCGGTCTCCCTTAATTTGGAAGATATGGGCCCCCAAAGTTCCAAAATGAGTCGTTCTCAGGTCCCTTTTTCCACCATAAAAACGATCTCTCACTTCATCTGTATAGTTCAAAAACCACCTTTGAACCTTCAACCAACAGTAAGCAACACTTTTTTTCAAGGATAATCAATAGTTAATGAAAAAATAATGAAATTACTGGACAACCACTTAACCTCTATTCCTTCTGATTTCGACTCGAGACTAAAAGTGAAATTTGGCAATGGCGCAAATTTCATCGGTCGGAATCGTGCTATCGTGCGTATTTGTGAATGACAGATTATTGCTGGCGAGAAAAATGAAATATGTTCTTAGTTCTTACTGTTTACTGCGAAACTCTAAATCTTCCAATAGGAGAATTCGTTTCTAATGAAATCTACAAGGCTGACACACATAGTTATGGAATGAAAATACACCCTGACATATATTTCAACGTACATTTTTTTCATATGTGATAGGTCGCGCCCTTCCCAGATTTCCATTGAAATCGAGGTTATTATATAACCCATTTCATTGGAATACCCTGAATCTCATTCTAAACTGGGACTATCTCGAAGAAACAACAAAAAACGAAGTAGATAACAACCTCCCTATTTTGAAGGGGATAGAAAGAAAGTTCAAAGGAAAATATTGAGAGTGAAACCTTAAAGAAATATTCTCAATGATTTTGTTTTGATGTTAGAATAACCACCTGTTCTTCAGTGACAGAAGCATTTTCCTTACAATCATTTCCTTCAACTGTCCATCATTTCATATTTCCCGCCAGCAACTACTCTTCGGTCATAATACGTTGGCCAGCGATGAAAAGACGCTGTTGCCAAGCTCCGCTTTAACATTGAGAAATATTTCTTAGAAATATAGGTTAAGTTGTTGTCTAATATTTTCACTTTTATTCCTTTAAATAATGAATATTCTTGAAAGAAAGTGTCTCTATTCGTTGATTGAAGGTTCAAAGATGATTTATGAACTAGATTTGAGAAGTGAGAGATCATTTTCATGGCGGAAAAAAGTATCTGGATTGCATTTCCAGATCCAATTTGGAACTTTGGGGGCCCATATCTTCCAAACAAAGAGAGACCGCCTATGTTGGCCATCATATTTTTTGTTCAGGAACTCACACTGCTTACAATGGTGTGAATATCTTACTTATAGCTTCGCAACGGGAAATCTTGCGGGTTCACCTCAATTGGGAATTGCAGAATTTCATTCAGCATCGAACCCTCTTCGACTATACCAATTTTGAAGGAAATCTATTTTTTCAAATTTTCCTTGAAATTTTACCCTCTAGGCCCTCCGAAAATGGTATATTTGGCTTATTTTCAAGAATTCCGTGAAACCTACGTGTGGTTTTTTGCTGTCAAGTTCTTGAGCTCGTTGGTGTGAATGATCAAAAGCAATAATAGAATCGCACACTCTCAATTCTTCCTTGTAGAGTCCTTCAAACAAAACTCGAAAATGAAGAACGCGAAAGTTTCAAATTGAATTAGTTTCGAAAATATCAGAGTTATCGGGCAATTTTGGTATGGAAACAGGTTTTCGGGGTCGCTGAATATGACTAAGATATTATCTCATCGATATCTCCTACCGTTTAGATTTTCACCTGTCGAATGGGAAATTTCCAAAATGTGAAATTTCAAAATCATTTATTTTCGCTTTCAACTAACGGAATCAATTGGGAATTGCAGATTATATTTCAGCATCGACCCCTCTTCGACTCTACCCATTATGAAGGAAAGATATTCTTCCAAATTTTCATCGAAATTTGACTAAGGGTCAACGCTTCATTTGCCTTATTTTCAAGAATTCAGTGAAACCTACGTGTGGTTTTTTGCTGTCAAGCTCTTGAGCTCGTTGATGTCAATGATAAAAAGCAATAATAGAATCGCACACCCATCGATTCTTCCGGACTGGTGATAACTTTATAACAAGAATAAAAGTTTCACTTCGATTTCGGGATCCATATTTTTTTCTCATTGAATCTACATTTCTCGAGATATTCATCAGTTCATATACTTCAAGGTTCACATGTTAATTGCCCGTATAAATCTAGAGAACGATATTTTTCAGAGCAATGTCCCCTTTCTACCTCTTTTTTGTGTTACGCCACTGGAATTTGTGAAGAAAAAATAAAATGAATCATCTTTGATCTAGGAACTTTTTGATTCTCATCAATTTTCCCTCATCTATTACCGTTGTTGAGAATAAAATCTTATTACCGATAATATTTATTTCTCAAAAACTTCAAGAACTATTTACTTCAACAATAAACATTGATTTTTCTGACGACAAGTCAGTTGGTAGGCCTTCGAATAATATTATTAAGTTTTTCTGAATAGAACTGAGTCAGATTGGCACTCATGATATGACTTCAAGACCAAGATGATCGGACGAGACGTTGTCGTTTTTATCAATGACTCTATGGTTTCATTTTGTTACATATACTACCCTTTACTTCTATAAAGTCAGTTGGTAAACCTCGAGATAAATCTAACAATTTGTGTTACTTGGACTGAACCAGTTTCTTCAAGATAATAATATTTATCTATGACTTTATGATCTGGTTTATTTACATACTTTATGACTACTTTCTTTATGTAGAACGGACAATACCGCGTAGTCACTGACAGGAAAATTACTGTAACCCAACATTTTTAGATTATACAGAATGGTAAGTGTCAAAACTTCATGGCCTACTGATTGACTTCATAAAAGTGAATGTAATTAATATTCCGTCAAAGATCTACAGAACACGTTTTATGGAGAAATTAAAGTCGAAAAATACTGAAAATGACTATTTTAAAAGCATATTTGAAACATTTAATAATGATTCAAACTGCTTCTTTAGACAGTATCGTTCCTACAGTGCATAGAGTCAACGATTTCGGCATTGCAAATCTGGTTTGAATGAAACATTAACGAAAACATGTTTCCACTAGAAGTTAAAATTCAACCTGATAAAAAATTAGGTTAAAACAAGCACACAGTAATCATTAATGACTCACAATGATAATTATCCAATTTCTCTATTAGACGGCTGTCCTTCGATCAAGAAACCGAAACAGCCAGCGTTTCCGGTTCTACTCCTACCGAAGACACCGTCTTCAACACAGCCTCCTATCAGCCGAACTGGCTGGACGATCCTGACCTCGTATCCGAGAAGCACAGAACTCAGCAGAGTTTCTCGTCTTACATGACCTCGGTCATAGACAATTTCAAACCTTCAGATCTCAAGAAGGAGATAAACGACAAATTCAGGGAGAAGTTCCCCCATATAGAGCTCACCTTGACCAAGCTAAGAAGGTAATGCTTTTCTTTAGTTTATTTTATTCCACCAGCACAGATTTAGTCTTCTGCCATGTGTGTATTAACTGCAACCATAGAAATTCTATAGAAATGGAATTCATAGATATTCAATGCCTATGAATGCAACCATAGACAGAGAGTCTACTCCTGCAGGATGCATGGAAATTCTATGCATTTTGCCGACACCTATCGGGGTTCGTAAATAGAGGAATTTCGTAATGCCATCAATTTGTCCTCCATTTTGTGACATGGTGCTAAGGTCACTCTGTCAAATCCATACAATTAATTCCGCTGAATAAAATGAATTTAGCTATTATCTATCAGATCCGATGAAAGTATTTCCCAAAAATATGAATTGGATATTTTAAATGATGGATTCTTACCATTCTGTAAGTAAAACATGGTGTGCTTATCTGTGATCGTATCCACCAAAGATGGCGTCACTTTTTTCATTCAAATTCAGAGCACATAATATACAGGGTGAGTCTTTAAGTTGTACATTAATTTTAACCATAGATTCCTCTCATCAAATAAAACAACGGCTCCAGCCAAAAGATACAGGCTGTTTAAATTTCCAAAAAAAATCAGTTTTTGTTTTGTAGCTTTGGTATGGTAACTCCGAATGAGATGAACTTTGGTGTGAAGTTTTCTATAACTATTACACAGATTCTTCAATAATCACTTTCATCCTACTTCAAACAGTTTCCGAGTTATAAATTCGTCGATTCATAAGACTATACGAAATTAGCATGAAGAATGCAGATACAGTTTATCTTATATCATTATAAGAATCTTCAATCATTTTAAAATACTTGATTATTCTTTATAATTTCTCCTAAAACGCACCGTTTTGCAGATATTCAACGTTGACTATTAAAAAATCGGATCAAAATTCGAAAAATTACCTTATATTTTTGGACCCGCCCCTGATCTAGCAGAGGAAATAAATTAAGCTGGGTTCACGTCTATCCGGACCATAGAATACACATAAATATTTATCTATTCCGCATAGAACTAATTTAGGTATATGTTATTTCGTGATCATACCACAGACCGAACCATAACATTCATAGACATAGAATAACATATTATAAGTCTATAGAAAATTTTTAGGTTAATTGATTGATTTCATTTATAAATTTCGTGAAAAAAGTATAATTATTGAGTTTTCAATATGAGAATGGGCGAAGATGGAATTGTGTATAATCCTATAGTGGAATGAAATTGGATATTGCATGAACATCAAGTTGAAGATCAGTGTTTCAAGTCCAGTGTAGTTTTCCTTGCGATAATATCGCAAAAAGCAACAAATCATAAGAATTAAGTGAGTAAATGAGTTTTCTCAATCTATTTTCTTTGAATTTCAAACCTTGGATTGGTTATTCTCCAGAAGAAATCACCGTAAGGGATATCTGTGGTGAACTTGCAAACAAAACGCAGACTACCTCGGTAGACTAGTTGGCTGAGAGGTGGACTAGGGTGCCGAAGGTACTGGGTTCGAATCCCGGCGAGGTCATGGATGTTTGTCGTCTCGTTAAAATTATGAGAATAAACACCGTAATCTGGGTACATGCTACTACGGCGAGCCCAAAAAAGAGAAAAAAAAAAAAAAAAAAAAAAAAAAACAAAACGCAGTAGTTTATGAGCACACCGAGAAATGTTTAAATGCTTATAACTTTTTACCTGAGCCGAATCTGGAAAAATGGCTAATGAAAAAAGTGTTTTATTTAATGGGAGGAATCTATGGTTAAAATTAATGTACAACTTTAAGATCCACCCTGTATATTTCCTTGTATTTTGATCTTGACGTCACTTTTTTTCATATGAGCACATCATGTTTTTCTTACATCATGCTTATTACGTAATCCCTCCATCTATGAACCCTGCAACCTATCACCACAAATAAGACTGATGAGAATTATTTTTGACGTTTCAGTTTGAAAAGAGAGATGAGGAAAATTGCGAAAATGGAAAACAACATGGATCTCGTAACGGTTGCTCAGGCTTACGTCTACTTCGAAAAATTAGTCTTGAAGGGAGTAATCAACAAGCAGAATCGAAAATTGTGTGCTGGAGCGAGTCTCATCTTGTCGGCCAAGCTGAACGACATCAAAGGGGAAGCTTTGAGGGGATTGCTAGAGCGCACCGAGAATATTTTTAGATTGAACAGAAAGGAAATGGTTTTGACGGAGTTCGCCGTTTTGGTTGCTCTAGAATTTGGTTTGCACATACCGTACTCTGAAATTTGTCTACATTATCGCAGATTACTGCATGATTCTTGACGTTTAAGTAAAAGTTTATATTTAAGGAAATATTCTACATGAGCTTTCTCATCAATAATGTTATTCGAAGCAATAAAAAGGTAGTTTTCGTCGTAAAATGAGTTTTATTAATATAGAGGCTCTAATGGAAATCCTCAAACGAAAAGGTTTGAGTTAAATCCTAGGCTAAATTATTAGTAGTAGTACAGTTCGTCGATGTTGTGCTCAAGGCTCGACAAGGACAAAATCACAAAGATTTTATGCAGGGCAGACCTTTAAGTTTTACATTGATATTAATCAAGGATTTCTCTATTCAAATTAAGCACTCGCAAACAAAGCGCAGGAGTGTATTAGCACATTGAGAAATATTTAAAAGCTTATAACTTTTTACCCGAGACGAATCTGGAAAAATGGCAAATGAAAAAAGTGTTTTATTTGATAAGAGGAATCTATGGTTGAAATTTCAATCGTAAAGGAAAGAATCGGTTAATGGATATTACAAATACTTTCGGCATTCTGAAATTTCAACTCTGAGAACGCAAAACCACGACAATGAACTCTTAAAGTGAGCAAAACACGTTAGAACAACGGATACGTCGGAAAACTACTAGCTTGGACTGGTTCGAATTTATTTCGCCAGAGGGCGTATCGCAATACTAAATTATCAATATTTTTTGACGTTTTGATCCAAACAGAAACTTCTGTCATGTCTTAAAAGATTTCTGAACTGACGTCAAATTATTTTAGAGAAATATCGTCTGTAATGAACCAATATTACGATTATTATGTAAAGCTTCCTCCGATGATAAAAAGAAAACGAATACGACTAATCCATTCATTTTCAGTGTGAACATGTTACGGAACCTTGGAGACTTTACGCAAAAAAACAGTACAATGAAAAAGTGAAAACTAGCCTTTATGAGGTAGGTTTGGAAGCCCAACCGTTTGACAATGATATCCGCAATCCAAAATTGGATTGGTTCCTTCCTCATTACAAAAGATTGGGCGATTTCGAACAAGCATCTTGGACAACTACCACGGAAGAAATGTTGTCGCAACGGTTGACAACAGAAGAAATGCCATGCCGAGATAAGAAATTCTTAGGCTACTATACTTATCACGAGTGAGTGTCCTGTTCAGGATGACATAAATTCAAAGTTTGACGTTGAAAAACTGCGAGAATCCCTCGATAAAAATTCATTATATTTGTTTTCCAATATTTCCAAAAATCGCACTGAGCTGGTACACCAATGTTGAATGTTAACTTCAAGGTCTGTGCCAAATTTCATCGAAATCTGAGAGATAAGGTTTGTTTTGGTTCCGAAATTCAGAACTGTCCTAAAACAGTTCTAGGACTGCGCAGAATCGATGCGCTGTGGAAGCCCGATTCTGAACTATCCTAGAACAGTTCTGAAAGCGATGAAACCAAAACATGAATTAAGTTCGGGTTCTCATCGGAATCGTAGAGGAAAAAAAACTTCCGTTTGAGTTGGCAGAAATGAGGAATGTTAATCATGTCTTATATAGTAGATATAGCCTGAAACTCAGTTTGACAACACCGCATAAAACCGAAACATGAAGGCAGGCGCTAGAACTTGTAGTGTGTGGATGAATGGGAAACTTCACTTTTTACTTCGCCAAATGTATTGAACGAGTTTATTTGCGAAAAATAGTATTATGTCCTCATTAATTAATCGAATAGCTGCATTTCTGCCTACACAATCATCGTGAAATAATGTTGAGCTGAGTACTGACGTTGAAGTTGTTATTCAATCGTAGCCTACGTAATCTACGTAGTTAGTTCACGTAGGCCCCGATTCAATCGATTGTCCAGCAAGAATAAATTGACAAGTTGAGACCACCTGATAAGCTCAAGATATAAACAAATTATCCATTTCAAATCGTATCATTTTCAATGAATAAAGCAAACGAAGAAAACAACACGTGTTATAGTAAAAGCAGTGTTGAAGGAATCAATGGTAAGTCTATACTAGACATGTAAACAGTTCAGGGTACGACTCGACCGCCCCGGTCCGGCGTTGCCGATTTCTCATATTCCTGGCTTGAATTAAACACGGGCCTGTTAACCACGCAGTAGGTATCTTTCTGTGAAGAGTATGTTTGAAGTAGTTGAGTTTGTTGATGGGGAGAACGGTTTCGGAGTTATTAAGCTTGAAATATTGTTCATTTATTTATTTTTGCCGATTATTTTAGGTTTCGTTGGAAAAGCTATCAGTCCGTTCTCACTGTAAATATTTTCACATCTAAGTATATCAGATTTCAATGTGTTTGGAACTGCATTTTTGGAAATAAAATTACGAGTGGATGGATCGAAATAATTGAGTGGATTTCAACCATTCATTAATTTCACCTTTGTAATTAAGCTCCAAACCCGACCTACAAGTTTCATATCCCTAAAGTTTTTTTTTCGAGAATTATTGTTGTACCTACGAAAGAAACACTTTAGAGACTTGATATTTTCAGATCAGGTTAGCTACGAAAGTTGCATTTGTAAGAACAGTAGATATTATTTCACAGTGAGATAGACTACATGAAAGACGAGAAAAGTGCTTGTCCTTCTCAATTTGCCGTGGACGAGTATATTACAACCATGCAACATAGTTACAAGCCCCAACGAGGATTTAGTACAAAGAGGGTAAATACCTCCCTAAATATTTAACTCAATAATTAATTTGATTTTTTCTCCATCTTCTCACCTCCATTGGCATTACTGTATAAAGACTGATCTTCATAAAATAATCTAGCCAGGAACGTAAATAATATAGTGTGTTCATCAGCTTCTCCAAAATCATTCGTTTTGATGCATTTCGCGCTGTTGAGTTCCTGCTGTAACTGCATTTAATGGCACGCAGCTGGCGTCACTTAAAAAAATGAGAGTATGCGCATATGAACACACCATGTACCTTGGATCTAGCCATAGTAGGCGCTTTCTTTTTGGCGTTTGAAGCCCCAGGGTAGCTGAGTGTTTGTTGCACTTGAGCTACTCTCAAATCGAACGCAAATTAGTGGTTTGGTGCAATGAAAACTCACAGCACATGCGCGGTTATTTACTGTTTTGATTGATCAGCTGTGATCTACACTACACTTGCAGACGAATATTCTAAATAGTTTCTGACTATTCTGTATTTTCATTATTATTGTACGTATTTTTTACTCCAATAGTGGAGGGATTTTTGAATTCACTAATTTTGTTAAGAATGTCTGATTCTGAGGACGAGCATGTTATAAATGCTGTAAGTCCTTTGATTGTCTGAATCATTTATTAGCAATTCCTTGTTTTTACTCATTTTCCAAAATTTGCCTTGATTTATAGCCAATATATATTTAGATAATCACAGACTGTAGTGGTTTGATCAACAAATGTTATTGTAAATATAAACAAATGACGTAACCCAAAAGAGCTTGCTGCCCCTTGTCAGAGGTTGGTGCATGAGGGGGCAGGGGAAGGTAGTCGGAGGAGCTCAGATGCACGAAGCTCTAATCAAAAAGAACGCGTCAACGTTAGGGTTTCATGCGCTTGGGCAGCTCCGAGCTCCCCAAATCGTCAAATAGAACGCTCGTATTATCTTCCATTTTTTTTTTTAATTCATTACAATCGCGTTAATATGAACACAAAAATTTCTGGCTTGTTCATATTGTAGGAACTGTTCATATTTCTGAAGGTCAACAAACATAATTTTTCAACATGTTTCCTAGGTTGTATTTCTGACTGAGTACATAATTTTCATTCATAATGATACAGCTTAAGTAGCGAAAAGCTTATTGAATGAAAAAAGCCATCACATATTCAAAAAAAATAAAATAATGACTGAGCTTTTGTGGAGAAAAATTATGTTATTTCACACTCCTTCTCGTTTCGATAAAACTGCTTTTTTCATGTTTTATTTTCAGGGTAAATATCTCAGTCAAATCCGGAGTATTCTGTTTTGCCAATTTGATGGCTATGTTCAAAGCTTGAAATGCTGGTAGCAATCGCCAGTATAAATAATCCTGTTTAATCAGCGTTGTAGATTTGATGTTTGTTGGATTCATGATCTTGAATGGCTCTTTTCAATTCTCCTTCAAAAGGGGCAATGAGATCAGACTGACTTAAAAAATTCTCCCTATCATTTTCAAGAATTTTACACCATAACGTTCCTCGAAGCGCTGGAGCCATCCAGAAACAGGCATATTTTCTTTCTGTATCAGTATTTTCAGCATTTATAGAGCTGAGTTTACATTTCGGGCATTTCCGCATTTTTAGAATGCAATTTTTGGAAGATCTGTATCAATTGTCTACTCTCTCGAGAAATTGATTTTTTTTGTCTTTTCTGGAACGAACCGTTGGTTTTGCAATTCCATATTTCTTTGCCAGTAAGGCCAGTTAGTCCTTTATTGATGTCTTCTAGAAGTTGGACTTTCTCATGAAGAGTAAACATCCTAATTTTCCATTTTCTTGGTTATAGTATACTCGTGAAATAACAATGCGAACAACTTGTGAAAGGGCGAACCGGTAATGGATAACTGACGATAAATCGTGAAAACGAATTCATTCCTTTGAATGAAATAGACAAGTTACAACCTGTTCATACTAGTGAGATTCTACTTGGTCATATGACAGAAACGTCAATACAAAAATTTAGATGTTCACATTACGGAGTGGTTCATACGATCGCGCGTTCAGATTAACGCGATTGTACTGTATTTCACAAGTTGTGCCGATTTTTGTTGGACCATCCTATATTTTGCCGAAATCTATGCTTTTTCTTCGTAAATTTTCGTTTAACTCTTGATTGAAGGATCAACAGATGAGTAAATACTTAATTTCGTAGCTGGCTGCACCGGAAACGCCTTTTTTCGCCAATCGACGATTCCGGATAGAAAATCCAAGAGAAAGTAGAAATAAATTCTGGGACGATGATCATAATCAAGAAATAGAGTTGTTGCATAAACATAAACCCGATCGTCAACTGTCCTACAATTTCATGACAGGATCCATGAGTGATGGTAGTCCAGTATGCAACAATCTATTCAATAAAATATAATTTCCTAATTGTTCTAAGATCATTGGAGAATAAAGAATTAAACATTTGTTATTATGATTATTACCTATATAATATCGAAGTCAATTTAATTCGCGTAAGGTGCATAGAAACTAATTTCAATCAAGAAAATTCTAGAAAAGCATTGACGTGAAGTCTGAAGCTTTTGCACGCATGAAAAAATCAGGGGTCGGAAATTAATTTTATTTTTTTTTAATTTCATCGTGATCAGTAATTTTGAATTATTCCGGAATAATACTTTGAAAAATATCACGCAATTTGGCGTATTTTTTCACCGATATCTCTAAAAATTAGAAATGACAAAAAATGAACTTTAATTTGTACAATGCTTAAAATATTGACTAGGGCTGGGCAGTATTTCAATTACTTGTAATTGAAATAGAAATACGTATTTTGTATTTCTATTTCAATTACTTCTTGAAAATGTATTTTGTAATTGGTATTTCAAATACCTGACGCTGAAGTATTTTGTATTTCGATACTTTCGAACAAATACATTAAGCGCTGAGCTATCTGTAGAAAATAGTCCCCGAATCTCCCTTCAGATGGCGCGACGTTCATCTGCTTCATCTAGTTCTTTTACTAGCAATCATATTTTCGGCAAATGGAAAGGAAGAAAAGGTCCTGCGCAATGGTCATTTCATCATAGAGTTAGAGTAAGTCAACTTCTAAAAACGATAAGAGCAAAGAGCTCACCATCCTTGAACATTATCCTAACATAAAAAATGTGTTCATACAATATAACACGAGTTTCTGCCCATCAGGACCTGTAGAAAGATTGTTTTTTTTAGCAGGTTTTATTCATTTCCCAACAAGAAGTCGTTTGTCTGATACTACATTCAAAAATCTTGTGTTTCTGAAAGGAAATTCTTTATTTATCGATAAAATAGCTGAGCTGAATTTTTTTTTCACGTTACACCTGAATGTATTTTGTAATTTGTATTTCAAATACAAATAGTTAAAATACTGTATTTTGTATTATATATTTCAAATACCCGACTTGAAAGTATTTTGTATTTCAAATACCTGCGAGAAAGTATTTTGTAATTTGTATTTCAATTAAGCCAAGCATGTATTTTGCCCAGCCCTGATATTGACGAGTATTATTTCTAAACTTTTGAACTTGAATGTTTCTAGTCGCCAGCTCTTTCTTTTCTCAAGTTATCATGACAACGGACGGGCCTAAAAGAGCAAAATTCTCATCAGAGGATCCAAACTAGTCCTTAACCCTGCACGCAAAAATGTATTTTGTATAGTTATTGTTAATGTTCCAAAGAAATTATTTCAATGACCCAAATGTACGATGATTCATTGTTCAAATTCCGTTCAGTTTGGACTAAGGAAAAGGAATATATATTTGAAACACATTGAAGTGAATCTAAAATAAAAACTAAGAAAAGTGGCAAACATAAAATGTATTCGAATCATTTTGATAGGGCAGTTTATAAATTTCTAAATAACATTTCCCATATAAAGATACATATTTATGCTTCAAAAATATATATTTGAGCAAATTTCTTCAGAACATAAGATCGATATTCAAACTAAAATCTGTGAATTCATTGCCACCAATTATAAGTAAGAAAGTAACATTGTATAAAGACAACTTGTCTTAATACATTGAAAGTTATTGTATTATGAACTTTACCATAATAAAAATATAAAATGATTGGATGGAAACTGATATAGGTATCCAGATAGAAAGAATTAAAGATCTATCGATGAAAAACTCATAGAAGCGTACATAAATTGTAAGTAACAATATCATAAAATTTCAACTGTAGCATCAAGCAATAAATTGAACAAATTATAATATAACAATTATTGTATATAGCACCACTCGGTGAATATGTAAGTATAAATACAGAATCGAAATTCGTCTTCTTCGTATTAGTTATTGAACCATTCGTAAATGCAAATTATATTTCACACTTTGGCTTCGATATCGAGATGTAAGTATATCAGACAAATTTGCGGAATCACTCGTGCGAATACTCTGGCTGCAAATCGAACCAAGAACTGTAGGATTTATCTATCTCCAATTTGCATAAATCTATCACTACCTGTAAGAGAAAAAGTATGATTTCATCCAGATATACTCCATTCACTTTTTTAAACTATCCCGGTTGGCCATGGCATTCTGACACATTTCACCGTGTATATTCTGAAAACTCAATGGTTATAGTCATTTTCCTGTCAGATAGCTACACAGCGTTGTCCTCTCTACATATAGGTCGTAGTAGTTACATATTTTTCAAAATGCGAATTCACTTTGGGAATATAATTAATTTGAGAAAATATTATGTGAATTCAATAATTCCAAAGACCTGGCGAATGTTCAAGAAACTTTTTCTCTGTTAACACAGGAAATATTTCACGTACATAAACATGATTGGAAGGTTCAGTTATGTTATTTTCATGTACGGAAATCAAGAATCGAATGTTGAAATTTTACTGATAAATAATGTATAGAGTAGTCCGTCAATTCGTGATAGTTGATTCGAAAAAATTAAAGCACTCGAATAACCCTGCACTCTTCTAAACGAACAGACAAACCTATGGAATTCCCTACTCTCCGAAATTATCAAGAAATAAGTCTACAGAAGACCTTTTAATACCTTTTTTTTTTTTTTTTTTTTTTTTTTTTTTCTCTTTTTTGGGCTCGCCATAGTAGCATGTACCCAGATTACGGTGTTTATTCTCATAATTTTAACGAGACGACAAACATCCATGACCTCGCCGGGATTCGAACCCAGTACCTTCGGCATCCTAGTCCACCTCTCAGCCAACTAGTCTACCGAGGTAGCCTTTTTAATACCTTGTTGCACAACTTGAAATACTCCAGTATGACAATGTAGTAGTACTACAAAAACCTGTGTCACCTTAAAAGAACTAAATCAATTTACAAAGTTCTTGGGAATATATTTGAACGATACATTGAATTGGGTTTTCACTCACATACGTCCAAAATGATGGATAGCTTGTGATAAAGTATAGTTAGAATCAAATTATCAAGGTTAATATCAGAAAAAGCAGATTACAATTCTACATAGCACTTTTTGATATTGTCTCTGCTTCTTCAAAACTATCTTCTGCATTTTTAGTTTCCAAGCGTGAAGATTATGTTGAGATTGGAAGTAGAAATTGGCATTGACATTTTTTGGCAACGTCTCTGAGAATTTCACGAGTGCCAACCTGCGTCAGTTTGGATTAAAAAAACTTCATAGACCTAAATCATGGCCAACCAGGATTGTTTATAAAAGTTAATAGAGAATAAGCAAAGTGAACAGCAAATGTTGTGATTACTAATCATGCGGACGGCTCTATGAATCTCTTTTGACTAGGTGAAGAAACCGAACCAGGACCGATCAGATCAAACATTGACACCAGAAAAGTTCGACTCCCTTTGATCTTGCCGCTAATTTAGAAATTCGGTATTTGGGTTATTTGGACGCCGCTCAGTCAATTTGAACTACTGACCGCAATCGTCTACAGAGTCCTACCCAAGAAAAAAATATCCGATCTGGCAACATTTTCAGAACAGAAATATATCGAAAAGTTCCATTTGTAATCATATGCCGACTGCATCTTTCGAGATTGAATGATTTTTTGGCAAAAATATATCGATATATAATATTCGTTTATGGACGAATATATTCATTGTGCAATTCCGCATTTTGAATGAGTTTTCTTCCTAAAAGAAAAGTGAACTGAAGTAGGACAAAGACAAATAAGAATTATTTCGCTATTCTCTGTGGTCGTCTGTGAAGAACTGTGACTAATCGAAATTTTTACTCACCTGACCTAAAATGTTTGAGCTCGAATAAAACAATGCCTTTTGAGTACAAACAGTTATTTCTAACTTTCTATTCAACAGTTCGTTTTGAGAAATAAGATACTCAAAACTTTCCTCGAAAACTGGATTACAGTTGTCTTTCACTGTCTGTAAATCAAATAGGAAAAAATTAATATTTCTTCATACATTACATATCAAATATAAGCAGGTATTATTTTCGATTGAAACCCAAACAAAGTAAAATAAAGTTTTTCATCCAATAAAAAAATTGCTTTATCCATACATACCGCTGTTTTTCTTTTGCTCTCTTTAGATCTTCCTGGTAATAAATATAGTTTCACATAAGGATCTGGTATGTTGGACGGGTCCCTCAATGGTATGTGCCTATCAAATATCAAATCAGAAAAGTAGAAAATCTTTTTAATTATTTTTACTCACGCTATTTTATGAATGACGACAACTAATTTTTGTCTTTGGGTGCTGTATTGGAGAGTCAGTTGCAAACGACCTAGACCTGCATCTCCAGACGATCTATAAGAAACGAGAAATAATGTTGAGGACATGATGGTAATATGATATAATAATAATAAAAAGAGAGCTTTATATCAGAGTAAGCTGCTACAAGTTCAGAACATTGGCAACATAGAATGAAATAGTGTCAAAAAAGAAATATATACGAATATATTACATGCTAAGAAATTCAGACAAACTATATGGTTACAGATCTATGAGGAGTTTCTTGATTTCTCTTTTAAAAATGCTTATTTTGTTTATTGATTTCAATCCAGGCCGAAGATTGTTGAAAAACTTCATCGACATGTAGTGAGCACTTTTTTCTGTGACAGTCAATCGATGCTGGGTATAAAGAACTCTTTGGTTCTTGTTGGGTATCTGCGTGAAAGAGTATTTTCTTCAAAAGATTTCTGGATGTTTAAAGATGAACATCAGGCATTCGTAAATATACAGAGCATAGATTGTCATAGGGTTAGATATTTTGAATACTGTTCTGCAGGATTGATTATATCTCATGTTGTTCATCAGTCTAATCTTTCTTTTTTGGATGGTGAATATTTTTTCAATGTTGCTATTTCCACCCCAAAAGATTATTCCGTATCTAGCTACCGATTCAAATGTTGCCAGGTAAAGGACCCTAGTATCGTTGTCGTGGAGATATTTGGATGTAATCCTAATTCCGTAAGTTATCTGACGCAGTTTGGTTGCCAGGTGGTCAATGAGACAGGACCATTTCATAAATACATCAATGTGAATACCTAAGAATTTTATGTCCTCTGAGAAAACTACAGACAAGTTATTGATATCAACTGTAGTGGGTGGAGTCATATTTGGATCAGTTCTGAATAGGATTGTCCCCGTCTTTGATTCATTTAATATAAGCTGGTTTTGTTGGAGTCAGTTTTTGGTGTCATCAAACAATTGTACACTGTTTACCATCATTTCTGGAAATGTTTCGCCACCAGCTAGGAGATTTCTGTCGTCAACGAAGATAGTCATGAATTGATTAGCGCTTGTGTCAGAATTACATACATCATTGATATAAATAATGATATTTTGATTGACTGATATTTTGGTCGATTGGAAGATTAGCTCTGATCAAGGTGGAATATTTGTTGATTTATCGACCGATATTCGTCCTTGTGATTATGTTAATTTATTATTACTGGAACTCCCTTTTCCAAATGAACCAATTCCTATAACATGTTATATTTCCACCATTGATGGGGATAAACATGAAAAGTGGGGTCCCAGGGTGGATGGCCTGTTAGACGTTCAAGTAGAACGGACCATAGGGTTGTACTGTAAGTTTGGGTGATAGGGTTAACGCTTTTGATCTTTCAAGGTTGATGTTGTGATTTTGCCGCATATACGAAAAAATACTACAAACTCCATTATTGTTTATTATAACTTTCTTTGCTTCTCTATGACCATTCGAGTATTTTGTCTAGTATATATTCATTTGAGAACGAGTAACACATTCTTTGGTATATAACAGTGTTAGCAAAGGAAATGTAAACGGAGTACCATACATTTTTCGTATGATACGAGAGCACAGATAAAACCTTAGCAAAAACTCTGTTCTCCCCTATAAATGTAGTAATTTTTATGAAGAACATGGATGGCATCTTTTTCATTTGGAAATAATTTTTTCGTCACCTTGAATTTATTCAAACATATTATCTGAAATAGAAAGTGGGACCGAAAACCAACAGGAAGCAGTAATTGATATTACCTACATTTGCTCTCTGACTAGGAGAGACTTTTGACCAGGTTCGGACTTCCAAGCGATGATACTTCAGATCCTCAGATAAACGAAGAACGATACAGTCCTCTTATATTGGGAAATCATCTGCCATAGATCTATACTTGGGGCACAATAGACCCTAAGGTCGCAGTGGAATGTAATCCCTGACCAACTATTATTACTAGATCTATAATTGGTTATTTTACAGTAGAAATCCTATAAAATATCGGGAATAAAATGAAAAGCGTGTCTAGTACTTTTCTATCCCTATTTCTGATACTTTCGGAGATATAAACGCTTTTCCAAAAATATGGATCCAATAAAATAGGCATAGAAAGGACGTTTCAGATTTCAGAGAGCTATCCAGAATAGGAAGTACCCGACAAAAATATTCAGACGGTGAAAGAGAAGCAAAGAAAGTTATAATAAATGTAGTGTTCCATTTGGAATAACGGAGTTTGTAGTATGTTTTCGTATGATCGGAAACGTAACATTGAAAGTATTTTCCCTACCACCCAAAAGTTTCTGAACAATCCTGTGAACTGTTTTCCGTAAACGGCTTAAACGTCTAACAGGCCATCCGCCGTGGTAGACATGGCGAGAATCCGCCACGTCACTGCGTCCATGATTCTGATTGGTTGGAGATAAATCAGAGCCCGAGGATATGTTTTCCTCATTCTAGATGAATGCCGTATCCTACCTAGAAGCTGCGTGTTCCTGGCATTGTCGCCAGTGTTGTCATATGAAATACTACTCACGATGTTTGGCTGGGGTTACGATGAATAATTCTATCACCAGAAGTGTCAGTCATTGGCACCGAAGATTCGAGGTTCACCGAGGAGTCATCGACTCTTTCTTCTTGTTGACTCTCTACGCTTGGTTGTTTCGGCAGGGTACAACGTTTTGGTGAACTCTGTCTTTCGGGAGTGTTGGATGGACCTTTTGAAAAAGGAATACATTCGTAGACATGAAAAACTAATATACGAGTAGTTCAATTATGATATTAGCAACTTACGAGGTGCCAGAAGAGGAGTCGTTTCATCCAAAATAACAACAGGTTCGTCTCTTTGCATCGGTTCATGAGTCAACCCACTTAGTTTTAGAATCTGTAGTGGAAAAAAATAAGAAATAAATTGTAACATGAAGACGCTGGTGCTA
This sequence comes from Myrrha octodecimguttata, assembly GCA_958510865.1. Lineage (NCBI taxonomy): Eukaryota > Metazoa > Arthropoda > Insecta > Coleoptera > Coccinellidae > Myrrha > Myrrha octodecimguttata. Next base: position 78,521,637 of record OY294057.1, read on the forward strand.
CTGGTGGTTTTCGAGCTGTTGCTGCATATGGAGCGTAGGATACGACCGTATTCTTCGGCGCACACCAAAGATTACAGACGTCATTTCTTTGTGATCTGTGGCGCACACCTGCACCCCAATTTCTCGTATGCGACTTAAAATAAATACCACATCCCAACCACAAAACTGTGGTCGGTCTGTGGCAGTTAGAGCTAACTCGCACGTACCACGAGCGACGAGAGGATAGTCAGCCCAAGGAAATCCAATGTTGCCAAATGTACGCATAGAGATGAATACTTAATTCATATTTGAAAATCGATCAAAAATCGAACACCGTCCATAAAATAGAGTATGGTTAACTTTAATTTTGTTGTCTGGTTAGGTTAGGTTAGTTTAATTTAGGACAGTGCCAGTTTGAATCAGAAACGGAAATTTGGCGCGTTAACTGACCTAACCAAATTTCCGTTTCTGATTCAAACTGGCACTGTCCTAAATTAAACTAACCTAACCTAACCAGACAACAAAATTAAAGTTAACCATACTCTATTTTATGGACAGTGTTCGATTTTTGATCGGTTTTCAAATATGAGCTAAGTATTCATCTCTATGCGTACATTTGGCAACATTGGATTTCCTTGGGCTGACTATCCTCTCGTCCACGAGCGGACCAACAATCTGCGTTCGCCTGTCGAAAAGTAGCGAATTGGTAGGGAAACGGCCGACATTCTGCAGTCCATTTCGCCCACGAGCTCTTTCCTGCTAATTGGCTACTTTACGACAGCCGCCCGCAGATTTGGGGCCGACTCTTGGTACGAGTGAGTTAAGCCTTATCGACTACCTGCCAACAGCAATAGTGTCACAACTTTGCCGTCATGCAGTGGTACGTGTGAGTAGACATGCCACATCCAGGGAAACGTTTGCACGATGGAGTTCGAAGAGGAAGAACTGCTGTCGACTTTGATCAGACGAAGAAGGCGGAATATACGGGTGATATCGACCACGTGTTGAGCCGTATGAGTGATATGATGCATTTCTCCACTAATTGGCTCTTTTTCGGCATGCGAACGCAGATTGTTGGTCCGCTCGTGTACGTGTGAGTTAGCTCTAACTGCCACAGACCGACCACAGTTTTTCGATTAGGATGTGGTACGTGTGAGTTAAGTCTTATTGATTGACTTCACATAAGAGCAGAGGATCTGTAGCGTATAATGCTGCTTGTTTCCAGATTCGCCTAACACTATCATGCATATATCCGAGACATCGTGAATTATTTCACAAAATCTGAAGTGGTGATCCAAAGAATTTTACTTCACGATAGATTAGTGGTGTAAGGATCAAAAGTGCAGGAAAACGATACTGTCAGTTCACCGATGTTTCGGAAAAATTTATTTCCATCCTCAGGGCTCTACAAAATTTACGGAAAACATGATTCGTAACAGTGATGAAGTTGTTGACAATAATAGAGGAAAAACGAGCAATACTATAAGTTATTGACTAGAAAAATATCGCAGAAAAGGTGGTTTTCGAATAATTTTACATACAAAAAAAGTTACACAATTCAAAAGACAGCTTAGGATTAAAGAAACATACATATAAATGTACAGATATATATATATATACATAGATAGAGTACTTACAGACTGAACAAGTGTATCTTCCCAAAATCATTTTGTTAAGAACCAAATCAATTCTCCAGTATTTCTTGTAAAAAGAAATCATAACCGATTAAAAAGCGGAGACAAACAATGCAACCGATACGCAGACAGTACGCCGACAGACGGAGGTGAAATCAAAGGAACGGCGGACTCGAAACAAATTAGGGTGAAAAACGTTAACGCATGTATGTGATGCATTGAAGACCAAGTAGTGAAGTTGAGAGAGACTAGAAATTTCATCTTATTTTAATCGTTAATTTCGTAATTTTCTGCTTGTTTTCAACAAAGAAAAATAAAATCGGCTGAGTTGTTGAATATCAGCTCTAGAGTTTACCAAGTCATGGACGCTTATTTGTAACATTTCAAAAATTAATCGATTACTCAAGTATGGCTCCCTATTTAGTATTCGGACGTCTTCAAAATTAAAGCGATGACCTGCGTTCAGGCAATGCTCTGCCAATGCTGTTTTGGGGTTTGATATCAGCAAACGAACAGACCTAATATGTTCTTGGATTCTGGATTTCAGATATCGGCCCGTCTGTCCTATGTAAACTCGAGAGCAATCTAGACAATTGATTTTATAAACTAAGTTGGAATTCAGAAGAGTTGGTGTAGGGTTTTTGATCATACTGAAAAAATGTTTGCCCAAGGTGTTTGAGCTTTTGAAGGACACCCTAACATTCTCTTTTTGGATAATTTTTGACAGTCTTTCAACAACTCAGCCGATTTTATATTTCTTCATTGAAAACAAGCAGAAAATTACGAAATTAACGATTAAAATAAGATGAAATTTCTAGTCCCTCTCAACTTCACTACTTGGTCTTCAATGCATCACATACATGCGTTTACGTTTTTAACCCTAATTTGTTTCGAGTCCGCCGTTCCTTTGATTTCACCTCCGTCTGTCGGCGTACTGTCTGCTTATCGGTTGCATTGTTTGTCCCCGCTTTTCAATCGGTTATGATTCCTTTTTACAAGAAATACTGGAGAATTGATTTGGTTCTTAACAAAATGATTTTGGGAAGATACACTTGTTCAGTCTGTAAGTACTCTATCTATGTATATGTATATCTGTACATTTATATGTATGTTAACTTTTCTTTAATCCTAAGCTGTCTTTTGAATTGTGTAACTTTTTTTGTATGTCAAAATTATTCGAAAACCACCTTTTCTGAGATATTTTTCTAGTCAATAACTTATAGTATTGCTCGTTTGTCCTCTATTATTGTGAACAACTTCATCACTGTTACGAATCATGTTTTCCGTAAATTTTGTAGAGCCCTGAGGATGGAAATAAATTTTTCCGAAACATCGGCGAACTGACAGAGTATCGTTTTCCTGCACTTTTGATCCTTACACCACTAATCTATCATGAAGTGAAATCGTGAATTATCTCCACAACTGATAATAGTATATGAGTGACAACAGCGACTTGTTGGTTGATGCTGACGATATGCGATATGGTACATTTCCCCACAAAGCCGCTATTTAGCACTGACGATCGTAGATTTGTGGTCAGGATGTGGTACATGTGTGTAAGTTAAGCCTAAAACAAGAGCTCGTCAGTTCACAGTCGCTAAGTCTACGCAAAGGCCCGTTGTATGCCGAAAGGACAAGATCCCTAAGCACTTCATGAAAAATAGCTCATTTGACAACATTGCGCTTTCTTGAATTTTCTGAGGGTACGCTTGTAGTCTACGCTCCATGTGAAAATGCTCCCGAGAAAGATGGAAAGAAAGGTATCTTCAAAATTACAGAAGAAAAGCGCAAAAATCATAATAATAAAAATTATTCCAAAAGAAACTTATTATTTAAAGTGTATGCTTACCTTGAGGTTGAGAGACCACACAATCCTGCTATCAGTTCCAGACTTCTGCAACCTAAACGGCTCCTTGTAAACCTCCATCTTTTCTTTATTGAGCAGATTCTTGATGCTGTATTCAAAACTGCCAATGTCGTGACCTGTTTTCTTGTCGACTATCCTCAAATGAAGAACGTCGATGTTCGGATTCTGTACACGGAAAACGAATCCTTCTTCCCAGACAGGATCTGGGGACCTCATGATGATTTGAGTCTGTTTTGTCGAATTTCCTAACCTCAAAACTGCGTAAGGATCTGGTTGACTAGATTGCCTCGCAAGCTGCGGTAAAATATAAACTAGAAAACGTTTAAACTTTTGCTTCAGAATGTACAGGGTGTTCCTTGAGGATATGCCATAATTAAGGGTTCTTAAGGCCATTTCAGGAAAAAACTTCATATGTTTCTAAGTCGTAAACGTGCTAACTTTTGGGTCAAAGGGTGGTAAAGTTTCTACAAATAAAATAAATATTTTCGAATTTTGAGGCAAATATGATCTTAAACGATTGAGTTGAACTCCTTGAAGAAGAATCCGGGGTCACATTCAATTCTGTCCGTCCGTCCGTCCTTATGTGCTCTTACTTTCGAAGGACAAGACTTAGCGATTTGAAATTGTCAGATATGGTTTGGAGTCCAAATATCTCGGTTGAGTTCTTTAATGGGTGGAATCGGTTGGATAGTTTCGGAGTTAGGCCCATTTGAAGTTTTGAGGTTAATTCCTCGATATCTCATGAAATATTGACTCGATCAAATTGAAACTTCGTGGAAAAATTCGAAAAAAAAATTATTTCATTTTTATATTTCATTGACATTTCACTGAAATTTTCAAGTCACCATTTCGCAATTTGAACCAGCGCGTAAAAGCAGCTGACTTAACATCAGTCTTTTTCTAGATTTTCATAACCACAAAGTGATATTGCAGGTTCATATTCCTATGAAATTAGGTACACGTTTTCACTGCATCAAGGTTCATTTCCTGGAGTACAAATAATTTTATTATATCTAACAGTGGCGACTTATGGGTTTCACATAGAATATTTCTGGAGGAAAAAATGGTACGACACTGCATTTTACAAATAAAAATTATTTTTGAAATTCTGAACAAATTTGATCTCGTTATTTTACTCTGTCTGACACATTTCCATGCGAAACCCATACGGAAGCCGCTGGTTAATATTATAAAATTGTGTATACATTCATTATACAAAATGAAATGTAAATGTATGTAAAATGTAAAATTTACTATTGTGTACCTCTAAAGTTAGTACCTTTACAACATACGTTCATATGTTTATTCCTTAAAATGGCTCCAAGTTACTCCCCCTTATTAGACTTTCATGAAGAGACACCCCGTATATACTCAGAATAAAACATCATACTGTTTCTACACAATAAATATAAGATTAGATTATGCACTAATTATTGATGATATTTTTGCTCACCGGCAAATTCCTGGCAGAATCCACAAAAACAGTCAAAATGGCCGTACTAATTTTTTCAGTGCCCAACAATTGTGCCTCTATCAAAGCCTATAAAATAAACAATATAAATTGAAATCGATCGAGTAAATATCTTTATAGTCTTACAGCCTTCAAATCGTTCACATTGTTGCTCAAACTCAACCATGTGAATCTCAAATGAACCATTCCATGTTTGGCATCCTCCAAAGTGACCCACTGCAAAAAATGTAAATGTAAATTTTTGACGAGTGCAATATATTGATTTATTCTTCATCTCACCATGTCAGCTTGTTCTTGCTTGACGATATTTGAGATATCCACCGTGGCCCTACGAAACTACGAGTTAGACAGTTGCATGACATGAATTGTGATTTTTCCTTGTGTACTTGCGGTGCGAAGTTTTCGGCGTAGAGAAATAACCTGATCAATTCAATGCATACTTGTTCTTAAAAGTTCCGGCGCATCCACATTCGTTCTTAAGAGCAAACAAGACGCGTGGTGCTAAATTACATCTAGGCAACACAGCCACATTCAAGTTTCATTAAACCTCGTTAATATCTCAAGGTCAGGCACCTGCATCGCGGTGTACATGCTTTAACGTTGCCAATAATAGCCTAGTGAAATATTAGAATTCGGAGAAATTTCCACATTTATAATAATAATAATAATCTTTATTGCTGATCCTTAAACAGTAATACATTACTGGCACTAGGGCCTACTAATTCATTTTATTATTTCAAACTAGAAAAACACAAGGAATTCTCTACCCAACCACAATAACAAATACATTAATGCTTCAGGGCCAATTGCACCGTTTTCGTCTCAAGCTACAGTTAGTTAAGCAACGATAAACTTATTAAACTCTGCTTTAAATATTCGGCTTGCACCGAGGCTGAATGTAACTAGATTAAAATTAATCTACAAATCTGGTTACTTTCTCATGAATTGGTACTTGTGACTAGCTTCATGTTGTTTATTTTAACCCTAATTGAAGAAATATTTTAATTCAAAAGATGAAACCCATTATTATGGGTTACTACTACCATATTTCCATAAGTTATGAAAAATCAAGATGCATCTATTGAAAAACCCAACGAAAATATATGACAGACTTTATAGCTTCCATAAAAATATTGCATGTAATGTTCCTGACTTGTTTATTATCATTAAGACTATAGGGATCTCTTACCACAGACCTGTGCTCTTACCTCTGCATCAGGCTTTAAACCTTATTCAAATTTATAGTCATATACTCAAAGTAAACTCATTTTGTAATATCTCAAGATTTAAGTTTCTGCATGGAATTACAATCCTGGCGTTTGTAAGATGAATAAATGAATAGTATTGATTTATCCGAAACAACTTTCCGATAAGGAACGGCTCACCTAAGAGTAGACTTTCTATTAAATTATTTTGTTTGTAATAAGTATATTATGAATTGAGTTAATTTTTGGTCGAAGATAATGAAAACTCTGATGTGGATCCGCAGACTAAAAAGTATTCTATATAAATATTGAAGTATCATGGATGGATTGACAAAGGTGTACGTTTGAAGATTGTCTAACACGAGGATGCAATTTCTTTCACATTAATTCGTTTGTAGTTATATTTTGAGTACAATTAATATATAATAGAGGATAATGATAGCACAGAGACAGCACCTGCACAATAATGAAGTAGTACATGATAGCTTTCCAAGTAATATATCACTGAATGAAATAGTACTGAAGAATCTTCATGAAACTATGTTTTTTCATTCCAAATATGTCTTCGATTTCATTCTGCTATTCGCTCTTGGAAATAAATGAGCATATCATTGTAACTTTTTCATTTCAAATAGTTGAAGGCTTATAGAAATATCATTAAGTTTACGAACTCAATGGAAATACTGGTGTAAATTCTTCATGCTTTAAAACATACGAATCAATGCCTACTGATGCCAGTTTCTCCCTATATCATTTTTCATAAATATCATCTGAAAATCAACCACTTTTAATCAAAATTTGATTATCAACTCGTAGGAGTTCTCCATCAATGTCCAATGTAAACAAAAAAAACGTAAACAAACTGGAGGTTACGTCCAGAAAAATGTCAAACTTGTACGAAATCGCTCGAAAGTAGGGTTAGATTCCGAAGCTTACCATTAATCCTTCTTTTAAACCCCCAAATTCGTAGGCTTAAATATAACAGTCTGTTAAGGCCATTTAACGAGGATTACGTGACGGTGCAAAATAATTTTGTACCAAAACCTTGGTTTTGGACCTAATCTATGGTTTTGTAATACGGTGCAATTGGCCCTCAATAAATGGGGGAATTCGGAGTTTTATTTGTTCTTTTAAAATCATTTCTAAGTGTCTCTAGTTGTCTCGTCAAATGGTCATGACATTGCATTGTCTGCTTTAATTTTTTTTGTGTTTTTGTTTCATGGTTTTTTATTTTATATATTAATTTTATCTGTTCTAATTTTTTTAACTTCATTATATCAAAAATGTTCGTTTTTTCATATAGTTTGGTTTGTGTACTGTATTCTATATTGAAGGTATTTTTCACTGCTTTATTCTGAGTTCTTTGCAGCTTATTAATTACATAATAAGGTGCGTTTCCTCAGCAAGGTATTAAATATCTGATATTGGGTTCTAAACTATTATACAAAAAACATCTACTCTGCATATTTATATACTGAGTTTCGGCGTTTATAGGAGAAAACGGGGTGTCGTTCTGTACGCTTCAGTAGATATTTTTTGGAATTTTTTTTTTTGGGATGTACTCAATTCTTTTGTGAGAATGACCAATGTTAGTTATTTCTCCATTTTTACTCCATTTCAGTTTTTATTTTACCGAAAACTCTTGAATATAAAAAGTGGCAACATTGTGCATTCTTAAGATTTTTATCAACCACTTACACCAAATTTTTTTTTTTAAAAAACGTACTCTGGTCTCAAGAAGTAACCTTGTTATATTCGGGGTATTGTTTGCTCTTAAAATACCGCCATTGTGTGATTGATTTCCGCCATGATATGAGCTCCGCTCCATAAACAGAGAAATAAGATAAACTAGTCACATTGCGTCACCGCAACAATACCGCAACCGGTTCGCCGGATGTGTATGTGTGCATTCTCCTATCTGATTCTGTGTAACTTGAACAACCGGATGTGTACATCGGGCCTACAATCCGCTGTGTGTGCGGGCTCCCTTAAGTATAACTTTATTATATCCTGTAATCTGTGGTGTGTGGGTGCCCTAATACTTTCAGACAGAGAAGTGTAGGCGGCGTAGTTTAACTGAGTTGCCAGACGATGGCGCCACTGACCGACGCACGCTAGCTACTTCATTCTACCGAAACATAAGCAGGTCGGTCATGGTCGCTCACTACTCCGCTTCTGCGGTTGTTATAGGCAGGTGCCAGAGGATTCAGCCTATCTGATGAGTCGACCTCTGGCTCTGGGACGAAACAACTTTCCCTAAGAGCGCGCCATCCTTCAGATGGCTCGAACTCACGAAAACCGCCAAAGAAGTGCCAGAACGTTATCTACGTGAGTTTAGACTACTTACCTACCAAGATTCTCATCATCCATAGCATCATCTAAGTCCCACAAATGAATGAATAACTGTTGTCCATAAATTTCAGTTAGAACAAACTATAAACAAAGAAATGAATATTTTATATTAACTAATAATCATTCTCATCCATCATATTATGTTCTAGTGAATTCCTAACTGAATAACTCGTTCTCCAGTCGACTGTTAAAAGTTTATCTACTCAATATCTTTAAGAAGTATGGGAGGAGGAAACAAGAGTAGTTTCAACTATGGAATCACATGTACTTAACTTTCTCTTAAAACTGTATAGGAATTGGTTAAGGGAGACGAAGGAGCTCCAGCAATAATAAACTAACATAATCTCAAGGACGAATATCTGTCGGTAAATCAACAAATATTCCACCTTGATCAGAGCTAATCATCCAATCAACCAAAACATCTACACCGAAGAATGGCTACCAGGAGAATGACTACAGCTGTTTCACAGTTATTACTGATCGTCAGGTCATCTTAGTGGGATCTAGATATTTGGCACTGTACGTAGTTATACTTCATCTGATAGGTGACAAGTAGCGAGATTACCTCTGAGGTGTTATCCAAGGTAAGTTGACCTGAGGATCAGTAATTACTGTGAAACAGAGCTAGTCATTCTCCTTGGATCCACGTCTTCGGTGTAGATGTTTTGGTTGATTGGATGATTAGCTCTGATCAAGGGGGAATATGTTTGATGATTTATCGACAGATATTCGTCCTTGAGATTATGTTAGTTAAAACTGTATGTTTACCAATAAATCATTTTACTTACCTCACACCAGTAATCCCACTTTGGATCCAAAGAGTTCTTCACAACTCCTGTTTTGTATTCTTGCGCTCCAACAGTCACAACGGCATAAGGATCAGATTTTCCTCCTCCGAGCACACCTAGATCCTTTTTCATTAAATGTTTAGCTTCGACAACATGTACCCTCAGAACACCCTGTAGAAATTACCAATGAATCAACAATCACTTATGAATGGGGGTTTTTCCTTTAAACGAAAATGCAATAATTTTCATGAAAAACCCTCAGAACATCGCATTTGACATGTAATTTCAATATTGTATTTTTAAAAAAATGTTTGATCACCTAAAACTGAAAAATAAAAATGGGGATTTGCATTTAAAGGGATTTGTCTTGAGTGCACGATATGACAACGTCGAATTCAGCTTTCTCGGAAAGAAAAGGACGTCAAATGTGTTACTTTGCTTAGGAAAACAGAGATAGCTATACTTCGATCTGGTTAGAGTAGAAGACAACGACCACGGAATAGAAAAAGAAGAGCACAAACTGTAATACTGTCATATTACTGACAAATCGCAAACGGAAATTGTTTGGTTACATTGACAAAGAACACGTGTGTACCACAGAATAGGAACAAATATTTCATTATTCTATAGCAGAAAAAGCTATTCTACTAAACACCGTTGTCACTTCGTGCATGCCTGGCAAATCCCAAACCCCAATTTTGAAATCTGATTTTGAATACTTTCTGAAGGTTATTTGGGAAAATGATGAATCAAACCCATAATAATTATGTTCAAATTTGCATTTGCAGTAAAAACCCAAATTCAGGAAAAACCCCCATTCAAACACGAAAGAATATTAGAGTTTTTTTGTAGTTTTCAAATGAACTGAAGCCAGTTGGAAATATTTACCTCAGGTTCTGGTGCTTTCATTTCCATTGTTTCAACATCTTCGCTCAATTTCATGAAAAATTTGTTAGGCAATACCAACATGGAAGCGACTATTTCAGTGATCACTTTCCTGAATACATCCCTGAAAATAGACCAAACACATTTTCAAGTGTGGATCATTAGAAGACAAGTTCAAATACACCCATGTCTAAAACCTCTCAACTTTTGAGATACATGGTGGCTGAGTTATGAGAAAAAAATCTTTGTGTCGAGCTTCGAACCAAGCATCAATGGCAATTTTTCAATGAAGCAGATGATTTAATTTTTTGTTGGTGGTTAACGTCCATGTGTATAAATTCAATATGGGTTTTCAGGAATTTGGACAGCAATTTATCTTCTATCTCTTAGTACATTGCCAACGTTTCGAACCTTTCGAGGTTCTTTTTCAAGGCTCGTATTTAATTTGATTCGGAATGTGTCTGGTAAATTAAAACGTTCATTTTCTCTCCGTGACAGACAGTCGAATGTCTGGAAATGAACGTTTTAATTTACCAGACACATTCCGAATCAAATTGAATACGAGCCTTGAAAAAGAACCACGAAAGGTTCGAAACGTTGGCGATGTACTAAGAGATTCGAATAATTTGCTGTCCAAATTCCTGAAAAACTTTATTGAGTTGATTTAATGTTTTAACCAATGAAGCCTGCGAGAGATGTGACATAGATATTTCTGCAGAAATATAAGTTACGCGTGGAAATATACAGGGTGAGTCCTTAAGTTGTTGATTTACTTCAACCATATATTGCCATCATCTAATGAAATACTTTTTTCATTAGCCGTTTTTTCAGGTTCGGCTCAGGTTAGAAGATACAGGAGTATTCTATAACAGTGGCACACATTCTTTAGTAATGACTTTTATTCCACTTGAAACGTGGTTTCCTAGTTATAAACTCTCCGGTTCATAAAAGTATAAGATATTGGTATAGAGAAGGCAGATAAAGTTTATATTTATCATTTACTAGTTCATATTAGTTTTTTTCGTCTCTTTTTTTGTTTTCAGGTACGATTCCAAGATTTCAACCTGCATCGCATAGGAAGGAGGAAATTTTGTCGATGAAAAAGAAGCCCTTCAATAAAAAACAACAATTTCATTACACTTATACGGGAAGACAGAGTTTTTCCCGAGGTTTTTATCTGTGCTCTTGTATCATACGTAAAAATGTATGGTACCCCGATTACATTTCCTCTGCTAATACTGTTATGACACAAACTGTTTGATATAAAAAAAAATTCCAAAAAGCACTGCCGTGAAGGCAGCAACTTTTGCGCGCATGTTCAATGTAGATGACCGCTTCAGCAACGAATTTGAACGTGCGCGCAAAAGCTGCTGCCTTCACGGCAGTGCTTTTTGAAATTTTTTTCTGATAAATTACTGGATTTCAATTCGTAAAAATAAAATTTTGAATGGGTATATCTACGGAATCATTGGGCGGATTTTACCCATTCACGAGTTCGACCTTCGTAATTAAGCCCCAAACATTCTCTACAAATATCGAGTTTCTAAGTTGTTTCTTCCGGAAGTTATTGTGTTTACGGTCAGCCTAACCGCCGACTGCGTAAACACAATAACTTCCGAAAGAAACAACTTAGAAACTCGATATTTGTAGAGAAGGTTTGGACCTTAAGTACGAAGGCCGAATTCGTGAGTGGGTAAAATCCACCCAATGATTCCGTAGATATACCCAATCAAAATTTTATATTTACAATATTTCCAAAAATACAGATCAGATCGAATTGAAATCCAGTACTTCATCGAAAATAACAGTTCGAAGTTTCATACAGAATTTAATGAGGATGATATGATGATGAAATCATAGAAATTTTTTTTTTCAAATTGTTCTAATAACACGATTATCACGAAATTTTGCATAAAGTTGTCTCTCAGCATCTTGAAACTAGCTGTGAAGTTTAATCAGTACTGAATCAGTATTTCTCGAGTAATATCGAAAAAATCAACGATATCGAGAAGAAAGCCTCGAAATTTGACATATTTTTTCCCGATATCTCCAAAACTTATGATGGTATCGAACTGAAATTTAGTACACTGCTGTGAAATTAGAAGGTCAAAGTGTCGTTATAATTTTTTTTGGATATGATGAATGGTTTCCGAAAAAAAAAATTTTTTGTAAAAAAATTTGGAAAAAATTTTTTTTTCAAATTTACCGACAATATTATCTTGACGAAATTTGGCTCAAAGTTGCGCGTCGTTATAGTCCACCAAACTGCCAAGTTTGAATCCAATCGCTTGAGTAGTTTCTGAAATAAAAAATAAATAACTTCAAAACTTCAAAAGCCTATAACTCCGAAACTATTCGACCGATTTGGCCCATTAACGAACTTAACCGCGGCATTCTGATGCGCAACCTATCCTGAAAGTTTCAAGTAGCTAGCTTGCTTCTGTCGACAGTTATCGTGTCTACGGACGGCCGGCCGGCCGGCCGGACAGAATCAATTTTGACACCGGACTCGTCATCAGTGAGTCCAACTTAGTCGTTTGAGACCATTTTCGGCTCAATCATCGAAAATTACAGACATTCGGACAAAACGATAGCACGCTGTTCCCCTAGAACATGCGCGCAAAAATGTACTGCTCATCTCAAAAGAATATCTATATATATATAAAGTTGATTTTACAAAAAGTTGATAAAATTCGAGAAATTTCTTTATTTTTGTGGACCCGCCCCTGAACTAGTAAATAAAGCGGCGCTGTTTTCATCCGGACCACAGAATACACAAAAATAGATATACCTATATTTCGTGACGAGAAGCTATGTCTCCATGTCTACGGGTCAGTGTGTTTACGCTAATGAAGTGGTTTCATGTAATTAATTTAATATTTTGATATAAAATATAGGATAATTGCGGAAATCTCAATATTAGAATAATCAAGGATGAAATTGTGTATAAATAAATATAAATATAAATTAATGGTAGAACCAACTGAATATTAAGTGAGAGCTTAGTGATCCAATGATCAAGTGTAGTGAAATATTTTCACTAGTAATACCACTAGAAGTCAAAAAATTATTTCCGGAAATTTTTTCTTGCTCATGAATACTTTGTCATCCCAAGTCGAAGACGAGGGATAATTTTCTGAAAATTTCATGAGCGAGAAAAAATTTCCGGATTTAACTTGACCTTGTGTGGTATTCGGTAAGAAAATTCCACAACAAATGTGTTTATTTTCAACAACATCAAAATTCGTCTTCATCAAGTACTTGCAAAACATAGAAGGATTTGTCGACTTGATTATTTAGTTACCATGGCAACTCAGTGAAACTCTAAGCTAGAAATTATTTCTGTTTTGAATTTGTCAAAAACAGCACGACGTAGAAAAATGTCTCGCTTCGGTCAAGAAAGTAAAGAAAATATTCGGCAGAATATTAAGCAGCTGACACCTGCGAATACTGGGGAATCGAAGTCAAGTGTATGGGAGCAATTCATAAACTTTTGCGCAGAAAAAGTGATTTCGACAGAGCGGATATACCTGTGGAAGAACTGGCGCTTATTCTTGAAGACTATGCCTTCAACATGCGAAAAAAGAACTCCGAAGACTACAAGGAGAGTGTTCTCAAAGTTCCATGGAACTCTACAGCTAAGCAGTTGCAGGAATATTTTTTCGAATGGTACAATCGCAAATTTAATCCATTCTCTGACATGGAATTCGTCAATGCAAGAGCTGCAAAAAATGCTAAGCGTCGGAAGCTACGAATAGATCCAACCAAGAGAAAGGCAAATTCATCCGCACTATCAGCAGACGATTTGAGAAAATATTCTGTCATTATATTATTGTTGGGTACCCACGAGTAAAAAATTTCCACTAAAATTCATCCGTTGCAATGGTGATCTGTCAGAAATATACGTTCTGATGGGGTAAAAATCAAATGTGTGGAATTTTCTTTATAATATACTTCAAAAAAGTACCAAATCATCAGAATTAAGTGAGTAAATGAATATTGTCTATCATGTTTCTTTCAATTTCAAGCAATGGACTGGTAATTCTTCAATAAAGATCACCGTAAGAGATATCTGCGATGAACTTGCAAACAAAGTGCGGGAGTGTATAAGTACATTGAGAAATATTTAAATGCGTATTTTTTCCCCTAGACCGAATCTGGAAAAATGGAGGGTTAAATTATTTCTTGATGAGATGAATTCATGGTTAAAATTAATGTATAACTTACAGACTCAAACAGTATATTCTTGAGATGGAAATGAGTATGAGTCAAATACTTAATTACTTCAGAATCAGAACAAATTTTATATCTTGACTTTTTTCAACTAAACCATGACTTTCGCGTAGAAAAATGAGGATTTGATGTATGCACGTTCAAATTTAATAATTAAAAACCAATCTTCTTACCCTAAACCAGGAATATCAAGTAAATCTGCTACTCCAACCAAGTTGAAGTCAATTTCTGGGTTGTTGAGGAAGAACACTTGTACTCCCCCAACCAATGGTATTGAAGAAATTAAGGGTTTCATAACGACGCGCAACATTCCCTTCAACTAAAACGAAGAATTAGTCTGGATCAATAGAATTAATTTGAGTTGTTGATAATCACCTGAAGATCTTTTATACCACCTTTTATTCCAGCTACATAAAATGTAATATCACAATCGCCAGCATAGCTGTAGGAAATTGAGAATTATTTACTGTAAAATCCACAATATTTATGTCTACTTACAATAAATCCAAATCCATTATTATCTCATTTCTGTCGGTGTTTTTGTCATATACTTTAACTCCGCCGATCCTAACAGGCTGAAATGAAGGAAAGTTAACATATATACAGGGTCATATATATTGAACGTTCTCTCTAGAATATCTTCCTACATCTACAACTCCCGGTTATACCGGAAATAGCCTACTATACTCAATTCACTTTTATAAACTATCCCGGTTGGCCATGACATTCTGACACATTTCACTGCGTATATTTTGGAAATGTTAGGTTATAGTGATTTTCCTGTCAGATAACTACACAACGTTGTCCTCCCTACATAGGGGGCGTAGTTATTACGTATTTTTCAAAATGTGAATTTACTTCGGGAAAATAATGAATTTGAGAAAATATTATGTGCATTCAATAATTGTGAACACCTGGCGAATATCAAGGAAACTTTTTTGCTGTTAATACTGGAAATATTTCACGTTATTAAACATGGTTGGAAGATTCAGTTATGCTATTTTTTTGTACCAAAATCAAAATTCGAGTGTTGAAATTTTACTGAAAAATAAAGTATAGAGAAGTCCGTCACTTTGTGATACTTGATGCGGAACAAAAATTAAATACTCGAATAACCCTGGAACCTATGGAATTGTTTACTTTACGAAATTCTCAAGAAATAAGCCTACAGAAGACATTTAAAACCTTTCTCCACAACTTGAAACACTCCAGTATGAAAATGTTGGATAGCTTGTGATAAATTATTGATTCCAAATTATCAGGGTTACTATCAGAAAAAAGCAGATTTCAATTCTACATAGTTCTTCTTGATACTTTGTCTCTGCTTCTTCAAAACTACCTTCGGCATCTTTAGTTTCCAAGCGTGATGATTATGTTGTGATTGAGAGTAGAAGTTGGCCTTAGCATTTGGCAACGTCTCTGAGAATTATTTTGACATTGTCGATATTTCACGAGTGCCAACCTGTGTCTGTTTTAAGTAAAAAAACTTAATAGACCTAAATCATAGCCAACCGGGATAGTTTATAAAAGTGAATGGAGTAAAACTACAGTTTGCTCATTAGAGGATCATCAAATTGGACAAATCAAATTCTTCAAAAATCAATTATTCGAATTAGAACCAATATTTTTCAATCTTTCAATCGTTTCTACGTAAAGCAGATGGGGGTGACTTGAGTAAACCCTATACCTAAACTTAAAACTTTTCGAATTATCAAGGAAAAACTCGATACAAGGGGTAACAACAATTTCAAGTAGTCTTTGACTTCCAGAAATTTCGATGTTTCCGAAAATAAAAATGACATTTAATGAACTCTAATTAACAATTCATTTGTTTTCCTACTAAATCATCACACCAAATTGAGGGATACCAGTTGTATTTCATACTGCTGCCACCAATCGACCAATCAGAACACAGTTTCAATGGTAATTTGGCAATTGCCATTTTACTAATTAATGAAACATGATATGTCAATTCAGATAGACAGTTACCTTGACGACTAGTTGTCATTTCCAAGTAGCGCCACCTCCAGTGGAAAAAACGAATTCTAGCGATATCCTTAACATTGGCGAAACAAAAGCGCATCTTTGAATTCAACTTATTTCTATTCATCTTCATTGTAACGGAATGCACTGGTGCTATGACGTCGATTTAATTTCATTTTTTATTTTTTCAAAATTCAGTGGTTCATTTCGTTCCTAATGATTTTTTTCTGGATAAAATATTGACGTCAGAAATCGAGAAATAGAATGAAATCGCGAAAATTCGATATTCGAGTTTTTTTTGAAAATGTGCCCATAATGTAGAAAGTTCAGAATTAAGTCGATTTGACTGCTTACACCAGAAATGAGTGAGATCATTTATCGTATACTCACAATGCTGCCCAAAATTATCCTCTCAAATTTGAATCCCTTCATTTTGTAAGCTTCCAAACTCTCTTGGATGATTGGCTGTATCGTATCTCTGATCAATTCTCTTGTATAATTGTTAACATTGGGCCAAACTTGCTGAATTATCTGAAATTTGTACATCGTCACTGTTGAGCAATTCGAATTATGCTTAATTTTATCTTACTCTGTTTAACCATTCAACTCTCTCGACATCTGGGAAGAATACCTAAAATAAAAGAAGTAAGCCACAAATCTACTTCAATATACAGAGAATGTCAAAATTATGGAACAAAATCAATATAATAATCAAAATATTTGGCAACAAAATCCTAAAACAGGTCAATTTTTTTTTCACTTTTACCAAATTTTTATGCATTTTTGAAGGATTTTTGTTGCACCCTGTGCCATTCCCATCAACCCTATGAATTTTTTGAATAGGGAAAGTAGGTCATGTGGTAAATTTTTTTGCAAGGTCTTTTCATCTTCTTTACAGGCGTGCAGAACTTTTTTTGAAAAATGAGTTACTTCAAAGAGTTTTTCAGTATATGTGCACTTTGTCATGGCTCATTTATTTTGAGAAGATGGTACCTGATGAAATTTGTCAGCGAATGAAAGTCGACCATTACAAACATTTTTTTTTCTCCATTAAAGAGGTCGTAGGGGTTGAAAGTTGTGCATGAACAAAACTGTAACGGGTCGACTTTCATTCGGTGAAAAATTTCATCAGGTACCATCGTCTCAAAGTGAATGAGCCATAACAAAGTGCACATACTGATAACCTCTTTGAAGTAACTAATTTTTCAAAAAAAAAAATTAATTTTTCTTGAAAATTTCTGCACGCCTGTAAAGAAGATACAAAGACCTTGCCAAAAAAGTACCACACGACCTACTTTCCCTATTCAAAAAATTTAGAGGGTTGATGGGGATGTCACAGGGTGTAACAAAAATCCTTCAAAAATGCATAAAAATTTGGTAAAAGTGAAAAAAAAATTGACCTGTTTCAGGATTTTGTCGCCAAATATTTTTCTTCTGAGATAATGATTTGTTCCATAATTTTGACACGCACTGTATAAAGTCATCGTATAAGGGTTGCACAATGATACAGTGTATACACTCCGGCACAATTAGGGGAACGGAACAAAATCTTAACGAAGTTCGTACTTCTTTTTCTCTTGAACCCTTCGGTTTTTTTCAGGAATTTTTTCCGATTGTAGCATGATTTTCCGAGAACATATCTGTTCAGATAGCGTCTCCAGTTACTTAGTTTTTCTGTTATATACGAGGGTGAATCAAGTGTTAAAAGTAAGCTCTTATTTGACACCCTGTGGAGAGAATCATTGACAAACGAGAATGTTTATAAATACCATTGAGTTTTCGAATATTTGAAAACTCAATGTGAATACTCAGACGTTGCTTCATCTTTTCTGAACCTTTCCATTTTCTATTCGTTGCGATTTTGAGAGAAATTACAGCACTTTAAGTGCGTAATACGATAGCTCGCCTTTCTCCAGAACATGCGCGCACAAAATGAAAAATACCTCCCCGATAATAATTCAATTCATTCTCAAATTGAACTATCTTATCATGATATTTATCGATCAAATGGCAATAAATTCGTACATCCCAGTCATAAAACCACGAATAACCGCAAACATAAGATAAATAAGGCAGGAAAAATCGAATTATTCAAATTTATGGTATAATCAATTTCTGTGGTCGGATATTTTCAATACTGAAATAAATCCTCAAAGTAGCCCTTCATGTTGATGGCCAATCAATAAATTCAAGTGCATCTTCTAAAAATGTTGAAGAATGTTCGATTTTTGGCCGAAAATGGTGTTAAACGACTAGGCTGGACTCGCTGATGACGAATTCGGTGTGAAAATCGAGTCTGTAGAGCCATCCGTAGCTCAAAAGGGTCAAGGATAGGTTGAATTTCGAAACGCGACGATTAATTTCGGGTAAAATCAGCCGAACGGGTTTGGAATTGTAGTCGTGTTTGATATTTTGAGGTTATTTCCCTAATATTTCAGGAACCACTTGAGCGATTGGATTGAAACAGTTATTAGTTGAAGAATATACAGTGCGCGTCAAAATTATGGAACAAATTCATTTTCTCAGTAGAAAAATATTTGGCAACAAAATCCTGAAACAGGTCAATTTTTGTTTCACTTTTACCAAATTGATGCATTTTTGAAGGATTTTTGTTGTACCCTGTGCCATCCCCATCAACTCTCTAAATTTTTTGAATAGGGAAAGTGGGCCATGTGGTACTTTATTGGCAAGTTCTTCGTATCTTCTTTACAGGCGTGCAGAAATTTTCAAGAAAACTTAATTTTTTTTTGAAAAATTAGTTGGTTCAAGGAGGTTTCCAATGTGCACTTTGTCAATGCCCATTTATGAGACGATGGTACCTGATGAAATTCGTCACTGAATTAAAGTCGACCATTACAGTTTTGTTGATGCACAACTTTCAACCCCCTCACGTGAAATTTTTTTTTTCCATTAAAGGGTTCGTAGGGGTTGAAAGTTGTGCATGAACAAAACTGTATTGGTCGACTTTCATTCGGTGAAAAATTTAATCAGGACCATCGTCTCAAAGTGAATGAGCCATGACAAAGTGCACATATACTGAAAACTTCTTTGAAGTAACTAATTTTTCAAAAAAAAAATTTCAAAAAGCACTGCCGTGAAGGCAGCAACTTTTGCGCGCATGTTCAATGTAGATGACCGCTTCAGCAACGAATTTGAACGTGCGCGCGTACCAAATTTCAGTTCGATACGATCATAAGTTCTGGAGATATCGGGAAAAAATATGTCAAATTTCGAGGTTTTCTTCTCGATATCGTTGATTTTTTCGGTATTACTCGAGAAATACTGATTCAGTCCTGATTAAACTTCACAGCTAGTTTTAAGATGCTAAAAGACAACTTTATGCAAAATTTCGTGATAATCGTGTTATTAGAACAATTTGAAAAAAAAAATTTATATGATTTTCTCATCATATCATCCTCATTAGATTCTGTATGAAACTTCGAACTGTTATTTTCGATGAAGTACTGAATTTCAATTCGATCTGATCTGTATTTTTGGAAACATTGGAAAAATAAAATTTTGATTGGGTATATCTACGGAATCATTGGGCAGATTTTACCCATTCACGAATTCGACCTTCGTAATTAAGCCCCAAACCTACTCTACAAATATCGAGTTTCTAAGTCGTTTCTTCCGGAAGTTATTGTGTTTACGGTCAGCCTAACGGCCGACTGCGTAAACACAATAACTTCGGAAAGAAACAACTTAGAAACTCGATATTTGTAGAGAAGGTTTGGACCTTAATTACGAAGGCCGAATTCGTGCATGGGTAAAATCCACCCAATGATTCCGTAGATATACCCAATCAAAATTTTATTTTTCCAATATTTCCAAAAATACAGACCAGATCGAATTGAAATCCAGTACTTCATCGAAAATAACAGTTCGAAGTTTCATACAGAATTTAATGAGGATGATATGATGTAAAATCATATAAATTTTTTTTTTCAAATTGTTCTAATAACCCGATTATCACGAAATTTTGCACAAAGTTGTCTTTCAGCATCTTAAAACTAGCTGTGAAGTTTAATCAGGACTGAATCAGTATTTCTCGAGTAATACCAAAAAAATCAACGATATCGAGAAGAAAACCTCGAAATTTGACATATTTTTTCCCGATATCTCCAAAACTTATGATCGTATCGAGCTGAAATTTAGTACACTGCTGTGAAATTAGAAGGTCAAAGTGTGAGTATAATTTTTTTTGGATATGATGAATGGTTTCCGAAAAAAAAATTTTTTTGTAAAAAAATTTCGAAAAAAATTTTTTTCAAAATTTATTGACAATATGATCTTGAGGAAATTTGGCTCAAAGTTGCGCGTCGTTATACTCCACCAAACTGCCAAGTTTGAATCCAATCGCTCGAGTAGTTTCTGAAATAAAAAATAAATAACTTCAAAACTTCAAATGCCTATAACTCCGAAACTATTCGATCGATTTGGCCCATTAACGAACTTAACAGCGGCATTCCAATGCGCGACCTACCCTGAAAGTTTCAAGTTGCTAGCTTGCTTCTGTCGACAGTTATCGTGTCTACGGACGGCCAACCGGCCGGCCGGACAGAATCAATTTTGACACCGGATTCGTCATCAGTGAGTCCAACCTAGTCGATTGAGACCATTTTCGGCTCAATCATCCAAAATTACAGACATTTGGACAAAACGATAGCACGCTGTTCCCCTAGAACATGCGCGCAAAAAAAGTTATTTTTCTTGAAAACTTCTGCACGCCAGTAAAGAAGATACAAAGACCTTGCCAAAAAAGTACCACATGGCCCACTTTCCCCATTCAAAAAATGTAGAGGGTTGATGGGAATGGTACAGGGTGCAACAAAAATCCTTCAAAAATGCCTAAAAATTTGGTAAAAGTGAAATAAAAATTGACCTGTTTCAGGATTTTGTTGTCAAATATTTTTCTTCTGGGAAAATGAGTTTGTTCCATAATTTTGACGCGCACTGTATAATGACGCGAGATCTCTTGATTATTAAATTAAAAAAACATCGAAATATTTCTCGGATTTTTTGTTATTGTGTTCACGACCGTAAACATACGCAACGTAATCAGTCATCGTCAGTGAAACTCCTGGGTATAATGCGATTCACAGATCACTAAAGTGTATAGTGTAGTGAATAAATTAAAATAAACATAAATAGTCCCGATAATCAATCAGAGCAATTCGTCTGACTGCCCAGAAAACCTTCTATACAGCCTTATATTATATCTTGTCTATGTATACAATCCTGAATGACATGAAGGAGCTCAAGAAGCCTTAAGCCTGATGAATGGCGACAGCCAAGCACACTATAATTTGCTAGAGCCATCTGGAAAAATTCTCACGAACCGAAACTCCATTGTATATTATCATTGTTTAAGGAGGACCCTCCTGAACTTATGCAGAATTGCTCATCTTCCATCAGTTATTAAAGCTATCCAATATGAAGGGGTAATAAATATTCGTCTTCATTAGAAGAATCAATTATGTTTTGTGTACTTCTTATTGTTACTGTAACCTTAAGGCACCTTAGGCATAGCATCAAATGAAGTGATTGATACTCCTCTTGATGAATGTAGTGAAAAAAATACTTACCCATGCTGGTAGTTCATCCAATCTAGCTAAAACCACATCTCTCTCACTTGATAGAGCCGCAGTCTTGGCTATATTTCTCTTTGTATCTGCATTTTCCTTCCATTGCTCTCGCATTATCAAAAATATTATGGGTGCTACGAACCAACCAACAGACCAGTTCATATATCCGAAAAAGTATATACATCCTACTGTTGCTACCTGAAAAAAACAAAATAATAAAAATTTATCATTTTGAATACGAAAAATCTGAAGATATTTATAATCATGAGTATTTGTCTATTTTGAAATTCGGACAAAAAAATTTTTTGACACCCCCTATACATCTATACATGTTTTGTATCCTGTAAAGTTCCCACATTCCTCGCCAACAAATAATAATACAGGTCAGGGACGTGCAGAATCTATAGCACCAGATGAATCTTATTTAACAAATCTGTAAGCAACAAAAATCGGCAAATACTTACTTTTTTCAAGGCACTGTAAGCAAATCCTGCAATATTAAAATCACTGGTAGTTTTTCTTGCAACAGCAGCTGTTGCTGCCTCTTTGCTTACACTCATCTTGGGTTTTCAAACTTCACTGTATTCCACCAAAATTGAGGTAGTCATCAACAACACCTGTACTGATAACCCATAAAATAAACTCAAGCGATATCAGCATAAATGCGGCATGTTTTGATCATCTTGTGGTACCCCACCAAGTCGATTACGTTACATTGTTTTTATCCGCGAAGGTTGAAATTGAAAATGATCTCATACGTTGTTGAACAACTAGGCGAGGAATCGATATTTTTAGAGCAATATCTGAGAATTCTTAATACAACGAAAATCTTTATTCTGTGTCCATAGAATTAAATTATACTTATATCTTTTAAAACAAATTGATTCAAATTCCAAAAAGCTAAAAATAAATCAGTCGTTTCGTCTGCAATGTTGACACATCCTGTCCAAAGTACATTTCATTCAATCTTTTATATTCACTACAAACACAAACTACACACAATAGTGGAAGAGATGTAACACGGGTTGACTTATAGATCATATACGATGTCTAGATGAGAGATGGCACCACATAAAACACGTTGAAGGAATAGATTATTCTTTGCTTCATCGAACCGATGTATTGCTAGGCAACGAAACATACACATTTGTATTCTCTGTGGCCTAGTATTAACAGAAATGATTTCTAGAAAAGATAAAATTTTGAATAAACCTTATGAAGAGAGACGGTTTGAAAATCATCGTAGAAAAGTGAGTCAGCGGAAAATTATTTTGAGAAGATTCACTAGTTGGCTACTTCGATTAGTTCAAATTCTCCATAGATTTATAACATTTCGTATATAAAATATGCCTGAAGGGCTGTTCAAAAGATCTCAGTTTGCATGAAAAACTACTTCCACTGAACTGAATTACCGGGTCTGAGAAATTCGGGCATTTAGGTAACCGCAATATAATATTAATTAAGAATACCTTATATTGATTGAATATCGCGCATGCAATATCAGAAATCACTATAGCGATTTTTATTGCAAAGCCTCAACTCTGAACTATATACAAGGGGTGATTGATAAGAATTTGTGTTGAGCAAACAGGCATAACTATTTATTTTGTTGCTTTTATTCAACAGGTGAAATCTGCACTTCCAGCTATTGATAACAAACCACCAAATTCAAGACAACATGTCCGCTTTAAATCGAAGAAATATCTCATGGAAAAAGATCAGATGGATAAGATACAAAGACATAACTTTCTGTTACTTCAGAAACTGAATGATATCAAGAAAAAATGTCGGGTTGATCATTATTGGAGTAACCCACTTCCACAGTAAGTATTTGAAATAAGAGCTTGTTATTCAGATTTGATATAATGAATATTTTTTCGTAATTTTCAGAATGGTCAAGAATAGGGTGGCGTTATATGATACATATATTCCAGATATCATAGATTATGATATACTCGATGAAAATGACAACGAAATGGAAGAAATTGAGAGGAAACTAAAAGAATTGGGCATAAGAAAAGCGAACTGTAATGCTTGTAGTCCGAAAACAATCAGAGAGCCAAAGGTACATATTTCTAGTTATCTCTCTTAGATGAAACAAAAAAAAATTAAACGCATATGGACGTGAGATCAGGAGCTTCTCAGCGATTGTTCATTTTGCTTCCAAATCGCTCTCAGTCATCCACACCCTCTATAAGGTTATATTTTCAAGAAATCGGTATAGCTTACTCGTAGAGCCTACGTATTTTCAGTTCACGTAGGCCCCGGCCTACTTGATATAATAACAAAGAATGATAATAGACGACTTCGGCCCAAGTTGCCAACCCACAGTTTACTTAGCAAGTTTACTTTCAGAGGGGAACGGGAATTTCAGGACAAATTCGACATGATAAGGTTCGCATTATTTATAAATAACCGTAAAACATGCCTCGGCTCTTCAAACCAGATAATTTCTTCCAAATATAGGTTTTTGTTAAGATCGTCCCCGATTGACTGAAATTTAAGTTGGGATTCCTGATTTCATGCAAACAGTGTCAATTTTCATAGGATACGTTCCGAAAATCAACTCTGTTGTTTCGGTTGCCGATTTTCCGCTCCGTAAATATGAAATATTCGGATGGTTCTTGGGACAAGCGCGTGAAAAATGTTATTTACGGAATCTGGTTGATGAAAATGCGGTCGATTTACTGTCACCAGAACGGTTTTCTATGGTAAATATCCATAGCATAGAACAATCTATGTTTACTTTAGGTTTGTTTTGGTTCCGAGTTCAGATCTGTTCGGGACGGTTATAGCATAGACCAATAGTCTGTGGTTCTGAACTCGGAACCAAAACAAACCTAAAGTAAACATAGATTTTTCTATGCTATGGATATTTACCATAGAAAATCGTTCTGGTAACAGTAAATCGACCGCATTTTCATCAACCAGATTCCGTGAATAACCTTTTTCACGCGCTTGTTCCAAGAACCATCCGAATATTTCATATTTACGGAGCGGAAAATCGGCAACCGATACAACAGAGTTGATTTTCGGAACGTATCCTATGAAAATTGACACTGTTTGCATGAAATCAGGAATCCCAACTTAAATTTCAGCCAATCGGGGACGATCTTAACAAAAACCTATATTTGGAAGGAATTATCTGGTTTGAAGATCCGAGGCATGTTTTACGGATATTTATAAATAATGCGAACCTTATCATGTCGAATTTGTCCTGAAATTCCCGTTTCCCAGTGAAAGTAAACTTGCTAAGTAAATTGTGGGTTGGCAACTTGGGCCGAAGTCGTCTATTGAATCACACATCCATCAAATTTTTTTGGTGGAGCCCTTCAAATGAAATTTGGAAATGAAATACACGAAACTTCTGAATTCAATTTTTCCCGAACTACCGACAATATCGGCATTGTATAAACAGGGAAAGATATTTTTTGAATGCATTCAGCAATTTCGATATACAAATATACGTTTTCCAGATCGCTGAATATGATTAAAGTGGTAGAGGATTGTATCATCAGAAAAATAAATTTATATGTTCTCCAAAATAAATAATTTTTCATTTTCTTTCACAAAAATTCTAGAATCGCACCGATGTGTTGACAGAAATTTTTGTGCGCTGGTCCAAACTAATAGACAAAGCAGTCATCCATCTAGATACTTAATACGCAAACAGCAGCTTAACTTCTCATTAAACGATTCTGGAAGGGTTGATAAAATCTCGGATGTTTACATTAGTCTTTATTTATTTTTTTTTTCGGGAAATCTCTTCTCTAAGTACACAATTTCAGGTGTCAGAGGAACGCATACCTTGGGAGGAAGAAAAAGAAATAATAATAAGACGAGAAAGAAGCAAATCGCTGCCCAATCAAAGAATTAACATGCCTGATGTGAAGAAGAGCAACGAAGAAAATCAGCGGAACACATCCAGTCGAAGAATTAGATCCTGCCATACCAAAGAATTCGACAGGGGAAAAAGGAAAAGAATTCAACCGAATAGAGAAAATTTTATATCTTCATCGCCGCAAAAACTGATTTTGACCAGAGGTCCCCTGAAACTGTCCGTAAATTTCCCAATAGACACGAAAGTAACTTTCCAAGATGGAAATCAAAATAAACTGATAAGTGGAGGGTTTTGTCAGTGTAGAAAAAATGAAGCTGTTGGCGATGAAACATTTGGGAGTTCAGCAATGGTTAAATTAGATTTTCGTGCACGAAATAAATAAATATTGAATTTTTCCACATTCGATAAGTTTGACTGTTTGAAACACTTTATATTGAGATTTTTGGAAATAATACCTTCACCATATTTTGTGTTTTTTGTTGGAATTTTAACTAACGGTTGTTGGTTCATAATAAAATATTAATTATTTCGAAAAGAATTCATTGTCCCTTACGACATTATATGGTTTAGGGAGGGCGCGCGGCCCTATTGAGCAACCGCCACTGGCTATGGTGTAATGTCGTCAAGGACAAAATATTCCGGTGAGATGTCAGTTTTTACATATTTTCACCAAAGACTATTTGGTTTGGTTTACTTACCTAAATACTACGACTCTTATGTAGAATAGGCAACCTTCACTCAACTATTAGCGGTTCTTTGTTTCAAATCTAGTTAATATTTGATGAAAAGTATTTGGAAACCCCAGATATCCACCTAACCTCTATTTCTCACTCTAAAGGCGCAATTTATCAGACAGAATTCTGTGTATTCATTTTTGACAGCTGGCGGGTAACACTCATCAGTTATATACGTTCACCAGCAATGTTAAAGCGTTGTTGCCAGACTTCACTTCAAGATTGATTAATAATCTGTAGAAATACATATAGTTGATATGGTTGTCAGGTATTTTCAATTTAATCGGTCAGAATTTTGTGTGTTGGTCCGTGGAAGCTGGTGGGAAATTGTTTGTTAACAATAAACAGCGAGTGATTGTTTTATAACGTGAAGTTTGGCATCGATGCACCATACCTAGCAGGTAACTGAGGATTCTCTACTTCTATAATCAACTTTTATGAACTCGGTTGGTTGTACTTGGAATATTTTTATCAAGTTTTTGCGCGCATGTTCTAGGGGAACAGCGCGCTATCGTTTTGTCCAAATGTCTGTAATTTTGGATGATTGAGCCGAAAATGGTCTCAATCGACTAGGTTGGACTCACTGATGACGAATCCGGTGTCAAAATCGATTCTGTCCGGCCGTGGACACGATAACTGTCGACAGAAACAAGCTTGCAACTTGAAACTTTCAGGATAGGTTGCGCATCAGAATGCCGCGGTTAAGTTCGTTAATGGGCCAAATCGATCGAATAGTTTCGGAGTTATAGGCATTTGAAGTTATTTATTTTTTATTTCAGAAACAACCTGAGCGATTAGATTCAAACTTGGCAGTTAGGTGGAGTACAACGACGCGCAACTTTGAGCTAAATTTCGTCAGGATCATATTGTCAGTAATTTTAAAAAAAAAATTTTTTCGAAATTTTTTTCCAAAAAAATTTTTTTTTCGGAAACCATTCATCATATCCAAAAAAAATATACTCACACTTTGACCTTCTAATTCCACAGCAATGTACCAAATTTCAGTTTGATACGATCATAAGTTTTGGAGATATCGGGAAAAAATATGTCAAATTTCGAGGTTTTCTTCTCGATATCGTTGATTTTTTCGGTATTACTCAAAAAATACTGATTCAGTCCTGATTAAACTTCACAGCTAGTTTTAAGATGCTGAAAGACAACTTTATGCAAAATTTCGTGATAATCGTGTTATTAGAACAATTTGAAAAAAAAAATTTCTATGATTTTCTCATCATATCATCCTCATTAAATTCTGTATGAAACTTCGAACTGTTATTTTCGATGAACTACTGGATTTCAATTCGATCTGATCTGTATTTTTGGAAATATTGGAAAAATAAAATTTTGATTGGGTATATCTACGGAATCATTGGGTGGATTTTGCCCATTCACGAATTCGGCCTTCGTAATTAAGGTCCAAACCTTCTCTACAAATATCGAGTTTCTATCTGAAGATATTGTGTTTACGCAGTCGGCCGTTAGGCTGACCGTAAACACAATAACTTCCGGAAGAAACGACTTAGAAACTCGATATTTGTAGAGTAGGTTTGGGGCTTAATTACGAAGGTCGAATTCGTGAATGGGTAAAATCCGCCCAATGATTCCGTAGATATACCCAATCAAAATTTTATCTTTACAATATGTCCAAAAATACAGATATGATCGAATTGAAATCCAGTAATTTATCAGAAAAAAATTTCAAAAAGCACTGCCGTGAAGGCAGCAGCTTTTGCGCGCACGTTCAAATTCGTTGCTGAAGCGGTCATCTACATTGAACATGCGCGCAAAAGTTGCTGCCTTCACGGCAGTGCTTTTTGAAATTTTTGTAACTAGAACTGTGTCAGGTTGGTACTCGTGTTATGCCCTTGAAGGTCAAAACAATTCTGCAAGACGCTGCCAATTTTTACATATTCCATGGAAAATTTCGTGAGAAATTTCTTCAAATTTGAACATGCACATGAAAACTGAATTTTCTAGATTTTTTCGACTTTTTTTTCAAACTCCAACCAGGAAGTTCTTGAGGAGGTAATAAAAAGAATTCTGCGGCATGATTCAAAGATTTATTTCCAGAAAATACTGAATCAAAATGAGACAAGAATGGCTTTAATAGGAGTGGAAATTAATTCTATAAAACATCGCTATAAAAATAAGAGAGCATCCAAAATTATACATTAAATATGTACATCTCAGCTTCGTATTTGGTGAAAATCAGTTCAACAACTGAAGCAACCAATTTTCACCCAACACAACATCATATAGACTTTTCTTTTTTTTTAGGAGGTCTCAACAATTTATCAATACTACCGTAATTACTCGATTCCGAATTTGCGAAGGAACAAGATTGGACAATATGGCTACTTGGAATGTTTTCTTCGTTCTTTCCATCCGTAACTTCAAATGGCTTATTTTCAATATTTACATTAACCGATCCTAAGCTCTCTCCTATAGGTATCTTCGGACAACTCCCAACATCTACATCCGATGGTCAGATGACTGAATAATAATCGTTGAAACTCAGCCTGACGCTCAAGAGCTGCAAGTTCATGTTAGGGCTCGACGACAGGGACTTCAAGTAGGTTTTAACGAAGCTCTTGTACGTTTGAGCCAGACATTTAACTGTCGCTTTCATAGAGTTCAAGAAATGCCTGAAATTCGCCATTCTCTCTTTCGCTTTCAACTCGTCATCTAAGGTCAGACCAAAGTTATCGCTTAGTTCTTGTTTCCTGTTGTACTCGGTTAGGGCTTCGTGCTCCTTGTTTGCTGCTATGTACAATGTTTCCTGGTGTGTTTCCAAGTTGAGGACGAAGTTGTAGATGGATCGTAGCTGTGAGAAAAGATGCTGAAAACGAGAACGAGGTATAAACGAAATTTCGAAAAAAACGGCATTTTTTTTCTCCGTTGTGAATGTGATTAGTTTCTTCATTATAAATGAGAAGGTTGTTACTTGATAACATAATCACAAGGACGAATAACCGTCGATAAATCAACAAATATTCCCCCTTGATCAGAGCTAATCACGTAATCACCCAATCAACCAAAACACCTACACCGAAGAAGCGGATCCAAGTAGAATGACTACAGCTGTTTCA
The DNA here is from genome assembly GCA_958510865.1 of Myrrha octodecimguttata. NCBI lineage: Eukaryota > Metazoa > Arthropoda > Insecta > Coleoptera > Coccinellidae > Myrrha > Myrrha octodecimguttata. Next base: position 78,551,286 of record OY294057.1, read on the forward strand.
CAATTGTTATTCAATCAATCAAAACTTTATTTTACAATTTATGTACAGAGGTATTTACAATGCAGACATTATTTTAAGATGGTTATAAGGATAATAGTTCCTGCAAATTGTTATTGATCGTCAGGTCAACTTAACTTGGATAAACCGCAGAGAGTTCTCTCGATACTTGTTACCTTTCAGAAGGATCGCTGCAGTATACAACTTACAGCGCGCCATCTGCCAGGAGCATCTTGCGAGTCTCACCTTCGAGTGCAGAATACTTTGATCGATGTGTGTGACGTTCATCCTTTTGTCGCATCGATCAAAGTATTCTGCACTCGAAGGTGAGACTCGCAAGATGCTCCTGGCAGATGGCGCGCTGTAAGTTGTATACTGCAGCGATCCTTCTGAAAGGTAACAAGTATCGAGAGAACTCTCTTCGGTTTATCCAAGTTAAGTTGACCTGACGATCAATAACAATTGTGAAACAGCTGTAGTCATTCTACTTGGATCCGCTTCTTCGGTGTAGGTGTTTTGGTTGATTGGGTGATTAGCTCTGATCAAGGGGGAATATTTGTTGATTTATCGACGGTCATTCGTCCTTGTGATTATGTTATTTATTACTACTGGAGCTCTTTCTTCTCCATGAAACCATTTCCTATCGTTGTTACTTGAGTTATGAGATTTGGCAACACTGATGTGAATATGTCAAAGCTGATATTGTCGTCGAAAAGTTTGATATATCTGAAGGGGTTTTCGGAAACTGATCCTGTAACTCAAATGACAGTTTTTGAGCACTTTTATCTATCAATATAGATCAATAGACGACTTCGGCCCAAGTTGCCAACCCACAATTTCCTTCACAAATTTACTATCACTGAGGAACAAGAGTTTCAGGACAAATTCGACATGATGAGGTTCACGTTATTTATAAATATCCGTAAAAGATGCCTCGGCTCTTCAAACAGGATAATTCCTTCCAAAAATTGGGTTTTGTTAAGATCATCTCTGATTGGCTGAAATTTAAGTTGGGATTCCTGATTTCATGTTAATAGTATCAAATTTATATAGGATATGTTCCGCAAATCAGCTTGGTCATTTCGGTTGCCGGTTTTCAATTCCGTAAATATGAAATATTCTGTTAGTTCCTGAAAAAAAGGTTCATTAAGGAATTTGATTGATGAAAAAACTTTCTTTCTGTCACCAAGACGACAGTCAATGTTCTATGGTAATATATCCATAGCATAGAACAATCTTTATTTACTTCATGATCCATAGAACATAGAAGAGACAACAATCAATGATGGAAAACTTACTAGGTATGGTCTGTGGATCATAAGGTAAATGAAGATTGTTCTATGCTATGGATATGTAACCATAAAACATTGATTGTCGTTCTGGAGCATAAACTTAATATGTCTAGGTTCTGGTGAAAGAAAGATTGCTTTTTCATCAATCAAATTCCGTAATTAACCTTTTTCTTCAGGAACCAACCGAATATTTCATATTTACAGAACGGAAAACCGACAACCGAAATAAACAAGTTGATTTCGGAACATATCCTTTATAAACTTGACACTATTAACATGAAATCAGGAATCCCAACTTGAATTTCAGCCTAATTTGGAAGGAATTATCTCGTTTGAAGAGCCGAGGCATCTTTTACGGATATTTATAAATAACGCTTATCATGTCGAATTTGTCCTGAAAATCCCGTTCCCTAGTGATAGTAAATTTGTGAAGAAAATTGGCAACTTGGGCCAAAGTCGTCTATTCAGCTAACCCGAGTTAGTGGTCAAGTAAGTTTGCGAAAACCGTATAATATAAAAGTAGTGGATTAGGAAATAAGTGAGCTTTTTAGGTTGGTGGGAAATTACGTTGGCGAGCCTGTTAAGTAAGTTTGATTTGTTTTATCTGATATAACCTCAGTATACAGTGCTCGTCAAAATTATGGAACAAATTCATTTTCTCAGAAGAAAAATATTTGGCAACAAAATCCTGAAACAAGTAAATTTTTGTTTCACTTTTACCAAATTTTTATGCATTTTTTTTTAACCCTGTGCCATCCCCATCAACCCTCGTAACTTTTCTGAATAGGGAAAGTGGGTCATGTGGTACTTTTTTGGCAAGGTCTTCGTATCTTCTTTACAGGCGTGCAGAAATTTTCAAGAAAAATTTTTTTTCCTGAAAAATTAGTTCAAAGAGGTTTTCAGTATGTTCACTCTGTCAAGGCTCATTTTTTACTTTGAGACGATTGGTTACTTCAAAGAGGTTTTCAGTATGTGCACTTTGTCATGGCTCATTTACTTTGAGACGATGGTACCTGATGAAATTCGTCACCGAATGAAAAAGACCATTACAGTTCTTTTCATGCATAACTTTCAACCCCTACGAACCCTTTAATGGAGAAAAAATTTTTTTTTGACGTGAGGGGGTTGAAAGTTGTGCATGAACAAAACTGTAATGGTCGACTTTCCTTCGGTGAAAAATTTCACCAGGTACCATCGTCTCAAAGTAAATAATGAGCCTTGACAGAGTGAACATACTGAAAACCTCTTTGAACTAATTTTTCAAGAAAAAAATTTTTTTTTCTTGAAAATGTATGCACGCCTGTAAAGAATACACAAAGACCTTGCCAAAAAAGTACCACATGACCCACTTTCCCTTTTCAAAAAATTTAGAGGGTTAATGGGGATCGCACAGGGTGCAACTAAAATCCTTCAAAAATGCATATAAATTTAGTAAAAGTGAAACAAAAATTGACCTGTTTCAGGATTTTGTTGCCAAATATTTTTCTTCTGAGAAAATGAATTTGTTCCATAATTTTGACGCGCACTGTATATACGACTGGTCTCTGGTTTTTTATGCGCTTGCTCTGGGAAACTGCGCTTTCTAATTTTTTTACAATGTCAGTGATTTTGGAGTTTTCCCGAAAATTGTCTCAAATGCGTAAGTTGAATTTATTATGAAAAATTGAATTTGTTCCATAATTTTGACGCGCACTGTAGAACGAAAAATTTTTCATATTTTATAGGATATGTATCGAAAATATAATTTTAATTTTGTTGGTGATTAACGTTTCACAGAAATTTGGACAGTAATTTAATCGAATCTATTCCTACATCGCCAACGTTTCGAACCTCTCGTGGTTCTTTTTCAAGGCTTGTATTTTATTTGTACTTCTTGTTTCAGATACACGTAAAACTGTATTGATCTTAATCTACAGTTTTCAGAAAAACAATAATGCCATTTACGATTGTGAACAGCGTTTTTTTTTCGTTCATCTCAAATTTAAGTGGGGAACTGTTATGCCGGTGATTCTTTGTCATCGAAAATGCTATATCTGGATTCATTCAAGGAACTCACCTTAGAATTTTCGTCCAGCAACACGCCGGTCTGTACCGACCTCAAAAACTTCGAATGCGCCTGGATTATGTCGTCCAAACACTCAGCCTGATTGACATTACATAACATCTCGGCCCAAGAACACTCCAATACCTCGAAGAGGAAATAGTACTGCGTTTGATGCAGGAAGTGTATCATCTCGCTGGTGAGAACGTGGAATGTATGCATCACTGGAAGTAACTCTAAAAAAAATGATAATCTATGGAATATTGAACCTGCCTTTTGAAGAGAAAAGAAAACTAGCACATTTTTCTGTCGCGAATATATCGAAATTGCAGCTTCAGGTCACTTTTTCCACCAAAAAAAAACGATGACTATACTTCATTTACTTTTATAAACTATCCCGGTTGGCCATGATTTAGGTCTATAGACTTTTTTTACTTAAAACTGACGAAGTTTGGCACTCGTGAAATATCGGCAATGTCAAAATAATTCTCAGAGACTTTGCCAAATGCCAATGCCAATCTCTACTCTCAATCTCAACGTAATCATCACGCTTGGAAAACTAAAAAAGCAGAGACAAAGTATCAGGAAATGCTAGGTAGATTTGAAATCCGCCTTTTCTGGTAGTAACCTTGATAATTTGGAATCAATAATTTATCACAAGGTATTCAACATTTTCGACGTATGTGAGTGAAAACCCAGTGTATCGTTCACATAGATTCCCAAGAACTTTGTAAATTGAGTTAGTTCTTTCAAGGTGACACAGGTGTTCTAGTATTACTACATTTTCATACTGGAGTATTTCAAGTTCTGCAACAAGGTATTTAAATGTCTTCTGTAGACGTATTTCTTGAGAATTTCGAAAAGGAGGGAATTCCATAGGTTTGTCTCTTCGTTTAAAAGTTTTACTGCAGGCTTGTTCGAGTACTTTTATTTTTTTTTTCGAATGAACTATCACAAAGTAACGGACCACTCTATCCATTTTTTTTCAGTAAAATTTCAACACTCGGTTCTAGATTTCCGTACAAGAAAATAGCATAACTGAATCTTCCAATAATGTTAACATACGTAAAATAATTCCAGTGTTTACAGAGAAAAGAGTTTCTTCAATATTCGCCAGATCTTTGGAATTATTGAATTCACATAATATTTTCTCAAATTAATTATTTTCCCAAATTGAATTCGCATTTTGAAAAATACGTAATTACTACGACCTCTATGTAGAGATGACAACGTTGTGTTGCTAACTTACAGGAAAATGACTATAACCTAACATTTTCAAAAGATACACGGTGAAATGTGTCAGAATGTCATGGCCAACCGGGATAGTTTATAAAAGTTAATGGAGTAGAGTTTCCTTTATATATTCGTTTGAGGGCCGGTATTATAAAACTTAACTTTAACTGGCAGTTTTGACAGCTATGTCCTATCACAACTGTCAGTTGTGCCCTTAATCATCTTTGAACCTTCACTCAGCTATAGGCGACAATTTCTTTCAAGAAGGGTTAATATTATTGACGAATAATTGAAAATATCAGATAACTATCTAACCTCTATTTCTTCCGATTTCAAATTACTCCAAAAGTGAGGTTTGTTATAGGTGCAATTGAATCGGTCAGAATTCTGTGTATTTGTCGTTGAAACTCAAGACTGATCAATAATCTGTAGAAATAGGGGTTAAATGGTTTTCTTTTATTTCCATTTTTTTTCCATTACATGTGGTATACTCTTGAAATAAATAGCAACCAATCTTTTTGTTAAGGTTAAAAGACAATTTGTAAACTATATAGAAGCAGTAAAAGATTGTTTTTATGATGGAAAAAGTAATCTGAAGATACATCGTTACATATCTTTGGGGGCCTATATCTCCCAAACTATGAGAAACCGCTCAGTTTCGATTAAAGAAATTTCGTTCAGTAGAACATACTTAGTACATTGAAACAAAAATCTAATCAATCTCTTCGCGATGGGAAAATTCGCTCCAATACTACACCCTCAGGATAATACTGTAGAGAATGGGGTTTTTTCCTGAATTTGGGATATTACTGCAAATGCAAATTTGAACATAATTATTATGGGTTTGATTCATCATTTGCCCAAATTACCTTCAGAAAGTATTCAAAATCAGGTTTCCAAATTGGGGTTTGGGATTTGTCATGCATGCACGAAGTGACAACGTTGTTTAGTAGAATTGCTTTTTCTGCTATAGAATAACGAAATATTTATTCCTATTCTGTGGTACACACGTGTTCTTTGCCAATATAACCAAACAATTTCCGTTTGCGATTTGTCAGTAATATGACAGTATGACAGTCTGTGCTCTTCTTTTTCTATTCCTTGGTCGTTGTCTTCTACTCTTACCAGATCGAAGTATAGCTATCTCTGTTTTCCTAAGCAAAGTAACACTTTGACGTCCTTTTATTTCCGAGAAAAGCTGAATTCGACGTTGCCATATCATGCACTTATGACAAATCCCTTTAAATGCAAATCCCCATTTTTATTTTTCAGTTTTAGGTGATCAAACATTTTCATGAAAGGTTTTTCATGAAAATAACTGCATTTTCGTTTAAAGGAAAAACCCCCATTGAAGGTGTGATCAATGGAATATGGAATGACAACTGATGTTTTTCATTTCCAAAACCCCCTCAGGCACTCTCATTATGCTCTCTACAACTCCAACATTGGCTGTATTCAGTAATGTAACTAGCTCTACTACTTTTGAGTCTGATGTCTTCAACTAGGCAGTTAAGTTTTGCTGAGAATCTTAGTTGACCTCCGATGAAAATGATAAAAAGAATATCACATATGTCTTCGTTATTTGCATTTTATTCAAGTCTTTATTATTGGGAGGCATTGTATGAGCTATTGCTGGGCGCCAAATTTACCTGTCTTGGGATAGAGTCGTTGATTACAGTATGGAGGAGGCAGAGCCATATGGAATGTATGGGCAAGCTTCAATACTACGAGAATTCAGAGTATACAGAATATGGTATAGTCCGTTTCAGAATGATTGACATCTCGGGTGGCTGTGGAAACTCGAAATTATGTTGGTAATAGACCAGTCAGTAACATTTGTCTTGCAAGATTCATGTTGGTATTGAGAATAATACTGACTTATGACTTTTTCAAGTTTGAGTGAACTTACTGAAAATATTTGGAATTTATTTCTGATTGTGTATGTTCTTGATCCAATCGACAAGTTTTGGATTTTAGTATTTCTTAAACCTCACCAAATTAAAATGGCTGGAAGTCATCAAGATACCTCTCGCCCAACTACAAGAGAACGTGGGGCAGTGTACCGGTCTTACTGTGAGTTTTTCAGGGATTCATCAGATATTTCTAGTATTAATCGCGTTCCGCTAGTTTTTTAGGTAATCAATCATTTACCTATTCAAGGTGTTTTCTGATTAATAAATAAGTCTAGAAATTTTAGATTTCTCCAAATACAGTACAAACAATTTTGAAGAAAAAAAAGGCAAGTCAGTACAGCCAGAAGTTAGCAGTGGAAGGAAACCTAATTCACATGATTATACCTTCAAAGGGACGTTGAACGACGTTATTTTTTCGAAAATCAAAAGCAATGAATATATCAGTTTGGATATAATTTTTATTTTCTTTTCCTTCCTAAATTCTGAGGAAATAAAAGCACAGGGCTAGAACTTGGATGAATTCTTAATAGTCATCAGGAATACAAAGATTGCTGAAGAGTGAAATTTTCATTGAGTGATCTTCAAGTGATCTTCGATTACCTAAGTTTTCATTATTTAATGAATGATATCTCAAAATTGGAGTTTCTCAAAAGCCTGAATGCTTTTATGTTGAAGCATTCCACGCTATTTTCATCAACAATCCCGAATTTCCTTATTTGATCTGCAGTGAAATAATGTCGGCCTTGTATTTTCAGTCGTCAGTTTAGCTGTATGCCTTTTGGCAATTGAAACTAAGTTTGAAAATTTGTCAATGCAACAATGATGAAAATAATATATTGCCGCTGTACAGGTTTAGAACATCAGAGTATTATAAATATTCTCAACAATTTCAAATCAAATTTGCTTTGAAAATAATTTTATAGGTTATATTTGTATAATTTAATCTATGATCAACACACAGAACTTTTTAGTTACTTTTTGTAACTAGAAATAAAGCCGCGACTAGATTTTCATGGCCTGCTCTGATGTCAATAATTTTGAAATGAACTATTTGACAACAGATGTTCTCTCCCCTTTGGGCACTCTCATCTGCAACACTGGCTGTAAGGCTGTATTGAGAAATGTAATGGGGGTTTTTCCTGAATTTGGGTTATTACTGCAAATGCAAATTTGAACATAATTATTATGGGTTTGATTCATCATTTTCCCAAATTACCCTCAGAAAGTATGCAAAATCAGATTTCAAAATTGGGGTTTGGGATTTGTCAGGCATGCACGAAGTGACAACTGTGTTTAGTAGGATAGCTTTTTCTACTATAGAATACTGAAATATGTATTCCTATTCTTTAGTACACACGTGTTCTTTGTCAATATAACCAAACAATTTCCGTTTGCGATTTGTCAGTAATATGACAGTCTGTGCTCTCCTTTTTCTATTCCTTGGTCGTTGTCTTCTACTCTAACCAGATCGAAGTATAGCTATCTCTGTTTTCCTAAGCAAAGTAACACATTTAACGTCCTTTTCTTTCCGAGAAAGCTGAATTCGACGTTGTCATATCGTGCACTCATGACAAATCCCTTTAAATGCAAATCCCCATTTTTAGTTTTCAGTTTTAGGTGATCAAACATTTTTTTAAAAATATAATATTGAAATTATATGTTTGAAATGTGATGTCCTATAGGTTTTTCATGAAAATAACTGCATTTTCGTTTAAAGGAAAAACTGAAAAATCTTATGCCTTACAATCGAGCTGTTGAGTTTTGCAGAAAAGTGAGCTGCTTACTTTATCTCAGTTGAATGTGGTGCAAAAAATATGACTAACATGACATCCATTTCAAGTGAAAGCAAACCGATTCACTCACCTAAATTATACTTGAACATCTTCGATATGGTAATCTGTTGTTTCTTCATGTTGGCCAACACGAACTCCATCCTTTTAGCTTTCCACAAAGCGCCGAAGAGACACTGGTAAGTCGGCATCGTAGGTTGAAATATGGTGCTGACAGGCCCGTCTACGATATAGACGAGACTGAAAACATCCCAGCCAGTATCGCCCTGCGAGTGACCCATAAAACTGACGTTCAGTCTCTCCAAAGTATCCTCGTCTTCGAACTGCGCGTTGGTCACCCTGATAGCGGATTCCAATATCGTCGTGAGGGTGTGTCCGTATATATCTTGGGCCGGTTTATTCAATTCTGGGCTGGAAAAGAATAAAATGAATGCGATATAAATCAGCCTTTAGACCAGAGGGTACCTGAGGTAAGAGGGAGAGTAAGGAAAATACGTTGGCAAACCTGTTTAGTAACCCGCAAGATTTCCCGTCGCCGAGATAATAAAAGATTTTTACATCATTGTATGCAGTGTGTTTTTCTGAATAAAATATGTGAAATCGAACATGGGTGGTCTCCCTTAATTTTGAAGATATGGGCCCCCAAAGTTCCAAAATGAGTCGTTTTCAGGTCCCTTGTTCCACCATAAAAACGATCTCTCACGTCATCTGTATAGTTCACAAACCACCTTTGAACCTTCAACCACCAATAAGCAACACTTTTTCTCAAGAATAATCAATATTTAATGAAAAAACAATGAAATTACTCGACAACCACTAAACCCCTATTCCTTCTGATTTCGACTCAGTCTAAAAGTGAAGTTTGGCAATGGCGCGACTTTCATCGGTCGGAATCGTGCCCTCCTGCGTATTCGTGAATGACAGATTATTGCTGGCGAGAAAAATTAAATATGTTCTTATTTCTTACTGTTTACTGCGATACTCTAAACCTTCCAATAGGAGAATTCGTTTTTAATGAAATCTACAAGGTTGAAACACATAGTAATGGAATGAGAATACAACCTGATATATATTTCAACATAAATTTTTTTCATATGTGATAGGTCGCGCCCTTCCCAGATTTCCAATGGAATCGAGGTTATTATATGACCCATTTTATTGGAATACCCTGAATCTCATTCTAAACTGGGACCATCTGGAAGACACAACAAAAAACGAAGTAGATAACAACCTCCCTATTTTGAAGGAGATAGAAAGAAAGTTCAAACGAAAATATTGAGAGTGAAACCTTAAAACAAATATTCTCAATGATTTTGTTTTGATGTTAGAATAACCACCTCTTCTTCAGTGACAGAAGCATTTTCCTTACAATCATATCCTTCAACTGTCCATCATTTCATATTTCCCGCTAGCAACTACTCTTCGGTCATAATATGTTGGCCAGCGATTAAAAGACGCTGTTGCCAAGCTCCGCTTTAACATTGAGAAGTATTTCGTAGGTTTATAGGTTAAGTGGTTGTCTAATATTTTCACCTTTCTTCCTTTAAATAATGAATATTCTTGAAAGAAAGTGTCTCTATTCGTTGATTGGAGGTTCAAAGATGATTTATGGACTAGATTTGAGAAGTGAGAGATCATTTTCATGGCGGAAAAAAGGATCTGAAAATGCAACAATTTGGAACTTTGGGGGCCCATATCTTCCAAACAAAGAGAGACCGCCTATGGTGGCCTTCATATTTTTTTGTTCAGGAACTCACACTGCTTACAATGATGTGAATATCTTACTTATAGCTTCGCGACGGGAAATCTTGCGGGTTTACCTTTTAGTTATTTTTATTGTTTTCTGTCATATAACCACAAAATAGTATGAAGGTTTTATAGGATATGTATGGAAAAAATCTTTTCATGGTCTAAACTTTTGTTTATGAATTTTTCCCTTATAGAAATCAAAAAGAACGAAGATTCCTTTCATTATTGATATGCGAACCTGACTAAGCTAATTCTATTGTAATTGAAGCAAATATAGGGTGTTACACAAGCTGTGGAATTGTAAAAGTTCCCAACCTTTGCTTCATCAACAATAAAGTTTAAAAGGTGGTATGCAGTTGTCTCAAATTTTCAAACAAATAATATGACAACTACTCACGCTAATAACTCCAAAAGATGCCTGATGAAGTCACCTTGACCTAGAAGTAAATATCTCCTCAGAGAGTGGAGATGTTCAAGAAGCCTAAATTTGTTCTTGAGTAAATCTAGCACCCTTAACGAAGTTTCCCTGTAGACATTTTCTAGAGTTGTATGGAATTCTAAGCTATGTTCTGGAGCAAACAGAGCATCCGCTGAAAGAAATTTGTCTTTTTATTCAATATCACAAAGGTAAGCTCCATTCAAAAAACTTGGAAATTGCATTTTCTCATGAAAAAGATAAGATTGAACCTGAGTGGTTGAGCTAACTCCAAAATTTGTGACCAAAAGATCTAAAAAGAAGAATATTAGAGCTTCAAAATGCTCCCTTAAAATTTTCGATATTGGCGTTTTTGCGCGAATGTTCTAGGGGAACAGCGTGCTATCGTTTTGTCCAAATGTCTGCAATTTTCGATGATCGAGCCGAAAATGGTCTCAAACGACTAGGTTGGACTCACTGATGACGAATCCGGTGTCAAAATCGATTCTGTACGGCCGGCCGTGGACACGATAACTGTTGAAAGGAGTGAGCTAGCAACTTGAAACTTTAAGGATAGGTCGCGTATTGGAATGCCGCGGTCACTTGAAATTTTGAAGTTATTTATTTTTTATTTCAGAAACTACTTGAGCGATTGAATTCAAACTTGGCAATTAGGTGGAGTATAACAACGCGCAACTTTGAGCCAAACTTTGTCAGGATCATAATGTCAGTAAATTAAAAAAAAATTTTTTTTCAACATTTTTTTTCGAAAACCGTTCATCTTATCCAGAAAAAAATTCCAGTCGGACTTAGAGCTTCATATTTTACAGCAGTGTACCAAATTTCAGTTCGATACGATTATAAGTTTCGGAGTTATCGGGAAAAAATATGTCAAATTTGGAGGTTTTTTTCTCGATATCGTTGCTTTTTTCGGTATAACTCGAAAAATACTGATTCATTCCTGATAAAAACTTTGCAGCTAGTTTGAAGATGCTGAAAGACAACTTTATGCAAAATTTCTTGATGATCGTGTCATTAGAACAATTTGAAAAAAAAATTCTGTGATTTTCTCATCATATCATTCTTATTAAATTCTGTATGAACCTTCGAACTGTAATTTTCCGATGATGTACTGGATTTCAATTCGATCTGATCTGTATTTTTGGAAATATTGGGAAAATAAAATTTTGAATGGGTATATCTGCGGAATCATTGGGCGGATTTTACCCATTCACGAATTCGGCCTTCGTGATTAAGGTCCAAACCTTCTCTACAAATATCGAGTTTCTAAGTTGTTTCTTCTGGAAGTTATTGTGTTTACGCAGTTATTTGTAGAGAAGGTTTGAGGCTTAATTACGAAGGTCGAATTTGTGAATGGGTAAAATCCGCCCAATGGTTCCGTAGATATACCCATTCAAAATTTTATTTTTCCAATACTTCCAAAAATACAAATTAGATCGAACTGAAATCCAGTAATTTGTCGAAAAAAAGTCAAGAAAAGCTCTGCCGTGAAGGCAGCAGCTTTCGCACTCAAGTTCAAATTCGTTGCCGAAACGGTCATCTACATTGAACATGCGCGCAAAAGCTGCTGCCTTCACGGCAGTGCTTTTCTAGATTTTTTCATTTGAACAAATTGTCATTTTTGATCCTTCAATTTTTTGCCCACAAGTTTTTTTTTTTGGATTTTTAGGCTAGTCGTCCACTGCAAGCGATTTCGAGAGGCGCGATAGGAGCGTAAACGAACGAATTTGCGCGACAGATCCAAATGAATGGAATTCTAGGTACCCTCGTCGACTGGCGGCGAGTTCATACGGGCGTTTTCGAGAGAATTCGAGCGGCGCAATCGTATCCCGATCAGTTTGGATCTGCCGCGTCTATACGCTCGAAAAGAGGAGCTATCCGTCGGAAAGTGGAATGTATGGTTTGTGAACGGAATATTTGTTGAAGTTCGTTGTTTATTGTTGGTGAATTTTAGATGGATCAGATTGAAAGGTTAATGAATGTTGTCGTTATTCTTACATTAAACTCACATCCAGAAGTTCTGTAGGTGTATAGTAGCCTATCTGAAGTTGGACTCTTTGGCAATAATCGGCTGTATAGCATTCCAAATATAATTAATCCAGCGTGTTTCGCCGTTATCTCGGGTTTTATAGCTCTTATTATCTCAATATCTATTATCAATTTGTTTTTTTAGTCTCCGACCAATTTTATTCCGAACATTTTTCTTTATGCTCAAGTATTTTTGGCCCATACGTACTGTAATGATTCAATTACGTTTCATATGCAGAACCATCTTTTCGATCACAAAATAAACATAGTTTTTTCTTTATAAAATGCTACGGATTTTTACTAGTGACCTGTTTTCTAAAATACGCATGCACTTCTGCAAAAATTTTAAGAATTTCTGAGTATCTGTGTCACCATTATTTCTTTCGATGTTTGCAGTTTTTAAAGTTTTGAAGTCACGTTCTAGATACATTAATAACATATTTACCTTCTGAAGCTGACTCTTCACGGATAAAATTCAAATCAGCCATAATTCCGAAGTTCCACATCCTTTGTTTTCGAAGTACCCAGGACATCAACATTCACACTTCAACTTCCATTCCAGTATTATAAATGAGTATACAATAATAATCATTCATTATCAAGATGGTGAATTTTTTTCCGATAATTTCATTTTTTCTAAATTTGAATCTACCTTTGCTCAAAAATTTTCCCCATTCCGTAGCTAACATATGCCTGATCAAGTGAGATTTATCCTTGAAATGAATTATTAATTCTAAATCCATTCCGTATCACAATTTCTTCAATAAACAAGGAAATCTGAAGTAAAAATCCTCTGCTACGCAAGAACAAGAACGAACCGAAACCTCGCGAACTATCTGCCAGTGGACGACCCCGAAGCCCGAGACCGCTTCGGTCGTAAAAGCTCATCGGCGCTCGTAAAACGCGTAGCTCATAAAAGCCCCAAATCGCTTTCAGTGGACGGCCAGGCTTATACAATTTCCGAACATGAGAAAATATCGAAATCTGGCACCTGTCGTGTTCTTGAAGAATTTCTGCAGACTCTCTCTACCGGGAAGTTGCTCGTTATCTTTGCATATCTGCCGTAGAAAATTAATACTTTTTCCGGTGGCCAAAATTTTTTTCGCCTGGTCCATGGAGATGAAAGAGGGGATCATCGATTTCTTGACGTGGTATTTGTCGTGCCACAAACGTTCCGAAGCGTTTATACTTCTCGCCTCCACGAAGAACTCGTTGCATGGATCGTTGATCTCACCGTCGAACAACCATCGAGATAGCATGATGAGAAGCGGTTTGCACACTGACGTTAGAACCTTTTCTGAAATCTAAGGATATAAAAAAAACTTTTTCAATCGATAGTTATTCTAGATAGTCCCCCTCAAAATTTAAATGATTCAAAATTATCATTTCACCAAGAAATGTCATCAAGCAGGGATGAAATGAATTCAAATGAAAGATGACGGACAAAAATTTGTATATTTTATTCGTAGGTTTTTCAGAAAGAAAAACAAACCTGAGAATGGGGGTTTTTCCTTCAAACGAAAATGCAGTAATTTTCATGAAAAACCTTTAGAACATCACATTTCAATATTATATTTTCAAAAAAAAAAATGGTTGATCAACTAAAACTGAAAAATAAAAATGGGGATTTGCATTTAAAGGGATTTGTCTTGAGTGCACGATATGGCAACGTCGAATTCAGCTTTCTCGGAAAGAAAATGACGTCAAATGTGTTACTCTACTTAGGGTCGGTATTATAAAACTTAACTGGAAGTTATCTTTAACTTTGACAGTTTTGACAGTTATGTCCTAATATAACTGCCAAAACTGTCAGTTAAAGTTAAAGATAACTTCCAGTTAAGTTTTATAATACCGGCCCTTAGGAAAACAGGGATAGCTATACTTCGATCTGGTTAGAGTAATAATAATAATAATAATAATAATAATCTTTATTCATGACCCCAAAACAGTTACAAAAAACTGGCACCAGGGCCTACATATATGACTTGATTTAGTTCGCTTGTAAATAAACAATATTAATCTTCTATAAAAACAAACGCAAAATTATCACAGAAAAGCGAAAAAACTAAATCATAAAAAGTACAGTTTGAGATTATGGCACATTTGGTTTATTGATCTGGAGGTATTCACTAATTGCACAGGTATCTGATTGTATGCGGATATGCTACTATTTATAGGAGATTTTAGAGCTTTACTTGTTCTGGCAAAGTCGCTTCTTAGGTACTGCCTTTTTCTTGTTTCATAGTTATGAAAGTTGTCATTTTGGGCAAGTACAGTATTTGTTTTTAGCATTTTTTTCTTTATTTTATAGATTAATTTAGTCTGTTCGTAAAACGTTATCTTCTCAATGTTCAATATATTAGTTTCCTTGTAAACCTGGACTGTCGGTGTGAGGTATTCCAGTTGATATATTGTTTTGACAGACTTATTTTGCAGTCTTTGCAACTTTTGGATTACATAGTTTGAAGCTGTGCCCCAGCAAGGGATTAAATATAAAAGATGTGGTTTAATAAAACTATGGTAAAATAATCCCCTTGAACAACTATTCAACTGATTGCCACATCTTCTTATTGCACCAATCATGGGTGAAATTTTTTTCATTACATTTTCAACATGACTGTTCCAGGTTAGATTGTTTGCAATCACTAGACCTAAATATTTGTACTCTTTCACCTCTTTCAGTTTCACTTTGTTCAGAATTAAATTAAGGTTTTTTTCGTCTTTTGTTTCATTAGCATATAAACCGTTTTTTCCACATTAACACTTAACTGTAGAAGACAACGACCAAGGAATGGAAAAAGAAGAGCACAGACTGTCACACTGTCATATTACTGACAAATCGCAAACGGAAATTGTTTGGTTATATTGACGAAGAACGCGTGTGTACCACAGAATAGGAATGAATATTTCATTATTCTAAAGCAAAAAAATCTATTCTACTGAACACCGTTGTCATTTCGTGCATGCCTGGCAAATCCCAAACCCCAATTTTGAAATCTGATTTTGAATACTTTTTGAAGGTAATTTGGGAAAATGATGAATGAAACCCATAATGATTATGTTCAAATTTGCATTTGCAGTAATAACCCAAATTCAGGAAAAACCCCCATTGTTCAAAACGTACGCAGAATATTTTCACAATAAAGCATAAGATGGCGCTGGCTACTTGAGCAGTGTTGCCATGAGTACCTACTATTTTGTCAGGGAAACCGACATTAAATCTTTGATACGTATAATTTTCTCTTTTTTTAATGCATACGCTCTGCAATTTTCGAGTTTCGAACAGAAATTGGTTTTAGACGACTAGGTTGGACTTACATATGATGATTCTGGTGTTGAAATCGATTCAGTCCGGCCGGCAATAGGCACGATTACGTGAGAACAGAGGACCCCATCGACAAGAAACCTTCAGGGTAGGTTACATTTTTAAATAAGACGGTTAAGTTCGTTAGAGGGCCAAACGATTTTGGAATTATAGTCATTTGAAATCTTGAGGATACTTCTCTAATATTTCAGGAACTAGATTTTTCAAGATAATATTGATAATAAATTTAAAAACGGAATATATTCATCGGATTTGGAGAAAATTTTGCACAGACCTTGAACTCTACATTTCATAACATTGTGCAAAATTTCAAATTAATCGCATCATAATTTTTGGAGATATTTGGAAAAACCATGTCCAAAAATACTGATTTAATAAGGATGAAACTTGGTAACTAGTTTGAAAATGCCGATGAACAACTTTCTGCAAAATTTCGTGATCTTGTCATTATACAGGGTGATTCCGGAGGAGACCGTCAGATCAGATAAGCGAGTGTTGTCAAGTGGCACATGACAATAGGCCATGAGCAGTTATGACAGTTGATAGAGACTGGAGGACCAACAATACAGGGTGATTCCGGAGGAGACCGTCAGATTTAAGGATAAGTTTACAATAGTCAAGACAGTCTCGAAACACTGTTTGGTTTATGGTTGGGGGTCTCTATTGAGAATATACAGGGTGATTTGTACGATTCGACCGATTTTACTTTTATTGATAACTTTGGTATGGCTTATTCGATTTCAATGAAATTTTCAGCGTAGTACAATAGTGTTGAACACATTCATTGATTTCAATTTTTTTTTCAAAATAAGCGGTTGTTATTGTCCAGATTAATTGTGCAGGTTGACAAAACACCCAGTACATAGCGTTTCCTAAACTATGCTATCTGTTTACGATTCTACTATAATAAGTCATTATTTGAGAGTTTCTAATTTTTTTGGCACACTTCTAGTTTTCCGAGAAAATTTTTTCAAAAAATGATAATGTCGAAATTTCGCTCCAATCGATTCTACTTATATTGATAACTTTGGTATGGCTCATCCAATTTTGATGAAATTTGCAGTGTAGAACAATCCGAATGAGTACATTAAATAATCGCAACGATCTCCCAAAATACAGTGTTGTAATTATGATAATTTCAGAATTTCAGATTAATTGTGCAGTTGAAAAAAACACCCTGTACATTGCTTTTCCAAAACTTTCTTATTCGTTGCAGATTCTACAATAATATGTCATCATCCAGAGGTTTTTCATTTCTTTGGCACACCTCTGGTTTTCCTAGAAAACATTTTTGTAGAAGAGCATGATCGAAATTTGGCTCACAAGCAGTGAGAGTATTACGCACTAGGTAGGAAAGCTGTATCGTCCAAAGATGCAAAGTTGTTCGTCACTTCTAAAATATTCTTCAAATTCGAAATATATTCTGAATTGAATGGTTTCATAAAAAATATTAGCAATTAAATATGAATTTGGAATTTGAAAAGAATATTTTAGAGCTTAAAAACTGCTCTGCATCCTTGGACAATAGGTACAGCTTTCCTACCTAGTGCGGAATACTCTCACTGCTTGTGAGCCAAATTTCGATCATGCTCTTCTTCAAAAATGTTTTCTAGGAAAACCGAAGGTGTGCCAAAGAAATTAAAAACCTCTGGATGATGATATATTATTGTAGAATCTGCAACGAATAAGAAAGTTTTGGAAAAGCAATGTACAGGGTGTTTTTTTTTCAACTGCACAATTAATCTGAAATTCTGAAATTATGACCATTACAACACTGTATTTTGAGAGAGTGTTGCGATTATTGAATTAATTCATTCAGATTGTTGTACACTGCAAATTTCATCAATATTTGATTAGCCATACCAAAGTTATCAATATAAGTAGAATCGATTGGAGCGAAATTTCGACATTATCATTGTTTGAAAAAATTTTCTCGGAAAACTAGAAGTGTGCCAAAAAAATTAGAAACTCTCAAATAATGACTTATTATAGTAGAATCGTAAACAGATAGCATAGTTTAGGAAACGCTATGTACAGGGTGTTTTGTCAAACTGCACAATTAATCTGGACAATAACAACCGCTTATTTTGAAAAAAAAAATTGAAATCAATGAATGTGTTCAACACTATTATACTACGCTGAAAATTTCATTGAAATCGAATAAGCCATACCAAAGTTATCAATAATAGTAAAATCGGTCGAATCGGACGAATCACCCTGTATATTCTCAACAGAGACCCCCAACCATAAACCAAACAGTGTTTCGAGACTGTCTTGACTAGTGTAAACTTATCCTAAAATCTGACGGTCTCCTCTGGAATCACCCTGTATAGATACAAGAAAATTTTTTTTTTTTATTTTCTATATTCGGCGATTTTCCGATCATATTATCCTCACTTAATTATGAATGAGGCTTCAATGTCATTTTTCACTCAAGTACTGGATTTCAATTCAAGCTAATCTGTATTTTTGGAAATATTGGGCGGATTTTACCTATTTACGAATTCAACCTTCGTAATTAAGCCCCGACGGCCAACCGTAAACACAATAACTTCAGAGAGAATAGACTAAGACACTAGATATTAGTAGAGTAGGTTTGGAAAAAGGCCGAATATGTGAATGGTTGAAATCCACCCAATTATTCTATATCTTTGTCAAACAAAATTTCTTACCTCCTGTACACGGATGGAACCGTGCTGAAGATATCCATGTATCGCAGTAACAAGTGCACCACCTTTTTTATCACTACATTCTTCGATAATATAGGCAAGCCATTCAAACTGACTAATGTGATCTTGAATGATATACAGAGCCCTTCTGAGTGACATTTCTGAATGTTTTTCACAACCCTGACTTTTCATCTGAAATTATTTATTTGATTAAATTGTGACAACGTTCAAACAGAATAAGAAAGTTTGATTATTGCTTCCTGGCTCTTAAGATTACATTATACAACTCTGAAAAGATTGTGTTTCACACACCATTTACAGTGAAAAAATGAACAAAACTCACATTTGCTTGTAAAAGAGCAATAGTTTTATAATAGCTTGATAATTCATCTCTTAAAATAGAAATGAGGGCTTGGCTCATAGCACCTTTTTGTTTATCATTCTCTTCACAATAATGCTTCACTTTGTTATGTAAAAAACTCAGTCCCAATAATCTTGATGCAATACTTTTTTGGATTGGGCTGAAATTTCTACCGTTCTTTTGGTCAATTGAAAATCCAAAGCCACCAGGTTCTCTCTTAATGAATCTACCCTCAATGCCTTGTAGGGAATATATTACATCTTGAAGTAAATCTCTTTCACTCACAAGTGTTAAATCTGAAATAATTAATAAATATTTGTTATATATATATCCTCATTCAATGTCAACATACATACTAGTTGTTTTTGATCCAAATTCTTGTCTAGACCAAATAGAGCTCATTATATTTGAATTAGAAGTGCTCTGAAAGGGAAATTCATTAGATAATTATCAAAAACATGATTTATTATGAAATCATATCATATAATAATGAATTCTTCATAGAAATAAACTGAAAAGTACCTAATATTACCTCATTTCTAGACGACCTACTGAATGGTCTATCATTCATATTTCCTTGATATAAATGTCGTATACTCTCTTGTGATGGTGTACTATTAACTGTTGTTTGAGATTTGGTACTTGTTACAGATTGTGAACCAGGAATTTTCTCGAAATTTTGAACAAGTTCTAATTTAAAACTATCTTTATGTGGGTCCATCTTAACAATATTTAGTAGGAAACTCATTATTGCATTTTTATTATGCAGTATGGACTGAAAATATAATTTAAAGTGAAAAAATGTTTATATTTCATTCAAGGAAATATTACCGAATTATTTATTTTTGAATAAAGTATTTCAAACTGTTGTAAGGAAGCCTCTGATTCGTTTTGACTAGATAGATGCATTTTGATTTGAGATAGATCATATTCGGCATCATTCAAATATCCTTGATTTGAACCCTGTAGGAAGTTTACAGCTAATTGATAAAGCCTTGAAGTGAGGTCTGAAACGAAAATATTCAATTGAATTCAATGACAAGATTTTATGTGGAATGTTCATACTTTGGTCATTTTTGGAAAGGTGAGTGCAGAGTCTTAAAATCAATTCTGGCACAGATACACTACTGTTTCCTAATCCTGATGTATTCATTTTCAACTTATTCATACATAAATAATACAAAATCAAAATATTTTTTTGAATATTTTCTATATTCCATAAAATCTGACATCTGAAGTTTTTAATTTTTATATCAAACAATCAAACCACTGAATAATGAAAATTCAAATATTTGAAATTTTCAAGATTTCTATGGTAGCGTTTTTCTTCTTGCCTGGCCTTGGCATTCTATTCTGTTGGGGTAGGCACAGATGTTGGCGTTTTGTTTTTCTTCTTTCATAGACAATATAGAAAGACTTCTTTCTATGGAAAAGAAAATGCGATTTTGTTTTTGTGTTCATAACAGAAGCATAGAGAATTGGAATCTAGAGTCTAGAAGAATTAATAAAATTCAAATCAAACAAATAGTATTTATAAGGTGTTTTATTTATATTTGTTAAATTTTAAACACTTAAGTGACAAAGCATTTCCTCTAGATTCTATTTTTTCATAAATAAGAATACTTTCATTCAGTGATAGAAACAGAGTAAGCCGACGATAGCAAAATGGTTACAATAAACTCTCCATCAATCGAACTGAGCTCCTATAGAGATCAACATTTCAAAGTAATTATCGTTTTAGACACAACTATGGTACCATTATATCTTAGTTTGAAAAAAATCTTGTTGAAAATCCAGTGAGTAAATTTTTTCATTTTCAGGGTACGAGAGCCGAACAAGACAAATTATTGAGGGTATCCTCTACTTTATATGTCGGAAATTTATCTTTCTATACAACAGAGGAACAAATCTATGAATTATTCTCGAAATGTGGAGATATAAGGAGGGTTATAATGGGCTTAGACAAATATAAAAAGACACCTTGTGGATTTTGTTTTGTAGAGTTTTACACTAGGGAAGATGCAGAGTGTGCCTTAAGGTACCATCTGAAATTTATATATATTTATATGAATCCTGATATTTCATGTTTGTTACAGATATGTTAATGGAACTAGGTTAGACGATCGGATTGTAAGAACAGATTGGGATGCAGGTTTCATTGAAGGTAGACAATATGGTAGAGGAAAGACTGGAGGACAGGTTAGCTGATTTTGAACGATTTGAATATTTTGTTTCCACTTCCTGAACTTCAAGTATCAGTTTTGTATTTGGTATTGCTGACACAGTAATAATCCGAACGTTTTTGTTATTACTTGCAGGTTCGGGATGAATATAGAAATGATTACGATTCTGGGAGAGGCGGTTATGGCAAAATTTTGGTTCAAAAAATTGGAAACAAAATGGACTTGAATTAACTTTGACATATCCCAAGGAAATTTAGTTCAGGGGAAAACATATTTACGTTTCTTTGTATGAAGTTTTCGAATATGAAAGAACTAGTTGCAATGGACCAAGAAATCATTATTAGATGTTTTTTGTATGAAGAATTTGAGATTATAACTTGAAGCATTCCATAATTTCACCAACTTTGTGAATGTGAATAGCTCTTTTTCCATCTATTATGTGTAGTTTTCATCATAAGAAAATTGTAGAGTATGTATATGCTTTTCTTTGAAATGAAAATATCACATTTAATAGCAGAAAATGGTATTTTTCATTCAGCCTTCTGCATTGGATGTAGTTCTCTCAATATCATCCATTTTTATATGATTGAATAGTTGAGTGTTACGGACATACGGGGTGAGTCTATGTTGAACTGATTTTTGATGATTCTCCTAAAAAGGAGTGAAAATGAAACAAATATTCAGGTCAATCTGTATTATTTTTATTTTTTCAACTTAGAACTAGAATGAATTGATATCTTTTCAGGTAAGAGATGAATACAGAACAGACTACGATGCAGGAAGAAGTGGTTATGGAAAAATCATTCAACAAAAAATGGGCGCCCCAAAAATTTAAATATATTAGATTAATAGAAATAATACTATCAGATAACATTGTTGAAAAAATAGTTTGTATTGAAAAATATTGTATTTTGGGTTATAATCATTAATTTATTTCAAAAACCTGAACCTGTCATATTAAAAGATACCCACTATGGAAATTTTGATTATCTTCAAATTTATAGTCTTGCGAGCGAGGTTAGGAAACCTACTTGCAAACATGCAAACTGATGAATTTTCATTCTGTCTTACATTTTAAAGGGATGATTTTGATCACATTTTCATTTATTCATCCATTCATCTTCTCTTTAATGTGCTCGGAATTAACCATGTGCACAGATAATCGTAACACGTTTTTATTGCATTAACTAATCATTCATACCCAACTATAGACAATTTTTGTTTTTACAACACCACAAACATCCTTGACCTCGCTGGGATTCGAACCCAGTACCTTCAGCACCCTAGTCCACCTCTTCAGCCAACTAGTCTACCGAGGTAGCCTTAATCACATTTTGATTTTCATGAAAATAGATTTTACATTTTGTGCCGCCTACTGCCCTCTAGTCTAGACAGAATATTCTTCAAATGATCCAGATATCTGCATTAATTATCTAATAGTTAATAGAATGTTATTTGATATTAGCAAAATAACTTAAATAAAATAAACTATTTCCTCAATATTTGAGTGCCTCAAAAAAATTATTCATTATAAAGGGTCTTTCAATAAGGACGGGTCGATTTTGACATGAAATAAAAAAGGCCGTGTGTGAGATTTTAACGATTTTTTTTTTTATTTGAAAGAGCTATATATGCCATTATGTGTGGAAAATCACATCGTTTAAATGTCCGCCGCGGCTTCTCACGGTGGCACGAATTCGAGTTGTCCAATGTTCAACAACTCTGCCGCATAGTTCGGGTTGAATTTCAGCGATAGCCTGAGCTATGTTGACTTCAAGGGCATCGGTCGATTGTGGCTTATTGGTATAGACCTGCGACTTAAGAAAACCCCACAAAAAAAAGTCTAAAGGTGATAAGTCGCAGGATCTCGGTGGCCAATTCACGTCACCTCTGCGAGAGATAACCATGCCCTCAAAGCGTTCATGCAGAAGATCCATGGTGGCATCCGCTGTATGGCTCGTAGCGCCATCCTGCTGGAACCACATGTCGTCTAAGTGTAGATCGTCCAATTTGGGCCAAAAGAAATCGGTGATCATCCTTCTGTACCGTTCGCCTGTGACGGTAATGGCCTCACCAACATCGTTTTCAAAAAAGTACGGACCAATAACACCGCCAGCCCAAAATCCGCACCATACGGTCACTTTTTGTGGATGCATGGCTACTTGGTGAACTTCGTGTGGGTTGTTGTCATCCCATATACGGCAATTCTGCTTGTTCACATAGCCATTCATCCAGAAATGCGCTTCGCCGGAAAA
This sequence comes from Myrrha octodecimguttata, assembly GCA_958510865.1. NCBI lineage: Eukaryota > Metazoa > Arthropoda > Insecta > Coleoptera > Coccinellidae > Myrrha > Myrrha octodecimguttata. The sequence goes on from OY294057.1 coordinate 78,574,558, forward strand.
AATGATTTTTCTGCCAAAGTTGGGGTCCTCTGCCAAACACACTGTAGCCCAATCAGCGAACGAACGGCGTTGCCTATGGTCAGTAACTTTGAGCTCCTGAGTGAGTTGAATCTTGTACGGGTGCAGCCCTAAGTCCTGACGCAAAATGCGCCACGTTGATGTTTGTGAAAGACCGAGTTCTTGTGAACGTCGATGAATTGACTGCCTCGGGTTCTCCTGCACACTATCACGGACAGCAGCGATGTTCTCGGCCGATCTGGCGGTCTTTGCACGTACGGGTGTTGGCAGATTGTTTATTGAACCGGTCGATTCGAATTTGGCCACCAAACGTTGGAGAGTCGACTTTGAAGGACCACCTCGTCTGCCGTAAAATGGGCGCAATGCACGTAACGTTTGCACTAACGAACACTCATTTTGGTAATACATTTTTAACATTTGGACGTGTTGCTCAACCGTGTAACTTGCCATGGTGATTTGGCATTACTAACTGAATAAAAAAATATAGGTTAGAAAGACGACGTTAAAACAACATGGCCGCCACAGGCTGCCAACATCGACCCGTCCCTATTGAAAGACCCTTTATGTAGGCTACAGAATAGAGAAGAACAAATCTGTTCTGTGGAATTGTGTTTTGAGCTGTCATTTTCAAGTGTTTATCGATAACCAAAATATTTTCATCAAAACCAAAACAAGTAGAAAAGTACAATAACAAAATTAACAATTTTATATCTTTTCAGCAGCTCAAAATGATGTGAACTATTTTAAAATGACATAAAACTATACTTTATATATGTTGGATTGAATAAGGAATATAAAGTACTTATAGACACAAAATGCTGAACAGTAAAACCTCTCTCCTTATTCAGAACACTTTTAAACTGAATAAGTCATGATTTGATAGAATTTTATACAAATATCCAATATGTTCAAATATTCGCAGTACGGTGAGAAACGTGGGGAAGTGTGCCAATGGCCAGCCCAAATGCGACTTTCTCGAATTGTTTTGATGGTATTAGTAATTTTGATTCTCACCCCATTATTCACACATTTTTATTTATCGAACATAGAAAGAAATATAGGTACAATTACACACAGTGCACACTCGCATGTAGACTTACCTGATGAATTTATTGAAATGAATGAATCAGATTTGAAAGTCAATGTAGAAGAATTATTAAGAATAAAAGGATCAGTTCTGAGTGAATTGAGAGATATGGAATTCAAAAGACAAAAGTTATTAGCTGAAATACAATCTTACATGAAATCTATAGAAGAACTGAAACAAGAGTTAGCACATCAACAAACAAATCTCAATAAACTGAAAATTTCTGTTGAACAAGCACAAGTTGCACAAAGGGAAGCTTTGGAGCAAAACACCCCAGACTTGGCTCTACCTGTACGATTATTACCTGATAATGTGATGGAAGAAATGAGGTTTCCATTTACAGCAGAATCAAAAAAGTGTAGAATGTTCTCGTGTTTCGATCATTCTAGATGCTCATTGACTTCAGGATTTCCAGTATATTTATATGAACCTGATAAGTTTGGAATACTTCAGAAAGGTTGGGATGTAGATGGGTTTTTGAAAACAACATTGAAACAAGCTCTTGGCTATAATCCACATCTAACAAATGATCCAAAGGAGGCCTGTATATATTTAGTTTTAATTGGTGAAGCTTTGAAAAATGGTGAAAGTGTTAGTTCTAATGCTACTAATCAAATTCCTCTGATTGATTCTGCATCTTTGAGGAAGATGAAGTACTGGGGAGGCGATGGAAGAAATCATGTTCTGTTGAATTTGTCTCGAAGAGACTTAACTGTTCAAACGGGAAATATTTTCAAGTCAGTAGACACGGGTGAGCATATATTTAAATAACCAAAATCTCTGTCTATCTGTTAATTCAGAAGCGTTCACTGAACTTCATAGGATTATCTCTTTTTGCATGCGTATTCTGGGGAACAGCGTACTATTGTTTTTTCCAAATGTCTGTAATTTTCGAATTTGTTTATTTTTAAAAAAATTTTAAAAAAATCCTGACTTCATGACAGTGCTTTCCAAGGTTTTTCATGTTCAATAATCATTTCTTTTCAAGGACGAGCTATCATAGTACAATCAACTTTCTCATATGAAAACTTCAGGCCTGGGTTCGACCTTATAGTCACACCAGTCTTGGGGCCCCCAGGAGGCGATGTATGGCAAGAATGCAGTCCGATGCTGCCCGCTAGGAGGAAACACCTATTAACCTTTCAGGGAGAAATGAAATCAGGGTCTGCAAAAAATATTGAACGCTCTGAGCTCGACAACTTTGTTATAGAACGTCTGAAAAGATTACTGCAAACTGGCACATCTGATAAATTCTTGTTCGAGTTCGAATGCAACCTTCGGAACGATGATAATAGCAACGTAGGACCTGAGGATTGGGCCCTATGTGGCACTGACGGCTCAAGAAAAGCAATCCTGAAAGAATCTACCTTTGCGTTGATATTTGCACCTAGTACGGAACTGGTTTCCACTAGTTTGTTACAAGCCAGGCTTTACGAGGCTCTCAGGTCTGGGGCTATCCCGGTTATATTAGGAGGCGACCAGATACGTTTGGCCTACGACGAGGTGGTCCAGTGGCGTAGAGCGGCAATTTTCTTGCCTAAAGCTCGGATAACAGAACTTCATTTTCTCCTGAGGACCATACCGGATGAGGATGTTCTTCTCATGAGACGGCAGTGTAGGATGATTTGGGAGAAGTATCTGGCCTCGGTGCAGAGCACGTTGGATACCATCGTTGCGGTCTTGAGGGATAGACTGAACATTCCTCCTTTGCCGGTGGACACTGTGACTGCCATGTCTGTGTTTAACGAGACTTTTCAGCCGCTGTATGTCAGTACTGCCGGTGAGTACGCCCTATTTATATTATTTTATGCTCAGATGAGTGGGGGGCTGGTTGTTCCTCTACCTCGTTCTTGCACACTATTTTGTCTCATAACGTACATACAGCTTTTCACAAAAGTCCATTATCTTACTGAAAAAATAGGCTGTTCCGTTCGATTTGTTGCCAAAGATCTCAAACCTGATTCTATTTAATGCTGGAATTATTGCAATTAGGTAAATGGGTGTTTCACTTTTTTGCGCGCATGTTCTAGGGGAACAGCGTGCTATCGTTTTGTCCAAATGTCTGTTATTTTGGATGATTGAGCCGAAAATGGTCTCAATCGACTAGGTTGGACTCACTGATGACGAATCCGGTGTCAAAATCGATTCTGTCCGGCCGGCCGGCCGTAGATACGATAACTGTCGACAGAAGCAAGCTAGCAACTTGAAACTTTCAGGATAGGTTGCGCATCAGAATGCCGCGGTCAAGTTCGTTAATGGGCCAAATCGATCGAATAGTTTCGGAGTTATAGGCATTTGAAGTTATTTATTTTTTATTTCGGAAACTATTTGAGCGATTGGATTCAAACTTGGCAGTTGAATGGAGTACAACGACGCGCAACTTTGAGCTAAATTTCGTCAGGATCATATTGTCAGTAATTTTAAAAAAAAATTTTTTTCGAAATTTTTTTCCAAAAAAATTTTTTTTTCGGAAACCATTCATCATATCCAAAAAAACTTATACTCACACTTTGACCTCCTAATTTCACAGCAGTGTACCAAATTTCAGTTCGATACGATCATAAGTTTTGGAGATATCGGAAAAAAATATGTCAAATTTCGAGGTTTTCTTCTCGATATCGTTGATTTTTTCGGTATAACTCGAGAAATACTGAAAGTCCTGATAAAACTTCACAGCTAGTTTTAAGATGCTGAAAGACAACTTTATGCAAAATTTCGTGATAATCGTGTTATTAGAACAATTTGAAAAAAAAAAATCTGATTTTCTCATCATATCATCCTCATTAAATTCTGTATGAAACTTCGAACTGTTATTTTCGATGAAGTACTGGATTTCAATTCGATCTGATCTGTATTCTTGGAAATATTGGAAAAATAAAATTTTGATTGGGTATATCTACGGAATCATTGGGTGGATTTTACCCATTCACGAATTCGGCCTTCGTAATTAAGGTCCAAACATTCTCTACAAATATTGAGTTTCTAAGTTGTTTCTTTCGGAAGTTATTGTGTTTACGCAGTCGGCCGTTAGGCTGACCGTAAACACAATAACTTCCGGAAGAAACGACTTAGAAACTCGATATTTGTAGAGTAGGTTTGGGGCTTAATTACGAAAGTCGAATTCGTGAATGGGTTAAATCCGCCCAATGATTCCGTAGATATACCCATTCAAAATTTTATTTTTACAATATGTCCAAAAATACAGATCAGATCGAATTGAAATCCAGTAATTTATTAGAAAAAAATTTCAAAAAGCACTGCCGTGAAGGCAGCAGCTTTTGCGCGCACGTTGAAATTCGTTGCTGAAGCGGTCATCTACATTGAACATGCGCGCAAAAGTTGCTGCCTTCACGGCAGTGCTTTTTGAAATTTTTTACGCATAGCCTACATTAGTTATCATCAGCAATGCCATACGCACAAGCCACAAGCCTACAGTGATTAGTCCGAATGCTCACAAGAGCATACATTTTTTGGATTCTTCATTCCTGAAGTGTGAATGAAAATTACTTCCAGAGTAGAGTGTAGTAGATGCCTAAGATTTCCGTTTTTCGATTGGCTAGTGAATACAACTCAACCAGTCAGAAAACAGAAATCTATGACATTTAGGGCTGGTGATATAGAACTACTTTGATAGATAACCAGCTAACTTGTGGAATGTGGTTCAAAAATTAGAGTTAACTGCTTTCTGTGGTGAGATATGATGTATAAAACAGGCAATTAGTTCATTACTCTCTTGGAGTAATCAGATTTGCGTGTTGTTCCTTCACGAATATGTTATTGTACATTACAGGCCTCTGCTTTGTCAGTGCAGATGGGTGTAGTAGAGAGTAGGGCAGTGTAATTCAATATATTCAATAATTTTGCGCAAATGCCGAAAATCATTGACAGACTATTCTATGCTCTTTTCGTTTTTGCAAATGCCGCAAATTCTACGATTTCTAGGTTATGCATATAATTGATGTTAGAAATTACTCACGCAATTATAACCTATACTTTATGTTCTGTGAGTGCAACCCTTATAGGTTGAGAAACATTTACATCTATATTCACATCAATGAACTCTATATTATATACCTGGAAGGGACCCGTTTTGAGCGACAAGTGAAGCCAATTCGTTGCTTATGCAACCCGCGAAGTGGACGGGTATCTATCTCTTTCTTCCTCATTGCAGTAAAGGGAACTCTGTCGCATTTATTCTAAATCTTTTTAATTTTTCATTTCAAATTAGGAGAACCTGAATTTTTTTCTGACTTATTCGTGAAGAAGGCAGGATTGAAGAAGTTCGCACATGTTCAAGTAAAATTTCAACTTAGTGAGCGGTTTTTCTGGGGAACAGCGCGTTATCATCCTCCGTAAATTTGCGTTTTTTTGCCGAAAATGGTTCCAAGCGACCAGGTTGGACTCACTGATGAAGAGTTCAATGTCAAATTGAATTCTATTCAGCCGCCAGTTGCCACGATAACTTACTACCGAGAAAAGCTATAGCGACTTAAAAAATTCACAATAGGTTCGTTAATGGGCAAAATTTACCTAACAATTTCGAAGTTATATCCATTTCAAATATATTATTTTATTTCCTCTATATCTCAAGAAGTACTGAAGCGATCAGATTGAAACTTGCTAACTGATTGCATGAAGAATCGTTAAAAAAAATTTTTTTCGGGAACTATCAATGAGATTTCAATGAAACTTGGCGCAGACCTTGAAGTCGAATCTGAACAGCAATGTTCGAAATTTCAGCTAGATTCAACACACATTTCCAAAAATATCGGAAAAAAGTATGTCATATTTCGCATTGGCAATGAATTTTAACCAGCGCTTACATTTTCCTGACTTCAAGTCAGTGCTTTTCGAGAAGTATTTTCCTATGTTCCTATTATTTAAATTTATTGTAATAATGATGAAACTATCGTCAAGCGTCAATGCACAGCTCACACCAACATAATTCTCCACTTTTTGAACCACATGCGGTGAAGGCAGAGAAAGTAATGGCATATCAGAGAAAAATAGATATTCATTTTCAAAAATATTGCACTTTCTAAACGATGTAATACCCAAACTACCTGAATTTCCAAGTAAAACCAAATTCGAGCCGTTCAACACCATTAACTTCAATGGGTGTGACAAGGAGAGGTTACCGTAATTAGCGCTATCTTTGTTTCGTTGCCCCTTGTTACGCTTTAAGCTTAGTTGAAGAAGGGTCGGGTCCTTTCCAGGTAGTAATATAGAGTTCTATGTTCACATAATTCAAACATAACCACACACTTCATTCCAGATTCTATGTTGTCACCTCACAGAGTACGAACTCAGAGCTTCATAATCTATGACTACACTTCATAACAACATTTCAGCAACTATCATAGTGCATATTTACATAAAAAATTACCAAACGTTATCGTTGCTACAAAATCTACACTGATGTACAATATTGTGGTTTATGGAGACACATCAAATGAACTCAGTATCGTATGCACCTCTAATTTTCGAGGTTAGATTCGAAACGTTTCTAATGAACTCTCCCCAATGTTTTGAGCTATATTGAGATAAGAAATCAAAAACCGGTCCGATGTAAAATATAATTCTATGTTTTGAAGCAAAGATAAGTACAGGACAAACACAAGAAACGTTGGCCGCCGATATCAGCGGTGTTGCCAAGAGTATGATAATTTACGGCGAATTTCTTCTATTTCGTTCGTTGTAAACGCTTTATATCTTAGACCTAGTTGAGTTTTTCCCCACCTTTTCGAGATAAATACTTCTCTATTTTCAGGATATCAAAACTGAGTAAAATATGTCACTCTAACTGAATTTTTTCCTATTAACACTTATATAATGACTGGAAAACCAGAAAAATAGAATCGAGGTTATGTTTCAGGATTTCATATTTTATTCATGAAATATTCTGGCAGAATATCAACCTGTTTCCAACACCTTAGTTGGTTCAACGTAAATTTGCGACCCTAACTTGACACTCAATGGAGATCATCGTGACAGGTCTGCTCATGCGAATAATCTGTGGAAAATACTGCATTCTAGTGCTTTCATTTTTTTTTCTAATACTTTTTAACCACTTTCCTAGGAGAAGGAGAGCAGGAAGAGAGTCTTGGCCCCATTGAACCCCCCTTTGACAGTCTGTCATTCAGACGGAACTACAGTTTAATTCTTACCCAAGGCCATGAGCTCTGGAACGACTGGGGTGATCCTTTTCGACTTTACCCTGCCCTACCTACTGATCCTTGGCTACCATCTGACGCCAAATTCCTGGGTTCTGGTAGGGGTTTCAGGCCCATCGGTCAAGGACAAGGAGGTAAGTGGGACAAGGTAGTCGACAATTTTTAGTTTTTCAATTTCTCTGCAATTAATTTTTTTGATTTATTCATTTCAGTTCAATTATTCACGAGATGAACCCAATTACACAAAGAATATAAAATTACCTGACAAATACAAACGTTTTAAAACTATATTAAACATTCTCACTATGTGGGTTCCTGACCGAACAGCAACATTTACACTTAATTCTGGTAGCAGGAGATGCCCTTGTATAATTCATCCAGCACAACTGAAAAATTCATTGTTTTGTTTTAGAGTAGGTTCGATCTCAATTATAATGGTCGAATACGATAATGGGTAAAATCCACACAATTATCCTGCAGATATACCCATTCGAAATTTAATTTCTCCATTATTTCCAAGATATAGATTGGATCAAATTGAAATGCATTATTTGATTGAAAAATGACAGCTTGAAGATTGAAAGCATTTTCAGACACTAATAATTTCTACCCTTCAAGAGCACCTGTGATCTGTCTTTTAGAGTAGTAACCTCGAAACTTTCTCTGTCAGGTGGATAACCTAAACATAACCTAACAACATAAACAATATCATAGGCCACGAGCAGTTTTGACAGTTGAGAGAGACTGGAGGACCAACAATAACCTAAAATGCATTGTTTACTATGAAAAAAAGCGATTTGGCTTGTGATTTTGTATTAATCGGGACATTTTGGACTGAAATATTTACTATTGCATTACCTAGGAACTATATCCACAGTATTTAATATTTTGTAACAGTAACATCTTTACTAATCTTATGGAATTTTTCGAATAAATACAATTCTTGCTGGTTGAGGCCGTTTTTGCGTGTTGCTGGGTCTCCTAAGGCAGGAAATACAATTTAAAACCTAAGTGTTTTGTAGTGAATTCAGGTATTCAAGCTCGATTAATCAACATCGAATCGATGAAAACTACCAATGAGTTGTTGTATTGTATTTTCATTTGATTAGTACTATCCGGATCTGGTGAGGAACTCAACTCATCCATTATAAAAGAATGAAAAAAGGAAATTCTATTGGTTCTGAAAGGGAAAATTATATCTTCTGAATTCATTCAATCTATAATTGCGTTTGAAAACTGAAAAATTAACAGAATAAATGTTACTTTCCAACTTGTCAGTTCTTTGGTAAAGAACATAGGATGGAGATTAGACTCCACAATCAATAAAACTTGAATTATATAGGATTGATTCATAACATGGACATTCAGGTATGCAATGAAATTCAATTTTGAGCTGATTTTCATGTTTAGTCGAGTAATATCATGTACAATGTTTCGTATGGGCAAGCCGCGCACGATTCCGGGTATGAAATCTTTGAAAAACCACAAGTTCTCAATGAGCATTTCTTTATCTCTTGAACAAGGCAGGATTTATTCCAAATATGGTAAACCCGCAAGATTTCCCGCCGCCAAGCTATAAGAAAGATATTTACATCATTGTAAGCAGTGTGAGTTCCTGAACAAAAAATATGAAGGCCAACATAGGCGGTCTCTCATTGTTTGGAAGTTATGTGTCCCCAAAGTTCCAAATTGTTGCATTTTCAGATCCTTTTTTCCACCATAAAAATGATCTCTCACTTCTCAAATATAGTTCATAAATCATCATTTAACCTTCAACCAACGAATTGCGACACTTTCTTTCAAGAATATTCATTATTTAATGGAAGAAAAGTGAAAATATTAGATAACCACTTAACCTTTATTTCTACGAGATACTTCTCAATGTGCGGAGCTTGGCAACAGCGGCTTTTCATCGCTGGCCAACGTATTATGACCGAAGAGTAGTTGCTGGCGGGAAATATGAAATGATGGACAGTTGAAGGATATGATTGTAAGGAAAATGCTTCTGTCACTGAAGAAGAGGTGGTTATTCTTACATCAAAACAAAATCATTGAGAATATTTGTTTGAGGTTTCACTCTCAATATTTTCGTTTGAACTTTCTTTCTATCCCCTTCAAAATAGGAAGGTTGTTATCTGTAGTCAAACTTCGGTTATTGTTGTGTCTTCGAGATGGTCCCAGTTCAGAATGATATTCAGGGTATTCCAATAAAATGAGTTATATAATAACCTCGATTTCTTTGGAAAACTGGGAAGGATGCGATCTAACACATATGACAAGATATGTACGTTGAAATATATATATCAGGGTGTAGTCTCATTCCATTACTATGTGTTTCAACCTTGTAGATTTCATAAAAAACCGAATCTCCTGTTGGAAGATTTAGAGTACCGCAGTAAGAACTAAGAACATATTTCATTTTTCTCGCCAGCAATAATCTGTTATTCACGAATACGCACGATGGCACGATTCCGACCGATGAAATTCTGGCTGTTGCCAAACTTCACTTTTAGACTGAGTCGAAATCAGAAGGAATAGATGTTAAGTGGTTGTCCAGTATTTCCATTGTTTTTTCATTAAATATTGATTATTCTTGAAATAACGTGTTTCTTATTGTTGGTTGAAGGTTCAAAGGTGGTTTGTGAACTATACAGATGAAGTGAGAGATCGTTTTTATGGTGGAAAAAGGGACCTGAAAACACTCATTTTGGAACTGTGGGTATTCATATCTTCCAAATTAAGAGAAATATTTTCGACTTCACATTTTTTGTTCAGAAAAACACATTGCGTACAATGATATTAATATCTTTTTAATATCTCGGCGACGGATAATTTTGCGGGTTTACCAAATTTCCATTCAGTGTTTAATTCAGTCAAATTTTGAGCTGATTTTCACTTTAGGTGCAGGATTACTACCGACAATGTTTTGTTTGGGTATGTCGATTGATTCCAGGTAAGGAGTTTCCGTAAAATCGCTAGTTTTTGATGAACATTCCTGTTTGTTTTTACAAAATAAGGGTCTGAAGCATCACTGACTGGCATTCAAGCCAAATTTAGTCACCCTAGAATCCTATTTTAGAAAAAAACCATCCACTATGTCAATACACTATTCCTATCTACTACAGCTAGGAATACCTGGCTGTGTCTGGAAACGAAAAAGTTTTAAGCACGATGATATCACAAAATATTTTCGCAATAATATACCTCCATATGAAAGTAACAAGGTGCTTATATACTAAACTACAACTCGCAGAAAGACATCCAACTGAACTAACGAAAGGTTTGTTTATTTGCCTGTTTAGGAAATCAGGGACTAATTTCATATTAAGTACACCAAATTCATACTATCCTCATCAAAAAAAGTGAATATATATGTACAAAATTTCCAAATTAATACGAAATCACGAGAGAAATCGCTCTTTCCCATAGTAAACAATGCATTTTAGGTCGCTCAACGGAAACAGCTTCAATTTCATTTGTTGATTGTGTCTATGAGTGCCTTGACATGGGCTTGCATGTAGCAGGTATATTTTTTGACCTCTCGCGAGCATTCGATAGTCTTTCGTTTCAGTTTGTAATTGACAAGTGTTACAATTTGGGTTTTCGGGGTGTATTTTCGGATTGGCTGCGGAGCTATCTCGAAGGTAGATCCATTTTTGTAAAGGTTGAAGACTGTCTATCTGACGAGCATGATATGAGTCTGGGAGTACCACAAGGATCTGTCCTTGGACCTCTTCTATTCTTGCTTTTCATCAATGATCTCCCCGTTAATTTAAGAGCGATGTTCCTGAATCTGGTCACACGTAGTCGCTTTTCGTCACTGATACGTAAGTTTTTGTTGAGTCTCTTCGCTGATGAGGCTTCGGTAGTGCTTTCGGCCCCAACGTTCGAAGAACTTCAGGCGCTGTGTGAGCTTCTATTAGAGAGCTTTGTTAACTGGTGTCACCAAAATAATTTAATGATCAACATTGATAAAACCGAATTTATTTAATTTACAATTGGGCATAGTGATCGTATGCTGGTGATTCGCCATTTGGATAGTGTTATTCTATCTAAGAATGGTACTAAATTTCTTGGCATTCACCTTGACAATAATTTGAAATGGGGTATGCACGTTGATTCTGTGTGCAAAAAACTGAACAGTCATAAACATATAAGGATGTCAAATCTTTATTGATAACAATAAATCAGTTTTGTTTCTCTCTGTAATACGAAAGCTTTATTAGCTATTATTCACACTATTTACGTTAATTATAAAGTCACCTGTAATACGAAAGAAACAGCAATTAAAGTTCATTATTATCAGTCTTTTGATTCACTTGATTAACTTTCTATTTTTGATTAACTGCTTTGACGTATTATTCTAGAAACTTCAAAATCTGCTAGCCATCTTATCTATCGTTCCATCTGGTGATGTCAATATGAAGGGCGGCAAATTTAAATGAAGAAAGTACTTTCTTTACAAACATATATTACAGTTTGGTCTATAGCCACTTATCATACAATATTCTGCTATGGGGAAACTCTTCGGACGTTGGAAGGGCTTTCATAATACAAAAACGTATTTTACGCATGCTGTTCAATATACCTCCACGTTCGTCTTGTAGACCTATATTTGTAGAAAACAATTTACTTACATTATCATCCATTTTTATTTTAAAAGCTCTTTTATATGTGAAGGAAAATGAGAAAAGTATTGTTCAGTTGTCTAGTTTTCATAACTATGGTACCAGAAGTGATAGAACATTATATGTCCCCAAGCACAGAACAACTAAGTTTGAGATGTCTCCTATGTATCAATGTGTTAAACTTTTTAACCATTTGCCTCATAGTGTTAGATCTCTAGATTTAAACAAATTCTAAAAAACTGTTAAGAAGTTAATGTTAAGTGGATGTTATTATACGGTAAACGATTACCTCAGTGATGTTATAGTGATTTAGCCAATATATACTTTTCTTTATCTGTATGACTTATCCTATACATTAATTTGTCTCAGAGGATCAATAAACTATTATTATTATTATTATTATCATTGTTGGTCCTCCAGTCTCTCTCAACTGTCAAAACTGCTCATGGCCTATTGTCACGTGCCACTTGACAACGCTCGCTTGTCCGAAAGTAGCTTTAAGTCTGCTCAATTCACAGACATACTTGATTCATGTCACCCTTCAATATTGTAGGTGCAGGCAAAGAATTCTCCGAATCCCTCGGTGGAAACCAACCTCGAGAACAATTCACAGTCCTCCTCCTAACCTACGAAAGAGAGCAGGTTCTTCTCGATTCCATAGCCAGACTGCGAGGTCTGCCCTATCTACACTCCGTTGTGGTAGTGTGGAACTCCCCGAAACCTCCCAGTTCCGAGCTGAAATGGCCTGATATTGGTGCGCCTGTGCACGTTGTGAACGCAGCTAGGAACTCCCTGAACAACAGGTTCCTGCCCCTGGACAACTTGAAGACTGAGGCTATATTGTCCGTGGACGACGATGCACATTTGAGGCATGACGAGATACTTTTCGGATTTAGAGTTTGGCGAGAGCATAGGCATAGGATTGTTGGCTTTCCAGGAAGGTAAATAGCTCCACTTTGAGATTTATTTCAACCTTAACTAACATGACACAAGGACGAATAATGGGGGTTTTTCCTTTAAACGAAAATGCAGTAATTTTCATGGAAAACCTTTAGAACATCACATTTCAAACATATAATTTTGATATTATATTTAAAAGAAATGTTTGATCACCTAATACTGAAAAATGAAAATGGGGATTTGCATTCAAAGGGATTTGTCATGAGTGCACGATATGGCAACGTCGAATTCAGCTTTCTCGGAAAGAAAAGTACCTCAAATGTGTTACTTTGCTTAGGAAAACATAGATAGCTATACTTCGATCTGGTTAGAGTAGAAGACAACGACAAAGGAATAGAAGAAGAGGAGCACAGATTGTCATATTGTCATATTACTGACAAATTGCAAACGGAAATTGTTTGGTTATATTAACAAAGAACACGTGTGTACCACAGAATAGGAATAAATATTTCATTATTCTATAGCAGAAAAAGGGTAAACCCGCAAGATTTCCCGTCGCGAAGCTATAAGTAAGGTATTCACATCATTGTAAGCAGTGTGAGTTCCTGAACAAAAAATATGAAGGCCAACATAGGCGGTCTCTCTTTGTTTGGAAGATATGAGCCCCCAAAGTTCCAAATTGTTGCATTTCCAGATCCTTTTTTCCGCCATGAAAATGATCTCTCACTTCTCAAATCTAGTTCATAAATCATCTTTGAACCTTCAACCAACGAATAGAGACACTTTCTTTCAAAAATATTCATTATTCAAAGGAAGAAAAGTGAAAATATTAGACAACAACTCAACCTATATTTCTACGAAATATTTCTCAATGTTGAAGCGGAGCTTGGCAACAGCGTCTTTTCATCGCTGACCAACGTATTATGACCGAAGAGTAGTTGCTGGCGGGAAATATGAAATGATGGACAGTTGAAGGATATGATTGTAGGGAAAATGCTTCTGTCACTGAAGAAGAGGTGGTTATTCTAACATCAAAACAAAATCATTGAGAATATTTCTTTAAGGTTTCACTCTCAATATTTTCGTTTGAATTTTCTTTCTATCCCCTTCAAAATAGGGAGGTTTTTATCTACTTCGTTTTTTGTTGTGTCTTCGAGATGGTCCTAGTTTAGAATGAGATTCAGGGTATTCCAATGAAATGGGTTATATAATAACCTCGATTTCATTGGAAATCTAGGAAGGGCGCGACCTATCACACATGAAAAAAATGTACGTTGAAATATATATCAGGGTGTATTCTCATTCCATTACTGTGTGTGTCAACCTTGTAGATTTTATTAGAAACGAATTCTCCTTTTGGAAGATTTAGAGTTTCGCAGTAAACAGTAAGAACTAAGAACATATTTCATTTTTCTCGCCAGCAATAACCTGTCATTCGCGAATACGCACGATGGCACGATTCCGACCGATGAAATTTGCGCCATTGCCAAACTTAACTTTTAGTCTGAGTCGAAATCAGAAGGAATAGAGGTTAAGTGGTTGTCCAGTAATTTCATTATTTTTTCATTAAATATTGATTATTCTTGAAAAAAAGTGTTGCTTACTGTTGGTTGAAGGTTCGAAGGTGGTTTGTGAACTATACAGATGAAGTGAGAGATCGTTTTTATGGTGGAAAAAGGGACCTGAAAACGACTCATTTTGGAACTTTGGGGGCCCATATCTTCCAAATTAAGGGAGACCGCCTATGTTCGATTTCACATTTTTTATTCAGAAAATCACACTGTGTACAATGATGTAAATATCTTTTTAATATCTCGGCGACGGGAAATCTTACGGGTTTACCCTGATTTTGAATACTTTCTGAAGGTAATTCGGGAAAATGACGAATCAAACCCATAATAATTATGTTCAAATTTGCATTCGCAGCAATAACCCAAATTCAGGAAAAACCCCCATTGTAGATAAATCGACAAATATTCCACCAACATGTTGTCTTAAACTGCCAAATCGCAGATACAGAGACCTGAAGGGACATTTGGATGAGTGTCATGCACATCGATGAATGTTTTCTGTACTCAGACGTTAGGATTCGTAAGATACTCCTGAGATTGCGTCGTATAATTTTATACTGAAGGCAAATCATCCAACAGGTAATGAGTATCTAGAATCCTTTCTGCGTTTTCAAGGTGAGTCGGTCTGATGATGTGTAAAACGGCGGAACTGCAGTAACCGAATTACTTGGACAACGCTTCTTCAGTGTAGGCTGATTGTTATTAGCATTCAGGGGGAATATTTGTTGATTTATCGAAAGATATTCTTCCTTGTGTTTATGTTAGTTTATACTACTAAACTGGGGCTCTTTTTTCTCCTCGAACTATTCCTTACTCTTCAATTTTAACGATTATTAAATCGAAATGGACGGAAAATACGAACAATGGTGGTTCTTTGTTTTTTTTGATAGACCATGCTGCACAGTCAAGATATCCATGGAATGCGGTATTTATTTCAGTTTTTGTGTATATATTAGGAAAAATTCTAGAGATGCACTGGTGTGAAGTCGCTCCTGCGCACGTGTTCAAATTTGTCGCCAAGGCGCTTAGTGATTCTATACAGTGTGTCAATTGGAAAAGGTAACAACCTTAATATATCGGCCCCCGAGCAATTCATTCACCTGTATATTAATTTAGGGGAGGCATATCGCGTTTAAGATTGAATACAGCGATATACTCAAAAATCTAGAAAAGCACTGCTGTGAAGAAAGCAGCTTTTGCACGCATGTTTAATGTAGATAAACGCTTTCGGCAACTAATTTGAACTTGCCAAAGCGTCTGCCTTCACGGCAGTGCTTTTCTAGATTTTTTTCGATGAATTACTGGATTTCATTTCGATCTAATCTGTATTTTTGGAAATATTGAAAAAATAAAATTTTGAATGGGTATATCTACGGAATTATTGGGCAGATTTTACCCATTCACGAATTCGGCCTTCGTAATTAAGGTCCAAACCTTCTCTACAAATATCGAGTTTCTAAGTCGTTTCTTCCGGAAGTTATTGTGTTCACGGTCGGCCTAACGGCCGACTGCAGAAATACAGATCAGATCGAAATGAAATCCAGTACTTCATCGAAAAATTACAGTTCGAAGGTTCATACAAAATTTAATGAGGATGATATGATAAAAAAATGACAGACATTTTTTTTTCAAATTGTTCTAATGACACGATCATCACGAAATTTTGCATAAAGTTGTCTTTCAGCATCTTCAAACTAACTGCGAAGTTTTATCAGGATTGAATCTGTATTTCTCGAGTTATACCGAAAAAACAACGATATCGAGAAATTTGACGTATTTTTTCCCGATATCTCCAAAACTTATGATCGTATCGAACTGAAATTTGGTACACTGCTGTGAAATTTGAAGTTCAAAGTCCGAGTTTTCTGGATATGATAAACGGTTTCCGAAAAAAAAAATTTTTTGGAAAAAAATTTTGAAAAAAAATTTTTTTTTAATTCACTAACAATATGATTTTAATTACCAAGTTTGAATCCAATCGCTCGAGTAGTTTCTGAAATAAATCATAAATAACTTCAACATTTCAAGTGGCTATTACTCCGAAACTATTCGACCGATTTGGCCCATTAACGAACTTAACCGCGGCATTCCAATGCGCGACCTACCCTGAAAGTTTCAAGTTGCTAGCTCACTTCTTTCTGCAGTGAGTCCAACCTAGTCGTTTGAAACCATTTTCGGCTCAATCATCGAAAATTACAGACATTTGGACAGAACGATAGCACACTGTTCCCCTAGAACATGCGCGCAAAAATGAAATACTGAATTTCAACCGTTATAAAACCACCAATCAATCTGTGATAGTTCTGAATAGACGACTTCGGCCCAAGTTGCCAACCCACAATTTACTTAGCAAGTTTACTTTTACTGGGGAACGGGAATTTCAGGACAAATTCGCATTATTTATAAATAACCGTAAAACATGCCTCGGCTCTTCAAAACAGATAATTCCTTCCAAATATAGGTTTTTGTTAAGATCGTCCCCGATTGGCTGAAATTTAAGTTGGGATTCCTGATTTCATGCAAACAGGATACGTTCCGAAAATCAACTCTGTTGTTTCGGTTGCCGATTTTCCGCTCCGTAAATATGAAATATTCGGATGGTTCCTGGAACAAGCTCGTGAAAAAGGTTATTTACGGAATCTGGTTGATGAAAATGCGGTCGATTTACTGTGACCAGAACGATTTTCTATGGTAAATATCCTTAGCATAGAACAATCTATGTTTACTTTAGGTTTGTTTTGGTTTCGAGTTCAGATTCACAGACTATTGGTCTATGCTAGAACCGTCCCGAACAGATCTGAACTCGGAACCAAAACAAACCTAAAGTAAACATAGATTGTTCTATGCTATGGATATTTACTATAGAAAATCGTTCTGGTGACAGTAAATCGACCGCATTTTCATCAACCAGATTCCGTAAATAACTTTTTTCACGGGCTTGTTCCAGGAACCATCCGAATATTTCATATTTACGTAGCGGAAAATCGGCAACCGAAACAACAGAGTTGATTTTCGGAACGTATCCTATGAAAATTGACACTGTTTGCATGAAATCAGGAATCCCAACTTAAATTTCAGCCAATCGGGGACGATCTTAACAAAAACCTATATTTGGAAGGAATTATCTGGTTTGAAGAGCCGAGGCATGTTTTACGGTTATTTATAAATAATGCGAATTTGTCCTGAAATTCCCGTTCCCCAGTGAAAGTAAACTTGCTAAGTAAATTGTGGGTTGGCAACTTGGGCCGAAGTCGTCTATTGCTTCCTTACAGCCCAAGGTAACTTTATCGCAAATTCAGTAGCATTTTTCCTAAATTCCAGATATCACGCATGGGATGTAAACACACAGAACAGCTGGCTGTACAACTCGAACTACAGCTGCGAGCTCAGTATGGTTTTGACTGGAGCCGCCTTCTTACACAGCCACTACCTGCACCTGTACTGGAAATGGCTGCCGCAAGCCATCAGGGACAAGGTCGACGAATACATGAACTGCGAAGACATAGCCATGAATTTCTTAGTCAGCCATATAACGAGGCAGCCCCCTGTGAAAGTGACTTCTAGGTGGACCTTCAGATGTCCTGGATGCCCGCAAAGCTTGTCCGAAGATGACACGCATTTTCAGGAGAGGCACAAATGCATAAATTTCTTCTCTCAGGTGAGTGAGAGCAGTTCTAGTTCTGTTTTGATGTGTGCGATCCTCAGATCGATAAAAAAATCCAGGGTAAATATTAAAGTTTCGGGTCCCCGCTGATATTGATTCGAAATTTGTTTTTACTACTGAATTTTGTTCCCTGAACATGAAGCTGCATTCAAACCTTGCCGGTATACCTTATTTTCGAAGATATGGGGGGGCACCAAAGTTCCAAAAATGATCATTTTCACGACAAACGACTGTTTGTTAGTCCATATCTCATCTTTGAACCTTCGCCTAACTACTCACTAAATTTTTTTCCGAGAATACTGATTATTTATTGAATAAATACGAAATTAGCGAACTGACATTCAACCTCAAATTCTAATTGGTTTAGTGCGTCGTTTGACATTCGTCATACGTTAGAGGTAAAACAAACTCACTTTCCCGCTTTGTTTATGTTATGAAATACAGCATTTTCAACAATTTCAGGATAAATTCACAAGTTAAAATGATTTATATTCATAGAATTGGTGAATTAGTAGACCCGTGAGGCCAAGTTTTTGTGTCGTGAAATGCAACATAAATACACCGAGAGACCAAGGAATACATTCGCTTTGTTTACATTGGCGAAGAGCGATCATTTGGAGATTTTAGTGATTTTATTCATTTTACAAGTGAAATTTTGTGATAATGGATCTGATTAACTGATATTCAATCTCATATGATAATCGTTCAAAACGATATAAATGAAAATTGCAGTATTTATCCTTGTCTTCTAAAGCCTAGAGTTTCCACTTCAGAGATAGCATTTATTATAGGTATAACTATTGAAAATGAAACAGTAAAATGTTTGGCTAATTTATTCCTGAAAATAAACACCAGAATGAAATCCAACAAATGTATGGAATGGAAAAAACATGGGTTCCAGAGAACTTCTCAGTACTATTTCAAATAACGTTCTGTTGCAAATTATCAAATTAATACAATATTGGTCTACAGTTGCTATGTCAGTGCTATCATAATCTTCAATTATATATTTATTATACTAAATATATGTTACAAATAAAATAATTCATATGAAATTTTTTCCTTGAACACCGATTTCGATTCATCCTCGAAAAATTCTTTACTATCCATATAAAATGCCTTTTTATTATGCAGATGCAACATTAGGGCTTTCATAATCATTAGTAATTGACAATTCGAAACATATTACAAACAACAAAATGTTGAAGTTCCATCCTTGAGTAGTCGAGCCACATCGGAACGTGTTCCGTTGAGAACAGGGAAAGTTATCTGGTTCATTATTATTATAAAATGCATGCAATATTTTGACCAGCCTAACGGCCGACTGCGTTAACACAATAACTTCCGAAAGAAACAGCTTAGAATCTCGATATTTGTACAGAAGGTTTGGACCTTAATTACGAAGGCCGACTTCGTAAATGGGTAAAATCCACCCAATGATTCCGCAGATATACCCATTCAAAATTTTATTTTTCCAATATTTCCAAAAATAAAGATCAGATCGAATTGAAATCCAGTAATTTTTTTTTTTGAATTGTTCTGACACGATCATCACGAAATTTTGCATAAAGTTGTCTTTCAGCATCTTCAAAACTAGCTGCTAAGTTTTATTAGGATTGAATCAGTATTTCTCGAGTTATACTGAAAAAAACAACGTTACCGAAAAGAAAACCTCGAAGTTTGACATATTTTTTCCCGATATCTCCAAAACTTATGATCGTATCGAACTGAAATTTGGTACACTGCTGTGAAATATGAAGCTCAAAGTGAGAGTGGATTTTTTTTTGGTATGATTGATGGTTTCCGGGAAAAAAAATTTGTTGGAAAAAAATTTTATTTAATTTACTGACAATATGATCCTGACAAAATTCCGCTGAAAGTTGCACGTCGTTATATTCCACCTAACTGTCAAGTTTGAACCCAATCGCCCAAGCAGTATCTGAAATAACAAATAAATAACTTTAAAATTTCAAGTGGCTTTAACTCCTAAACTATTAAACCGATTCGGCCCATTAACGAACTTAATCGCGGCATTCCAATGCGCGACCTACCCTGAAAGTTTCAAGTTGCTAGCTCACTTCGTTCGACAGTTATTGTGTCCTCGGCCAGACGGACGGCCGAGCGGCCGGACAGAATCGATTTTGACACCGGATTCGTCATCAGTGAGTCCAACCTAGTCGATTGAGACCATTTTCGAGCCGAAAATTTTCGATGATTGAGCCAATCATCGAAAATTACAGACATTTGGACAAAACGATAGACGCTGTTCCCCTAAAACATGCGAGCAAAAAAGGAGATCCCGAAAGCATGGAAAATTACCGACCGATTTGCATACCACCTAGCTTCTCGAAAATAATCGAACTAGCCATGTCAATTAGGATAATAGATTTCATGAACAAATGTGATTTATTTGATAGATCTCAGCACGGTTGTCTACGAGGTAGATCCACACAAACAGCTATTCACGAATTCACCCAAAATATAATCAACATGATGGAAAATAAGTTGATAGCTTTGGACATGTTTCTGGATGTGTCTAGGGCTTTTGATTGCGTGAATCACGAATTATTACTAGTTAAGGCTCAAAGATATGGAATAAGGGGACCAGCACTTAAGTGGATAGAATCCTATTTGTCAGACCGTCCTCAATCAGTGGAAATTTCACATAAAGGCCAAATCTACAGATCACAGTACCGTGTCACAAACGTTGGAATACCCCAGAGTAATAGCCCTGAAACGATTGTCTTCATTATTTATATCAATGATGTATGTAATTCTGACACAAGCGCTAATCAATTCATAACTATCTTCGTTGACGACACAAATCTCCTAGCTGGTAGAGAAACATTTCCAGAAATGATGGCGAACAGTGTACAATTGTTTGATGACACCAAAAACTGGCTCCAACAAAACCAGCTTGTATTAAATGAATCAAAAAGGGGGACAATCCTATTTAGAACTGATCCAAATATGACTCCACCCACTACAGTTGATGTCAATAACTCATCTGTAGTTCTCTCAGAGGACATAAAATTCTGAGGTATTCACATTGATGAATGTATGAAATAGTCCTGTCACATCGACCACCTGGCGACCAAACTGAGTCAGATATCTTATGGAATAAGGATTACATCCAAATATCTCCTGCAGAACAGTATTCAAAACATCTAACCTTATGAAAATCTATGCTCTGTATATTTACGAATGCCTGATGTTCATCTTTAAACATCCAAAAATCTTTGAAGAAAATGTTCTTTCACACAGATACCCAACAAGAACCAAAGAGTTCTTTTACCCCCAGCATCGATTGACTGTAACAGAAAATGGTGCTCACTACATGTCACTAATGTTTTTCGACAATCTTCTGCCTGGATTGAAATCAATAAACAAAATGAGCATTTTCAAACGAGAATTCAAAAAACTCCTTATAGATCTGAAACTATTCTATGTTGCCAATGTTCTGAACTTGTTGCAGCTCACTCTGAAATTAAGCTCTCTTATTATTATTATTATTATTTGAATTTCGCAATGCTTATCTGTCATGTTTCGATTACGAATTCGATAACACCTCTTCGTAACAATTGCACCCGACTACCACGAATGACGATGAATGATGGATATTGGCTTGGCGCCGCTGCCAAACTTCAGTTTGTGTATGAGCGAAAGCGAGTAGAATCTAAGGTTAAATGGCAGTTCGCTAAACTTTGTTTTTATTCAATAAATAATGAATATTCTCGGAATAAATCGTTAGGCAAAGGTTCGTAGATGATATACAGGGTGAGTCTTTAAGTTGTAAATTAATTTGAACCATAGATTTCTATCATCAAATGTAAAACTTATTTCATTTACCATTTTTCCAGGTTCGGGTGAGCTTAAAAGTTATAAGCATTTAAATATTTCTCAATGTGCTAATACTTTCCTGCTTTTTGTTTGCAATTTCACCAGAGTGATTTGTATTGCAAAATGACCAATCCATTGCTTGAAATTCACAGCAATATGATTGGGAAAACTCATTTACTTACTGATCTCTAATGATTTGGTACTTTTTGCGGTATTAGTTTGGAGAAAATATCTCATTACACTTAACCGTTATGTGGAACCATATTTAAGCGTCTTCTTGTTGAAAATTGACATTTTTGACCACGATTGAATTTTCTCATTGTTCTTATGGATGAATATTCGATTCCAATGATAAAATATTACAGCAGGATAACTTTTGAATTTGACATCGAATTTTTCATAAAGAATTCAACTTACGCATTTGAGACAATTTTCGGGAAAACTCCAAAATCACTGACGTTGTAAAAAAATTAGAAAGCGAAGTTTCCCAGAGCAAGCGCATAAAAAACCAAAGACCAATGTCGTATATACAATGCGCGTCAAAATTATGGAACAAATTCATTTTCTCAAAAGAAAAACATTTGGCAACAAAATCCTGAAACAGGTCAATTTTTGTTTCACTTTTACCATATTTATTTGCATTTTTGAAGTATATTTGTTGCACCCTGTGCCATCCCCATCAACCGTCTAAATTTTTTGAATAGGGAAAATAGGTCATGTGTTACTTTTTTGGCAAATCTTTGTATCTTCTTTACAGGCCTGCAGAAATTTTCAAGAAAATTTTTTTTTCTTAAAAAAATAGTAACTTCAAACTTTCAACCCCTTTCAACCCCCTCACGTGAAAATGTTTTTCTCCATTAAAGGGTTCGTAGGGGTTGAAAGTTGTGCATGAAAAAAACTGTAATGGTCGACTTTCATTCGGTGACAAATTTCATCAGGCACCATCGTCTCAAAGTAAATGAGCCATGACAAAGTGCACATACTGAAAACCTCTTTGAAGTAACTAATTTTTCAGAAAACAATTTTTTTTTTGAAAATTTCTGCACGCCTGTAATGAAGATATAAAGACCTTGCCAAAAAAGTACCACATGACCTACTTTCCCTTTTCGAAAAATTTAGAGGGTTGATGGGGATAGCACAGGATGCAACAAAAATCCTTCAAAAATGCATATAAATTTGGTAAAAGTGAAACAAAAATTGACCTGTTTCGGGATGTTCTTGCCAAATATTTTTCTTCTGAGAAAATGAATTCGTTCCATAATTTTGACGCGTACTGTATTTACGTTCATAGTTCATGAACAGAAATTCCTATTTTCAATAAAATTCATTCGCCTGAAAATTCTAGAGAAATACGTATTTTTTCCAAGAAGAGGACAAGAAAATTTCAAGTCTGAGATGTTGTAATTTTCAAATATCCAAAGGGTAGACACTTTGGAAAAGCAGTTGTTAATCTTGGCAACGCCGCTCATATCGACGGCCATTTTCCCTCGTATTTTGTTTTAGTTCGTTGTTCTTTTATATTCTGTAAACTGTGGGTTCGACTTTTGATTAAAGGACAAGAGGAGATAGCAAAAGGCTTCAAAATAGGCGTCTATTCAAAAAGTTCGATTGTCAACAATGTAAACATAACAGCTTAGTTTCGCTTCAAAACATTGCTTGCATATTCGTCATCGGTCCCTTCTATGTCTTTTCATCGGAAACTCTGCCTTGAAGTCAGGTACTTTTATGAGGGCAACCAATCTTGTATTTATAATGAATAGATTTTTTTAATATCCCATACATAAAAAAGCACCGTGATCGAATTTGATGTTTTTTGCAGGTTTTTGGGTACACCCCGTTATTGAATACGCAATACAGAGCAGATTCCATACTATTTAAAACTCGAATACCCCATGACAAACAGAAATGTTTCAAATTTATATGAAATAATAGGTGTGTAAATTAAATTTTAATGAGCAATTTATTTTTAAGGTAAAAGACGATTATGATCTCCTTGTATTCGAAATTGTGGGTAGCTTTATTAGGAAATTCTTTATAGTATTTTAGAAGCTAGACAAAGATGGTAATTTGTGTGAATAGTGATTCATAAATTGGGTGCAATATTGCTGTTAAAGGAATGAAATTGGAAAAAAATTCAAAACATTATGGTCAAGTAGGGGTAATAATCCACTTGGCTTCGTGGATCACGGTTTTCGAGATCATCTATATATCTTTATTTTCTGTATGTATTTATTGACTTCCAGATCTTTATCATCATTTTTTTATATTTTTCAACTTGCCAATATTTGGATTATTCAACGATTCATGTTCTTCTTAATGGAATTGTTATTGTTCTTCGAATTCATTTATCATCATTGTTTTATATTTTTTAACTGGCCAATATTTGGTTAATTCAACGATTCATGATCTACTTGATGAAATTGTTATTGTTCTTCGAATTCTTTCGAATTATTTTAACACACAAAAAAATAGAAGAGTATACTGAAAGGAATCTATACTACTTAAATTCTATTCCACTTTGTCTAGCTCTGTGTTCATATAAAGAATTTACCTGCTCAATGAATTATCATACTGATTAAACTCGTACTATATTTTTTTATCATTAGCAGTATAATTAAGTACAAAAGATTTCAATTATTAGGGCCTATTTTACATAATTTAACATAGTGTTTCATTGTTTTATATGTGTATAGTATAAATATGTGTATTTATAGTTTATTTAATGATATATCAAGTTTGATTGTGATTATTATGATTGAATGATTTGTATTTCGTGCCATCGTTACAGACTATAATTTATTCAGAGTAATTTTACCAAATATATCTAAGACCACTGTCCATTTTTTATTATTAATTTTAGTTTGATCTGTATATGAATAAATTGGAAGTGAACATTGTGAATATGTCAGAAAATGTACATTTTGAATTTTACTTTACCAATCATAATATAAAATTTGAAATGAGGGTCACTTTGAAAAGGCTATAAAAACATTTGAACCAGAAAATGCCGAACATTATGAAAATATCAAGATCGTGGAAAATGAATAACTTGTTAATATATCAAACAGAAACGAATGGACGAATATTCATTAATGAATCAACATATACACGTCACTGTAAAAGCATCTACACATGAATGAATATTATGGGCGTCACTAAAGGTTTCTGTATCGCAAAAGGTTGAATTCGTAAGGATCTCCCAAGGTGGCGCTGGTAAGAGTACCTTCCCAGAACATCGCCGCCAAAGGGCTCAAGGCTTCCTCGTGTCATTCAGGACTAATATAATAAATGAGATTGCTCTGTTAACTTTCACTATATTTTATTGAAGTTATTAAAGTTCAACAGTGCGCATTCCTGCGTATTACTACTACTTTTTTGAAATGGTTTGAAAATGTAGTAGGAATACGCAGGAACGTGCAATGTTGAAAACATTGGTAAATTGTAGTGAAAGTAAACATTGTGATCTCATTTAACAAAAAAACAAATACAACTCTTGACTACGTTCTCGATTTTTTATTTGAAATATGTTGTTGATATGCATGTTTCGGATTTTACCCCATTCCCGAAACTGAAACGAAAATACATGGGAGCACACAAATACAGGGTGGTCGAACGAAAAGTTGAACCTCGATTTTCGGACTTTAAAATGAAAATGTGGAAAATTCGTCCGGCTGCCGTAAGTATGCTGGTTCGTGCTGAAGGGTCGAAGACGGATAATATGAAGTTTTGTTTGTTTTGTAATAACACGATCATCGTGAAATTTTACACAAAGGCCGTTTCCAAGTAATAACCAAGCTGCATCATGATTGGATTAGTACTTTTTTGATTTTTTCGAAAATATAAACGATACCGAAGAAATTTCACAGTTTTTCCGAAATATTTCCAAAAATTGTAATCGCATCAAACTTAGTATTCGGTGCCTGGTATCATTATCTGTTCAATTATCAATGATTTTTCACCTTGCCTAATTTATTTCCTGTTCACAGAAGTTTTTCAGTGAGTTCTTGATGCGCATAGTTTATATCTGAGGTGAGATTTCCACTGAATCAACAGGAGAGTCGTCATCTGAAATCACGAAAATCTTCACCCAGGTAAGAGCGTTTAGAAGAAACCGTTTTTTTGCATTTGGAATTATTCAGTCGCACAATGTGGCAACACAGCGATTTTAAAATCGAACGTACTTGGCGTCCCCTCTGGTATTTCACAGAACTATAAAACTAAACTGTGATCACAAAGCTAGTTACATTACCTAACAGCCGGTTTTACTCATTTGATGGTTATTATCTAAACATTTTTTGGATAATTCTAATAAACAATACATACTCAAAAATATTCACGATGCATTTTGAAGGTTTTGTGGGAGACTGAGGGATTCTTTACTTATTGGAAAAAGTTGTGAAATTTTGTGGGTACTCAATAAGCTGTAACCGTTCGAATTGTAAGATCACTTTCTGTAAAGCATGATGTAAAGAAAATGGTGTGCTCATCTGAAAAATTATTGACGTCAGCAAGAGTTGTATATTCTGGCTTTGAATTTGCATGTTAATTCAAAGCACAGAATATACAACTCTTTGTATTTTAATCTTGCTGACGTCAATCATTTTTCAGATGAGCACACCATGTTTTTTACATCATGCCGTAAAGTTACTAGTCTGAAATAATGTATTCACTTTTTTTATTGTTTTGGTCTCCACTTGACAGGTCATACTCTCAATAACGATTTTACAATTTAATAAGATGCATAGAATATATGTATTCTATGCATAGAAATTATAACTTACAATGGAAGCGGTGAGGGAAAGAGAAACGTGTTGTCTAGAGAAAGATAGAGCTAGGAGTGGCAAGAAGCCGCCAAATCGCATTCGAAAGCATCTTATTTCATGGTTTTTGTAAGATTTTTCATAGAGTTTATTTTATGAAGTGTGTATATTATAGTTACAGAACATGGTTAAATCTTGATCAGCCGTAAACTGCACAAACAGGTTGTAAAAAGGCCAAAATACCAAATTTCACAAGGGGTTTTCATTTAATAAAAACTGATTTGTTTTATTTTTTTCCTAATTTCTGAATCAGAGATAAGACTTTCTATATATTAAAGATTTTCAAAGGACAATGTCCTGAGGAAAAGATGATGAGTGGCGGTACGAAAAAAAAAATTGGGTTCCCACGGACACCATTTCAATTTCAGCAAGCATTTTGTTTAAAATTATTATTAACATTGGTATAAATGAAATTTTGTTCAAATGAATCAAGTTATTAAATCTCAAATGTTAATAAATGTTGAATAATTCTTCCATCATTGGATTTTGGATTGATTGAAAGTTTATTTAATTGAACATCACGGCGATATATCAATCGGCATTTTGCGCGCATGTTCTCATTATAGGGGAACCAGTGTGCTATCGTTTCATCCACATGATCGAATTTCGTGCCGAAAATGGTTTCAAACTACTAGATTGGACTCGTTGATGACGAATCCAGTGTCAAAATAGATTCTGCCGTCCGACAGTG
The DNA here is from genome assembly GCA_958510865.1 of Myrrha octodecimguttata. NCBI lineage: Eukaryota > Metazoa > Arthropoda > Insecta > Coleoptera > Coccinellidae > Myrrha > Myrrha octodecimguttata. The sequence continues at coordinate 78,601,950 of OY294057.1, forward strand.
GAGACGATAACGATCGAACAGAGCAAGCTAGCGACTTGAAACTTCCAGGGTAGGCCGTGTATCAGAATTCCGTGGTAAAGTTCGTTAATGGGCTAAATCGGTGAAACGGTTTCTAAGCTATAGCTGTTTGAAATTTTGGGGTTATTTCCCCCTGATATTTCAAAAACTGATGAAGCGATTGGGTTGAAACTTTACACAGTTAGTTGGAGCAAAACAACGCGCAACTTTTGCGAATTTTTTTTCAGTTCCTACTGGAAGTAGATATAACAAAAATTTTCTCGAAGTTTTTTCGGAAACTATTGATCATATTCCAAAAAATGTCTTCTGACCTTGACCTTCATACTTCACATCTGTGTGTACCAATTTTCAATTCGATACGATTATAATTTTCTGAGATATTGGGAAGAAATAGGTCAAATATCGTGGTTATTCCGTCGGTATCGTTGTTTTTCCGAAATAATTTCCAGAATAACTCGAAAAAACCTAGAAAAGCAATTAAGTGAAGTCAGCAGCTTTTGCGAGTGTTTCCTTTTGGTGTTTTATTTTTTGAAAATGCGCGCAAAAGCTGCTGACTTCACGTCAGTGCTTCTATAGGTTTTTATTTTTCTTCCGTGATGTCCTTGAAATTTTGAGTACCTGCTTAGTAAATTTTTGTGATATCAGAACAAAGAACAACATGAACCAAATTTTGAGAATAATTTATTAGAAAATAATAGAGTTCGAAGAAGATATTAAAAAAATAGAATTGCACGAAATGAAAAAAGAATGAATTCAAGAAGAGATATAGGTGGTCTCGACTCCATTTTTTCATATGATTCATTTAGATTTTATAAATTCTGAATAATCAATATCCCTGATGAATCAAGAAATGAATATAGAATATCATTTCGACTTATTAAGTCAATATTTTTCAGCAATATTCTCACCTACTAATTATCATTGATGCCAAATATAATACTTCTATATCATAAAATAATCTTTCATTTCAATGCTTCCACTGCATTGTGAATTTTTGGTTCTCCTGATGAAGAAATAATAAAATCTCGAAAGCTTACGCCAAGAAAAAAGTACCTACATCAATCATTTTTATCTATAATTCCTGCTATTTTCAGTAATCCATTTTTGTAACTATAAAAACAATTAATCTTTTAGTCAATGTAAGCTCTCATTATTTTCATATTTGCTCCGAAAATTCTCAGGAAAATCGCATAAAAAACAGAATTTTCATACGCATTTTATACTTTTTAAATGGCATACGCGGGCTTTCTGCCACCACCAGCTCTATCTCTCTCGGCAACATATGATTACACAGTGCAAGCTGACAGGCCTCATCCATGGTTTGTTATATCTATGATTCTATGGAAAACAAAAGCCACAGAATGAATTTATTAGGAGCTTTAGAAATCAATAGATACAATAAAATTTTACGAAATGGCCAGACAAACTTGAACAGATCAGCGTTACTCAATCTGTTTGGTTGATACCACGGAATTTCCCAACAATTGGGGTTTTTCCTTTAAAAGAAAATGCAGTTATTTTCATGAAAAACCTTTAGGACATCACATTTCTAACATACAATTTCAATATTATATTTTTAAAAAAATGTTTGATCACCTAAAACTGCAAAATAAAAATGGGGATTTGCATTTAAAGGGATTTGTCATGAGTGCACGATATGGCAACGTCGAATTCAGCTTCCTCGGAAAGAAAAGGACGTCAAATGTGTTACTTTGCTTAGGAAAACAGAGATAGCTATACTTCGATCTGGTTAGAGTAGAAGACAACGACCAAGAAATAGAAAAAGAACAGACTGTCATACTGTCTATTACTGACAAACCGCCAAACGGAAATTGTTTGGTTATATTGACAAAGAACACGTGTGTACCACAGAATAGGAATAAATATTTCATTATTCTAAAGTAGAAAAAGCTATTACACTGAACAGCGTTGTCACTTTGTACATGCCTGACAAACCCCAAACCCCAATTTAATACTCTGATTTTGAATACTTTCTGAAGGTAATTTGGGAAAATGATGAATCAAACCCATAATAATTTTGTTCAAATTTGTATTTGCAGTAACAACCCAAATTCAGGAAAAACCCGCATTGTCGAACTCACTCCCCTCCTTCCTACTTGCATAAACCTAACTATTTAAGAAAATCCCTTGCATTTGTACAAGTAGTACTTACATATACTTACCTGAAGAAGTCATGGTATGACGAAACAGCTGTCGTGAAGACAAATAAAATCAACGGAAATTGAAAATCGAATCATTTCTTAATTCAATAATACATTCATTGCCGTATCAGAATCAATCTTATTGAATTTCCTCCCTCATCATTTCTTAATCGATTAAAAACATTTGACTAATAGTTTAAACAATGGTACACCTACGTATTTGTCGACGAAGTTGAGCTTATCGATTTCTTTCATTAACGATGTTTTTCTTTCTATAAAATACAATCTAGACACGATCATGTTGTTTATCATTGTGAGTCTGATTTTGCTTCCAGAGAGCTATTCGCGATTCAATCTTTGAGACTCCTCAAGTTGGTTAACTCTGGTGGCAGCAAGACTATGAAAACTATTTTGATTTTGTGCGTATTCACTCTTTTCGAGATTGGTTGTAATGGGCAAAGTAAAAATAGATATCCCTATAGAAACTGCTTACCAAGTGAGTATTGTTCAATAATATGAAATATGGTTGACAGTGTTTTCACTCAATTTTAAATGAGAATAATAATCACGAATTTCACACTTTTAGGTCATTCAAAAATTGTTAACCACACTGTGGCTTCTTCAGGATTACATTTTGATCTTCAAGATGTAATCCTGAGGGAACCACTGTGTGACGAAACTATTGTTGAATGAATAAAATAACTATTGTATGAGGAAATCGAAGATTTCAATTTTGAATTCTTCAGATTTTGCATTCAACGAAATTTTATCCGAAAATAGCCTCAAACGTTCTGAAATTCATTAGGATGTCACATTTTCTAAAAATTGAATTGGAGAGTTCAATCCTAGTTGTAAACATCAAATTCTGGAAATTGTCTGCCACTGGGGAAGAGAAATGTCAGGACTTCTTGATTTTTTAGGTTCTTTCTGGGTTTTCACTCCCAATGTTTGAAACAGAAATATTAAAAATTAAATAAAAATTGTTGTTTCACGAAATACGCCCTAACTGATTGCAGGTTTAAACTATTTGACAAGGCAGTTTCTTGGAGAACCGATTGCCTAATGAACAATACAGGAACAATACAAACGATAAACAAAACGAACTGTGACGTTACAGAGTAAAAATATCTGACTCTTTCATCAGACAAAAAAGAAAATTTTAAGAATTATGTTCTTTCGATTTTTCGTTTTGAGTTGAGACTTTTGTCGAATTGATATTTTCGAAAAAACAGATATTGAGAGTGAAAACCAAGAAAAATCCTGAATTCGAATTTTTCATATTGAGGTTCGGGGTATTGGTTTCGTGCGTCGTTTGACATTTGTCATACGTTGGAGGTAAAACAACCTCACTTTCCCGCTTTGTTTATGTTATTAAGTACAGCATTTTCAACGATTTCAGGATAAATTCACAAGTTAAAATGATTTATATTAATAGAATAGGTGAATAACTAGACCAAGTTATTGTTTCGTTGTGAAATACAACATAAATACGCCGAGAGACGGAGAAATATGATTTTTCAGATATATTGTAGTGTAGACTTTATATTTGAATATTTGCATTTTTGACCCATTCTCCTAAATTTTATCTGGTATAAGAAGAAAAAGAATACTATGTGAACTATTCCAGACAAGGCAAACATCCTATATTCACGCCATAAATTGAAAAAAATGTTCTGACAAAGTAACAAACTATGGTAAAGTAGGTTGGAGGCATTTCCACACTGGTTAAGAAATTATGTTAGACTATCTATTTAATTTGTTCTGTTTAATGAGTTGACTCATGATGAGATAACTATGATACGAATATTTCGTGTTTGTTATACACCTTTCAAAAATTATATCTTCTCGACACTACGATAGCTGACGTTATGATGGTCAAACCCATCCTGATTGGTTACCACTCGCAGCTCTATATGATATATAAAGTCAATCAAGGCAATTCGTTATGTGATAGATTTGTCGGAATACTGCTTGTATTTTATAATAAGAATTAACCGACAACTTTCTCTGTTCTAAACCGAACATGTGCCGATGTGGCTCGACTACGCAAGGATGGAACTTCTACATTTTGTCGTTTGTAATATGTTTCGAATTGACCTTATTGTCAATCATTAAAGATTATGAAAGTCCTAATGTTGCATCTGCATAATAAAAAAACATTTTATATGGATAGTAAAGAATTTTTTGGGGATGAATCGAAATCTGTGTTCAAGAAAAAAATGTCATATGAGATATTTTATTTGTAACATATATTTGGTATAATAAATATATAATTGAAGATTATGATAGCACTGACATAGCAACTGTAGACCAATATTAGTTGAGTTCCGATATTCCTGGCCAGTACTGGCCAGTATCAGTAATTTCGAAACGCTTCGTACTGATACGAACAGTTACCAAAGCAGTGCCAGTAAAATCAACTGTCAAAATTTACTGGCCAGGAATATCGGAACTCAACTATTGTAGTAATTTGATAATTTGCAACATAGAACGTTATTTGAAATAGTACTGAGAAGTTCTCTGGAACCCATGTTTTTTCCATTCCATACATTTGTTGGATTTCATTCTGCTGTTTATTTTCAGGAATTAATGAGCCAAACATTTTACTGTTTCATTTTCAATGGTTATACCTATAATAAATGCTATCTTTGATGTGGATACTCTAGGCTTTAGAAGACAAGAATAAATACTGTAATTTTCATTTATATCGTTTTGAATGATTATAATCTGAGATTGAATATCAGTAAATCAGATCCATTATAACGAAATTTCACTTGCAAAATGAATAAAATCTCCAAATCATCGCTCTTCGCCAATGTTAATAAAGCGAATGTATTCCTTGGTCTCTCGGTGTATTTATGTTGCATTCAACATACAATAACTTGGCCTCACGGGCCTAGGAATTCACCAATTCTATGAAAATAAATCATTTTAACTTGTGAACATAAACGACGCACGAAACCAATTCAAAAGTGTCTGTAACCTGCTACCTTCTAATTGTATTCAAATATAGATATTTGTTCAAATCATGACTGACTGGCTGAAACTTGTGTTGGAGATTCTGATTGGTCTGATATTTTTCGCGGCAATTGGCAACGTTAAAACATGCAGACCGTGTATATTAACGAGGTTAAAGTCAAGTACACACCCGTTCAGGTTTAAAAATCCAGGAACGCACGGTGTGTGAATACTGTAAATGCTGCATCGACATAAGTCGAATCGAGTTGATCGGCTAACTGCTGTTGATTCGATGAATAATTAATTTCGTTTTTTCAAGGATCATATTATTGGCAACCATTTTCTGGAAGGATACCTCATAATGCTTTTGAAGTAGGAAGGGATCGAAATGGCGAAATGAAATACATTGCCCGTGTGATGTTCAACGATGGTCGGGTAAGAACAAGAACACATCCGAATAACCTCAAGAATTATTAGAGAGATATTGCAGTGTCAAATTTGTGTGACGTTATTACAGGAAACCTTATTTTTGACATCTAAGCATGCGCAGATTCAGTTTCAGAATAACGCGACGTTAATAGCGTTAGCGTCTAACGTTATTTACGGAAAATTGCGAGCCGCAATTTACGTTGCGCTATTCTATATCGGAAGAAATCGTTAAGCTTCGGGCTCTTCCGGCTCCGGTCACTGTCATAGAAAAGCTGTTTGTCAATATGTTTTTCGGAATTAATTACACAACTTCCTAAGATTTTTCAAATCTATTTTAGAATACCTCTTACACACAACTGATATTAGACATTAAGATTTATTAGTGCTACCTAAGCAAATTTTTTTCATAAATAGGTATTTGTTACATTTTCACGAATTAAGAAATACTTTTGGAAGCAACATGAAGGGTTGGAAATTAGAAATAGTTTGAACCATGCCAATTATATTGTGTAATATAACTATTTTCACTTCTTCTGCATTAGCACCACGTGAAATTAGCGCTTTCGATTCCATTTTCATTGTGTCCAGAATCAAAAAACTAATGCAGAAATGCGAATTATCAAGCATTAGGAGTTTAAACGTGAGTTTGTAACACAAAAATCTGACGTCTCACATAACCTAACCAAACAAACTGATAACTAATGTAACGGTAACGAAAACGTGTAGCAATACGTCTACTTCTGGAACGACCGTTAAATCCACGTTAACCACCAAAACGTTATATATAGCGCACCGTAATAACATAACGCTTGCGCTATTCAAAAGTTGCAATATCTCTCTATTGCAACTTTTGAATAGCGCAAGCGTTATGTTATTAGAGAGATATTTCAACTTTCGAATAGCGCAAACGTTATGTTATTACGGTTACGCTAAATATAACGTTTTGGTTTTAACAGTCGTTTCAAAATTAGACATATTAGAGAGATATTGCAACTTTTGAATAGCGCAAGCGTTATGTTCGCTATATATAACGTTTTGGTTTAACGGTCGTTCCAGAAGTAGACGTATTGCTACACGTTTTTGTTACCGTTACGTTAGTTATCAGTTTGTTTGGTTAGGTTATGTGAGACGTCAGATTTTTGTGTTACAAACTTACGCTTAATGCATTTCCGCATTAGTTTTTTGATTCTGGACAAAATGAAAATGGAATCGGAAGCGGTAATTTCACGTGGTGCTAATACAGAAGAAGTGGAACTAGTTATATTACACAATATAATTGGCATGGTTGAAAGTATTCCTAATTTCCAACCCCTCATGTTGCTTCCAAAAGTATTTCTTGATTGGTGGAAAAGTATCAAATACCTATTTATGAAAAAAAAATTGCTTAGGTAGCACTAATAAATCTTAATGTCTAATATCAGTTGTATGAAAGAGGAATTGTGAAATAGATTCGATAAATCTGAGGAAGTTGTGTAATTAATTTCGAAAAACATATTAACAAACAGCTTTTCTATGACAGTGATCGGAGCCGTTAGAGCCCGAAGCTTAACGATTCCTTCCGATATGGAATAGCGCAACGTAAATTGCGGCTCGCAAGCCTTAGCACAGACCAACAAGACAAATCACTTCATCGTTTGCGGGAATCGCGTCTCTACGACCTTGAGAAATATAACACACATAACCACACTTTCTTCTTCCTCGAAACAGTTGTCAAATTGAATACTTGATTTTGGAATATCTGAAATCGAAATGTAAAACGGATTTGTCGGCATTCAGGAATCACAAAATCAAAATCAGACGAGAAGATTTTTCGATGTAACCATTTGAAAAGCAAATTTCCAATACCAAAGCGAGTGTTTTGTCACATCTGAAACTCCTGTAGAAGAACTCGGTTGGAGTAAATGAAAATTTTGGAAAAATGTTATGGAAAACCCGTTTACCTTAATCAGAGAATCTTTGTAGTTTCACATCAAATGAGATTCATTTCAATATAAAATCAAACTATGAATAGACCAACTTTGTTCGATTTCAATCCTAGTGTTTGTGCAATCATATACAATTTTATAGACATCCCATCGTTTTAAATGAATAATGGAGGTTGTAATGCTTTTTCTTCAGTTGCGATTCCTTTATATTATATAAAATGAACATTATGAATGAGTCCACCCAAGTTCGATTCCAATTCTTGTCGTATAATTAAAACATATAATGGGGGCTGTCATCATAAAATAGAACCTCAAAGATGACTAAACAATTGATTTGGTTGTAAAAAACTGTTTGGATTATATTCTAAAATGGAACAGTTACGAAATTATTCATCAATAAATAGGATGAAAAATTCATTTCAGATTGTTTACATGTTTATAACCTCTTCAAGCGAGTCCGAAAACGGCGAGAGTGACGTAATCCTATTCCTGCAATCTGATTGGCACCCCAAAGCACCCCAAACGCCTACTAAAATTCTGATTAGCTCGATTCAGGGTCATATCTGCGTTGACATAGATTTCCTAAGTAAATGAGGCGAGTGGTTTATCTGGTTGATCTGTGGCCTTAGACTCAGCGCAATTTACGTTCGTTATTCGGAAAGATTCGTTAAGCTTCGGGTCCTTCCGGCTCCGATCACTGTCAGAGAAAAGTTGTTTGTTTATATGTTTTTCTTTTTTTGGTGTTAGATTTTTTAAATCTATTTTATAATACCTTTTATGCACAACTGATATTAGCCATTATGATTCATTGATGTTACCACATCAAATTTTTTTCATATATCTAGGTTTTTGTTACTTTTCATCAATCAAGAAAAACTTAAGGAAGCAATATGAGGGGTTTGAAATTAGAAATAGTTTGAACTATGCCAATTATTTTGTGCAATATAACTAGTTCCACTTCTTCTGCATTAGCGCCAGCTGAAATTACCTCCTCTGATTCCTTTTTCATTTTGTCCAGAATCGAAAAACCAATGCAGAAATGCAAATGATTAAACTTTAGGAGTCGTTAAGCTTAGGGCTCTTTCGGCTCCGATCACTGTCATAGAAAAGCTGTTTGTTAATATGTTTTTCGGAATTACACAACTTCCAAAGATTTTTCAAATCTATTTTACAATACCTCTAACACACACCTAATTTTAGACATTAAAATTTATTAGTGCTACCTAAGCAATTTTTTTTTCATAAATAGGTATTTGTTACTTTTTCACGAATTGAGAGATTTGGAAGCAACATGAGGGGTCGGAAATTAGGAATAGTTTGAATCATGCCAATTATATTGTGTAATATAACTAGTTCCACTTCTTCTGCATTAGCACCACGTGAATTTACCGCTTCCGATTCCATTTTCATTTTGTCCAGAATCAAAAAATTATTGCAGAAATGCAAATTATCAAGCATTATGAGTTTAAGCGTAAGTTAGTAACACAAAAATCTGAAGTCACACATAACCTAACCAAACAAACTGATAACTACGTAACCTCTGAATAAAGAACATAAGGAAGGAGCATAAGGCTTCAAATCGTGGGTCCGGGATGGAGGTTGCATATGGCCGACTTCCCTCTCACTTTGAAGAGAGAACAACTTGTTCCGAGACTTCTTTGTCTGAAGAAACTAACTAACATGAGTCATACTTGGAGGTTCAATATGGGCGCCTATGTCCCACTTTTATACGAAGTAGAACAGCGTTATGCTACTTCCTGTTGTTCCTTATTCAAAGAACGTAACGGTAACAAAAACGTGTAGCAATACGTCTACTTCTGGAACTACCGTTATATCCACGTTAACCACCAAAACATTATATATAGCGCACCGTAATAACATAACGCTTGCGCTATTCAAAAGTTGCAATATCTCTCTATTATTGGAGAGAGTGGTCCGTTACTTTGTGATAGTTCATTTGAAATAGAATATAAGAAACTTTTTTGTTTCTTATTACTGTGTTTTATTAGGGGTATCGACTATAGGCGGTTTCGGAAACTTGATCGGATTAACACAGGTAACTATTATGACATTCAACTTCTCTCAATTGAGTGACCCGGGTAAGTTACCCGTTGTAATCCGATCAAGTTTCCGAAACCGCCTTATGTCATCTCTTTCAGGACCGACTTCAAAGGAGGTTTCTTTGACCCAAACTCGAAATTTTTCAATTGGCTGTGGAAACCTCTGGGGGCTTTTGAGTTTGCTTTTTCTCAGTAAAAACACTTGTAAAATCACACAAACGCCATGAAAAATGCAATTAACTTTTCTTGACACTTCTTCTAACTTGTCAATGATGATCTGAGTATCTCCGGTTACTCCGAAGGCCACCAGAGGGAGTTGCGCTTATCTTCATTCGCCAATAGGTTATCATTCGGATGAGCTATGAATAAGAAAAAACCAGTAAGTGAGAAATTTTTCAGTGGAAATTCTCATGATTTTACATGATATGTATCTTAATGTCTTGCAAAATCAAGAAAAATGCAAAAAGGGACAAACTATGGTTGAAACAGGAACGCTTTTTAAAATAGTTTCAATTAACCACGTGAGCGAGATGGCAGCTACTCCTGAAATCTTAAATGGAAATGGAGTTTGAATGACACCTTGTTCAAAGGTCATTCGATTGCCTCTTCAAAAATGCCGTACACTTGACCATATTTATATCTTAGTGCTCCTAAACAATAAAAATAAACAGTAAAATAGTTACACGATAGCTAAATTTGCAATGCAACATGGAAACGATGAACATTTTTTCACTAAAAGGTCCAATAACAGCATTTTTCAGAATACCAGCCAATCCCACATGTTGAAAAGAAACAGAACTTCCAGATACTATGATACAATTTTTTTTCACAATTTCTTACTGAATTAACAAATCACAAGGACAATTATCTGTCGATAAATCAACAAATATTCCCAATTGATCAGAGCTAATCATCCAATCAACCCAAACATCTACACCGAAGAAGCGGATCCAAGGAGAATGACTACAGCTGTTTCACAGTTGTAACTGATCGTCAGGTCAACTTAGCTTGGATAAAACCGTTGAGTGGGAATCTCGATACTTGTCACCTTTCAGATGGACCGCTGCAGTTTAACAACGTACAGCGCGCCATCTTCTGGGAGGATCTTGCGATTTCTTCTGCGGTTTTATCCAAGTTGACTTGACGATCAGTAATAACTGTGAAACAGCTGTAGTCATTCTCCTTGGATCCGCTTCTTCGATGTAGATGTTTTGGTTGATTGGATGATAAGCTCTGATCAAGGGGTAATATTAGTTGATTTATCTGCAATTTCGCAGATACATCGTCCTGATGCGACTAAAGGATGAACGTCTTGCACATCGATCAAAGTATTCTGCACTCGAAGGTGGGATTCAAAAGATGCTCCCAGAAGATGGCGCGCTGTACGTTGTTAAACTGCAGCGGTCCATCTGAAAGGTGACAAGTATCAAGATTCCCTCCGCGGTTTTATCCAAGGTAAGTTAACCTGACGATCAGTAACAACTGTGAAACAGCTGTAGTCATCCTCCTTCCAAGGGGGAATATTTGTTGATTTATCGACGAATATTTGCCCTTGTGATTATGTTAATTTATTATTACTGGAGCTCTTTCTTCTTATTAGACCAATTCCTATTATACTGAATTTGTTGTTGCATTAATTAGTTACGTATATCCTTCACTCCTTCAAAATAATGAAATGGAGAAGTGAATGTAAAGTGCACGGTATTTAAGAGGATGCCATAGAATTATGTACTTTCAAAACAAGGTGTCACTCAATCCCCTTCCCATTTAAGATTTAAGGGTTGCTGTCTTAACACTCACAGAATTGAAACCAACCGTATAAATGGCCCATCACGAACCATTTTTTTGATTTTACATTAGGGCCGAGATATGAAGGGTGGTACCATTTCAAATTGACAGACAGACTGTGGGGAATCTTGTTATGCATTACCTTTTTTCAATGATGTTTTATGTTTCAGTCGTCACCCACTACGATTTCCGAGAGCATTTTGGGGCAAAATGCGCTGTATTTCGGATATGAAGGCCAATCATATACAGTAATACAACGCTACGTTGAAGTGAGTTGAACACTCAATTAATTCACAAATTACTTAAATAGGTAGTGAACAAGAACGTCAAACATTCCAGGGGTTTATTCCTTGACTTCTAAGAATATTTTGTTCCGTGATGATCTTTGAAAATCTACTGTTTCGACAATATAGGACGAACAAAACTTGCGACAGCAACATTCAATCAATGGGGGTTTTTCCTGAATTTGGGTTATTACTGCAAATGCAAATTTGAACATAATTATTATGGGTTTGATTCATCCTTTTCCCAAATTACCTTCAGAAAGTATTCAAAATCAGGTTTCAAGATTAGGGTTTGGGATTTGTCATGCATGCACGAAGTGACAACGTTGTTTAGTAGAATTGCTTTTTCTGCTATAGAATAACGAAATATTTATTCCTATTCTGTGGTACACACGTGTTCTTCATCAATATAACCAAACAATTTCCGTTTGCGATTTGTCAGTAATATGACAGTATGTGCTCTTCTTTTTCTATTCCTTGGTCGTTGTCTTCTACTCTAACCAGATCGAAGTATAGCTATCCCTGTTTTCCTAAGGGCCAATTGCACCGTTTTCGTCTTAAGCTTCAGTTAGTTAAGCGACGATAAACTTATTAAGCTTTGGTTAAAATATTCGGCTTGCACCGAGGCTGAATGTAACTAGATTAAAGTTAATCTACAAATCTGGTTACTTTCTCATGAACTGGTACTTGTGACTAGCTTCATGTTATTTAATTCTTCACTTTTTGAACCACACCCGATGAAGGCAGAAAAAGTAATGGCATATCAGAGAAAAATAGATATTGATTTTCAAAAATATTGCACTTTCTAAACGATGTAATACCCAAACTACCTGAATTTCAAAGTAAAACCAAATTTGAGCCGTTCAACACCATTTACTTCAATGGGTGTGACAGGGAGAGGTTACCGTAATTAGCGCTATCTTTGTTTCGTTGCCCCTTGTTACGTTTAAGCTTAGTTGAAGAAGGGTTGGGTCATTTCCAGGTAGTAATATAGAGTTCTATGGTAATATGACAGTAAGACGGCCTGTGCTCTTCTTCTTCTATTCCTTGGTCGTTGTCTTCTACTCTTACCAGATCGAAGTATTGCTATCTCTGTTTTCCTAAGCAAAGTAACACTTTGACGTCCTTTTCTTTCCGAGAAAGCTGAATTCGACGTTGCCATATCGTGCACTCAAGAAAAATCCCTTTAAATGCAAATCCTCATTTTATTTTTCAGTTTTAGGTGATGAAACATTTTTTTAAAAATATAATATTGAAATTATATGTTTGAAATGTGATGTTCTGAAGGTTTTTCATGAAAATAACTGCATTTTCTTTTAAAGGAAAAACCTCCATTATCCTCAGAGTAAATAAGGAACATTCCACTCCCCAGCACTGAGCTAGCTCCCCGAATAAAAAGAAAGAGGGCAGTTACTCAAAAAATTACTCATATGCAATGAAATTCCTCACAAATGTGAATAACATTACTTACAAACTGACAACACTGCAGGGGTCCTAGCTCGAATGAGCATCGCAGCTAACCTTCTATGTTATGTGATGTCGACATCGACCGCAACTTAACTGGTAGCATCAACCTCGATTTCAGCCCACTTGTTCTGTTCGTACCCTTACGGTTTGCTCTCAAACTAAAATATCTACATTTTCAGATCATGTGTGTTGACAGACGCGACCATGGTCTTGTTTGGCGTCACGTCAGTACCAGAGAACAGGTGCGCAGATTCCAAAGCGAATGCTGCCTCGTGGTTGGTGGTTACAGCTACCAGAACGGTCAACGGATGGACACATATGTAGGAAGGACGTACGCGCTCGGTTCTTATTTTATAGGTGGAGTCTACATAAACGATTGGAATAGAAATGACTATTTTCATTACATGGACGGATGGCACGCTCAATATATTGAGAGTAATTACGGCGTTCTTGCGTACGATTGTTGCGAACAGATCGTATGTTCGCCGCATTCATGGTATTACTATAACCACCCTTGTTGTGCGAATTATTATGGTCGGAGTAGACAACTTCGCGGCTTTCTCAATTGAATATCGAATATTGATTAATTTGAGTAGTTTATTGAAATTATTATGTTCCGAGAGTTCCATGACACATCATGTTATGTCATGAAGTGTTTGATTCAAGTTTAAATTTTACATAATGGTATACAGGGTGTTCCTAAAAAAGTGTATCAACGGTCAACTGTAGATTTCTCATGAAAAAATACCATTTTTTTTTCTTCACCAACCACCAACAAATTTTTTTTTCTCTCATTTCTTTTCCTCCGGGTCTTCGTTTCAGAGTTGCAGGGTGTCGAAAATTTGTATTTTTTTCAGTTTTTTACTAATACCTCGAGAAACGCTGGAATTACAGAATTGAGATTTTGTACACACATTGTCACTAATTGTAGGTACTTTCTTGCACTTTAGTAGGTTTTATTAAATGTGCCAGTGGCGGAGGTATTGAATTTGCAGAAAGGTTTTACCCCCCAATTTTTACACCACTGGACAAATTAGTATTTGCACAGCAAATTCTGATGCGCCAATGTGCTTTACATAAAAAGGTGTTCCTGGTTCATTGCTCTAAACTCAACAATTTTCGAGAGAACTGGCATTTTATGATCAAAAATAATTTGCTAACGTATTGTAAATTTCTTGTGATTGAAGAAATGATAGTTGTTGGCAACTAGGTTTTTAAGTTTAAATTGCAAAGTTATTCTTCATTATTTTTAGCGACCGTAGTTAACAAGACAATAAGAATTGCTTGAAATTACGCCCGTTGGCTTGAACGCACGCATTACAATAAAATCTGGATCATGTTCCTTATAAAGGTTGTTCATAACCTGAGGCGTATTTTTAATTTGCTCTACTGCGGCTTCAACTCTAGCGGTCAACTCTTCTACGGTGTTAACAGGAATTTCATAGACAATGATCTTTATGTGACTCATGTAATCAATGGTAACTGTGTTAGCCTGGCCGTCCACTGGAAGCGATTTGGGGCTTTTATGAGCTACGCGTTTTACGAGCGCCGGTGAGCTTTTACGACCCAAGCGGTCTCAGGCTTCGGGGTCGTCCACTGGCAGATAGTTCGCAAGGTTTCGGTTCGTTCTTGTTCTTGCGTAGCAGAGGATTTTTACTTCAGATTTCCTTGTTTTTTGAAGAAATTGTGATACGGAATGGATTTAGAAGTAATAATAGAACATTTCAAGGATAAATCTCACTTGATCAGGCATATGTTATCTACGGAATGGGGAAAATTTTTGAGCTAAGGTAGATTCAAATTTAGAAAAAATGAAATTATCGGAAAAAATTCACCATCTTGATAATGAATGATTATTATCGTATACTCATTTATTATACTGGAATGGAAGTTGAAGTGCGAATGTTGATGACCTGGGTACTTCGAAAACAAACGATGTGAAACTTCGAAATTATGGCTGATTTGAATTTTATCTGTGAAAGTCACCTTCAGAAGAGAAATATGTTATTAATGTATCTAGAACGTGACTTCAAAACTTTAAAAACTGCAAACATCGAAAGAAATGATGGTGACACAGATATTCAGAAATTCTTCAAATTTTGCAGAAGTGCATACGTATTTTAGAAAACAGGTCACTAGTAAAAATCCGTAGCGTTTTATAAAGAAAAAACTATGTTTATTTTGTGATCGAAAAGATCGTTCTGCATATGAGATTGATTGAAACGTAGTTGAATCATTACAGTACGTTTGGGCCAAAAACACTTGAGCATATAGAAAAATGTTCGGAATAAAATTGGTCGGAGACTAAAACAACAAATTGATAATAGATATTGAGATAATAAGAGCTATAAAACCCGAGATAATGGCGAAACACGCTGGATTAATTATATTTGGAATGCTATACAGCCGATTATTGCCAAAGAGTCCAACTTCAGATAGGCTACTATACACCTACAGAACTTCTGGATGTGAGTTTAATGTAAGAATAACGACAACATTCATTAACCTTTCAATCTGATCCATCTAAAATTCACCAACAATAAACAACGAGCTTCAACAAATATTCCGTTCAGAAACCATACATTCCACTTGCCGACGGATAGCTCCTCTTTTCGAGCGTATAGACGCGGCAGATCCAAAATGATCGGGATACGATTGCTCCGCTCGAATCCTCTCGAAATCACCCGTATGAACTCGCTGCCAGTCGACGAGGGTACCTAGAATTCCATTCATTTGGATCTGTCGCGCAAATTCGTTCGTTTACGCTCCTATCGCTCCTCTCGAAATCGCTTGCAGTGGACGACCAGCCTTAATTGTCATACTGCTTTAATTTAATTTGTGATCATAAAATGCCAGGTTCCTGGAAAATGGTTTACTTTAGAGCATTGAACTAGGAGTACCTTTTTCATGTAAAACACATTGGCGCATCAGAATTTGCTGTACAAATTCAAATTTGTCCAGTGGTTGAAACTTAAGGGGTAAAACCTTTGTGAAAACTCATAATCTCCGCCACTGTCAAGTGTAATGAAACCGAGTAAAGTGCAAAAAGTAGCTATTTTTGGTGACAATGTGTGTACAAAAACTCCATTCTTTAATTCAAACGGTTCATGAGATATTAGCAAAAAACTGAAAAAAATATAAATGTTTGACATCACCCTGTATCTCTGAAACGAAGACCCGAAGGAAAAACTGGAGGAGAAAAAAATGTAATTTTTCAATGAGAAATCAACAGTTGACCGTTGATACACTTATTTAGAAACACCCTGTATATAGGCTGGATGAATATGCAAATAATGTGCATACAAAGAATTTGAGGAAAAATGATGGGAGAAACAACAATAATTCCCCAATTGAATTTCCCTAGATCAAAACGATCAATGAGGAGGGCCATTTTGGAATTGGTAACAATGAACAAAATGACCCCAAAGTTTCATTTTTTAGGAGCCAAAAATAAATATTTGATTCTGGACCAAACAAAATAGATCCGACAATTTACTTGCCATAAGATTTCCGAATTAACATGGCTACCTTGATTTTCTTACTTCATGGCAACTCAATTTTAGAAAAGTTTTTGTTTGGTCCTGAATCAAATACTTATTTCGTTCAATGTTACCTACCCCAAAATGGTCTCCTTCATTGATTGTTTAACTCAACGGAAATGAAATTATCGAATTCTTGTTTCGCCCAAAAATGTATCCGCAACTTCTTTGTATTCGCAGTACCTGGTGAACCTAGGTAAGTCAGAGAGACACTCAATTGCATTCTCATATACCTTATATTTACAATCGTGTAGAATGTCAACTTCAATCAAATACTGCATGAAACATGTGTCATATGAGCTCTCAGATTAATGAGATCTTATTCAATCATTGTGCCAAATTGCTATCCCATATTGATTTCTTTCACAATAATCACTGTGCAGATTGTTGAAGTTCAATAATTAAAATATTTCAAGTCTTGAAGGTGTTTCTATTTCCAAATGAAACCTATTTAGTTGTAATTTTTCAAGATAAGCACATTTTAGAGACCACCATATTGCTATATTTCCTTCAGTTATGCTACTTAATGAAAAATTATGGTCCACGAACAGTGCCATGAGTGTTTCTACATGTTATTTATTTGTATGAATGTGGAATGTTCGTTGAAGCAGATTTCAGGAGTCCATGTCTAAACGATGAAATTAAATCACCAGAAAAATTATATACAGGGGTGTTCCTAAACTGAAAGTACAAACAAATAGGGTTTTTGAAAAATTTTAAGGGAAGAATTACAGAAACATAGGATTGGAAACTTTCGTTTTCGAGATACAGGGTGTTTTCTCATTGTATCTGCACTTCTCAAGATATTCAACTGAAATTAGCCATAGATATCACATTTTTTAGTTCACACAATGTGAAGTGCCAATCTACGGATTTTTTTTCTGATGAGTTTAGTTTGAAAAATTGTAAAAAACAGCTCTTCTATTTATGAAACTTAATGGTCGTTTTCAGTTTTATCGTATCTGCCATATCGAGTTCAAGGAAAAAACCTAGAAAAGCATAGCCGTGAATGCAGCAGCTTTTACGCGCATGTTCAAATTTGTTGCTAAAGCGGTCATCTCCATTGAACGTGTGCTCAAAACCTGCTGCCTTCACGGCAGTGTTTTCTAGGTTTTTTCGATAAACTACTCGATTTCAATTCGATCTAATCTGTATTTTTGGATTGGGTATATAATGTACGGAATCATTGGGCGGATTTTACCCATTCACGAATTCGACTTTCGTAATTAAGCCCCAAACCTACTCTACAAATATCGAGTTTCTAAGCCGTTTCTTCCGGAAATATTGTGTTTACTTCCGAAAGAAACAACTTAGAAACTCGATATTTGTAGAGATGGTTTGGACCTTAATTACGAAGACCGAATTCGTGAATGGGTAAAAACCACCTAATGATTCCGCAGATATACCAATGCAGAATTTTATTTTCCCAATATTGCCAAAACTACAGATTAGATCAAATTGAAATCCAGTACTTCATCGAAAAATGACAGTTTGAAGGTTCATACAGAATTTAGAGAGGATAATATGATAAGAAGATCACAGAATATTGAATATTTGAAAAAAATAATTTGAAATTTTTTTTCAAATTGTTCTCATGACATCACACAAATTTGTCTCTCAGAATCTTCAAACTAGCTCCGAAGTTTTATCTCGATTGAATCACTATTTCTTGAGTTATACCGAAAAATCGATATCGAGAAGAAAACCACGAAATATTACATTTTTTCCCAAAATTTTGAAAAAACATTTTTTCAAAATTTACTGATAGTATGATCTCAACAATATTTTGCTATACCTCAACTAACTGCCAAGTTTCGATCCAATCGTTCCATTAGTTCCCGAATTATCGCCAAAATAACGTCAAAACTTTAAAAGGCTATAACTCCGGAATCGTTCGACCGATTTTGCCCATTAACGAACTTAACCGTAGCATTTTGGAATGCAACCTACCTTGAAAGTTTCAGATCGATAGGATTTTCCGTGCGACCGTAATCGTGCGTACGAACAGCATCATCATCAGCGAGTCCAACCTAGTCGTTGGAGACCATTTTCGGCTCAAAATTCGAAGATCACAGAAATATTTGGGCAAAACGGTAGCACGCTGTTCCTAGGAACATGCCATTTCCATAGAATTTGTACATGACTGATTGAATCACAATATTCTTTGTTAATTAACCTCAATCAACTTCTTGTGTGACGTCTAACCTCTGAATAAAGAACAACAGGAAGGAGCATAAGGCTTCACATCGTGGGTCCGTGATGGAGGTTGCATATGGCCGACTTCCCTTTCACTTTGAAGAGAGAACAACTTTTTCCGAGACTTCTTTGTTCGAAGAAACTAGCTAACATGATTCATACTTGGAGGTTAATATGGGCGCTTACGTCCTAGTTTTATACGAAGTAGAAAAGCGTTATGCTCCTTCCAGTTGTTCTTTATTCAAAGCGTCCAACAATTTTTTGCGAGCAGATTAGCATACCATTGTGACGCTTTTATAATAATTCTTGGCTAATTTATTATTGTTAAATTTCATATTAGGAAAAAGTTTACAGCTTCCTCATTCCGCTGCTGATAAAATTTCATGGAGAAGCTTGGAGATTCAATTGTTTGTGAGGTAAGTAAATTAATCATCAACGAAATGATAAGTTTTATGCATAAATATGATTATTCCTGTTCTTTTATCTGCAAATCTCAAGTACAAGAAATATTACAATACACATTTCCAGACGTTTATAGAGTATGGTTGGCTGATTGCATATTTTAAACGTTCAGAACCATTGCAGACATTATGAAGATGTCTTGTTTAGTGTTAATTATAGTATTTAGTTTTTTGTTCACATGCGATTGCTTTTTTTGGCCGACGAACCAGATTAAAACGTGCATTCCTAGTGAGTATATCGCTGGTTTTAATCATATTTTTAAATCTACACCATTCTTTGAAACAAGTACTGACAATACTATCTTGCATTTTCCTCAGCGAATCCTGCATGGTTGTGCATAGAAAATTTACCTATACCTATACCGCTCGTTCAAATTCTAACTAACTATAAGATCAACACGAAATTTTGCACCTAGTTGCGTGTTAGTAATTTCCGCCTGATTACGAAGTTTTAATCTGATTTGCAAGTTTCAATTAAATCGCTTCAGTAGTTCGCGAAATATAAGGGACATAACCTCAAAACTTCAAAAAGCTATAATTCCGAAACCATTCGACCGATTTCGAAAGTTTCAAGTTTATAGGATTTTCCTCACGCCCGTAATCGTGCACCGGGAAGGAGTCGGTTTTTCCACAGGAGTCGTCATCAGTGAGTTCAACCTAGTCGTTTGAGATCATTTTCGGGAGAAAATTCGTAGTTTGTAAGAAATTCCGTGCTAATCGTCTTATTAAAATATTTAAATGTTAAGAAAAATGTCAAAAAAATTGTACCCCGTTGAATTAGAACGCGGGAGCAAAAGCTGCTGATCGAATTCTCGTTAGTGCTTCTCTAGAATATTTCTTTCCCAATATCAAACGTTCCACAACTTCAACAATATTCAGTTAATTGACTAAAAAAATTCTTGGAAAGCATACTGAAGGGATGTTGTATAGGAACTTTTACGAGCTTGTTCATATTATTCCAACTATCAGATCAGATGAAATTTTGCACCTATTTGCGTGTTAGTAATTTCCACCTGATTACGAAGTTTCAATCTGATTGCATATGTACTTCTTGAGAAATTGCGGAAATAACTTGAAAATTCCAAGTATGTAACAACGAAAGTTGGCCCATTCTTTCCTTATACAGAGTGTAACAGCAAAATGGAATAAATTCGATAACGAATAAATGAGGGGGTGTTAGGAAAAACGCTCGGACACGTCGATTTGTAATTTTGAATGCGCATAGTTTTCAAGAAAATAAAATTATATAGGGTGTTCCATGCGACCGTGGCCAATACCAACTTTCTTATTTTAAATGTAACCCCCTGTATATTATTTATTTTTTGGATTCTTCAGAAAATTCTAGACATAATTCATGTACAATGTCCTATACCTATCTTCAACTTTTTCGGAAATGTTAAGTGTTTTCAGAAATGTTGAGTAACGTTAGAAGACAATTCTACACCAGATTAGCATGTTGCCAAGACGTTCGCGGCGAGCATTTTGAACATTTCCTACATTGAAATTCATGTTTTTTTTTTAATTGAGAAATAATCAGTATTACTTATTAGGTTGTAAGTGTAATGTACCGAATTTGTGAAATTCAATATTTTGTATTTAAAACGTTGATTTTTGCACTAAATCTGAAAACACTTAATATTTCCGAAATAGTTAAAGATAAGTATAGGACATTGTGCATGAATTGTGTCTAGAATTCTCTGAAGAATCCAAAAAATAAATAATTTTCAGGGGGTTGCATTTGAAATAAGAAAGTTGGTATTGGCCACGGTCACATGGAACACCCTATATAATTTTATTTTCTTCAAAAATATGCCCATTTAAAATTACAAATCGACGTGTCCGAGCGTTTTTCCCCAACACGCCCTCATTTATTCGTTATCGAATTTATTCCATTTTGCTGTTACACTCTGTATCTCCGAAAGTAAATATCGGATCGAATTCAAATTTCGAGCATTATTGTTAAATACTGACTCTTAGGTTTGTGCAACATTCCATTGAAATCTAATCAACATTTTCAGAAAAAAATAAATTTTCATCTAAAATTTAAAAAAGATTTCGAATTAATTTTTTTTTAATTTTCTAACAACTGGATCCACACGAAATTTTGCTCTCAGTTGAGCGTTGGTATTCCAAAACTGTCTACGAAGTTTCAATTCGAGCGAGTTAACAATTCATGAGATATAGAGGAATTAACCTCAAAATTTCAAATGGGTCTAACTCCGGAACTATTCAATCGATTCCACTCATAAACGAACTTAACCGAGATATTTGGACTCCAAACCTAATCTGACAATTTCAAGTCGCTTAGTCTTTTCCTTTGAAAGTCAGAGCACGTACGGACAGAATTGAATTTGACCACGGATTCTTCATCAGTGAGTCCAACCTAGTCGTTTGAGAACAATTTCGGCTGAAAATTCGACAATTACAGACATCGTGGCGAAATGATAACGCGCTGTTCCCGAGAACAAGCGCGTAAAAAGAAAATAATACTCATAATCGATAGGGTTTTTTATGTTTCCAAAATTCCTCTTTTGCGCGCTTGTTCTGGGGAAGAGCGTGCTATCGTTTTATCCAATTGTCTGAAATTTTCGAAATTGTCCTCAAACGACTAGGTTGAACTCAACTCACTGATCATGAATCCGTTGTAAAAATCTCAGAGTAACAAACAACATAGAGGGACTGTACACAGTTTTTGGGTGTCCGCAACATACTTTTGTCGACGTAATCAGATTGTGATATATTTGGAAATGCTCAATGATATTATCTTATTGTAATTGTATATTAAATGAAATAAAAAATATTAATTTTAGTAATTCTCGGTTAAATATGGAAATTTGAACTTTTCATGATATATATTTTTCTTCAGTTTCGAATTTGTGGTAAGAAGAATACTTAGCCTTTTCAGTATCTATCTGCTGAAATCCAAGCTTTGGCAACGATGCTGCATTAACGGTATACCGCCGGTCAATCTGTCATCCGTTGTTTTGGTGAGTTTTTAGATATTTCTAGCTGTTTATTTCAATATTTTTCGAATTATTACAATAATTTAATTCACTATGGGACGTAAGAAGTGTGTTGTTTGTGGAAAATCCCGTGAATCCGAGTGAAATATCGTATCACAGGTTGGTAACTGGTTTGTTAACAAGTTTGTTTTGATTGCGGTCAAAATGTCAAATTTTTTATCTCATGTTGCGGACAGCATTCGCCTTCTAAATATGACGTATGCTACCTCTATGTTGTTTGTTACTCTGAGGTAAAAATCGATACTGTTCGGCCGGCAGTAAGCACGATTACCTGAGAAAGTAATCCCTATAGGCTTGAAATTTTCAGGGTAGGTTGCATTTCAAAAAGCGACGGTTAAGTTTTGTTAACACGCGAAATCGGCCAGACGGTTTCGGATTTATAATAATTTGAATCATTGAGATTTTGTCTGTAATGTCTCAGAAACTAGTTGAGTGATAAAATTGAAACTTTCAAGTTGTAGCATATCTACGCGCAAATACTTTTTGCGCGCATGTTCTAGGAAAACACCGTGCTATCGTTTTGTCCAAATGTCTGTAATTTTGGATGATTGAGCCGAAAGTGGTCTCAATCGACTAGGTTGGACTCACTGATGACGAATCCGGTGTCAAAAACGATTATGTCCGGCCGTAGACACGATAACTGTCGACAGAAGCAAGCTAGCAACTTGAAACTTTCAGGATAGGTTGCGCATCAGAATGCCGCGGTTAAGTTCGTTAATGGGCCAAATCGGTCGAATAGTTTCGGAGTTATAGGCACTTGAAGTTTTGAAGTTATTTATTTTTTATTTCAGAAACTACTCGAGCGATTGGATTCAAACTTGGAAGTTAGGTGGAATATAACGACGCGCAACTTTGAGCAAAATTTCGTCAGGATCATACTGTCAGTGAATTTAAAAAAAAATTTTTTTCGAAATTTTTTTCCAAAAAGTTTTTTTTTCGAAAACCATTCATCAAATCCGAAAAAAAAAATCCACTCACACTTTGAGCTTCATATTTCACAGCAGTGTACAAAATTTCAGTTCGATACGGTCATAAGTTTCGGAGATATCGAAAAAAATATATCAAATTTTTCGGTATAACTCGGGAAATACTGATTCAAACCTGATAAAACTTCGCAGCTACTTTTACGATGCTGAAAGACAACTTAATGCAAAATTTCGTGATAATCGTGGCATTAGAACAATTTGAAAAAAAAAATTTCTGTGATTTTCTTATCATATCATCATCCTCATTAGATTCTGTATGAACCTTCAAACTGTCAATTTTCGATAAATTACTGGAGTTCAATTCGATCTGATCTGTATTTTTAGAAATATTGGAAAAATAAAATTTTGAATGGGTATATCTGCGGAATCATTGGGTGGATTTTACCCATTCACGAATACGGCCTTCGTAATTAAGGTCCAAACCTTCTCTACAAATATCGAATTTCTAAGTTGTTTCTTTCGGAAGTTATTGTGTTTACGCAGTCGGCCGTTAGGCTGACCGTAAGCACAATAACTTCCGGAAGAATCGACTTGGAAACTCGATACTTGTAGAGTAGGTTTGGGGCTTAATTACGAAGGTCGAATTCGTGAATGGGTGAAATCCGCCCAATAATTCCGTAGATATACCCATTCAAAATTTTATTTTTCCAATATTTCCAAAAATACAGATTAGATCGAATTGAAATCCAGTAATTTATTGAAAAAAAATTTTTCAAAAAGCACTGCCGTGAAGGCAGCAGCTTCTGCGTGCATGTTCAAATTCGTTGCTGAAGCGGTCATCGACATTGAACATGCGCGCAAAAGCTGCTGCCTTCACAGCAGTGCTTTTCGAAAATTTTTTTTTCACAATCTTCCTTGGGAAAAATTTGTTTTTCTGAAACTATCCATCAGATTTAGAAGAATTTTCGCTCATACCTTGAACCCTATATTTGACAGCAGTGTAACAAATTTCAGTTCGAACGATTCCAATAATATTCGGAGACATCAGGAAAAATCTAGAAAAGCACTGCCGTGAAGGCAGCAGCTTTTGCGCGCATGTTCAATGTAGATGACCGCTTCAGCAACGAATTTGAACATTCCAACAAAAGCTGCTGCCTTCACGGCAGTTCTTTTCTAGATTTTTCTCGATAAATTACTGGATTTCAATTCGATCAAATCTGTATTTTCGGAAATATTGGAAAAATTAAATTTTGAATGGGTATATCTACGGACCGTAAACACAATAACTTCCGAAAGAAACAACTTGGAAACTCGATATTTGTAGGCCGAATTCGTGAATGGGTAAAATTCACCCAATCATTCCAATTTAAAATTTATTTTCCCAATATTTCCAAAAATACAGATTAGATCGAATTGAACTCCAGTAATTCATCGAAAAATGACAGTTTGGAGGTTTATACAGAATTTAATGAGGATAATATGATGAGAAGATCACAGAATATTGAATATTTGAAAAAAAAATTTGAAATTTTTTTTTTCGAATTGTTCTTATGACACGATCATCACGAAATTTTGCACAATATTATTCTTCAGCATCTCTGAACTAGCTGCAAAGTTTCATCACGATTGAATCAGTATTTCTTGAGTTATACCGAAAAAATCAACGATATCGAGAAGAAAAGCACGAAATTCTACGTATTTTTTTCCAATATCTCCAAAACTAATAGCCGTATCGAACTGAAATTTGGCACACTGCTGTGAAATATGGAGCTCAAGGTACGAATAGGATAGTTCTCGAATATGAATGATGGTTTTAGAAAAAAAAATTTTTTTCGGAAAAAATTTTGAGAAATTTTTTTTTTTAAATTCAGTGACCATGGGCTTTCAACGAAATTTTGCTCAAAATTGCGCGTCGTTATGCTCCAACTGACTGCCAAGTCAATCCAATCGCTCTAGTAGTTTCTGAAAAATGAGGGAAATAACCTCAAAATTTCAAATGACTATAACTCCAAAACTGTTTGGTCGATTTGGCCCATTAACGAACTTAACCGCGGCATTCCGATGCGCAAACTACCCCACAAGTTTCAATTCGCTAGCTGGCTCCGTTCGACAGTTATCGTGTCGTCGGCCAGCCGGCCGCACAGAATCGATTTTGACACCGGATTCGTTATAAGTCAGTCCAACCTAGTCGTTTGAGACCATTTTCGGCTCGATCATCGAAAATTACAGACATTTGGACAAAACGACAGCACCCTGTTTCCCTAAATCATGCGCGCAAAAATGTGTCAAATATCGTTGGCAACCCTGCCTGCACTTCTACTCATAATAGGCACTTGTTCCAGATTATCATGCCTGGCAACCTTTTTTTGGCGTTATTCCACCGAACGCCTACTTAGCCGGAGTGGATCTGGGTGGAGAAAAAAAATTTGTAGCACGTGTAGTCTCTCCAGATAAGAGATCATGGGTGCGTTTCCTTAGAGATCATCATCATCATAGATCCTTTTATTTTATTTTTCACTCATTTTTAGTCGGCACCAACAACGCTTCCAGAAAAAACGTTGAAACTATATTACAACTGGGGAACAAAATTACAGAGTGCTGACAAATTCGCTGAAGTAAGTATATTATCACTTTCAGGACAGGCATCGCAAAACTAAACGGTAAACCCGCAAGATTTCCCGTCGCCAAGCTATAAGAAAGATATTCACATCATTGTAAGCAGTGTGAGTTCCTGAACAAAAAATATGAAGGCCAACATAGGCGGTCTCTCTTCGTTTGGAACATATGGGCTCCCAAAGTTCCAAATTGTTGCATTTTCAGATCCTTTTTTCCACCATAAAAATGATCTCCCACTTCTCAAATATAGTTCATAAATCATCTTTGAACCTTCAACCAACGAATAGCGACACTTTCTCTCAAGAATATTCATTATTTAATGGAAGAAAAGTGAAAATATTAGATAACCACTTAACCTATATTTCTACGAAATACTTCTCAATAACCCCTTTCCAGCAAACGTCCGGAGTGCATCCGATGCGCCTCGGGAGTGCGTCACACCTACCACAGACCAACAAGACAAATCACTTCATCGTTTGCGGGAATCGCGTCTCTCCGACCTTGAGAAATATAACGATATAACCCCCCTCCTTCTTCCTCGAAAGAGCTGTCAAATTGAATACTTGATTTTGGAATATCTAAAATCGAAATGTAAAAACGGATTTGTCAAGATTCAGGAATCACAAAATCAGACTAAGATTTTTCGATGAAACCATTTGAAAAGAAAATTTCCAACACCAAAGCGAGTGTTTTGTCACACCTCAAACTCCTGTAGAAGAACTCTGTTGGAGTAAATGAAAAATTTGGAAAAATGTTATGGAAAACCCGTTTACCTTAATCAGATAATCTTTGTAGTTTCACATCAAATGAGATTCATTTCAATATAAAATCAAATTATGAATAGACCAACTTTGTTCGATTCCAATCCTAGTGTTTGTGCAATCATAATATATACAATTTTATTAGACATCCCATCGTTTTAATTGAATAATGGAGGTTGTTATGCTTTTAATTCAGTTGCAATTCCTTTATATTATATAAAATGAACATTATGAATGAGTCCACCTAAGTTCGATTCCATTTCTTGTTGTATAATTAAAACATTTAATGAGGACTGTCATCATAAAATAGAACCTCAAAGATGATTAAACAATTGATTCAGTTGTAAAAAACTGTTTGGATTATATTCTTAAATGGAACAGATACAAAATTATTCATCAATTAATAGGATGAAAAATTCATTTCAGTTTGTTTACATGTTTATAACCTCTTCAAGCGAGTCCGAAAACGGCGAGAGTGACGTAATCCTATTCCTGCAATCTGATTGGCACCCCAAAGCACCCCAAACGCCTACTAAAATTCTTATTAGCTCGATTCAGGGTCATATCTGCGTTGACATAGATTTCCTAAGTAAATGACGCGAGTGGTTTATCTGGTTGATCTGTGCACCTACGTTTGACCGTTCCAGTAAGCGGAGCGTCAGACACTCGCTCTACCTTCCCCTTTCCCCTGATGCACCACCCGAATTTGCGGGGCTTCACGCACTGACAGCTGTGAAATGCCGCCAATATTTGAATATTTGCCTCCTAAGCCGGTTTGCGTATGTTTTTGTTTGGAACACGATACAAATACCGTCTTTTATATTTGTGCAAGGTTTAGATCTTTGGTCTAGATTGTAGTATTTCATTTCGTATTTCTCATCACAGAATATAAGTCGTGGAATATTTTGCCGTCATCACTTCAACAGAGATTTCGTTCAAAATTTTTTGTTTGATTGAATAATGGCCGGAAAAGAATTATATATATATCAAGTAGAATATGAGGGTGAAATTCACGAACTACATTTAGATGAGGAAACGTATAGGAGAGTAGTCCATGGTTTGTATTAAATAATAAAATAATTAAATCAAATTAAATAAAAGTGGGGTTAGTTCAATTTGACAGTTCATAGTATCGATACAGTACTGTGGTTTTGGCATGTTCCCGTATAGCGAGGGCATGAAGCCCCGGTGCATCAAGCCCCAGGGGCTTCACGCACTTTGCTGGAAAGCCCCTAATGTTAAAGCGGAGCTTGGCAACAGCGTCTTTTCATCGCTGGCCAACGTATCATGACAGAAGAGTAGTTGCTGGCGGGAAATATGAAATGATGGACAGTGGAAGGATATGATTGTAAGGAAAATGCTTCTGTCACTGAAGAAGTGGTGGTTATTCCTACATCAAAACAAAATCATTGAGAATATTTGTTTAAGGTTTCACTCTCAATATTTTTGTTTGAACTTTCTTTCTATCCCCTTCAAAATAGGAAGGTTGTTATCTATAGTCGAACCCAGTTTAGAATGATACTCAGGGTATTTCAATAAAATGAGTTATATAATAACCTCGATTTCATTGGAAAACTGGGAAGGATGCGATCTATCACATGTGAAAAGATATGTACGTTGAAATATATATCAGGGTCTATTCTCATTTCATTACTATGTGTTTCAACCTTGTAGATTTCATTAGAAACGAAATCCCCTATTGAAAGATTTAGAGTATCGCAGTAAGAGCTAAGAACATATTTAATTTTTTTCGCCAGCAATAATTTGTCATTCACTAATACGCACGATTCCGACCGATGATTTCGCGCTATTGCCAAACTTCACTTTTAGACTGAGTCGAAATCAGAAGGAATAGAGGTTGAGTGGTTGTCCAGTATTTTCATTGTTTTTCATTAAATATTGATTATTCTTGAAAGAAAGTGTTGCTTATCGTTGGTTGAAGGTTCAAAGGTGGTTTGTAAACTATACAGATGAAGTGAGATATTATTTTTTAGGTGGAAAAAGGGACCTGAAAACGACTCATTTTGGAACTTTGGGGGCCCATATCTTCCAAATTAAGGGAGACCGCCTATTTTCGACTTCACATTTTTTGTTCAGAAAAACACACCCCGTACAATGATGTAAATATCTTTTTAATATCACGGCGACGGGAAATCCCCACTTCACAATGATGATTTTACGTGTTTATATAAACAAATATATTACTCTGTAGATTATAACTTTCAGTTTTGTCCATGACTAATTAATCAAATACAAGTATATCAGGCAAGTGAAAATTTTTAATTATTTTGGTTCCTCCTTACATACAAATGTTCACCTACGTTTTGGCACCCTTCGTGCCTTTATCAAGGCTCCTTGGGCATTCAAGGAATCGAAGAAAAATTTGGTAAATTGGTAGGATGTGAATAGATTACCTGTTTGGTAACATTATTTTGTGATAGTTCATTCGAATAACCCTGCAGTAACTTCCAAACGAACAGACAAACCTATGGAATTCCATACTTTTTGAAATTATCAAGAAATAAGCCTATAGAGGACATTTAAATACCTTGTTGCACAACTTGAAATACTCCAGTATGAAAATGTTGAATAGCTTGTGATAAATTATTGATTCCAAATTATCAGGGTTACTATCGGAAAAAGCAGATTTTAATTCTACATAGCACTTCCTGATACTTCGTCTCTGCTTCATCAAAACTACCTTTGGCATTTTTAGTTTCAAAGGGTGATGATTAGGTTGAGATTGAGAGTAGAAATTGGCATTTGGCAACGTCTCAGAATTATTTTGACATTGCCGATATTTCACGTGTGCCAACCTGCATCAGTTTTAAGTAAAAAAACTTGATAGAACTAAATCTCGGCCAACCGGGATAGTTTATAAGAGTGAATGGAGTATTATGTTGTTCACCTCTGAAATTATTGTGTTTAAGATCGGAAGAATTTGACGATTGTAATATCTGAATACTAATTCAGCATAGGACTTTTTGATTTCTTCTCTTAATGTTACAGGTTCTGGTAATCAATCCAAAAAACCATGCTGGCTTTGGTTTTCGCGAAACCAGCAAATACAACCTGAAAACACTATCAGAAGAGTGTTGTTTGGTTGAGGGTGGCTCTGGATATGTGTCTGGGGAAAAGTATATTTCTTGGGTTGGTAGGGTAATGGTCAACGGTAAGTATTACATTGGAGGAGTGCGAGAAGCAGAATGGAGTTTTTTTTACGTCCTACACCCTATGATTTATCTAGACAATCAAGGAATCAATCGTGGTGTCAGTTGGTCCTTTGAAGTTTTGACATATGATTGTTGTACAAAATCTCATTGTCTGAATCCAAATAAAGCAGATTGTTGTTTTGATATCCTGCAATAAAACCATGTTTTTTCTGATGCATTTATTTCTTTTTGACGCGAGTATTCATCTATTCTTCATATCACTATAAACTTAACTGTGGCAGTTTTATAGGTTTTTTGATTTTGCAAAGATTGTGAAGTCACAAATGTTCCAAACGTGCAATTCCCCAAGACAATATTCAGGAATCTGCAGTATCTATCCTTTTCTTCATTTTTGCTGGAAACAATACCCACTCAAATAAAGAAAACATGACACCAATTATTTCTCAGTAATATACACCAAAAGTTGCTTCACAACAAACTGCATTTTCAACCTTTGCAGAAAAGGTATTTATTTGCTTGAAAATAGTAGAAATAAGTATATTTCCCAAAAAGAAACTTTTGCATGAAACATGGTGTATTATCTAAAATTCGAAGGAAATAATATAGCTGCCCAGATTTTACTATACTCTATCTATTAATTACAGATTTGATCTGCTTTCAAACTCCCAAAAACAGCGGTTGGAAAAATAGATACACAATATAATAATATTTACACCTAATTAATTTAATCTATTAAGAATAACTTACATTCGATATAAATTTAAGAGATATACATATCCTCTAAACGTAATACTGTGGCTTCCTAACAGTTATTCCAAACTCGGCAAGAGCTGGAGTCAAATCTTCCATGGTGAGACAGTAGCGGCGATCCTTAGAACTTTTTGAATTCTAAAAAGTAAATTGAATTTATAATCGACCAAGTTGATCTTTGAACATTAATAAAAAATACAATAACTCAAAAAAATACATTTAGATTTAACATTTTGAAAGTTATACCTTAGAAGAGCTGGTGGAATTATTACTTGTCCTCATTTTGCAATGATGGAAAGCATCATTGGCAATATCCGATATGAATTTTTGAGCTGCTATAGAAATTAATCTGAGTAGCCTTGGATCTTTCGGTTCGAAGCCACTGGTCCTCATTATATGTCCAGTAACAGCATCTGGAATCTAAAAACGAAGTGTTCAAAATGAACAAACAAGTTAAAAAAATTCTTACTGTTGGATGATAATCTTCCAATTGCATAAGGAAATCGCTGAGTGGTTGACCCAGTGTTAATTCTGGTTGATCTTCACTTCCCTTTTCTGAAAGCTGCTGTTGATTTTGGTTCATTTTTGTTCGAGTCCCGTAACAAATACAACAAATCAATCAAAATACAGAAACTTATGACAGTTACAATGCACGACCACCATTTACACAGATTACACTCACCAAGTCACCACAGAAAAAAATATATATCACACTTGACCACAGAATACAAGTATGCCTGACTGACAAATGAAAACCACAGAATACTATTATATGTGCTTGTCAGTATGTGAATTCTGATGCTCTGTGTTTTTTTGTCACTTGTCGAGTCAAAAAAGTAAACAATCTCCAAAAATTTTCAAAGACAAAATGGAAAAAATTTTCACAATACCATACACAGTTTTAGAAGTACCCAATATAAAAATCAAAAAACCATCTTGGGTTCACCAACCATCCTCCTCTACTGTCTTTGCTATAGTTTTATTTTCATATTTCTTAGTTACCGGAGGTAAGAACTGTCGGTTCAATTATATGCATAGTCAAAAAACTTTGTACGTTTTAGGCATAATTTATGATGTAATAGTAGAACCCCCTAGTGTAGGATCAACAACAGACGAACATGGTCATTCCCGACCTGTAAGTTGGAACAGTATTCAAATTAACTTCTCATAATTTCGAGTTTTCAGGTAGCATTTATGCCCTATCGTGTAAATGGTCAATATATTATGGAAGGACTAGCATCTAGCTTTCTGTTTTCAATGGGTGGTCTAGGTTTCATAATTTTAGACCATATTCATTCACCATTAACTCCAAAACTGAATAGGCTCTTGATAACTGCAGTAGGATTTATATGTGTACTGATTTCCTTCTGTACTACATGGATTTTCATGAGAATGAAGCTACCAGGATATCTACAATCTTAATTTATCAATTCACACTCAAAGGTTGATCCTTTGAGTTAATACTTGGACTATGTGAATCTTAATAAAAATTGTTTATCTTCAAGTGTGGATAGGTAATATACAGTGTATCTGAATAACACTGAGAAAATTGAAAAAAAATCATTTTTTTTGGTAATCTTCGAAGGGTGTAACTTTTCCGGTGGGAGGTTTTTCAAAATTTTATACCAAATACCTACCTTAATTTTCATCACAGAATCACCACTTAAAGTTGTTTTCCTAGGTATTATTCAGATACACCCTGTATTGTGTTCATTTCACGATCATGCTCACAGCCGAACACAATATATTCTGGAAGAATCGATTTAGAAACTTGATATTTGTGGAGTAGATTTGGATATCAATTACGAAGGCTGAAGTCAAGAATGGGTATAATCTATCCAATGATTACGGAGCCATGCCCATCCAAAATTTTATTTGAGTTATTATTTGGTTCATGTGGAATATCGTGAGGATTATATGATTAGAAGATCGCAGAACATAGAATATTTTAAAAAATTGATTTGATTTTTCAAATTGTCCTAATGAAATGATAAACACGGAATTTTGCACATTATTGAGCGGTGTTATTCAGATACACCCTGCAGAATAACCTTATAACTCGTGTTTTCAACAATAGGAATTATTCTCATATCGAAAAAATACGCAGAAATGTTGGTTTCCAGTTGAGTGATTCTTCGGTGATTGCGGAATTTTTTGTTTCATATGTGACGTGAAAACCATGGTCCATGGAGGTCTTTTCCTACTTTACATGAAAATCATGTTTTTTGGCATAGCTAAGGTGCATAGAATATGGTTCTATCACAGATCTGTGGTTGTATGCACCTTAGGCAGAGCGTAGTAGATCAACTGTCATTTTATGATGGTTCGATGAAACTACATATATTTGTATTCTGTGAACTACAGTATTGGCAGGAAACACGTCATTCATGTCAGTCGTGGTTTTGAATTTAATTTCTATGATGAAAGTGAACTGCTTATTTCTTATCTTCCTATTTTAATTTTGAAGAAAATATTAATTATTTCATTGATTGTTGATGATGTCTTAATAACTCAATGTCCGAGTATTGCTGGAATCATTTGATATTTCAGGAATCGATCAAATAATAGGAATATCCTGTTGAATTTCTCAAGTTTTAGAATGATTTACGCATAATATGAAGAGAAGAAGTAGTTATTCATGGAAAACCATTGTAATCGTATATATTCTCAGGTGATATCTTATTTGAAGGACCTTTTTGTTCAAATTATTACGTTGAAACATTTTCAGTTTTTTGGTAACAGAAATAGATTCCCTTCAAGATGACACTGAAGAACTGCCTGTGTTACCTTCAGAAAACTATTCTGCATTGCACGAATATGAACGAAATAGTAATTTGAAGAATGAAAATGATCCCAATTATGTTGGACATGATAACTTGATATCTGATACAGATGTCAAGGAAAATATTGTTGGTGTTCTAGCTGAAATAGCCTCTAAAAATGCTGGAGCCTTAAACGAGTAAGTACTAAATGATGGTGCTATTTAGCTTGATCAAATTCTTCAGTTTATCTCGGAAATAATTTTATCGAATCATATTTCATAGTGCAACAGAAACGTTTGAGCTGAATTGAATAATACTTGCTGAAATTTTCATTCGAACCAAAAATATTCAATCCCATAGGTTATATTATCCATGCATGTAGATGGATCATATTTTTTCCTTGAATACCTGAAATTCCAAAATATCAGTAAATGTTAAGAGTATGAGTTTCGCATGTGCAAGAATGCAATCATGCATATTGTTATACGCTTATATTGTTTACTAAGGTTCTGAGTGTTTGTTGCTTTCATGACATTTCCTAACAGCTTATCGTTAACACAATATCTTCTGAAAGAAACAACTGAGAAATTTGATATTTGCTGAGTAGGTAAGGACCTTTATAACGAAGGTCGAATTTGTGAAGGAAATCCACCTAATGATATATATATATCGGTTTTAAAAC
Source organism: Myrrha octodecimguttata (assembly GCA_958510865.1). Taxonomy (NCBI): domain Eukaryota; kingdom Metazoa; phylum Arthropoda; class Insecta; order Coleoptera; family Coccinellidae; genus Myrrha; species Myrrha octodecimguttata. The sequence continues at coordinate 78,635,930 of OY294057.1, forward strand.
GTTTTTCTTCGTTGTTCCCATTCAAAATTTCATTTTCAGATTACATCAAATTGCAATTCAGTATTTGATTGCTGCATGATGATATACCATATTTGAAATTTTTTTATTTCAAATTGTTCTAATTGCTCAAAGTTGTGCATCAACAATTTCAAACTAGTTACCAAGTTTCATCATCAGACATATTTTTTCCCAATATCTGCGAAAATCGGTATTTAATAGAACTGTAACATTTTTGTGGAATATGGAGTTCAAAGTACTCGTGGAGTTGCTTTCAAATCTGCTAAATAATTTTCGAAAAAAAATTGTTTTTAATTTTTTTCGAAATGATTGTATTTTAGTAACTAACTATACGATCCCAAATGTAATGATTCAATTAAATGCCGAGTTTCAATCCAATCGCCCGAGTAGTTCCCGGAATATATGTAGAAATAACCCAAAAAGTTTGAATGACTATTATTAAGGAACAATTCGGCTGATTTTGCCCATCAACAAACTTAACCGGCGCATTCTGATGTGCGATCTTTCAAATTTTCGTTGGGATCATATGGTTATCAAAAAATCCAAGAAAAGCACGGACGTGAAGTTAGCAAAATTGTGAAAAAAAAATTTACGAAATGCACTAACTGCACGATCTCATCGAAATTCCGTAAAAAGTTGCGCGTCCTCATGCTCCAATTAACTGCCAAGTTTCAATTCAATCGCTTCAGTATTTCTCGAAATATCAGAGAAATAACCTCAAAACTTCAAATGGCTATAACTCCGAAACTGTTCGACCGATTTAGCCCATTAACGAACTTAACCTTCGCATTATGAAATGCAACCTACCCTGAAAGTTTCAAGTCGACAGGATTCTGAGTACGCTAGTAATCGTGCTTGCGACCGTACGGACAGAATTAAAAAATTTCTAATTTGTCTGGATGAAAGAGTCAGATTTGTACTCTGAAACGTCACAGTTCTCTTTCTTTATCGTTTGTATTGTTCCTGTGTTGTTAATTAGGCAATCTGTTCTGCAAGAAACTTCCCTTGACAAATAGTTTGATACTGCAATCCGCAAGGGCGTTTTTCATGAAAAAGACAATTTTTATTTAATTTTTGCGCGCATGTTCTATTTCAGCGTGCTGTCGTTTTGTCCAAATGTCTGTAATTTTCTAATTTTGTACCGAAAATGGTCTAGATTGGACTCACTGATGACGAATCCGGTGTCAAAATCGATTCTGTCCGGCCGGCCGTGGACACGATAACTGTCGAACAAAGTGAGCTAGCAACTTGAAACTTTCAGGGTAGGTCGCGCATTGGAACGCCGCGGTTAAGTTCGTTAATGGGCCAAATCGGTCGAATAGTTTCGGAGTTATAGGCACTTGAAGTTTTGAAGTTATTTATTTTTTATTTCAGAAACTACTCGAGCGATTGAATTCAAACTTGGCAGTTAGGTGGAGTATAACAACGCGCAACTTTGAGCCGAATTTCGTCACGATCATACTGTCGGTAAATTAAAAAAAAAAAATTCCAAAAAATTTTTTTTTCCGAAAACCGTTTATCATATCCAGAAAAAAAATTACTCAGACTTTGAACTTCACATTTCACAGCAGTTTACCAAACTTCAGTTCGATTCGATTATAAGTTTTGGAGTTATCGGGAAAAAATATGTCAAATTTCGATGTTTTTTTCTCGATATCGTTGCTTTTTTCGGTATAACTCGAGAAACAATGATTCAATCCTGATAAAACTTCGCAGCTAGTTTGAAGATGCTGATGGACAACTGTATGCAAAATTTCGTGATGATCGTGTTATTAGAACAATTTGAAAAATAAAATTCTGTGATTTTCTCATCATTTCGATGAAGTACTAGATTTCAATTCGATCTGTTCTGTATATTTGGGTTTTTACTCCCAATATCTGAAACAGAACTATCGAAAATCTAGAAAAGCACTGCTGTGAAGGCAGCAGCTTTCGCGCGCAATTTCAAATTCGTTGTCATCTACATTGAACATGCCCGCAAAAGCTGCTGCCTTCCTGGCAGTGCTTTTCTAGATTTTTGATAGTTCTGTTTCAGATATTGGGAGTAAAAACCCAAAAAATTAACTGAGATAGGTATTGAGTAAAATATAACCGATCACCCTGTACTTTTTCCATAACTAAAACATTTTTATTCCAAATTCATACTAGTTGTTCATTCAACGAATATATTTCACAAATTATCGTACTGATAATGAAGAATTTGCATTTATTTCCTTAATTGTGACGATTATAGAATCTGAATGAAGATTTCAATAGTAGAAACGTTCAACGTGATATTTGAAAACATTTTTCGAAGTTCGATCGAATAGAATGTTATCAAAATACGTCGATATCCTATTTTGTTACGCTGCTAGTTTGCTCCTTCTCTATTGGTAGGTGAGTTTGCTACGTCATTGGGAGTATTATATTTGTTTTGATGTTATCGCACGTGAATTTTATTAATAAGACCGTGAATATTATTTAATCGTGATTAACGAGATGGATCTATTTGTGTTTGCACTTCAGTTATAATGGATTCGTTTGTGCGCATTTTGTTATATCATTCTGTTTGTACTAGTCATGTTTACGCGCTCGTTTCAGGTTGGTTTTTGCGCGCATGTTTTAGAAGAACAACGTGCTCTATCGTTTTGTCCAAATGTCTATAGTTTTTCGAATTTTGAGCCGAAAATGGTCACTAACGACTAGGTTGGACTCGCTGATGACGAATCCGATGACAAAATGGATTCTGTCCGTGTGCACGATTGCAGGCGTACAGAGAATCGTATAAATTTGAAACTTTCGAAATCGGTCGAATGGTTTCGGAGTTATAGCTATTTGGAGTTTTGAGGTTATTTCCCTGATATTTCGAGAACTACTGAAATGATTGAATTGAAAATTGTTAGCTGGAGTTAGTATTTAACAACAAAGTTCTGAATTTCAATTTGATGTGATATTTACTTTAGGAGATATATACAGGGTGATTCCGGAGGAGACCGTCAGATTTTAGTATAAGTTTACACTAGTCTAGACAGTCTCGAAACAATGTTTGGTTTATGGTTGGGGATCTCGATTGAGAATATACAGGGTGATTTGTCTGATTTGACCGATCTTACTTTCATTGATAACTTTGGTATGGCTTATTCGATTTCGATGAAATTTTCAGCGTAGTACAATAGTGTTGAACACATTCAATGATTTCAAATTTTTTTTCAAAATAAGTGGTTGTTATTGTGATAAATCCAGATTAATTGTGCAGGTTTAAAAAACACCCTGTACATACCGTTTCCTAAACTACGCTATCTGTTTACAATTCTACCATAATAAGTCATTATTTGAGAGTTTCTATTTTTTTTGGCACACTTCTAGTTTTCCGAGAAAATTTTTTCAAAAAATGATAATTTCAAAATTTCGCTCCAACAGATTCTACTTTTATTGAGAACTTTGGTATGGCTCATCCAATTTCGATGAAATTTGCAGTGTAGAACAATCTGAATGAGTACATTCAATAGTCGCGAAAGTTTCTCAAAATACAGGGTTGTAATTGTGATAGTTTTAGAATTTCAGATTAATTGTGCAGTTAAAAAAAAACACCCTGTACATTGCTTTTCCAGAACTTTCTTATTCGTCTCAGATTCCACAATAATATGTCATCATTCAGAGGTTTTTAATTTCTATAGCACACCTCCGGTTTTCCTAGAAAACATTTTTGAAGAAAAGCATGATCGAAATTTTGCTCACAAGCAGTGAGAGTATTCCGCACTAGGTAGGAAAGCTTTATTATCCAAGCATGCGAAGCAGTTCTTAAGTTCTATTATATAATATTCTTTTCAAATTCCAAATTCATATTTGATTGCTGATATTTTGTATGAAACCATTCAATTCGGAATATATTTCGAATTTGAAAAGAATATTTCAGTGACAAACAAGTTTGCATCTTTGGACGATACAGCTTTCCTACCTAGTGCGGAGTACGTTCACTGCTTGTGAGCAAAATTTCGATCATGCTTTTCTTCAAAAATGTTTTCTAGGAAAACCGGAGGTGTGCCGAAGAAATTAAAAACCTCTGAATGATGACATATTATTGTGGAATCTGAAACGAATAAGAAAGTTCTGGAAAAGCAATGTACAGGGTGTTTTTTTTTTCAACTGCACAATTAATCTGAAATTCTGAAACTATCACAATTACAACCTTGTATTTTGAGAAACTTTTGCGACTATTCAATGTATTCATTCAGATTGTTCTACACTGCAAATTTCATCAAAATTGGATGAGCCATACCAAAGTTCTCAATAAAAGTAGAATCGATTGGAGCGAAATTTCTAAATTATCATTTTATGAAAAAATTTTCTCGGAAAACTAGAAGTGTGCCAAAAAAAATTAGAAACTCTCAAATAATGACTTATTATAGTAGAATCGTAAACAGATAGCGTAGTTTAGGAAACGCTACGAACAGGGTGTTTTTTAAACCTACACAATTAATCTGGATTTATCACAATAACAACCGCTTATTTTGAAAAAAAAATTTAAATCAATGAATGTTTTCAACACTATTTTACTACGCTGAAAATTTCATTGAAAATCGAATAAGCCATACCAAAGTTATCAATAAAAGTAAAATCGGTCGAATCGGACAAATCACCCTGTATATTCTCAATAGAGACCCCCAACCATAAACCAAAACATTGTTTCGAGACTGTCTTGACTACTGTAAACTTATCCTAAAATCTGACAGTCTCCTCCGGAATCACCCTGTATAGGGAAAAAAATATGCCAAATTTCGTTGTTGTTTGAAATGTTAACGATATTTCCACAATATCTGATGAAATACAAATGAAATCAGATTGAAACTTCGTAACCAGGTGGAGATTATCAACACGCAAGTAGACTCGAAATTTCGTCTGATCTGATAGTTGGAATAATATGAACAAGCTCGTAAAAGTTCCTATATAAGATCCCTTCAGTATGCTTTCCAGGAATTTTTTTAGTCAATTAACTGAATATTGTTGAAGTTGTGGAACGTTTGATATTGGGAAAGAAATATTCTAGAGAAGCACTAACGAGAATTCGATCAGCAGCTTTTGCTCCCGCGTTCTAATTCAACGGGGTACAAATTTTTTGACATTTTTCTTAACATTTAAATATTTTAATAAGACGATTAGCACGGAATTTCTTACAAACTACGAATTTTCTCCCGAAAATGATCTCAAACGACTAGGTTGGACTCACTGATGACTAGTCCGGTGAAAAACTTCCCTGTGCATAATTACGGGCGTACGGAAAATCCTGTAAACTTGAAACTTTCGAAATCGGTCGAATGGTTTCGGAGTTATAGCTTTTTGAAGTTTTGAGGTTATGTCCCTTATATTTCGAGAACTACTGAAGCGATTTAATTGAAACTTAAAAGTCAGTTGGAACATAAGGACTCGCAACTTTTGTTTAGATCGTGCAGACAGTAAATTTCCAGGGCTGGCTGGATTTCAAAATGCGAAGGTTAAGTTCGTTAATGGGCAAAATAAGTCGAACGGTTTCGGAGTTATAGCTATTTGAAATTTTGAGGTTATTTCCTGATATTTCACGAGCAACTGGAGCGATTGGATTGAAACTTGCAGTTAGTTGGACAAGAAACCTCTAGCAAAATTTTGTTGTGATGGTAGTAAGTAAATTCAAAATATTTCGATACGGTTATTATTTTTATATATTAGGAAAAAATATGTAATATTTCGTGGTCAACTCAAAAAATACAAATTCGTTCATGATTAAACTTGGCAGCTAATTTGAAAATGCTGATGGACCACTTTGTGCAAGATTTCGTGATGATCGTGTCATGAAAAAAATTTCAAATATTTGCGCGCATTATCTAGGGGAACAGCGTGCTATCGTTTTGTCCAAATGTCTGTAATTTTCGATGATTGAGCCGAAAATTGTCTCAAACGACTAGGCTGGACTAGAAATAGTAGGGTAGTAATATCTATTTGAATTCGCTGTGGATAGAATACTGATAACAAAACAGTGTGTAACTACTCTCCAATCCACTTACACTTTCTGCGTCTAACGCACGTTTCGGAAACCGAGTTTCCTTTGTCAAAGACGTATGGTTACTCAAGTGTAAGAGGATTAGAGAGTAGTTACACACTGTTTTGTTATAGGGGTAGGCTGCATTTCGGAATGCGATGGTTAAGTTCGTTAGTGGGCGAAATCGGCCAAACGGTTTCGGAGTTAGAGCCCTTTGAAGTTTTGACTTTATTTTGGCGATAATTCAAAAACTACTGGAACGATTGGATTGAAACTTGGCAGTTAGTTGGAGTAAAGCAACGCGCAACTTCTCGCGAAATTTTGTGGAGATCATACTATCCATAAATTTTGAGAAAAATTTTTTTTCGTGAACTGTTCATATCATTTGAAAAAAAATTCAGCGCGAACTCTAAGCTCCATATTCCACAGCAGTGTGTCAAATTTCAATCCGATACGGTTATTAGTTTTGGAGATTTTGGGAAAAAATATATAAAATTTCGTAGTTTTCCCGATATCGTTGTTTTTTTCTGTATAACTCAAGAAATACTGATTCAATCACGATGAAACTTCGCACCTAGTTTGAAGATGCTGAAACACAACTTTGTACAGAATTTCGTGGTGATCCTGTAATTAGAATAATTTGAAAAAAAATTTCAAATTTTTTCTTTCAAATACATATTCGATATTCTGTGATCTTCTCGTCATATTATACTCATTAAAATATGTATGAACCTTCAAACTGTCATTTTTCGATGCAGTACTGGAGGCATGTTTTACGGTTATTTATAAATAATGCTAACCTTATCATGTCGAATTTGTCCTGAAATTCCAGTTACCCAGTGAAAGTAAACTTGCTAAGTAAATTGTGGGTTGGCAACTTGGGCCGAAGTCGTCTATTGACGTCTTGCCAAATTTTTTGACCTTGACGACATTTCAGGAGTGCCAACCTGACTCAGTTCTGGTCACATAAACTTGATAAACGTATTCTCAGGCCTACCAACGAACTTACGGAATCGAGTATGTATCAATGATTTCCATGAAAATGTTTATCAATTTCAGCATAACTACAGAAGGTGCAACGGTGGTGGTTTCCCTTCCAGAAACGGCTACTCTAGAGTTGAAAGCGGAGGCGGAAAAACTAGCAGCAACCGTAAAATCTAGTCAAGATAACCAAGACAATAACACTAAAGGTATTTTGGAACCTACCCCAGAAGTAGTCACGATCGACCAGACGATTGACAACCTAGAGGAACTGACCAATGACACGGACGTGCCAGTCAACGAAACCAAAGAGGCTTCGGAGGAGATTCCATCTTTCTCTGAGTGGGCGCAAAAAAGACTAGAAGAAGCTGAGAAGAATTTTGTGAACGAGTCTGGCAATGTGGGAACCAACGGCAAGACCTCTGGGTCTATGGTGAAGTTGGGATGGAAGAATTATGCTTCGCCGGATTGTGGTGCAAAGGTTGGTTTTTTTTATGACAAATGACAGTTGCAGCATTGCAAGAACTTTCACTACCATTTCTTGTTGACATTTGGGGACATCCAGAAATACGTCATTTTAAAGATCCACAATTTGACAATTCTACAATAACAACGCCCATTTCATTTTTCAGTTGAGTATAAGGTTTCAATTCGATCTGGTCTGTATTTTTGAAGTATTGCAAAAAATTTAGAGCCATTGGGCGAATTTTATCCACTTACGGATTCGACTTTTGTTACTAAGCCCCGTTGAGGTTGGCTGTTAGGCCCTTGATATTTGCAGAGTAGGTTCCGACCAATGATTCCGCAAAAAAATTCATTTTCACAATATTTACAAAAAATGAAATCACTGATTGAAAAATTGCATCTAGAAGATTCATGCAAAACTTCCTGATGCCGTGAGAGTCATATTATTAGAATACCGAACGGGTAAACCACGTTGTGAATGAAAAATTTAATTATTGTAAGAGCAGGTATATAATCAGGTCGATTCTGTTTGCGCATTGCTATGAACCTTGCTATTCTAGTCATATCGCTATCTTTCTAATTTATAGTTATATGGCCATATTGTTACGTATTATGTTTCAAGTGTTATAGCAATGTTTGTTATGAACTTTGTCATAACAATATTGCTATCATGGACTTCCATAATCGGTGATTTTAGAGCTGACAACACTGTATTTTGTAAGTTTAGAGCTACAAGGAAGAAGAAAATAACCCTACTTCGTGATTTTTTTCATGATTTCGCATACATAACCTCTATCTACGGCTTTCAGTATTGGTTTCGTGCGTCGTTTGACATTTGCCATACGTTGGAGGTAAAACAACCTCACTTACACGCTTTGTTTATGTTATGAAGTACAGCATTTTCAACAAATTCAGGATAAATTCACAAGTTAAAATGATTTCTATTGATAAAATTGGTGAATAACTAGGCCTAGTTATTGTTTCGTTGTTAAATACAACATAAATACACCGAGAGACGAAGGAATCCGATTTTTCAGATATATTGTAGTGAAGACTTTATATTTGAATATTTGCATTTTTGACCCATTCCCCTAAGTTTTATCTGGTATTCGAAGAAATAGAATACTATGTGAACTATCCCAGAGAAGGCAAACATCCTATATTCACGCCATAAATTGAAAAAACTGTTCTGACAAAGTAACAAACTATGGTAGAGTTTGTTGGAGGCATTTCCACACTGGTTAAGGAATTATATTAGACTATCTATTTAATTTGTTCTGTTTAATAAGTTGACTCATGATGAGATAAGTATGATAAGAATATTTCGTGTTTGTTATACACATTTCAAGAATTATATCTTCTCGACACTACAATAGCTGGCGTTATGAATGACAAACCCTTCCTGATTGGTTACCACTCACATCTCTATATGTTATATAAAGCCAATCAAGGCAATTCGTTAAGTGATAGATTTGTCAAAATATTGCAAGCATTTTATAATAATAATGAACCAGATAACTTTCTCTGTTCTCAACCGAACACGTTCCGATGTGGCTCGACTACTCAAGGATGGAACTTCTACATTTAGTTGTTTGTAATATGTAATTGACCTTATTGTCAATTACTAAAGATTATGAAAGCCCTAATGTTGCATCTGCATGATAAAAAAGCATTTTATATGGTTAGTAAAGAATTTTTTGAGGATGAATCGAAATCGGTGTTCAAGGAAAAAATTTCATATGAATAATTTTATTTGTAACATATATTTAGTATAATAAATATATAATTGAAGATTTTGATAACACTGACGTAGCAACTGTAGACCAATATTGTAGTAATTTGATAATTTGCAACATAGAACGTTATTTGAAATGGTACTGAGAAGTTCTCTGGAACCCATGTTTTTTCCATTCCATACATTTGTTGGATTTCATTCTGCTGTTTATTTTCAGGAATTAATGAGCCAAACATTTTACCGTTTCATTTTCAATAGTTATACCTATAATAAATGTTATCTCTGATGTGGAAACTCTGGGCTTTAGAAGACAAGGATAAATACTGCAATTTTCATTTATATCGTTTTGAACGATTATCATATGAGATTGAATATCAGTTAATCAGATCCATTATCACAAAATTTCACTTGTAAATTGAATAAAATCACTAAAATCTCCAAATAATCGCTCTTCGCCAATGTAAACAAAGCGAATGTATTCCTTGGTCTCTCGGTGTATTTGTGTTGCATTTCACAACGACACAATAACTTGGCCTCACAGGTCTAGTAATTCACCTATGAATATTCACTATGAATATAAACCATTTTAACTTGTAAATTTATCCTGAAATTGTTGAAAATGCTGTACTTCATAACATAAACAAAGCGGGTAAGTGAGGTTGTTTTACCTCCAACGTATGACAAATGTCAAACGACGCACGAAACCAATTCATGTAAACGTCGACATAAAAAATGTTAGGAAAAAAAAGAGTCAAATTGACCAATAACCAATTTCCTGGATACTGAAAGAATATTGGTTACCAGAAATCAAAGAATTTTCTTTGAAATTAAATTCTAGAGAACCTTGAACACATTTCCATTAGCATATATTTTTTTATTCATTTAAACATCGACTTATTCAAAAATGTTACGAAACAGAAAAACCAATTCAAGTCAAATTGATCAATTTCCTGGATACCAATAAAATATTTGTTTCCAGAAATCAAATACAGCAATTTTATGCAGGCGTTAATGATTTGAAATTCGATGAAATTTTCTGTTGGCAATTCAAAGGGATGGCTGTTGTTGAGATCATTAGAAAAATCATCTCAGCTGTTGCTTACTATGCCGGTATTTTAGTCAAAGAATTTTCCTTAAAATTTAACATTCTAGAGAACCTAACAAAATTCTATTTGCACATACCTCGCTATCTTCAATATTTTCGAATTCTTGAAAGAAATAATACTGAAATCAATGGATCTCTGTAAGATTCCCTTTCGAATCCATCTTGTAATCAAGCATAGCAAATACTATTTTGAGGTTGCTAAGATAGCAATATTGATAGCAAGATTCTTGTTAAAGTGACAGATCATATTGCTCAAAATCTTTGATCAGAATACCAATAATTCCAATCTTGTTATGATAGCAATATCTTTTTCCTAGCAATATTGCTATTTGCAAACAGAATCCACCTGAATGATTGAAGTAGAAAACTTGATAAAACGGTAAGACAATATAATACAATGTATAATGATTGTATTAATAGCCTTTATCAAGTAGAACCATTTGAATTTAATATTCTGTATAGTTCACAAATTGTCTTTCAAACTCAACAAAACGACTAAAGGCGTTTTATTCCAAGAATATACGATATTCAATGAGAAAAATTGAAAACCCTGTGCAACAATTTAACCCCTATTTCTGCAGATTATTACTTAATCTTGAAGTGAAGTCAGGCAACAACGCCTTATCATCGCGGGCGAACGAATACGACTAATATTTCCCGCCAGCTATCTCAAACCAATACACAGAATTCTGACCCATTCAATTGCGCCAATAGGTCACGAGCAGTTTTGACAGTTGGGAGAGACTGGAGGACCAACAATAACCTAAAATGCATTGTACTACTATGGGAAAAAGCGATTTCTCTCGTGATTTCGTATTTATTTGGAAATTTTGGATTGATATGTTCACTTTTTTCTGAAAAGGATAGTATAAATTTTGTGTACTTAATATGAAATTAGTCCATGATATCATAAACAGGCAAATAAACAGACCTTTGGTTACTTCAGTCAAAAGTCTTGTTGTGTGTATTAGTATATTATATAGGCACATTGTTACTTTCAGATGGAGGTAAAATATTGCGAAAATATTTCGTGATATTATTGTGCTAATAAATTTTTCATTCCTAGACACTGCCAAGTATTCCTGGGTGTAGTAGACAGGAACAGTCTATTGACACAGTGGATGGTTTTTGTTTCTAAAATACGACTCAAGGGTGATCAAATTAGGCTAAAATGCCGATTAGTGATGATTTAGATCTTTTCTTTGTGAAAACAATCAGGAATGTTTATCAAAAATTGACGATTTTACGAAAATTCCCTACCTGGTATCAATCGGCATACCGAAACAAAACATTCAGGCTATGAACCTTGCTATTCTAGTCATATTGCTATCTTTCTAATTCATAGCAATATGGCCATGATGTTACGTATTCTGTTTCGAGTGTTATGGCAATGTTTGTTATGAATTTTGTCATAACAATATTGCTTCCATAATTGGTGGTTTAGAGCTGACAACACTGTATTTTGTGACTTTAGAACTACAAGGAAGAAGAAAATAACCCTAATTCGTGAGTTTTCTTTATGGTTTCGCATACATAACCTCTATCTACGGCTTTCTTTATGCATGTAAACATCGACATAAAAAATGTTAGGAAACGAAACGAGTCAAATTGACCAATAACCAATTTCCTGGATACCAATAAAATATTGGTTATCAGAAATCGAATGCAGCAATTTTATTCAGGCGTGAACAATTCGAAATTCGATAAACTTTTTCGTTGGCACTTCAAAGGGATTGCTGTTGTTGAGATGATTAGAATAATCATCTCAGCTGTTGCCTATGCCTGTATCTTAGTCTAAGAATTTTCCTTGAAATTAAATAATGTTCTAGAGAACCTTGAACACATTTCCATTAGCATATACTTTTTTTATTCATGTAAACATCGACTTATTCGAAAATGTTATGAAACAGAAAAACCAATTAAAGTCAAATTGACCTATTTCCTGGATACCGATAGAATTTTGGTTTCCAGAAATCAAATGCAATTTTATGCAGGCGATAATAATTCGAAATTCGATGAACTTTTCCGTTTGGAATTCAAAGGGATGGCTGTTGTTGAGATCATTAGAATAATCAGGTCAGCTGTTGCTTACTATGCCGGTGTTTTAGTCTAAGAATCCTTAAAATTAAATATTCTAGAGAACCTTGAACACATTTCTATTAGCACATTCTTCCCTATCTTCAATATTTTCGAATTCTTGGAAGAAATAATACTGAAACAAATGGATCTCTGACAGATTCCTTTTCTAAACTTTCTTGTTATGAAGCATAGCAAGTACTATTTTGAGGTTGCTAAGATAGCAAGGTTGATAGCAAGATTCTTGTTAAAGTGACAGACCATATTGCTCAAAATGGTTGATCAGAATACCAATAATTCCAATCTTGTTATGATAGCCATATCTTCTTCATAGCAATATTACCTTAAGTGAGAATCAGCCAAAAATTTTAATGCATTGAATACTTGAATGGAAATATCTTTTATAAATCCTGTCTTGTTCAAGTAATAAAGAAATGCTCATTAAGAACATATGAGTTTTCCAATATTCCATACCCGAATCGTTCGGTATGCCCTACCAAAATAACGTACATGATATTACTCGACTAAACATGACAATCAGCTCAAAATTCGATGTCATTGCATACCTGAATGTCAATGGTATGAATCAATCCTATCTTATTCAAGTTTTACTGATTGTGGAGACTAATCTCCATCCTATGTTTTTTTGCCGAGGTAACTGACAAGTTGCAAAGTAACATTCATTCTGTGAATTTTCGTTTTTGAGCGCAGTTCTTTATTAAATTAATTCAGAAAATATTATTTTCCCTTTCAGAACCGATAGAATTTTCTCATTTCTCTCTTTTATAATGGAAAAATTGAGTTTTTGGAGTAAGTGGAAATCAGAAGAAATAGAGGTTAGGTGGTTATCTGATGTTTTCAATTATTTTTCATTAAATATGAACTATTCTTGAATTCTTTGAATTTTTTAATTGGATAATCAAGAGGATACTTTGATTCTAAAGAAAAAATAATATACAGGATGTTCCATTCAAGATATCAAAGTTGTACTTTTCTATAAAAGCGGCAACACTGCAGCTCTAAAAATATTCTAGATCGATAGATGTCCTCTTAACCAAGATAAACCTCAAAGTGTCAATTGCAGATTTATATTCAAAAGACCAATGTTTTTTATTTGCAAGACCTAAAAAATTCAATAATTAACCTCCAAAGAAAGGTTGGTAGTCAAGGCTTAAATATTTTACAGGTAGTGGCTGCAAACCCAGAAGCGGTGAGTGCAAGTTCGGTAATATCTCCATCAAGGGAAGAATACAAACTGAACGTTTGTACAAACCGTATTTGGTTTATAGTCGAACTCTGCGAGGCAATCCAAGCAAAAAAGATCGATATAGCGAACTTTGAACTATTCTCCTCAACGCCTAAGGAATTTACAGTTTCCATTGGTGATCGTTTCCCAAATAGAGAATGGACAACAGTCGGTCAGTTCACCGCCAAAGACGAAAGGGATGTGCAGAGCTTCGATCTGAATCCTCACCTATTCGGAAGATACATAAAAGTTGAGATTAAATCACATCACGGATCTCAACATTACTGTCCCATTTCTCTATTCAGAGTGTACGGAATTTCTGAATTGGAAGTACTACAAAAAGAAGAGTTGGCCCATGGGGACGATGATGACATGGAAGACAACGACGAAGCCTTGAAAATATATTCGGACGGTCTCACTAAAAATATGTTAAATTCCGCCACTAATGCCGTATATTCCATGATTAAAAAAGCTGCCGAAGTGTTGGGAACTAAAAGTAACGAAACCGATAACAAGAAAGATGTCAAATTCGAGTATTCTCCGTTGATAAATACTTGTTCAACACCTAGTCACAATATTGTCTGTAGTAATTGTACGGATTTGTTATTCGGACAAGTTTACGAACTTTTAAGCTGCAAATCTACTAATATCGCGCAGTTGGTGAGTTTACCGTATATTCGGGAATCCCTGATAAATTCCCATATATGCGGAGGTTTCGGTTTGGATTTGAACGGGACAAACGATAGGACATTTTTCAATAAAAGCTCCCAGTATGTTCGAACTCTTTTTCCAGAGAAAATCCTTGCTGCGATGTGTAATAACTTGGCTGTATTCGAAAACATAGCTGTTCTTAACACTAGTCAACAGTTTCCTAACGCTACGAAAACTTCCGATTTAGACAACGTCAATATTGGAATGTCTAAAATAGCTGCAGGTATCGAACAATCAATCGATATAGATTTACCGGTGAATGAAAGTGAGAATGTACCTACGGACGAATTGAAATTGGATGTGACGAGCAAGATAGAACTGCCCAAAGTTACCTGTTCGACCAGTCTAGAGTATAGTTCGCAGATAAAACCTACCAAAACTGTTACGTTGGAGGTTTCTATAGAATCCTCGAACATGTTGAGCGAAACTGAGGAATTGCCGAATCATTCGAGCAAGGGAGATCCTCCCGCGAGCGAGGTGAACCTTAACGCCGATGCGAAAGTGCCAGTGCCCGAGTTTGAGGATGTTCAAGAAGTGGCCGATGCCAATGGACAGCCTCTGGATGTGACAAGTGAAGCTGCGGAAAGTATGGATCATATTGAGAATTTCATGGCGGACGTTGGAAGTGAGAATGGGCCGTCAACTGTGCCACCGGTGTCTTCTGGAAGCAATCCGATGGATAGGCAGAAGGAATCTGTGTTTTTGAGACTTCTGAATAAAATCAAGGTGAGTTTTTGTCCTTATTTGAAAGACTTGAAGTGTTGAATCTGAAAACATACATGTTCAAATGAGTTTTCAGAGAAAGGTGAACTCTTTTTTAAACAGGACATACTATTCTCGTCATCTCCTTCCCTTCAAAAAACAAAATTTGGTAAACCTTCAAATTTTCCCGTCATGAAGACAGGTGGTGAAAATAATAGAAACAGAGGTCCCCAATATTTTCAATCTAGCAATCACATTCCTTGAACTCATTCATCGAACCCATTCTATTTTGAAAAAAATGATTTCAAGAGTTGATATTTTTTTTTAAACTTGATTTTTGTGTTTCCAAAATGAAACTTCTTATTCGGAAAACTTGTAGTTCTGGGAAACCCGCAAGATTTCCCGTCGCCGAGATATTAAAAAGATATTTACATCATTGTACGCAGTGTGATTTTCTGAATAAAAAATGTGAGATCGACCATAGGCGGTCTCCCTTAATTTGGAAGATATGGGCCCCCAAAGTTCCAAAATGAGTCGTTTTCAGGTCCCTTTTTCCACCATAAAAACGATCTCTCAGTTCATCTGTATGGTTCACACACCACCTTCGAACCTTCAACCAACAATAAGAAACACTTTTTTTCGAGAATAATCAATATTTAATGAAAAAATAATGAAATTACTGGACAACCACTTAACCTCTATTCCTTCTGATTTCGACTCAGACTAAAAGTGAAGTTTGGCAATGGCGCAAATTTCATCGGTCGGAATCGTGCCATCGTGCGTATTCGTGAATGACAGGTTATTGCTGGCGAGAAAAATGAAATATGTTCTTAGTTCTTACTGTTTACTGCGAAACTCTAAATCTTCCAATAGGAGAATTCGTTTCTAATGAAATCTACATCGTTGACACACATAGTAATGGAATGAGAATACACCCTGACATATTTCAACGTACTTTTTTTTCATATGTGATAGGTCGCGTCCTTCCCAGATTTCCAATGAAATCGAGGTTATTATATAGCCCATTTCATTGGAATACCCTGAATCTCATTCTAAACTGGGACCATCTCGAAGACACAACAAAAAACGAAGTAGATAACAACCTCCCTGTTTTGAAGGGGATAGAAAGAACGTTCAAACGAAAATATTGAGAGTGAAACCTTAAAACAAATATTCTCAATTACTTTGTTTTGATGTTAGAATAAACACCTCTTTTTCAGTGACAGAAGCATTTTCCTCATAATCATATCCTTCAACTGTCCATCATTTCATATTTCCCGCCAGCAACTACTCTTCGGTCATAATACGTTGGCCAGCGATGAAAAGACGCTGTTGCCAAGCTCCGCTTTAACATTGAGAAGTATTTCGTAGAAATATAGGTTAAGTTGTTGTTTAATATTTTCAATTTTATTCCTTTAAATAATGAATATTCTTGAAAGAAAGGGTCTCTATTCGTTGGTCGCAGGTTCAAAGTTGATTTATGAACTAGATTTGAGAAGGGAGAGATCATTTTTATGACGGAAAAAAGGATCTGAAAATGCAACAATTTGGAACTTTGGGGGCTCACATCTTCCAAACAAAGAGAGACCGCCTATGTTGGCCATTATATTTTTTGTTCAGGAACTCACACTGCTTACTATGATGTGAATATCTTACTCATAGCTTCGCGACGGGAAATCTTCGGGGTTTACCAATTTTTTTATCATTGGAATCAAATGTTCTATCCGTAAGACTACTGAAAAACTTCAATCGCCGTCAAAAATTTAAATTTTCAACGAGAAAATGATCCTTTAAATTTGGCTCCGCATGTCGGCTGTTTAAACGGAAGAATCTTCGCGGCTTCCGTGACGTACCGGGATATATCCACTCTCTCCCTCCTCTCGTGTACTTTTCTCTCCAACAAGCCAATAGACAGTGACGTAGAAAGCGATCTGACGCGTTTCTCCCGCTTCGACATCGAGTCGCGATTTGACCATTTTTAATACCGAATTATTCAAAATTCGCGAGTTGTTGAAGTAATTATGATTTGGTATCGATATAGAATGAGAAAAATATGAAAATATGATAATTCGTGTTACATGAAAGAGACCTATTCGACGATGCAATTATTTCAGCGCCGGCATCAAACTTTCAAAGGGCTCAATCTTCCTAAAGGTTCCCTACATTGTTTGAAATACGAATGGGGTTTCTCCTTTAAACGAAAATGCAGTAATTTCCATGAAAAACCTTTAGAACATCACATTTCAAACATATAATTTCAATATTATATTTTTAAAAAAATGTTTGATCACCTAAAACTGAAAAATAAAAATGGGGATTTGCATTTAAAGGGATTTATCATGAGTGCACGATATGGCAACGTCGAATTCAGCTTTCTCGGAAAGAAAAGGATGTCAAATGTGTTACTTTGCTTAGGAAAACAGTGAGACCTATACTTTGATCTGGTTAGAGTAGAAGACAACGACCAAGGAATAGAAAATGAAGAGCACAGACTGTCATACTGTCATATTACCAGCGTGACCAATTTTGGTAGAAATCTACTTTTTTGGTAGATTTTCGTTATAATTTTATCATTGTAAGTAGACAGAAGTTGAGCAGTAGATTTTGGTAGTATTTCGAACTATCTAAGTAGAATTCTACTTTCAACTGTTGAAGCAGTAGAACGCTTCTGTCTGAGTTGAGAAGTGGCACAACCTAACCTAACCTAACTATAATCGCATGAATTATGTGAAAAAATAGCACAACTCGTATAGATGGCTCTGACTGACTTTGGGGAGGGGGTATTTCTCTAATCCCGTCACACTCAATAAGTATATCTTATTTCCCATCATAGGCGCTATATTTTCTCGCATTTTCATCGTTTTCATCCAAAACGGAAGAGCCTTTCATTTAGGTGAATATATAAGGATATCTGCGGAATCATTGGGTGGATTTTACCCATTCACGAATTCGGCCTTCGTAATTAAGGTCCAAATCTTCTCTACAAATATCGAATTTCTGAGTTGTTTCTTTCGAAAGTTATTGTGTTTAGGGTCGGTCCTTAACTTCTGGAAAGAACTACTTAAAAACTCGATATTTGTAGAGAGGATTTAGGGCTTAATTACGAAGGTCGAATTCGTGAATGGGTGAAATCCACCCAATGATTCCGTAGATATACCCATTCAAAATTTTATTTTCTAAATATTTTCAAATATGTATAAATTAGATCGAATTGAAATGCTGCCGTGAATTAAGGCAGTAGCTTTTGCGCGCACGTTCAAATTCGTTGCCAAAGCAGTAATTTCTATTGAACATGCGCAAAAGCTGCTGCCTTCACGGCAGTGCTTCTCTAGCACTTTTTGCTCAGCGAATGTTTATTACTGAGATAGTTTTTTTAAATTACACGAAACATTAAAGTTTTCTACTTTCCATCCAACATAAAGTGCTAAAGACTGCTCTTAGGTAGCAGTAGATTTTTAGTAGATTTCTGTAATTAACTTTGGTAGAAAAAAGTATATTTCTATAGAAGGTTTGGTAGATTCTGATAAAAATAATTGGTCACGCTGCATATTACTGACAAATCGCAAACAGAAATTGTTTGGTTATATTGACAAAGCACACGTGTGTACCACAGAATAGGAATAAATATTTCATTATTCTATAGCAGAAAGAGCTATTCTACTAAACACCGTTGTCACATCGTGCATGCCTGGCAAATCCCAAACCCCAATTTTGAAATCTGATTTTGAATACTTTCTGAAGGTAATTTGGAAAAATCATGAATCAAACCCATAATAATTATGTTCAAATTTGCATTTGTAGTAATAACCCAAATTCAGGAAAAACCCCCATTGTGGACTGATTTTGAATTAATATATGGTATTTTCAGGCTCTAGAGAGAAACGTCTCTCTTTCCAGTCAATACCTAGAAGAACTCAGTAGAAGGTACAAAAAACAAGTTGAAGAAATGCAGAAACTGGAGAAAACAATTCAATCCATGATAGAAGAGAGAAAAAAGATGAACGAAAAAAGCAAACAACTCGAAGAACGTTTAGATCATCTCGTAACTACGCTGGAGAAATGGCCTAGCCTTCTTTTCTGGTTCCTGACCACAGTGACGGTATTCTGCGGATTCTGCTGGATTTGCGGAGGCGAGAAACAGAAGAATAGGATCGAGATAGTTGAAGGTATACAGCGAAGGAAGTCTGTAGATATCATAACGAATAAGGAGAAGAAGAAAGTTAGGAGACCCAGCGATCAAGCTCTCAAAATTGTCAGGTCTTCTCTGATAGCGGAGGAGAAGAGACAGTCCCTAGAAAAAAGAAGAAGAAAACGAAGCAACAAGGGTTTGAGACGTTCCACGTCAATTAACGAGTTGGATATTAATGGGTATAGGGTTAATAATCGGGATATGTCGCAGGATGCAACAAATGGTGAGTGATTTCTAGGTGAAATATGTGTTTTTGCGCGCATGTTCTAGCGGAACAGCGTGCTATCGTTTTGTCCAAATGTCTGTAATTTTCTATGATTGAGCCGAAAATGGTCTCAAACGACTAGGTTGGACTCGCTGATGACGAATCCGGTGTCAAAATCGATTCTGTGCGGCCGGCCGGCCGTCCGGTCGTAGACAGAAGAGAGCTAGCAACTTTAAACTTTCAGGATAGGTTGCGCATCAGAATGCCGCGGTTAAGTTCGTTAATGGGCCAAAATCGGTCAAATAGTTTCCGAGTTATAGGCACTTGAAATTTTGAAGTTATTTATTTTTTATTTCAGGAACCACTTAAGCGATTAGATTCAAACTTGGCAGTTAGTTGGAGTATAACGACGCGCAACTTTGAGCCAAATTTCGTCAGGATCATATTGTCAGTAAATTGAAAAAAAAATTTCGAAATTTTTTTTTCCGGAAATCATTCATCATATCCAAAAAAAAAATCCACTCACACTTTGAGCTTCATATTTCACAGCAGTGTACCAAATTTCAGTTCGATACAATCATAAGTTTTGGAGATATCGGGAAAAAATATGTCAAATTTCAAGGTTTTCTTTTCGATATCGTTGATTTTTTCGGTATTACTCGAGAAATACTGATTCAGTCCTGATTAAACTTCACAGCTAGTTTTGAGATGCTGAAAGACAACATATCATCCTCATTAAATTCTGTATGAAACTTCGAACTGTTATTTTCGATGAAGTACTGGATTTCAATTCGATCTGATCTGTATTTTTGGAAATATTGGAAAAATAAAATTTTGATTGGGTATCTCTACGGAATCATTGGGTGGATTTTACCCATTCACGAATTCGGCCTTCGTAATTTAGGTCCAAACCTTCTCTACAAATATCGAGTTCCTAAGTTGTTTCTTTTGGAAGTTATTGTGTTTACGCAGTCGGCCGTTAGGCTGACCGTAAACACAATAACTTCCGGAAGGAACGACTTAGAAACTCGATATTTGTAGAGTAGGTTTGGGGCTTAATTACGAAGGTCGATTTCGTGAATGGGTGAAATCCGCCCAATGATTCCGTAGATATACCCATTCAAAATTTTATTTTTCCAATATTTCCAAAAATAAAGATTTGATCGAATTGACATCCAGTAATTTATCAGTAAAAAATTTAAAAAAGCACTGTCGAGAAGCTGCTGAAGCGGTCATCTACATTGAACATGCGCGCAAAAGTTGCTGCCTTCACGGCAGTGCTTTTTGAAATTTTTTCGTTTTAATACCATTGTAGTGGTGAACAATAATGAGTTTTAAAAATTTGTAAACGAATATTTACACTGAGTAAATCTAAAAACACGGTTATATTAAGTTTGAATTCAAAGTTTATTTATTGCGCTCATTTCCTGTGGGCGTTCTTTAGGTATGTCCAAATGTCTGCAGTTTTCGAATTTGTTTAACGGAAATGGTTTCAAACGACTAGGTTGAACTTACTGATGAAGAATCCAATGTCAAACATTCTTACGTACGATACAAAAGCACAGATAAAAACCTCAGCAAAAATTCTGTCTCCCTGTGTAAGTTAACTCGAAATTTGTTGATCGTATAAACTGACATATTTAATGGTGGCATATTTTGCATTGGAACATAATTTTCAGCTTCCTTTAGAATTTATGTTGACAAACAATCTTGAAATTATATCTGCAATAGAAAGCGAGATGGGGAACATTAAGTAATAAATTTGGTCTTTGCCAGGGGGGTCTTTCGACTAGGTCTGGTCCTCTAAGCAATAATATTCAAGATGCTCAGGTGAACGAAAAACGCTACAGGCCCCTTATATTGTTGAAACATCTCTCGTAGAGTACTTTCCACTCAGAATCCAATGAAAAATAACCCCGGTTGGCCATGACATTCTGACACATTTCACCGTGTATGTTTTGAAAATGTTAGGTTATAGTCATTTTCCTGCCAGATAACTACACAACGTTGTCCTCTCTACATAAAGGTCGTAGTATTTACGTATTTTACAAAATGTGAATTTACTTTGGAAAAATAATGAATTTTAGAAAATATTATGTGAATTCAATAATTCCAAAGACCTGGCGAATGTTGAAGAAACTTTTTTCTCTGTTAATACCTGAAATATTTCACTATTTAAACATGGTTGGAAGATTCAGTTATGCTTTTTTCTTGTACGGAAATCAAGAATCTAGTATTTTACTGAAAAATAATGCATAGAGTAGTCTGTTACTTTGTGATAGTTCATTCGAAAAAAAAATAAAAGTACTCGAATAACCCTGCAGTAAAACTTGACAACAAATAGATAAACCTATGGAATTCCCTACTTTTCGAAATTCTCAAGAAATAAGCCTTCAGAGGACATTTTAATACCTTTTTGCACAACTTGAAATGCTCCAGTATGAAAATGTAGTAGTACTGCAAAATCTGCGCCACCTTAAAAGGACTAACTCAATTTACAAAGTTCTTTGGAATCTATGTGACTGATAGACTGAATGATGAACATATTTTTAAACTGGGATGCAGCTTAGCTTCAGTCCGTTATCTTTGGGTGTTGGATAGCTTGTTATAAATTATTGATTCAAAATTATCAGGGTTACTATCAGAAAAAGCAGATTTCAATTCTACATAGCACTTCCTGATAATTTGTCTCTGCTTCTTCAAAACTACCTTCCGCATTTTTAGTTTCCAAGCATAATGATTCTGTTGAGATTGAGAGTAGAAATTGGCATTTGGCAACGTCTCTGGGAGTTATTTTGACATTACGGAAATTTCAAGAGTGCCAACCTGCGTCAGTTTTAAGTAAAAAAAAACTTGATAGACTTAAATCATGGCCAACCGGGATAGTTTATAAACGTGAATGGAGTATACTATCACAGATCAACCAGATAAACCACTCGCGTCATTTACTTAGGAAATCTATGTCAACGCAGATATGACCCTGAATCGAGCTAATCAGAATTTTAGCAGGCGTTTGGGGTGCCAATCAGATTGCAGGAATAGGATTACGTCACTCTCGCCGTTTTCGGACTCGCTTGAAGAGGTTATGAACATGTAAACAAACTGAAATGAATTTTTCATCCTATTAATTGATGAATAATTTCGTATCTGTTACATTTAAGAATATAATCCAAACAGTTTTTCACAACCAAATCAATTGTTTAGTCATCTTCGAGGTTCTATTTTATGATGACAGTCCTCATTATATGTTTTAATTATACAACAAGAATTGGAATCGAACTTAGGTGGACTCATTCATAATGTTCATTTTATATAATATAAAGGAATCGCAACTGAAGTAAAAGCATTACAACCTCCATTATTCAATTAAAAAGATGGGATGTCTAATAAAATTGTATATGATTGCACACTAGCATTGGAATCGAACAAAGTTGGTCTATTCATAGTTTGATTTTATATTGAAATGAATCTCATTTGATGTGAAACTACAAAGATTCTCTGATTAAGGTAAACGGGTTTTCCATAACATTTTTCCAAAATTTTCATTTACTCCAACCGAGTTCTTCTACAGGAGTTTAAGATTTGACAAAACACTCGCTTTGGTTTTGGAAATTTGCTTTTCAAATGGTTTCATCGAAAAATCTTATTCTGATTCTGATTTTGTGATTCCTGAATCCCGACAAATCCGTTTTTACATTTCGATTTTAGATAGTCCAAAATCAAGTATTCAATTTGACAGCTGTTTCGAGGAAGAAGAAAGTGTGGTTATGTCTGTTATATTTCTCAAGGTCGGAGAGACGCGATTCCCGCAAACGATGAAGTGATTTGTCTCGTTGGTCTGTGATACTATGTCACTTTGATTAATCAAGACTATTCTTAAAAAAGGGTTTTTATTCCAGGGTTGGATCTAAGTGTTCCTAACCGACCTGGTGATTGGGTGGAAGAAAACAGTAGGCTAATTGAAGTAATTAATTTAGACGAATCGGAGAACTCTTCTCTGGAACAGTTCGGAACGATCCTAGAACAGGATGTACCGCAGTTCACGAAAACCGCTGTAGATAGTCGAGCGCGTAGAATTTCTAGTCAGCAGATGAAGCCAAATATCAACGGAGATCAAGACTTTTCTTACAGTGTGCCTAGAAGAGGTGAGAGTTTAGAGGAATCCCCCAAGCCAGGGGAGAAAGTCGGCAGAAGGTCTAGTCTGAACGGTAAATTGGAGGAAGCAGGTAATCGTAAGAAGGAGAAGAAGAGTTTCAGGAGTGTCTTGAAGAATGTGTTCACGTAAAACCAGGAATGTTCAGAAAGGTGATGAGTTTATTATTCCTAAGCGTATATGTACCTACTAATGTTTTTCCAGTGAAATTGAGTTAATTAAAGTAGTTCATTGGTCAAACAAGCAATTGATGAGACTTGTTATAATTGTATGACCTTGCACCCTCAATATACACATTAAATTCATTATATTTTCTTCAGAATAGAGGTAAACCCGCGAATATTCCCGTCTCTAAGATATTTGCATCAATATACGCAGTGTGTTCTCGGTACAACCTTTGCGGTCTCTCATAGTTCAGAAGATATGGGCCCCCAGAGCACTGAACTGATGCATTTTCAGGTATCTTTTTCCACCAAACTCGACTAAAAGGGGCAATTTCTTTCAAGAATGTATATTTAATAAAGAATAATTGAAAAAATCAGATAAAACACTTAACCTCCAAAAGTGGAGTTCGGCATTGGCGCAATTTAATCGGTCGGAATTCTGTGTATTCTGTGTATATGACAGCTGGCTGGAAATACTTTTTGGTCACTCAACGTTCGCCAGCGATGATAAGGCGTTGTTGCCAGACTTCACTTCAAGGTCAATCAAATTTCTTTCAAGAATGTATATTTAATGAAGAATAATTGAAAAAATCAGATAAACACTTAACCTCCAAAAGTGGAGTTCGGCATTGGCGCAATTTAATCGGTCGGAATTCTGTGTATTCTTATATGACAGCTGGCTGGAAATACTTTTCGGTCACTCAACGTTCGCCAGCGATGATAAGGCGTTGTTGCCAGACTTCACTTCAAGGTCAATCAAATTTCTTTCAAGAATGTATATTTAATGAAGAATAATTGAAAAAATCAGATAAACACTTAACCTCCAAAAGTGGAGTTCGGCATTGGCGCAATTTAATCGGTCGGAATTCTGTGTATTCTTATATGACAGCTGGCTGGAAATACATTTCGGTCACTCAACGTTCGCCAGCGATGATAAGGCGTTGTTGCCAGACTTCACTTCAAGGTCAATCAAATTTCTTTCAAGAATGTATATTTAATGAAGAATAATTGAAAAAATCAGATAAACACTTAACCTCCAAAAGTGGAGTTCGGCATTGGCGCAATTTAATCGGTCGGAATTCTGTGTATTCTTATATGACAGCTGGCTGGAAATACCTTACGGTCACTAACGTTCGCCAGCGATGATAAGGCGTTGTTGCCAGACTTCACTTCAAGGTCAATCAAATTTCTTTCAAGAATGTATATTTAATGAAGAATAATTGAAAAAATCAGATAAACACTTAACCTCCAAAAGTGGAGTTCGGCATTGGCGCAATTTAATTGGTCGGAATTCTGTGTATTCTTATGACAGCTGGCTGGAAATACTTTTTGGTCACTCAACGTTCGCCAGCGATGATAAGGCGTTGTTGCCAGACTTCACTTCAAGGTCAATCAAATTTCTTTCAAGAATGTATATTTAATGAAGAATAATTGAAAAAATCAGATAAACACTTAACCTCCAAAAGTGGAGTTCGGCATTGGCGCAATTTAATCGGTCGGAATTCTGTGTATTCTTATATGACAGCTGGCTGGAAATACTTTTCGGTCACTAACGTTCGCCAGCGATGATAAGGCGTTGTTGCCAGACTTCACTTCAAGGTCAATCAAATTTCTTTCAAGAATGTATATTTAATGAAGAATAATTGAAAAAATCAGATAAACACTTAACCTCCAAAAGTGGAGTTCGGCATTGGCGCAATTTAATCGGTCGGAATTCTGTGTATTCTTATATGACAGCTGGCTGGAAATACTTTTCGGTCACTCAACGTTCGCCAGCGATGATAAGGCGTTGTTGCCAGACCTCACTTCAAGGTCAATCAATTGTTTTCATGAAATATCTTATATTCTTGAAATAAATGGCCACTAACCGTTTCGTTAAGGTTGAAAGACAATTTTCGAATGACATAAAAGCTATAAGTGATTGTTTTCATGGTGCAAGATGCATCTTTGCGGAATTTTAGGGGCCTAAATCTTTCAAAATATGAGAGACCGCCTAGTTTCGACTGCAGATTTTCGTTCAGGTAAACACACTGGGTACATTGATGTAAATATTGTATTAATATCTTCGTGACGGGAAAATTTGCGTGTTTTACTATTCTTCTTGTTTCTCATCGAGTATTTTTTATTCAGTTGAACATATTGTTTACATTGAATGAATTTCACCGCTTATCCTTAATTCTTCTAGCTTCAGCCGTATTTCAAATTGAAAAAGTTAGAAAAATAATTTAATACAGATGTAGAACTTTTTACTTTAAATTTTTTCCTCCTGAAATTTGATTCCTTAAGTTGAACATTTTTCAATAAGATCTACGTGAATAAACCTGTTTCCTTAGTCGATTCAGTTGTATGAAGAGATGTTGAATAATTTGAATCATTCCTTTGCATTATATATTTTTGTATAATTTTTTCTCTTTATTGTAAAAATTAAATTATTTGAAAAGATTTTCGAATTCTTTTGGCTGTAATATGTGATAACCACTTATAGTAAAAAATTATCCCCTAGTGGCTTTATATCTGAAAAAATGCATATAGATTCATAAAAAATATTCTGACATTTAGAGATTTTTTCGAGAAGTGTACAAAAACTTTCTGTAGATTCTATATGCCCTATATTTTGTATGGAAAATTTTTGGTTTATTTTTTTTTATATTTTGAATAATTGTATATCACTGTACTCAACAGTACAAAAAAACCATAAAATGAGAAGCTTAATCATATTCATATTATTTTCAAATTATTTAAAGGAATTTATTTTATTCTATGTTGGCCTTCTTTTTCATTTTATTGTTCACTTGTTGAAGACTGATTGATAGAACTTAAAAAACATCATAATGAAGAATTGTCATTATTGTAAATATTTTAATTTTATTCCCTTTTTTTTTGTTATTTATACTACCAACTATAGCAACTGAGCATATTTAAACTATATTGTATTTATTTATAACTATTGTTATTGAATTTATCGTCAACCTACCGAATTGTTAAGTGCAACTTGCAAAATCTATGTGTGGAATACATATATGATGAATTATAGTTTGTGTGTTTTTTATAACTTTCATTCTTGTATTTTTATTATTTAATTCCTTGGAAAATTATGAATTGGGAAAGAGGTTAGAATACTCTGTTCTTTCGGCAATCTAAGTGATTTTAATTCTTTTAGTTGGATTTCTTAGCCTTTTCCTATTTAAGAAAAATTCCAAAAAGCACTGCCGTGAAGGCAGCAACTTTTGCGCGCATGTTCAATGTAGATGACCGCTTCAGCAACGAATTTGAACATGCACGCAAAAGCTGCTGCCTTCACGGCAGTACTTTTTGAAATTTTTACTAATAAATTACTGGATTTCAATTCGATCAAATCTGTATTTTTGGACATATTGTAAAAATAAATTTTTGAATGGGTGTATCTACGGAATCATTGGGCGGATTTTACCCATTCACGAATTCGAACTTCGTAATTAAGCCCCAAACCTTCTCTACAAATATCGAGTTTCTAAGTCGTTTCTTCCGGAAGTTATTGTGTTAACGGTCAGCCTAACGGCCGACTGCGTAAACACAATAACTTCTGAAAGAAACAACTTAGAAACTCGATATTTGTAGAGAAGGTTTGGACCTCAATTACGAAGGCCGAATTCGTGAATGGGTAAAATCCACCCAATGATTCCGTAGATATACCCAATCAAAATTTTATTTTTCCAATATTTCCAAAAATACAGATCAGATCGAATGGAAATCCAGTACTTCATCGAAAATAACAGTTCGAAGTTTCATACAGAATTTAATGAGGATGATATGATGAGAAAATCATAGAAATTTTTTTTTTCAAATTGTTCTAATAACACGATTATCACGAAATTTTGCATAAAGTTGTCTTTCAGCATCTTGAAACTAGCTGTGAAGTTTAATCAGGACTGAATCAGTATTTCTCGAGTAATACCGAAAAAATCAACGATATCGAGAAGAAAACCTCGAAATTTGACATATTTTTTCCCGATATCTCCAGAACTTATGATCGTATCGAACTGAAATTTAGTACACTGCTGTGAAATTAGAAGGTCAAAGTGTGAGTATAATTTTTTTTGGATATGATGAGTGGTTTCGGAAAAAAAAAAAATTTTTAAAAAATTTCGAAAAAAATTTTTTTTAAAAATTTCGAAAAAAATTTTTTTTTAAATTTACTGGCAATATGATCTTGTCGAAATTTGGCCCAAAGTTGCGCGTCGTTATACTCCACCAAACTGCCAAGTTTGAATCCAATCGCTTGAGTAGTTTCTGAAATAAAAAATAAATAACTTCAAGTGCCTATAACTCCGAAACTATTTGACTGATTTGGCCCATTAACGAACTTAACCGCGGCATTCTGATGCGCAACCTATCCTGAAAGTTTCAAGTAGTTAGCTTGCTTCTGTCGACAGTTATCGTGTCTACGGACGGCCGGCCGGCCGGACAGAATCAATTTTGACACCGGATTCGTCATCAGTGAATCCAACCTAGTCGATTGAGACCATTTTCGGCTCAATCATCCAAAATTACAGACATTTGGACAAAACGATAGCACGCTGTTCCCCTAGAACATGCGCGCAAAAAAAAGTATTTCAAAAAACGTATTACACTATTTTTTTGAAAAACTAAAGAATGAAATATTCCGTTAAAAGCAAGTTTAAAGTGTACTGAATGAATATTAGGGGACCAAGCATACCGCCCTGTGGAATTCCGGATGTAATTGCCTTATAGAAGCTTTAATTCCCTGAGAAAATTTGTTTAATGAGGTTGATCTGAAATAATATTATTGAATAGGGTTTTTTCAACTTAAATATTAAAGGAAGTTGATTCGAATGATTTATCTAGACCACACTCTTTAATTGTAAAATTTTTTGACATTGTGTTGAACAAAATTGTTTATTAATTGGATTAAACTTGTTTGAATATCTGTTTGTAAATGTCGATAAAATACTCATTTTTAAGAAGTAGCTTCTTTGAAATTCAAAAGTGCACATTTGTCTCTTCTGCTAGAGTTTTCAATCAACTTCCTAAAAGATTTTTTATCGGCCAAACATTTCCTTTTCCGTCCTAAAAACAATAATATAGAATCATTAAGTATACACTGTACAACAAACATATTTACGTTTACTCGGTATGTTAGCACAAACATAGCTCTCATCGAATTCGTCTAATGTTGGAGCCTCTGGGAAAAACTCGCAAATAGCTGTGAGTTTCACGTTGCAAGGTACAACTTTCCAGGTTTTATCTGAATGCAACGTGACACAGTTAACACCTCTTCTATTCAACTGTGGATGGCCAGGGCCCCAAGCTCGGTATTGGGTGCAGTGTATTTGTTTTCCGTTTGGTGATTCGAAATGTCCTGTGTTGAGTAAATCATCTAAGCCTTAAAATGGGGGAACTGATTCAGTTTAAATTGGACTGAAAGAGAGATTTCTCCGCATATTCAGGATTTAATATATGAAAAAACCTTAAATTTTGAAAAACTAATTTGTTTTTCAATATTCAAAATGTGATAACCCATAGGAGTGAATTCAAAAGTTTCTGATTTTTTATTTTTATTAGTGACATAATGATTCACGCGACTATTTCTGATGATTTGAATTAAATATTTCATCAATAATTCTGGATCATTTTTAGTCAAAGAAAATACAGAAAATCTTCTTGAAAATATACTTTCCGACGTATACAGTGCGCGTCAAAATTATGGAACAAATTCATTTTCTCAGAAGAAAATATTTGGCAACAAAATCCTGAAACAGGTCAATTTTTGTTTCACTTTTACCAAATTTATATGCATTTTTGTTGCACCCTGTGCCATCCCCATCAACCCTCTAAATTTTTTGAATAGGGAAAGTTGGTCATGTGGTACTTTTTTGGCCAAGTCTTTGAATCTTCTTTACAGGCGTTTTGAAAAATTAGTTAGTTCAAAGAGGTTTTCAGTATGTGCACTTTGTCATGGCTCATTTATATTACTTTCAGACGACGGGACCTGATGAAATTTGTCAGCGAATGAAAGTCGACCATTACAGTTTTGTTCATGCACAACTTTCAACCCCCTCACATGAAAACATTTATTTTTTCTCCATGTAACTAATTTTTCGAAAAAAAAATTTCTGCACGCCTGTAAAGAATATACTAAGACCTTGCCAAAAAAGTACCACATGACCCACTTTCCTATTCAAAAAATTTAGAGGGTTGATGGGGATGGCACAGGGCGCAACAAAAATCCTTCAAAAATGCATAAAAATTCGGTAAAAGTGAAACACAAAATTGACCTGTTTCAGGAAATTGTTGCCAAATATTTTTCTTCTGAATTTGTTCCATAATTTTGACGCGCACTGTATATGAAGTTTCAACATGAATCATATTTCCACAGGTGAAATAGATGAATATTTGTGGCATAAAGAAACAATCTAAATTTAGTGAATTACCTACATAACTAGCCTTGTACCAAGAACTCACAAAGGCGTTTACCAAATTCCCTAATTGTTTAGTCCTAGTTTCACTCAAGACATCCGCCAAGTCTGCTCCTAATTTCTGACAACTTGCTATGGATTGTTCATAAGTTTCTTTATTCTGCTTCACCACAAAAATTCCAATTGAACTGATACAAGTTGCATTTGTTGTTGCTGGAAATTTAAATAAGATTTCTACTCACATTTCTACCCCTTTCATTCAATTTCGAAATATAGAAAAATATGTTTATAATGTCTCCGCTGGTGTTTCTCATCTCACCATGTCTAAAGGTTCAAATTTTAGAAAGAAACTCTGATGGACAGCTGTTTTTTAATTTGTTCAAAACAATCCGCAAAAGGTGCAAGACGAAAGGTGGAATAATTCGAAATATATTTGGGCAATATTAAAGTTCGGCCAACTATCTTGTTATTCAATCTTAACGAAAATAACTAAATAATATAGATAAGAAACGAGATTATATCTTACTGTTCATGTTTCCATAAGCACTATAGTAATCGAAATGTTCATCAGGTACTAATGTAGTACTATTGCCTAATTCTGGACATCCAATTATCTGGCAGTTTGTGAAATAACTGTCCTTTTGAATCATATTCTCCGATACTTCTTGAGGACTGAAATTGAAGGCCAGTGCGTTTCTTTCCCTTGCAAATTTAATACACTCCTATAAAATATTTTATGGTGAATATTTTTCATAACATAATTTTTTTTTTAATTTCTAAGATGCTCACGAAATTTCGTATGAGTTCGTTAGTCTGCATGTTTCAAGCTACTTAGTCGATAAGAATAGAATTTGTTGAATTATCCAGGAAACTAGCACAAAATTTCAAATAGCTATAACTACTAAACTGTTAGGCCAATTACGCCCATTAATGATCCTAAAACCGTCGCATTTGGATGGACAACCTACACTAGAAATTTCAAGATTCCAGCTCAATATGTTTGAAAGATACGCTCGAAAATATAAATATTAAGAGCAAACACTACCACGTGTCGGTAAATTACGGCTCGGCAACACAGCCACATGCAAGTTTCCTTAATTCTGCTTTCAATTTTCACGAATGATTTTCAAAAAATATTGCGTGTCACCTCACCGCTACGATGCTAAAATACCAGTTATGAAAGAGGTGACAGTAATCGAACTATTCTTTCAATTTTTACGAACGGTTTTCAAAAAATATTGCGTGTGACGTCACTGTTGTGACGCTAAAATAGGAATAGTTCGAGGGACACGAAAAATGTTTGAAAGATAGGCACGCCAAAATTCAGCTTAAACCTTGTTAATATCTCAAGGTCAGGCACCTTCTCGCTGTCTGCCTAATTCAACGTTGCCAATAACCGCGAGAAATATTGGAAATGGGGGAAATTTAGGAGAAAAGGGGGTGTCGTTCTGCAGGCTTCAGTGGTTTTTTTTTAAATTTTCTTTTTGGGATGTACTTAATTCTGTAATGAGAATATGCGCAATGTTAGTCATTTTTCCATTTCTCGCTGCATTTCAGTTTTATTTTCCCGAATATTCTTGAATATAAAAAGTGGCAACATTGCGCATTCTAACAATTTTTTTCAACCATTTGCTCCCAAAAAATTTTTTGAAAAAAAAAGAAATCTGGCCTCCAATAGTCGAGGTATTATTTGTTCTCAATCAAGGAACTACTTACTTGTAAATTCTCAACATTCTTCAAGCCAACCTGAGACAAGTCTGACCTATGGCAAGTTTTCAACTTGAAGTAATTCATCCTACGATATTCTTGTGCACAGAAATTAGCCCTACATAAACTAATCAAAAGTTCAATAGTTAAAATGATTACCAACATATTTGTAACAAAAAATATAGATTGTTAGCAAATTGGAGTTGATGACAACAAATTCACCAATTTTCTTGTCAAAAAGTTCTTTATCGTTTGTGTTGTTCCGCTTCGGTGGAGCTCATCGTTCTTTTATTGATGACATGTGAAAACAGCAATTAATTAATAATTATGAAACTTCCGTGAAAGCCTATTCAATGTAGTGTCACGCAAGGTTTCCCAAAAAATCATATTCAGTAAGATTCAGTGTTGTTTTCAAACATATTCAGGCGAACGAACATGTGTTTGTTAAAATTTCATAGTTGTGTGTGTGATTGGCGAATGAAGATCAGCGCTACTCCCTCTGCTGGCTATCCGAGTAACCCGAGGTACAGACATTATCATTGACAAGTAAAAAGAAAAGTCGGAAAAATGGGAAAGTTTATGCATTCTTTTTGGCGTTTGTGTGATTTTACAAGTGCTTTTACTGAGGAAAAGCAAACTCAAATGTCCCTTCCCATAGATTTCTACAGCCCGGTGAAAAATTTCGAGTTAGGGTGAAAGAAACTTCCTTTAACAAGTCGGTCCTGAAAGTGTTGAAGAATCGATAAAAACCAACAAACAAGATTTATGAGAGTCTGTTACCTTAATTTTTACGATGATAATCATTTTCAAAGAGGAAAGCACGAATTGCTTATGAAATATTAGATCACATTCATGAAGACAATTTTTTTCCAGGCCCCTAATCCAAGCAGAGAAATTTACTTAAGAGGAATGCTCTGCCTTCCAGAAATCTGACTGTTGAACTGATCATTAAGTAACAATGTAACTGTTTCAATGATAGAACTGACTATTGAAAAAAGAGAGTCTCAACAAGGAAATATCTGGTGATGAATGTTCTTTGCTCAAAGTGCTTCTGTCGATGAAAGCAAAGTTATACAAGGCTTATTTATTACAGCTTTTTCAAGACCAATCATATGAGTGTTGGAAAATTTAGTTGTCAATCCATAATGAATAAGACTTACGATACAAGTAGCATTATTTTTATGTGAATTATTCATTTTATTCACAATATATTGAGTGTTTAGTCCTTCGCTATAAAAATAGTAAAGTTATGAGTATTTGTCTATTATTCCAAAAAGTATGTTTTACAATACTATCTGTTTTTCAACTTTCAAGACAGCCTAAGATATCCACCAAAGTCAATTTTGCCAATTGGATCTGGAAATAAATAATATTAAAATACTGTCCAACCTTGGAGATATTCCCGTAATTTTAGAGTTGCCACACTCAATAAGATTGAAGAATGATACATACCTACTTTATAAGAATGGAATATGTACTCCCAGTGATACTCTCGTCGAATATAAAAGTCTAAAAAGTCTTTAAATAAATCGTGAAATCAAAAATTATCAAACCAAACAGTACAAAATCGACTATCAAAACAAAATCTATGTCTGTACCTAAGGTTCCAAAACTGGCCACCGTGGTGCTGCAATCTTAAATTCAGACGCCAATCGTTGATCCAATACTTTGTATGGCTTATACAGAGTATCATGAAATTGTCCCAAGAAGGCAAATGAAACAAAATCATTTCACATTATGATACTATATTTTTCTGTTACATCTTCATTTATATCTACAATATTTTCAGATTTATTAGTTTTTTTGAAGTAGGAGTTCAACTGTTTAACTGCCGTTGTCAATTTATTCGTGAAAGTCTCAACGGGTTCTTTACTGCAAATAAATATTTCATTCAATTCTTCATCGTTCTTGAAAGCTGCTATTCCTTTGAACCTTCCTTTTAATTTGTTAACAAAGGGAACTCGTAATGAATCATCTCTAACGACGATGTTCAGTATGAACAGACCTGGTAAAAGAGAAAACTTTAAGAGAACAGCAACAAAATGAATGCAAAAAATTTTCATAAAAGCATATTTATCTAAGAAAATGCAACACAGATGTATTGGCAGAAGGCTGTATAATCCATTCATTTTTATCATTGTTTAAACAATGCTTTTAAAGTCAGTCGATTGGCCATGGAAGTTTGACGCATTCCACTTTGTCTGTAAAAATGTTAGGTAAGGTTAATTTTCCTATCAGAAAACTACTCGACTCTGTCAGTTCTACATAAAATTGTAGTGATTACGTGTGTAACTTAATCAAGTCTTCGATAAAATAAATCTAGAAAAGCACTGCCGTGAAGGCAGCAGCTTTTGATTTTTTCGGTATAACTCGAGAAATACTGATTCAGTCCTGATAAAACTTCACAGCTAGTTTTGAGATGCTGAAAGACAACTGTATACGAAATTTCGTGATAATCGTGTCATAAGAACAATTTGAAAAAAAAATTTCTATGATTTTCTTATCATATCATCCTCATTAAATTCTGTATGAAACTTCGAACTGTTATTTTTCGATGAAGTACTGGATTTCAATTCGATCTGATCTGTATTTTTGGAAATATTGGAAAAATAAAATTTTGATTAGGTATATCTACGGAATCATTGGGTGGATTTTACCCATTCACGAATTCGGCCTTCGTAATTAAGGTAAAAACCTTCTCTACAAATATCGAGTTTTTAAGTTGTTTCTTTTGGAAGTTATTATGTTTAGGCAGTTGGCCGTTAGGCTGACCGTTAACACAATAACTTCCGGAAGAAACGACTTAGAAAATCGATATTTGTAGAGTAGGTTTGGGGCTTAATTACAAAGGCCGAATTCGCGAATGGGTAAAATCCATCCAATGATTCCGCAGATATACCCAATCAAAATTTATTTTCCCAATATTTCCAAAAATACAGATTAGATCGAATTGAACTTCAGTACTTTATCGAAAAATGACAGTTTGAAGGT
This sequence comes from Myrrha octodecimguttata, assembly GCA_958510865.1. NCBI lineage: Eukaryota > Metazoa > Arthropoda > Insecta > Coleoptera > Coccinellidae > Myrrha > Myrrha octodecimguttata. The sequence goes on from OY294057.1 coordinate 78,670,786, forward strand.
TTATACAGAATTCAATGAGGATAATATAATGAGAAGATCACAGAACATTATCATTAAGCATCTTTGAGCTAGCTGTAGAGTCTTATTACGATTGCATCAGTATTTCTTGAGTTATACCAAAAAAAAACAACGATATCGAGAAGAAAACCACGAAATTCTACATATTTTTTCCAATATCTCCAAAACTAAAAGCCATATCGAACTGAAATTTGGTACACTCCTGTGAAATATGGAGCTCAAGGTATGACTGGAATTGTTCCCGAATATGGGTAATGGTTTCAGAAAAAAAAATGTTTTCGGAAAAAATTCTGAAAACAAATTTTTTTTGAATTCAGTGACCATAAGATTTCAACGAAATTTTGCTCAAAGTTGCGGGTCGTTATGCTCCGACTGTCTGCCAAGTTTCAATCCAATCGCTCAAGTAGTTTCTGAAATATGAGGGAAATAACCTCAAATTGCTATAACTCCAAAACTATCTGGCCGATTTGGCCCATTAACGAAATTAACCGCGGCATTTTGATGCGCGAACTACCCTACAAGTTTCAAGTCGCTAATTGGCTCCGTTCAACAGCTATCGTGTCCACGGCCGGCCGGCCGAACAGAATCGATTTTGACACCGGATTCGACATCAGTGAGTCCAACCTAGTCGTTTGAGAGAATTTTCGGCCCAATCATCGAAAATTACAGACATTTGCACAAAACGATAGCACGCTGTTCCCTAGACCATACGCAAAAAAAAATGTAGGAATCGACCACGTTTTCCGGTTTATTTTGGCCTTGACGATATTTCACGAGTGCCAACCTGACTAAGTTCTAGTTATAAAACTTGATATCAACCTTTTCACCCAACTAGAACCATTGACATTGTGACGCAATGAATGTACAATTCATTTCTTAATTGCTTGGTTTATTCTGGCTTTTCAATGATAAAAACCTTATCAAATTGAAATATTGACGAGATATATTCAGACAATATGATAGCTTTAAAGCTTCGTTCAAACTCGTAGCGGTCATCCATTCAGGTATTGGAGCGCCTACAACAGCTCTACTTCCTGATAAAACTATTTTTGAGTTCATATTATCACCACCAAACGTTCACAGCGTCATTTTCAATCAATAAATTCAGTAGATTTCAATTCGATCTGTATTGTTGGGAATAAAAACTTTCGAGAATTGTAACTCATAGAGTCAAATAGGTTAAATCCACCCGGAGATTCAGCAATTCTAATTATGGTAAACCCGCAAGATTTCCCGTCGCCGACGTATTGAAAAGATATTTACATATATGTGATTTTCTGAATATAAAATGTGAAATCGAACATAGGCGGTGGTCTCCCTTAATTTGGAAGATATTGGCCCCCAAAGTTCCAAAATGAGTCGTTTTCAGGTCCCTTTTTCCACCATAACAACGATCTCTCACTTCATCTGTATAGTTCACAAACCACCTTTGAGCCTTCAACCAACAATAGGCAACAATTTTTTTCAAGAATAATCAATACTTAATGAAAAAATTATGAAATTACTGGACAACTACTTAACCTCTATTCCTTCTGATTTCGACTCAGACTAAAAGTGAAGTTTGGCAATGGCGCAAATTTCATCGGTCGGAATCGTGCCATCGTGCGTATTCGTGAATGACAGATTATTGCTGGCGAGAAAAATGAAATATGTTCTCAGTTCTTACTGTTTACGGCGAAACTCTAGATCTTCCAATAGGAGAATTCGTTTCTAATGAAATCTACAAGGTTGACACACATAGTAACGGAATGAGAATACACCCTGACATATATTTCAACGTACATTTTTTTCATATGTGATAGGTCACGCCCCTCCCAGATATCCAATGAAATCGAGGTTATTATATAACCCATTTCATTGGAATACCCTGAATCTCATTCTAAACTTGGACCATCTCGAAGACACAACAAAAAACGAAGTAGATAACAACCTCCCTATTTTGAAGGAGATAGAAAGAAAGTTCAAACGAAAATATTGAGAGTGAAACCTTAAAACAAATATTCTCAATGATTTTGTTTTGATGTTAGAATAACCACCTCTTCTTCAGTGACAGAAGCATTTTCCTTACAATCATATCCTTCAACTGTCCATAATTTCCTATTTCCCGCCAGCAACTACTCTTCGATCATAATACGTTGGCCAGCGATGAAAAAACGCTGTTGCCAAGCTCCGCTTTAACATTGAGAAGTATTTCGTAGAAATATAGGTTAAGTTGTTGTCTAATATTTCCACTTTTCTTCCTTTAAATAATGAATATTCTTGAAAGAAAGTGTCTCTATTCGTTGGTTGAAGGTTCAAAGATGATTTATGAACTAGATTTGAGAAGTGAGAGATCATTTTTATGGCGGAAAAAAGGATCTGAAAATGCAACAATTTGGTACTTTGGGGGCCCATATCTTCCAAACAAAGAGAGACCGCCTATGTTGGCATTCATATTTTTAGTTCAGGAATTCACACTGCTTACAATGATGTAAATATCTCACTTATAGCTTCGCGACGGAAAATCTTGCGGGTTTACCATTTTTTCATATCTCAATCCTCACGAAATTATGCGCATAGGCAACTTTCAACTGATTACCAAAGTTCAATTCGATCAGGAATTTTTTGAGTAATCATCGTCAAAATTTCAAATGGGTAAAACTATAAAAATGTCGGATGATTTCACCCATTAAAGACTTAACGGAGTTATTTATACTCCACACTTGAAAATTTTGAAGACCCTAGTTCTTCCCCTTCGGAAGTTAAAGTGTTTACTGCCGGGTTGACAGAATTAATTGGACATCATATTCGTCATCAGCCATTCCAACCTAGAGGTTTAAGACCCTTTAAGGAGCAAAATTAAAAATTACCAACAGTTGTGAGAAACAATAAAGCTCCCCTGAACAAGCATTTGAAAAAAGAGAAATAGATAAAAGTTTTCAGAATCCAATCTTGCAAAATATATTCTTTTTATTGATGCCTATTTGACTCATGCTCCACTAAGCGGTTTGGGACGAAAACATGTAAACATTATATCATAATTAAATGATGAAATTTTTAATTTTCATTCAAAACATACCTTGTTCCGTTAAGATTTCCTTAGCATTATCCAAGACCTCATCTTCCAAGAACTCCTTAGGTGGACAACTCATTCCTATCGTAGAATCTTTGCTATCAACATCAAACAAAACCGCATTCAACTTTTTACCTAGAATTAAAAGATTCAAAATGGAAAAAACATTTTTTTGGAGAATATATGTACCTTGTTTCTCAAGTTCCTTCAAATAGAGAAGTCCATCCTGAACTTTAATTTCTAGTGTGTCATTCTGCTGCAACCCAAACCACTTTGTAGCAATTTCGATTATTTCAGGATCAATTTCTATTCCAATAGTCTTCACTTTTGACAAATATTTATTCATGAAGGAGCATAGTCCACCTCCACCAACACCAAGCACCGCCACTGTAGCGTTTTTCTTGTTGTCGCACGCCACTGAAGCAGCTAAGATCATGTAAAGATGATGTGTACATGTCAGATGAGTCAAATCTGGGAAATCTTTAGAGATACCTAAAAACATAAAAAATTCTAAAATAAAGTTCTGCTCCACTTGAAAGACATAAATTGGTAAATCATGATACCTATTAAATATATTCGAAAACTAATGTTGAATAAATTTGGTGAACTCATTGGAATTATTCAGAAATCGATCAATATGCATAAAGAAGAATTTAGAAATGCTTGAAAAGCCTCTCAAACCTGTCTACAAATTTCGAGTTTCCAAGTTGTTTCTTTAGGACGTTATTATGTTAACTGTCATCTTCCAAAGGAAATCGATATTTGTAGAGCACGTCCAGAGTTTAATTATGAAAGTCAAATGGATGAGGTGGTAAAATCTAGCCATTAATAGCAATTGGTCTCTTGCATGTAATACGAAATATAATATATCAATAAAATGTAGAAAAGCACTGCCGTGAAGACAGCAGCTTTTGCGCGCATATTCAATGTAGATGACCGCTTCGGCAACGAATTTGAACATTCTAACAAAAGCTGCTGCCTTCACGGCAGTGCTTTTCTTGATTTTTTTTCGATAAATTACTGGTTTTCAATTCGATCTAATCTGTGTTTTTGGAAAAATTGGAAAAATGAAATTTTGAATGGGTATATTTACGGAATAATTGGGCGGAATTTACCCATTCACGAATTAAACCTTCGTAACTAAGCCCCAAACCTTCTCTACAAATATCGAGTTTCTAAGTTGTTTCTTTCGGAAGTTATTGTGTTTACGCAGTCGGCCGTTAATTTCCCAATATTTCCAAAAATACAGATAAGATCGAATTGAAATCCAGTACTTCATCGAAAAATTACAGTTCGAAGGTTCATACAGAATTCAATGAGGATGATATAAGAAAATCACAGAATTTTTTTTTTCAAATTGTTCTAATGACACGATCATCACGAAATTTTGCATAAAGCTTTTCTTGCAGTATCTTCAAACTAGTTGCGAAGTTTTATCAGGATTGAATCAGTATTTCTCGGGTTATACCAAAAAAAGCAACGATATCGAGAAAAAAACCTCGAAATTGGACATATTTTTTCCCGATATCTCCAAAACTTATAATCGTTTCGAACTGAAATTTGGTACACTGCTGTGAAATATGAAGCTCAAAGTCCGAGTGGAATTTTTTTCTGGATATGATGAACAGTTTTCGAAAAAAAAAAATTTTTGGAAAAAAATTTTGAAAATTTTTTTTTTTTTAATTTACTGACAGTATGATCCTGACAAAATTTGGATCGAAGTTGCGCGTCGTTATACTCCACCCAATTGCCGAATTTGAATTCAATGGCTCAGATAGTTTCTGAAATAAAAAATAAATTTGGAAGATATGGGCCCCCAAAGTTCCAAAATGAGTCGTTTTCAGGTCCCTTTTTCCACCATAAAAACGATCTCTCACTTCATCTGTATAGTTCACAAACCACCTTTGAACCTTAAACCAACAATAAGCAACACTTTTTTTCAAGAATAATCAATATTCAATGAAAAAACAATGAAATTACTGGACAACCACTTAACCTCTACACAGAACACATATGTATCTATATTTAATTTATGAACCTCTATTCCTTCTGATTTCGACTCGGTCTAAAAGTGAAGTTTGGCAATGGCGCAAATTTCATCGGTCGGTATCGTGCCATTTACGTGCGTATTCGTGAATGACAGGTTATTGCTGGCGAGAAAAATGAAATATGTTCTTAGTTCTTACTGTTTACTGCGAAACTGTATATCTTCCAATAGGAGAATTCGTTTCTAATGAAATCTACAAGGTTGACACACATAGAAATGGAATGAGAATACACCCTGACATATATTTCAACGTACATTTTTTTCATATGTGATAGGTCGCGCCCTTCCCAGATTTCCAACGAAATCGAGGTTATTATATAACCCATTTCATTGGAATACCCTGAATCTCATTCTAAACTGGGACCATCTCGAAGACACAACAAAAAACGAAGTAGATAACAACCTCCCTATTATGAAGGGGATAGAAAGAACGTTCAAACGAAAATATTGAGAGTGAAACCTTGAAGAAATATGAGAGATTTTGTTTTGATGTTAGAATAACCACCTCTTCTTCAGTGACAGAAGCATTTTCCTTACATTCATATCCTTCAACTGTTCATCATTTCATATTTACCGCCAGCAACTACCCTTCGGTCATAATACATTGGCCAGCGATGAAAAGACGCTGTTGCCAAGCTCCGCTTTAACATTGAGAAGTATTTCGTAGAAATATAGGTTAAGTTGTTGTCTAATATTTTCACCTTTCTTCCTTTAAATAATGAATATTCTTGAAAGAAAGTGTCTCTATTCGTTGGTTGAAGGTTCAAAGATGATTTATGAACTAGATTTGAGAAGTGGGAGATCATTTTTATGGCGGAAAAAAGGATCTGAGAATGCAACAATTTGGAACTTTGGGGGCCCATATCTTCCAAACAAAGAGAGACCGCCTATGTTGCCCTTCATATTTTTTGTTCAGGAACTCACACTGCTTACAATGATGTGAATATCTTACTTATAACTTCGCGACGGGAAATCTTGCGGGTTTACCAAAATTTTTATATTTTTTTTCAATAATAAGATCCTTGTGAAATTTTGCAAAGTTTTACAATCAATAACCAAGTTTTAATTCGCAGTATTTTTTGGGCAATCGAGGAAATATCGATGAAATGCCAGATGAGTTAACTCCGAAACTTTTGGGCTGATTTCGCCTATTTACAAGCTTAAATGAGATAAAAATGAAAGATATCTTGGCAGAATGATAACACTCTTGTTACCTAGAACAAAAGCTTCACACACAAGCTTTTCACGACATCAATAATAGAACCAACCTTTACGATTTCTATGAGATGTTAATTTAGCTTCTGATTGTATTACGAGTTGATTCGATAGAAAATAAAGTCTTCGGAATTTCTTCTGATCCACTTCCACATCTTCTACAACGTAACCTCCAGATGTAGCTGAAGATCCTTCATGAATAACCTTTCGACTCCCAACTCCATCCCCTCCTAGAGATAAACAAGGTATCTGAAATTGTTTTTTGAAAATAATGAAAAGTTTTCATTCATACATCTGAAAACGTACCTTCTGTTTTTGTAAGTTAGCTGGAGTTAAATCGCGGATTATATCACTTAATTCATTCTGTATATCGTCAAAAGTACCATATATTTGTCCCCTATGCATCGTTACTACTAGTAATCTGTTACAACGAGACATTGAGGCCAATTTTTTCCTTCCGTCTTTTGTTGAAAACAGCCATTCTGATTCTCTGAACGAAATAAAATTGTTAGTAACAACATAGTCCTATTATCACTTTATTCAATTTCTCACCTTCCTTGGGGAACTATGAAAGCAGCATATGGGGAATTCTTTTTATCAGGTGTAATATCCACTACATAAACAGTATACTTCGATTTTGAAGTTTCTCCTTCATATAAATCAAAGCTTACCTCATTTTCTGATGCGATAGATTTTTGCTGTAAACTAGAGCAAATAAATAGAGCTTGTTGAGTATTCAATATAGCTTCCTCCACTTGGTCTATGGTGTCAAATCTTTGCATTTTCTCATTTGAATTCATGTTGATTTCAAGAAGCTAAAAGAGAACATACACATTTGCATAATTTTCAACCTACAACTTTCAAGTAGAAAGCATATTATTAAAATGCATAAGAAATATTTCATCTGAGAAAATTGATGAATACTCTTGAGATTTTTGTATGTAACTAATCTTTAGAAAACTAATTCAGCATGAAAAGTTATATATAACTCGGGAAAACTCACCTGTCTAGGTAATAGTTTAAATTTTGTACATATAACAATAAAAACAGGTGTTAATTTCTCCCCATTGTTAACAGCTGTCTGCTCAGCCTCTAGACACCTTACAATCCTGAACATCCAACTATTCTTTGGAAAGTAATCCAAAAGTATTCTAAGAATATGTTCTTGTAACAAGGATATGCAAATATATCTGCCTCCAAATTTTGTCACTCGACTTATTTCTGTGAAATATTTTCTAATACACTCTACTGTTTCTTCATTACTGTCAGGCATCAACGCATCCAAAGTTCCTGTAATAGATTCAATTCAAAAAAATTCGTAGGAAAGAATCATTCAATTAACCTTTGTCAAGTACAACATTAAAATTTTCATTTTCGAATGTCGTATTCAATGCATCCATCTGGAGATAGGCCATGCCACTTTTGTTGTCATATTTTTTAGTCATCTGCTTGATGACAACTTGTGAGGTATCAATGTTAGTAATATTCCTTCGAAAAATAAAATATTGTTCTTCAAAATATTCAAGCTACAATTAATAATAAACATATTATTTTGAAAGAACAGATTAGAACCTATGAATATATTTACTCAAAGATTGAAACACTATTCAGAGACTAATGGAACTGCTGGTTTGTAGCTTTATAATGATAATAATAATATAGAATTAGCTAAATTACCATTCGAATATCTACGTACACTAAAGAATCCAGTACACTTACTTGAACCCAGTGTCATAAAGGCTAGCGCCCAGATCAGAATTACCACATCCGGTGATCAAAATCCTATCATTTCGTTTCATGTATTTATTCAAATAAGTGGATAAGTCATGATATTCTCCATACCTGAAAGATAGGAAATTAGTGTTGGTTCAAAAGTTTAAAACTTGGTCATACCATTCGAATGATTTGGAACCTCTGCTCCTGAAAAAGGAATCCCAATAGTCAGTCCGCTTGAACTCTTCTTTCGTTTTCGGTAAAAGATTCATATTTGAATTCCTCTTTAGAAAAATGAACAAGATTTGTTTACCAAATTTTGAAGGTTAGAATTCTGGTTAGAGGTTATAACCACAGAATACAAATATATAACATACACACAGGTCTGTGATTTGATTGTTGTTCCTGTGCCATCTATCCAACAAACACCGAACACAACAAATGATGTCCTGAAATGATATAGTTTCCTGTAGATTCAAATATAGAATTCTTCTCGAAGTGCTGTCATCTATACATGTCTCTGTGAACTGGCATTGATGAAGATTTCTGTTTGATAAGCTGCCATCTGATATTCAATAGCGGAATTGTTTGAACGTACAGATTTCTTTTTGTCAAAAACACCATCTATTGACGGCAAATCAAACTATTCTCCTTTAGTTCAGGGACATTCTGATAGGTGGCGCAGGAAGCTCAGAAATATCCGGAATAACAGAATTTTTTCGGGTGTTTAATTTTGATTCATAAAACATATACATAGAAGGAGTGAGTGGATGAAGGAGGTATGTAACATTTCCCAAAAAACTATCTATGGTAGTTGGCTCCTTCATACACTAGGAATATGAATTATTTTGGTCACATAACTCCTTCATGAGACTAGTATATCTGTTAATAGTACATTGCAGAGCTGCTGTCAGTTTCACGAAACAGGTCAACACATAACTCCTTCATCTAATATCATAAGTGGTTTTTTAGAAGAAAGTTACATTGCTCCTTCATCCACTCACCCCGTAAATAGTTCTGTTTGTTTTGATTCTTGTTCAAACTGGAATGTGACCATCATTCTGTTCTTAAATATAAAAAAACTATGTACTGTCTAATCTGCTTACTATGGACAAACTAAGTCTCAAAAGAAGGATGAAATATAAGGCAGTAAAATATTAGATTTTTTATTAATAAAAATACACATATATAACTGTTCAAAAATCCTCTGCTCATTTACTCAACGCCAGCTGGAAAATGAGGAAGTTCTGAAAAGAAAAAAGATCATTAGTCAACAAAATCAACCTTCAAAACATAAGAAACATTCAATGCCATTAATCTCGATTGTAGATTAATATACATACCCAGAAAATGGAGCGTTCTGTCCAGCATTATTCGTTTGCTGTGCCAGATTTCCAAAACCAATAGTGCTTTGAGTCGCGAAACTTCCAAAGCCGCTTCCCTGTGTAGAATTCACTCCTGGGTTATTTTGTTGTTGACCCATGTTCCCGAAGCCTGAAAAACTCCCAAAACCTGAACTCTGCTGTGTGCTTGATGATCCGAATGCAGAACCTGAAACAAAGCAGTTGTAAATGGATTTTCGAAATCATGAAACTAATTTCACATTCATTATACAAAATTTCATTGAATGTTGAGCCATACTGTGTTAAGCAATTTCTTGAGTATGATATTTGCAAGTTAATTCGACACAATTTCATTTCAAGTGTAGAAGTTTATTTGAATTGAAAATTATAATTATTATTATTAATGTGGAATAAAAAATTAACCTGCTGATGCTGGATTTGGAGATCCGAACACTTTATTGGGGCTGCCAAAAGATGGTGTACTGCCAAACGCTGGTGCTCCGCCAAATGTTGGAGCAGATCCAAAAGCAGGTGTGCCACCAAATGATGGAGAGGCTCCAAATGCAGGTGGCTGTTGAGGACTCTGTATTCCAAAACCTGTCTGTGCAATTGATCCTGATCCTCCACTGAAAGGACCCGACTGCTGAGTACTACTGAAAGCTGAATTTCCTCCAAACGCAGACTGTCGAAATACACTGTTTCCATTATTGTTTCCAAAACTGGAAGAACCAAAAAGAGATCCAGATGAAGTGGTCGGGTTGAAAGTTGCCGCTCCAAACGGAGATTTATTTTCATTTTGTTTCGAGAAAGGACTTTGAGAAGTAGTACCCACATTGAGACTTCCAAAGCCGAAAGATCCTTCAGCAGGTTTCGGGCTAGCGGCCGCGCCAAAAGATCCAAACATTCCTCCAGAGCTTTGACCAAATGGTGAAGATGGGTTTTCAGTTGAAGATACAGTTCCAAATGCGGAAGCAGATGTTGAATTACTATTACTTCCAAACACATTAGATGGTGTAGAAACTTGACCAAAAGGTGATGATTGTACTGTTGTATTTGCATTGAATCCGGTTCCAAAACCTTGTGCACCAAATGGAGAACATACTGGTGGAGCAACAGCTCCAAAAGGAGAATCAGCAGTGCTTGGTGTTGCTCCAAACGGACTCTGTGCATTATTTGCGGTACCACTGAAAGGGGATGTCGCTACCGCAGCTGTACTAAATGGCGAAGTTGTGGGTGTGGCTTGACCAAATACTGAACTAGAACTAGTAACACTTGCAAATGGAGTTGCAGAAAACGGCGAGGAGGAAACTGGTGCACTGGCGCCGAAAACAGAACTAGCAGGGGGGGCTGATCCAAATACTGATTTACCTGTAGTACTACCGAACGGTGAAGTAGTCGATGCTGCATTTCCAAATATCGAACCTGTTGGTGCATTATTCGCACCAAAAGATGCAGCTCCAAATGGTGAGGCCTGACTGTTGGCAATAGGCGGGGTAGTTGATGTGGATCCAGAATTTGCAGCAGCAGCAAATATAGATTTAGTTGTAAGTGATAATGGACCGTCACCTGAAGCAGAAGAACCAAAAATACTTGAAGAGGTCGTTGATGCTGTTCCACTGCTTGTTACCGATGCGCCGAAAATTGATTGAGCGTTTGCCGGTACTGCTCCACTTCCACTAGTAGTACCAAATATGGAAGGAGCACTCGTTGGCATTGCACCATTATTTGCGGCAGAAGTATTGAATATTGATTTCGTGGAAGTTTGTACTGTATCATTTTTCGTATCCGGTGTCTTAACTGTTGCTGCACTGCTTGTGACGGAAGTACCAAATATTGATTTAGAAGTAGCTGTTACTGAAGAACCACTTGTAACTGGCGCACTGGTTGTAGCTGAATTACTGAATATTGACTTGGATGCATTTGATGTTGATTCGCCAACTGCTGCAGTCACGCCAAATATCGACGGAGAAGTAGTTGGTACTGTATTGAATATAGACTTAGACACTTCACCAGGCATCGTTGATGACTTTTCAGTTACAACAGCAGAATTGCCGAAGAAAGAAAATGAACCTGCTGATCCTGTCTCTTTACTACTCACAGTTGCACTAAATAGTGATTTAGAGCTTGAAACTTCTCCGGTACTTGTCGAAGTACCGAATATAGAATTACTGTTTGATGGTTCTTCTCCAGTACTTGATGGTGTTGTGGCAAATATTGATTTACCACTTGATGGTGCTTCTCCAGTAGTTGATGTAACAGAACCAAATATAGATTTACTGCTTGAAGAAACTTCCCCAGTAGTAGTTGCTGTAGTACCAAATATTGATTTGCTATCTGATGAAGACTGCTTATTTAAGGATAAACTCAATATAGATGAAGTTGTAGTCTGTACAGAACCGGAGCTTGTTGGGGAAATACCAAAGTGGAAGGTACTACTTGCTGAATTTTGTCCACCTTCTTTTTTAGAAGTACCAAATAAAGATATACTCGTTGTTGGAACTGAGTCACTTGAAACAGGTACACTAAATATGGACACAGCAGCCTTTGGACCAGAACTAGTGAGATTAGAAGTGAATAATGGTTTGCTGCTTGTTGTATTATCTCCACTAGGTGTTGAAGACGTAGCAGAAGCTGCTGATTCAGGAACTGCTTCATTACTTGCTTTGGAAGACATAGTTTTGGACACACCACCTACTGGAAGTGCTGCATCATTTGATGCAGAAGAACCAAAGATTGACCCAGTAGTTGTTTTCACTGAATTACCAGGTAACGAAGTTGGTATGGAGGCACTATCTTTATTAGAAGAGGAATTACCAACTACAGTAAAACTTGGCGAAGAATCAAATAATCCTGCATTCCCTCCAGGACCTGATTTACCAAATCCAGAAACTTTATTTGATGCTGAATTGAAGAACGAAGAACTGGAAGTATTAGTTGGTACTGTTCCACCAACACTTGATCCCATTGAAATAGAAGGAGTACTAAAACTGAAAGTGGAAACAGAAGTAACAGCTGTTGAGCTGGGTAACTCTTTGGACTGACTCGGAGAAGATGCGAAAGAAAATATTTTAATTGGAGCCCCAGTTTGAGAAGTAGCCGCAGAGAAATTCGTTGAGGGTCCAAAAACATTTGTCGATTTTACACTCTGAGGAGTTGTTGTTACTAAATTAGAATTTGAAGACGAAATACTCGGATTCAATGGTGAAAACTGTTTTGATGCTTGCAGCGTAGTTGAAACTGAAGCCTCAGATGTTGCCAACTTTTGATTTGGAGATTTAGTTGAGGCTGTAAGAGAATTTGAAAGAAAAGAACTGGTATTTCTGTTAGTCCCGAACATATTCTGGCTACCATCCTGATTGAATCCAAAGTTGGAAAAGGCATTATAACCAACTTTTTCATTCGTACTCGCTGTTGAAGTTTTATACAATGCATTCTGACTCTGAGGAACTACGGGCTGTTTATCACCTGACAGCGAAAGTTGTGTAGAGGAATTTTCTTTGTTGAAATTTGATGAAACAGGTGTTTCGGTGTGATGTGATACCGTCCAAAATCTAGTTGAAACTTGAGGCTTCGGAACTAAATTACTAGTCGGAGCAAAAGCAGAAAACGGTGTACTCGAAATCTGCGGTGCAAGTTCAGGAGTTAAATTCAATGGTGTAGATTGATACAATTGCGAATTATCCCTCTTTCCTGAAGGGGTTTTGAGGGTGGTACTCATTTGTTGACTGGTTCTCAGAGACGAGTTTAGAGCTGAAGTTGACAGTTGCGATTTGGCCATCACATGCGGAACCTCGCGATTGTGCAGTATTCTTCGTAACTGATTCGTTTTGTTGGGAGGCACCGATTTTACTCTGTTTAGGACCTTTTGGTAATATATACTGTTTATATTTTCTGGTTCCAGTTTAAGATTTTGGAAACTAGCGTCCAAGCTATCGTTCCTGTCCGGGGGGTTGAAAAGAGCAGCTTTATTCGAAGCTTTTTGTTTTCCTTTTATTTGACTGGTGATATCTTTCAGTATGTAGTTCTGTAAAGAAAAAATTCTATAAAAGCACTGAAGAGATGTGTGAGAAAAGCCTGTTAAAATCCGTTGTGAAAACGGTCGCTTATTCACGTATTGACCCCGCCAAAAGAAGCTTTACTTCCTGATGGAACTATTTGGCGATATTGTTTTCATATAGACCTAATGAAATTCTACACGAAGTTTTTATTTTTCAATCCAGTACTAGATTTCACTTCGAACCGATATGTGTTTTTGGAAATATTGGAAAAATAAAATTCCAACAGAATGGGGGTTTTTCCTGAATTTGGGTTATTACTGCAAATGAAAATTTGAACATAACTATTATGGGTTTGATTCATCATTTTCCCAAATTACCTTCAGAAAGTATTCAAAATTGGGGTTTGGGATTTGCCAGGCATGCACGAAGTGACAACGGTGTTTAGTAGAATAGCTTTTGCTGCTATAGAATAATGAAATATTTATTCCTATTCTGTGGTACACACGTGTTCTTTGTCAATATAACCAAACAATTTCCGTTTGCGATTTGTCAGTTATATGACAGTCTGTGCTCTTCTTTTTCTATTCCTTGGTCGTTGTCTTCTACTCTAACCAGATCGAAGTATAGCTATCTCTGTTTTCCTAAGCAAAGTCACACATTTGACGTTCTTTTCTTTCCAAGAAAGCTGAATTCGACGATGCCATATAGTGCACTCAAGACAAATCCCTTTAAATGCAAATCCCCATTTTTACTTTTCAGTTTTAGGTGATCAAACATTTTTTTTTTAAATATAATATTATAATAAATTATATGTATGAAATGTGATGTTCTAAAGGTTTTTCATGAAAATTACTGCATTTTCGTTTGAAGGAAAAACCCCAATTAACTGCCACAAGAAACAACTTGGATACCAGACATTCATACAGTAAGGTTGGATGTTGATCACGAAAGTTGAATTCGGGAATGGGTAAAATCTACCCTATGATTTCCAAAATACAGATAAGATCGAATTGAAATACTGTACTTGATTGAATAATGACAGCTTGAAAGTTAGTGCAGAAATTCCTGGGAATAATATGATCAGAAGACCCACGAAGCTGTTCATCAGCATTTTCAGTATTTGTTTAGATATTCTGAAAAAATAAAATACTGAGGAAAAAAACCCCGAATTTGACCTATTTTTTCCCAATATCTTCAATAATTATAATCGTATCAAAATGAAATTTGGTACACTGCTGTGAAATATTGAGTTCAGGACCTAAGTAAAACTTATTTGGAATTTGATGAATAGTTTCGGAATTTGTTCGAAAAACACTTTTTTTGAATTTACTAGCAGTACGATCTGAATGAAAATTTCACAAAGTTGCGGGTCGTTATGCTTCAACTAATTGCCAAGTGTCCAATTACTTGAGTAGTTCCTGAAATATCGGAATAAAACCTCAAAGTTTCAAATGACTATAACTCCGAAACCGTTCGGCCAATTTAGCCCATTAACGAACTCAACCGTTGCATTTCGTTATTAAACCTAACCTCGAAGTTTCAAGAGGACAGGATTCTCCGTACGCCCGTAATCGTAATCGATTTTTTATCAATAAAATGTTTGAGACCTTGACTTACATGTCTCTGAAGCACCGCATTTTGTTTCACCATCGTCTGAAAAATGGCCTCCATCGTCGGTAACTGCATCCTGTTGTTCTTGCGACAGTAATCCTGGAATTTGTCCCATTGATCGTCCAAAGCCTTGTGGGATTGTCTCAGCTGAGAGTCCAGATAATATTTCATCTGTTTCAGAGTGGTCAGGTGTTTTTCCGAGACGGAATCTAAAGGCTTCGACTTCATGAGACTCCGCAGTTCTTCGTCTTGGGATTCCTTGTATCTTGACCTCGCTTCTTCCACCCAAGCCCAGGACTGGATTGTGTTTTGTTTTAAAATGTGTACCTGAAATGAAAACACGCTGTATACCCGGCAATGATAATACCTAAACAAAGAACACCTCTTCGGTCGATACCAAACGACCAATCGTAATTCAGAATTATCGTCAGGTGGCCACAGCAGCTGCTGTTGGTTTGACAGTTAAGAATATCAAAGTGTGTTGACATATCTGTTCAGTAAGGTTAGGCAATTCATCATACATCGTTCAACGCCAAAACACAGCTTCAAAATTGTGGAAATTTACTTTGAAAAAAAAATCAACCATCAACAAGACAATAGAGGTGCATATCCAAGAGAATATTACTGCTGTAGTGCAGTGCAATGTTGAAAAATAGTCTTAAATGCGGTTATTGTCTAGGAAATCGCATAACGCTCTAAATTTTATGAAAAAATTCCAAAAAGCACTGCCGCGAATGCAGCAACTTTTGCGCGCATGTTCAATGTAGATGACCGCTTCAGCAACGAATTTGAACGTGCGCGCAAAAGCTGCTGCCTTCACGGCAGTGCTTTTTGAAATTTTTTTCTGATAAATTACTGGATTTCAATTTGATCATATCTGTATTTTTGGAAATATTGTAAAAATAAAATTTTGAGTGGGTATATCTACGGAATCATTGGGCGGATTTTACCCATTCACGAATTCGGCCTTCGTAATTAAGGTCCAAACCTTCTCTACAAATATCGAGTTTTTAAGTTGTTTCTTTCGGAAGTTATTGTGTTTACGCAGTCGGCCGTTAGGCTGACCGTAAACACAATAACTTCCGGAAGAAACTACTTAGAAACTCGATATTTGAAGAGTAGGTTTGGGGCTTAATTACGAAGGCCGAATTCGTGAATGGGTAAAATCCACCCAATGATTCCGTAGATATACCCACTCAAAATTTTATTTTTACAATATTTCCAAAAATACAGATCAGATCGAATTGAAATCCAGTACTTCATCGAAAATAACAGTTCGAAGTTTCATACAGAATTTAATGAGGATGATATGATGAGAAAATCATAGAAATTTTTTTATTCAAATTGTCCTAATAACACGATTATCACGAAATTTTGCATAAAGTTGTCTTTCAGCATCTTAAAACTAGCTGTGAAGTTTAATCAGGACTGAATCAGTATTTCTCGAGTAATACCGAAAAAATCAACGATATCGAGAAGAAAACCTCGAAATTTGACATATTTTTTCCCGATATCTCCAAAACTTATGATCGTATCGAACTGAAATTTGGTACACTGCTGTGAAATTAGAAGGTCAAAGTGTGAGTTTATTTTTTTTCGGATATGATGGATGGTTTCCGAAAAAAAAATTTTTTTGGAAAAAAATTTCGAAAAATTTTTTTTTTAAAAATTACTGACAATATGATCCTGACGAAATTTTGCTCAAAGTTGCGCGTCGTTGTACTCCGCCCAACTGCCAAGTTTGAATCCAATCGCTCAGGTTGTTTCTGAAATAAAAAATAAATAACTCCAAAACTTCAAATGCCCATAACTCCGAAACTATTCGATCGATTTGGCCCATTAACGAACTTAACCGCGGCATTCTGATGCGCAACCTATCCTGAAAGTTGCAAGTTGCTAGCTTGCTTCTGTCGACAGTTATCGTGTCTACGGCCGGCCGGCCGGACAGAATCGATTTTGACACCGGATTCGTCATCAGTGAGTCCAACCTAGTCGATTGAGACCATTTTCGGCTCAATCATCCAAAATTACAGACATTTGGACAAAACGATAGCACGCTGGGTAATCTTTGGGTTTCGACAAGTGGAGATCAAAACAATATGTGCGCATGCTCCAACAGAGTCATTTAGGGAGCGTCGTTGCCAGACTGTAAAATCAATCCGATGCCACAAGAATGTCATGTCATTTAATATCCTGTTTCGCATTTATATATGTCGTATAGAAATAATATGATTAGGAAATTGAATATCAAAGGAATGTAATTGAAGAAGTTATTAAGAGCAATTCTGTACTATTTTATTTGAAATAGAGATATAGTGTGTTTTTCAATCATAAGTTGTATGAAATATAAGATGAGGAGACTTTATATGAAACGAATGTTTGAATCAGTGAATAAGAGCAATTATGGCCCTTTTTTGTTTGAAACAGTGATATAGTATGTTTTCAATGATGGGACACCGTTATTTTTACTTTCTGATTTGGATTGGTACTGTCCTGAATTAAACTAACCCAACTTAGGACGAACGGAAAGACAAAATTCAAGTGCACTATCCCAAATTTTATATATTTTGATTTGGACTGGCAATGTCCTGAATTGAACCATTTATCCTAACCCCCGACAGAATGCATCACATTACTCGATAATTACTCAATGTACCTATTTTCAAGTCAGAATGAACCATCTCAAATGAATCGAGATACTACCACCATTGCTTCTTAAATTCTTAAATAATGCTATCACTCAAGTCTATTAGGCTCCGCACAATCTGACAACGATTATCCCGAAATAACACTGTTGGCGCATGCGTACATCTTGTTTTGATTTCCACTTGTCGAAACCCAAAGATTACCGCACGCTGTTCCCCTAGAACATGCGCGCAAAAACCAGTCCTCACTAATTTTGGTATAGAAATCACGAATCCGAAGTCAAAAAATGTCGCTCGCTTCTGGTTTTTCCGAAAAAAAATCCCAAAATTCTTCCAGGTCATTGATTTTTTCGCTGAATTTCGCTATTACACTCTATCTCGAACTATTCCCTTGATGGATATTGGTTATAAATGCATTAATATAAAGATTTCAAGCAATTTTCGCTTCAAAAATTGCCAAGAATTGTGAAAATACATTCATTTGCTTATTGTTTATTTTCGGCATATATTCGGCCATGATGGTTTTGAAGTTCGGAAGAACGACATCTGACAGCAACTTCAGTCTACTACTTTACAGTGTTGCCGGATCGAAAACATTCCGGATTAGACTGAATAGGAGAGTTTTATTGCAAAAATTCCCTAGGCCCAACTTAGTGAATAGTGAACTTGTTCCAACACATTCCATCATGCAATTGTCTTATGTACAATTTACAATGTACAAAATTTCCCCGGCATAATAGATTCAGGAAATTGACTGGCACTGGCAATCCTGCATGATATAGTGCTGTACGCGTACGTCAAAAAGGGAAATTGTAAACAATGAGAATATCAATTTATTTCAACAATTCCTGGCAATTTTTGTAGCGAAAATTGCTTGAAATCTTTATAATGATGCTTTTAAAATCAATATCTATCAAGGGAATGGTTCGTGATAGAGTGTAATAGCGAAATTCAGCGAGAAAAGTTCAGTGACCCCGAAGAATTTTGTGAATTTTTTTTGGAAAATCTAGAGGCGAGCGACATTTTTTGACTTCGGATTTGTGATTTTCATACCAAAATTAGTAAGTACTGATTTTTTCATAAAATTTAGAGCGTTATGCGATTTCCTAGACAATTACCTTAAATGCTGTTTCGTTGTCGTTATCAAGTTGTTGGCCTGAATTTTTGTTCCCAAAAATTAATTGTGTGAAAATCAACAATCTATGGTTCCAACAAGACGGTATAACTTGCCATACAGCGCGTAACTGCAGCAAATCGAAAGAATCCTTTACAAATACTAACATCAGCACCTACCTCCTATTTAGAACTGATCCAAATATGACTTTAAAATGAATAAATGAATAAAATAAGCAGAGGTTGCAAAAACTGAAATTCAATTAAATTGTTATTGATTGTAGTTTTGTTGGCTGAATTTTGTAATTTAAAATGAGATAATAAAAATGATATTTAATGATTATAATCGGATCTTTTATTTCTACTTA
Organism: Myrrha octodecimguttata; assembly: GCA_958510865.1. Taxonomy (NCBI): domain Eukaryota; kingdom Metazoa; phylum Arthropoda; class Insecta; order Coleoptera; family Coccinellidae; genus Myrrha; species Myrrha octodecimguttata. Next base: position 78,689,909 of record OY294057.1, read on the forward strand.
TAGTGAAGGTACTTAACAATTGGTGCTGGGGGTGCCACAGGGAGGTATTATGGGACCACTCCTATTCATTTTCTATATAAATAGCACTGAAAATTGTATGAGAAATAACAACTTTTAACAAACTATGCAGATCATCAGATATATTAAATGAATCGAAGACGGGGACAATCCTATTTAGAACTGATCCAGATATGACTCCACCCACTACAGTTGATATCAATAACTCATCTGTGGTTCTGTCGGAGAGCATAAAATTCTTAGGTATTCACATTGATGAATGAATGAAATAGTCCTGTCACATCGACCACCTGGCAACCAAACTGAGTCAGATATCTTACGGAATTACGATTAAATCCAAATATCTCCACGACAACGATACTAGGGTCCTTTACCTCGCAACATTTGAATCGGTAGCTAGATACGGAATAATATTTTGGGGTGGAAATAGAACCATTGAAAAAATATTCACCATCCAAAAAAGGACGATTAGACTGATGAACAACATGAGATATAATCAATCCTGCAGAACAGTATTCAAAACATCTAACCTTATGACAATCTATGCTCTGTATATTGGTTTCGTGCGTCGTTTGACATTTGTCATACGTTGGAGGTAAAACAAACTCACTTTCCCGCTTTGTTTATGTTATGAAATACAGCATTTTCAACAATTTCAGGATAAATTCACAAGTTAAAATGATTTATATTCATAGAATTGGTGAATTACTAGACCTGTGAGGCCAAGTTATTGTGTCGTTGTGAAATGTAACATAAATACACCGAGAGACGAAGGAATACATTCGCTTTGTTTACATTGGCGAAGAGCGATTATTTAGAGTTTTTAGTGATTTCACAAGTGAAATTTCGTGATAATGGATCTGATTCACTGATATTCAATCTCAGATGATAATCATTCAAAACGATATAAATGAAAATTGCAGTATTTATTTATTCTTGTCTGTTAAAGCCTAGAGTATCCACTTCAGAGATAGCATTTATTATAGGTATAACTATTGAAAATGAAATAGTAAAATGTTTGGCTCATTAATTCCTGAAAATAAACAGCAGAATGAAATCCAACAAATGTATGAAACGGAAAAAACATGGGTTCCAGAGAACTTCTCAGTACTATTTCAAATAACGTTATATGTTGCAAATTATCACATTACTACAATATTGGTCTGCAGTTGCTATGTCAGTGCTATCATAATCTTCAATTATATATTTATTATACTAAATATATGTTACAAATAAAATAATTCATATGAAATTTTTTCCTTGAACACCGATTTCGATTCATCCTCAAAAACTTCTTTACTATCCACATAAAATGCCTTTTCATCATGCAGATGCAACGTTAGGGCTTTCATAATCTTTAGTAATTGACAATAAGGTCAATTAAAAACATATTACAAACAACTAAATGTAGAAGTAGTAGAAAAGCCACATCGGAACGTGTTCGGTTGAGAACAGAGAAAGTTATCTGGTTCATTATTATTATAAAATACATGCAATATTTTGACAAATCTATCACATAATGAAATGCCTTGATTGGCTTTATATATCATATAGAGATATGAGGGGTAATCAATCAGGATGGGTTTTTCCATCATAACGCCAGCTATCGTAGTGTCGAGAAGATATAATTCTTGAAATGTGTATTACAAACACGAAATATTCTTATCATACTTATCTCATCATGAGTCAACTTATTAAACAGAATAAATTAAATAGATAGTCTAACATAATTCCTTAACCAGTGTGGAATTGCCTCCAACAAACTCTACCATAGTTTGTTACTTTGTCAGAACAGTTTTTTCAATTTATGGTGTGAATATAGGGTGTTTGCCTTCTTTGGGATAGTTCACATGGTATTCTATTTCTTCTAATACTAAATAAAACTTAGGGGAATGGGTCAAAAATGAAAATATTCAAATATAAAGTCTACACTACAATATATCTGAAAAATCGGATTCCTTCGTCTCTCGGTGTATTTATGTTGTATTTCACAACGACACAATAACTTGGCCTAGTTATTCACCAATTCTATTTATATAAATCATTTTAACTTGTGAATTTATCCTGAAATTGTTGAAAATGCTGTACTTCATAACATAAACAAAGCGGGTAAGTGAGGTTGTTTTACCTCCAACGTATGGCAAATGTCAAACGACGCACCAAACCAATTTACAAATGCCTGATGTTCATCTTTAAACATCCAGAAATCTTTGAAGAAAATACTCTTTCACACAGATACCCAACAAGAACCAAAGAGTTCTTTTACCCCCAGCATCGATTGACTGTAACAGAAAAAGGTGCTCACTACATGTCGATAAAGTTTTTCAACGATCTTCGGCCTGGATTGAAATCAATAAACAAAATAAGCATTTTTGAACGAGAAATCAAGAAACTCCTCATAGATCTGAAACCATTCTATGTTGCCAATGTTCTGAACTTGTAGCAGCTTACTTTCAAATAAAGCTCTTTATTATATTATTATTACCTCGGAACTTTGAATCTCGCATGTTTCAACCAATTCTTTCAAAAACTCCTTGATATCCTCGGTATTTTGTACAATTCTGTCCATCTCGTCGGATTTCAGGGGGATCTTTAGATGCTGACCTTGAATCACCAAATCCTTTATTTCCTTGTCTAAAACGGAACACTCCATAAGAATCATCTTTGTCAACATGTTCTTGATATCTTCGCTTTCCTTCTCTTCAATGTTTTTGTCTATTTTGACAGGAGCCTGCGCTTTGGTTGTATTCGAAGCTGTAGAAAGCACATTTGGTTTTGTGTCCGTCTTCTGTGGGCCTACGAATAAGAATTATTATTACAGCTACACGAAGAGCAGAGGAAACTACCATTTGAGAGATCTTGAAACTAAAGTTATTCAGAAAAATACAAGTTAAAATTTTCAGAAAAATATAGGGCCGAGAATATAACCCTGGGGGCACCCAACTTTTAAACTCTCTCACGATCACATCAGCTTTATTGATGAAAAATTCATGGTAACTCTCAAAATAAATAATTTAAGCCCGAGGTACTATTTAATTACAAATGTAGCTTACAAATTTGGACTCTATGTTGCAAAGACGGTTGAAAGAAAGTTAAGAATGATTTGCAATACGTGATGTTCAATATTTTCACCAAAATTCATAACTCTGGGAATTATATGGAGTATACTTCCAAAAAGGTGGATAATAATCAACTGAGTTTGAAATGTGAGGTTTTTTTTTTAACGGACGAAATACAAGGCACTCTGATAATTGTAGACAGTTACCATAAATAATCTCACACTTGGCAACACCGCTTATATCGACGGCCAACTCCTTTCATGTATATGTTTTTTTAATGCCTAAATCGATTGAAACGACATTCATCTTTGCTCTAAACCACTGCTTATTTATTAGACATAAGGCTTATCCATTGTTTTTCACTCAGTAGAGGTAAAGATAAATATCAAATCAAACACCAACATACAGTCCATCATTTCGTTGTCCAAATACTAATCAGTCCAGTTTAAAGAAAACATACAAATAGTAATTATAATTATCACTAACCTTGTGTATTTTGTGTTAGAGTACCACTAGCCCCAGAAGTGTTGCCTGTTTGCACCTGTCCACCTCCGATTAACGAAGCTACTGTGAAACTGGTGCCATGCAAACCGCTTGTTTGCACCTGTCCACTCCCAGTGGACGAGGGTACTGTAAATCCGGTACCTTGCAAACTTCCTGTTTGCACCTGTCCACTTCCAGTTGGCGAAGGTAATGTAAAACTGGTACCGTGCAAACTGGCTGTTTGCATCTGACCACTTCCAGTGGTAGAACCGGAACCTTGCAAACTTCCTGTTTGCACCTGTCCACTTCCACTTGGCGAAGATAACGTGAAACCGGTACCGTGCAAACTGCCCGTTTGCACCTGTCCACTTCCTGATGACGGATGTACAATTGAACCGGTGCCCTGAAGACTTCCAGTTTGCACCTGTCCACTTCCAGTCGACCGATTCAATGTGCCAGATCCTGCAGCCGAAGGGGTTCCTAGTGTCCCCATTTGTTTACCTTGAGGAGTAATACTTGATTGACCCGCGACAGATCCTCCCAAAAAGCTCGAAAATGGCATGGAACCCATCGGAGGTGCTGGTGCATCTTCTTTCTTCAGAGCAGAACTTCCGGATAAAATATTCGATAGAAGGGAAGCCCCTGTCGAAGCAGCTGAAGAAGGTTGTGTTGCCTCGTTGCTTTTAACTGGAGTGATGGAGATTTGTCCCCCGAACAAATTTGTGGCAAGAGAAGGGAATTGCTGTTTGGGAGTCGTCGTTTTGAATATCGATAAAGGAGTTGTGGGGGTTTGCTGGCCTTGAGATGAAGGAACAGTCGGTGCACCGGTTGGGGTTGGACTCAGTAACGAGGACAAACCAGGTGGGTTGGTTTGTGCTGGAGGGGCCACACTGTTGGCAGGAGAAGCTTCCTTCTTCTGAAAAAAGTAATGGATAAGTTTGAAAGTAGGTTGATGGCTTGCTAGAGAGAAACGTACACGAGTGATGGGAGAGAGTGGATATATACCGGTACGTCACGGAAGCCGCGAAGTTTCGTCCGTTTAAACAGCCGACATGCGGAGCCAAATTTAAAAGATCATTTTCTCGTTGAAAATTGGAATTTTTGACGGCGGTTAAAGTTTTTCAGTAGTCTTACGGATAGAATATTTGATTCCAATGATACAAAAAGTTCATGCAAGATACCTATTGTCTGTAATTTCGAATTATCAGGGTTGGTTGCATTTCAAAATGCGAAGGTCAAGTTCGTTAATGGGCAAAATCGTTCGAACGATTCCAGAGTTATAACCATTTGAAGTTTTGAGGTTATTTCCCTGATATTCCGAGAACTACTGAAGTGATTGAATTGAACTTTGGCAGTTAGTTGAAGCATAACGACTTGCAACTATTTGCACAATTTTGTTGACATCGCGCTGTCAGTACATTTTGAAAAAAGTTGTTTTCAAAATTTTTTTCGAATAATTTTTTTTTGTCAGAAACTATTCATTACATTTGAAAAAAAAATTAATTCGCAATTTTATCGAAAATTTCGTGAGGATCTTATCTTGAAAAAAAATCAGCAATTTTGAAATGTTTGTTTAAAAAGGCAGAAATTCTGATAATAGAGACAAAATAATTGGAAAAGCTAAAAATAACCAAATTCTAGAAGAGAATCGAATATTATTTAATTCACAACAAATAGATAGATTAGAAACGCGAAATAATCTCCCAACAATAGAATCTTGATGATGTATTCAAAACCATCCCAAGAATAATAAAAATTTTGTTAAGTGTTAAGATATATACGAATTTCAAGATCAACTCACCTGTGACCTTTTCACCCCACGCATTTTGGGTAAATAATAACACAAAAATACAAACGAAAACGAACAGACGGAACAGAACAATCACATAATTAAAATAGTAAATGGGGCTATCTTTGAAGATAATAAAGAGGACAAGAACTTTTCAGTGAGGCCATGTCTAACGGTAAAATGGCAAAAATTTTAAAAGAAAAATGATATAAGTAAACAACAAGTTAATATTTAATTGTATAGCAATGCTGATAGAAATGTTTAAAAAAGAAAAAATATAATTATAAAATGTGGAACATCTGGTTATATTAGAGATGATTCAGAGTGTGTGTGAACAGGTGGTGAAAATAAAAGAAACAGAGGTCCTCAATGTTTTCAATCTAGCAATCACATTCTTTAAACTCATTCATTGAACCCATTCTATTTTGAAAAAAATGGTTTCAAGAGTTAATATTTTTTTAAACTTGATTCTTGTGTTTCCAAAATGAAACTTCTTTTTCGTAAAACTTGTAGTTGTTTTTGAAAACGCCGCAAATTTGACACAAGGGTTTATTATTTTCTCAGTTGAATAACCAAATATCATTAACATCTTAAATAAAACTTTTATATTATTCATCACTCATCGGTTTTTCACAACACAATTTACAGCTTTTTCTTTATAACTCAGGGACCGCTAGACGGAAATCATCTGGGTGAAAATTTTAAGGTTGAGTTATGCAACAGTAATCAACGTTCAGAGTTGATTACTTCAAAATGTAAACTGCGAAATTTTCAGGGGGCTAATTTTTTTTTTTTTAGGTCGATCACTAAGGTTTATTATTTGATTTTATCAAATAATAAACTAAAATCAATGAAAAATTATGGTTACTTTATTTTTAATTTCCACCAATTTCCAGCAACTTCGGGAGATCCTACAACACTTCATGTAAACAAAAGTTGGGATTGATATCTTCAAATCTGCGACCTGTGGCGTGCTCGAGCGTTTCACATATTTTTTTACCGATTACAAATTTACATTGTCTAAAACGGATTGCAAATAGATTTGTTGTTGATAAAATTTGTTCAATCGTAATTTTTTATTGTGAAATTTAATGATTGAAGTCCTTGAAAATTTTTGAAAAAAAGCATTGTTCAACATTATTCGAGCGTATGTTCTGGGGAACAGCGGTTATCGGTTTGCCCAAATGTCTGCAATTTTTCAATGTTTTCCGCAAATTGGTCCCACACGACTAGGTTGCACTCGCTGATGAAGAATCTCATGATACATTGGGAACGGAAAGAGTTAGCGACTTAAAACTTTCTGGATAACTTGCGAATCGCAATGGATCGGACGAGTTCGGTAATGGGCCAAATCGGCCAAATAGTGTTGGATTTATACCCACTTGAATTTTTGAGGTTGATTCCTCAATATACAGTGCGCGTCAAAATAATGGAACAAATTAATTTTCTCAGAAGAAAAATATTTGGCAACAAAATCCTGAAACAGGTTAATTTGAGTTTCAGTTTTACCGAATTTTTAGGAATTTTTTAAGGATTTTTGTTACACCCTGTGCCATCCCCATCAACCCTCTGAATTTGTTGAATAGGGAAAGTGGGTCATGTGGTACTTTTTTGGCAAGGTCTTTGTATCTTCTATACAGGCGTGCAGAAATTTTCAAGAAAAAATTTTTTTTTTGAAAAATTAGTTAGTTCAAAGAGGTTTTCAGTATGTGCACTTTGTCATGGCTCATTTACTTCGAGACGATGGTACCTGATGAAATTTGTCACTGATCATAATTACAGTTTTGTTCATGCACAACTTTCCACCCCTATGAACCCTTTAATGGAAAAAAAAAATTTTTTTCACGTGAGGGGGTTGAAAATTGTGCATGAACAAAACTGTAATGATGATCGGTGACAAATTTCATCAGGTACCATCGTCTAAAAGTAAATGAGCCATGACAAAATGCACATACTGAAAACCTCTTTGAACTAAGAAATTTTCCAAAAAAAAATTTTTTTCTTGAAAATGTCTGCACGCCTGTAAAGAAGATACAAAGACCTTGCCAAAAAAGTACCACATGACCCACTTTCCCCTTTTCAAAAAATTTAGAGGGTTGATGGGGATGGCACAGGGTGTAACAAAAATCCTTCAAAAATGCATAAATGCGTAAAAGTGAAACAAAATTGACCCCTTTCAGGATTTTGTTGCCAAATATTTTTCTTCTGAGAAAATGAATTTGTTCCATAATTTTGACGCGCACAGTATATTATCAGGAACTTCTTGGGCAATAAGGCTTCTGGCAAATTTGATTGGGATCTTATCATTTGCAAAATTAAAAAAAAATCGAAGTGTAATTAAAAAAAATTGTACAGAACCAGTCTTCAGATTTCAATGAATTTCTGCACACACCTTGAAGTCAGTATTGTACAATAGTATGCCAAATTTTAGGTTGATTCGATTTTAATTTTCGGAAATATTGAATAAAAAAATATGTAAAATTTCATGTTTTTTCCTCGGTATCCTTGTCGTTCTCGAAATTACTCAAAAAATACTACTCCAATCATAATGAAACTAGGCAACTGGCTGGCAAATGCTGATGCACATGTTTTTCGCGCAATTTTGTGATTGAAGTGTCATTAGAACAATTTTAAAAAAATTTTTATTTTTATCAGTCCTTTTCTAGAATGGGAGTTTTTCCTTCAAACGAAAATGCAATAATTTTCATGAAAAACCTTTAGAACATCACATTTCAAACATATAATTTCAATATTATATTTTTAAAAAAATGTTTGATCACCTAAAACTGAAAAATTAAAATGGGGATTTGCATTTAAAGGGATTTGTCTTGAGTGCACGATATGGCAACGTCGAATTCAGCTTTCTCGGAAAGAAAAGGACGTCAAATGTGTTACTTTGCTTAGGAAAACAGAGATAGCTATACTTCGATCTGGTTAGAGTGGAAGACAACGACCAAGGAATAGAAAAAGAAGAGACTGTCATACTGTCATATTACTGACAAATCGCAATCGGAAAATGTTTGGTTATATTAACAAAGAACACGTGTGTACCACAGAATAGGAATAAATATTTCATCATTCTATAGCAGAAAAAGGTATTCTACTAAACACCGTTGTCACTTCGTGCATGCCTGGCAATTCCCAAACCACAATTTTGAGATCTGATTTTGAATATTTCCTGAAGGTAATTTGGGAAAATGATGAATCAAACCCATAATAATTATGTTCAAATTTGCATTTGCAGTAATAACCCAAATTTAGGAAAACCCCCATTGTTTCTTCCAGAAAACTGTAGCATATCCGAAAACACTCAAAGAAATCAAAATAAATAGTTTTTTTTTAATTTTCATACTGCCAGTGGCGCACTCCACAAAATCTGGGGTGAAAAAGGTACAAGATTAGACCAAGAATGAAATGAGAATATATCCCAAATAAAATTGAAGAACACTACAAATTGATTAATAAAAATTTATAAAGGTCCTCACCTCGGAAAGAGTAGACTCTTGACCATGAGGCTTAGAAACCTGTACAGCTTCAGGACTGGGAGTGACGAAGTGCCTCAACCCGCTCATATCTCCAATTTTTTCTACCGGAGAATTCACGCTAGGGGCCCCCTCCTTCAGATTGATCATTTTGAAGCAGCACAACACCCCTTCATGTGACAGAAGAATCAGACTGGGGGCTGGTTGAATGTAGGATTCTCCCCAAAGTACAGGTTTGTCAGAACTGGTGTCTATAGTCATGCCGATAGGGAAAGTCTCATCTTGGTTCTCGTCCAGGGGTAGTTCAGCTCTTGCCGAATCAGGTAATATCCACTGAGTCCATATTTCTCCAGTATTAGACAGCACTCCCACTTCCATGCTATTCGCCGATGCCACTAGTAAAATATTCCTGAAAAATCATGTAAACAAAATAAAAGGCATTTCAAGAATCCTTAAATTGCAGTTTTCTTTCATGATGTTGTGAAGAGTATTTCAAGACATCCTTTGGGCTGTATTTTTGGAAATATTGGGAAAATGAAACTTGAAACAAAATTAAAATGTATAAGTTAACAGAAGCTTCAGTAACAACATGACAAAAAAGTAACCATGCAAAAAAATATTTATACAGTGCGCGTCAAAATTTTGGAACAAATTCATTTTCTCAGGAGAAAAATATTTGGAAACAAAATTCTGAATCAGATTAATTTGAGTTTCACTTTTACCGAAAATTTATGAATTTTTGAAGGATTTTTGTTGCACCCTGTGCCATCCCCATCAACCCTCTGAATTTTTTGAATAGGGAAAGTAGGTCATGTGTTACTTTTTTGGCAAGGTCTTTGTATCTTCTTTACAGGCGTGCAGAAATTTTCAAGAAAAAATTTTTTTTTTTTTTTTAAATTAGTTAGTTCAAAGAGGTTTTCAGTATGTGCACTTTGTCATGGCTCATTTACTTTGAGACGATGGTACCTGATGAAATTTGTCACCGAATGAAAGTCGACCATTACAGTTTTGTCCATGCACAACTTTCAACTCCTACGAACCCTTTAATGGAGAAAAAAAAATTGTTTTCACGTGAGGGGGTTGAAAATTGTGCATGAACAAAACTGTAATGAGTAAATGAGCCATGACAAAATGCACATACTGAAAACCTCTTTGAACTAACAAATTTTTCAAAAAAAAAATTTTTTCTTGAAAATTTCTGCACGCCTGTAAAGAAGATACAAAGACCTTGCCAAAAAAGACCCACTTTCCCTATTCAAAAAATTTAGAGGGATGATGGGGATGGCACAGGGTGCAACAAAAATCCTTCAAAAATGCGTATAAATTTGGTAAAAGTGAAACAAAAATTGACCTGTTTCAGGATTTTGTTGCCAAATATTTTTCTTCTGAGAAAATGAATTTGTTCCATAATTTTGATGGAAGTGTCAACAAAATCCTGAAACAGGTCAATTTTTGATTCACTTTCACCAAATTTGTATTCATTTTTGAAGGATTTTTGAATAGGGAAAGTAGGTCATGTGGTACTTTTTTGCCAAGGTCTTTGTATCTTCTTTACAGGCGTACAGAAATTTTCAAGAAAAAAATTTTTTTCTCGAAAATTTCTGCACGTCTGTGAATAATACACAAAGACCTTGCCAAAAAAGTACCACATGACCCACTTTCCCCATTCAAAAAATTTTGAGGGTTGATGGGGATGGCACAGGGTGCAACATAAATCCATCAAAAATGCATAAAAATTTGGTAAAAGTGAAACAAAAATTGACCTGTTTCAGGATTTTGTTGCCAAATACTTTTCTTCTGAGAAAATGAATTTGTTCCATAATTTTGACGCACACTGTATATGGGCGTCTGTATTCTATATAGGACCTTGAGGATAGAGAAGGAATTGATAATAAATATTATTATGATAGTGTGTCGATTTGAAAAGATACCAGCCTTAATATCTCAGCTCCCATGCAAAATTAGAAAAACTGCAAAAAAAAGTAAGCTATGATTTTAAGGGGTACATTTTTAGATGGTTTGTTCCAATCAATTTGAATCAACCCTTCTTTGGTAGTACTAACAAAAGAGGTCAAGTGTATGGCAATTTAGAAACAGCAATCGCTCGAAATACCTTTGAAACAAGGGGGTCACCAAAGTCAAACTCAATTAGTAATTTGTACTGAAATAACGGCTAACAGGTTCATGTGTAATCTAAGCAAAATCTGGTGGTTTCTGAGTTAGTTTAGATAGTTTTCTTTTCTGATGATAATATCTTTGAGACATTTTTCATAAGTGTTCACCTTGTTCCTTGCTTTTGGTTCTCTTAAATAGCTAACAAACAATCTTTGAAACATTGTACAACATCATTCTCTTTTAGATTTGTGTTCAGAAGATCGAAGATCATATTGAAACCAACGTCTATTCATTTAAAAATTCAGTGACAGACAAACTTGTAGTTTTCTCAAAAATCTTACCAATGCTGTTCAGCTAACATATAAAACTGCGGTGGCCTGAAACTTCCATTACTATAACAAATATCATAAAAATTCGTAAACGTGGGATTTCCTGTTTTGGGTGCATCAATCAAAACGACTCTACACTCAGGATCGGACTCATCAGACATCTTAAAAACCCCCACAAATTGATAATTTGAAATCCATTGTAGAGATAAAACACTGTGCGGTTTCTCTAATGGAGGTGCATCTATACTTTTGACAGCTTTGAGATCTGGTTTATAGTGAATTATTTTTCCATCCTTAGAACCCACTGCTATCTGTTTACCCTTTGGGCTCCAACAGAAGCAACAAGCTTTCGATTCAGCAGGTAGTTTTTTTACGTCAAACGACTTATCTTTCAGTTCATAGATTCCTGAAAATATCAATGATTTACATAGAGAATCTCCTATATTGCGAATATTTTTTACTACTGACCAAGTGTTCCATCTGAGTTACATTCAGTAAAAATATTATTTAGGGTAGGATGCCAATTGGCCTGAAGGACTTCCAAACCAGGTGTGCTAGTCAGCCTAACTTCGTTTAACAGGACAATATTTTCCTTGTAAAAGGATAATACATCATAGAATAAGGCACTCAAACAATTATCTTTCTGGACTACCACTGCTAAAATTGTATGGTCACAATTTACACAAATATGATAAGGTTTAGAGTTAAGATTCAGTTCTCTTCTTGGGTAATTTTTTGTTGCCTCTGAGGATGAATTACTTTCAATGCTTTCAAAGGCTAAAACTGAAATATATATTGGTAAAACATTTGAAATTAATAATATTTTGCGTCAATGCATTGGTAATGTTGATATTTAATAGCATCAACAGTCTTCTTATTCATTTACCTTTCAGTTTTGCTGAAGCACAACCTACAAAAATAAGACCATATCTGCTGGCCGATGCTAACAAATTTTGTGAGGTTTTAGATACGTTTCCCTGTTGTTTGTCGAATATATCCAAACGACACTGTAGTTTGAAGTGTAGATCCTGTAATTATTGAAAATTATTAATAATATCACCTTGGACTTGGAGCTAGAAGTCAGAAAATACAAACCTGGACATCTACAGGTTTAGATGCGGTTTTCAACATTATTATAATCAAACGAAAATCTTGTTAGAAAATTTTAAAGCGTTTATCAGTTATATATATTATCAATTATAGTTTAAATTTGATAATAATATCATCATGGTCAATAAACGGTTTTCTTGGTTGAATCTTTTATTACTTTTATTTGTTGAGTTTGCTTTTTTTGCTATAAGTTAGGTTACGGTTACAACTGTTTTCTGTCAATTTTCAAAGTGAAACCATGGAAATAAAGATTATTGTTCTTCTTTTCTTTACAATGTGCTTGGTATTATGTCATCTATACATAGAACAACAGGACATATGCATTCATTGCTTTCCAGGTTTGTATTGACTCACATGGATGTAAAAACTTCATCGATATCATTAATTAATTTGTTTTTGAATTAATTTCTTTGTTGGAAAAGTGCATTTCAGTCATAGATACGATCGATATATTATAAATCTATGGTTTCAAAAAATTGTCCTTGAGAAATCACTGAAATGAGCCGTTTAGCTTAACAGTTTTTTAACAATGAATGCAATTCATGAAAAATGGAAGCAGAGATTCGCTCATTCAGAATCATAGGTCACCGTTCCCGGGAACGTGCGAGTAAAAAAAAATTCTACTGGAAAAGAACATTTTCAGAAATGGCAATAATTCATATACCTCAATAAAACGTCTGACTCAAGCCCAAACGAAACCAAAAAAAGCATCGAAAAATAATTTTTGTGGAAGGATAACCAGAAGAAATTAATGCCCAAGTTGGAACCAATTTAATCTTACAAATATAAATAGCATTTCTATATTTACAGCCATCTTAAATCTCACACATAAGAACTCAAACTTATTACGAATCTAATTTTTGCTGAAACTCATTCATTCTCTCTCAATTGAACAATTTATTTGAATCAGATATGTTCTAAAAAGTAACATAGTCAACTATAACAGATCTTAATTACAACTAAAATAAGATTTCGGTATGATTTTCGTATGAATTATTTAAGTCAAAAATAAAATTTGGCTGTCGAAAAATAATTATTATGCTAGCTATAGAAAACTATGTTCATATTTAACAAATATACAACCTATCAGAAAAATGGAAAATGACACGGAAAATATAATATAAAGGGTAAAATTTAAATATATATGAATTTTCTATGAAATAAATGTATGTGAAAAACTGATACAGATATTTATACAATTATCACGACTTCAAATATAAACTAGATTCAAATACAGGGTGGAATGATAAACATCACTGGAATACAAAAATTGGTGCAATATATATATTGCATTGTTGTGCTTTTTTTGGTTCATAACTTTCAAGCAGGTGATGCACTGATTAGATGTTAAAAACCCCCTGCATTTTGTTTTAGTAGAACATCTATTCTTTAGAAAACAATAAATAAAAATTTAATTAGTATCTTTGGAAGTTGAAGGCTGCGTCGAATCCGGTGATGGGGGACTATTTGACCTACTGCTTTCATTAGGATTCAGGTTCTCAAACACTTGGGAACACAACATACATATGTAGTCCTCATCTTCGTTTATGTCCCCTGCGGAAAGTCCCACACAAGCCATATGGAACCAGAGCTCGCATCCACCATCACACTGCACCCAGTCTACATTTCCAGTCGGAACCTGACAGCTAGCCGCAGCACAAGTGGCATAGATGTCATCTTCTTCCTCGTCATCAGACTCTGCAGATTTCTTTTGCTTCGACTTCTCACTGGTATTCTTCTTCCTTCCTGGTTTCTCCCTTTTCTCTCGTATCTTTTTCTCTGTGGGCTTTTTAGTTTGAAGATTTGTCTTCACGTTCTTCAATTTTCTAGCAGCTTCACATTCTTCCGATCTTCTCTTTCTACCCCTTTTGACTGGGGTGGACAGAGATTGTTGATCGAAATCAATAAGAATAGCTTCTTTTTCTGGGTTTCTGGTAGCCTGAAGAAATTTCCATAGCTGCAAGGTTTCATCTAGGTGCACTTCAAGCAAATCTCCTTCCATCAACAACTCTGATATTTGCTGGTTCAAATCAGCACTTATATGTACCCTTAGTTCATCTTCGTTGATCTTGGGTAGATGTAAACTGTATGCATGTTCGTCTATGGGATCTTCTTGAAGTGAACTTGACGTACACTCCTTGGAATCGTCAGATTCACCAGAGGATTCTTGCAGGTTACTGGCAACCCCGCTCTTGTGAGCAATTTCAGTTACCTTCTGTTGTAAATCTGGATTCTTACAGGCTTTTTTCAGTTCACTAGAGATAATTTCTTCGGTTCTTTGTTTGGCTGCTGCTTCCATGAATCTTTTATGGAAGTTACTCAACATTGTTTTAACAGTTTCCAATTCGGGATTTTGTAATAAATTTCTTGCTCTATCTTGCCAGTTCATGGCTCTCTCTGTCAGACATTGCAGAGCTTCACCTTCAGGTAACCGGCAATATAATTTTTGTAGTGACATCAATAAACCGAGAATAACATCCAATCTCGGTCGTTTAGTCCTACAACAGTTAGGGCACAAAAATTTGCAGTCTTTAAATCCATAATGCATTGCTGCTGTTGTGAAATTACCCTTAAAACTCGTAGTAGCAATTTTCGGCAGTTGAACACAAACCGAATGAAACCAATCCTTGCAAAGTTCGCATTGCATCATGAGCCCAAATGCTCCCCTTTGGCACGTACAGAAGGAGGCACAATCGTTGGGGTCCAAACTTTTGGCAGAATTGTCTTTTCTTAAATTTCTCATTAATTCCATTTCCTTATCTTCGGCTTGCTTGAAGGCAGACACTATGGAAAAGGGGTCTCCGTTCTCAAAGATGGGATCTTGATCGTCCTTTTCTTTCTTCTTTTGTTTCGGTGGGGTTATGTAGTTTCTAGGGCTCAATGCTTCAATGAGGGTCACCGAGGAATTCTTTCGAAGGAATACCCTGCTGGTTTTTTCTTTCCATAAGTAAGCTGATTCCAGATAGCAAGATAAGCGGTTAACTTCCACCAGATACAGAGGTAAAGATCGTCCTTTTTTGACCAACTCGTCCATGTCTTCGTAGTAGGGATAATATTCCGCAGAATTCATATCCTCTTGCAGTCGGAGCCAATCTCTGGCTTTATTAATTGCATCGAACAAATATTCTTCAGTCGGAAGGTAAGCATTGATACCCGCTGCTTCTGCCAGGAGTTTATCAACTTCGATAAGAACGTCGTTCCCTTTGTCTTTCAATACCGCTTGAGCTTTCGTCTCCCACTCCTGACTGGCGAGCAGTAGGCCTTGAAGAATTGATAGTTCTTCCTCCATTTCAGGATGAGGAGGAAGATCCATTCCTCCCTTGATCAAACTGTTGATGGAATCTATTGCCAGTACCTCGGATCTTTTTTTGTAAGAAAGTACGTCTTTCAACCACGCAGTTTGTTTAGTTCTCACAGCAATTTGTTTCAAAGCCGGTAGTTCTATGCAAAGAGAGTTACCCAGACTATAACAATTTTCTAATTCCGAAAGGACACAATCTGAAAGTTTCAAATGCAGCAACCTCCTACTTTCTTTTTCGAAAGCTTTTGTTTGTTGCAGTAACATCTTGATGTTCTTACTTTCATCCAAATGGCAAGCTAAACTATCTAGTTCTTCACAGAACAAAGTTAGTTCCTCGATTGTTAGTTTATACTTGTTATCAGTGGAATTTCTAGTTCTGGTCCTTATTTTGTTCAAGTCCAGTTGGTGGATCACGCTGGCGCATTTTTCTGCATCAACCACAGCGTTTGTTAGAGTTTGGAGTAGATCGGATTTTGGGAATTTCTTACCGTTTGCTTCGTTTAACAACGCTTTCAATTCAGTCAGTGATAAAGATTTAGGAGTGTTGGGATCCAGAGCGTCTTTCACTCTGTTCACCCAGTGATCAAAAGACTCTGCTTTCAACTTTAGACCTTTTAACATTACGGGTAATTCGTCCAGAGTGTAACGATATCTTAAAGTATGTGCAGCTGGATTACATTTGCATAAATCTTCGAAATGTCTTAAACAAACTAGAACGTTTGTACAGGTACAAGTTAATGCAGATAAGAAACATGTAGTTTTGCATATTTCGCACTGTCTCTCATCGTCTGGAAGCAGCTCGAAAGCTTCTCTCTCAGCATTAGTCACTCCCCATTCTAATAAGTTTTTACGAAGTTTCTTTTCAGTATCGACCATATGCAACATATCTTGGTATGTGGCTGCGGCTATAGTAATATCCAATTTATCCGGAACGAGAGCCATTTTACATACAAGTTCGTCATGTGAGAACACGCAGAATCTTCTCAAGTGGGAATAATGAAGAACACACTCTCTGCCCATCCTGAGCCAATCTGCGGGTGCGAAATTAACTGCTTCAGCAAAGTTATAACCTTGGTTGAATCCTGCGTGGTAAGCCCTGGGGAATGTTACTACGAATTCTCCAGCACATTGATCTGTGCGGTAAACTGGAACTCCGGCATTCATTAAAACATTTGGGTTCATTATAGTTACCAGTTGATGTAGTAGATCGGGTTGCGAATGGAACAATTCGGGTGCTGCAGATTTCATAGTTTCCTCGAAGAGTTCAGCTTTGCTACCTGGTACTCCATACCATGTTTTGGCTTCTCCCCAGTGCAAATAATTGATGGAATAGCTCCAATGGTCTTCATTATGCCAACAGAAAGTCGCGAAACACATCCCTACATACATCCAAGGCACCTTCATACCCGATATATCTGCATTAATATAACCTAACACGGATCCTTCAAGTACAGGCAGATTATTCAAATTCCAGCCTGAA
The DNA here is from genome assembly GCA_958510865.1 of Myrrha octodecimguttata. Classification (NCBI taxonomy): domain Eukaryota; kingdom Metazoa; phylum Arthropoda; class Insecta; order Coleoptera; family Coccinellidae; genus Myrrha; species Myrrha octodecimguttata. The sequence goes on from OY294057.1 coordinate 78,707,075, forward strand.
TCGGCATATTCCTTATCTCCAGGGTATAGATTAATGGAAGTCTTGGTCGGAAATCCTGACCCATGGTCCATTGTGTGTAAATCCGCACCATACTCAACTGTAACATCTTCATCGATTGAAGAAACAATTCTCCAAAATTCCTTTTCAACTGTAGTTAACGGAACCATGTGAACAGGCATATTGAAATATTCAGATTTAAACTGATCAGCCATTTCGCCGAATTGCTGTAATGTGTACTCTCTCTGGGCCTGTTCGAAACCGAATGCCTCCATTGGTTTGGAAACTTCTTCAGCTACGCATTTGGGACATCGCCAGTCTCCTTTTGGTACGTCCGACAATGGTGGCATGAGACAAAAGGTATGATAGCTATCATCGCAGCCATCACACAATAACATAAATTCCTCTGAATCTCCTCTACTACAATTATGACAAACATATTTAGCTAAGGGATCAAATTCTGTGTTCAAATTCTTGGATCTTTTCTTCTTATCGTTATATCCGGCCATCTTAGGTCCAGCCCCATGGATTTGCAGTCTTTTAAGTTCTTTACTATCAGCATCATCATCATCATCCTCAATTTTTGGTTTTTCCTCATCATTATTCTGATTTTCGAATCTCTTTGACCTTCTTGCTTTCTCACAAGGTGGTTTGATAGCCATTCTGCCAACAATACCATGTGGTTTATAGTCTTTGTCTGTTTTTTCATTACGTTCAGGAACATCTGGATCAACTTTGATTGGAGCTTTTCCTTGTTTAAATACATCAAATGGGTAAAGTAGTCTCTCATAATGTTGCTTCAAAATGGTACCAACACTTTTGCCTGGAGGATAACCAAGACGAATAGCAATCTTAGACCATCTTCGTTCTCTTGAAGCCAGTTCAAATCCACCTTCTAATTGCACAACTCTATGTAATGTATATAAATCTAGTGCTCTCTTCTCAACCATGGGAATTTTAAGAGAAGACCCTTGTAATTCCCAAAATTTAGCTATCTGATCTAGAAAATTTAGTTTTATCCTAGTCTTGGCTTCCAATTCGTTCAAACGTTGAATTCTAGGTGTGAACCTTAATTTGTCTACATCAACAGCAAATGGAGGCTGCCAGTTAGGAGGGGGCTTTATTTTGCATATACCAGTGTTTTCAGCAATTGGGCGAATTTTTCCAATATATGCTAAGGGATCTGCAAACTCTTCCTCAGTAGGATGAAAGACTGGAACTTCTTGGGGTACAGTGAATTCAAAACCTTCATCTTTGAAAAGTTGATCAGATTCATGTTTATATCCTGATTCAGATTTTGAACAGCTAGGTGATCCTAACTTCATACAAGTCATTTTTTCCTTTGAAGTCGCCATTTTGTCAAAATACCACAATTGCTAAAAAGCAATTTACTTATGTTGTCCAGCAAAATACATCAGATGTATATTTTCCTGTCAGTGTATATTACTATTCATATTGAATAATGAACTTGTAGAAAAAATGAGGTGAATAAATTCCAGTCCCAAGAACAAACAATTATCAACAATGGTTGAACAGTTCACTTATTCTAACAACTACTAAATAATAATACTTGCTTCACTACCATTTAGGCATGCTTCGGCCACATTTTTCGAGTTCACTTTGTCTTTAACATTCATTACTCCTTTATAGAATAATTTTTACACAAACAACAAAGTTCACGTTTGGATCAGTAAAATATTATTTCCAGTTTTTCGATTTTTCACACTGAACACTATTATTTTCACTTAGTCTTCAACGAACTTTGTTCAACAGATTCCAACTTTTAGGTAAAGATGAATAGGACTTCAAACCATTCCAAAACACTGTTGAAAAGTTTCAACTCCAATATTTGTGTAAGTTTTCCATCAATTGAACGATAAACTTGGTCTTCTAAGAGTTAATGAATAGCATTTTTTGCACTGGAACATTTCACAGACATCATATATTGCAAATATCAAATTTATAACAAATTGGTATACTATAAATTTGTTATAGGACTTGTATTACCGACAAAATAAACTCGATTTCTAATTACGTGACCGAGTCACAGAAGGAGATGTTTATGTATTTGTGAAGGGAAGCTCGTGATCGATGCTTGCTACGATGCATGTGCAGCACAAAGAAAATGACAGGTTTCGAAATTTGAATTATTTTGGAAAGGAAAGCTGCACCTGCGATATTTACCCTTTCATGAAGCTGATTATAATTCATTAATTTCTAGCTGCTACCTCACATTAGTACTTTGCTTCTATGTATATAAGTCTTTATAAGAGTACTCCGATTTTTATCGGAAATATCGATTGTAGGAATGTACACTCCTTTGAAATTTATCGCTAAATTTTTTTTTTTTTCTTATTCCCTCGAATAATGAACCGTGGAAATTATGCACCAGAAAATACCTTCTAACCACCCTAAAATTGTCACACATAATAATTACTATTTATATTTATTTATATTATTATTTTATCGGTAAACGGCAGATAAAAGATTTTTTCGAAACATTAACTGAATATAAGAAATTATTATTAACCGGCATTCATCCCAAAATTTCTGCTTTTCGCTCTAATCGAATTATATTCTTGGGACACCCTGTATACTTGTATAATCTTTCTCAAACGACAGTTTTTATGATGTAGCCTTATACCTGCGTTATCTGGCAGTTTCAGAAGGTCTCCTATTTATTCATGACTATAAACCCAACCAACATATTAAGCTACACATTATTTGAAAGTTGAACCTTTCTAGATAATAAAAATTATTAATTTCTCAAACATTTTTGAACGGGCTTTCATGAGACTGGAGAAATTTTCACAAGATAAATATACGATTTGAAATTCGCGAATTACGAGGAAGTATATTCCGGAAATTATGATCGTATCGAACTGAAATTTGGGGCACTGCTGTGAAATATGAAGCTCAAAGGCTGCTGAATTATTTTCAAATAAGAAGAACAGTTTCAGAAAATAAAAATTGTTTCGAAAAAATTTTTTGAATTTTTTTAAAATTTACTGACAGTATGAACAAAATTTCGCAAAAAGTTGCGTGTCGTTATACCCCTACTAACTGCCAAGTTTTGATTCAATCGTTCCAGTATAGTTTCCGAATTATCACGGAAATAACCTCAAAACTTCGAAATAAGGCTCTAACTCCGAAACCATTTTCCCGATTTTGCCCATTAACGAACTCAACCGTCGCATTTTGAAATGCAACCAACCCTGAAAGTTTCAGGTCGATAGAATTCTACGTACGACCGTAATCGTGTATACGGACGGCCGGACGGCCGGTCAGACAGAATCGATTTTGACACCGGATTCGTCATCAGTGAGTACAACCTAGTCGTGACCATTTTCGGGAAAAATTCGAAAATTAGATACATTTGGACAAAACGATAGCTCTCAACGTTCACCACGGATTCTTCATCAGTGAGTTCAACCTAGTCGTTTGAGACTAATTTCGGCTCAAAATTCGAAAATTAAAGACATCGTGACGAAGTAATAACGCGCTGTTCCCCTCATAACAAGCGCGTAAAAATGGTCATATCAACTGTGAGTTTGCGTTGCTGTGATTTTTAAAATTTTGACAAATTTGATAAAAAGTCTTGAAATCCGAATGTACATTTGCAAGGAAATAATTCTGCAAATTTTCTCATATTGTCTGATGAAGGATTTAGATAGAAACCGTGAAACGTTAAACTTCATTTAGTTGATATTTAAGGCAACAGTTTATATTGAAAGTCCCCTTGACAAGTAGTTCGAATCTCGTCATCCGCAAGGGCGTTTTTTAATAAATTTCAATAGTTCTTTTTCAGATATTGGAAGTGAAAACAAAGGAAGAAACCTGAAGTACAATGCAAAATCTTCCGAAATATCCTTCAATTGATATTTAGAAGTATTTTTCATTTGAATAATCTAAATCGACAACATAAGAAACAAATAAAATTCTCTTAAAATCTTCACAGTCATCTTTTCGAAAAAACAGCTGTTATTGTGGACACAAAAATGTTTACAGTTTCAATGGACTATTTCGCAATAAAACATCATCCTTTCAAGTTCTTCCGTCTACCGATGCACAGCACCCCTATTTATTACTGTTTCCTTTCAACCGAAATATCAGGTACTTTTTTGGTACCTGTTACAAATTCCCACAATTCTTGTCATTAAAATCCCATTATCTATGGGGATTCCCAAAATCCAAAAGAAAAGGAGAGTAGGGGTGCGTTTTTATTCAAATCAGTTAAAGCCATAGACTGATAATATTATTATTTATAATTTATTATTAGTCTATGGTTAAAGGTATGAATTCGATCGATCGATGAAAATACGATTAATTGCCATCAGATCTATCGAAAATTTACTCATCATTCGGTGAAAATAAAGAAAGGAATCAGAGAATTCTCGATGAATTTCGTTATTGGATTTGAATTTTGAATAAACAGTTTCCTTGGTGTAAAGATTGATATCGAACACTTTATATCATAATGTACAGAAATAAGGAGAAATCAGTAATTTCATTTATTCATCCTATCGTTGTGTGGTAGTAATTTGCTGTTTCTGCACATATTTTTGCCAAAGATCATGCGGCATTATTCCTGTTGTGAAAAGTATGTTAGAAACTTGATGATATTTCTGCTACTGATGAAGAATTCTCAATATTTTATTCGGGAGGGAAAAAGAATGAAAAACATGTAAGAATCAATAATTATATTGAGGAGAATGTACCTAAATATCTTGATTCATTATTGTTGTAGCAAAGTTCCAACATTTTAGTGGTGGACTCGTCAGTTAGCCTAAAATCATCTTCACCATGTCTATAAATTTTTCTACTTTTCACACTTAACAATTAATTATTTGATAAATCCACGAAAACTTCCGATCAAAACATTAAAGTAAGGTTAGAAAATTCGATCGAATCAGTTTGATCGACTTCCGATTACGATGGATCCGATTAGTAATCGGAGATTCATCGATTGAACTACCTACGTTGAAAATGAGAACGGCCTGCTGAAATTCATCGGGATCTTTCTGATGAAAATAAAAACGCCTTGATGCATTTACACATTTCAATCGTTTAGATATTTCGATTAAAATAAAAACGCACCCTATTATTTGTCCATTTCAGTTAGTTAACAAGGTGTTTCTTTATGAGGCAGGTTCTTCTTTTGTCCAATTGGAGTGAAAAAATCTATAAAAGTGAGGTCAGAAGGTTTGACGCGCTTGTTCACATTCGAAGCCTTATCCACAAGACATTTTGCATGAACCTTCACGCCATCATTTTTCAACCGAATGCAGAATTTCGATTCGAATACATCTGCATTATTGGTAATATTGGTGAAATTTCAAAATTTCAATAAATTGAAAAAAAAATGTCGAAATTTTTTTTTCGAATGTTTCTACGCATAATTGTTCCTATCGATATTGTCCATCTACCCACCAAGGTTGAGTTCGATCAGATAAATATTTTTCGAGTTATTGAAAAATCGAAATTTCAAGTGGTTATAACAGAAAAACCATTCGGCAGATTTGGCTTATTAATGAACTTAACCGAGACATTCAAGATTTTAACCTAACCTGAGAATTTCAAAACTCTAGGTCCTTTCGTTCGAAAGTTCGAAACATAACATATGTTTTGTTATTATATGGTTTTATTCGAACCAAACAAAAACGCATCTTTACTTCGCGATGGAAATATTTGGCGATCTTTTTTTGCGCGCATGTTCTAGGGGAACAGCGTGCTATCGTTTTGATCAAATGTCTGTAATTTTGGATGATTGAGCCGAAAATGGTCTCAATCGACTAGGTTGGACTCACTGATGACGAATCCGGTGTCAAAATCGATTCTGTCCGGCCGGCCGGCCGGCCGTAGACACGATAACTGTCGAACGAAGTGAGCTAGCGACTTGAAACTTTCAGGGTAGGTCGCGCATTGGAATGCCGCGGTTAAGTTCGTTAATGGGCCAAATCGATCGAATAGTTTCGGAGTTATAGGCATTTGAAGTTTTGAAGTTATTTATTTTTTATTTCAGAAACTACTTGAGCGATTGGATTCAAACTTGGCAGTTTGGTGGAGTATAACGACGCGCAACTTTGAGCCAAATTTCGTCAAGATCATATTGTCAATAAATTTAAAAAAAAATTTTTTTTTTCGGAAACAATTCATCATATCCGAAAAAAATTATACTCACACTCTGACCTTCTAATTTCACAGCAGTGTACTAAATTTCAGCTCGATACGATCATAAGTTTTGGAGATATCGGGAAAAAATATGCCAAATTTCGAGGTTTTCTTCTCGATATCGTTGATTTTTTTGGTATTACTCGAGAAATACTGATTCAGTCCTGATTAAACTTCACAGCTAGTTTTAAGATGCTGAAAGACAACTTTGTGCAAAATTTCGTGATAATCGGGTTATTAGAACAATTTGAAAAAAAAATTTATATGATTTTTTCATCATATCATCCTCATTAAATTCTGTATGAAACTTCGAACTGTTATTTTCGATGAAGTACTGGATTTCAATTCGATCTGGTCTGTATTTTTGGAAATAGTGGAAAAATAAAATTTTGATTGGGTATATCTACGGAATCATTGGGTGGATTTTACCCATTCACGAATTCGGCCTTCGTAATTAAGGTCCAAACCTTCTCTACAAATATCGAGTTTCTAAGTTGTTTCTTTCGGAAGTTATTGTGTTTACGCAGTCGGCCGTTAGGCTGACCGTAAACACAATAACTTCCGGAAGAAACGACTTAGAAACTCGATATTTGTAGAGTAGGTTTGGGGCTTAATTACGAAGGTCGAATTCGTGAATGGGTAAAATCCGCCCAATGATTCCGTAGATATACCCAATCAAAATTTTATTTTTCCAATGTTTCCAAAAATACAGATCAGATCGAATTGAAATTCAGTACTTCATCGAAAATAACAGTTCGAAGTTTCATACAGAATTTAATGAGGATGATATGATGAGAAAATCATATAAATTTTTTTTTTCAAATTGTTCTAATAACACGATTATCACGAAATTTTGCATAAACTTGTCTTTTAGCATCTTAAAACTAGCTTTGAAGTTTAATCAGGACTGAATCAGTATTTCTCGAGTAATACGGAAAAAATCAAAGATATCGAGAAGAAAACCTCGAAATTTGACATATTTTTTCCCGATATCTCCAGAACTTATGATCGTATCGAACTGAAATTTGGTACGCGCGCACGTTCAAATTCGTTGCTGAAGCGGTCATCTACATTGAACATGCGCGCAAAAGTTGCTGCCTTCACGGCAGTGCTTTTTGAACTTTTTTTTTTATATTCATATTCCTCATTGAATTCTGTCAATTTTGAATCAAATACTGGATTTCGATTCGATCAAATCTTTATTTTTAGAAATATCGGGAAAATGAAATTTTGAATTTATCTACGGAATCATCAGGTAGATTTTACCCTTTCACGAATAAGGCCTTCATAATTAAAGACCAAATAATCTACGTTCGAAATATTCGTCCGATAGTTAACATAATAATTCTTCCAGGAGAAACGACTCAAAAACTTGATATTTCTAGTGTAGGTTTGGAATTTGACGAAGGTCGAATTAGTGAATGGGTAAAATCCGCCCGATGATTCCGATCATTCAAAATTTTATTTTCCAATACATATCTCCAAAAATACAGATTAGATCCAATTGAAATTTAGTATTTCATCGAAAAATAACAGTTCTAAGGTTCATACATAATTGCATGGGGATAATATGAACAGAAGATCACAGAAAATTGAATATTTGATAAAAAAACTAAATTTTTTTCAAAATGGACTTAGATATCTTATACATTTCATTTGGAAAATATCCAGATTTTTCATGTAATGATAAGGTATGTTTCAACACTAGAACATTAACATTGCTCTCCAGTGAAATTTTTAAAACTAGACTGTCGTTTCTTCCGGCTTAACGGGCGAACGTAAACACAATAACTTCCGAAAGAAACAACTTATAATCTCGATATTTGTAGAGTAGGTTTACTGGACCTTAATAACGAAGGCCGAATTCGTGAATGGGTAAAATCCATCCAATGATTCCGCAGATATAAGTACCCATTCAAAATTTAATTTTTTTAATACAGATGAGACCGAATTAATATCCAGTAATTTATCGAAAAATGACAGTTTGAAAGAATATAATGAGGATAGTATGATCAGAAAATGACAGAATATTGAAGATTTGAAAAAAATTTTTTTTTTCAAATTGTTCTAATGACACGATCATCACGAAATTCTGCACAAAGTTGTCCATCAGCATTTTCAAACAAGATACCAAGTCTCATTATGATTGAATAAGCATTTTTGAGTTAATACGTAAAAACAACGATATCAAAAAAAAAACACGAAATTTCACAAATTTTTCCGATAGTAATAACCGTATCGAATTGAAATTTATCACACTGCTGTGAAATATAGCTAGAGCTCAAGGTGTGCCCGAAATTTTCATCAAATATAATGAATAGTTCCAAAAAAAAATTTTTTTCGACAAAAATTTTGAAAAAAACTTTTTAATGAAGTTACAGACAGCACGATATCAACAAAATTCCGCGAAAACTTGAGTCTTTATGGTCAAACCATCTGCCAAGTTTCAATCTAATCGCTTCGGTAGTTCTTGAAATAACTTCAAATGTCCATAATTCTGAAACCGTTCCACCGATTTTGCCCCCTAACGAACTCAACCTTCACATTTTGAAATGCAACAAACCTTGAAATTTTCAAGTCGATAGAATCCTTCGTACGCCCGTAATCGTGGTGACGGCCGGCCGGACAGAATCGATATTTATCAGCGAGTCCAACCTAGTAGTTTGAGACCATTTTCGGCTCAAAATTTTAACGATAGCACGCGGTTCTCCAAGAACACGCGAGCAAAAATGGTTAAGCAACACGAAATTATCGGATTCATCAAATCACGATTTTTTCCTGTAATTCGAACGTACTCATCAAAGGAATTAATAGGTATTATTCAATACATATAAAACTCAGGCTTTTTCAGAATATCCAAAAACTTTTACATTCAGGTTTTTTCAGAATATCCAAAAACTTATACATTCAGAGGGCATTTCGAATCTATCCTTTGATCCTTCCTTTTCCATCTTGATATTCGCTGAACTTCAAACTTTCAAAGCTTCCGCTGCACGTCATAAAACCATAAACAAGCAGATGGTTCACGTTTTTACACTTGTCCCTAATATCTATTGCCCCATTTTGCAATGCTTCTTGCAGCCTCTGCATTTTGGAAAATCCCAAACTTTCCAACACAACCTTTCAACCAGAAATTTTGCAACCAATGGAATTCAAGAAGGAAGGGGAAAAATGAACACTCTCAGCCGGCACAACACATAACAGAAAACAGAAGTGTTTTGACTGCTTTGTAATCTTGTCTATGCTCTCTATTTTTTCCGTGTTCGTAGTTCGTACAAACAAATTAGATAAAGATGTATTCTAGGTGGCTTTCACAAAGAAATATACAAAACAAACCCAAACTTTTTAATAGTGCTGTTTCGGTGGATGAAGCCATATCTAAGGTAAGCAATTAATACACTCTTACGTTTTATACTTTATACTGACCGTTCCTAAATTGGTGTCATCGTTTTTATACAAATGTCTCTCGATTTCGAATTTTTTCCCCAAAATAGTTCCAACTAACTACGATTGGTCTCTGCGATAACGAATCCGATGTCAAAATAGATTCTGTCCGGCCGCCCGTAGGCACGATATTTCGCGAAAATGCATGGAAAACTATCGAGGATAGGCTTAAAACTTCCGGGTATGTTGCATTGTGACATGTGTGACTATCAAGTTCATTATAGGAAGAACGGTTTCGGAGTTAAAGCGAATTTAAATTTTTGAGGTTATTTCCTCGATATTTCTCGATATCTACTTATTGAACGGATTGAAACTTGGAAGTTAGTTACCTTGTTACCGACGATTGAAAATTTTTTTTTCAAAAATTCGGTTCCATTCGATTTAAATTTTATAGGACAAAATATGTCAAATTTCGAAATTTTTCTTTCAAATATTCTAGGTACTCTGGGATCTTATCCGTACGAAATTTTGTATGAACCTTCAACCTGACATTTTACGATCAAGTACACTGGATTTCATTTCGATCCAATCTGTATTTTGGGAGTGAAAACGCAGAAAAAAACCTACAAAATGATCCAAAATCCTACCAAAATAAACACGGGTGTGAATGTAGCAACGGTTTTTCAGCAACGGTTTTTTGAAACTGTCTATAATCGTATCTGAGTGAAAACAGCCGCTACAATTAGGTGCCTTTTGGAAAATATCTTATGGCGTGAGTTGAATGAGCTTCATTCAGGATAATAATTTGTCACCCCTAATTAACCAGCCCCCCCAACCACCACCTAAAGTGAAAAGTAGCGTTATCCCTAAAATTACCGTTGCTGGAGATTTTCGGATGGGAATCGTTTATTTCGAACTCTATGAACACGTTCCATGTAGTGAAATAATTTGTGACCCCTCGAAATAAACTGTTTTGATCAAAAAACTGCCAGCAACGGTTGTTTCAGTGACAGCGATATTTTCAACTTTAGGGGGTGTTTAAGGGGGTTATTAAGGGGTCACAAATTATTTCACTATATGGAACGTGTTCATAGGGCTCGAAATAAACTGTTTTGATCAAAAAACCGCCAGCAACGGTTGTTTCAGTGACAGCGATATTTTCAACTTTGGGTGGCGTTTGAGGGGGTTATTCAGGGGTCACAAATTATTATCTTGAATGAAGCTCATTCAACTCACGCCATAAGATATTTTCCAACAGGCACCTAATTGTAGCGGCTGTTTTCACTCAGATACGATTATAGACAGTTCCAAAAAACCGTTTACTTAAAAGAAGGGTATGTGCCATTTTGCGCGCATGTTCTAGGGGAACAGCGTGCTATCGTTTTGATCAAATGTCTGTAATTTTGGATGATTGAGCCGAAAATGGTCTCAATCGACTAGGTTGGACTCACTGATGACGAATCCGGTGTCAAAATCGATTCTGTCCGGCCGGCCGGCCGGCCGGCCGTAGACACGATAACTGTCGAACGAAGTGAGCTAGCGACTTGAAACTTTCAGGGTAGGTCGCGCATTGGAATGCCGCGGTTAAGTTCGTTAAGGGGCCAAATCGGTCGAATAGTTTCGGATTTATAGGCATTTGAAGTTTTGAAGTTATTTATTTTTTATTTCAGAAACTACTTGAGCGATTGGATTCAAACTTGGCAGTTTGGTGGAGTATAACGACGCGCAACTTTGAGCCAAATTTCGTCAAGATCATATTGTCAATAAATTTAAAAAAAAATTTTTTTCGAAATTTTTTTACAAAAAAATTTTTTTTTCGGGAACCATTCATCATATCCAAAAAAAAATTATACTCACACTTTGACCTTCTAATTTCACAGCAGTGTACTAAATTTCAGCTCGATACGATCATAAGTTTTGGAGATATCGGGAAAAAATATGTCAAATTTCGAGGTTTTCTTCTCGATATCGTTGATTTTTTTGGTATTACTCGAGAAATACTGATTCAGTCCTGATTAAACTTCACAGCTAGTTTTAAGATGCTGAAAGACAACTTTGTGCAAAATTTCGTGATAATCGGGTTATTAGAACAATTTGAAAAAAAAAATTTATATGATTTTTTCATCATATCATCCTCATTAAATTCTGTATGAAACTTCGAACTGTTATTTTCGATGAAGTACTGGATTTCAATTCGATCTGGTCTGTCAGCCTAACGGCCGACTGCGTAAACACAATAACTTCCGAAAGAAACAACTTAGAAACTCGATATTTGTAGAGAAGGTTTGGACCTTAATTACGAAGGCCGAATTCGTGAATGGGTAAAATCCACCCAATGATTCCGTAGATATACCCAATCAAAATTTTATTTTTCCAATGTTTCCAAAAATACAGATCAGATCGAATTGAAATCCAGTACTTCATCGAAAATAACAGTTCGAAGTTTCATACAGAATTTAATGAGGATGATATGATGAGAAAATCATATAAATTTTTTTTTTCAAATTGTTCTAATAACACGATTATCACGAAATTTTGCATAAAGTTGTCTTTTAGCATCTTAAAACTAGCTGTGAAGTTTAATCAGGACTGAATCAGTATTTCTCGAGTAATACCGAAAAAATCAACGATATCGAGAAGAAAACCTCGAAATTTGACATATTTTTTCCCGATATCTCCAGAACTTATGATCGTATCGAACTGAAATTTGGTACGCGCGCACGATCAAATTCGTTGCTGAAGCGGTCATCTACATTCAACATGCGCGCAAAAGTTGCTGCCTTCACGGCAGTGCTTTTTGAAATTTTTTTTTTCGGTGTAACTCATGAAATACTGATTCAAACTTGATGAAACTTCGCAGTTAGTTCGAAGATGTGGAAGGACAACATTATGCGAAATTTTGTGATGATCGTATCATTCAAACAATTTCCAAAAAAAAATTCAAATTTTTTTTGTTCAAATATTTAATATTCTGTGATCTTCTGATCATATTGTTGTGTCCCGCAGCCTAGACCCAGCATTTTATAATATATTGTCTTTTCTTGATTTTCAAACGTCGTAGTCTGAATTCTTTGGTTCCCAGGAAATATGCCCGAAATTCAATATTTTTTGGTTTAAATCAATTGACACCGGCTTTAAGAGCATTTTATCTCAAGCCAACAATAAAGTATGATTTAGCGTGACAGAAAACACGGAGATGTATTTGAAGCCCTTAGCATTCCAAAAATCGGAGCTTGTGGGTGGTACTCAAAGAATCCAGACATCACATATGACAGTTTATGTAATTTATTTTATTAGGCCATTTAGGGGCATTTCCTTCACATATTTATGCTTTCTCTTTTGCACCAGCCAATACGAGGTGTTTTTTCGGATCTTAGAAGGGCGTCGCTCAATTCAAAAATCCAATCAAAATTTATATTCTCCCTCTAAAATGCGAAGAAGGGAATTTTCTTAATTTGGGTTTTAGTTAGTTTTAAACACTATTCATTTGACCGTTGTACAGTAAACAACAATTCGCTTTCGAATTTACGAACAAGATTATACGTTAATTCTTGTGTTGTAAAAATCGTAACTTCTCATTTGAATGTCGCTTCAACCTTGCTATCGTAAGATATAGAAGGAAGATTCTATTGTATAAATTGTATACCATTTCGGTCTTGTTATCTAATACAGATACAAGAAAATACATTTGTGTTATGTGTTAAAGGTGCGTTATTAATAAACCTCAACACCAGTTTCGGCTCATCAGTGCAACGATATCAAGTGCGATTAATTCACCCAAACGGGGTCTCTATTATTGAAACCCCAATACACCTGAATAAACCAATTCAGGTAAAAACACATATTATCCTCATCAAATTCTGTATGATCATCAAACTGTCATTTTTCGATAGAGTACTGGATATCAATTCGATCTAATCTGTATTTTTGGAAATATTGAGGACATAAAATTTTGAATTTGTATATCTACGGAATCATTGGGTGGATTTTACCCATTCACGAATTTGGCCTTCGTACTTAAGGTCCAAACCTTTTGTACAAACATCGAGTGTCTAAGTTGTTTCTTCCGGAAGTTATTGTGTTTACGGTCGGCGGTTACTTTAACACCCTGTATCTCGAGAACGATATGTTTGCGGTCCTATATGCCTGAGTGCCTGGGACTTGCAATTCAGGAACACTTTATGTCTGCGAAATCATTAGGTGAATTGAACCCATTCACGAATTGGAGTTATTATACTTTCAGTTGTATATCATTTTTTCTGATTCTATATCAATTTATTCTGATAAATTAACTTCAATATTAAATATCATAGACCTGGAAATGTTATTGTCACTTTGACATCGATAAAAAAGGTGCATCCTTTTTTATCGGATAAAAACTTCTCTTCCTCAATATGTCAATTAGTCAGTCAGATTTTTGAATTTTGAACATATATATAATCATTCAAATCGCGCTAGTACAGTGTCTCAATTAGCAAAAGCAGGAGTAGGTGAACAACAGCTTATAAAGATAACGGGACACTCATCATCTTCTTCAATTAAACCCTATCTCCAAATTGACCATGAACATCATGACAATCTTATTAGTTCCTTACGATCCTCGAGTCCGAGAAATCAAAATGAATATTCCACATGTGTGAATACCACAGAAGAAAATTTTCAAATCAGTACACCAAAGCAAACAATTTATAACAGTTGTGTATTTAATAATTGTACTTTCAAATAATCGAATTTTATTGTATTAATAAAGATAATTATTGTTGTTCATCCATATATTCTGTCGTTAATTTATCTTGCCAAAAAACACTCGAGCTTTTCTTTTATCAGATAAATTTCTCTTCAACTCAAAGTTTTACCAATCACTAAATTTGCTCGAAAAACTGACATTAGATAAAATCGCTCCACCTTCGGTGTCGCGATTTTATCATGTCAGTTTTTCTCGTAAAATTAGTGATTGGCAAAACTGTTTCGTTGCAAAGAGAAATTTATCCGATAAAAAAAAAGCTCTTGTGTTTTTACTGTTGATAAATTAACTTCAATATTAAATATCATAGATCTGGAAATGTTATTGTCACTTTGACATCGATAAAAAAGGTGCATCCTTTTTTATCGGATAAAAACTTCTCTTCCTCAATATGTCAATTAGTCTGTCAGATTTTTGAATTTTGAACATATAGTGCTTTCAATTTGAATCGGTCTGGTAATTATTTAACTTTGTTGATATAAAAACCCAAAAGATGAATCGTTTTGGTGAAGTTTCGACTGAGCAAATTACGACAAATATCGAGAAGTCTATACCGCAAACAATTTATAACAGTTGTGTATTTAATAATTGTACTTTCAAATAATCGAATTTTATTGTATTAATAAAGATAATTATTGTTGTTCATCCATATATTCTGTCGTTAATTTATCTTGCCAAAAAACACTCGAGCTTTTCTTTTATCAGATAAATTTCTCTTCAACTCAAAGTTTTACCAATCACTAAATTTGCTCGAAAAACTGACATTAGATAAAATCGCTCCACCTTCGGTGTCGCGATTTTATCATGTCAGTTTTTCTCGTAAAATTAGTGATTGGCAAAACTGTTTCGTTGCAAAGAGAAATTTATCCGATAAAAAAAAAGCTCTTGTGTTTTTACTGTTGAAAAAAGCTGAAAGCTATGTGAAGTTTGTTTCCGTTTTCGCGAAAAAAAAATTTCCCTTTACTGCTGAAGCTTGTTTCTCAAGAAGGATTCTCAATTTTCACAATGTATGTGCTGAAGAGAATTTTAATTTTCCTGAAGACAAAAGAATTTTTAGTGTTTTGTTTACGAAAACTGCTAAAGGTTCGGAAAATAAAATTTCAATTAATCAGAGTTTTCTTAATTTTCCGAAAAAAATGTTTTCTCTTGAACTATAAGCGATCCATATGAATTTTTTAAAGTTAATACGAATATCCTTTGAAGTCCCAGTAGTTAATTTTTTAGCGCTTGGTCTAGGGAACAGCAGGGTGTTACATTTCGTCGCGATGTCTGTAATTTTCTTATTTTGAGCCAAAAATGGTGCTAAACGATTAGGTTGAGCTCCCTGAAGAAGAATCCGTTGTAAAATGCAATTCTGTCCGTCCGCCCGTATATGCTCTAACTTTCGAAGGAAAAGACTTGGCGACTTGAAATTCTCAGATTAGGTTTGGAGTCCGAATATCTCTGTTAAGTTCGTTAATGGGTAGAATCGGTTGAATAGTTTCGGAGTTAGGCCCATTTAAAATTTTTTGGTTAATTCCTGGATAACTCATGAAGTATCGACCCGGTAGAACTAAAACTTCGTGGACAGTTTTGGAATACCAACGCTCAGTGAAATTTCGTGTGAATCTAGTAGTTAAAAAATTAAAAGAAAAATTTTATTCGAAAATTTTTGATAAAAATTTGTTTTTTCTCTGAAAATGTTGATTAGATTAGAATTTGGCACAAATCTTGAAGTCAGTATTTAACAACAATGTTCCAAAGTTCAATTCGATCCGATACTAACTTTTAGAGTTATTAGGAAAAAAATGTGCCAAATTTCGTTGTTATTTGGAATTTCAACGTTATTTCTGCAATATCTCAAAAAGTACAAATGCAGTCAAATTGAAACTTCGTAATCAGGTGGAGATAACCAACGCGCAACTAGGTGCAAAATTTCGTGTTGATCTAATTGTTCGAATTTGAACGATCGCGTAAAAGCTCTTGACCTCACGTCAGTGCTTTTCTAGATTTTTCTTTTGTTAAAACAATTTCTATTGCAGAGAATCATTGTAATAGTTAATAACTACGAAGCCTTTGCGACAATCTGAAGAATCTGAACACCTAGCAATTATCTACAATATCTACATCAATATCACAGACCTGTGTCAATATTGAGCTCACTGATTAAAACGGTGAATCTTCTGTCATTACAGCACTGCTGGAGCTAAAGGCTGAACTACATCGCGTAATTAATTGAACTATTGTCTCTCGTAATCCGTTTTCGCGTTTTCTATGCCATGCCTTACGCCTACTTTTATAAGATCTATGGTTCTTATTTCAGTTTTCGTTCTATTTCATAAATAGAATCAAACACAATTTAAGGTGAGAAATTTCTCAAAAAACAGCAATGTAATCGAATTTATCTTTTTTTTTGTCTTGTGATTTTCGAACAGCTTTCGAAAGAGTGTATCACCTTTCGTTGTGTGCATATCACATCGCCAACATTCTCACATTTTGAATGACTCAGAAGAAAATACAGTCCAATTTTTTTTTTAGGATATACGGGCGGTCAGCTCTTTGTGTAGCAGCAATATGTCTCTGAGCATATCTTCACGGCTCAAAATCCCCAAGAAAATGGAGCTGATGAAGTCGCAAAGTCAGGCACAGCTGTTAGCAAACAAGTTGAGGAACGATGGTGTGATGAACACAGGTGAGGATGTTAATGCACTTTCTTTATTATCAGAACTGAACTCGTTTCCGACCTATATTAGCTTCAGTGAGCATAATGTAAATATCACTAAATGATTATTTTATTTTAGTGGAAAGTGTCATGCAGGCTGTTGATCAAGTGGCTGCGTTACTGTCTTCGAATATTAGCGATCCAAATCTCTCGTTCAGAGATAGTATTGTTAATTTGTGTCAACATTTAAAAGTGAGTATATGAGAATTTATACGGTATACACTCAGACCAACAAATTCCAATTTCTATAGGTTTACGGTGCATACTTGGAAATGTTGTACACAGACCAACTCAACCATGCGTTTAATATATTCAGAGACAAAGCTCAGGAAGACACAAGAGTTGACCAACTTTCTCGATTGCATTTGCTGGAACTGATTGAACTCAGGGCTAAAGGATGGAAGGGAACGGATACTATGAACCAATATTATAGGAAAAGGGTGAATCAGTTCTCACAAGTAAGTATTTCTCCAGTACGAAATTGAGTTTTAGGTTTGTTCATTGCTTCATTTCCATCCTGTGGTTTTTCTTTTATTCCAGTTCAAAGACTATTTCCTTAATAACTATACAACTGATTAAATATGTTCACTTTATTGAAGAATTGAATTTACAAGAAGTCACTGTAATATATGATTCTGCATTCAAATTAATAGTTTGAAGTAATGCATTTTTTCTTAATATTTCAGCAGAACGACCTCATGATGGAGTCTACAACCAGTTTGACAGATTCTTTGAACTCATTACCTCTATCTTCTTCCTCTCCAATGTTGAATCCAGGAGAGGTTCTCAAGTCTTCTGGAAAATTCTCAAAACCAACAAGAATTCCTGGTAAAAAATACTGCAAGGATGAAGTTGTTATCAAAAATGCAGATTCAGGAAAAGGTATGTAATTTCGGTACCATGAAAAATCGGAGCATGTTCTTTAGAGTAGTTTGAAAAGAACACAATTTGCAATTTGGAAAAATGATGATTCAACATTTTGTCAGATTCATAAATGAAATATATTTGGGAATACACCCTGAATCGACATACCCCAAGAATTCAACCGGTTTTTACTTGAGTTCAGGTCTAAAAATCAACAAATATTTGTGAACCTATCAGGATAATTTCTTCTTTGGAGTTGAAAATACAACAAAAAAATGGATGGATTCAGACGGCTAATTGTATTTTATTTCAAAAATTAATCACGAACTTCTATTTTTTCACAAACAAAATAATATTGAATGACAATTGAGGTGGTCACATACATCGGATAATAATAAAATTGAGATATAATGAAAGTACGTTGCTTTATACAGGTCACTGGAATTGAAAATAAACTTAGGTTGGAAATTAGGAATACTAAACACGAAATTGAGAATACTGTGAGAATACGAAATACTATTCTGGTTTTTTTCACTCAGTTTCCTTTATGAATGAAATAACCTAAAAAAGTTGACAGTCTTAGGTTCTTGTTCGTATTTTACCTATTTTTTTCCTTTTTTTTTCTTTCATAAAATTTTATGAAAATTTCCCAATATTTCCGAAAAATAAAAGTCGGAAATTTGGTTTACCACTTTGAAATATATTGACTTTAAATTCCGTACAGAATTCATTTGACTCTGATGAATAGTTCATGAAAAAAAAAATTCTACAATATTTTCGAAAATTTTTTTCAAAAATTCACAAACAATGCCAACACCATTCTCAAGCAGTTGCCTGTCATTCTTCTGCAACTGATAACAAAGTTTCAATCTGATTGCATAAGAATTTTCTTCGGTATAGAGAAAATAACCTCAATTTTTTTTTAATTATCGATAAAATTTTTTGTTCAATTGGTTTCGTGCGTCGTTTGACATTTGTCATACGTTGGAGGTAAAACAACCTCACTTTTCCGCTTTGTTTATGTTATGGAGTACTGCATTTTCAACAATTTCAGGATAAATTCATAAGTTAAAATGATTTATATTCATAGAATTGGTGAATTACTAGACCCATGAGGCCAAGTTATTGTGTCCTTGTGAAATGCAACATAAATACACCGAGAGACCAAGGAATACATTCGCTTTGTTTACATTGGCGAAGAGCGATTATTTGGAGATTTTAGTGATTTTATTAATTTTTCAAGTGAAATTTTGTGATAATGGATCTAATTAACTGATATTCAATCTCAGATGATAATCGTTCAAAACGATATAAATGAAAATTGCAGTATTTACCTTGTCTTCTAAAGCCTAGAGTATCCACATCAGAGATAGCATTTATTATAGGTATAACTATTGAAAATGAAGCAGTAAAATGTTTGGCTCATTAATTCCTGAAAATAAACAGCAGAATGAAATCCAACAAATGTATGGAATTGAAAAAACATGGGTTCCAGAGAACTCCTCAGTACTATTTCAAATAACGTTCTATGTTGCAAATTACTACGATATTGGTCTACAGTTGCTATGTCAGTGCTATCATGATCTTCAATTATATATTTATTATACTAAATATATGTTACAAATAAAATAATTCATATGAAATTTTTTCCTTGAACACCGATTTCGATTCATCCTCAAAAAATTCTTTACTATCCATATAAAATGCTTTTTTATTATGCAGATGTAACATTAGGGCTTTCATAATCTTTAATAATTGACAATAAGGTCAATTCGAAACATTAGAAACAACAAAATGTTTCCATTATAAATTGCATGCAATATTTTGACAAATCTATCACATAACGAATTGCCTTTATAAATCTTATGGAGATGCGAGTGGTAACCATTCAGGATGGGTTTGTCATTCATAACGCCAGCTATTGTAGTGTTGAGAAGATATAATTCTTGAAATGTGTATAACAAAGACGAAATATTCTCATCATAGTTATCTCATCATGAGTCAACTTATTAAACAGAACAAATTCAATAGATAGTCTAACATAATTCCTTAACCAGTGTGGAAATGCCTCCAACAATCTCTACCATAGTTTGTTACTTTGTCAAAACAGTTTTTTCAATTTATGGCGTGAATATAGGATGTTTGCCTTCTCTGGGATAGTTCACATGGTATTCTATTTCTTCCAATACCAGATAAAACTTAGGGGAATGGGTCAAAAATGCAAATATTGAAATATAAAGTCTACACTACAATATATCTGAAAAATCAGATTCCTTCGTCTCTCGGTGTATTTATGTTGTATTTCACAACGAACCAATAACTAGGCCTAGTTATTCACCAATTCTATGAATATAAAGCATTTTAACTTTTGAATTTATCCTGAAATTGTTGAAAATGCTGTACTTCTTAACATAATTAAAACGGGTAAGTGAGGTTGTTTTACCTCCAACGTATGACAAATGTCAAACGACGCACGAAACCAATATCTAACAGAACGATCGTTACCAAATTTTGCATATGGTTGCAAATTTCTATTCGATGCAATCTGTAGTTTCTAAGATATGAAGGAAATAAAAAAATTTTACCCAAACTTAACTTGCGTCTCGATTTGACCATTTTTAAAACCGCATTATTCATAATTCGCGTATTGTAAAAATGAGTGATAGCATACCTTATCATCTTGTATTGAAATAGTTTGAGAAAAACATGAAAATATATCTCGTGTTACATACAAGATACCTTTCGTGGAATTAGCAAATTTGTGAATCAATTCCAAAAATGATATTTGCATGAAAGTATTTTTAGTTTTTTTTTTAGTTTTGGTAATTTTTTATTTATTATAGTGATGGGTATCAAAGGCAGAAGGGTACATATGATAGAGGAGCTTAGTGAAACTATCATTTCCTTTCAGAGAGGTAAAACAGGAGAATTTGACAGTTTTCTTAATAATTCTTTCCTCATAACTCTCTTAACAATCTGAAGGTCATGTTTTACATACATTTTATTTGAGATTTCAGCTATGTTTGTGTCTTGTGTTTATTCCTAATGTAACCTTTATTGCTTGAACTTACTCATGCTTCAACTATTCCTCAATAATGATAATTTTCTTAATATTTATATATTCCATTAATATTGGGATCTTCAATAAGTTTTTTTCAAGAAACTTATGTCTTTCCACTGCGTATTTATTTCCTGATGAAACTATTTGGCGCTCTTCTCAATATATTCCTCTAGAAAATTTGCAAGAACTTTCGTAATTTTTCAACCAAGTTCTTGATTTTAATTTGATTAGATATTTATGTCTGAAAATGAGGAAATAAAATTTCGAATATATTTTTCTACGGAAACATTGAATGATTTGACTTTCAATGGGGTTTTTTCCTTCAAACGAAAATGCAGTTTTTTCATGAAGAACCTTCAGAACATCACATTTCAAACATATAATTTCAATATTATATTTTTAAAAAAATGTTTGATCACCTAAAACTGAAAAATAAAAATGCGGATTTGCATTTAAAGGGATTTATCATGAGTGCACGATATGGCAACGTCGAATTCAGCTTTCTCGGAAAGAAAAGGACGTCAAATGTGTTACTTTGCTTAGGAAAACAGAGGTAGCTATACTTCGATCTGGTTAGAGTAGAAGACAACGACCAAGGAACAGAAAAAGAAGAGCACAGACTGCCATAATGTCATATTACTGACAAATCGCAAACGGAAACTGTTTGGTTATATTGGCAAAGAACAAGTGTGTACCACAGAATAGGAGTAAATATTTCGTCATTGCAAAAAGAGCAATTCTACTAAAAACCGTTGTCACTTCGTGCAATCATGACAAATCCCAAACCCCAATTTTGAAACTTGATTTTGAATACTTTCTGAAGGTTATTTGGGAAAATGATGAATCAAACCCATAATAATTATGTTCAAATTTGCTTATGCAGTAATAACCCAAATTCAGGAAAAGCCCCCATTGCGAGGGCGATGGTTGAGATCCAACCATTAAGTCCGCAGCCTCCGGCCGAACTTGCAAGGGAATAACTTGGAGAATTAAATGCGATGGTCGAGTTCAGAATGAACAAAATTTGTCTGAAGGTTCAGTAATTGAACGCATTTGAAATTTCGTCATTTCAATATTTACTAAAATACAGACACGATCATGTCAAAATTGAAGTTGAAGAACGTTGATTATGAGCTCTCTTTTTAACATCAAATCCATGTCGCATATGAAAGTTTTTCTTGAGAATATCTCTACTTGGAATCGAAACTTCGATTTTATGTAAATCACGAGAATTCCAGTATTCACAAAATATCAGATATTTCCGAAACATGATACCATCGGGTTGAAATTAATCGATTGATGTTTTCTCTAGAAATAAAATTGAAAACTAGATGAAAAAATTTTATTTTATTTTTAATCGTTCTAAGAACACGATCGTCACGAAATTGTGCATCAACATTCGCCAACTATATACACTTTTTTAGAAACATTGACTTCATTTGTGAAATATAATTGAGATCCAATGAAGCTTCTGTAAGAAAAAAATTCTTGAAACAACTTGAAAAGTTTTCGATTTTTTTTTTAATTTACCTACGAAACGTTTCCAAAAAATTTACAAGCGGTTTGGCGTTAGTATTCTACACCTTATTAGCCATTTTCAACCCTACCACATATGTAGTTCCTCAGATACGGAGGAAATTACCTCAAAGTTCAAATTAATAAACTATAAAACTGTTCGACAAACAGGGACATCTATAGTGACAAGTTTGATCTTTTTTGAGGTCGCATAAACTTGAATCGAGCTCTCCCATACATTAACCGAAAGCTTGATCAGAAATTCTCTGTGTGAATTCACAACTTTTTTCATTACGATAATAATCTTATTCATTTAATTCGTCGCTAGGTTTGTGACTAATGAATGGCTTTTGTATGTTTCATACAACTTTTTTTCTTCTTTAATTTTTCTCATCTCCTTTCAGTTAGTCCCGGTGCAAAAGAAAGACTGGTGCAAATCACGGGAGCCAACGAAGAAAGTATCTGGTAAGTCATTATCGAAAATTTCATGTGATCTTATATTATCATTTGAGACTTCCATGAAGTCTTTGTCCTCAATGTCAACTATTTCACCATGAATAATATGGTGGTTTAAATAGTAAATAAAAACAAAACAGTTCTCTCCTCTGCCGATAAAGAAGTCGAATTCATTGTTGGGGAGGTAAGTGATAGATGGCAGCACTTGAATAGGCTATTTACGTAGATATCTTCGGCTATTTCGGAAAATAAAAGATTGTGCCCCATAGAGGCCGCTACGAAGCGGAAGGTACCCAATTTCTCATCACGACATTTAATAACATCACGATTTTTGCCGTTTCAAAAGTTAAGATCATACTTCACAGGATCATTTCTGTAGTATATCTTCCCACATTCTCAACCCACATTGAGAGTGGTCGCAACCTCGACGATGAGTCGAAGTTTCGTGTCTTGAGCGTGAGGCAGGCTCTTGGGTTTCTTTACAGATATTCTTGTAGCTATCGATGATCGTTCAACTGAACTTCGGTTTAGTCATGGATACGGAACAATCTGAGGGGTTGCTTTTTTTAACAATTAGAAATAACTCGGTGAAGGAACTAGAGTTGGGAGTCCTAGTTCACTTATGGGATCTAGTTCAATCGTTCTCGTTCACTGTTGGGAATTGTTCACCTGATTAGTTCTTCAGTTCACAATCGTTCACGCACACTGTATAATGGTAACGTGCGAATAGGGAATATGAGTGATTCCTTGAAGGCCATGAAACTATATAAACAGAAGTGAACTAAACTTTGATTTGAAGATCTCTTTAATCTTTGCTCTGATTGATACTATTAGGTTTCTTGAGATACAGAGGAGATTACTGGGTATTTCAAGGGACGATTTATTTTGAATAATTCTGAGATATGAAAAAAATAGACGGAAAATATTCAACTAAAAATTAAATATAATATTGAATAAGTGAAAATGTTCAATGAGAAGTGGAATATCATATGGGCTGGGCTGATCAATCACAATGGTAAAAATTATATGAAATCCAATGAAAGAATTACATCTTCCATTCTACTTTCTCTCAATGGATTGTTTTATAGAACTGATATCCAGATAATCCATCGATCGATTTGCCCATTTTAACATTTAGTAACGTGACCTCTTTCTCACTAAAATATAATGATTTTTATACAATGTTCTGCAATATGCACGAAATTTTTTCAACAAAATTTGGAATTAAAATTTTTTTGAACTCTTTCAATTAAACGATCATCACGAAATTTTGCATAAATTGTACACCCGCATGTTTCAACTAGTTATCAAGTTTTATTCTGAATGGATCAGTATTTTTTGAGTTATCTCGGAAAAATTACGATACTGCGGACAAATCACGAAATTTGACATATTGATTTCCAATATGTCCAGAAATACATATTGAGTCTGAAATTTCGAAAAAAAATTTTTTATTTTCTAACCATACGATCCAAACAAAAGAAGTTGCGCGTCGGTATGATTCAACTATCTACCAAGTTTTAATTCTATCGCTCACGTAAGTAGTTCTGAGATATCAAGAAGAATTTCCAAAAATTCAAATGCGGAACATATCCTATATAAATTTGACACTATTAACATGAAATCAGGAATCCCAACTTAAATTTCAGCCAATCAGAGATGATCTTAACAAAATCCTATATTTGGAAAGAATTATTTTGTTTGAGGAGCCAAGGCATCTTTTATTTATATTTATAAATAAGGCGAACCTTATCATGTCGATTTGGTCCTGAAATTCCCGTTCCCCAGTGATAGTAAATTTGTGAAAAAAATTGTGGGTTGTAACTTGGCCGAAGTCGTCTATTCGAAAAATGATTTACTTCAGAAGACATAACCAAAAGGAACCGTTAAATTTAACGGCTTCAGTAAAAATGATAATTATCTCATCACGAACACAAGTGTATTCAAATAATATCAGTATTCGTTTAAAATTCCCCCCAGCTTTTCCAAATGCAATATTTTCGAAAATGAATGTCCTATAAGAAACGATTTTCGTAACCTGTTGTTAAATATCGAATTCAAGGTCTGTCGAACTTCATAGAAATCTTATGTAAGGTTTCCAAAAAAATGATTATTTTTTAATTTTATAAAGATAGGAAATTCACGAAATTATGAATCAAGTTGTGCATCAATCAGTTCTTCCTGAGGTATTGAGGAAATAACTTCAATATTTCAAATGGTTATATTTATTTCGGAAAATGTCTGCTCCATTTTGGCTGGGAACCTTATCTGAAAATTGATATAAAGAAGTGGTTAAGTGATATACGAATAATGAAGGATAGGAATTAATTTGAGGTAGAAATTGGGTACATGATACTGAAATGAGACGGTTTCGGTTATGCGCTTTCTTGGATTCCGAATAAAATAAGATGAAATATTCAAAAATGAAAAAAAGGTCGCCATCTTCGGTTATCATTCTCATCTCATATTATTTCCTGTACAAACGCTTGCATTCAAATGCACGTTTTGAACTTTCTTATTTCAATTATATTCTTCTATCATTTTATTTGTTGAGTAACTCCACCTTTAGTGCAATTGCCGCACTAACGCCATGATCCATGACATTTCGATCGGTTACTTCCTAAAATCAAAGATCGAACCCCATAGATGCCGTTACGAAGCGGAAAATACCCAATTTCTCATCACGACATTTAATGACATCACGACTTTTGCCGAATCAAAAATTAAGATCATACTTCACAGGATCATTTCTGTAGTATATCTTCCCACATTCTCAACCCACATTGAGAGTGGTCGCAACCTCGACGATGAGTCGAAGTTTCGTGTCTTGAGCGTGAGGCAGGCTCTTGGGTTTCTTTACAGAAATCCTTGTAGCCATCGATAATCGTTCAACTGAACTTTGGTTCAGTCATGGACATGGGACAATCTGAGAGGTTGCTTTTTATAATAAACAAACATAATCATGTTCATTGAGTCAGAATTCAGAAAGATCTTGAATTCATGAAACGTTTCATATATCTTTAAAATTGTTAGCTAGATAAACAATTGAAAAAAACTTAAAATTTCGAAAAACAAAATTCTAAGAAGCACTTGAATGGCTTCAGGAAAAATGCGAATTATCTTATCAGAAACGGCACATATCAGACTGTTATCCCTTCAGATATATGCTCAATATTTCTAAAAATAAATGTCGGATCGAACTGAAATTTCAATTCGAATTATGTGTCGAATTCCAAACGAATCTTTTCGGTAGCTTCCGTTAAATTTTTCTTGGAAGATTCTTTAACGATTCCTCAATGAATTTTAAGAATTTTTATTTTGATCGCATCAGTTTTTCTTGTTTTTCTTGAGATGGTGAGCAAATACCTCAAAATATCAAATGCTTTTACTTTTTCTTTGATGATATGCTTATATTTGAGGGGGCGATTTTGGGAATCTTTTTGAGAAAAAACTTATTATGAACATATGTCTTAAACGTGCTAACTTTCGAGATACGTTTGTTGGAAAGGCTATTATAAATAAGAAAAGATTCGGCACTCTAATGCAGTTTATTTCGAATATAAATGCACCAAAAGGTATCTTTAGCCAAGGAAGGATTTATAAGAACTAACTTGAATAATCTACAGAAATTCTCTCATTCCCAATAATACAAAATGTAAGCATTTCTTCAGGATCCCTTCGTCTATACACTTATATAATGAATGTAAACATTCAGAATGGGCATTTCTGCTTCGAGTCGACTATATCAATTCGTTATCTAAGAATTCATGAGCTGGGAATGGACCACAAGTAAACCTTACAACTTTGATTTAATGCGACTTAATTTTTGCGCGCATGTTCTAGGGGAACAGCGTGCTATCGTTTTGTCCAAATGTCTGTAATTTTGGATGATTGAGCAGAAAATGGTCTCAATCGATTAGGTTGGACTCACTGATGACGAATCCGGTGTCAAAATTGATTCTGTCCGGCCGGCCGGCCGGTTGGCCGGCCGTAGACACGATAACTGTCGACAGAAGCAAGCTAGCTACTTGAAACTTCCAGGGTAGGTTGCGCATCCGAATGCCGCGGTTAAGTTCGTTAATGGGCCAGATCGGTCGAATAGTTTCAGAGTTATAGGCACTTGAAGTTTTGAAGTTATTTATTTTTTATTTCAGAAACTAATCAAGCGATTGGATTCAAACTTGGCAGTTTGGTGGAGTATAACGACGCGCAACTTTGAGCCAAATTTCGTCAAGATCATATTGTCAGTAAATTAAAAAAAAAATTTTTTTCGGAAACCATTCATCATATCCAAAAAAAATTATACTCACACTTTGACCTTCTAATTTCACAGCAGTGTACTAAATTTCAGTTCGATACGATCATAAGTTTTGGAGATATCGGGAAAAAATATGTCAAATTTCGAGGTTTTCTTCTCGATATCGTTGATTTTTTCGGTATTACTCGAGAAATACTGATTCAGTCCTGATTAAACTTCACAGCTAGTTTTGAGATGCTGAAAGACAACTTTATGCAAAATTTCGTGATAATCGTGTTATTAGAACAATTTGAAAAAAAAAATTTCTATGATTTTCTCATCATATCATCCTCATTAAATTCTGTATGAAACTTCGAACTGTTATTTTCGATGTTGTACTGGATTTCAATTCGATCTGATCTGTATTTTTGGAAATATTGGAAAAATAAAATTTTGATTGGGTATATCTACGGAATCATTGGGTGGATTTTACCCATTCACGAATTCGGCCTTCGTAATTAAGGTCCAAACCTTCTCTACAAATATCGAGTTTCTAAGTTGTTTCTTTCGGAAGTTATTGTGTTTACGCAGTCGGCCGTTAGGCTGACCGTAAACACAATAACTTCCGGAAGAAACGACTTAGAAACTCGATATTTGTAGAGTAGGTTTGGGGCTTAATTACGAAGGTCGATTTCGTGAATGGGTAAAATCCGCCCAATGATTCCGTAGATATACCCATTCAAAATATTATTTTTACAATATGTCCAAAAATACAGATATGATCGAATTGAAATCCAGTAATTTATCAGAAAAAAATTTCAAAAAGCACTGCCGTGAAGGCAGCAGCTTTTGCGCGCACGTTCAAATTCGTTGCTGAAGCGGTCATCTACATTGAACATGCGCGCAAAAGTTGCTGCCTTCACGGCAGTGCTTTTTGAAATTTTTGAACATTCAGCGGGGACTGTAAAACCAACAACGGTCGTATAATTTTCAAAGAAAAACGCAATATTTCCGTTCTAGGTAAAACATTATAACATGCATATTTGAAAAACACAAAGTTTTATATTCCAAAATTTTTTCAGTATACTGCCACGTGTTTTGGTCTGCCGAACATTTGGGAGGAGCGCAACAATATGGCTGTGAACAAAGTAACCAAACTTGAAATTCTGTATAAAATGCCGTTATGCGCTATGAAAATACACAGATGCCTTAAGTGTAGTAAAAGATCCTTTCGAATTTTAAGTTTAGTTACTTTGTTCACAGCCGTATTGTTGTACTCCTCCGAAATGTTCGAAAGACTGAAACACGTGTCAGGATACTGAATAAACTGTGAAATATAGTACTTCAATATTTCAAATGGGTATATTTATTTGGGAAAATGTCTGATCCATATTTGTTGGAAACTTTATCTGAAAATTGATGTAAATAAGTAGTTCAGCGATATACAAATAAACTTTAGTTAAAAATTTACCACATGATGGAGAAAAGAGACGCCATCTTCAGTTATTTTTCTCACTTTTTCTTATTTCCTGTAAAAACAGTCGCATTAAAATGAACATTTTAAATTTTTTCATTTAAATTATATTCCTATATTATTTTATTTGTTGAGTACCTCCACCTTTAGTGCAATAGCCGCAATAACGCAATGGCCCATGACACTTCGATCGGTTACTTCCTAAAATCAAAGATGGGACACCATAGATGCCGCTACGAAGCGGAAAATACCCAATTTCTCATCACGACATTTAATGACATCTCGACTTTTTCCGTTTCAAAAATTAAGATCATACTTCACAGGATCATTTCTGTAGTATATCTTCCCACATTCTCAACCCACATTGAGAGTGGTCGCAACCTCGACGATGAGTCGAAGTTTCGTGTCTTGAGCGTGAGGCAGGCTCTTGGGTTTCTTTACAGAAATTCTTGTAGCCAACGATGATCGTTCAACTGGACTTTAGGGTTCAGTCATGGACAAGGAACAATCTGAGGGGTTGTTTTTATAATAAACAAATAAAACCGAATGAAAGTACTGGTTGAAGCAGAGTTTAGAAACAATTGTCGTCGAAACTGTACAGTCTTTCAAATTTTCCGCTTAAACCTATATCAGCAAGTGGAAAAATGTTGCTCCATAGAGCAAATAAATGTTCATCGAAACATAAAAATCGCCCCCAGATATTCCGAACGCAATATTTTCAGAAATGAAAGTCTGATCAAACTGATATTTGGTACACACTTGTACTTCACGAAATTATCATTTATTTGTTGAGTACCCCCATCTTTAGGCAATACGGCTGTGAACAAAGTAACTAAATTTGAATTTCTGTATTAGATGCCGTTAAAGAGCTATAAAAATACACAGTTGCCTTAGGTTTAGAAAAAGAACATTCTGAATTTTAAGCAGTGTTACCACCTCTACCGATTTTTCGGTAGATCTACCGATTTGCTCCTCAATCGATCTACCGAAAAAGCATATAAATCTACCGAAATTTGATGGAGTGAATGTATCATCTGGTATCCTAGGAAATCATGACTTTTACGATATTATTTTGAAGGTTTCCTTACCATTACATATTTTGATACATAATTTAAGTTCTAAATGGTTATACGTCGCAGATCTATAACGCAAAGCATGTCACACGTAATACAGATCCATGTATTACAGGTTGTCTCTTTATAAAGTTAATAAATACCTCGCTCAATACTGGGAGCAGTTTGTGATTCCCCTTCATACATTTTGTGAATCCCCAATGAGGGCATGTCACCATATTTATTTTTTTGCATATTTGTTGTTTCCAATAGGTATTAGTTTTTCTGATACTCATTTATTTGTTATAATATTGATTTTTCGTTCACAAGTTTAATTTTTCAAATAATGATTTTTTAATCAATGAAATCTATTTTTAATATTGCTTCATTAGTAGTAAATTTCATGCCGAATATTTCGGATAAATGGTATTTAGACTGAATAAATAACCCATACATGGTGAAAAGTTATGTTTTTCAGAAATCTACCGAAATCTACCGATTTTTTCCGAACTTTCTACCGAAACTGTCGGTACGGAAGGTGGCAACACTGATTTTAAGTTTTTTACTTTGTTTACAGCCGTATTGTTGTACACCTCCGAGGATGGTCGAAAGACCAAAACACGTGTCAGTATACTGAAAATACTTTGAAATATAAAACTTCAATATTTCAAATTGGTACCTATAATAATAATAACAATAATAATCTTTATTCGTCCCTTCAGACATATAAATAATGTATAGGACAAGTCAACTTTATAATCACAAACAATAAAATAAAAACAACAATTTACATCCCTAAAATTCTGTCACTCAGGTATTCCGTGATACTATAATATACCCTATTCAGGAGCAGTGTTTTAAATTTGTTTTTAAAATTCCTATCACTAAATTCACATTTGTAGGTAGAGGGCAAATGATTATACAATTTCATGCCTTGATACATAGCCGATGAGCTAAATTTACTGGTTTTCCGATGTGGAATGCATATTTGAGTTTCTTGTCGAATAACCATGATAGCTCGAATTTTTCTTCTTGGAACACAGGTTTGATCTAATATACAGTAACAGTCTAAAAATATATACACAGGGAAATGTGAAAATTGCATTTCTTATAAATACGTGTTTACAAGTATTTCTATACGGAACATTGAAAATCAGTCGAATAATTCTTTTTTGAGCAACAAAAATTTTGTGACTCCCACTAGCATTACCAAACATTATTACATTGTATGACAGATATGACAGTCCGTAATATACTTTCAAAACTAAAGACATTGGTATGGAATCCTTGATACGGGATAATGCATAATATGATTTTTTAATCCTCCTTATATTTAATTTATTTGGGAAAATGTCTGATCCATATTTGTTGGAAACTTAATCTGAAAATTGATAATAATTAGTGATTTAGCGATATACAAATGAATGATAAAAATAAACTTGAGTTAGAAATTTACCACATGATGGAGAAAAGAGACGGTTTCGGTTAGATAGTTGAAATATTCAAAAATAAAAAAAAGTCGCCGTCTTCGGTTTATTCTCATTTTATCATATTTCCTGCGCTTGCATTCGAATGAACATTTTGAATTTTCTTATTTAAATTGTATTCTTGTATCGTTTTATTTGTTGAGTAACTCCACCTTTAGTGCAATTGCCGCACTAACGCCATGGCCATGACACTTCGATCGGTTACCTAAAATCAAAGATGGGAAACCATAGATGTCGCTGCGAAGCGGATAATAACCAATTCTTCATCACGAAATTTAATAACACCCCGATTTTTGCCGTTTCATAAGTTAAGATCATACTTCACAGGATCATTTCTGTAGTATATCTTCCCACATTCTCAACCCACATTGAGAGTGGTCGCAACCTCGACGATGAGTCGAAGTTTCGTGTCTTGAGCGTGAGGCTGGCTCTAGGATTTCTTTACAGAATTCCTTGTAGCCATCGATGATCGTTCAACTGAACTTTGGTTCAGTCATGGACAAGGAACAATCTGAGAGGTTGCTTTTATAATAAACAAACTTAATCATGTACAGGGAGAGTCTGAATTCAGAAAGATTTTACATTCATGAAACAAGATAAGTCTCTCACCAATTGTCGCCTAGATCAACAGTTGAAAATACGTTACTCTTTGGATAAAATATCCTTGAAGTGCCGTAAAATTTAATAATCCTGATCATAAAGGAAATAAACCTATCATTTTTTAAAACTCCCCCCCGGATATTCTAAGCGCAATATTTCCGAAAATGAATGTCGGATCGAATTGAAATTTTGTGCACTGTTAAGAAATATTCAATTCTCTAAGTCTGTGTCGAATTCCAAAGAAATTTTATGGCGTAAAATTTTTCTTGAAAAATTTTTTAACGATTCTTCAACTAATTTTAAGAATTTTCAATTTGATCGCATCTTTTTTCCTTGAGATAGTGAGCAAATACCTCAAAATATCAAATGCTTTTACTTCTTCCTTGATAATATGCCTATTTAAGGGGGCGATTCTGGAAATCGTTTTGAGAAAAAACTTTTTATGGACATATTTCGTAAACGTGCTAACTTTCGAGATATATGGTCGTAAAATTTTCAAAGAAAAACGCAATATTTCCGCTCTAGGTGAAACATTATAACATTCATATTTGAAAAACACACTAAAATTTATATTACAAAATTTTGTCAGTATACTGACACGTATCTTTGGAGGAGAACAACAATACGACTGTGAACAAAGTAAATAAACTTGAAATTCTATATTAGATGCCGTTATATCAATGCGCTTTAAAAATACACTGATGCCTTAGGCGTAGTAAAAGAACCTTTTGAATTTTAAGTTTAGTTACTTTGTTCACAGGCATATTGCTGTACTCCTCTGATGATGGTCGAAAGACCGAAACACATATCAGGATACTGAATAAACTGTGAAATATAAAAATTCAATATATTCATTTGGGAAAATGTCTGATCCATATCGGTTGGAAACTTAATCTGAAAATTGATATGAATAAGTGGTTTAGCGATATACAGATAAATAATTAAAATAAACTTGAGTTAGAAATTTATCACCTGATGAGGAAAAGAGACGGTCTCGGTTACGCGATTTCTAAGATTCCCAGTAAAATAAGATGAAATATTCAAAAATAAAAAAAAAGTTGCCATCTTCGGTTATTATTCTCATTTGATCATATTTCCTGTATGAACGCTTGCATTAAAATGAACATTTTGAATTTTCTTATTTAAATTTTATTCTTGTATCAATTTATTTGTTGAGTAACTCCACCTTTAGTGCAATTGCCGCACTAACGCCATGGCCATGACACTTCGATCGGTTACTTCCGAAAATCAAAGATGGGACCCCATAGATGCCGCTACGAAGGAGATAATAACCCATTCTTCCTCACGAAATTTAATAACATCACGACTTTTGCCGTTTCAAAAGTTAAGATCATACTTCACAGGATCATTTCTGTAGTATATCTTCCCACATTCTCAACCCACATTGAGAGTGGTCGCAACCTCGACGATGAGTCGAAGTTTCGTGTCTTGAGCGTGAGGCAGGCTCTTGGGTTTCTTTACAGAAATTCTTGTAGCCAACGATGATCGTTCAACTGGACTTTAGGGTTCAGTCATGGACAAGGAACAATCTGAGGGGTTGCTTTTATATTGAAGAAACATAATCGAGTGATACATAGTCTAGAGTTGGGAGTTCTAGTTCACTTATAGGATCTAGTTCAATCGTTCTCGTTCACTGTTGGGAATAGTTCACCTGATTAGTTCTTTGGTTCACAATCGTTCACGCACTCTGTATACGTGCGAATAGGAGTGATAATAATAATAATAATATGTCTTTATTTCAAATAGAGAAAATGTACATACACATACTCGAAGTGAAATAGGGTCAAAATTTGAGTGATTCCTTGAGGGCCATGAAACTATATAAACAGAAGTGAACTAAACTTTGATTTGAAGATCTCTTCAATCTTTGCTCTGATTGATACTATTAGGTTTCATGAGATACAGGAGATTGCTGGGTATTTCAAGGGACGATTTATTTTGAATAATTCTGAGATATGAAAAAAATAGACGGAAAATATTCAATTGAAGATTAAATATAATATTGAATAAGTGAAAATGTTCAATGAGAAGTGGAATATAATGGGCTGAACAATTACAATGGTAAAAATTTTATGAAATCCAATAAAAAAAATTACATCTTCCATTCTACTTTATCTCAATGGATTGTTTTATAGAACTGATATCCAGATAATCCATCGATCGATTTGCCCATTTTAACATTTAGTAACGTGACCTCTTTCTAACTAAAATATAATGATTTTATACAATTTTCTGCAATATGCACGAATTTTTTTCTACAAAATTTGGAATCAAAACTTTTTTGAACTCTTTCAATTGAACGATCATCGCGAAATTTTGCACAAATTGTGCACCCGCTTGTTTCAACTAGTTATCAAGTTTTATTATGAATGGATCACTATTTTTTGAGTTATCTTAGAAAAATTACGATACCGCGGACAAATCACGAAATTTGACATATTGATTTCCAATATGTCCAGAAATACATATTGAGTCTGAAATTTCTTAAAAAAAATTTTTTATTTTCTAACCATACGATCCAAACAATAGAAGTTGCGCGTCGGTATGATTCAACTATCTACCAAGTTTCAATTCTATCGCTCACGTAAGTAGTTCTGAGATATCAAGAAAAAATTCCAAAAATTCAAATGAATATAACTCCGAAACCATTTGGCCTAATTGGCTCATTAACGCGAACTTAACCATCGCATTTTAATGTGTGCGACCTTCCCTAAAAGTTTCAAGTCGCTAGCTTGTTACTTTCGACAGTTATTGTGTCCTTTGCCACGCGGCAGTCAGCTGGACAGAATTGATTTTGAAATCGGATTCGTCATCAGAGAGTCCAACCTAGTCGTTTGAGACTATTTTCGAGAAAAAAATAGAAAATTACAGACATTTTTACGAAAAGAAACCACGAGTTTTCCAGAACACGCGTGCAAAAAATGATCGTCAAGTATTACCATGAAAAAGTGCAAAGAGAGGAGCCGAGGGTGACATAGTTAAAAAATATTTTACAGCGGCTGATAAAAATCATAATTCGTTATCCTAGGCCGGCGCCTTGCTGATGAGCGCTGACTACGCTCAAACATTGCCCATTCTACAACCCAACCGCGAATTAATCCAAGTATCTAACCTAATAAAGTTTATCTTGTCTATGATTTAATCTAATATATCATATCAGTCCTCAAGCTAAGGTCCTTGCCTACATTCAGAATTACTCGGTACGATACTAACGTAGATACCACTATACTATATCTAGAATAGTTCACAGTAAACGAATCAAATGGATCGTATTCAGTCAAGTCTTGGATCTACGATCACAACGTTCCGGTCCCGGTTCCGGTCTAGCGAACAAATTCGTCTAGTTCGATGTGAACTATTCTGTACATACTTCATGAACTAGTTCGTTTCGTTCTTCATGAAGAATAGTTCATTTGGACTAGTTCGTTCACGAACTACCTACCTCTAGTACCTTTTAAAATTTTCATTCACATGTATTCACAATTGAGAAAAAGTTTTAGCTCAGACAAAGTACACAAAAAGAACTGTTCCGTTAAATTGAAAGGCTTAGGGCGGGTATTATAAAACTTAACTGGAAGGTATCTCTAACTTTAACTGACAGTTTTGATAGTTATGTCATAACTGTCAAAACTGTCAGTTAAAGTTGAAGATAACTTCCAGCTAAGTTTTATAATACCAGCCCTTAAACAGAAATTCTTGTAGCCATCGATATCATTTAACTGGACTTTGTTTCAGCCGTATACATGAAACATTCTGAGGGGTTGCTTTATTACAATAAAGAAACATTATCAAGTGAAACCTCTCATCCCTTTCAAGGTTATACGACCCAAACTCTACTCACACGTTGTGTGTGACAACACACATTCTTTTGAGAATGAGCACTACAATTACATTTGTTGTAAGGGGGCTTCATAACTGTCTTTCTAAAATTCTTATTCATGTGTCAGAATATTGAAGTTGAACGTCCTATGAACCTTCTTTTTTTTTCAGTCTGGCGAAACAAATAATGGAAGACACGATCAGAAGAAACGCCTCTCCTGTAAGGGAACACGGCATGTCAGTTGGAGGTCCACTTACTGGTTCCAGTTCGAGTATAAACTCCTCGGCATCTGACGATAGCGCATTGCCATCATCTGCTAGGGCATCCAGAGCTTTGATGCATAGCTTGAGTGTGAACGATGCCTCTATCGGAGAATACAAGTATTCCGTTGTGGTTGGAAATCATACCATAAGGATAATGGGGGACAATTTGGATCTTGTTAGAGTGAGTATGATATGCTCAATAAACTTTATATATACCTGGAAGGGACCCGTTTCGACCGACAAGTGAAGCCAATTCGTTGCTTATGCAACCCGCGAAGTGGACGGGTATCTATCTCTTTCTTCCTCATTGCAGTAAAGGGAACTCTGTCGCATTTATTCTAAATCTTTTTAATTTTTCATTTCAAATTAGGAGAACCTGAATTGTTTTCTGACCATTTCGTAAAGAAGGCAGGATTGAAGAAGATCGCACATGTTCAAGTGAAATTTCAACTTAGTGAGCGGTTTTCTGTGGAATAGCGCGTTAACATCATGAGTTAATTTGCGTTTTTTGCCGAAAATGGTTCCAAGCGACCAGGTTGGACTCACTGATGAAGAGTTCAATGTCAAATTGAATTCTATTCAGCCGCCAGTTGCCACGATAACTTACTACCGAGAAAAGCTATAGCGACTTAAAAAACTCAAAATAACTTCGTTAATGGGCAAAATTTACCTTATAATTTCGAAGTTATATCCATTTCAAATATATTATTTTATTTCCTCTATATCTCAAGAAGTACTGATGCGATCAGATTGAAACTTGCTAACTGATTGTATGAAGAATCGTTAAAAAAATATTTTTTTCGGAAACTATCAATGAGATTTCGATGAAACTTGGCGCACACCTTGAAGTCTGAACAGAAATGTTCGAAATTTCAGCTCGATTCGACACACATTTCCAAAAATATCAGAAAAAATTATGTCAAATTTCGCATTGGCAATGAATTTTAACCAGCGCTTAAATTTTCCTGACTTCAAGTCAGTGCTTTTCGAGAAGTATTTTCCTATGTTCCTATTATTTAAATTTATTGTAATAATGATGAAACTATCGTCAATCGTCAATGCACAGCTCACACCAACATAATTCTTCACTTATTGAACCACACGCGGTGAAGGCAGAGAAAGTAATCACATATCAGAGAAAAATAGATATTCATTTTCCAAAATATTGCACTTTCTAAACGATGTAATACCCAAACTACCTGAATTTCCAAGTAAAACCAAATTCGAGCCGTTAAACACCATTTACTTCAACGGGTGTGACAGGGAGAGGTTACCGTAATTAGCGCTATCTTTGTTTCGTTGCCCCTTGTTACGTTTAAGCTTAGTTGAAGAAGGGTCGGGTCCTTTCCAGGTAGTAATATAGAGTTCTATGGATATGCTTAATAACCTATTTGATTTTTTTTACAACTGGAAGGTGGCTCGCAGTTGAAAAAATAGAATAGATAGAGAGATAAATATATTTATTCGAACTATGTTGAACAGATAGTGAAATAGTGTCGGAAGAATATACATTTAAACTCCATTCACTTTGATAAACTATCCCGGTTGGTCATGACATTCTGACACATTTCACAGTGTATATTTTGAAAATGTGAGGTTATAGTCATTTACCTGTCAGATAACTACATAACGTTGTCCTCTCTAAATAGAGGTCGTAGTAATTACGTATATACCAAAATGTGAATTTACTTTGGGAAAATGATGAATTTGAGAAAATATTATGTGAATTCAATAATTCCAAAGATCTCGCGAATATTGAAGAAACTTTTTTCTCTGTTGATACTGGAAATATTTCACGTATATAACCATGGTTGGAAGATTCAGTTATGCTATTTTCTTGTACGGAAATCAAAAGTCCAGTGTTGAAATTTTACTGAAAATAATGGATAGAGTAGTCCGTTACTTTGTGATAGTTCATTCGAAAAAAAAATGAAAATACTCGAATAACTCTGCAGTAAAACTTCTTAACAAATAGAATAACCTATGGCAGTCCCTACTTTACAACATTCTCAAGAAATAAGCCTACATAAGACTTTTAAATAACTTTTTGCACAACTTCAAATACCCCAGTAAAAAAATGTTGGATAGCTTGTAATAAATTATTGATTCCAAATTTATCTGGGTTACTATCAGAAAAAGCAGATTTCAATTCTATAAAACACTTCCTGATACTTTGTCTCTGCTTCTTCAAAACTACCTTCGGCATTTTAAGTTTCCAAGCGTGATGATTATTTTGAGATTGAGATTAGAAATTGGCATTTGGCAACGTCTCTGAGAATTATTTTGACATTGCCGATGTTTCACAAGTGCCTACCTGCGTCAGTTTTAAGTGTAAAAACTTGATAGACCTAAATCATGGCCAACCGGGATAGTTTATAAAAGTGAATGGAGTATATTGGCATATTCTATGAGATATGAGCGAAAAAATTTTCATACTGTTTACTTTATACCCAAACCGATCTAATAGGAATTCCATAACTAAACAATCATAAGCACCTCAAGTAACCTTACAATTCCTTTAGTGAAATGTTTTATTTTGCAATCAAAAATAGACATAGACTTTCAATAATTCATTTCAGAAATATAATATAAATCAATAATAAGTATACAACACAAAAAACTATTGTGGTGTAGGACAAACACAAACACAAACAGTTTTAAAAATTGAATTGCTCTACAGTAGTGTCCATCAAGAATGCCTTCAACCATCACTTGAATATTGAACATTCTAGATGTTTTAGGTGACTAGAAATGGCCTTATATAGTTGCCATAAACTGGGAAAAATTGTCTTTTCATTTTCGGCTGCTTCAAATGATCTCTTCTTTTGGTGTTGAGTCCATGAATGGTAGCTTTCGTAACGAACTGGAGTCGTCTCTCTTGTAAATAAACTAGACAGCTGTATTGTGTCTGTACAATATGAGAACCGTGTGTATTTCTTGAATAAACCCCTACCAGAGTTGGTTTATGTGAGCCCTCCTGTGATAGGAGGAAGTTCCCTGTTTCTGCTTTCCGAAGACCTTGTGTGCAGAAGCAGATGAGTCTCATAGTATAGAGCGTATCGTTCACCCAGCATGTGTGCTATCTTTATGTGAAATTTGGGTTGACAGTCTCTTGCGCAACTGTTCGACATGAGTGGACCATGTAACCTCTGTATCTAAGGTAAAACCCAGCAGTGTTATATGGTTTCACTCGGTTGTTCTGTTAAACCATCTTTTGGGGATATTTTAGGCTCCTTTTGTTTCTGATGTAACCATTTTTTCCAATTTTATTGATGGAACTGGAATATTTTTAATTATTGAATTCTAGTCCTTGGTGAAATAAGAACTACGTGAAGGTCGGTGCAAATTTTTTTGAAGAGATGTCTCCTTATTTGAATAAGCTCGTAAAGGCTCTTGCTTCACTAGAATTTATTTATTTCATAATATGGTGGATGGCTCTTCATGTGCTTGGCTTTAGAACCCTTCACGTATAGTTTCAAAACCGACCGGACATTCCCTAAAATCGAATCTTTTCCGTCATAGATGGCGCCACAGTGTGGATAGTAGTTTGTTGTTTACTTAAGCCCGTGAATAAAATCCTCCACCATAGAGGCCGCTAGAAAGGAGAAAATACCAAATTCTCCCTCACGAAATTTAATAACATCACGATTTTCGCCGTTTCAAAAATTAAGATCATACTTCACAGGATCATTTCTGTAGTATATCTTCCCACATTCTCAACCCACATTGAGAGTGGTCGCAACCTCGACGATGAGTCGAAGTTTCGTGTCTTGAGCGTGAGGCAGGCTCTTGTGTTTCTTTACAGAAATCCTTGTAGCCAACGATGATCGTTCGCTGGACTTAAGGGTTCAGTCATGGACATGGAACAATCTGAGGGGTTCCTTTTATAATAAACAAACATAATCGAGTGAAAGTACATGCTGAGTGGAAGTCAGAATAAGAATCATATGTCGCTGAAACTGTTATTGACTGTTAAAACTTGCGATATACCATACCTAGATTAATAATTGGAAAAACGTTGCACTATATGTAGTACACACGTTCATCTATACATCATTCCTCATTACTGTAATAAAATCGTCCCCCAGATATTCCGAACGCAATATTTTCAGAAATGAAAGTCTGATCAAACTGAGATTTGGTACACTCTTGTACCTCACGAAATTATCATGTTATTTGATGAGTACCTCCATCTTTAGGCCAAAACACGTGTCAGTATACTGAAAATACTTTGAAATATAAAACTTCAATATTTCGAATTGGTACCTATAATAATAATAATAATAATAATAATGAAAATTTTTTTATTGTGGGAATAGGACAAATTATAATATGTCAGATTGTGCAGTACATATATTCGGCGACGTTTCGCAAATTCACATTTGCTTCCTCAGGCCTACAAAATTAAAAAT
Organism: Myrrha octodecimguttata; assembly: GCA_958510865.1. Lineage (NCBI taxonomy): Eukaryota > Metazoa > Arthropoda > Insecta > Coleoptera > Coccinellidae > Myrrha > Myrrha octodecimguttata. Next base: position 78,747,334 of record OY294057.1, read on the forward strand.
ATATCAGCAATATTTTTCTTTACACAGATACACAAAATGACAGAAAATTACATACCTCAATATGAAGGTTGCAAATTCTGACCATATAATATAGAAAAATTTTAAATACAAGTTAAAATATAAAATTAAAATCAAGGAAGAATGAAATTGCACACCAGATACAAAGATTTGCTGACATATTATAATTTGTCCTATTCCCACAATAAAAGAATTTTCATTATTAAATCTTGGAGGACACTAAGTATTATTTTAATAATAATAATCTTTATTCGTCCCTTCAGACATATAAATAATGTATAGGACAAGTCAACTTTATAATCACAAACAATAAAATAAAAACAACAATTTACATCTCTAAAATTCTGTCACTCTGGTATTCCGTGATACTATAATATGCCCTGTTCAGGAGCAGTGTTTTAATTTTGTTTTTAAAATTCCTATCACTAATATCACATTTGTAGGTAGAGGGCAAATGATTATACAATTTCATGCCTTGATACGTAGCCGATGAGCTAAATTTACTGGTTTTATGATGTGGAATGCAGAGCATATTTGAGTTTCTTGTCGAATAACTATGATAGCTCGAATTTTTCTTCTTGGAACACAGGTTTGATCTAATATACAGTAACAGTCTAAAAATATATACACAGGGAAATGTGAAAATTGCATTTCTTATAAATACGTGTTTACAAGTACTTCTATACGGAACATTGAAAATCAGTCGAATAATTCTTTTTTGAGCAACAAAAATTTTGTGACTCTCACTAGCATTACCAAACATTATTACATTGTATGACAGATTACAATATACAATATACAAAACTGAATACATTGGTATGGAATCCTTGATACGGGATAATGCATAATATGATTTTTTAATCCATATTTGTTGGAAACTTAATCTGAAAATTGATAATAATTAGTGATTTAGCGATATACAAATGAATGATAAAAATAAACTTGAGTTAGAAATTTAACCACATGATGGAGTAAAGAGACGGTTTCGGTTACGCGCTTTTTTAGATAGATGAAATTTTCAAAAATGAAAAAAAGTCGCCATCTTCGGTTATTATTCTCATTTTATCACATTTCCTGTATGAACGCTTGCATTCGAATGAACATTTTGAATTTTCTTATTTAAATTGTATTCTTGTATCGTTTTATTTGTTGAGTAACTCCACCTTTAGTGCAATTGCCGCACTAACGCCATGGTCCATGACACTTCGATCGGTTACTTCATAAAATCAAAGATGGGATACCATAGATGTCGCTGCGATGCGGATAATAACCAATTCTTCATCACGAAATTTAATAACACCCAGATTTTTGCCGTTTTGAAAGTTAAGATCATACTTCACAGGATCATTTCTGTAGTATATCTTCCCACATTCTCAACCCACATTGAGAGTGGTCGCAACCTCGACGATGAGTCGAAGTTTCGTGTCTTGAGCGTGAGGCAGGCTCTTGGGTTTCTTTACAGAAATCCTTGTAGCCATCGATGATCGTTCAACTGGACTTTGGTTCAGTCATGGACATGGAACAATCTGAGGGGTTCCTCTTATAATAAACAAACATAATCGAGTGTAAGTAAATGCTGAGTGGAAGTCAGAATATGAATCATATGTCGTTGAAACTGTTATTGTCTGTTAAAACTTGCGATATACCATACCTAGATTAATAATTGGAAAAACGTTGCACTATATGTAGTACGCACGTTCATCTATACATCATTCCTCATTACTGTAATAAAATCGTCCCCCAGATATTCCGAACGCAATATTTTCAGAAATGAAGGTCTGATCAAAATGAAATTTGGTACACTCTTGATAGTTATCGAATCCAAGGTGTGACACATTTCATAGAAATCGGATTGATAGTTTAGTTGAAATTTCAAATTTGACTGATGGCCGGTTTTGTCTTTTAACGGAACGAACCTAACCATATTTTATTTAGGATGGAAGATCTTTAAATCTGAAAAAATCCAATCTCTAAAGAATGGGGGTTTTTCCTGAATTTGGGTTATTACTGCAAATGTAAGTTTGAACATAATTTTTATAGGTTTGATTCATCATTTTCCCAAATCACCTTCAGAAAGTATTCAAAATCAGGTTTCAAAATTGGGGTTTGGGATTTGTGACAACGTTGTTCAGTAGAATTGCCTTTTCTGCTATAGAATAACGAAATATTTATTCCTATTCTGTGGTACACACGTGTTCTTTGTCAATTTAACCAAACAATTTCCGTTTGCGATTTGTCAGTAATATGACAATATGAAAGTCTATGCTCTTCTTTTTCTATTCCTTGGTCGTTGTCTTCTACTCTAACCAGATCGAAGTATAGCTATCTCTGTTTTCCTAAGCAAAGTAACACATTTGACGTCCTTTTCTTTCCGAGAAAGCTGAATTTGACGTTGCCATATCGTGCACTTAAGACAAATCCCTTTAAATGCAAATCCCCATTTTTATTTTTCAGTTTGAGGTGATCAAACATTTTTTTAAAAATATAATAATAATAATAATAATAAAGGTCTTTATTCACCCAAAACGATTACAATCAAAATAAATGGTTACAATTCCACTGTGAAAAAGGCGAGATCCAGTACACTACGAGAGTGTACTGTTCAAAAATATTGAAATTATATTTTCGAAATGTGATGTTCTGAAGGTTTTTCATGAAAATAACTGCATTTTCGTTTGAAGGAAAACCCCCATTAAGTTGTCCGTTCGTCCACTTCGATTATTGTTCCCAATTAATCTTATCTTATCCCTATTCCCTTTCATTGAAATGAGCATCTTTAACTTCTATATTTCACTCGTATTACTATCTCATTTTATTTTCTGAGTACCTACCTTCAATGCAATTGCCGCACAAACACAAACATGCCATGACACTTCGATCGAGTTTTTCGAAAATCAAAAATGGCCCATTTACCTCGATCAACAATTGGAAAAACATCGCACTTCAGAAGAAATAACCAAACGGAACCGAACAATTTAAATTTAAAGTAGTAATGATAATTATCTCACATGAAGGACAAAAGTACATCCAAATAATAGCAGAATTATTATGAAATTCCCCCAGCATTTTCCCCATGCAATATTTTCGAAAAAGAATATCCTTAACAAAATCAAATTTCGTAAACTGTTGTTAAATATTGAATTCAATTAAGGTCTGTGCAAAATTTCATAGAAATCTGATGAAAGGTTTCCAAAAAAATGATGTTTTTTTTTACATTTTATGAAGATAGGAGTTTTGCATAAAGTTAAGCATCAGTTGTTCTTGAGGTATTGAGGAAATTACTTCAATATTTCAAATGGAAATATGTATTTCGGAAAACGTCTGCTCCATTTTGGCTGCAAACCTTTATCTGAAAATTTATGTAAGTATGTGGTGTGGCGATGAACAAAAGAAGGATATCAAATTGAAATTTAAGGTTGAAATTAGGTACATGATACTGAAAAGAGGCGGTTTCCGTTATGCTTTCTTAGATTCCAAATAAAATACGATGAAATGTTCAAAAATGAAAAAAAGGTCGCCATCTTCAGATATTTTTCTCTTTTTATCTTCTCTCCTGTGCAAACGCTTACATTTAAATGGGCATGTTCAACTTTCTTATTTCAATTACATTCTTGCTTCATTTTATTTGTTGAGTAACTCCACCTTTAGTGCAATTGCCGCACTAACGCCATGATCCGTGACATTTCGATCGGTTACTTCCGGAAATCAAAGATGAGACCCCATAGATGCCGCTACGAGCGAGATAATAACCAATTCTCCCTAACGAAATTTAATAACATCACGACTTTTGCCGTTTGAAAAGTTAAGATCATACTTCACAGGATCATTTCTGTAGTATATCTTCCCACATTCTCAACCCACATTGAGAGTGGTCGCAACCTCGACGATGAGTCGAAGTTTCGTGTCTTGAGCGTGAGGCTGGCTCTTGTGTTTCTTTACAGAAATTCTTGTAGCCATCGATGATCGTTCAACTGGACTTTGGTTCAGTCATGGATACGGAACAATCTGAGGGGTTGCTTTTATAATAATGAAATATTACTGTGTGAAGTTACAAGTTGAGTCAGAATATTAGATCCGAGATTTATGTATCGATCCTGCTAAAATTGTAAACGTACCTAACTGAAACAATTTGATAAATGTTGCACATTGAAGGGCTTCATAAAAATGATCATCATAAATGACACAGGTTTGTCTGTATAGCTATACAGTGAACATTTTCGACCATAAATATCTGATCAGAATGATATTCGGTATATTGTTGTAAAATATGCATCCGAGAACTTTCATCAAATTTCGAATAACTCTGATAGATAGTTTCCCTAAAATAATTCTTCGAAAATTTTCTAAGGATAAGATTCTCACGAAATTTTTCATGTTCATCGATATTCTCCAGTAGAATTTTATGAAATTTGGCAGAAATTCTTCTGTAATGGTTACAATTGAAGCGTTTCACGTCTTGTTAGGATTATATAATCTTTACTTCATATGGATATATAAGACAAATGAAGTCGTAGTCACCGTAACTATAAACATGGTTATAACTCTCTTGGGAGTTATACTAAACAGTTATAAATCTTTAACTCCCTCAAATGTATTCACAAAAACAAACCAAAAATTGTCAAATTTTCCAGTTCATGAAACTCACTCCTATTTGTTTCATTATAAATATTCATAATTAATTTTCATATTGACCACGTCAGGCTGTTAGAAAAAATCAATTCACTTAGACTAGATCGTAGAAGAATAAATACATGTATTTCTGACAGGTCACCATCGCAACGTACGAATTTTAGTGGAAATTTTTCCTCGTGGGTACAGCGAATTATAGGGTGCGTTTTTAAATTCACCAAACTGGTGTGGTTGTGGTGGAGTATGGGGGACATAGAACATAAATGGTGGATGTTGGACTAGATAATTTGACATTTACGTCAATCAACCAACAATAAAAAACGATTTGGTGGATCCATCACTCTTCTACCACACCAATTTGGTGAATTTAAAAACTCGGCCATACGGGAAATTTTGGTAATCTTTTGGTTTCGACAAGTGGAAATCAAAACAGTGTTATTTAGGGACCATCGTTGCCAGATTGTGCGCAAGCCTAGTACTAGATATGAGTGATAGTGTCTTGATTCATTCATTTGAGATGGTTAATTGTGACTTGAAAATGAAGTACATAAAATAATGATCGAGTAATGTCATGAATTCTGCCGTGGGTTAGGTTAGTTTAGTTTATGACATTACCAGTCCAAATCAGAAGAAATTTAATTTTGGGATGGTGAACTTGAATTTCGTCTTCTGATTTGTTTAGTTCCTAGGTGAGGTTAGTTGAATTAAGGACAGTATCAATCCAAATCGTGAAAAAAAAATAAAATAAAGGCGTTCCATAATCGAAAAACATACCGCCTTTATCTCTGCTTCAAATAAAAATAGTGCTGAATTGCCCTTACTTACTTATTCAGATAAATTCCTTTTACGTTCAATGTACTTCTCATCGCATATTCTATACAACTTACAAAGAGGAAACCGAATTTTAAATAACATGACATCCAGTGGCATCGGATTTATTTTAGTCTGGCAACGTTGCTCTCTAAATGACACTGTTGGAGCATGCGCAGAGCTTGTTTTGATTTCCACTTGTCGAAACCCAAAGATTACCGAAATTGTTTTTGACGTTGATAATGACAGAATATTTTCTCAATTTGTTTGCTGATAGTGCGGATGAACGTTCCTGTCTCTTGGTTGGATCTATTTGTAGCTTTCGACGCTTAGCATTTTTTGCAGCTCTTGCGTTGACTAATTCTATGTCAGAGAATGGATTAATTTTGCGATTATACCTTTCGAAAAAATATTCCTGCAACTGCTTAGCTGTAGAGTTCCATAGAACTTTCGTAATAGTCTCCTTGTAGTCTTCGGAGTTCTTTTTTCGCATGTTGAAGGCATAGTCTTCAAGAATAAGCGCCAGTTCTTCCACAGGTATATCCGCTCTGTCGAAATCATACGCTTTTTCTGCGCAAAATTCATAAACTACTTTCATACACTTGCCTTGGATTTCCTTGTATTCGCGGGTGTCAACTGCTTAATATTCTGGCAAATATTTTCTTTACTTTATTGACCGAAGCGAGACATCTTTCTACGTCGTGCTGTTTTTGACGAATTCAAAACAGAAATCATTTCTAGTTTATAAATCGATTTCAACCGATGGACCAAAAGCTCCGGTTATAGTTGCGGTTATCCAAACTGACATATAGGCAAAAGATTATCTGTAAATGTGGATAACCATAACTATAACCAGAGATTTTGGTCCATCGCTTGAAATCAATAGACGACTTCGGCCCAAGTTGCCAACCCACAATTTACTTAGCAAGTTTACTTTCACTGGGGAACGGGAATTTCAGGACAAATTCGACATGATAAGGTTCGCATTATTTATAAATACCCGTAAAACATGCCTCGGCTCTTCCAACCAGATAATTCCTTCCAAATATAGGTTTTTGTTAAGATCGTCCCCGTTGGCTGAAATTTAAGTTGGGATTCCTGATTTCATGCAAACAGTGTCAATTTTCATAAGATACGTTCCGAAAATCAACTCTGTTGCTTCGGTTGCCGATTTTCCGCTCCGTAAATATGAAATATTCGGATGGTTCCTGGAACAAGCGCGTGAAAAAGGTTATTTACGGAATCTGGTCGATGAAAATGCGGTCGATTTACTGTCACCAGAACGATTTTCTATGGTAAATATCCATAGCATAGAACAATGTATGTTTACTTTAGGTTTGTTCTGGTTCCGAGTTCAGAACTGTACGGGACGGTTCTAGCCTAGAGCAACAAGACAAATCACTTCATCCTTTGCTGGAATCGAGTCTTTCAGACCTTGAGAAAAATAACGGACATAACCACACTTATTTCTTCCGCTTAACAAAACAGCTCTTTTTGCGAATATCTTGAATCGAAATGTATACCTAAATGGATTTGCAGGGATTTAGTAATCACAAGATTCAGATCAGACTATGATTTTCGAACTAGAACCGTCCCGTACAGTTCTGAACTCGGAACCAAAACAAACCCAAAGTAAACATAGATTGTTCTATGCTATGGATATTTACCATAGAAAATCGTTCTGGTGACAGTAAATCGACCGCATTTTCATCAACCAGATTCCGTAAATAACCTTTTTCACGCGCTTGTTCCAGGAACCATCCGAATATTTCATATTTACGGAACGGAAAATCGGCAACCGAAACAACAGAGTTGATTTTCGGAACGTATCCTATGAAAATTGACACTGTTTGCATGAAATCAGGAATCCTAACTTGAATTTCAGCCAATCGGGGACGATCTTAACAAAAACCTATATTTGGAAGGAATTATCTGGTTTGAAGAGCCGAGGCATGTTTTACGGGTATTTATAAATAATGCGAGCCTTATCATGTCGAATTTTTCCTGAAATTCCCGTTCCCCAGTAAAAGTAAACTTGCTAAGTAAATTGTGTTTTGGCAACTTGGGTCGTCTATTATAGTTTCACTGAGTTGCCATGGTGACTAAATAATCATGTCGACAAAACCTCCTGTGTTTCGCAAGTACTTGATGAAGACGAAACTTGATGTTGTTGGAAATAAACACATTCGGTGTGGAATTTTCTTACCGAATACCACACGAGGTCAAATTGAATCCGAAAATTTTTTCTCGCTCATGAATATTTTCAGAAAATTATCCCTCGTCTTCGACTCGGGATAATTTACAAAATATTTATGAGGTCGAAAAAATTTTCGGAAATAATTTGACCTCCAGTGGTAACTAGTGAAACAATTTTTTTTTTTAATCTTCTGGGGGGAGGAATTTCAAGCAATTTCATACCAAATACCTACCTTAATTTTCATCTCTCAATCATCCCTTAAATTTTTTCGGTGTTATCCAGATAAACCTATAAAGTATTATTTCACATTTCTCCTTAATTTAAAATAACTTAAAATTTGAATAACATGTTTTTTTTTGTTTCAGACCAGTAAACTTATTTTAGACGAGTTCTTCTCAGGCGAACCAGTGAACGACGTAACTCAGTTCTACAGCTTCGAATCGCTACCGCAGAGCGGCGCATCCACCAACGATTTGACAGAGGTACCCCTTTCGCCCCCCGCGTCCCCCCCACCACCGGCGGGCATCCAAAACGGCCCCATTGAACAGAAACAGAGGCCGGTCGAAAACGAAAAAGGTAAATCTACTTGACATATCGATGAAAATTGTTATCGTTCGATATGAAATTTGATTGTGCAGTAAATGATTTTAATAAAGAACTGTGGAATTTATCTGGGATTTTTGTATAAAGCATCCGGCCCGTTCTAATACTTAATATGTTATGCTTTCTTCTAATTTTTGCTCGATTTCTTCCCATATTAACACAAAAACTTACATAAATGCCGCATTTCTTTATGAAATCATGTTAGGGGGGTTTGCTTCTAGAGTTTCGAGGTAACATTGAAAACAAATATTTATTTTAAAACAAATAAAAACACTTGACTACGTTCACAATTTTTAATTTAAAATATCTTGTTGACATGCATGTTTCGGGTTTTACCCCATTATCAAAGCTGAAACGAAAATACATTTCAAAAAAGAAGTTGGAGTGTTAAAATTATTAGCGAAGAAAAATGGCTTCTCCCCTGACATAATAGATGAATTTATATTTAGAAAACAATATGATAGACTGTTAAGAAGTATTCACCCAGGTCCTTTCGAAAACCATATGAAGAAATTTGTATATGTCAACTATATTCCGCAAGTAGGCGAAAAAATTTGTAATAGGTTAAGACAAAATAGTATTGATATTATACAGAGTGTAACAGCCAAATGGAATAAATTCGATAACGAATAAATGAGGGCGTGTTGGGAAAAACGCTCGGACACGTCGATTTGTAATTTTAAATGCGCATATTTTTCAAGAAAACAATATTATATAGGGTGTTCCATGTGACCGTGGCCAATACCAACTTTCTTATTTCAAATGCAACCCCCTGTTTATCATTTATTTTTTGGATTCTTCAGAGAATTCTAGACACAATTCATGCACAATGTCCTATACCTATCTTTAACTATTTCGGAAATATTAAGTGTTTTCAGATTTAGTGCAAAAATCAACGTTTCAAATAAAAATTATTTTATTTCACAAATTCGGTACATTACACTTAAAACCTAATAAGTTATACTGATTATTTCTTAATAATTAAAAAAAAAACATTAATGTCAATGTAGGAAATGTTCAAAATGCTCTGCGCGAACGTCTTGGCAACATGCTAATCTGGTGTAGAATTGTCTTCTAACGTTACTCAACATTTCTGAAAACACTTAATATTTCCGAAAAAGTTGAAGATAGGTATAGGACATTGTACATGAATTATGTCTAGAATTTTCTGAAGAATCTAAAAAATAAATAATATACAGGGGGTTACATTTGAAATAAGAAAGTTGGTATTGGCCACGGTCGCATGGAACACCCTATATAATTTTATTTTCTTGAAAACTATGCGCATTTAAAATTACAAATCGACGTGTCGGAGCGTTTTTCCTAACACCCCCTCATTTATTCGTTATCGAATTTATTCCATTTGGCTGTTACACTCTGTATGTACAAACAAGAAGAACTTAAGATCAATGTTTTCTAGTGGTGAGGATCGACTGAATTATTCAGAAAAGAGTGGTGTATATAAACTTTTCCGTGACGAATGCCCTGCATTTTATATTGGTCAGACCGGTCGTTCTCTCAAAGTCAGAGTGGAAGAACATAAGAAGTCAATTCTTCAAAACAAATCCACAACTGGCTTCTCCACACATTGTATAACTTGCAACCATTTTATAGATTTTAATAAAACAACAATCTTGCATGAAGGAGAGAAAGGAAAAAGACTGGACCTTCTAGAAATTTCAGAAATATCATCGGCATATAAACAAAGACTACCATTTGTTAATGATCAATTGGAGTTCCGCTTATCTCCGGTGTTAACATCTGTAATGTGATGTATATAATTATGTATTTTGGGTTGAAGACTTGGTTTTTAAAAAAACACTTTTATTTACAATAGAGAATATTACAATTCTGTGTAAACTATGACTATCGACTAAAGCTCTAGATCTATTTCTTCTTTTGAATCAAGGAAGAAGATGCTTTTATAAGCTATCTTATCTATAGGATGTGACTCAGCACTGCAGGTGTTCATTGCTGACTTTGCAGGCTGCAACATAGTAATATACAAATGTTTATGGGTACTCTGTGTATGTTACGTTGAATTAATATGGGGTGCGATTACATAATTCCTCCCCCCTTTGGATAAAGGTATCACCTCTTTGAGGTGTAGCTTTAAAATTATGAAAAACTTTACAAATAACCCAAATTACTGTTAAAATTATTATAAGAATCAAAATAATCATAAATGTTGATATCGATGAATTCCATTTCCAATCTTCAATTTCTTCTAGATGGATATCTGGAATCTTTTCATCCTCGAAGTCTGCTTTTTCTTCTTCCTTGGAGTGATTAGTAAAAATTGTAGGTTTTGGTAAAACGATGTACTTTTCTTCGTTTTTAACTTGGATGGGGTAAATTTCCTTTTGATTATTACTTATGATACATTTGGACTGGATTATAGCCATTGGCGGGGTAAAATGGTACTTGGTTTGCTGTGGGCATTTTTCTTGAATTTCCAAATTATTGATCGACAAGATATTTCCATCTTCCAATGTTTTTAAATTTGGTGTTGCGGGTGATTCTTTTCTGGGACAGCTTTCTAAATGAGTTTTCAGAACATTTTTCATGCATTCCGGAGGCTTGTCGAGGGAATCTTGATCACATAGGTAGTCTTCTTCTACTTGATGACATTGTTTCGTGGACCATCTTAGTTCCTCGTCTCGAGTGAGCATATAGGGGTTTGTGAAAGGAAGGGACAAATTCCGTTGAGGTATATAGTAAAACTTGTATAGGTTATATTTTTCTTCATAAACCGTTGGAATTGAAATTAGAAACAATAATGTTTTTTCTTTGAAAATGACTTTGGTATGACATATCTGAAAATAATCTTTCAAGTGATGCATCGGAATGATAGTATCGTTTTTGACAATTTCCGCAAATTTTGTGTAAGGGAGAATAGATTCATGCAGGATGTGCAGTCGTGCAAAACTCACTGCTGTCTGAATCTCATCTAAAATATTTTTGATATCTTTAATTTCAAAAGTCATAAGATGCATTTGTTCAATACGTTCTAATTGAGGTACAGTGCGAAGCAATTTGAAGTTTTCTGTTAGTTTCTGAATTTTATTAATGTACTTATTTTTCAAGTCATTGATAATAGTAGCAATCTGTTTTTGATTCCTCATAAGTGTCTCTTCATTTTTCTTTATACTTTCAAAATAACCTTGGTAAAGCTCTTCGTCATCGGAATCTAATGTTCCAAACAATATCTTTGATATTTTGCCTCCAACATTAATTAATCCTCTTTTTTCTCGAATTCTCTGAGTTAGAAGTTCTTCTAATGTTTTTACATTTATTAAATTTGAATGTTGTAAATACTGATAATGAGCTGTCTGAGAAAACCCTAATTGTTTATTTTTGAAATGATCAATCTCTTTTTGATATTGGATTATTAGGTTTTCAATTTGGCTTAAATCAATATGATAAATCAATTGTATATGCCTTTTTGTAATATAGGCTTTTCCTAACAAGATTGGAAGGATATTATTTTCTAAGGGAATAATTGTGAGATTTGTTATCAGTTCTACTGCCTCGAGTATTATGAAAATAAATGTGACGTACTTCATCTTGATCTGAAACAAAATATTCAACTACTTTTTCTTTGTTTTAAGATTTTCTTATGATAAATGTGTTTATTTTTCTTATCCTGAATTCTATGCGTATCGATTTCACGGGCATCTACTTTTTTGTACACGGGATCTAGTTTACGCGTTATGGGATTTTTTATAAAAGTGGGGTTTTCATTCAGTTCATAACTACTTTTTGCTAAACGTCTTTCATTTAATTTATCTAACTTTTCGGTTGTCCTCTTTTGATTTTTCTCCAAGTGTTTTGTTATATCATTTAAATTCTCAATATAATTCTCAACGTAATTTTGAATTTTCTCATTGTGAGTTTGTTCGATTGGTAAAGAATAATTTAGATCTGCCTTTATTATTTGCATGGGCGTTAATTCTAGGCTAGAATGATTTGAATTATTATAACTTAACAAAGCTTGTGCCAATTTACTTTGGAATGTAGAGTTTTTAGATTCAATAGTTCTTATTTGTTCGATCAGGGTTGAATGAAATCTTTCTACTAAAGCATTTGAATTAGGATTGTAATTAGTAATGTAATGAATTTCAATTTGATGAATTCTGCAAAAATCTTGTACAACGCTATTTTTAAATTCAAGTCCATTGTCACAAGTTATTTTTTTAGGAACGCCATAATGACTGAAAAACATTATTAATTTATCTACAATTTCTGTTCCTGTTTTCTGAAGTAAAGGGTAACACTGACCCAATCTTGAAAATGAGTCTATAATGCTCAAACAATAATTTTGTCCAAATCTTATGGTATCACAATAGATGTGTGTAAAAGGTTTCGATCCTATCGGGTTTGGCTTGAACTGTAATTCAATGGGTGTTCTTTCGTACTTATGCCTTTGGCAAATTTCACATGCATTAATATAATTTTGAACATCTTTATTCATATTAGGCCAATAATACTTTTTTCTCAAACTTATTAAATTTTCTCTTAAGCCACGATGAATAGTCTTTGTTTCATGATATTGTTGAATTCTCAAAAGTTGTTCTTCTTTATCTTCTACGTCTTCTAGCAAAATATTTGAAATTTTGAAATTAAGGGTTTTATAATCGAATTTATTCTGTAAGATGGTTATAAAGGGTTTTTCCAATTCCTGAGACGCGAAATATACTGCGTATGACTTTTTAGGTTGTACGAATTCTTTAATAAACTGAAAAATATCTTTATCAATTGAATTAATGGACACTCTGAATCTGAGTTTGTCTCCGAATAATTTGATTTTTATAACATTAAAATTCGCTGCTGTTTTGAAAATAATCTGTAACGGATAGGCATTTACGCTTCTCTCAGTGTAAGGAATTTCTAAAATGGGATTTTCAATACCACTGTGTACTGTAATATCGCTATGTATAATAACATTTCCTGTTTTTAATTCACTTAAGTCAGCATTATCTAAAACTGGTAATTCCTCGTTAGGGTTAGTTAAAAGATCAACACATTCATCTAATTCATCGTCTGATATATGATTAATCAAAGAAATTTCGTCATCTTCGATTCCGTTAAAATCTTCAATATACTCATTTTTTGTTCTTGATAAATAATAAATAACCACATTAATTTTCGATTCGTTGAAAATATATTTGATCATATTGAAAATGCATGACCATTTCAGTCCATCTAACCCACTTGCTATTCGCGGTAATGCTAAATATTTCTCATTATTATATTCGCATAATTCTTTAAGCTTAATTAAACATTCAAAAACATCTTCATAATTAGGTTTATCATAATAAAATTCCTTTGTTATTAAGTAATAAATATTCTTGTCGTCTTTTCTAATAAATGCGACTTCACCTATACCCTTATTTTGTAACTTCAATTCATCTACATTTCCGTATTTATTTTTAAAAATTGTCGCGATTCCTTTACTCATTTCTAGATCTCTAGATACACAATGTGCAAATGAATACTTTTTAGGGGCTTTAAATAAGTTACCTTCTCTTTCTTTAACGTTATTTGATTCGGGAATATCATTATTTTCATTAAGTTTCAAAAAGTTTTCATACGTTTTCGCATTGTCAGTTTTCCATATAATTCTACTTAATGCATCTGCATTATTCATCGATCCTTTTCTATACTTGATTTCGTAATCGTATTCTTCTAACTTGATTCTCCAACGCATTAATCTTGAATTCGGTTCTTTTAATGAAAATAGCCAAATTAATGGTTTATGATCTGTATAGATCGTGAATTTCTTTCCGTAAAGGTATGGTCGAAAATGTTTACACGACCAAACAATTGATAATAATTCTTTTTCTATCGTGCTATACCGAAATTCTGCAGGATTTAAGGTACGACTCGCGTAGGCGATCGGAAGGTCGTCAGGTGGTTCTCCTTGGGATAAAACTGAACCTATCGCAAATCCTGACGCATCAGTTGTCAAAACAAAGGGCGCATTAAAATCGGGATATCGAAGAATTGGATGATTTAATAAATTGTTTTTGCATAATTTAAAGGATTCAATGTAATCAGGATCATCAATATTAATTTTTGCATTCTTTTTCAAACACATTGTCAATGGTTTGGTAATTTTTGCAAAATTGGGAATAAATTTTCTGTAATATCCTATAAGACCAAGGAAAGATTTAATTTCCTTTTGTGTTTTCGGAATAGGATAATTTTGAATAGCTTCTAATTTATTCGGGTTTGGTTTTATACCTTCAGGGGTTATGACATGACCAAGAAATTCAATTTCTGTTTTGAAGAAATGACATTTGTCTAACTGAATTTTCAGATTTTCTGACGCAAGTATTTCTAAAATATTATGAATGTCAGCTAAATGTTGTTCAATAGTTTCTGAAAATATTATTATATCATCCATATAAATGTAACATATTTTTCCAATAAAATTTTTCAAAACTTCGTTCATCAATCTTTGAAATGTTGCTGGCGCATTCTTAAGTCCAAAAGGCATTCTTAAAAATTCATAATGACCATTTTCCACGGTAAAAGCAGTCTTTTCAATCGAATTTTCATCTAACTCAATTTGATGGAATCCGGATGCTAAATCTAAGGTTGTGAAATATTTTTTATTACCGAGTTTGTCTAAGATAGAGTCAATTTGAGGTAATGGATACTTATCGTCAATAGTTTTTTCATTTAACTTTCTGTAATCTATGGCCATACGCCATTTAGTTTTTCCGGATAAGTCTTGTTTTTTTGGAACAATTACTACGGGAAATGACCACGGAGATATACTCGGTCTGATTATTTTCTTTTCCAATAAATCTTCAATTTGATTTTTCACTTCTTCACGATGTATCTCTGGGTAACGATAAATTTTACAGTGAACTGGATTTTCATCAATCGTTCTAATTCTGTGTTTTATTTTGCTTGAAAAATTCAATGGTTGACCCGGCAATTGAAGGACTTTATCATTGGTTTGAAAGATTTTGATAAGTTGACTTTTTATTTTGGGTTCTAAATGACTCAAATCTATAGGAATTCTTGTAGGATTTTGACAAACTTGTTGGTATTTAAAAGGTATTTGGCAAAAATCATTTTCTAAAACCATATTTTTGAAATCAATTCTCAAATCGTATTTATTGAGGAAATCTGCTCCTATTAGACCATCATAATTTTTATGAAATTTGTAAAGAACAAAGGGATGACAATCATTCATTTTTAATTCGGAAAATAAAGGTAATAACACTTTTTCATTTGACGTTTGTGATCTGAAACATGCAGTAAGGGTAGTATCTTCTCTAAAAATATTTTCTTTGAAATTATTATAAGCGAACTTCGGATCAATCAGACAAACGGAACATCCACTATCAATCAATAATTTACACTTAGGATATTCAAATTCTACATAGGGTAATTGATTATGATATTCTAGCGTTTGGTTTAAGTCAATTCGAGTTTTTCGACTGATTGACGAAAATTTTCATTAGGTCGCATCTTTGACGTAGATGGTTTTGATTGGCTATAGAAATTCTCTTTTCGCTTTTCCTGTTCAACGTGCGTTAATTCTTCAAACGTAAAATTCTGAGTATTTTCATTACGATGGTTATTATTTGGGTAATTATCATTGCGATTATTACAAAAGTTTCTTTGTGGATTAACATTGTATTGTGTGGAATAATTTGCTCGTTTTTGCGGGTAATTTCTCGTTTGTATAGACATTCTTTCAGGCGGAGTATTATTTCTATAATTTGGATTGGGCTTAAAAACATTAGTATTTTGATTTCGTTGTGGATTTGATCTCTCGAAAACTTCGCGATGTGAAGGATAATGAGTTTTCACTTGCCGCTGTTGAAACTGAATCGGCTGAGACGGAAAATGTTGCTGATTAAATCTATTATAATGTGAATAGGTTGGTTGATTATTGAACGAATAATTATTTCGGTAGGTCGATTGATAATTGAATGCTTTATTCAAAGGTTGCATATTTTTATTTCGACGACTCTTATCTAATAATTCGTATTGTGCCATGTTGCACAGATAATCTTTCACGGCGTTGACTGTTTCGTCAAAGGAAAGTTCATTGTTGGTAATTAAATAAGTTCTCAGTTCTACGGGGGCATTAGAAATTAGCACTGTTTTACAAATTTTACGAATATTTGATTTATACATTTGTTTCTCAGGATCAGGCATTATATCAGCATCAATCCTATAATTTATTCGAATTTTCATAGCAATAATTTTATCAATGAAAGCTAATAAATCTTCGTTTGGTTTTTTGGTCAAAAATTGTAAACTATGTATCAAAACATCTAAATTAATATTATCGCCAAATTTGCTATATAAAAAGTTCTTTAATAATACCCAATTATCAGGAATATCAGATGTGGAAACCTCAGCTAGGGCTCTATCAGTCAGTTTCGATTTAACGACAGCATAACAATAATTCTTAACTATTTGATTTTCATCCGCAAACATCAATAGATATTGTTCGGAACTTTTAATGAAAGAATGAAGTTCATTTTCAATGCCAGAAAATTTAGGCAAGAGCATACCAAATTTTTCAGCTAGGGATAAATCTATTCTCTCTTGAGCCATCTTATTTATTTTCTTTTTACGACCCGAAAAACGTTTAATCGACGTAATCGTGAAATATATATAAAAAAAAAACTAGAAAAATATTATAAATTATGAATATTGAAATAGTAATCGGTTTTTTATTTAAGAAACCTAGAAAAAACTCTTAAAAATCGGTTTTTTAAAGAAACCTAGGAAAAACTATACAAGTTCACTAATTTTTTACCAGATTAGGGAAACTGGGGAGAAATAGGAAATGCTCACCGATAGTCTTCGAAGTCGTTGCGGGCGCTACTCCGTCAATCGAACTCTCTGGTCTTCTACCACAGGTTCTTAAGGGTGTGCTTGATGGTTGAAACCAACAGGTATCTGATATGGAGCTGGTACACTGGACACTTCTCTTCAGGCCTGGCACAATCCCATCCTCGTCGCCAATTATGTATTTTGGGTTGAAGACTTGGTTTTTAAAAAAACACTTTTATTTACAATAGAGAATATTACAATTCTGTGTAAACTATGACTATCGACTAAAGCTCTAGATCTATTTCTTCTTTTGAATCAAGGAAGAAGATGCTTTTATAAGCTATCTTATCTATAGGATGTGACTCAGCACTGCAGGTGTTCATTGCTGACTTTGCAGGCTGCAACATAGTAATATACAAATGTTTATGGGTACTCTGTGTATGTTACGTTGAATTAATATGGGGTGCGATTACATAATTATATTTGTGTAGTCCCATGTATTTTCGTTTCAGTTTTGATAATGGGGTAAAACCCGAAACATGCATGTCAACAAGATATTTTAAATTAAAAATTGTGAACGTAGTCGAGTGTTTTTATTTGTTTTCTTTGTTTCACCAGGTGTTGAGCGAGCAATCAATTTCGAATATTTATGATCGGAAATGGCTCTATTGGTTTTCAGAATATTTAAAACATGAGACTTTAACGTATCAATCTATTCTTCAAGAGTCGAAAAACGTTGACTTAGCAATAGTTCTATCTTTTTTGCGCGCATGTTCTGGGGTACAACGTGCTATCGTTTCGTCCAAATGTCTGTAATTTTCGAATATTGAGCCGAAAATGATCTCAAACGACTAGGTTGATCTCACTTTTTCCTTAACCTATAGGATATAAACTATTTCCGAGATACGGCTGCTGGCCACTTTTTATGAATCACCTGGTATAAAAGAAATATAAGGTAAATATTGGGAACATGATACAGAGCAGAGAAGGTTCCGGTAATGGTCTTTATTAGTTTCCGTATGAAATAAGAGGACATTTTAAAGAAAAAATTAAAATTGGCTATCTTCTGTTATTATTCTGATATTATCCCATTTTCTGTATAAACGATTCAATTTGAATGGACATGTTCAATTTTTTATTTCATTTGTATTCTCGTCTTATTTCGTTTGATGAGTAACTCCACCTTTAGTGCAATTGCCGCACTAACGCCATGGTCCATGACATTTCGATCGGTTACTTCCTAAAATCAAAGATGGGACACCATAGATGCCGCTACGAAGCGGAAAATACCCAATTTCTCATCACGACATTTAATTACATCTCGACTTTTGCCGTTTCAAAAGTTAAGATCATACTTCACAGGATCATTTCTGTAGTATATCTTCCCACATTCTCAACCCACATTGAGAGTGGTCGCAACCTCGACGATGAGTCGAAGTTTCGTGTCTTGAGCGTGAGGCAGGCTCTTGGGGTTTCCTTATAGAATTCCTTGTAGCCATCGATGATCGTTCAACTGAACTCTGGTTCAGTCATGGATACGGAACAATCTGAGGGGTTGCTTTTTATAATAAACAAACATAATCATGTTTAGTGAGTCAGAATTCACAAAGATCTTGCATTCACGAAACGTTACATATGTTCTAAAAATTGCCAGCTAGATAAACAGTTGAAAAAACGTAACATAATCCAAAGAAGCATTTGGATTGAATGGCTTCAGGATAAATGCGAATTATCTTATCAGAAAGGGCACATATCAGACTGTTATCCCGTTAGATATATACGCAATATTTCCAAGAATAAATGTCGGCTCGAATTGAAATTTTGTACACTGTTCAATTCAAATTATGTGTCGAATTCCAAACGAATCTCTTGGGTAGCTTCCGTAAAATTTTTTCTTGGAAGATTCTCTAACGATTCCTCAATGAATTTTAAGAATTTTTATTTTGATCGCATCAGTTTTTCTCGAGATAGTGAGCAAATACCTCAAAATATCAAATGCTTTTACTTTACCCTTGATGAGATACTTATATTTAAAGGGGCGATTCTAGGAATCTTTTTGAGAAAAAACCTATTATAAACGTATGTGCTACTTGAGATACATCGTGGTAAAGTTTTGAATGAAAAACGCAATAATTTAAATTGGCTATCCTCTGTTTTTATTCTGATTTCATCTCATTTCCTGTAAAAACGACTACATTTAAATGGACATGTTCAACTTTTTTACTTCATTTGTATTCTCGTCTTATTTTATTAGCTGAGTAACTCCACCTTTAGTGCAATTGCCGCACTAACTCCATGATCCATGACATTTCGATCGGTTACTTCCTAAAATCAAAGATGGGACACCATAGATGCCGCTGCGAAGCGGAAAATACCCAAATTCTCATCACGACATTTAATGACATCTCGACTTTTTCCGTCACAAAAATTAAGATCATACTTCACAGGATCATTTCTGTAGTATATCTTCCCACATTCTCAACCCACATTGAGAGTGGTGTCGCAACCTCGACGATGAGTCGAAGTTTCGTGTCTTGAGCGTGAGGCAGGCTCTTGGGTTTCTTTACAGAGATCCTTGTAGCCATCGATGATCGGTCAACTGGACCTTGGTTCAGTCATGGACATGGAACAATCTGAGGGGTTGTTTTTATATTAAACAAACATAATCGAGTGAATCCAGAAACATGTGTCGTTGATCAGTCTTTCAAATTTTTTGCTAAAACCTAAATCATCAATTGCCCTATCGAAAAAAATGTTCACTGTATTGAACGGCTTCAGTAGAATATATCGTCGAAACTGATACTGTCTGTCAAATTTGCGCATATACTTAGATCATCAATTGAAAAAACGTTGCTCTATAGATAAATACCCAAAAAGGACTGCTGTATTTAACGGCTTAAGTAGAAATGCTAATCATTTCATTATACAGTACACACATTTATCTAAACATCATTACTGTTATAAAAAATCGTACCCCAGATATTCCCAACGCAATATTTTCAGAAATCTGAAAATGAAATTTGATACAATCTTGAATTATCATAGAATCATCTGATCGATAGTTTCCGAAACAATCTGAGAGGTTGCTTTATAACGATAATACAATAAAAATCTACCGATAACCACTATCGTCAGCGTGATGTATGAAATTTAGAAACATTCTTGCAAAATTAATGTTCAGTGAAATATTCGTTGCATCTATTGAAATCTGAAAAGTGTTATTAACTGGAGGTAATTTGAGAAGAATGGCATGTTAAAGAAGCTTTGTACATACCCCTTCAAACTAAAAAAAATCCTCATATTTGCCCACTGTCTAGACAGTGTCTAACAATTATTCACTTGGTTGAATGTGGAGAGTCGAACATTTATAGAAAAAAAAAGTAGTTTTTCACTATTTCTTACGCCGTGCCGCCACCCATTTTTTATAACCTCAAAATATTTCCATGACAAAATCAAGTATTATTGTTTTCTTAGAACTGAAACGTCTCTCTTTTCTGATCTTTCCGATCGGTGACGACCCTTGCAGATCGCTGCAGAAGTCCGAACTAGTAAAGGGTTTTCGAATAAAAGATGTTATTTTGATATTCGAAGAAAAATGCCCTTTTTCAATATAAATGATCGGATGTTTATCTCATTATAAAGAAGAAGCTATGCCGTTAATAGTGGAAAATAACATCAGGCAAATGACCACCACGACCACGCTTACAGGACCATATCCTTTTAATAGAATTTTCCATAACCAAATCGCAAAGTGGCTGCCCTATGTCCTCGATAGCCTCACGAATTCCATCTTTGAGGTCTTGAATCGACGCTGGGCTCTTGGCGTAGACCTTCTCTTTCACGTGGCCCCAAAGGAAGAAGTCGCAAGGTGTTAAGTCACAAGATCTCGGTGGCCAATTGTGATCACCTCTTCGAGAGATAACACGGTCCGGAAACTTTTCCCGCAGAAGATCAATGGTTTCGTTTCCTGTGTTGCACGTAGCACCGTCTTGTTGAAAGTGAACGTTGTCCAGATCAATACCAATCCAATTCCGGCCATAAAAAATCATTAATCATCTCTCGATGTTGCTCCAGCCTCATTTTCGAAAAAGTAAGGTCCAATTATTCCGCCGGACCATAAACCGCACCAAACAGTCACACGTTGAGGATAGAGAGGCTTTTCAACAATAACTCTCGGGTTTTCCGAGCCCCAGATGCGACAATTTTGCTTGTTGACGAAACCACCGAGGTGAAAATGTCCCTCATCACTCAAGATGATTTTTCGATGGAATTCCGAATCATTTTTATGCATTTCAACGACCCAATCAGCAAAGACACGACGTTGTTAATGATCGGCCGGCTTGAGTTCTTGTGTTTACTGAACTTTATAAGCCTTAAGACCCAAATCTTTATGCAAAATGACGTTTGTGGAATGCCTTATTCCAAAGAACGACGAGGAATGGACAAACCTGGGTTTTCTTCAACACTTTTGACTACAGCAGCAATATTCTCGGCTGTTCTTGAGCGACGTGCACGGGTTTTATTCTTCACGTCACTAACTTGTCCCAACAGCTCGAATTTTTCCACCAATTTCTTGATTGCGGTCCGACAAGGTGCTTCACGACGACCCGAAAATGTTCGAGTTTTACGAACCGTCTCTGCCAAGTTTTCACCATTTTTATAGTGAATTTTAATCATTTCAATGCGTTGTTGAAGCGTGTATCGTCTCATTCTCATTAATGGCGTAGTTTCTACTTGTCAAATGTCAAAAAATGACAGCTTAAAAGTGACATCCGAAATAGCTGGCTATTCAAAATAACACCTCTTATTGGAAAACCCTTTATAATTACAGTAGACTCGCGTTAGTGTGAACACAAAAAAATTTAGCGTGTTCGCATGATCAAGCTGTTCACACTGATAGAAGGTGTGTAAAACACATGAAATAATTGTTTATAGGATGAGAAAAATTCATATCAATATATAAACCATAAATTTCAATATTGTACTAATTAATTCAAAAACCAATTTGTCATTTGAAACAGTTGGAGATTTTGTGTTTCCAATAACCGCTGGAGGTAGTTCGTGGGAACCTGATGTTTGGCACAACCCAATAACGAATATCAGCTGCTTTGAAAAGACAGCTGAGACTATAACGAACCTTGAAACACTTACGGTTGACATCGAAGTCCTAAGCTAAACTATTATTTGCGTGGTGCCTAACGGCCGACCGTAAACACAATAACTTCCGAGAGAAACAGAAACAGAAGATAGCCAATTTCAATTTTTTTTTAATATTTTCTCTCATTCTGTACGGAAACTAATAAAGAGCATTACCGAAACCGTCTCTACTCTGTATCATGTTCCCAATATTTACCTTATATTTCTTCTATACCAGGTGATTCATAAAAAGTGGCCAGCAGCCGTGTCTCAGAAATAGTTTATCAAATAGGTTACGGAAAAAAATTCTGAAGGAGACATACTAGCATGAATATTATATTTTTAATTATTTTTAGGGGCCCGAATCTGTCATAAGAATTTTTTCCGGAAGTTATAGAATTATAGAATAAGCGGTTCGTAATATCTGACCGTTCGTCACCATTAATGAATCCCCTTGTATAATAATTCTCACAATCATTTGTTTATATATCGCTGAACCACTTATTTATATCAATTTTCAGATAAAGTTTCCATCCTATCTCTGCTAAATACGGTAATGGGCGAAACCGAACAGTTGTATACCAATTTGGAATTTTTAGTTCATTTCCTCAATATCACAATAGTAACTGATGCGATCAAATTGAAAATTTGCGGAAACTTTTGGGCAGAATTTCGTGAGGCTCTTATCGCTAGAAAAGAAAAAAACTATTTCGGAAACTATCAGTCATTCATTGTATGACACAGACCTTGGGATTCAATATTTAACAGGAGTGTTCCAAATTTCATTTTGGTCGGAATTTCATCTCTAGAAAAAGTGCGTTCGGATTATCTGGGGACGATTTTTATATCAGTATTAATGTACAGACGAACTTGTGTACTGTTCATTAAGATAATTAGCATTCCAACTGAAGCCGTTGGGTATTTTTTCTAGAGTGCAACAACGTTTATCCATTAGTTGATAAATTATGCGCACTTTTTCTAAGTTAGTTTAGTTTCAACGCTATATGTTTCAGAACTCTGTTTAAATTTGTACATTCACTAGTTTGTGCTTACTTATTTTATAAGCAACCCCTCAGATTGTTTCGTGTCCATGATAGAACCAAAGTCCAGTTGAACGATCATCGATGGCTACAAGAATTTCTGTACAGAAACCCAAGAGCCTGCCTCACGCTCAAGACACGAAACTTCGACTCATCGTCGAGGTTGCGACCACTCTCAATGTGGGTTGAGAATGTGGGAAGATATACTACAGAAATGATCCTGTGAAGTATGATCTTAACTTTTTTCACGGCAAAAGTTGATATGTTGTTTAATTTCGTGAAGGAGAATTTGGTATTTTCTTCTTCGCAGCGCCCTCTGTGTGTTACGGTCACGGATTTCGATTATCGATAAGAACCGATTGAAGGGTCAGTATCGTTCGCACGGCAATTGCTCTGAAGGTGGAGTTACTTGGCAAATAAAATGAGAATGCAAATGAAATAAAAAAGTTAAACATACTCATCAAAATGAAACTGTTTGTATAGAAAATTAATATAATAATTATTTCAGAATTATAATTCATTGTTAGCATATCGTAGCTTTAAACGAGAATTTATCGGAGGATTATTTCAAAATGAAATAAAAGTAAACTGAAACATTCGAGAATACTATCACAAAATAATCGAAATTAGCATAAGATAGTGTATTGTTGAATGAGTAGTTTTTTAGCTCGTTGAAAATAGATATTTTCTTGAAAATTCTACACCCTGCATTTCAGAAACTTACACTTTCGTGACATATGTCATTCGAAGATTTTCCACGAAATGAAGAATAACCTTTTGTGTAGATGTAAGAGTACACCGTGTATGAGCGTACTCAAATATTATCATCTCTCATGTTAGGCTGAATTCCTTGCTTCGAATCTACGTTTTGGCATCACTATTTCCTCATGGAAAATCACATACTCTTCTCAAGTTTATAAAATCAGTCGGTTGGCCTTGGAAGTTTGACACATTCCACCCTGTATAATTTAATAAAGTTCTGTAATGTTCATTTTCCTGCCAGATAACTACGCGACGTTGTACGTTCTACATAAAATTCATGGTGGTAACGTTTTGACTAAACCGAACCATAGAGTATTTGATAGAAATATGTAGCACTTGACAACGTCGCTATTTATTTTGAACATCAAATCTTACTAGTGCCAACCTATCTCAGTTCTATATTAAAAAAAAACTTGATATACCGATTCCGAGGCCTACCGACTGACTTTTTAAATAATAAATGTGAATAGAGTATACTTATGGTAAAATTTGTTAAAATTCATTCATGTCAATCAAATTCATGTGAAACTTTGCTTCAGACGGCTTATTGCAATTGAGAAAACCCCGTGTATCTGTAGAAGATATCCTGCAAGGAAAAACTAGTACTGTTGAAACGAACCCGAAAAAAAATGATAACCACTTGGTGTACTCGATCGAATGTTTGGCCACGATGGCCATGTCGCCGATATGCCTGAAACCTCCGATGGACTGGGAAAAGATATCCAACGACCATCCCAGTTTGGTGAGACAGGTGAGTAATTTTTAATATCTATTATTATTACAATATACAGAGTGTAACAGCCAAATGGAATAAATTCGATAACGAATAAATGAGGGCGTGTTGGGAAAAACGCTCGGACACGTCGATTTGTAATTTTAAATGCGCATATTTTTCAAGGAAATAATATTATATAGGGTGTTCCATGTGACCGTGGCCAATACCAACTTTCTTATTTCAAATGCAACCTCCTGTATATTATTCATTTTTTGGATTCTCCAGAGAATTCTAGACAATTCATGCACAATGTCCTATACCTATCTTTAACTATTTCGGAAATATTAAGTGTTTTCAGATTTAGTGCAAAAATCAACGTTTTAAATAAAAATTATTTTATTTCACAAATTCGGTACATTACACTTGAAACCTAATAAGTAACACTGATTATTTCTTAATAATTAAAAAAAAAAACAAAAAAAACCTCAATGTCAATGTAGGAAATGTTCAAAATGCTCGCCGCGAACTTCTTGGCAACATGCTAATCTGGTGTAGAATTGTCTTCTAACGTTTCTCAACATTTTTGAAAACACTTAATATTTCCGAAAAAGTTGAAGATAGGTATAGGACATTGTACATGAATTATGTCTAGAATTTTCTGAAGAATCCAAAAAATAAATAATATACAGGGGGTTACGTTTAAAATAAGAAAGTTGGTATTGGCCA
Source organism: Myrrha octodecimguttata (assembly GCA_958510865.1). Classification (NCBI taxonomy): domain Eukaryota; kingdom Metazoa; phylum Arthropoda; class Insecta; order Coleoptera; family Coccinellidae; genus Myrrha; species Myrrha octodecimguttata. The sequence continues at coordinate 78,772,781 of OY294057.1, forward strand.
CGGTCGCATGGAACACCCTGTATAATTTTATTTTCTTGAAAACTATGCGCATTTAAAATTACAAATCGACGTGTCCGAGCGTTTTTCCTAACACCCCCTCGTTTATTCGTTATCGAATTTATTCCATTTGGCTTTTACACTCTGTATATTCCGGTAAACGCTCAAATTTTGTCGTCGCGAAGTTATCGATTAGATATCTGCATCAATGAAGGCAGTGTGTTCTGCTAACCGAAAAATGTACAGTCGAAACTAAGCAACAACTGACTGATATATATTTCCCGGCAGCTATTATACACCCTTTATCTGTGTTATTTAGATACACCCTGTATACTGCTTCTGAATAACACCGAAAAAATTTGAGGGGTGATTCTGTGATGAAAATTAAGGTAGGCATTTGCTGAACAACAAAAATTGATTTTCTTTTTTATTTTCCCTGTATATCAAGCTAAAGACATTAAATATCATAATATATAAATTATAAATATTATTTGTAGATAAAACCACACATTTTGGAAATTTTTCAACCCTGAAGATTGCTGAGAAGGGGTTGAAATAGTCATCCCCTAAGATATTTTTCTTACAACTTTTTTTTGGTTGAAAATTTTCCTTCAAAAAAAACATGGCTTAGAAGCCTAACTCATTCACTAACTTTTTTATCTCTACAAGTTTTTTCGAAAACTAAATGCTTAAGTTTTCGAAAAAACTTTCGAAGGTAAAAAGTTAGTAAATGAATTGGGAATTTCAGATTTGCTGTTTTAAAAGGAAAATGTGCATTCAAAAAAAAAGTTGTAAGAAAAATTATCCCAGGGGTTGACTATTTCAACCCTTTCTAAGCATACTTCAGTGTTGAAAAAATTTCAGAATGTGTAGTTTTATTGACAAATAATATTTACCAAGTTTCGTGTCTTCAGCTTAATACACAGGAAAAATAAAAAAAGAAAATACAATTTTTTTTTGTTCATATTCGAAGGGGTGTAAGTTTTCCGGGGGGAGGTTTTTCAAAAAATTTTATATATAAATGTTTTCGGTCTTATTCAGATACACCCTGTATAGACGAATACACAGAATTCCGACCGATTAAGTTGCGCCAATGCCAAACTTCACTTTTAGAGTGAGTGGAAATCAGGAAGAAATAGGAGTTGGGTGGATATCTTATGTCATAAATCATTTTTCATTAAATATTAACTATTCTTGAAAGAAAGCGCCGCTAATAGTTGAGTGAACGTTGAAAAAGGATTCTTGGACTATACAGGTGTTCCTAAATTTGAGGTACAAACTAAGGAAAAAAGTCCCATGAACGTGGGACAATGTGACATGTCAATTTCGATTGAAAATGTACAGGGTGATATTTTTTCCGGACCACTCTGCCCTGCTATCCTCCAGAACTTTTATTGGTGAGCCACTATTAGTTTGAAAAGTTTGGAAAAGAATCTTTGTTGACTGAACTTTACGGCCCATTGTATTTTTGTCGTATCTGATTTGGATTTCATATTTTACCTCCCTGTATTTCTAAAAAAAACGTTTCCTGTTTTTATACCAGGAATCTCCCATCTTCGTTTGTACTTGCAATTTAGGAACACCCTGTATGAAAGAAACGATTGTTCGTTTTTACGGTGGAGAGTGACCTGAAAATACATCAATTTATATCTACACGACAGGAAAATTTGCGTGTTTACCCATATTCGTTTCAATCGATCTGATTTATTTAAGGTTCGTTTAAACCACGGATAAGAAATTTACCGAAAAGAGAAATTCTGGAAAATCCCAACTTTTGCCAAGTTCTCAATAAGTGCACATGCATGTGCTCGTCAATCTCCAACTTTAATGAAACCCTTTTTGAAAAAGATTTCAAATCTGATAATTTTTCAAATAACATTTATTATAGGTCATAGAGAAACGATTTCAATCAATTCATGATATATTTCAAGAATTTAAAGAATGATGACTCTCCTGAAACTGTAATCAGTCTGTTTTGTTACTTGAGATGATGAAAGAATTGAAGAAAATTGGTTTATTATTATTATATTCAAACATTTCCATTTTACTGACTGAGTTTGAAAAAAACCTTTCGACAAGTTTGGAATGTGAGCTGAAAAATCATAAGTTTTTTTGTCCTGGTTGTTAGATGAAAGAGAGTATACAGGGTGAGTCTTTGACCTTGCAGAATATTTTAACAGAAGATTCCTGAAGCCAAAACAAACACTTTTTTCCTTTACCATTTTTTCCGATTCGGCTTGGTTCGTAAGATACAGACTGTTGAAAATCCATAGAAAAATTTTATTTTCGATTATATCTCGCGAACGATCTCATCGAATGAGATGATTTTTGGAATATAGTTTTTTATTGATACGATGAATGTTCCTGGATTACAAATTTTCATCCGCATCCTCCAGTTTCTTTAATATGACCATAACATTTCATAAAAAATACCAGAAATTCAAAGAATCCAACTTTTAAAAATAATTTGAATGCTATTCAACGAATTTTTGACCATTTTGGAGATTAAAAGTATTACTTATTTTTTTTCGTATGATGCGCCGTTTTCGAGTAATCTGAAATTCAAAAATAATAAATATCTGTGGAATTCCGAGAATTGGGTACTTTGGCTGAATGCAACTCTGTTAAAAAAATTCACAGAATTCAATTTTTCCGCGTTGCCACGTCTAAAAGAAGTTCAGAATGGAATCCTAGCATTTTTTATTTGGAATGATTTGTAAGCGGAGAAGCCGACTTTGGCCAATTCACAATGGACGTAACCGTAAGAATCCCGCAACTCGTGCGTAAAAATCAAAGAGGAAACTACAAAATTCATAAGTACCAAAATCTTCAGAATAGGTTCAACTTTTCCCAAAACTATATCTGTGTTATACAGTGGTGATTCGTTCCTGAATCCATTCATGAAGCTTCCTTCTCAATTTCGAGCTAATTTGTGTAGTATAATTGATTAACTTTTCACTTTTCCATGATAATGGGGATTCTTACTGGTTTGAATGCAATCTCTCTGCTGACCCAAATTTCTTGAAATTATGTACATAACTTTGATAGTATTTATTTTGAGGTATTCTTCAAATGCGCAATGCGCTTTCATAACATAACAACCCATGGTGGAAGAAAACCACCATGACATAAGCTTAAAACCACGGAGCCACAGATTTATATATAGTTCAGTTCAGAATCATAGACTACACAAGTGTATACATAGAATTATTATAGCATATTGTGTGTTGTTTGATTTCGAAGAGTTCTTTCTTTCTGTTCGTTAATTTGACAACGTTTGTATGTTCATAGATAAATTAGGTACATCTGTTTTATTTATTTATGAAAATGAAAGTTTGAATGGGTTATGTTTGAATCTGATAATTCTTGGAGAAAATGAAATAAAGAAAGAAAATTAATAATAACAAATTGAAGATGAATCTCAAAGCTAATATGAGTGATAGCTAGATGAATTCCTCATTATCGAAAATGAAACCAAGAGAAGAATATTCAACTTTTATCGCCCACGAAATTTGGAATACCTTACTTGTTTATTGTACTATAAATACAACTTTTTTCACCAACTGGAATGTAAAAAGTAAGTTGACGGCTTGTTTTCATAACACAGTTGCTTATTTCGAAGATTTGAATGGTATATCTTTGGCTTGGAAAAACTTCAGTGTTCTGGTTCCCAGGGGCGGCTAGCCTATTATGAAAATGTATAATGCCTATATCTTTTTATCTAGGCCGAATCGGAAAAAATGGTAGAGAACAAATGTGTTTCTTTCAGCTTCAAGAATCTTCTATTAAAATATTCTGCAAGGTCAAAGACTCACCCTGTATAGATAGAGATGGCAACTCTATTTGGAACAAACGAACATATACATCTGCAGCTTAAGACTGTCCGAACAAAATACACAATGTACCCAGTGAAAGTATCTTAGGATCGACACGATTCTTCAAAGCTAACACAAAATCTCTTCACGCACTTATCAATAATTACATTATATGGAACTGAGAAAAACGAAAACACCTTCACATAAATGAATTCAAAATGACAATTACCATTACTATTTTTCGGCAGAAAACTTCAATCTACTCGATGTATTTCTGCTTTTAGTTTCCAGATGGCGCCTCTAATTCTAAGTTTCTAAATTCCATATCAATCTACGTGGGAATAAAATTTTTCATTTATTGTCTTGAAATATGGAAATTTGCAAGAAGTGTTGTATCAATGTAAAAATGTCACAGTTGAATTCTGTAATCTGTTGTTTTTTCCGGATTAACTCAAAAAGTACTGATTTAATCGGAATGAAACTTGGCAGCTAGTTCGAAAATGCCGATGGCCAACTATGTGCAAAATGTCGTGTAGATCGTGTCATAAGAACAATTTGAAAAAAAATTTCAAATTTTTTTTTCAAATATTCTGTACGAAACATTAAACTGTAATTTTTCGATAAAATACTGGATCTCAATTCGACCTAATCTGTATTTTCGGAAAAGTTGGGAAAATAAAATGTTGAATTTCACTCGTTCACGAATTCGGCCTTCGTTATCAAGGTCCAAACCTATTCCACAAATATCGAGTTTCTAAGTTGTTTCTTTCGGAAGTTATTGTGTTTACGGTCGGCCTAATACAATAATTTACGAAATAAACAAATTGGAAACTTGATATTTGTAGATTAGGTTCGGAGGCCGAATGGGGATTTTTCCTCTAAACGAAAACGCAGTAATTTTCATGAAAATCTTCAGAACATAACATTTCAAACAAATAATTTCAATATTATATTTTTAAAAAAATGTTTGATCACTTTAAACTTAAAAATACAAATGAGGATTTGCATTTGAAAGGATTTGTCTTGAGTGCACGATATGGCAACGTCGAATTCAGCTTTCTCGGATAGAAAAGGACGTCAAATGTGTTACTTTGCTTAGGAAAACAGAGATAGCTATACTTCGATCTGGTTAGAGTAGAAGAAAACGACCAAGGAATAGAAAAAAAAGAGCACAGACAGACGGAAATTTTTTGGTTATATTGACAAATAACATGTGTGTACCACAGAATAGGGATAAATATTTAATTATTCTATAGTAGAAAAAGCTATTCTACTAAACACCGTTGTCACTTCGTGCATGCCTGGCAAATCCCAAACCCCATTTTTGAAATCTGATTTTGAATACTTTCTGAAGGTATTTTGGGAAAATGATGAATCAATATGTTAATAATTATGTTCAAATTTGCATTTGCAGTAATAACCCAAATTCAGGAAAAACCCCCATTTGTGAATGGGTAAAATCCACCCAATGATTCCGCGAATATACCCATTAAAAATTTTATTCTTCAAATATTTCCAAGAATTCAGATTAGATCGAATTGAAATCCAGTATTTTATCGAAGAAAACCTAGAAAAGAATAGACGTGAAGTGAACATGCGCGCATAAGCTGCTGACTTCACATCAGTGCTTCTCAAGGTTTTATATACATTCTCGCTAGTCGACAGTTCGCTCCACAATATGTTACAAATGTTACAAATAAAACCTTAATTTTCATTCTTTTTTTCGGCCCTATCTATAACAAGAATCTAAGTAACCTGAGGACGGAATCTAAACAGTGAGAAATCAAGCTATAATTGAAAAGAAATAACTGAAATTGGCCAAACTGTTCGAGGGTAAAAGAACTACAAACTTCGTAGAGATTTTTGTCCGTTCCCCTTATTCTACCAGTGTGTTTATGTTTTTCAACACTTTAATCTATTGTTTCCTTACAGGTCATCGAATATTTCAATGCTAAGCAATATCTGAATGACCGCAAAACCGAAGCTAATTCCCCTAGCTCAGAAAAGTTAGTTGATAGTGATGAAGTATGAAGCAGTCCTTGAAGCTCTTTCAAATTTTTGTTATATCCTGAAAAGTCGTCTTATCTCAAAAATGGCTTGAATCAGCCCACTTGCTACAATTGTAGTACAACTGAATGAACATGGAGCTACATGTATTTGTACAAAGATGTCTATGTGATGCTGTGCTATATTTGTAGCAAATGTCCCTAGGCTACTTTTCTATAATCTCACAACAATTAAGAATTACTCATATGGAAATGAGCTGTTTAGTTAGTTAGTTTAGTTGATTAAATGAATGTGAGGTTGCTTTTTAATTCTGATTAGTGTGACATCTGTTCACATCATCACTTCTGACTGACCTTATTAACTACTCAACTATTTAGTCTAAAACCATGTGATATAAAAGACACGGTGCTAACCTACATATTTGCTACATGACTGGATTTGTTACTCCGTTTTTTTCTTATTACATATAGAAGATTTTTTATTTATTTATAGAGAAATCTATGTATTCATTACTCTGTTTCTAGAGGATAACCAAAGAAATCAAATGGGTGTTGAAATGAGAAAATATTTCTAGTATATTCCGAAAAATTGTATGGAGACTAAATGTTGTTAAATGTTTTAGATAAATTTTATGTGAGGAAATTCGATTTCCAGAAAAATTATATCATTCGCGAATATAAATATTTTTGATATATTCATCGACATTTTTGAGGATCTTAACCATTATATAAGTTTCGAAAATAATTTCAAAAAAAAGAGAAGCAATACTTCTAGTTGGAATTCATAATATACAAAAATTCATGAATTTTTAGATCTGTTGTGAACATAGAGATTTTCGAATGTGGTCATTATTTCTGTTATTTTTTTCTTGAAGATTTACTCATATAGTTATTCAAACTGAAAACTTTTGTGAGGATATATTTTCAGAAATCTTTTGAACATCCTTTCAAATTTCATGAAAGGATTTCATGCTGAAATATAACCTATAAAAGGATATTTCTGTTTTTTGTGTTTGTTTTTGAGAATTCTCAGCGTCTTTTAGAAATATTTTGAAAGAAAAAAGTTGAATTGTTTTTGAGGATTTGTCATTTTCGATATTTGTAAAATTGCTTTCTTCGGGAAATTCTGATTTTTCAAATTCTCATTAACTCAATGTGTATTTTGAGCAATATTGTCTTAATGGAATACGTAAAAGTTTATTAGTTTACTCATTTTATTAATACTGAGACATATAGTGTTTTTGACGTATTTAGTTTTGGATGTTATAGTTAATTTTGTTGATTTTTCTAATTTACATGCTTTATTTATTCGCTTAAAAGATTTAGAATAAAATAATTTGTTTTCTACTGTGTTTAATAAAATTATTATTACTTGATTTGTGTATTTGTTATTTATTTTCAATGTGACAACCTTCACAATCCTATTTTCTGAATTTCAGAAGCATATAACAGAAAAAGGGTGAGTATGATTAATTTTGTATTACAAGGTACAAGTATACGAACAAACTATTATTATCAATATAGTAATATACAGAGTGTAACAGCCAAATGGAATAAATTCGATATCGAATAAATGAGGGCGTGTTGGGAAAAACTCTCAGACACGTCGATTTGTAATTTTAAATGCGCATATTTTTCAAGAAAATAATATATAGGGTGTTCCATGTGACCGTGGCCAATACCAACTTTCTTATTTCAAATGCAACCTCCTGTATATTATTTATTTTTTGGATTCTTCAGAGAATTCTAGATACAATTCATGCACAATGTCCTATACCTATCTTTAACTATTTCGGAAATATTAAGTGTTTTAAGATTTAGTGCAAAAATCAACGTTTTGTAATAAAAATTATTTTATTTCACAAATTCGGTACATTACACTTAAAATCTGATAAGTAATACTGATTATTTCCTAATAATTAAAAAAAAAACAAAAAAAACCTCAATGTCAATGTAGGAAATGTGCAAATGCCGTGAACGTCTTGGCAACATGCTAATCTGGTGTAGAATTGTCTTCTAACGTTACTCAACATTTTTGAAAACACTAAATATTTCCGAAAAAGTTGAAGATAGGTATAGGACATTGTACATGAATTATGTCTAGAATTTTCTGAAGAATCCAAAGAATAAATAATATACAGGGGGTTACATTTAAAATAAGAAAGTTGGTATTGGCCACGGTCGCATGGAACACCCTATATAATTTTATTTTCTTGAAAACTATGCGCATTCAAAATTACAAATCGACGTGTCCGAGCGTTTTTCCTAACACCCCTTCATTTATTAGTTATCGAATTTATTCCATTTGGCTGTTACACTCTGTATGTATTCCTCGTTCTGTTACTCGAGAAAACCATCAAAGAATTTATTGTTGAAATGAGATATAAAATCTCGGATATACATAGTCTGGAATACTATTGGAACTAAATTAATGTAAATATTTCGATGAATTTCATTTCATGGTGAAATTTTATTTCTTTGTATTATTTTCGATCTAAACAACATATTTTCTGAGGATAAAAAATGAAAATCTTTTAATAAAAGGAGGAGGCAATTTATGCACTTGGTCTATACCTAGATATTACCGATAGTATTGATTATTTCCATGTTTTTTTCGTAGATTCTACTTATCTTATTCAAATCATGAATTTTTCGTGAACATTATAACTTCATCCTATTTGTTTGCAGATTTTGCGGTCAATTACAAAGGTCAAATTCGAAAATGGGTGAAATCTGTCTAATTGTCTACCCATCAAAAATTTTATTTTCCAATATTTCCAAAAATTCAGATAGGATCGAATTGATTTCAAGTACTTGCTCGAAATACGATTGCCTAAAGGTTTAGTAATTATTCGCGACTACAATATAATATGAAGGTCGCACAGACTTTTTAAGAAGTAAATCTGCTTGGGAAAGCTTTCAGATTTCACGGAAATGTCACTATTCTTCAACTTTACACTTTTTCTCTCTCGAAATGTTGAATTATGTATTACATATATTGAAATATATCTTGGGAATCATTCGGCGGATTTCACCCATACACAATTTTGACTTTCGCAATTAATACCCAAATTTGCTCCACAAAAATCTGAGTAACTATATCGTTGATTTAAGAAATTATGGCTTTTAAATAATGAAACTCCACATACTAGAAACTATATTCAAAACGAATAAATTTCTGAATTGGATAATCTGAGGAAAAATATGAATTAAACCAACTCATGTACTGTACCTACGAATTATTTTCCATTTCAATTGACAATAGAGATTCAAAATTGGCATAATTATTCAAGTGACGAGAGTTGGAAATATAAAATGTGAAGTAGCCAAAATTCTGAAAAGATCAGGACGCCACTGTATTAGTCTACCCCCAATATTTCAAAGCCATGTCGTAAATCTTGAAAATATTTATTTCAAGCATGTCTGCAGAATCCATTGTTAAAAAGATACTACCTATTTAGCATCGTTGCCATATTTGCCATGAAATCAGATGATGAACTGTATGTATATTCTTGGGACAAGGCGATGTTTATATGTGTTTTTGAAAAAACTGGCTTTAGTCAATCTCTTTTTCTTGAAACGCCTTAAATATTTTTTAAACATAATATATAGAAAAGCATTGACGTAAAGTGAGAACCCTTTTATGCCATTGTTCAATTTAATAGAGCCAAAGCGGTCACCCATTCAGGTTTCGAGTATCCAAGTTGTTGAAGAGCAGGTTTCGAGCTCAATTAGGAAAGCTAAATAGGGAAAATTCACCCAATGATTTCGCATATAATAATATATATTCGAAATTTTATTGTCCCTATAGTTTTGAACATCCGATGAGATTGAAATCTACAACGTGGTTGAAAAATGATTTATCTGAAATTTCGTATTAAGGTTTAAGCTTGTCCATTTCAGGGTCCACATAAATCGGCCTAGTGAGCAAGCAGCCACCAAAAAGGCGAAGAAATATCCGTATCGAAGGGAATATTCCTGGTGATGAGCGAAATGTTGAAAAAGACGCCGAAATGTCGATATTGAGACATTTTCTTTATTTTAAAAATTTTATCAGCTTAACATCCACGTCATTTGGTTCCAACAAGATGGCTCAACTTGTCATTCAGCGCGCTCAACCATTAATTTATTGAAAAATGAATCTGGCGACAACTTTAATTCTAGAAGAGATCCTGTAAACTAGCCCTCCCATTTGTGTGACTTAACGTCTATCGAAAACTGTTTTATGGGGCTATATTAAGTCATTGGTTAATACCAACATACCAGCAACTTTTGAAGCATTGGAAGCCAATAATCAACCGAATTATTGGAAAAAGGAGTTGAAAATTTGACTCATTGAATGGACTATGTGTAACTAGTAGCCGCGGCGGACAAGTGCGAGAAATCATAATCAAAATTTAAATGCCATGAAATTATCTACCTGATCATATTTTATCTTGTATTATTTGAAGTTCTGGAGCTCTTAAAAAACACCTACTCACTTGATTTCATTTCGATATTTCACATAGGCAAGATATGCTATTCTAGTCTTGGATATTAATGGCAAAGCAAATTGTCCAATTCAAATCTACAGAATCATCTAGCGGATACCACCTATTCACTTTCTTATACTAATTAATCCCAATCTACACTTGGAATAGGTATCTAGTCTCAAAGTTGTTTCTTATTTCGGAAGTATTATGATTGATCCAGGATTTCTCAAAAGGGTAAAATTCATCCAAATATTCCGCAGGCATGCATATCTATCTTGTTCCCTAGACAAGCGTTTAAAAAAACTCAAACTGTCTCCTTACAGTAGGATTTATCGTGTTATTCTCAAAACTATCACACAAAATTAACGCACAATTCAAGCGTAAAGTGGTATCATAATAGACAGACAACTATAAAAAGATTTTAACGCCACACATTAACATTATTAGTAATGTCGTAGACCTCTCATTACCTATCAAGCAGCGTTGCCGATATCGTCACATCATGACAAGGACGACCGAAGAGACCCTAGGGTTAAAATTTCTGGGAAACAGATAGCGTCATCTCTCACTCTCAGCATCCCAAAATCATTGCTATGCCTGCGCGCGCTTAAAACTTACCATGTCAGTTCATCGATCGTACGAAATGCCCCACCACAAGGCGGCATGAACATCTCTTCTCTCTCGTTCTTTCAATGAACGAAATTTGAGTTCTCTATCTGTTCCGTACACATTTTTCTTTCGCTGTGGCTGGGAGTTCTCGTCCGTTGCTTTACTTCAGTGAGAAGTGAGACAGGGTTGCCGTGTTAATATACGTTTTTATTAAAGGCGTTGTTGTTAATTTAACTCCAATTCTCGTACGAAGCACGCATTTATTGTAATACATGGTGTTTTAGTGTCTGTGCGAATTGAATTTAAACTAGTTGCATAGTTTTATGTGTGAATAGTTCTTGAAATCAGTCAAGCTGTGGGGTGCAGGGGCATTTTTTCTACCCCCTCAGGGGATGTACTATCCGGTAAGTCTTGAATACTTAACAAATGCTTGATTATATTCGAAATCTTCCATGTTTTATCTACATAAACAATGCGTGTTAATTCCATAAGAACGAATGTTATAAGGTGAATGAATCAATTTGCTCAGTGTATTTACGGTTAACAGTCGGAATTATTCCAAATACGAGTCCTTTTCTTTTAAATTTACCTGCTTCAACTCGGGGTTGTTCCAAAAAGTTAATATCTGAGGTTAGGATAAACGGGAATTTTATGTGCCATTGTGAACGAGATCTTTGAATGTCATGGTTACCTTACGTATATACTAGGATTTCAACGTTATTTGTTATGTTCTTGACTCGAATCTTCTTGATTGATCCTGAGTTCCCCTAAGAACAGCATTCTCGAGAAAATGTAATTCTATTTTGCCTAGTTCGGTTCTTTCTATAAACAAATCATTGCGTGTTCTATAGTTCTATGGTTATTGTGGTCATTGTTTTCAATGATGCGATATTGTGAAAATTGAATGATCAAATGAAAAATTAATTCAAAGCCATTTTGTCATATTTGTCGCTCCATTTTTAACACACCCTTGTTTCGACCTTCATTTTTTGACAAAGGATTCAGTTTCTCAGGTAGCTACCCCTGATCGGAACTCACTTATAATATTGAATTATTGTAGTTGTTGCTATTAAATTCCTGATTCTGTGCACTCCAGTAACTGGATAAAGTGATAAATTATTATTTCTGGTCGAAATTTGAGTTCGAACGGTATCAAATGACTCAATCCGTCTATCATACTATTTATTTACAAACTCATCACCATAGTTTACAAACTGTATTAGCATCAAGAACTATTAGACATGAATACCTAATTGGTATTCGGAAAAGTTTGTTTGTATCCGAAATGTCAAACACATAGATGTTAACAATCAGCACAGACATTTATTTTGATATAGATGGAAATTATAGGTTCCGCACCAAAGAGCAACTGTCATATTCCCGATTGCTCAACAGAAAAATAACTTTGAGCATACAATGCCTTTTAAAATCGAACATTGCAAACTCTCCCAAATTTCACACATAAAAATTCTTTCTTTTCTTTGAAGGATCACCCGTCGATATTTTGAATGGATTTCAACAATTTAGAAATTGATTTTATATTTTTCCTTTCTTTCAAATAATATCTTATTGCATTTGTGGTCGACTATTTCTTATCATTCTGTTTGATAAGACACGAACTGAAAATCACGAAATAATTTTTTCGCAGTTGTGGTTTGTAAGATACATCAGATATGCATTAGAGAATATAAACGTATGAAAAAACTACTAATCACCTTAAAATATGTTTCTAGCTGTTGATGTAATTGTATGTTGCGGAGTTAGATCATGAAGTGTTGGTCATTTCCATTCCTATATGAATTAATTGATTTCACTTGTATTTGGTTGTTTGGGCTGTTCTCTTTAGAAATATTGGCGATAAATTTTTGGAAATCCTTGACGTGAAGTTTGCAGCTGTTGCGCGCATGTTCAAATTCGTGGACAAAAAAAATTGAAATTTTGCTTCAATTTTTAATGACCGGATCATCACGATATTTTGCATACAATTGTGCATTTGATGCATCAATTAGTTTCCAAGTTTTATTAAGATCGGATGAATAGTTTTGAGTAACTGCATTTGACAATTTTCGTTTCCTGACAACGGAAATTAAAATCGGAACAAATTGTAGTTTGGTACACTGTCATTAAATATTGGCCTCAAGATCCATGCGAAATCTGTTGAATAATTTGCGAAAACAAAAATTTGGAAAATTTACAACAAATTATTTCCGAAAATTTTTTCTCTCTCATGAATAGTTTGAAAATTATCCTGAATCGAAGACGTCTTCATCAAGTACTTGCAAAACATAGAAGGTTTTGTCGACTTGATTATTTAGTTACCATGGCAACTCAGTGAAACTCTTAGCTAAAAATTATTTCTGTTTTGAATTTGTCAAAAACAGCACGACGTAGAAAATATTCTCCAGAATATTAAGCAGTTTACACTCGCGAATACTAGAAAATCGAAGGCAAGTGTATGGAAGCAGTTTATAAACTTTTGCGCAGAAAAAGAGTATGATTTTCGACATAGCGGATATACCTGTGGAAGAACTGGCCCTAATTCTTGAAGACTATTCCTTCAACATGCGAAAAAGAACTCCGAAGACTACAAGGAGAGTGTTATCAAAGTTCTATGGAACTCTACAGCTAAGCATTTGCAGGAATATTTTTTCGGAAGGTATAATCGCAAATTTAATCCATTCTCTGACATAGAATTTGTCAACGCAAGAGCTGCAAAAATTGCTAAGCGTCGGCAGCTACAAATAGATCCAACCAAGAGAAAAGCAAGTTCATCCGCACTATCAGCAGACGAATTGAGAAAATATTCTGTCATTATAAACGTCAAAAAAATTTCCAGTATAATTCGCCGTTGGGTACCCACGAAGAAAAAATATCCACTAAAATTCAGCCGTTGCGATAGTGATCTGTCAGAAATACACGTTCTGATGGGTTAAAAATCACATTTGTGGAATTTTCATTAGAACGATATGTATTGTTCAACCAATTTCTAAGTTCAATTCTGATCTCATAAGTGGTCAAGAAGATATTCTGGAAATAGCCTCAAATATTTGAATGAGTATAACCAAAAACCGTTTTGACTGAATTGGCCCGTAAACTTATTACTTAGATGGCGCACATTGATGCGCTTTCTACCCTAAAAGTTTCAAGTCGTTTGCTTGTTGCGTTTTTACGCGTTTGTTCTGGGGAACAGCGCTTTATCATTTCATCACGATGTCTGTAATTTTCGAATTTTGAGCCGAAATTGGTCTCAAACGACTAGGTTGGACTCACTGATGAAGAATCCGGGGTCAAAATTGATTATGTCCGTCTGGCCGTGTGCGCTGTAACTCTCGATAAAAAAGACCTATAGCGGGTTTCACAAATCTCTGATTAACGTGATTGTTCTGATCAAGACAATTCTATGCTCAATTTCAGTTCATTTTTTACAACACCACAGAATATCAGAGCGTTAATCGGACGATCAAGCTTTGTGAAACCCACGGCTAGAGTCTTGAAATTTTCAGGTTAGGTTAAGATCCTGAATATCTCGGTTAAGTTCGTTAATGGGCCAAATCTGCCGAATGGTTTTTGTGTTACAGCCATTTGAAATTTTGGTTTTCCAATGACTCGAAAAATATTTATCTGATCGAAATGAAACTTGGTTGGAAGATGAACAGTGTCAATAAGAAGAATTATCCATGGGAAAATTCGAAATTTTTTTAATTTTTTAATTTTTATATTTCATTGAAATTTCACCATTTTGCAATGTGAACCAGCGCGTAAAAGCTGCAGACTTCACGTCAGTGCTTTTCTAGATTTTCTAGTTATTGTGTCAACAGACGTACTGCCGATATCGACATCGGATTCGTCATCAGTGAGTCTAGTAGCTTGAGACCATTTTCGGAAAATTTGGTCCAAACGATAGGACGCGAAACCAACTGGCAATTAACGAGAACTTAGCGTTTGGGATTTTAACTGTGATAATTTGGAGTTCCCTGATGTTGAATATTACTTTCAAGGTCCTTTTCAAGAGCACTCTGCGAAATAAAATGTGTTTTATTATTTCTGCACGCTTCTTCTAGGGAACATGATCGTTATCGTGACTAAATCAATTGAAATTTACTCACGGATGAAGAATCGATTGAAGAATCTTGTGATGTATAGGTCAGTTTCGTAAATGGGCGAAATTCCCTAGAAGGTATTTCTCGTTAATTCCTTAAATACTGATCTGTTCGGGTTGAAACTTGGTAATTGATTGTAAAATGTTGACGCATGCGAAATTTCGATATTCCAGCATGAATTCTCGAATCAGTGGACTTGGTAAAAAAAATCTAGCATGTTCAAAGTCCTTGCCAAAGCGGTCGTCCCCTTTGATCATGCGTGCAAAAGCTGCTGCCTTCACAGCAGTGCTTTTTTGCCCACATGTTTTAGGGGAA
This sequence comes from Myrrha octodecimguttata, assembly GCA_958510865.1. Lineage (NCBI taxonomy): Eukaryota > Metazoa > Arthropoda > Insecta > Coleoptera > Coccinellidae > Myrrha > Myrrha octodecimguttata. The sequence continues at coordinate 78,788,095 of OY294057.1, forward strand.
CAGCGTGCTATCGTTTTGTCCGAATGTCTGTAATTTTCGATGATTGAGCAGAAAATGGTCTCAAACGACTAGGTTGGACTCACTGATGACGAATCCGATGTCAAAATCGATTCTGTCCGACACGAGAACAGTAGAATGGAGCCAGCTAGGGGCTTGAAACTTGTAGGGTAGCTCGCGCATCGGAATGCGGCGGTTAATTTCGTTAATGAGCCAAATCGGCCAAATAGTTTCGGAGTTATAGCCATTTGAAATTTTGAGGTTATTTCCCTCATATTTCAAAAACTACCGGAGCGATTAGATTGGAAATTGGCAGTTAGTTGAAGCATAGCAACGCGCGATTTTGAGCAAAATTTTGTTTATCGTATAGTCACTCAATTTCGAAGAAAAAAATTTTCAAAATTTTTTCCGAAAAAATTTATTTTTCCTGAAACTATTGTTCATATTCGAGAACAATTTCAGTTATAACTTGAGCTTCATATTTCACAGCAGTGTACCAAATTTCAATTTGATACGGCTATTAGTTTCGGAGATATTGGGAAAAAATATGTAGAATTTCGTGGGTTTCTTTTCGACATCGTTTTTTTCCGGTATAACTCGAGAAATACTGCTTCAATCGTGATGAAACTTTGCAGCTAGTTTAAAGATTCTGGAGCACAACATTATGCAGAATTTTGTGATGATCGTGTCATTAGAACAATTCGAAAAAAAAATCAAACTTTTTTTTCAAACATTCAATATTCTGTGATCTTCTCATATTATTTTCATTGAATTCTGTATGAACCTTCAATCTGTAATTTTCCGATAAGTACTAGATTCCAGTCCTTCTAAGAAACACAATAACTTCCGGAAGAAACGACTTAGAAACTCGATATTTGTAGAATAGGTTTGGGGCTTAATTACGAAGCTCGAATTCGTGAATGGGTAAAATCCGCCCAATGATTCCGTAGATATAACCATTAAAAATTTTATTTTCTGAATATTTTCGAAAATACAGATTAGATCGAATTGAAATCTATAACTTTATCGCAAAAAACCTAAAAAAGCACGGCAGTTTATTTGTTTACCTATTCATCCAAGTAACACCCCATGGTGTTTCATTCAATATAATTATTAGTATACGGGCGAACTGAAATTTCTGATACGAATGCCCTTATGATTTCTTTCATTTCAACTAAGGATACAATTACAAATGTTTCTTTCAAGTCATTTTGTGAATTTATTTGTACGGCATACTCAGCTTGTTTAACGAAAGAATGTGCATGTCGCTCTAGATTCGAAGTTTTATAGGATGATAAATTTAGAAAGATGTCCCGATCATTCACAAAATAAAAAGATAGATACGTTCGACCTTGAACTTTAATGAATAATTGTGATCGAATCAATTTTCACTGGTAAACTCATCATCGATTTCAAAACTCCTTCGTCTAATCTTGATTGGATTCAATTTGACTTTCTGCCAAATACTAGCGTTGGATGAAATATTTCTGTTAATTTAGAGGAACGATATTCTAAATTCTTTCAGTTATTTATTATTTCCGATATACTGGATGAATTTGATGATAAATCTGGACCTTCTAATGCGATCACAAATATTTACAAAGTGTTTATGAATCGAAGTGATTCCTAACCATACTGATAGACTAGTAACCGATGTCAGAAACTAGTTTTCTGATACGGTTTCCACAAAAATAGATAAACTGATTCATGGGGAAGGATTTGATTTATCCTTATACAAGTGTGATAATTCATTAATATTTGTTTAGTAGTTGTTAGACACTTTCCTACTATCACCCATTAAAATTTTGGGTCCAAAACGCTGTCCTAGAATTGTCAAATCTTGGCTATGTAAAAGATGATGGCGCTTACGTCGCTTTGGCAAGTCCATACAATTAATTCCACTGAATAAAATTAATTGAGTTATAATCTGATTGATCTGATGAAACTTTTTCCCAAAAAATGAAACTGATATTTGAAATTATACTAATATACAGGGTTAGTCTTTGACCTTGCAGAATATTTTAACAGAAGATTCCTGAAGCTGAAAGAAACACATTTGTCCTCTACCATTTTTTCCGATTCGGCCTAGATAAAAAGATATAGGCATTATACATTTTCATAATAGGCTAGCCGCCCCTGGGAACCAGAACACTGAAGTTTTTCCAAACCTAAGATATACCATTCAAATCTTAAGCAACTCTGTTATGAAAACAAGCGTCAACTTACTTTTTACATTCCAGTTGGTGAAAAAAGTTGAATTATAGTACAATAAACAAGTTAGGTATTCCAAATTTCGTGGGCGATAAAAGTTGAATATTCTTCTCTTGGTTTCATTTTAGATAATGAGGAATTCATCTAGCTATCACTCATATTAGCTTCGAGATTCATCTTCAATTTGTAATCATTAATTTTCTTTGTTTATTTCATTTTCTCCAAGAATTATCAGATTCAGACATAACCCATTAAAACTTTCATTTTCATAAAAAAATAAAACACATGCACCTAATTTATCTGTGAACGTATAAACGTTGAGAAATTAACGAACAGACAGAAAGAACTCTTCGAAATCAAACAACACACAATATGCTAGATCTATGTATACACTTGTGTAGTCTATGATTCTGAACTGAACTATAAATCTGTGGCTCCGTGGTTTTAAGGTTATGTCATGGTGGTTTTCTTCCACCATGGGTTGTTATGCTATGAAAGCGCATTGCGCATTTGAAGAATACCTCAAAATAAATACTATCAAAGTTCTGTACATAATTTCAAGAAATTTGGGTCAGCAGAAAGATTGCATTCAAACCAGTAAGAATCCCCATTATCATGAAAAAGTGAGAAGTTAATCAATTATACTACACAAATTAGCTCGAAATTGAAAAGGAAGCTTCATGAATGGATAGTGCTGTAGAAATTTGCTTGAACATTAGGAGTATTTAAATTGTAGAAGTTGAGGTGAACTTATTCATATTACTCCACTTTCGAACTAACAGCCAATTTACAATGGACATAACTTAACCGTAAATTTACTTATACGTAAAATGTAAGAATTAAACAACAAAATTCATAAGGAATAAGAGTAGAACTGCATTCGACTTATGGAAGTCAAAAGCAAAGTTGAACCTATTGTGAAGATTTTGGTACTTATGAATTTTGTAGTTTCCTCTTTGATTTTTTTACGCACGAGTTGCGGGATTCTTACGGCTACGTCCATTGTGAATTGGCCAAAGTCGGCTACTCCGCTTACAAATCATTCCAAATAAAAAATGCTAGGATTCCATTCTCAACTTTTAGACGTGGCAACGCGGAAAAATTGAATTCTGTGAATTTTCTGAACAGAGTTGCATTCAGCCAAAGTACCCAATTCTCGGAATTTCACAGATATTTTTTATTGTTGAATTTCAGATTACTCGAAAACGGCGCATCATACAAAAAAAATAAGGAATACTTTTACTTTCCAAAATGGTCAAAAATTCGTTGAATAGCATTCAAATTATATTTAAAAGTTGTATTCTTTGAATTTCTGGTATTTTTATGAAAAGTTATGGTCATATTAAAGAAACTGGAGGATGTGGATGAAATGTTGTAATCCAGGAACATTCATCGTATCAATAAAAAACATATTCCAAAAATCATCTCATTCGATGAGATCGTTCGCGAGATATAATCGAAAATTAAATTTTTTTATGGATTTTCAACAGTCTGTATCTTACGAACCAAGCCGAATCGGAAAAATGGTAAGGGAAAAAAGTGTTTTTTTTTACTTCAAGAAACTTCTGTTAAAATATTCTGCAAAGTCAAAGACTCACCCTGTATAGGAGTTTCACAAATGTGGAACATCTACTCATTAATGTATGAAATATGTATAAGGGAATAAGGAGCAATATGGGTTTATTGTAAAAACACTTTCATGGATGGATAAAAAAAGTAATTTCGAGGCCAAAACAACGGTGAAAACGGAACGGGAGATTGATATTACTCATGGATTTTATTAGATAGTTAGGAGCTCCTTTCATTAAAATACGGTTTATACATTTTGTATGTACCTATCAATAAATATTCAATTCAAAAGTTATGAATTTTGTTACATATTCATGAAAATATTTCTAGGAAATGTTCATGTTTATCATCATATTTCACTTAGCTGTTCATGTTCATACGAATTTATCAGACGAATTTCAAAACATACAAATTAATTGTAGTATCTATCGTTCCGAATGATTTCTTGTGGCATTTTTGAAAACGCAACTCTGGAATAATTCCTTTCCAAGAACTAAAGATTGGGATAAATCTTCTTGTAATAAACAGGTATTCAAAAAGATCTAGTTTCAGACTTGTGTACTTGTGTGTGAGACGTAGGAAACCTTTATATATTATATTGTCGCCATTCTGACTGAACGAAATGAATAATCATAATTTAAATTTGCCAAAATAAACTTATTTTCGTGAATTCTCGAAATGATGTATAGTCCAACTCGGAAAATCAGGAAGAACTTCTGATTTGACTAGTTTTGATTTGACAGTAGGATTACAAAGTCGTATTTTGACCACATTTGGACCTTATTTCGGACCCGAAATATGTCAAAGATCATTTTATACAACAGTTCTCTGCATTTTTCTCGGTCAAAGTCAATCTAAAGGGTGTTTCAAATTGCGCGTTTTTTGAGAATAAACAAAACACATGATTTGCATTCATTTTCAAAAACTTTTATTGGTAATTGAAGTACCAGTTATGACATTCATGTACGAAAAATAATATCTGTCAAATGGCCTCCTCTTGCAGCTCTACAGACGTCCACTCTTTTGTCAAAATTTTCAATGACATTTTGACATAATTGAGGCTCTATGTCACTAATGACACGAATTATTTCATCCTTTAGTTCAGGAATCGATTGTGGATTATTCTTATAGACCTGGCTTTTCACATAACCCTAAAGAAAATAGTCCATCGGTGTCAAATCACATGATCTTGGTGGTCAATTGACATCACCGTTTCGTTCAGGAAATTTTTGTCTCAATAAATCAATTGTGTCATTTGTAAAGTGAGGTGTAGCGCCATCCTGTTGGAATCAAATTTCCTCTAGATCAATATCCATCAATTCGGACCACAAAAATTCGATTATCATCCGAACTTCGTCAATAGACATTCCAGGGTCTTCAGCAACACTTTCACGAACCAAATCAACATTTTTTTGTGAAGGACCGCTACGACTGTATTTTTCACTTTTTTGATCTTCCACCGAACCGGTCTCTTGAAATTTTTTTAAAATTCTACCAACATTGCTTTGTTGAGATGGACGATTATGTAAACCATAAAATTCACGTTATTTTCTAAAAAACACTTTTCACAGAACGCTGATTTTCATAAAATAATTCAACAATTTGAACGCGTTGTTGTATCGTGTGCTAAGCCATTTTTATAAATGTCATACATCACACTTCTTAAATGTCAAAATATCCAGACGAATTCAGTGCGCCATCTATATTTTATTTATTCTTGAGAAAACCGCGCAATCTGAAACACCCTTTATGTTTGGAATACACCAACTGAGTTGCTTTGTGTTTTAAGCTCCAGTGGATAGTTCAGCAAATGAACTCCTACTCTTAAAAATACATAGCAGTTATTCTCGAACATGTACAGGGTGGGCAAAATTCGTTGTCTACTGAAGGGATCTCGAGAACTATAGCAGCTAGAAGAAAACTGATAACACATTCTCGATCTCTTTTTTCCTGACTAATCTGAATCTGAAAACAGATCCAGCTTATAGTTCATAGAACTCGAGTTATGAGCGAAAACTGAGAAATTGTCATTTTCAATAATGCTGAATAACTCGCTTGTTTTGGAAATCTGTTGATACATTCTACAGGCACTTCTTATGGAGTAATTCAAATATAATATGACTGAATTTTTTAATCCAGCCATTTTAGAGAAATGAGAAGGATTTTGGATTTTTTAAATGTGAACTATAGTCAAAAGATCTCTTATCTTGCTACAAAATTTTTGCTGATTTCAAAAATGTCTCATATGTCGCTACTCACATGAACATTACACGAGAAAATATTCATAACTTTTTTTCCTGCTTTTCTATTCACTGTTGAATTATGAGTAGGCTGACGTTGCCATAGCGACGATTTAATATGCATTAACTTTGTGTGAATTTGCGCCTCTATGATTGGAATCAGCGATTGCTGAATAAATATTTCTATGGTTAATTTGTCATAGTTCTTAAGATCAGCAATATTTTGGGTCATTAGGGATAAGAACAGATTTTCAATTGCTAATCTTAAGAACTATGACAAATTAACCATGGAAATATTTATTCAGCAATCGCTGATTCCAATCATAGAGGCGCAAGTTCACACAAAGATAATGCATATTCAATCGTCGCTATGGCAACGTCAGCCTACTCATAATTCAACAGTGAGAAGAAAAGCAGGAAAAAAGTATTGACAATTTTCTCATGTAATATTCATGTAAATAGCGACATATGATACTTTTTTGAGATCAGCAAAAATTTTGTAGCAAGATAAGAGATCTTTCGACTATAGTTTACATTTGAAAAATCCAAAATCTTTCTCATTTATTGAAAATGGCTGTATTAAAAAATTCAGTCATATTATATTCGGATTACTCCTAAAAAAGTGCCTGTAGAATGTATCAACAGATTTCGAATACGAGTTCAAACAAGCGAGTTATTCAGCATTATTGAAAATGACAATTTCTCAATTTTCGCTCATAACTCAAGTTCTATGAACGATAAGCTGGATCTGTTTTCAGAATCGGATTAGTCAGGAAAAAAAGAACTCGAGAATTTGTTATCATTTTTCTTCTAGCTGCTATAGTTTTCGAGATCCCTTCAGTGGACAACGAATTTTGCCCACCCTGTATTCATGGCTGTTGCCGTTAGTAGCCTATTTTATCAGAATTTGTTCCTGCATGACTCCCATAGTTCTAGGCTTTCGATTCTTTATAAATCTCTTTTCTGAACTCGTGCTACATCTTTTAACCCAGGTGAACTGCCATAGAACATTGCACCATAACTAATTCTTCATTCACGAACAGCTTGTTGGATTGACTTGAGTGCTCCCTTCACGCCATACGTCCTGTAAATATTCTAAAAACTAATAATGCATTCAATCTGAACATTCCGAACCATTTCCGAATAATATTTATGCCAGCCGTCGCGTCACTTCTGAAACGGAATTCCAATAGAGGACCCTTTTGCGTCAGTATCAAAACGAGCACCACAGAATGAGATGTTTGTTTATTTCTTTGATCCTGTATTCTCATCACGAACCCTCCGGCCATACGAACCTTCTTCCTGTCACTTAACTAGTCATCCTTTCGTGAAACGTGCTTCGTATGTAGTCTCGCTTTGAATTCATTCCTTTTTCGAACTTGAAATTAGACGTTGTTCATGTTCGAATGACTAACCGGTCGGATATGTTTCATTAATCGCTAATTCGCGGTTGCAACCGTGGTAGAAGGACGTGGCGCATGCGCGCCATCTGTCGGCGGTCGCGGCAGGTTCCTAGAATTTGGCGGTTTGAAACTGTGAATTGGATCATTCACGAATAAATTACTCCACAAGCGTGAAGATTTCACGAATTCAATCTATTTCAAGCACCGTCTGTTGTTTAACAAATGATCGCTTAGGGTTTTCGGTCGATTGTGCATTAGAAGTATCTGTAGTTTGGAACGGTAGGTCATTTCCTAATTTTGTCGGCCTGGATAATTGTACATGCTCTATTCCTGTGAAATATAATTGTAAATACAGTGTTGCCGTTTGTATAAGAAAGTCGTAGCTACTTGGTTATTTCAAATGGAACAGAATCAGATATTTAGGCCCATTCTGTTTGCAAATAGCAATATTGTCAGGAAAAAGATTTGCTTCCATAACAAAATCAGAAATATTGGAATTCTGATCATTGATTCTGAGCAATTTGATTTGTCACTTTAACAAGAATCTTGCTATCAATATTGCTATCCAAGCAATCTCAAAATAGTACTTGCTACGCTTGATAACAAGATAAGTTAGGAAGGGAATATTGCAGAAATCAAATTTGTTCTCTAGAATATTTAATTTTGAGGCAAATTCTTAGATTAAAATAACGACATAGTAGACAACATCTGGGATGATTATTCGAATCATCTCATCAACAGCAATCCCTCCGAGTTGCCAACAGAAGGGTTGAATTTCGAATTATTAAACCCTGAATGGAATTGCTGCATCTGATTTCCTTGCGAACAATATTCCATTGGTATTCAGGAAATTGGTTATTGGACAATCGATAGGTTTTTCTCTTCCATTTTTAAATATAAGTCTATGTTTACATTACTATCGAAAACCGTACATAGAGGTTAGGTATGCGAAATCATAGAAAACTCACGAAATGTTTTTGAAGTAGTTATGTTCTTCTTCCTTGTAGCTGTAAAGCCATACAATATAGTGTTGTAAGCTCTAAAATCACCTGTTATAGTAGTGCTTCATAGCAATATTGTTATGACAAAATTCATGACAAACATTGCAAGAACACTCGGAACTGAATACGCGTTATCATGGCCATATTGCTATGAATTATAAAGATAGCAATATGACTTGAATTGCAAGGTTTAAAGCAATACACTAACAGAATCGACCTGACTGTATGATATTTGGAGCTCTTATAAGAATCTCATAATAACTTTCCCTGATGATTTCTATATTTATTTGTGTCATTTCTTTAAATTCTTGTGCCTGTCCTATTGACTTACTAAGGAAAAATTTTTTCACTTCGCAAAATGTTGCAATTTATTCAAAAGAGCATCGAGTATGGGGGTTTTTCCTGAATTTGCGTTATTACTGCAAATGCAAATTTGAACATAATTATTATTGGTTTGATTCATCATTTTCCCAAATTACCTTCAGAAAGTATTCAAAATCAGGTTTCAAAATTGGGGTTCGGAATTTGTCATGCATGCACGAAGTGACAACGTTGTTTAGTAGAATTGCTTTTTCTGCTATAGAATAACGAAATATTTATTCCTATTCTGTGGTACACACGTGTTCTTTGTCAATATAACCAAACAATTTCCGTTTGCGATTTGTCAGTAATATGACAGCCTGCGCTCTTCTTTTTCTATTCCTTAGTTTTTCAGTTTTAGGTGATCAAAGATTTTTTTAAAAATATAATATTGAAATTATATGTTTAAAATGTGATGTTCTGATGGCTCTTCATGAAAATAACTGCATTTTCGTTTAAAGGAAAAACTCCCATTCTATAGATGGACCGGATCTCATTTTCAGCATACAAGGAAATTCAAAAGTGTGCTCCTTATACACCCATGAAAATGTCAAACTATTTTTCAAACTCTATTTGTTTGCGTTGGATACCGTATAATTTGACGATGGCTCAAAATAAATTCTTGTGGATTGTCGCAAAGAAAAGTCGAAAACATTTTATTGTAGTTTTTCGAAGGATGTCTTTACAAGATCGTGACAGAAGAAGACTAATGATTCTATGGGTATGAACACGAAACTAAACAACAATCGACAGTATGGGTCAGGGTCATTCAGGATGAACAAAATCCAGTTTGAAATGTTCGCCTTTCTTTTCGGAACATGGACATGCCGTCACTGTTCTATTAAACGGTTAGAGCAATGTAGAGCGATCAATTATGGATTGTACAGGGTGGGCAAAAATCGTTGTCTACTGAAGGGATCTCGAGAACTATAGCAGCTAGAAGAAAACTGATAACACATTCTCGAGCTCTTTTTTCCTGACTAATCTGAATCTGAAAACAGATCCAGCTTATCGTTCATCGAACTTGAGTTATGAGCGAAAATTGAGAAATTGTCATTTTCAATAATGCTGAATATCTCGCTTGTTTGAACTCGTATTCGAAATCTGTTGATACATGATACATGATTCTACAGGCACTTTTTTAGAAGTAATCCAAATATAATATTTAATCGAGCCATTTTCGAGAAATGGGAATGATTTTGAATTTTTCGAATGTAAACTATAGTCGAGAGTTCTCTTATCTTGCTACAAAATTTTTGCTGATTTCAAAAATGCATCCTATGTAGCTTTTCACATGAATATCACATGAGAAAAAATTCAATACTTTTTTCCTGCTTTTCTTTTCACTGTTGAATTATGAGTAGGCTGACGTTGCCGTAGCCACGATTGAATATGCATTATCTTTGTGTGAACTTGCGCCTCTATGATTGGAATCATCGATTGCTGAATAAATATTTCTATGGTTAATTTGTCATAGTTCTTAAGATTAGCAATAGAAAATCTTTTTATTATCCCTAATGACCCGAAATATTGCTAATCTTAAGACCTATGACAAATTAACCATAGAAATATTTATTCAGCAATCGATGATTCCAATCATAGAGGCGCAAGTTCACACAAAGTTAAAGTATATTGAATCGTCGCTATGGTAACGTCAGCCTACTCATAATTCAACAGTGAATAGAAAAGCAAGATGAGAGATCTTTTGACTATAGTTTACATTTAAAAATCCAAAATCCTTCTCATTTCTCGAAAATGGCCGGATTGAAAAATTCAGTCATATTATATTCGAATTATTCCTGAAAAAGTGTCTGTAGAATGTATCAACAGATTTCCAATACGAGTTCAAACAAGCCAGATATTCAATATTATTGAAAATGACAATTTCTCAATTTTCGCTCATAATTCAAGTTCTATGAACGATAAGCTGGATCTATTCTCAGATTCAGATTAGTCAGGAAACAAGAGCTCGAGAATGGGTTATCAGTTTTCTTCTAGCTGCTATAGTGCTCGGGATCCCTTCAGTAGACAACGAATTTTACCCACCCTGTACAGGGGAATTTCCTTAAAAATTGGGAAATACAATAGCAGAAGACAAACATTCTTCTCCACCGCGGTGACAAAAATAATCACTCACCAGCTCAAACAGAAACGTTTTCGCATCAAAACATCGAACTGATGGATCATTCACTTCCAGAGGTGTGTAATGGGTCTCTTGCATGTATTTTTTATTTTTGTTGGAATCGATTAGTCTACCCATAATTCCAATTTTAAACGAGAAAACGATATTTTAAATTGGGTTCCACATAATGGCTATTTGAACGCACGAAACTTCGAGGCTTCCCGTGACGTAACGTGTTGTGACCTATATTTCCCTTTTTCCCGTGTACCTTCAACTCCACCAAGCCAATGGACAGCGTCGGCTTTATCGATCATAGAATCGTCCTGTGGCTTGAGACTTAGGAGGCGAACTACCCCGTTTCACCCAATTTGAACTCTCGTCTCGATTTTACCTTTTAAATGCCGAATTATTCGAAATTCGCGAATTTATAAGTTATAGCATATATTATAATCTTGTGGGAATAGATTGAAAAAACATAAAAATATCAATTTCGTGTTACATGCAAGGGAACACCGAAAGGTCTCTTGCATGTAACACGAATTATTAAATTTTCATGTTTTTCTCATTCTTTATCGATACAAAATCATAATGTATGCTATCAAACACTTGAATAATTCGGTATTAAAAATGGCCAAATCGGGACTCAAGGTCGAAGCGAGAGAACCGCGTCAGATCGCCTTCTACGTCACTCGTTATTGTACGATCCACCGATCGATACAGCCGACGCTGTCTATTGGCTTGCTAGAGAGAAAAGTATCCGGAAGAGGGAGAGAGTGGATATATCCCGGTACGACTGGAAGCCGCGAAGTTTCGTCCGTTTAGACAGCCGACATGCGGAGCCAAATTTAAAGGATCATTTTCTCGTTGAAAATTGAAATTTTTGACTGCGGTTAAAATTTTCAGTAGTCTTACGGATAGAATATTCGATTCCGATGATAAAAAAATCGTGCAAGAGACCTATTGGCGGCAGGATCATATAGGGAGTTTAAATGATTGGGTAAGCACTCGATCTGCTCCGTATAGAGCCGGTATCTTGATTCTTGCAATCATCAATCACATTAGATGTTTGGATTACACACATCTGGGCCCCTTATTTTCAAAGATCGAAATGAAATGCAAGATCAACTTTTTTCACGCTTGAAGAGTAGCTGTTGATGCGTTCAAATCGTTTGGTTTGAATGTAAAGGGTTTTCCAATAAGAGGTGTTATTTTGAATAGCCCGCTATTTCGGTAGATGTCACTTTCGAAGCTTTCATTTTTTGATATATGACAAGTAGAATCTACGCAATTAATAAAAATGGAACGATACACGCTTCAACAACGCATTGAAATGATTAAAATTCGCTATAAAAATGGTGAAAATTTGGCAGAGACAGTTCGTAAAACTCGAACATTTTTGGGTCGTCGTGAAGCACCTTGTCGGACCGCAATAAAGAAATTGGTGGAAAAATTCGAGCTGTTGGGACAAGTTAGTGATGTGAAGAATAAAACCCGTGCACGTCGCTCAAGAACAGCCGAGAATATTGCTGCTGTAGCCGAAAGTGTTGAAGAAAACCCAGGTTGTCCATTCCTGGTCGTTCTTTGGAATTAGGCATTCCACAAACGTTATTACACCGTATTTTGCATAAAGATTTGGGTATTAAGGCTCATAAAGTTCAGTTAACACAAGAACTCAAGCCGACCGATCATCAACAACGTCGTGTCTTTGCTGATTGGGTCGTTGAAATGCATGAAAATGATCCGGAATTCCATCAAAAAATCAACTTGAGTGATGAGGCCCATTTCCACCTCGGTGGCTTCGTGAATAAGCAAAATTGTCGCATCTGGGGCTCGGAAAACCCGAGAGTTATTGTTGAAAAGCTCTATCCTGAACGTGTGACTGTTTGGTGCGGTTTATGGTCCGGCGGAAAATTGGACCTTACTTTTTCGAAAATGAGGCTGGAACAACAGTTACGGTGAATGGATTGCGCTATCGAGAGATGATTAATGATTTTTCATGGCCAGAATTGGATGGTATTGATCTGGACAATGTTTACTTCCAACAAGACGGCGCTACGTGCCACACAAGCAACGAAACCATTGATCGTTTACGGGAACAATTTCCGGACCGTGTTATCTCTCGAAGAAGTGATCACAATTGGCCACCAAGATCTTGTGATTTAACACCTTGTGACTTCTTCCTTTGGGGCCACGTGAAAGAGAAGGTCTACGCCAATAGCCCAGCGTCGATTCAAGACCTCAAATATGGAATTCGTGAGGCTATCGAGGACATGGGGCAGCCACTTTGCGATTTGGTTATGGAAAATTTCATTAAAAGGATATGGCCCTGTAAGCGTGGTCGTGGTGGTCATTTCCTGATGTTTTTTTTCACTATTAACGGCATAGCTTCTTCTTCATAATGAAATAAACATCCGATCATTTATATTGAAAAATGGCATTTTTCTTTGAATATCAAATCAACACCTCTTATTGGAAAACCCTTTACTTCACTAGGAATAGAAAAATTTGGATAGCAACCCTCTTATTTATACAGCAAACAGCCTTGTTCGTCCCTGGATCGGCTGCTTGATATCGATTTCATCCCTCTAATCTCTTGAACGAAGTTTGTAGACATGATAATATATCGGAGAAACTCGTGTATCAGTGTCTGGAAGGAACTCGAACGCAAAAGACATGCGGCAAAACTCCAGATTCTCTTGAGAAAATGAACATGTGGTAAACACATATTTTATGTCTACGACCAGGCCAGGAAACGGCATGTGGGGATAGATCGAAGTTTATAAATAGAATTGCTTCAATACACGCCTGAATTTTCAGATTCGATTAGCAACAACAATCGCTATATTTCTCCGATTGTGATTTCCCTCGGGAACATGTTAGTACCTATACAGGATGTTTCGTTGAGGTTTGGAATACTGGAAATTGATAGAGCGACGGGACAAAGACCTGAGTAATATTGAGTAAAAATGCGGGTGTTTGTTCAATTTTCGGAGCATGTTCTAGGAAACAGCCTCTCGTTTGTAAATTACAATTTGATTCTTTCATATATTTATGTCTGTTCGAATAATTCAAAATTTCAGTGAGAATGCGTAATGTTGACAGTTTTTCTGCTTTGATGATTTTTAGGAAGAAATATTTTATATGGATTGAAAAATTTAACAAAAAATCAAAATTAAGCATTCTTAGCAGCAGAATAGATCATTCAAGAAAAAAATAATGCGAAAAAATCAATCTGTTTTCTCCAAATTACATACCCTGTTGGTTGGCATTTTCGCTTAAATTTTCATTTAATTCCAACACTATTTTTCTACAGTTGTCTGAAAATAAACAAAAGTTCGAAACTTATCACAAATATGTAAACCTTATGCATATTGCATTTGTAAATAATCTCATAATTGTAGTAAAAGAGTAATAAAAAATTTTTTGAATTAAAGAAAAAATTAACAAATTTTTGTTTTTCGTTGCGGAAACTACTCTTCAGATTCCATTGAAATTTTGCACAGACCGAGAAGTCTATATTTGACAACAATATACCAAATTTCGGTTCGATCCGATTTTGAAAAAATACCCAAAATATTCAATATTCTCTGATCTTCATATCATACTATTGCATGAAATTCTGTATAAACCTTCGAACTGTCATATTTCAATGAAAATCTGGATTTCAATTCGATCTAACCTGTATTTTTGTAAATATTGGGAAACAATAATTTCCTGAAGAAACGACTTAGAAACTCGATATTCGTAGATTTCGGGCTTAATGACTAAGGTCGAATTCGTGAATGGGTAGAATCCGCCCTATGATTCCGTAGATATACCCATACAAAATTTCATTTTCCCAATATTTCCACAAATACAGATTAGATCGAATTGAAATCCAGTACTTCATCGAAAAAAAAGCACTGACGTGAAGTCAGCAGTTTTTGCGCGCATGTTCACTTTTGGTGATTTTCTTTGAACATGCGCGCAAAAGCTGCTGACTTCACGTCAGTGCTTTTCTAGGATTTTCCCTATAAGGCACTGGATTTTAATTCGATCTGACCTGTATGTTGATAATATGATCAAAAGATCACAGAATATTGAATATTTGAAGAATAAAATTCGAAATTTCATTTCAGATTGTTCTTATTGCATGATCATCACGAAATTTTATACAAAGTTGTCCAGCAGCATTTTCAAATCAGCTGCCAAGTTTCATCATGATTCAATCAAGATTGAAGATGAATTATTCCGAAAAAACAACAATATCGAGAAAAAAAATCACGAAATTTAACATATTTTTTCCAAATATCTCCAAAAATAATAATCGAATCAGATTGATGTACAGGGTGGGCAAAATTCGTTGTCTACCGAAGGGATCCCGAGAACTATAGCAGCTAGAAGAAAACTGATAACACAGCTCTTTTTTCCTCACTAATCAGAATCTGAAAACAGATCCAGCCTATCATTCATAGATTTTGAGTTATGAACGAAAATTGAGAAATTGTCATTTTCAATAATGCTGAATAACTCGCTTGTTTGAACTCGTATTGGAAATCTGTTGATACATTATACAGGTACTTTTTCAGGAGTAATTCAAATATAATATGACTGAATTTTTCAATCCAGCCATTTTCGCGAAATGAGAAAGATTTTGGATATTTCAAATGTAAACTATAGTCGAAAGATCTCTTATCTTGCTACAAAATTTTTGCTGTTTTCAAAAATGTATCATATGTTGCTATTTACATGAATATTACATGAGAAAATAGTCAATACTTTATTCCTGCTTTTCTTTTCACTGTTGAATTATGAGTAGGCTGGCGTTGCCATAGCGACGATTGAATATGCATTATCTTTGTGGGAACTTGCGCCTCTATGATTGGAATCAGCGATTGCCGAATAAATATTTCTATGGTTAATTTGTCATAGTTCTTAAGATTAGCAATAGAGAATCTGTTAATTATCCCTAATGGCCCGAAATATTCCCAATTACGAAAAATTCGATATGTTGGTATGCTATATTCAAGCGAATGGAAATAGCCGAGTTGCAAGGGAAGTCTATATATCAGAACGACATATATAATAATACATATAATGCATATTCAATAGTTGCTATGGAAAAGCCAGCCTACTTATAAAATAATTCAACAGTGAAAAGAAAAGCAGGAATAAAGTAATGAATATTTTCTCATGTTATATTCATGTGAATAGCGACGTATGATATATTTTTGAAATCAGCAAAATTTTGTAGCAAGATAAGAGATCTTTTGACTATAGTTTACATTTAAAAAATCCAAAATCCTTCTCATTTCTCGAAAATGGCTGGATTAATTCATATCTGAATTACTCCTAAAAAAGTGCCTGTAGAATGTATCAACAGATTTCGAATACGAGTTCAAACAAGCGAGTTATTCAGCATTATTGAAAATGACAATTTCTCAATTTTCGCTCATAACTCAAGTTCTATGAACGATAAGCTGGATCTGTTTTCAGAATCGGATTAGTCAGGAAAAAAGAGCTCGAGAATGTGTTATCAGTTTTCTTCTAGCTGCTATAGTTCTCGAGATCCCTTCAGTTGACAACGAATTTTGCCCGCCCTGTATATGATTTTTTTTATATGAACAGTTTCAAAAAAAAATTTGCAAAAATTTTTTTTTTATTTACTGAAATTACGATTTCAACAAAATTATTCGAAAAGTTGAGTGTCGTTTTACTCCAACCAATTACCAAGTTTCAATCAAATC
The DNA here is from genome assembly GCA_958510865.1 of Myrrha octodecimguttata. Classification (NCBI taxonomy): domain Eukaryota; kingdom Metazoa; phylum Arthropoda; class Insecta; order Coleoptera; family Coccinellidae; genus Myrrha; species Myrrha octodecimguttata. Next base: position 78,804,724 of record OY294057.1, read on the forward strand.
GTTTCAGTATGTCCCGACTTATCACGGAAATAACCCCAAAATTTCAAAGGGCTCTAACTCCGAACCCCCTTGACTGATTTCCACCATTAACGAACTTAACCGTCGAATTTCAAAATGCAACCTACCCTGAAAGTTTCAGATCGATAGGATTCTCCGTACGCCCGTAATCAAGGTATAATTTTAAAGCTCGACCAGCCTTCTATGCATTTTCCATCAATTTCTAAATTCTTTTTTTGCGCAGTGTGAACGGACCTTAATTAAAGTTCATCCTCAATTATTAAGTTGCAAGGCGTGAATAACAATCTCATAAACGTTATCGATGCGACAAGACAGTATTTCTAATTGATGACAATCGTCATTAAAATTCTCTCTGTTTATGTGAAGAGAGGTCAATGATAATAATGGAATCATTGACGCCGATGTCATTTCTGAACTGTTTTGTTTCGATAACATAGAATATCCTGAGATTGGTTTCTTTGTCGTTCGATATGTTTTATCATTTCCAACAAAATCTTGATTTCATGAACCTTCGTCCTGAGAAAAACAAAATCAATGGGAATGGAAAATCATTATATTCATTATGCTTGAGGAAACTCCCTGTATATATGTATATATTATAGTATCAAATAAAAACTTAGAAAAGCACCTTACTCCACTCAATGGGGGTTTTTCCTTCACACGAAAATGCAGTAATTTTCATGAAAAACCTTTAGAACATCACGTTTCACACATATGATTTCAATATTATATTTTTAAAAAAATGTTTGATCACCTAAACCTGAAAAATAAAAACCAAAATGGGGATTTGCATTTAAAGGGATTTTTATTGAGTGAACGATATGGCAACGTCGAATTCAGCTTTCTCGGAAAATGCTTGGTTGTATTGACAATGAACACGTGTGTACCACAGAATAGGAATAAATATTTCATTATTCTATAGCAAAAGAAGCTGTTCTACTAAACACCGTTGTCACTTCGTGCATGCCTGGCAAATCCCTAACCCCAATTTTGAAATCGGATTTTGAATACTTTCTGAAGGTAATTGGGGAAAATGACTAATCAAACCCATAATAGTTATGTTCAAATTTGCATTTGCAGTAATAACCCAAATTCAGGAAAAACCTCCACTACACAGTGCGCGTCAAAATTAGGGAACAAATTCATTTTCTTAGAAGACAAATATTTGGCAACAAAATCCTGGAACAGGTCAATTTTTGTTTCACCTAACTAAATTTATATGCATTTTTGAAGGATTTTTGTTGCACCCTGTGCCATCCCCACCAACCCTCTAAATTTTATGAATAGGGAAAGTGGGCCATGTGGTACTTTTTTGGCAAGGTCTTTGTATCCTCTTTACAGGCTTGCAGTAATTTTCAAGAAACAAATTTGTTTTTGAAAAATTAGTTGAAAGGGGTTTTCAGTATGTGCACTTGGTCATGGCTCATTTACTTTTAGACGATGGTACCTGATAAAATTTGTCACCGAATGAAAGTAGACCATTACAGTGTTGTTCATGCACAACTTACAACCCCAACGAACCCTTTAATGGAGAAAAAAAATTGAGTGACATTGGAAATAGTAAATGAGCCAACAAAGTGCACATACTGAAAACTTCTTTGAACTAACTAATTTTCCAAAAAAAGACATTTCTGCACGCCCGTGAAGAAGATACAAAGTCCTTGCCAAAAAAGTACCACATGACCCACTTTCCCTTTTCAAAAAAATTAGAGGGTTGATGGGGACGCACGGGGTGCAACAAAAATCCTTTAAAAATGCATATAAATTTGGTACAAGTGAAACAAAAATTGACCTGTTTCAGCATTTTGTTGCCAAATATTTTTCTTGTGAGAAAATGAATTTTTTCATAATTTTGACTCGCACTGTATAGAGTGGAATGTGTCAAACTTTCATAGCCTACCAACTGACTCGGTAAAAGTCAATATACAGATCCGTCTGGCATATCCCATTTCCGAATTCGACCTCAGTAATTGCGCTCCAAACTCACTATACAATAATAATCAAGTCTCGTAAGTAGTTTCTTTAGGAAGTTATTGTGATTACGGTCGGCTTAAAAGCCGATCGGCGGAAGTACAACATGTTTATATTCCTTCACCAGAATGGTTTCCATAAACCGGGAATTGTTTCCTCAAAACTCAGCAATAAGAGCTAGAAGCTATCATTACCGAGGCTTAATTAAATTGACGATTTGATTGAACTAGTCACGCTATTTTACCGGCCGCAAAGTGTTACCATATTTTCCCTATGGGGAAAGTATATTGAACTCGAAGGAATAAAAATAAATTGGAATTCTCGCGACTCGAACATTCCATATATCACACAAAGGTTAATTATCCTCTTTTGGATTTGAATTTTGGTATCATAAGGGTTGAAGGGTTTCCTAAAATTAACGCAGGATTTGTATTTGCGGCCATTTGTACAGTAATGGCTTTAACACACGATTAAAACCTCGCTTAGGATTCTAACCCCGCAGGCATGATTTCTTCTCGGATTACTTTGTTTGTGGAGCAGTTCGTCGTGCAAAGATGAAAATGGGGATTTTTCCTTTGAACGAAAATGCAGTAATTTTCATGAAAAACCTTTAGAACATCACATTTCAAACATATAATTTCAATATTATATTTTAAAAAAAATGTTTGATCACCTAAAACTGAAAAATAAAAATGGGGATTTGACATTTAAAGGGTTTGGTCTTGAGTGCACGATATGGCAACGTCGAATTCAGCTTTGTCGTAAAGAAAAGGACGTCAAATGTGTTACTTTGCTTAGGAAAACAGAGATAGCTATACTTCGATCTGGTTAGAGTAGAAGACAACGACCAAGGAATAGAAAAAGAAGAGCACAGACTGTCATACTTTCATATTACTGACAAATCGCAAACGGAAATCGTTTGGTTATTTTGACAAAGAACACGTGTGTACCACAGAATAGGAATAAATATTTCATTATTCTATAGCAGAAGAAGCTATTCTACTAAACACCGTTGTCACTTCGTGCATGCCTGGCAAATCTCAAACCCCAATTTTGAAATTTGATTTTGAATACTTTTTGAAGGTAATTTGAGAAAATGATGAATCAAACCCATAATAATTATGTTCAAATTTGCATTTGCAGTAATATCCCAAATTCAGGAAAAACCCCCATAATCTCGTTAGAACCTTTGTGTATCCTTCGTACCACCGGATGGGGACCCGCAATTTATTACCAGTGTAAAGGTTAAGCAACCTGTAATAAAAAATGTATAAAAGCATTCTAACTATTAGATCAATAAGAAATTTGCGTGTTAGTTATTTCCACCTGTTAACGAAGTTTCAATCTGATTGCATTTGTAGGTACTTTGGAACTTTGTTGCTCAATACAGACTCTAAGGTTTGTGCCAAATTCCATTGAAATCCAATCAATATTTTCAGAAAAAAAAAAATTTCATCAAAAATTAAAAAAAATTTTTTGAAAATTTTCTATCAACCGGAACCTCACGAAATTTTGCTATAAGTTGCGAGTTGGTATTGTAAAACTGTCCACGAAGTTTCAATTCGATCGAGTCAATACTTCATGAGAATTAACCTCAAAATTTCAAACGGGCCTAACTCCGAAACTATCCAACAGATTCCACCCATTAACGAACTCAACCGAGATATTTGGACTCCAAACCTAATCTGACAAGTCGCTAAGTCTTTTGCTTCGAAAGTTAGAGCACACACGGACGGCCGGACGAGCAGAATAAAATTTGACCACGGATTCTTCATCAGTGAGTCCAACCTTGTCGTTTGAGACCGATTTCAGCTCAAAATTCGAAAATTACCGACATTCTGACGAAACTATAACGCGCTGTTCCCCAGAACAAGCGCGTTAAAACACGATTGACCCAAATCATGGCCAACCGGGAGACTATAGAAGTGAATGGAGTATACGTTGTCGAGTATTTTTCTCGGGCTTGTCTAAGCGAAACAGAATAGTGCCCCATATGTTATTATTGTTTCCCATTTGCAGAAAAACATCGACATTTTTGGGTTGTCAACATGGACCGATGTCACCTATCGCTTCCAACTGAAAATAACAGTTAATCACATAACCGTTGTCCGATAATCAGGTCGATTCTGTTTGCGTATTGCTATGAACCTTGCTATTCTAGTCATATTGCTATCTTTCTAATTTATAGCAATATGGCCATGATGTTACGTATTCTGTTTCGAGTGTTATAGCAATGTTTGTTATGAATTTTGTCATAACAATATTGCTATCATAGACTTCCATAATTGGTGATTTTAGAGCTGACAACACTGTATTTTGTGACTTTAGAACTACAAGGAAGAAGAAAATAACCCTAATTCGTGAGTTTTCTTTATGGTTTCTTCGCATACATAACCTCTATCTACGGCTTTCTTTATTCATGTAAACATCGACATAAAAAATGTTAGGAAACGAAACGAGTCAAATTGACCAATAACCAATTTCCTGGATACCAATAAAATATTGGTTATCAGAAATCGAATGCAGCAATTTTATTCAGGCGTTAATAATTCGAAATTCGATAAACTTTTTCGTTGGCATTTCAAAGGGATTGCTGTTGTTGAGATGATTAGAATAATCATCTCAGCTGTTGCCTATGCCTCTATCTTAGTCTGAGAATTTTCCTTGAAATTAAATAATATTCTAGAGAACCTTGAACACATTTCCATTAGCATATACTTTTTTTTATTCATGTAAACATCGACTTATTCGAAAATGTTATGAAACAGAAAAACCAATTAAAGTCAAATTGACCTATTTCCTGGATACCGATAGAAGTTTGGTTTCCAGAAATCAAATGCACTTTTATGCAGGCGATAATAATTCGAAATTCGATGAACTTTTCCGTTTGGAATTCAAAGGGATGGCTGTTGTTGAGATCATCAGAATAATCAAGGTCAGCTGTTGCTTACTATGCCGGTGTTTTAGTCTAAGAATCCTTAAAATTAAATATTCTAGAGAACCCTGAACACATTTCTATTAGCACATCCTTCCCTATCTTCAATATTTTCGAATTCTTGGAAGAAATAATACTGAAACAAATGGATCTCTGACAGATTCCTTCTCTAAACTTTCTTGTTATGAAGCATAGCAAGTACTATTTTGAGGTTGCTAAGATAGCAATGTTGATAGCAAGATTCTTGTTAAAGTGACAGATCATATTGCTCAAAATGGTTGATCAGAATACCAATTATTCCAATCTTGTTATGATAGCCATATCTTTTTCATAGCAATGTTGCTATTTGCAAACGGAATCGACCTGACTGACCATAACAGCTACTTGCAAATACCAATTACTGGAAAGTAACGATAACAGTAACTTGAATATATCAATAACAGTTACTTGAAAATAATAATAACAGTTACTCGGAAAATAATAATAACAGTTACTCGGAAAATAACAGTAACGGTTACTTGGAAATAGCAATAGCAGTTCCTCGAAAATAACAATAACAGTTACTCGGAAAATAACACTAACGGTTTCTTGGAAATAGCAATAGCAGTTACTCGAAAATAACAATAACAGTTACTCGTAAAATAACAATAACGGTAACTTGAAAATAGCAACTATTCCTATCACTTCTTAGCAGATCTTAATGTTTTTTCCCTTTTTTCAGCACATGGTCCAGACCGGCATGACCCCTCCGTTCGGAGCGGCCGGTCCCGCGGCCTTCCCCACACAAAACGGGGACGTGAAGGCGGATCAGGACAAGACAACAGTGGCGCTCCTGCCGCAACCTACGGGGGCGGCGGCGTCGGGGGCGGGACCTCCCTTCACGCCACCACCGCCCCAGCCTAACATAGCAACAGAACCACCTCAAGTAAATTTAGGCCAGAGCCCGGTCGTGACGCAACAGAACCAACAGAATTTCCAATGCGAGAACAAACAGCCCGCGACGACGGAGGGCGAGAATCAGACGACGGCGACGCTGACGACGCCCGAGGGAGCGGACGGCACGACGAACGGCACTGGAGCCGGCGGGGATCCGTTGAAGAACCAGCCGAAGAGGCTGCACGTGTCCAACATTCCCTTTCGGTTTAGAGACCCTGATCTTAGGGCGATGTTTGGGGTAGGTATCTCCGTTTTTTTAGGGCGCGATTATTTGGATACTATTTCTGCGAATTTTGCGTTTAAGCCTGGCCGTCCACTGGAAGCGATTTGGGGCTTTTATGAGCTACGCGTTTTATGAGCGCCGAGGAGCTTTTACGACCGAAGCGGTCTCAGGCTTCGGGGTCGTCCACTGGCAGATAGTTCGCGAGGTTTCGGTTTGTTCTTGTTCTTGCGTAGCAGAGGATTTTCAATTCAGATTTCCTTGTTTATTGAAGAAATTGTGATACGGAATGGATTTAGAATCAATAATTCATTTCAAGGATAAATCTCACTTGATCAGGCATATGTTAGCTACGGAATGGGGAAAATTTTTGAGCTAAGGTAAATTCAAATTTAGAAAAAATGAAATTATCGGAAAAAATTCACCATCTTGATAATGAAAGATTATTATCGTATACTCATTTATAATACTGGAATGGAAGTTGAAGTGTGAATGTTGATGACCTGGGTACTTCGAAAACAAACGATGTGAAACTTCGAAATTATGGCTGATTTGAATTTTATTTGTGAAAGTCACCTTCAGAAGAGAAAAATGTTATTAATGTATCTAGAACGTGACTCCAAAACTTTAAAAACCGCAAACATCGAAAGAAATGATGGTGACACAGATATTCAGAAATTCTTAAAATTTTGCAGAAGTGCATGCGCATTTTAGAAAACAGGTCACTAGTAAAAATCCGTAGCGTTTTATAAAGAAAAAACTATGTTTATTTTGTGATCGAAAAGATCTTTCTGCATATGAGATTGATTGAAACGTAGTTGAATCATTACAGTACGTTTGGGCCAAAAACACTTGAGCATATAGAAAAATGTTCGGAATAAAATTGGTCGGAAACTAAAAGAACAAATTGATAATAGATATTGAGATAATAAGAGCTATAAAACCCGAGATAACGGCGAAACACACTGGATTAATTATATTTGGAATGCTATACAGCCGAATATTGCCAAAGAGTCCAACTTCAGATGGGCTACTATACACCTACAGAACTTCTGGATGTGACAACAATTAAATACAGATTTTTCTGTATTAACCTTTACATAATAATATCTTTCGATATTGATTTGATATCTTTCGATATACTTTTAATGTCGTCGACGTACTACGTCTTCAATGACAAAATTATTATATCAACTGGCATATAATGATCAAAGTAAAAAACTTTAGAAAAGGGTAAAAAAATGAAATACAACCTAAAAACAATACTAGACACAGTGTTTCATCTTCTATCTTTCGATTTAGAATCATCAGTAGCATTTATTCTATATTATATATCAAAAACTTACCACGTGTTTCAACTCACATTTCACATCAACGGAAATAACCAGATTTAAGTCCATACGCATGCTTGTTAGAATTGTGCATAGAAAACAATAATGCCACAGATTTTACTTAAACCTTCTTTTTTCCTTGACAAATGAAATGCAGTAAAAAACATTTTCCAAAATCTTTATAACTTCAAAAATTAAATGACAGTTGATATTGACCTTTGAAAACTATAAGTTTTCATTCAAATATTAAATTCAAAAAAGTCTACTTGTTAAAGGCTATTGATACAACAATTAAATACAGATTTTTCTGTATTAACCTTTACATAATAATATCTTTCGATATTGATTAATCAATATCGAAAGATATTATTATGTAAAGGTTAATACAGAAAAATCTGTATTTAATTGTTGTATCAATAGCCTTTAACAAGTAGACTTTTTTGAATTTAATTTCTGGATGTGAGTTTAATGTAACAAAAACGACAACATTCATTAACCTTTCAATCTGATCCATCTAAAATTCACCAACAGTAAACAACGAGCTTCAACAAATATTCCGTTCACAAACCATACATTCCACTTGCCGACGGATAGATCCCCTTTTCGAGCGTGTAGACGCGACGCGGCAGATCCAAAATGATCGGGATACGATTGCGCCGCTCGAATCCTCTCGAAATCACCCGTATGAACTCGCTGCCAGTCGACGAGGGTACCTAGAATTCCATTCATTTGGATCTGTCGCGCAAATTCGTTCGTTTACGCTCCTATCGCGCCTCTCGAAATCGCTTGCAGTGGACGACCAGCCTAAGGTGAGAGGCAAGTAAAGTGGCATACGCTCTTTGGAAAGCTGATATGTTGTACAGGGTGGCCCAAGTAGTGACGTCAAAAATTTTCTTTTCAGATTGCTCACACCTGGGGGTATCAAAAATACCCCATGTATGTCAAGCGATTTTTTGTAGTTTCCGCGTCGTAATTTTTTTCGTGATTTTATGCCAGCGAGGTCTCACAAATTCATATATTGGTTTATTATTTGATAAAATCAAATAATAAACCTTAATGATCGACCAACGAGAAAAAAATTTAAACCCCCCCTGAAAATTTCACAGTTTACGTTTTGGAATATGTAGATTTGAACGAACGAATAAAAAAAAATCCGTCCGTCCGCCGTCCGTTGTCCGGGGCTTTTCTCTGGAAGTACTGAACGGAAATCCTTTGAAACTTGGTAGAAAAATCGTGTGTCACTCGGGGTTGATCCTCTTTTCAGCAGGATCGGTGTACCTTAAGGGGGCTAAATGGGGGGTTGGGGGAAAAAAAAAATTATTTCTCGAAAACTTACCACCGAATTTTCATGAACCTCTGAACGTTGATTACTGTTGCACAACTAAACCTAAAAAATTTTACCCGGATGATATCCGATGAGTGGTTCCTGAAATATAAAGAAAAACGCTGCAAATTTCCAATAATATCGAAAATGAATCATCGCATTCGGTTCTAAGTTGTTTAAGATATCAACGGTATATTGGGTTATTTAACTAAGAAAATAATAAACCCTTGTGTAAAATTTGCAGTGTTTTTTATTTCATACTGTACGGTAATGTGCCATTTCCCGGACTCATTTGAGTCCGGGAAATGATACATTACATCACTAGGCCGGTTAAGTAACTTTACCGGACTGGTATATTCTAACTAACTCATGAACGATTTTCATTACAATAAACTAGTTAAACAAGGCTACAATAAACTTACTTTTAAATGTTAAAAGTATTAACAATGTAGAGCTGCTGGACATTTTTGAGTTAAAATAACCAATTACATTAGAAACCTACCGCTGAAGCTACCATAATTTTTCACTAAAGCTAATTACACAATTTTAGCATGAAAAAAATTTTCAAAAGGCCTTGAAGGCAGCAGCTTTTGCGCGCATGTTCTATGTAGATGACCGCTTCAGCAACGAATTTGAACATACACGCAAAAGCTGCTGCCTTCACGGCAGTGCTTTTTGAAATTGTTTTTGATAAATTACTGGATTTCAATTCGATCTAATCTGTTTTTTTGGAAATATTGGAAAAATAAAATTTTGAATGGCATATCTACGGAATCATTGGGCGGATTTTACCCATTCACGAATTCGACCTTCGTAATTGAGCCCCAAACCTACTCTACAAATATCGAGTTTCTAAGTCGTTTCTTCCGGAAGTTATTGTGTTTACGGTCAGCCAAACGGCCGACTGCGTAAACACAATAACTTCCGAAAGAAACAACCTCGAAGAAACTCGATATTTGTAGAGAAGGTTTGGACCGCAATTACGAAGGCCGAATTCGTGAATGGGTAAAATCCACCCAATGATCCGTAGATATACCCAATCAAAATTTTATTTTTCCAATATTTCCAAAAATACAGATCAAATCGAATTGAAATACAGTACACTTCATCGAAAAATAACAGTTCGAAGTTTCATACAGAATTAAATGAGGATGATATGATAAGAAAATCATAGAAATTTTTTTTCAAATTGTTCTAATGACACGATTATCACGAAATTTCGCACGAAGTTGTCTTTCGGTATCTCAAAACTAGCTGTGAAGTTTTATCAGGACTGAATCAGTATTTCTCGAGTTATACCGAAAGAATCAACGATATCGAGAAGAAAACCTCGAAATTTGACATATTTTTTTCCGATATCTCCAAAACTTATGATCGTATCGAACTGAAATTTGGTACACTGCTGTGAAATATGAAGCTCTAAGTGTGAGTGGATTTTTTTCTTGATATGATGGATGTTTTCCGAAAAAAAAAATTTTTTGGAAAAAAATTTCGAAAAAATTTTTTTTTTTTATTTACTGACAATATGATCCTGATGAAATTTGGCTCAAAGTTGCGCATTGTTATACTCCACCTAACTGCCAAGTTTGAATCCAATCGCTCAAGTAGTTTCTGAAATAAAAAATAAATAACTTCAAAATTTCAAGTGCCTATAACTCCGAAACTGTTCGACCGATTTGGCCCATTAACAAACTTAACCGCGGCATTCCAATGCGCGACCTACCCTGAAAGTTTCAAGTTGCTAGCTCACTTCGTTCGACAGTTATCGTGTCCTCGGCCGGACAGAATCGATTTTGACACCGGATTCGTCATCAGTGAGTCCAACCTAGTCGATTGAGACCATTTTCGGCTCAATCATCGAAAATTACAGACATTTGGACAAAACGATAGCACGCTGTTCCCCTAGAACATGCGCGCAAAAATGTGCCAAATTACGTTATTTGGAATTTTAACGTTATTTTCGCAATTTAATGTTATATCACTTCGAATTAGATTATGAATACTATAGAGAATATAAATTACGTGTTGTTTGTGTTTTTCGTACAATACAGGTTTATCCCAAATGACGCCTCGTAGGTTCACACTGTACTGTAATCAAATCTTTGCGTGCAGTCGAAATTTAAATTGTCAATTGAGTATTTGAGCATGATGGAATTCGCATCCTTCTATTTCTGGACTTGGTATGGAAGATCTTTGTTCGCACGTTTCATGCTCGCAACTCAAGATATTTTGAATACTTTCAAGGGTACGAAATAAAGAAGAACAAGATAGAGAGGGAGAGAGTCATTAGCGCGCTGTCTGAGGTTTATGCTAATTTACAGCATGAATTCGAAACGATTATTTTCAAGTCTACTACATCCGATTTACTTTTTCATCTTCTAGTCTAGAGAAATCGTACAGATAAATCAGATGAACTATACACGAAACTACACTTTTTTTCTTCAATTCAATTCAATTTAATCAAAAACAATTTTTTTAAATGTTAACGCATCTTTACTACCTAGAAATTCTGCGTGAACCTTCAGGCTGTCATCTTTCAAACAAGCACTGAATTTCAATTCGATACTAAAGGGTTTTCCAATAAGAGGTGTTATTTTGAATGGCCCGCTATTTCGGTAGATGTCACTATTGAAGCTGTCATTTTTTGACATTTGACAAGTAGAAACTACGCCATTAACGAATATGGAACGATACACGCTTCAACAACGCATTGAAATTATTAAAATTCATTATGAAAATGGTGAAAATTTGGCAGAGACGGTTCTTAAAACTCGAACATTTTTGGGTCGTCGTGAAGCACCTTGTCGGACCGCAATAAAGAAATTGGTGGAAAAATTCGAGCTGTTGGGACGAGTTAGTGATGTGAAGAATAAAACCCGTGCACGTCGCTCAAGAACGGCCGAGAATATTGCTGCTGTAGCCGAAAGTGTTGAAGAAAACCCAGGTTTGTCCATTCCTCGTCGTTCTTTGGAATAAGGCATTCCACAAACGTCATTACACCGTATTTTGCATGAAGATTTGGGTCTTAAGGCTTATAAAGTTCAGTTAACACAAGAACTCGAGCCAGCCGATCATCAACAAAGTCGTGTCTTTGCTTAGTGGGTCGTTGAAATGCATGAAAATGATCCGGAATTCCATCGAAAAATCATCTTGAGTGATGAGGGACATTTTCACCTTCGTCAACAATCAAAATTGTCTCGGAAAACCCGAGAGTTATTGTTGAAAAGCCTCTCTATCCTCAACGTGTGACTGTTTGGTGCGGTTTATGGTCCGGCGGAGTCATTGGACCTTACTTTTTCGAGAATGAGGCTAGAGCAACAGTTAGTGTGAATGGACTGCGCTATCGAGAGATGATAAATGATTTTTTATGGCCGAAATTGGATGGTATTGATCTGGACAACGTTTACTTTCAACAAGACGGCGCTACGTGCCACACAAGCAACGAAACAATTGATATTTTGCGGGAAAAGTTTCCGGACCGTGTTATCTCTCGAAGATGTGATCACAATTGGCCACCGAGATCTTGTGATTTAACACCTTGCGACTTCTTCCTTTGGGGCCACGTGAAAGAGAAGTTCTACGCCAATAGCCCAACGTCGATTCAAGACCTCAAAGATGGAATTCGTGAGGCTAACGAGGGCATAGGGCAGCTATGCTATATAGACACTATTTGGTTATATAAAATTTCATAAAAAGGATATGGTCCTGTAAGCGTGATCGTGGTGGTCATTTGCCTGATGGTATTTTCCACTATTTTAACGGCATAGCTTCTTCTTCATTATGAACTAAACATCCTATCATTTATTTTGAAAAATGGCATTTTTCTTTGAATATCAAAATAACACCTCCTATTGGAAAACCCTTCATTCCGACTTTCTCAAGACTAAAACATAAGCAATAAATAAGATGAATGGAACTTTCTTCACAAACAGAAATCATTGCGTTTTCCCTAGTTTTTTTAACAGTTGTCTACATCTAACATTGATTCGGGCATAATATATATATATGGAGATCACTTTGTCTCATAGAAATAAAATTGTTAAAAATTAAAATAATTCCTTAGATGTGAATGACAAATAAGACGTAAAAAGGAATACGATGAAAGAAACAGGCCATACATATTATGCGACAAACATGGACCATATTCAATCACGATACAAACGATCTAACGTACAATTCACATGGACTACTTTCAACCGTATTTTAACTGTTTGAAAGGTGATATTAAATGATTATAAGATTGGTTCAATCCCTGAGTATCACTTCTATTATTCACTGTACTATTCAAATTGATATGAATCATCTCGCTCAAATTCCTTCTAAACCAATTTCTTTCCACATCCAAAATAGTCATTCCATCAAAATTAAATTGGTGTCCCGTATTGAAGGAATGCGAAGCCAGTGCCGTTTTTCCGTCATTCAGGTCGATTCTGTTTGCAAATAGCAATATTGCTATGAAAAAGATATGGCAATCATAACAAGATTTGAATTATTGGTATTCTGATCAACCATTTTGAGCAATATGATCTATCACTTTAACAAGAATCTTGCTATCAACATTGCTATCTTTGCAACCTCAAAATAGTACTTGCTATGCTTCATAACAAGAAAGTTTAGAAAATGAATCTCTCAGAGATCCATTTGTTTCAGTATCATTTCTTTCAAGAATTCGAAAGTATTGAAGATAGGGAAGAATGTTCTAATACAAATGTGTTCAAGGTTCTCTAGAATATTTAATTTTAAGGATTCTTAGACTAACACACCGGCATAGTCAGCAACAGCTGACCTGATTATTCTAATGATCTCAACAACAGCCTTTGAATTCCAAACGGAAAAGTTCATCGAATTTCGAATTATTATCGCCTGCATAAAATTGCTGCATTTGATTTCTGGAAACCAAAATTCTATCGGTATCCAGGAAATAGGTCAATTTGACTTTAATTGGTTTTTCTGTTTCATAACATTTTCGAATAAGTCGATGTTTACGTGAATAAAAAAAAGTTTATGCTAATGGAAATGTGTTCAAGGTTCTCTAGAATATTATTTAATTTCAAGGAAAATTCTTAGACTAAGATAGAGGCATAGGCAACAGCTGAGATGATTATTCTAATCATCTCAACAACAGCAATTCCTTTGAAGTGCCAACGAAAAAGTTCATCGAATTTCGAATTATTAACGCCTGAATAAAATTGCTGCATTCGATTTCTGATAACCAATATTTTATTGGTATCCAGGAAATTGGTTATTGGTCAATTTGACTCGTTTCGTTTCCTAACATTTTTTATATCGATGTTAACATGAATAAAGAAAGCCGTAGATAGAGGTTATGTATGCGAAACCATAAAGAAAACTCACGAATTAGGGTTATTTTCTTCTTCCTTGTAGTTCTAAAGTCACAAAATACAGTGTTGTCAGGTCTAAAATCACCAATTATGGAAGTCTATAGGTTTGTTCCAACACCCAGTTCTGTTACTGTCTTGAACTCATTCTGAACTGAATCAATTCACACGTCTTCGCTCATTCTAGTTCGGGACTAATTCTGAATAGATAGTTCGAAAGTGTTGGAAACGAATCATTCTTAGAAATTCCCTTGTCATAGCCTAAGGGCTGTTTGTCACCCGAAAATGCAGCCCGTCTCTGCCAGATGTGGTTTTATTGCCCCTTGCTTCAATTCCTCCTTCTCAGTTCTTGCCTAAACTCAAGAACTAAATTCACCGTTCTAGAACTGGTCTGACACAAATTCTTTTTACGTTGGAACACTTGGTTTGCCATTCCTAACCAGTTCGAAATTTGTTGGAACGCTAATATCGATATGCGCAAACTCCGCCCGATTCAGAACTAGTCCCAGAGTGTGTTGGAACAGACTTTATGATAGCAATATTGTTATGACAAAATTCATAACAAATAATAATTGCTTGGTTTGTCCCACGTAGCATTTGTTTCAGTCACAGAAATTCGTTTAGAAGAAATTTAAGCGAGATAATTCATATCGATTTGAATAGTACAGTGAATAATAGAAGTGATACTCAGGGATTGAACCAATCTTATAATCATTAAATATCACTTTTCAAACAGTTAAAATATCGTTGAGAGTAGTACATGTGAATTGTACGTTAGATCGTTTGCAACGAAAATTTTCCTGTTAAAAACATGCTGACCATAGAACAAAGTGTGTTTATTGTGAAGTGCTACGGCTTGGGTGCAGACAGCACCGAAAATTTTCGAGTTAGACTCCGATATTTTGGGAATCGCTCCTGCTTGGTCTTAAACTAAGATGTTGAGAAAATGAGCCAAATAAATTTATATACAGGGTGGTTCAGAACTGATTCAATGAAAATTCTTAAGAATAAAGTACCTTTGTTCTAAAAGATATCGAGATAGTTTATTCAGAAAAGTTGTTCGGAACTCAAGTTACAGATAAATCAGCCTACCTTGACTTAATAAGTTGGTCATGAACATTTTGTATCCGTGAAATTTTTGTCATGATCAAAAATTTTAATTTTGAAACTATTTTTTTAGCAGGGTTACGTGGTACCGCAACATTTGGCCAGCGTCAATGGAATTGTCTTATTACTCCCTGATACGAAATGTCTGCACCTAAGCCGTAGCACTGCACAATAAACACACTTTGTTCTGTGGTCAGCATATTTTTAACAAGAAAATTTTCGTTTATGACGAATAAAATTTACGTTTCAAGTCACGTCTGGCATTTGTAACCATGGATATTATTAAATATTTTCATAACCTACTTACAAAATCAAAGTTGATCGATTTATCTGAAATTCGAGATTTAGCCGTGTCTTTTGATTCTAAACAACTTTTCTCAATAAACTTTCTCGATATCTTTTGAAACAAAGGTGTTTTATTCTTAACAATTTTCCTTAAATCAGTTCTAAACCACCCTGTATATTAATTGATTTGGCACATTTTCTTAACATCTAAATTTGAGACCAAGCAGGAGCGATTCCCAGAATATCAGAGTCTAACTCGAAAATTTTTCGTCATTTACACTTAACCGGCACCCAATCCGTGGACACACTGTATATTATGCCCGAATCAATGTTAGATGTTGACAACTGTTAAAAAAACTAGGTAAGACACAATGATTTCTGTTTGTGAATAAAGTTCCATTCATCTTATTTATTGCTTATGTCATCTTATTTATTGTTAGTCTTGAGAAAGTCCCAATATATCGACCAAACGTCGACTTTGTTTTGAAAATAGTTGTAGCCATTTGAGTCCTAACCCTGTGAAATCTTACTTATATAATTATGGAAGGACTTGAAACACAAACTAACTTAATAATAGCGTTCTGTTTGTTGGAACAAACGCGAAAAAAAATGCATGCTTTAAAATATTCTTCAAAGCCTCCTACGCTTCACAGTCGATCTCCCAACTTATTGGAGCTTTCAACAGATTGATCGCAACACTAAGCTATTAAATAGATAAAACTCTATTTTTAAATTTTGTTTCATGAATTTATTTCGGACACTTCCAAAGTGTTATTTCGTGTGCATGAGTTTTTCTTTTGATGCTGGACCCTAAACGAAAACACGATATTCTCATTACGATTTTGTTTTATTTCAGCAATTCGGCCCAATCTTAGACGTAGAAATAATATTCAATGAAAGAGGATCCAAGGTATGTTGATCTATATTACATTAGTAATAAGACGATTCTTATTTTTTTATCGGAGCCAGCTATGTTGCTATTAAACATTTTACAAATCACCACAACTTTCCATTGTATTTGTTTCAGACCTTTTTCCATATTTTTTTCAAGAAATTTGACAAAATGGAGTAATTTTTTTTTGAACATTCATTCACTTTGGAAAATTTCTGATTATTTTCTTCCTATATTCATTTTTCAATCGGCTTTATGCAATAACTAGCCATGTATTGTCTTGAATTTTTACAACTAATAATCATTTTTATGATCCAGTGCAACAGTACAATTGTTTTCCGATAATTATACTCGAAATTTTTCGATTTTTGATTTGTTGAAATTCAAACTACGAGGGTTGCTACACAAGTCGAACAAAACTAAAATTTATTATATTGTTTTTCGAGATATTTTTCATTAAGATAATAGCACTTTAGCAAAAGATTGAACCAACATCGAAACAAGGTGGCCCCACATTGTATTCGCAAAAAATCGAATTGATTCATATTCGGGTTACGTTCACCATTGAAGGTGTCAAACTGTACGATGAGATGACAATGACAGAGTTGACATATTCACATCAGTATTGCAATATTTCGAAGTATGAAAAGCAATCCTCGTATTTGGTTTTGGCTACAGTTACTTGGTTCAAACAGCGGACCCAGAATTTTCTCTTTGAATGAAAATATAATTCCTAAAAAGTAAACTTGCATGCAAACTTGTTGTAAAATTAGCCACATTTCCCTTTTTTCATTTTTTAATGGTGCACTAAATATTTATTCTAAGTCGGATCACGTCGTCAATCTTCTTTCATTTATTGTTTTTTTTTTCAATTTTTAAAATCAATTGATTCCACAATGTATTAGCAATGCTTCATTCGTCTTTTTATTTCACTCTTTACTGTTGTGCTGGATTAGAAAAAAAACATGTTTTTCGTTTGTTTAATTGTTCATTTCTAGTTTTATTTCTGGGCAAGATGGTAGCTAACATGTAATTTTTTATTGATGTTTCATTGAAGTTGTTCACACTTGTTTAGCCTTGAGGACTGTGCATTTTCACAAGAGCTTTATCAGAAGTTATTAATCATAAAGTTGTTTTTGTAGGCCTTCTCTTCATTCCACACTGTTGAACATATATTTTATTATCGTTGTTTTCGGACATTTTGCTTACAAGAGATTATTTATGTTGATTATAATCAATTAATATTATAATATCGGATTTATGACTTCGCTATCATATATTAATTTATTTTTATTTACATAGATGATTAAATAATTGCCAAATATTTCGTTTAGGTACTGTGCATTGGCCTCCAAATTTTACTATATTCCTTTTCGAGACTAACCGTGCCCCCTTTTTTGAAGTTTATATTTATCAACTCATCTAATTTACAATTTTCAACTTAACTTTTTTTTATGCTTCATCTTGTCACCAAAAAAATTCTCAAATTTAGACTAACCATTTTACTTTCATTGGCTAATCTGATTTATTACTGTTTTTTTCATGCAAGTAACGGGTAGAAATTCTGAGAACTTGAATATTTAGATGTCAAAAGATCTTGATTTGGTTGGTCGTCACTTACGTTTATACTAGTATTTGATCAACTCAACAGTTTGTAATTTTCTTGCATGCAATATTATTGCTGCAACTTTGTTCATTGTTTAAATGTAGATATACACTTCATAATTCATTGTACAGTGATGTTTCATCATGCAATATTAATTATTCAAGTTTTTTCCAGTCACTTTATGAATCTTAAAATCTTCGCTGCCAGAGATAGAAAAACAGTTTTTGAAAGTTTTCTTTCCTAATATCTGAAACATATCTCTTTGTATTGAATTCAAGAACCGATTATTCATATAAAATAACATTCCATAAATTAAATTGTTCTTGATAGTTTGTTTGCTACTATTCTTGATTTTTTGTTTGTTAGCCCAAAGTTTTTTTTCTTTGTGTATTATCGTTCTATTTATAAATTCTCTCGGATATCATTGTTTTAATGGAATCAATTCAGTTTTACGAATTTCAAGAGTAGAAAAAATTATATAACCTTTATATTGAAGGAATATCATTCAACATTCTTCACAGTTAATTGATCACTTAAATACAGAATTAGAAATCTATTTGCATGTGTCTATTTTGTCAAGATACGTATTTCGAAATCAAAGTTTATTATCCTCGTGTATGCTCAACCCTAAAATGCACGTTATAAATTGGAATCATTTAAAGATCCTAATAATTTATAAAGAAAAATAATTCTGCCAACTATTCTTTAGAAATAAACAATATTTTGCCCACTTTCTTAGAAAAGGGGGGGGGGGGAATTTTACTCTGTGTTTCAGATGTTAGGACAGAATAATTTTATTGGAATTTTTCTGCATATTATTTAAATGAAAAAGCAGAAATCACAGTCATGTAGCTAGGAGCAAAATAATATGAATGCGTGCAAAAAATTAATTGCGTGCAAAAAAATACTAACTCTTGGGAAAGGTATGACCGAATCCGATTTTGTTAATTCGATTTGTTTTGTTGGCAATTGAAGGGAAGGCTTTTGACCTGCGTAGATGTTGAAAACCGTTGAAGAGATGTTTGCAATGTTTGGATAACATGCTCGATTATTTACCACGATTTTATATGAATTTGTTCTCATAGATTTGTATTGTTTATGCATGTAAGCTGAGGAGATTGCACGGTGAAATTATACATCCTTTGATGATGCACACATCCTCTTGGCTTGATTAGTGGCTTACAACTTGAAGTGAAAAAATAACATTGACACCTTAGATTGATAGCAGCAAAGCTAGTTAGGCTCTTCACTGATATTCTGATACTGTGGTACATGCATTTATTTCACTTCAACAAAAATCTTAAAAAAACAATTCACTTATATTTTATTTAGTTCATTTTATTTTTTATTTGTTTTTTCAGTTTCATTTTAACTGCACTCAATTTCAATGATCTTGATGATTAGCTGTTTATTTATTTCACACAAAAAGCATATATGATGATTCAAGCTTTTTTTCATCCCAATATTTCAATTGTAGATTCACTTTCCCATTCCAATATTTTGGAAGTTATTCGAATCAATTGAAAGTACTTTGGACAAGTTTAATAAGATTTAATTTGGTATTATTTTTATTTTTGTTATTATTTCCAAGGGAAATATCTATTCTTAATATTTTTCCAATATCTCCAAAAATACATATCCGATCAGGCGGACACTTTGAACTTTGTTGAAAAATTTAGGCTCTGAGGATTATTCAAAATTCCTGCAGAACCGGACTCGTGATTTCTAAAATATAAAATTGTCAGAAAAAAAATTTTTTTTGTGATATTTCTCATTGTAAGATTCTCGCGAAATTTTGAAAAGTTATCACGCTGGCATTTTTTTTTTACTATTAACCAAGATTCAATTCGATCAGATCAGTTTATTCAGTTATTGTTTAAATCTCAACAAAGATTTAGATAGGAATATTTACGAAATTTCTCCCACATTTGTAGGATTTGTTAAAAAAAGGAAAAAAGGTATTGAAACTTTTTTATTTTGGAAGCCTGCTTGTTCATGTAGGCTTTTATATTAAAGAAGAATATTTCCAATATCTTACTTGTTTTTTTTAACAGCTCCTTCAACCCTCAGAATTTCGTTACCCTAGGTCCTCTTTTTATGAAGTTGAATTGTGCGAAGATACGCGAAATAATTTTTTTTTTAAATTATATCAACCAAACCTTTTGTTGAAGTGAAATAACAAGATTTAATGATTACAATTCTTGTTTTTTGCATGTCATCAAATATATCTATACAAATATATTACCATTTACGTATGTATATATAATTATATACATACATTACATACTCATGTACAAGTGCAATTTTGATGACTTACTAAAACATTTGACATATGATGGCGTAGTGATATTTAAATATTTTCTGTAGCAACTATAATAAACATGGATTTGCTTCATAGTATTTACATTTCTGAATTTTATACACGATACAAGCAGGTTTTGAACAATTTCAGAATTCCACTTAGTACTTTATGGTATCAATTTTTATTTCTCCTAGAAGGGTTCACATTTCACAGACGTCTGAGAGGTTATGCATATTTCTTTCTTTGTAGCTTATCTTACTTTACATTCGTTGAGTACTGTGTGATTCACACTGAAATTTTATTTCTTTGGAATAATTCTTAAAATGATCGAAGAGTGTTCGTGAATAAGTTTTTATACTTATCGTAATGTTTAAAAATATAGGAAGTGTTGTATAGAACTATGACATAATGCTTTCTGATTAGCATTGAACCTGACAGGAAATTTGTATGTTGAAAGCAACAGCAACACGAAAATATACAGTGCGCGTCAAAATTATGGAACAAATTCATATTCTCAGAAGAAAAATATTTGGCAACTAAATCCTGAAACAGGTCAATTTTTTTTCAGTTTTACCAAATTTTTATGCATTTGTGAAGGATTTTTGTTGCACCCTGTGCCATCCCCATCAACCCTCTAAATTTTTTGAATAGGTAAAGTAGGTCATGTGGTACTTTTTGGTGAGGTCTTTGTATCTTCTTTACAGGCGTGCAGAAATTTTCACGAAAAAAATTTTTTCTTTGAAAAATTAGTTAGTTCAAAGAGGTTTTCAGTATGTGCACTTTGTCATGGCTCATTTACTTTGAGACGATGGTACCTGATGAAATTCGTCACCGAATGATAGTCGACCATTACAGTTTCGTTCATGCACAACTTTCAACCCCCTCACGTAAAAATTTTTTCTTTCTCCATTAAAAGGTTCGTAGGGTTTGAAAGTTATGTATGAACAAAACTGTAATGGTCGACTTTCATTCGGTGACGAATTTCATCAGGTACCATCGTCTCAAAGTGAATGAGCCATGATATAGTGCACATACTGAAAACCTCTTTGAAGTAACTAATTTTTCAAAAAAAAAATAATTTTTTTTTTTGAAAATTTCTGCACGCCTGTGAAGAAGATGCAAAGACCTTGCCAAAAAAGTACCACATGACCTACTTTCCCGATTCAGAAAATTTAGAGGGTTGATGAGGATGGGATAGGGTGCAAAAAAATCCTTCAAAAATGCATATAAATTTGGTAAAAGTGAAACAAAAATTGACCTGTTTCAGGATTTTGTTGCCAAATATTTTTCTTCTGAGAAAATGAATTTGCTCCATAATTTTGACGATATACAGGTTGTCTTATTCAAAATATAAAATTTGTTTCTTTTCGATATAAGCGATAACGTCGCAACACAGAAACTATTTTAGATCGAAACTAAGAAGCAACAGGTCAAAACAAAGTCTGAAAAAAATCGCCAGTATCTTCGAATCATAAGATAAACGAAAAAATAATGTTTTTAACCTGTTTCTCAATACTGAAGTGGAATCTGGCACCCCAACTATTTATTTCCATATTTCTATCCATTTACATATGTATTATTATTATTACATTACTAGCAGTGCGATGTGGATTGAAGAGTCCTCACAACCCATTTCGTTACCTATTGCAAAAAAATAAGGTATCGCGTGTACTGTCTTGATAGAACCCACATTCATGGACAGATCGTTTTGCTGCTTGTATCGTGGAAATGTGAAAATTTTCAGTTAGAGCCTCGAAGAATCATTTTAGTTATTTTAGTCTTGAAATTCTCTATATACTGTTACTTGTTATTGAACTTCTTGCTCTGTGTTGGATTTTTGGTGAAAGAGCTTTTGGACCTCTTCCATGACCCATTTTTGAATACAGTTGCCGATCTGATCGGTTAGAATAGGCGAAACATTTGAAGATTATGCGAGATTTGAAAAAAAATTGGGTAATTTTCGAAAAGTTCTCAAACACTTTATTTTACTCTCAAAACTGTTGAAATTAGTAATTCCGACTAATCAGTATAGTAGAAACGATTTGGGATGGAGAGGCTGGCTATAAATTGTTTGGTGAGACCCGATATACAGGGTTTTGTAGAATTAGTGTTGAACAATTCACCACAGTATTCTTAAATAAAAAATATCGGGGGTTCAAATCATTTTTTTCTCGAAAAATGTTTCTCGACAAGAACAGTTCTGGAGAAAGTAAACAAAACTCATCTTAAGAATCATTAATCGAAAAAAAAAGTATTTCACTTCACCCAATATTTCAATAATAATACGGTGGTGACCACTAGTTCTGGGACATCCTGTATGTATCTTAGCCTTCGAATAAGTTATACGTATAACGTTACGAACAAATTTTTTGATGAAAAATACTTTGTATTTATTTCGAGCAATATATTATTTTTTTGTTTTTAAACTCAACAATTTGAGGGAATAAAGGTCACAAAAAGGTTTGCTTGATGAATATTTCTATTCAAATGAATTGTTCGATTCTCGAAATGTTGAAGCCTCAAAAAGTTCTGATGTGGAGTGAAATTGAAATCAGTTGAATTACATTCTCTTATGTGAGTTGTTCCATATAAAAACTAAATGAAAACACACTGAAAATCATATTAATACGAACAAAGGAAGAGAGAAAAGCTGGAAATGTTTAGTGTCTCAAGTATTATTAAATCAAAAGAAATATCATCAGAAGAAAATTGTTTTTTAGTCGAGAAATGATATCTGAGTGTGATATTGCTGCCCCCCCCAATTTTATTGTACCAATTGGAATTCTGTGATTTTTTTCGCATTGGTTGGATGGGATATTTGTTGAATTCTCTTACAATTTCAAATTCGACCGGTCCCTACATACTAAGACCAGAATATCGATTAAAATATACTTTTGGTGGATTTTGCATTATTTTCTGTTTTTTTTTCTAGGTTTTCCCAGTATTTGAACGGGAACTATTAAAAATTCAATAAAGGTTATTTTTCAAAGAAGCCGCCCTTGGGTATTGCAGGATTGAAATCAATTGCCAATTGCAGTTTCTTGAAGAGATTTTGAATAATGAACATTTTCGAACTAATGTACACTTTGAACGGAGTGAACTGTAACGTTTCACAGTCTATATTTGTCTTCTTCATCAAACAGCAAAGCGAAAATTTGCAGAATTCTCCTCTCGGAACTTATGTCAAATTGGCATTTTCGAAAATTCCAAAAAACACAGATTCATCTAATATGAGAAACTTTCAATTATATTTAATATGGTCCATTTCTTCAGAACAATAGGCGAAATCATTTTCTTCGTTCTGTCAAATACAGGAGGACTCTTCAAATTCTTTTCTATATCACAAAGATACTGATGATAAAATCAAATAATCTAAAAATCTAGAAAAGCACTGAAGTGAATTCAGCAGCTTTTACGCGCTTGTTCACATTGCGAAATGGTGACTGGGAAATTCCAGTGGAATTTCAAGGAAATATTACAATTGAAAAAAAAAATTCAGAAAAAATTTTTTTTTCGAATTTTTCCATGGTTTATTCTTCTTATTGACACAGTTCATATTTCAACCAAGTTTAATTTCGATCAGATGAATATTTTTCGAGTTATTGAAGAAACAAAATTTCAAATGGCTGTAGCACAAAAACCATTCGTCAGATTTGGCCCCTTAACGAACTTAACCGGAATATTCAGGATCTTAACCTAACCTGAAAATTTCAAGACTCTAGGTCCTTCCTTTCGAAAGTTACAGCGCACACGGCCGGACGGACAGAATCAATTTTGACCATGGATTCTTCATCAGGAGTCCAACCTAGTCGTTTGAGACCAATTTCGGCTCAAAATTCGAAAATTACAGATATCGTGACAAAATGATAACGCGGTGTTCCCCAGAACAAACGCGTAAAAAGGAATTTTGAACAGTCCTTCTGCATTTCTTAGAATTAACGAAATAATTTCGCCCATCCTTCTATAGAAATGGACCTAAATTTACTGAAAAACCCCTAGAAAAGCACGGACGTGAAGTCAGCAGCTTTTGCGCGCTTGTTCACATTGCGAAATGGCGACTTCGAAATTTCAGTGAAATTTAAATGAAATATGAATATTTGGTAAAAAAAAATTTTTTCAAATTTTTCCATGGATAATTCTTATTGTCACCGTTCATCTTGCAGCCAAGTTTAATTTCGATCAGATTAATATTTTTCGAGTTATTGAAAAATCAAAATTTCGATTGGCTGTAAAACAAAAACTATCAGGCAGATTTGGCCCATTAACGAAATTAACCGATTTATTCAGTAGCAAAACCTAACCTGGAAAATTCAAGACTTTAGGTCCTTCCTTTCGAAAGTTAGAACACACACGGCCGGCCGGGAATCAAATTTGACCACGGATTCTTCATCATTGAGTCCAACCTAGTCGTTTGAGACCGATTTCAGCTCTAAATTCGAAAGTTACAGACATTGTGACGACACGAAAACGAGCTGTCCCCCAGAACAAACACGTAAAAAGAAGTGGAATTAAAAAAAAATTTATTAAGTAAATTTAAGTAGCTGTGATCTTGAAAAATTTCAATTTAACAGAAATTCTTGAAATACGAAAGTATTGGCAGAAAATAAATAATTCTTCAAATTTTTGCTTTATCTTTTTTCTTTAAATCTCAAGGGCGATTTTTCTAACTGATAAATAATTTTCATATAATTTTTAGTAGCTCCTTTTCAGATACTGGGATCGAAGACCTAGAATAAAACCTGAAAAATAAGAATGTACTACCTGATACACTCTAACATTTTCAATCCTCTACATCTTATGATCCATCTTGCCATACCAAATCGCTTCGACTATAGTTAATTCATTGCTTCAGTAGTTTACGGAGTTCGTGTAATCTTCAATTGGTTTAACATGATTTCCATCTACTTGAATCAAGTACCTGAGTTGAAGTACTCATAAGTGTTATTGGTACTACTGTGCAGTTGACATGAAAGTAGATGGGATGATGAAAAGAATAATGTGGGGACCTTCTGGCAGACTGATAGTGTAAATATAATACGGCCTTGTATCGTAGTCTGCCACTGGATATGGTGGTACCTTAGATCAATTTATTGAGGTAATGGATATTACTGATACTTTTGAAATCTATGAAATTTTGTATCGGTTATCAACAACAACTTTCATTTTTTTATTATGGGGATATTAAACCTATACAGGGTGATTCCGGAGGAGACCGTCAGATTTTGGGATAAGTTTACACTAGTCAAGACAGTCTCGAAACAATGTTTGGTGTATGGTTGGGGGTCTCTGTTGAGAATATACAGGTTGAATTGTCCGATTCGACCGATTTTACTTTTATTGATAACTTTGGTATGGCTTATTCGATTTAAGAGAATTTTTCAGCGAAGTACAATATCGATGAGGATATTCATTAATTTCAAAGTTTTTTTCAAAATAAGCGGTTGTTATTGTGATAATTCCAGGTTAATTGAGCAGGTTGAAAAAACACCCTGTACATCGCATTTCCAAACCTACGCTATCTGTTTACGATTCTACTATAATAAGTCATTATTTGAGAGTTTCTACTTTTTTTGGCATACTTCTAGTTTTCTAAGAAAATTCCATCAAAAAAGACGATGTCGAAATTTTGATGAAATTTGCAGTATGGACCAATCTTAACGAGTACATTCAATAATCGCAAAAGTCTTTCAAAATACAGTATTGTAATTGTGATAATTTTAGAATTTCAGATTAATTGTGCAGTTGGAAAAAAAACACCCTGTACATTGCTTTTCCAAAAGTTTCTTATTCGTTTCAGATTCTACAATAATATGTCATCATCCAGAGGTTTTTAATTTCTCTGGCACACCTCCGGTTTTCCAAAAAAACATTTTTGAAGAAGAGCATGATCGAAATTTGGCTCACAAGCAGTGAGAGTATTCCGCACTAGGTAGGGAAGCTGTATCGTCCAAGGATGCAAAGCAGTTCTTAAGTTCTAAAATATTCTTTTCAGATTCCAAATTCATATTTAATTGCTGATATTTTGTATGAAACCATTCAATTCAGAATATATTTAGAATTTGAAAAGAATATTTTAGAAGTGACGAACAACTTTGCATCCTTGGAATATACAGCTTTCCCACCTAGTGCGGAATACTCTCACTGCTTGTGAGCCAAATTTTGATAATACTCTTCTTCAAAAATGTTTTCTAGGAAAACCGGAGGTGTGCCAAAGACATCAAAAACCTGTGGGTGATGACATATTATTGTAGAATCTGCAACGAATAAGAAAGTTTTGGAAAAGCGATGTACAGGGTGTTTTTTTTCAACTGCACAATTAATCTGAAACTCTGAAATTATCACAATTACAACTCTGTATTTTGAGAGATTGTTGCGATTATTTAATGTAATCATTCAGATTGTTCTACAATGCCAATTTCATCAAAATTGGATGAGCCATACCAAAGTTATCAATAAAAGTAGAATCGATTGGAGCGAAATTTCGACATTAACATTTAATGAAAAAATTTTCTCTGAAAACTAGAAGTGTGCCAAAAAAACTAGAAACTCTCAAATAATGACTTATTATAGTACAATCGTAAACAGAAAGCGTAGTTTAGGAAACGCTATGAACAGGGTGTTCTTTAAACCTACACAATTAATCTGGATTAATCACAATAACAACCGCTTATTTTGAAAAAAAAACTGAAATGAATGAATGTCCTCATCGATATTGTACTACGCTGAAAATTTCATTGAAATCGAATAAGCCATACCAAAGTTATCAATGAAAGTAAAATCGGTCGAATCAGACAAATCACTCATATATTCTCAACAGAGACACCCAACCATAAACCAAACATTGTTTCGAGACTGTCTTGACTAGTGTAAACTTATCCCAAAATCTGACGGTCTCCTCCGGAATCACCCTGTATAACGTTCCATCCTTCATGGTTTCGCTTTTATGCTGTCGTGACTTTATTTAGTATATTTAATAATAATAAATTTATTCAATAAGTATATTCACATGAATAATCAGTCGAGATGTTTTTTGGGTCCCTCTGCTTCTATCATGTCCAATGAAGTTGGCCGAATACATCTTCAAAACCGAGTCCAGATGACTGTGATCCGAACAGCAAATGCAATAAAATTTCATCAACGATTCGGCGAATAGTTTTGACGGCATTCGAGCTCAGCCTCGAAAAATACATTCGAATGCATCGTTCGAGTTGAAAACCGAGTCCTGACGGAGCAGAAAGAGCGCTGCTTCGAACCATAAAACTTTCTGTGTTTTATTGCATTCGCCGTTCGCATAAAGCCGGGTCAGTAATCCGAACAGCGAATGCAATAACATTCGACTAACGATTCGGCGAATAGTTTGAACGGCACTCGAGCTCAGCCTCGAATAATACATTCGAATGCATCGTTCGAGTTGAAAACCGAGTCCTGACGGTACATACAGAGCGCTGCTTCGAACCATATAACTCCCTGTGATTTGTGGCATTCGCTGTTCGCATTACACTCATCTGGACCCGGCTTAAGGCGAACAGCGAATGCAATAAATCACAAGGAGTTTTATGGTTCGAGGCAGCGCTCTTTCTGTTCCGTCAGGATTCGGTTTTCAACTCGAACGATGCACGTCCACACTATTCGCCGAATCGTTTATCAAATTTCATTGCATTTGCTGTTCGGATTACCCGGCTTTAATGTTTCGTTTTCTCTATTTCGAATGAATAAACAATGTTTTGAAGAGCAGATTACCGACAGAAAGTTTGATTTGTTTACATTCCTCGCAGTCTAAACTTAACAATAGGGGAGTTGGCCGTCGATATGAGCCTTGTTGCCAATAACAAGATATTTTATCCTAAGTGCTTAAAATTTCTCTCAGTTATCAAATCGAAAACTTCTGCGAAGATGCCAGCGCCCTAACGGTTGAATTTGGAGCTTGTCCAAGCTAGTAGTTTTATCTAAACAAATCGTAAAAATGTGGTGGAGAACGAATATTTATTGAGCAGAGCTTGAAGAAATTATAACTTTGTGTCAGATTTTTTCCGTCGAAACTTTTCGTTTAGCTCACGATATAAAAACGTGTTTTAGATCGTTCCCGGAGGATAATTTCGATGTCATTTTAGTGTTTGTTTCTTGGTGGATCAAAATGAATCTATCTATATCTGAGTTACTTGAATTCATGGAATAATCGGCTCCTCAATCAGTAATTCAAGGACTCTAAATAATATGAAGAAGTGCTGAATTCAGGCTATATTAATTATGTTTCGAAACTAGAATCGTTCCAGATGATATGACTTGTGTTCTCTTTGTTTACAAACGAGTGAACGAATAAAATGAAAGAATACCTTTCCTGCTTTAGTTCGTTTTACATCGTGGTTCGAAATAATTTTATTTCATATTACCGCAGCTCAAGATACAAGCAAATTGAAATATGTCACAGCCGTTCAAACAAACTATATACAAATGAAAAATGTAATATATTATATGCAAAACTCAAGCTCTTATCAGCTATAACAGTATATATATTTTTTGTCAGTTTTTTTTTATTAGATCACTCTCTTTGAATATGATTCTATGTAGTATGTGAAGTAGCTTCAAAAGTGCTAGGCTGGTTATCTGAAGGAACAACATTCCTCATGAAAATTCTCTAATTTTCA
The DNA here is from genome assembly GCA_958510865.1 of Myrrha octodecimguttata. Classification (NCBI taxonomy): domain Eukaryota; kingdom Metazoa; phylum Arthropoda; class Insecta; order Coleoptera; family Coccinellidae; genus Myrrha; species Myrrha octodecimguttata. The sequence continues at coordinate 78,833,635 of OY294057.1, forward strand.
TTTACACCTGAAAGCATGGACATGAAGCTGTTTTGAAAGGAATAATCTATTGTTATTTACCTTAAGAAATAATCATCTTCAGAGAAATGTAGTGAACATATTTTCGTGTATTTCACGACCCTTTTCAAATTTTCAAAATTCAAACCTTTCTTCTATCAACGAGTTTCCTGCCAAATGCTGTTTCTAAATAAACCTAACCTCTATTTGGCTTTGGTAAAAATGAAAACTTCTTCTTTAACCATAAATTACATTGAGTTGAGGCACATAACAATGTTCATTTCGGAAGGGTGTCATTTCGAATTAATAAAAGCAAAAATTTTAATCAGAAATAAACCAATCGATTAACGAATATTACAAACACTTTCAGTAAACTAAAATTTCAACTCGGAGAACACATAAGCTCGAAAATGAAATCTGAAAGTAAGCAAAACACGTTACAATAGGTTTGTTTTGGTTGCGAAATTCAGAACTGTCCCAGGACAGCTCTAGAACTGCGTAGAATCGATGCTCTGTTGAAGCCCGATTCTGAACTATCCTACAACAGTTCTGAAAGCGATGAAACCAAAACACGAATAAAGTTCGTGTTCTCATCCGGATTGTAGAGGAAGAAAAACTTCCGTTTGAGTTGGCAGAAAAGAGGGATGTTAATCAGGTCTTATATATTGCCTGTTGTTCAATTAAAAATGTGCGAAAGTCCTTGTCACACTATGTAGATAATATATAAATATTTTTGGGGATACTTCCGTCCATTTAATTTTTTTTTGTAGAAATCGTTTTTCTGGATTTTCTTCATTACTTAAATTATATTTCAAAATGAACCAACGAATAATTGATTGATATAATGAATGAATTTAATGAAATGAATTTTTTTTTTGTAAGAATCGTTTTTCTGAACTTTCCTCATTACTTCAATTATATTTCAAAATGATCCAACAAACTCTTGATTGATATGATCATGAATTTAATGATGAAAGTATTTCAGATATGTGCTTTTAAGGAAAAAATTCATTCGAAAAATTATTATAATTCAATAGGGGAAGGGGGCTCTTGCATTCATAGATTTATTTAAGAAATAGACATCCCAAGTGTGAGCAATGGAAATAAAATCCATTAGATTATCCTAGTAGGTCGTAGCAAAGGAGTTATCCTCAATAACAAAAATTTATATTTAATAGTTAATCAATCAATCAAATCGAAAACCAAATCAACACGACGTCGAAAAAGTCAGGTTAACCATTTAAATCGTTGACAGCCACTCTACGCTTGTGCGAACTACCCAATTCTGAAGCAGTTCGGACTCTTACGTCCGAACTCCTTTCACAGTTCTGGAAAAGTTCGGAATCGATTCTGAAAATAACCAAAACAGGATTACTCAAATTGAAGTTAAATCATTTCCTCAACAAATAAAATAATCAAATCGAAAACCAAATCAACAGGACGTCGAAAAAGTCAGGTTATCCATTTGAATCGTTGACAGCCACTCTACGCTTGTGCGAACTACCCAATTCTGAAACAGTTCGGACTCCCACGTCCGAACTCCTTTCATAGTTCTAGAACAGTTCGGAATCGATTCTGAAAATAACCAAAACAGGATTACTCAAATCCTGAACCGATTCTGAAATGAACCAAAACACAAAATCGCAATCGCGCATGCGGAACCGTTCCAGAACAGTTCTGAAGTCGGTACCAAAACAAACCTAAAAAAACCTAATAACGGACACGTCGTAAAACTACCAGCTTGGATGGGTTTTAATTCCTACCGTCAGAGGGCGTATCGCTTCTCAGTAGATGCGAATAGTATTATTTTTTTTTAAATGTGAATACAGGAAGTTGACACTTGTGCTATCAACGGTGGTAAATATTGACACAGTTGTCTTTGCTTATCTACGGTATCCTATTGATCTGTTATGTCAATTGATCAGAGATTTGGTCGCATAAAAGAGCCAAGGGTCAATACAGGGTCTTTCACGAGGAACCTCACCCATATTTATACGGGAAACTACTGAACGTATTTTCATGAAATTCAGCACTTATAAGTATTTCACGATGCTGATGAAATCTAAAATATTTTCAAGGCATGAGCACCTCCGATTTTTTCGGAAATGACGTCAACTTCCGTTTTTCAAATTAGAACACCATTTTTTTATTGCAGAAATTGATTCCTTAGAAAATTTCAATTTATTTTGATGTAACATTTTTCAGTTTTGGTTGGAAAATTCTCTCTGAGCGGGAAAATTCGAAAAAAAAATCGAAAATAGAGCTCCGCTGAAACAAGAATAACTTCGAGGTTTTTGGATGGAAAATTTTCATTTTTGGGATTTTACAAGATGTAAAATTTATGTATCCACTTTAGAAATCGAAATCGCGATTCATGATACAGGGGGTGAAAAAATCGCTTTCAAAGTTAGGGATGACAAAATCGTGAAAAATCAATTTTTTCAAATTAGAACCCCATTTTTTTATGGCAGATATTGAATCTACGTTAAAAAATAATGTGAGGGTATGCATCACACCCTTGCCCTAAAATGGATATTTTCTGAGTTATTCACAAAATACTGTTTTTCGTCTTGAATTTTCAGCTATTTCTTTTCCCTTCAAATATGCAAGAACTGTAATTTCGTTGTTCTCATCTTCAACTACACTTTTTTCTCTGTGTGTAGTTTTCTTAACGAAAGATCCGACATTTCTCAAGTTTGTCATGGTTCTGTTAATGGTATCTCTCGTTGGTCTGGGTCGGTCAGGAAACCTCTCAATGAACAGTCGAATCGTTCTATCTACAACTTTATTACATTCTCCATGAAGTAGAATGAGATTTAAATAATCTTCATTGGTAAAATTAGGCAAAGTGATCGATTTTATAACTTAATACGAATTATCACCAAATTAATAGTAAACACAAAATGCTACTGCATAAAGAGGAATTTGGCAGATGTAATTAATGATATCTATCATTAAAAAAAAATAATGTAAAACATGGTAAGTTTTTGCATATGGTTCATAAGGAATTATTTATTTATCACTGGAGAGAAAACCGATGGCCGATTAGTTGAAATAAAGAGGTTTCCGATACAAATTCGAATCCAAATTCGCCATCTATTTAGGAACAACCTGTAACTTTTTTCTCTTGCATATTAGGGTAATAAAATCTAAAACATGGTTTAAGTAACAGTTCCTGAAAATTTCATCTTTTTGGCGTGAAGGGAAAAGAAATAGCTGAAAATTCAAGACAAAAAACAGTTTTTTGTGAATAACTCAGAAAATATCCACTTTAGGGCAAGGGTGTGATGCATACACTCACATTATTTTTTAACGTAGATTCAATATCTGCCATAAAAAAATTGGGTTCTAATTCGAAAAAATTGATTTTCCACGATTTTGTCATCCCTAACTTTGAAAGCGATTTGTTCACCCCCTGTATCATGAATCGCGATTTCGATTTTTAAAGTGGATACATCAATCTTACATCTTGAAAAATTCCAAAAATGAAAATTTTCCATCCAAAAACCTCGAAGTTATTCTTGTTTCAGCGGAGCTCTATTTTCGATTTTTTTTTCGAATTTTCCCGCTCAGAGAGAATTTTCCAACCAAAATTGAAAAATGTTACATCAAAATAAATTGAAATTTTCTGAGGAATCAATTTCTGCAATAAAAAAATGGTGTTCTAATTTGAAAAACGGAAGTTGACGTCATTTCCGGAAAAACCGGAGGTGCTCATGCCTTGAAAATATTTTAGATTTCATCAGCATCGTGAAATACTTATAAGTGCTGAATTTCATGAAAATACGTTCAGTAGTTTCCCGTATAAATATGGGTGAGGTTCCTCGTGAAAGACCCTGTATAATCATCCTAAAGTGATGACAATGAAAGCAATCTCCCCCATGCCAGTTAAAGGTACCACCATGTCCGTTCGAGGGCCCCCCTTATCATCGGCTTAACAATGTAAAGTAGTCTTCTAACAACCCAACCAAACATACGACATAAAACCTTCCAAGGCCAAAATAGAGAGCGAGTGTTGAATGAAAGCTTCTAGACAAGAAGCATGTCTAATGTCTAACGTCATCATGTCATTGCACGAGTTTGAAGAGCTGTTTATAATGCATGTTTTGTCTGTCTCTGCATGCAGGGGTTCGGTTTTGTAACATTCGCAAATAGTGCTGATGCAGAGCGCGCACGAGATCGACTTCACGGCACCGTGGTTGAGGGAAGAAAGATAGAGGTGTGCATGAACTTATAGCTCTCTACGTGTAGCACTGGCCTGTCCCGAGTACCCTCCCCGGTAAAACAAGGTCAAAACCCCCGTGTGGCTGGCTTGCTGGCTTTAGTGACTAACCGGTAGCACCTCCTTGCTTCACACGTGTTGTTTTGACGTTTTTTTGCCGCACACACAGTATATATAATACATACATTTTGTCGATTTCTTTTTTTTTTTTTAATCAGAGGTTTCATTAGTTTTTTTTCTTTTCTACCACCCCCGGTATAATGGTTACTGAGATACTTGGGCGTTGATTTCTGTCGCCACTTTTACATTTCCACGGGCCTTGGGAGATAAAAATTAATTCGAGGTTAGATATTCTGAGAACAAGGTTATATCAGTTCTCGAAACATATACACGAATCGAGTTACTCATTCGAAATCAAAGATTCCTATTGATAATTAGATACTGAGAACACCCGAGAACATTGGATCCGAACACATTCCAGAATCTATTCTCCATCCGGATACCCATAACACAAAGAAGTGATTGAGACACTTAAAAATTCCCACTGGAATTGGGATATATTGATAAAAGGATACCAAGAACTTTTAATAATTCGAGAACATTCGATCCGAACATTCACCAGAATATTCTCATCATCCGAAAACCCAGAACAAAGATGGTTGTGCGAGTAAGGAGACCCGGTGTGTTCTGCGTAGGCTTCGTAACTAATTCCTCGCGCCACCTTAGGAACAGCAATGTTCATCGTTAACCCAACAGTGAATGTTTGGAAGGTCCCCTGAAAACCGGAAAGTTTTTTTCCGGGTCAAGGACCTGAACCCCAGACCAGATCATGGCGCTTGGGATCTAACTGATGAAATAAAGGGTTTTCCAATAAGAGGTGTTATTTTGATATTCAAAGAAACATGCCATTTTTCAATATAAATGATCGGATGCTCATTTCACTATAAAGAAGAAGCTATACCGTTAATAGTGGAAAATAACATCAGGCAAATGACCACCACGACCACGCTTACAGGACCATATCCTTTCAATGCAATTTTCCATAACCAAATCACTAAGCGGCTGCCCTATGTCCTCGATAGCCTCACGAATTTCATCTTTGAGGTCTTGTATCGACGCTGGGCTATTGGCGTAGACCTTCTCTTCCACGTGGCTCCAAAGGAAGAAGTCACCAGGTGTTAAATCACAAGATCTCGGTGGCCAATTGTGATCACCTCTTCGAGAGATAACACGGTCCGGAAACTTTTCCCGCAGAAGATCAATGGTTTCGTTGCTTGTATGGCACGTAGCGCCGTCTTGTTGAAAGTAAACGTTGTCCAAATCAATACCATCCAATTGCGGCCACAAAAAATCATTTATCATCTCTCGATAGCGCAATCCATTCACCGTAACTGTTGCTCCAGCCTCATTTTTGAAAAAGTAAGGTCCAATGACTCCGCTGGACCATAAACGGCACCAAACAGTCACACGTTAAGGATAGAGAGGCTTTTCAACAATAACTCTCGGGTTTTCCGAGCCCCAGATGCGACAATTTTGATTGTTGACGAAGCCACCGAGGTGAAAATGTCCCTCATCACTCGAGATCATTTTTTGATGGAATTCCGGATCATTTTCATGCATTTCAACGACCCAATCAGCAAAGACACGACGTTGTTGATGCTCGACCGGTTTGAGTTCTTGTGTTAACTGAACTTTATAAGCCTTAAGACCCAAATCTGTATGCAAAATACGGTGTAATGACGTTTGTGGAATGCCTAATTCCAAAGAACGACGAGGAATGGACAAACCTGGGTTTTCTTCAACACCTTCGGCTACAGCAGCAATATTCTCGGCTGTTCTTGAGCGACGTGCACGGGTTTTATGCTTCACATCACTAACTTGTCCCAACCGCTCGAATTTTTTCACCAATTTCTTTATTGCAGTCCGACAAGGTGCTTCACGACCACCCAAAAATGTTCGAGTTCTACGAACCGTCTCTGCCAAATTTTCACCATTTTTATAATGAATTATAATGATTTCAATGCGTTGTTGAAGCGTGTATCGTTCCATTTTTATTAATGGCGTAGTTTCTACTTGCCAAATGTCAAAAAATGACAGATTCAAACGTGAAATCTACCGAAATAGCGGGCTATTCAAAATGACACCTCTTATTGGAAAACCCTTTATCTCCGCTATATTCAAGAACATTCAATCCGAATATGCTCTAGAATGTATAATCATCATCTGAATACCCGGAACACAGGATCCTGATTGAGACAAAAATAATGCATGATTAGAAATTCTGACTTTTGCAAAAAATTCATTCGGTAACCGAATTCAAACATTCCTAGTGATTTTGGGGTATATTGATGTGGGAGTAAAATCTTCTAAGAATTCCAGAACATTTGATCCGAAGATTCGCCATCTTATAATCATCCGAAAACCAGAAGACAAGATCTTGATTGAAGAACGAATGAACTATAATTTGAAATCGAACCAAAGTATAACCCACTATATAGAATGTGGGATACTTAGAATTCGAAAATAATAATTTCTAACACTAGGAGCTAATTATCATCCGGAAACACAGAGAAAAAGATCTTCATTTCAGCAAGAATAATAACAGAAGAAATCGATTCCTAGTGATAACGGAACGATCAGAAATAATGAGTATGAGGAGAACTTTATGACCTTCAAGAATATTATCATTTTTCGTTAATCAAAATAAAAGATTTCCAGTGGTAACGGCATGTTTAGAAATACCGGGAATCGGAGATTCTTGTATCCTTAGCACCTCAAAAAATAGAATCATTATTCGGTAATCAAAATATTCAATTACTGGTAATAACGAGATGATAAGAAATGCTAAGAGGTCGGGAACATTGAAGCATTAACATCCTCATTGTCTGAGAACCGAAATAAGATTTCTAGTGATAAGGTCATTAACACCTTAAGAATCGAACTATCTTTCGGAAACAGAAAATTTAGATTCTTAGTGATGAGTGAGTGATCAGACAATTTAAGAATACTGGATTATTGAAAACCTCAATGTTGGAACATTGTTAGAGAACTCAAACTATAGATTCTTTTGGGTTACGGTGTGAGTAAAAACGCTGAGAATTGTATCAAAAGGTTTGTTCGTTGTACCTTCATGAACTACACTAATTACACCAACTCCACTGACTTCGAATCCTCAGTGCAGCTGAGTGTAGTCACAGATAACTGAATGAGTGGATGATGATTTTACGCAATCCCAAGATGACAGAATTCTATGCTTCTCGTGTTTTCGCTTCCACTTCGAGGTGATGTAGATTTGTCGTAAAGTTTTTCTAAAAACGTCACGGACAAAAAATCTATTTCAAATAACGATATGATAAAATTTTATTTCGTCCAAAAATAACCACACATAGAGAACAGAACTCTTCCAACCAGGATCCAGAGACAACCACAGATGTCTATGATTGTGAACTATATTTACGTATAACCATCACAGAAGATAACCTCACTCTATGCACTGCACACGTCATCTGTGACTACACTGACTGCCAATATTTCCGCAACGAACAGAGTGCAAGTTTACAACAAAACACACCGAACAGTATAAGTGGAGTTAGTGTAATAAGTGTAGCTCATGTAGGTACAACGAACAAACTTATTAGCACCCTCGAGAATCTAATAACTTCAGAACTTAAGAATAGATTCCTACTAATGAAAGGAAGATAATGAGAAAGTTTGAGAATGGGTGGATACTCTCCATGAAATGGAATACTGAAAATGAGTAGTGTCTTCGGAAGTTTGAGAACATGTAATTCGAACACTCTACATTCTAATCAATGTTCGAATATCCTGAACACAAATTTATAGCCAGGAACGTTTGGAACCGAGTTCGTTTTTAAATAATTCGAGAATCATTCGCACATGTTCCAGAATCTTATAATTCGGAAACACAATTTCTTGATGGTTTGGAATATATATTGAATTAAAACCAGTCTACTCGATAAAGGCTATCAAAACAATCGTTTAATAAAACATATTTTTCTGTGATACCTTTACATAATATCTTCCGATATTGATAACTTACGAAAAATTTCGATTGTATTCAACCTACCACGTCTTGAATGACAAATTTAATTATAATATCCACTGACATATAATGATTCATATAATGACCCCGAAAAAAGGGTGAAACAATAAAATACAATACAAAAATATTACTAGACAGTTTTTCATCTTGTATCTTTCGATTTAAAATTAACAATAACATATTATATTCACAGTGCGCATCAAAATTATGGAACAAATTCATTTTCTTAGAAGAAAAATATTTGGTAAAAAATCCTGAAACAGGTCAATTTTTGTTGCACCCTGTGCCATCCTCATCAACCCTCTAAATTTTTTGAATAGGAAAAGTGAGTCACGTGTTACTTTTTTGACGAGGTGTTTGTATCTTCTTTACAGGCGTGCAGAAATTTTCAAGAAAAAAATTTTTTTTTGGAAAATTAGTTAGTTCGAAAAGGTTTTCAGTAGGTGCACTTTGTCACGGCTCATTTACTTTGAGACGATGGTACCTGATGAAATTTGTTACCGAATGAAAGTCCACCATCACAGTTCTGTTCATGCACAACTTTCAACCCTCTCACGTGAAAAACATTTTTTCCCATTGAAGGGTTCGTAGGGGCTTAAAGTTGTGCATGAACAGAACTGTAATGGTCGACTTCCATTCGGTAACAAATTTCATCAGGTACCATCGTCTCCAAGTAAATGAGCCATGACAAAGTGCACATACTGAAAACCTCTTTGAACTAACTCATTTTTACAAAAAAAAAATATTTTTTTCTTGAAAATTTCTGCGCGCCTGTAAAGAATATACAAAGACCTTGCAAAAAAGTACCACATGACCTACTTTCCCTATTCGAAAAATTTAGAGGGTTGATGGGGATGGCACAGGGTGCAACAAAAATCCTTCAAAAATGCATATAAATTTATTGGTAAAAGTGGAATAAAAATTGACCTGTTTCAGTATTTCGTTGCCAAATATTTTTCTTCTGAGAAAATGAATTTGTTCTATAATTTTGTCGCGCACTGTATAGTATTGGTCTAAATCTTACAAGTGCTCTTTCCAAAACTTGATCACAAACGGACTAGATGCTTGTGCATAGAACATTATTGTCATCTGGTCCACACACCAATATCGAAAGATGTCATGTAAGGGTATTACAGAAAAGTCTGTATCATTCAATTGTTGATGGGATCTGGAAAAGTACACTTAAAATATTCTGGAATTAATCTGAAATAAAAAGATAGGTGAATATTGAAGAGTGGTATACTCTAAACTGAGGACGTTGGATCTTAACACGTTCAATACTCTTCTATGTACTATCCCTACCTGTTATTCTCAATGGCGTCAAACTGACAGAGATTTAAGGGTGAAAATTTGTCGCAAATAAAGTTCTCGAAAAAATTAATTCATCAACAACATACAATATTAATAATAATAACAATGAAAAATCGTTTTATTTTTACATCAAAGTATACAAAAGAAACAAAGATCAATGGAATGGTGGACGAATCAAAATACAACACCGAGTATCTCAAATAAGCATTATACCACTGTTAATTTCGAAAAATAAAATCAAAGTCAACAAAATACTACCATCAGTACAGAAAAACGGTTCTCCAATATTTGTATACGTTCTTTAGAACCGGGCGTTGGCCAATAAACGGCCAAGTTTAAAAAGCCAAGCACGGATATGATAGAACCACACGCGCTAGACACAAGTCAGATAGTCGTTCCGTCACTCCGTTTCCCCTCCCGACTCTCCCCCTACACGGGCCGCCGAGGAGGTAAGTGGGTAAGGCCAGAGGCGGCACGTGAGAGTCCTCGCCGGGGGGCCCTCACGTGCCGCCTGCCGCAAACCGCACGTATACTAGGTTTAAGTTAGCTTAAGTTAGGGCTAAGTCAAAAGAAGTAATAACCTTATTTCATTAATACTAGATTGCTCGAAATGTTGCGCAACATGGACTCGTAGCGCTACTAATGTTGCGCAACATGGACTTGTGGCGCTACAAATGTTGCGCAACATATACACTACTCTGGAATAGCATTCGTGCGCAACGCTTTCGAATGTTGCTCTGGTTATATAGTGGACCATCATAATAAACAAGAGATTTACGCGATGAATAATCAAGAATTCAGCTAGAACGCTGTTTTGGTGTTGTTGGAACTTATGAGCGGTATTGGACGCGACTTCGAGAGGCGCGATTGGAGCTCAAACGGATGAACTTCGAACTTACGTGACAGAGCCAAAGTCACAAAATTCTAGGTACACTCGTCGACTGGAAGCTAGTTCACACGGGAGTGTACGAGAGAATTCGAGCGGCGCGATCGGATCCCGAGCAGTTCAGATTTTTCGTGTCTGCACGCTCATATCGAAAAGTATCCGACGGAACGCGGAATATTGTGAGTGAACGACATAAAGGGGGTTTTCTTTTAACGAAAATGCAGTAATTTTCATGAAAAACCTTTAGAACATCACATTTCAAACATATAATTTCAATATTATATTTTAAAAAAAATGTTTTATTACCCAAAACTGAAAAATAAATATGGGGATTTGCATTTAAAGGGATTTGTCTTGAGTGCACGATATGGCAACGAATTCAGCTTTCTCGGAAAGAAAAGGACGTCAAATGTGTTAATTTGCTTAGGAAAACAGAGATAGCTATACTTCGATCTGGTTAGATTAGAAGCAACGACCAAAGAATAGAAAAAGAAGAGAACAGACTGTCATATTACTGACAAATCGCAAACGGGAATTGTTAGGTTATATTGACAAAGAACACGTGTGTACCACAGAATAGGAATAAATATTTCATTATTCTATAGCAGAAAAAGCGATTTCATTAAACACTGTTGTCACTTCGTGCATGCCTGGCAAATCCTAAACCCAAATTTTGAAATCTGATTTTGAATACTTTCTGAAGGTAATTTGGATAAATGATGAATCAAACCCATAATAATTATGTTCAAATTTGCATTTGCAGTAATAACCCAAGTTAAGGAAAAACCTCCATTTTGGGCTTGAAATGATGCCACGCTGCCAAACTTCAATCGTAATCGAACTCAAATTTTCTTAAATGGCAGGTGAAATGTTGTTTCCATAAATTCGATGTTTTCAATCGGAGGTTGCATATAATCCGCAGGAAACACTACGTGTCGATGGGAGAAGGTATGGATTATTTGTTAACGAACTGAATGTAATTGGGAAAAGTTCTGGAAGATCTGAAAAAGCACCTTATAGGCCAATACCTTCCAAACTAAGATAAACCACCGGGTTTCATGCTCGAATACCAAATTGAGTGATACAAAAATCTTATCACCATTTGCAATAATTACCACACACAAGACAAGCGAGGAAACATCGTCCACACAGCGGTCTTTCTGAATTCTTGATTGTTCATAGTGTTTTTTTCTCGTACAATATGCTGTTCCACCATAAAATCTAGAGCATACTTCGAAAACATCGTAAATTCCATGGTGAAAGAATAATTTTCCAAATGTGTATATTTCCGTTGGTGTAGATCGAGATCGACATTCTAAGAGATTGTTGGAAACATGAGTTATTCAGAGATGAAATGGAACGTTTGAGAAATCGACTAAGTTGTTGTGAAACTGCTTATCATGAAAAAAAACGATAATGGATCTAACGCATCCAGGGGCTTCGACGCTCCTCAATTCCTTAGCCGGAGCGGTCACAAGTCCAGATATTGATTCGCCGAATGCCGAGTTCCTGATAAAGCATTCTATTCTGTCTCACATCGTTGCTAGTTTTCGTCCACAGAATCGAAGCAGGGTCGCAGTTCATTTATCTTTGTTTATGATCGTTAATCTGACAAACGCGGTTTACAGGTTTAATATTTGTCGGTGGTCGAAACCATAGATATAAACTACTGAATAAACATAGAAATTCGCATTCCTATGAAGGCCGATTTAAGACAATCAGGTCGATTCTGTTATAAACCTTGCTGTTCAAGTCATATTGCTATCTTTCTAACTTATAGCAATATGGTCATAACTATCCTGTTCCATGTGTTATAGCAATGTTTGTTTTGAATTTTGTCAGAGCAAGGTTGCTATCATGATGTACAGCACGTGTGCTCATCTGCAAAAAAAGTGACGTCAGAAAGATCATGATATAAAAAACATGGTGTGTTCATTTGAAAAATGAGTGAGATCAGCTAGCAGAAAATACAAAGAGTTGTATATTCTGTGCTTTGAATTTGCATGTTAATTTAATGAGTAAGATGAAAATACAAGGAAATATATATTCTGTGCTTTGAATCTGCATGTAGTTTCATACGTCATCATTTGTACGTAGGATTACATATGAGCAGATGAGCACACCATGTTTTACTTACGTCATGATTGCTATCATGGATTTCCATTTTAGAACTGTCAACACTATATTTTATGACTTGAGAGCGACGAGGAAGATGAAAATATCTTTCTTTATGAACATTTGGACAAGTTTTCTATGATTTTGCGTAGATAACCTCTATCTAAGGTTTTCGTTATTTATGTGAACATTAATTAATGTTACTAACTCAATGATATGAAACAGACAAACCAATAGAAGTAAAATAGATAAATTTTCTGGATACAAATAGAATATTGGCTACAGAAATCAAATGCTGCTATGTTATTCAGGCGTAATTTTTCGATGAACTTTTCCGTTAGAAACTGAAAGGTATTGCTGGCGTCTACTATACCGGTATTTTGATCTAAGAATTTTCTTTGAAGTGGGGGTTTTTCCTTTGAACGAAAATGCAGTAATTTTCATGAAAAACCTTTAGAACATCACATTTTGAAAATATAATTTCAATAGTATATTTTTAAAAAAATGTTTGAGTACCTTAAACTGAAAAATAAAAATTGGGATTTGAAATTTGAAGGAATTTGTCTTGAGTGCACGATATGGCAACGTCGATTTCAGCTTTCTCGGAAAGAAAAGGACGTCAAATGTGTTACTTTGCTTAGGAAAACAGAGATAGCTATACTTCGATCTGGTTAGAGTAGACGACAACGACCAAGGAATAGAAAAAAAAGAGCACAGACTGTCATATTACTGACAAAACGGAAACGAATATCAAATTGTTTGGTTATATTGACAAATAACACGAGTGTACCACAGAATAGGAAAAAATATTTCATTATTCTATAGTAGAACAGGCTATCCTACTAAACTCCGTTGCCAGTTCGTGCATGCCTGGCGAATCCTTTAAATCTTGAAACCCCAATTTTGAAATCTGATTCTGAATACTTTCCGAAGGTAATTCGGGAAACTGATGAATCAAACCCATAATAATTATGTTCAAATTTGTATTTGCAGAATAACCCAAATTTTGGAAAAACCCCCATTAAATATTCTAGAGAACCTTGAACAAATTTCCATTAGCACATACTTCCCTATTTTCAATATTTTCGAATTGTGGAAGATATAATACTTAAACAAATGGATTTCAGCAATATTCCCTTTCTAACCTATCTTGTTATCAAGCATTGCAAGTACTATTTTGGGGTTGCTAAGATAGCAATATTGATAGCAAGGTTCTTGTTAAATTGACAGATCAAATTGCTCCTTATTGATGATCAGAATACTCATATTTCTAGACTTGTAATGGAAGCAATATCTTTACCTCGGCAAAATTGCTATTTGCAAACAGAATAGGCCTGATTATCTTGTTAGCTTCCCGATCAGCTTATATGTTAATCCGTGCTCCATTGACAGGACTTAGTGTCGATTTGTTGGAGTGCTTGTTGATTGATACCACTTCAGATGGAACTGTAGACTTGTAGACGGTATCCGTCAGTCAGTTTTGGTGTCGATTACACTACATGTGGCATATGTATATTATTTCTGGATACCGCTAGCATGCTCTGATGTGAACGGAAAGTAAACATAAACTCAAACATTGCTACCTATTCTCAATCGCGGATGGGAGTTTTTCCTTTGGACGAAAATGCAGTAATTTTCATGAAAATCCTTTAGAACATCACATTTCAATATCAGATTTTTGAAAAAATGTTCGATCACCTAAAACTGAAAAATAAAAATGGGGATTTGCATTTAAAGGGATTTGTCTTGAGTGCACGATATGAAAACGTCGAATTCAGCTTTTTCGGAAAGAAAAGGAGGTCAAATGTGTTACTTAGGAAAACAGAGATAGCTATACTTCGATCTGGTTAGAGCAGAAGACAGCGACCAAGGAATAGAAAAAAAAGAGCACAGACTGTCATACTGTCATATTACTGACAAATCGCAAACGGAAATTGTTTGGTTGTATTGACAAAGAACACGTGTGTACCACAGAATAGGAATAAATATTTCATGATTCTATTGCAGAAAAACCTATTCTACTAAACACTGTTGTCACTTCGTGCATGCCTGGCAAATCCCAATTTTGAAATCTGACTTTGAATATTTCCTAAAGATAATTTGGGAAAATGATGAATCAAACCCATAATAATTATATTCAAATTTCATTTGCAGTAATAACCCAAATTCAGGAAAAACCCCCATTGTGTTTCAGCAATTGAATAACACGAGTTTCCATATATGACAATTTGATTGTGTATGTTCGTCGAATTTTTATCACAATTTTGGTGTTTTTTTTTGCTCTCAAATAGATTTTGACATTTTCATGGCAACGTCGCAACACAATATTTAAATATTTTTCGGATCGTTCCTCAACTTCTATTTCATCTCTGATATCATAAGGGTTTAATATTATTACTGATGTAAATGAATGGTTATTACTTCTTGAAAATGATTCCTACTGTATTTCACTACTTTGAGACAAAATCAGATGAACTTCAACTTCATATTCCAAGTAAAACATCTCCTAATATCTATCATACTTATCTTCTTTACGCAATTCTGAGAACAATCTATTGCGTTCATTGAAATTTTACCGACAAATTGATGCTATATTATCTCTCATAGTTATATTGATAGATTTCCATATGGGAGAGATTGACTACATTGTTGATTAATTTATTGGAATCTTTCATTCAGGGTCAGGTTTCACAATATTCCTTGATGGGTTATTTCGTACACAATTGAAATATAAATTGTTATTCATTCTCCGACTACTCCAATGATTTGTCCAGATGAAGTTATGTTATGATCTCTTGTGAAATACCGTAGGATTCAAAAACTTTTAAACAAGCTGTAACAAAATTATCACTAGAATGAAAGTTGATTTATTCGTTTTATTTTTGGATTTCCTATTTTTTCTTTTAAATTAATTAATCTAATTGATCTGGAAAAAAAATTTTTCTCTGATGAATATCTTCAGGGATTATTGTCAGAAATCACCGATTTGTTCAATCGGTATTTTGCAGATGTAAAAGAAGTGTAGAGCAAGATAATTAATTTGGGAGTTAATTATTAATTTCTTAAGATATTTTATTCTGAACATTATTCTGAAATTATAAGTTACACTTTCATTCTCTTGAAATTTGTGGGATGAATATTATTGTTATTATAGAATAAGCTCTTCTTGAAAACTATAAATAATTTGAGACCATTACCTAATTATAATAAATGAATAATCAGTGCAATTAATGCGAAAACGGTATTTGAAATAGTTCATTCTGTATATTTATTTTCTTTTGAATATTGCTTTGTGAAAACTATTTTTGCCATTTGGAAAATTTTTTACGATCTTACGAATTTCTGTATTATGAATATCCTTTACTGGTTATATTCCATTGATTCGTATGGAATTTCAGTTATCTTATCCATGGCCATATCGATGTCATTGATAATTTCTCATTTCAATAATTCAAATACTCAAAACAAACTTAATTTAGGAAAGAAGTATAATAAATTATATCTTTTATGTGTCAATTACATTATGAGCTTAAAAATAAATCGTTGTTATGTAAACCAAACATTTCTGTGAACATAATATTCATCTCAAAGTTTAATTAAGCTTAATTATTATTGTTGTTGAAGGTGGTAGCACATCTTCACCATATATTTATTCAATGTAATCATCTGTTTTCGATATTGAATATTCATTCCATTTAATTATTTGGGCAGGAACATTGAAAACGAAATCATAACAGAAATGAAAATGGATGGTTGCATTGAAATGGCAAGTAAATATACTAATGAAGATTTTCCCACTATGTATAGGTAAATAATGCAACAGCGAGAGTACAGACAAAGAAACCACCAACACTTCCAACTGGTGAGTATTTTCAGTTTTTGAAAATTTATATACTTTCTACAGCTATAAATGCTGGTTTGCTTTTTACGTTGATACATAGATTCTTTTGAAAAAGAGATGTGTAAATATTTTTAGTAGAGTAAATGTAAACATGGTAACATACATTTGTACGTATGATACGAAAGGACGGATAGAGTCCTCAGCAAAAATTTTGTCTCCCCGTATAGGCGTAGTGAAATTGGGATTTGTTCGAAGAATGAGCTGGCATATTCATAATGGATGGCATCTTCTCCATCCTATTGGGGAATCCTCTCCGATAGATTCATAATTCAACTTGAATAGCTCTCAATCATGATGTAAAAAACATGGTGTGATCTGCAAAAAAAAAAGTGACGTCAGCAAGTTGTAGATTCAATAGACGACTTCGGCCCAAGTTGCCAACCCACAATTTTCTTCACAAATTCGACATGATAAGGTTCGCGTTATTTATAAATATCCGTAAAAGATGCCTCGGCTCGTCAAACAAGATAATTCCTTCCAAATATAGGGTTTTGTTGAGATCATCTCTGATTGGCTGAAATTTAAGTTGAGATTCCAGATTTCATGTTAATAGTGTCAAATTTATATAGGATATGTCCCGCAAATCAACTTGGTTATTTCGGTTGCCGGTTTTCCATTCCGTAAATATGAAATATTCAGTTGGTTCCTGAAAAAAAGGTAATTTACGGAATTTGATTGATGAAAAAACGTTCTCTCTGTCACCGGAACGATAGTCAATGTTCTATGATACTATATCCATAGCATAGAACAATCTATATTTACTTTATGATCCATAGAACATAGAAGAGACAACAATCAGCAATGGAAAACTTACTAGGTATGGTCTATGGATCATGAGGTTTATAAAGATTGTTCTATGCTATGGATATGTTACCATAAAACATTGATTGTCGT
Organism: Myrrha octodecimguttata; assembly: GCA_958510865.1. Classification (NCBI taxonomy): domain Eukaryota; kingdom Metazoa; phylum Arthropoda; class Insecta; order Coleoptera; family Coccinellidae; genus Myrrha; species Myrrha octodecimguttata. Next base: position 78,851,024 of record OY294057.1, read on the forward strand.
TCTGGTGAATAGACTTAATATGTCTATGTTCTGGTGACAGAAAGATTGCTTTTTCATCAATAAAATTCTGAATTAACTTCTTTTTTCAGGAACCAACCGAATATTTCATATATACAGAACGGAAAACCGGCAACCGAAGTAACCAAGTTGATTTGCGGAACATATCCTTTTTAAACTTGACACTATATTAGCATGAAATTAGGAATCCCAACTTAAATTACAGCCTAACAAAAACCTATATTTGGAAGGAATGATCTTGTTTGAAGAGCCGAGGCATCTTTTACGGATATTTGTAAATAACGCGAACCTTATCATGTGCAATTTGTCCTAAAATTCTCGTTCCCCAGTGATATATAATAATAATATATATATATATATATATATTCTGTACATTGAATTTTCATACAGTTTTAGAACTTCATTAGTACTTACGATCACAGATGAGCACACCGTGTTTTACTTACGTCATGTGTAAGTATGAACTATTTGGTTGGTTACTGAAAAAAAAAAAAGATTTATTACCTGATTTGATTGATGAGAAAGCCATCTTTCTGTAACCAGAACGACAGTTAATTCTCTATCGTAACAAATCCGTAGCATAGAACAATCTATATTTACTTTATGATTCATAGACCATAGCAGAGACATCAATCAACAATGAAATAACAACTAACTATGGTCTGCGCATTATAAGGTAAATAGAGATTGTTCTATGATTCTGGTGACAGGAAGATCGCTTTTTTATCAACCAAATTCATTAATTGACTCTTTTTTCAAGAACCGACCGAATATTTCATGATAGTCATGGAACGGAATACCGTCAACCGAAATAACCAAGTTGATTTTCGGGACATATCCTATATTAAATTGACACTATTCACAAGAAATCAGGAATCCCAACTTAATTTTCAGCCAATCAGAGATGATCTTAAGAAAAACCTATATTAGGAAAGAATTATATTTTTTGAGGAGCCCAAGGCACCGTTTACAGATATTTATGAATAACGCTAACCTCATCTTGTCGAATTTGTTCTGAAATTCCCTTTCTCCAGTGCTAGTAAATTGGACGAAATTCGTGGGTTGGCAACTTGGACCGAAGTTCTCTATTGATTCAATCATTTCATACAACGGTCATACAGTCGTTTCTCTGAATGTGTCTAATTCAATTTTGAGGTTGAATTCAGAACCATAGACATACAACCCATATATTCATGGCTAGAATCATAGATAGAGCTTACTTACGTTCATGGTCAGGACCACAGATATTGGGAACTTCTGCGAAGATGCCAGCGCCCTAACGGATAAATTCGGAACCTGTCCAAGCTAGTAGTTTTATGTAAACAAACCGTAGAAATGTGGTGGAGAACGAATATTTATTAAGCAGATCTAGATTATTCAAAGAAATTATAATAATTTTGTGTAAGATTTTTTGAGAAGGGACTTTTCTTTTGGATGACGTTATAAAATCGTGCCTCAAATCGTCCCTGGAGGATAATTTCGATGTTATTTTAGTGTCTGTTGCTTGGTGTATTAAAATGAACCAATATATAAGTACTTGAATTTCTGGAAAAATAGACACCTCTACGAGTAATTCAAGGACTCTTATCAATGTGAAGAAGTGCTGAATGCAAGCCATATTATGTGGTAAATCTAGAATCAGTCTGAATGATATGACTCGTTCTCTTTGCTTACAAACGAGTGAATAAATAAAATGAAAAGACAGCTTTTCTGCTTTAGTTCTTTTGCATCGTATTTCGAAAGAAAGGTAAGGGAATAGATAGACATATGATTGATTTTATTTTCATATCACAGCAGCTCAAGACCTACAAAATGAAAAATGTCACAGCTGGTTCAACCTACCTACCTATCTAGAAATGAAAAATATCGATGTATTTATATGAATCACTGTAGTAGCTATTATCAACTATAACAGTATATTTAGTTTTTGTCAGGTTTTCAACTAGATCACTCTCCTTGAATATGATTTGCGTAGCATGTGAAGTAGGTAGCTGCAGAAGTGCTCGGTAGTTTCTCTGCAGGATCAGCATTTTTCATCAAAATTCCGTTGTTTTCATTTACACCTAAAATATCTGGACATGAAGTTGTTTCGAAATTAATACATTGTAATTTACCTTTATGGAAATAAACATCTTCAGAGAAATGCAGTGAACATACTTGTTCGTATATCGTAACTTGTTTTCAATCTTCAATTTCAAAATCTAGGTTTTTCTTCTATCATTGAGTTTCCTGCTCTTTCCAAATTAACTTTACTTTTATTTGGCTTTGGAAAAAATGAAAACTTGAGGCAGTAGATGATCCTTTCTTCTTCGACCATGAAAAACATTGAGTTGAGGCACACAACAATAGTTATTTCGGAAGGATGCCATTTCGAATTAATACAATCGAAAATTTTTATCGGAAAGAAAGGAATCGGTTGATGAATATTATAAACAGTTTCGGTATACCAAAATTTCAACTCGGAGAACAGCAGAAAAGCTCTAAAATGAACTCCAAAAGTAAGCAAAATACGTTAGAATAACGGGCACGTCGAAAAACTACTAGCTTGGAAGTGTTCGAATTTCTATCACCAGAGGGCGTATCGCTTAGCAGTAGTTGTGAATAGTCGTTACGTCTATGGCTAGGATCATCGATATAGTTTATATGTTTATGGTCAGATCAAATTTAAGTCTAAACCATAGACATATTCATGGTCATAGGAAAGGTGAACTCCAGATGAAAATTTCTCCCTTATTTCAAGATTCTACTCGAGGAAATGGATATAGCCGTCAAAAAATATCACTGCTCGTTTTCGTGCAGAAGTGAAATAAGACGAGTAATTTATCAATCTCCTGAAAGAGAACTGAAATTTCATGGAAAATCAATTTTCCGTCGAATCACCCGGCCGTAAGCCCGGAATTCGTTCACCTGTTACGACGCCTGGGAAAACACCCCACTCCCTCGCCTTTTCGTACGTAAAAATCGTTTCTTTTTCATTCCAGTTCCGGTGATGCAGTGGGCGGATGCTGCGACCCTACGCGCAGGTGTGGCGGCGATCCAGAGGGGAAGGGCGAGGGCGGCGTACCCGGCAGCAGCAGCAGCCGCGGCGGCGGCCGCCTTTGGCAGGCACCCCGCGCCCCTCGCGGGGACCCTGCACGGGTACGCGCCAGTCCTCAACACGCTACCTGTCGATGGCAACGTCTACTACGACCCCTTCCTGGCCGCGCATGCGGCGGATCCGAACTACAGGTTGCAGGTGAGGTTTGTTCGGCGATTTCGGTGTTTGGGTTCTGGAAGGATCAGATAGGTCTTGGGGAAGGAATGTCGGAAATCTGCGATTTTACAAGAGTTATTTTCAACAGTTATTTATAACCGTTATTATGACGGATATTTGTAACCGTTATTCATCTATAACTGCATTGAATAACGTTGAAATTGATATATTCAACTTTTTGGTGAGTCTGGTCTTTCTGCAACTCATAAGGGTACAAAAAAGTTATTACCTGAAGTCTACTATACGAGGGCCGATCAATAAAGTTCAGAGTTTGAAGACTCGATTATTTAAGTGTCCTCTCAAAAAGACAGAACATATTTATTTTGAATGGCAAATAATTAATAATAACTGAACCTTTCAAACGAAACTGAAGAGAGCCTAGGTCTTCATTCTCAAAACTAATGCTTTTTGATCGACTATCGTACCATTCATGTCACCGAAAACCACCACCTATACTCCATTCACTTTTATAAAGTATCCCGGTTTGCCATGACATCCTGACAGATTTCACCATGTATATTTTGAAAATGTTAGGTTATAGTCATTTTCCTGTCAGATAACTACACAACGTTGTCCTCTCTAAAAAGAGGTCGTAGTAATTACTTATTTTTCAAAATGTCAATCTATATTTGGAAAGTAATGAATTTGAGAAAATATTATGTGAATTCAATAATTCCAAAGACCTGGCGAATGTTGAAGAAACTTTTTCCTCTGTTAATACTGGAAATATTTCACGTATGTAAACATGGTTGGAAGATTCAGTAATGCTTTTTTCTTGTACGATCAAGAATCGAGTGTTTTGGAATTTTACTGAAAATGATGGATAGAGTAGTCCGTTAGTTCGAATTCCCTACTTTCCTTAATTCTCAAGAAATAAGCCTACAGAAGTCATTGATATACCTTGTTGCACAACTTGAAATATTCCAGTATGAAAATGTAGTAGTACTTCGAAACCTGTATCACAGTTAACCTCAAAAGAACTAACTCCATTTACAAAGTTCTTGGGAATCTACGTGAATGATACATACACTTGGATTGGGATCAACATTTTTCTAAACTAGGATGCAGCTTAGCTTCAGTCTGTTATTTTTGGGTGTAATGACAAGATATCTGGATGAATTCTCCATGAAAACTACCTATCATGCAGTACTCGAGTCAAAAGCAATATGGAATTATGTTTTATGGACATACTTTGAAGTCAACTCAAATATTCAATTCCCAGAAAAAAGCAATTACTAAAATATTAGAAAAAATAGCATTGAATGAGATATTGTATAATTCATGTTATTTTCGTGCATAAAAATTCAATATTCTGCCAACATAGGATATACCAAGTTCTTTTTCAATGTACTACTTCCTATCGAAACAATTCCACGAAATATATATAACTTATGAAATTATTCGTTTGTTCAATTCAAACATGACTACCTACTTAAGGCTCAATACAATACAATCAAAGCGAAATGTTAATTTATTAGTTTATTATGGCTGAAGCTGAATTGTTATTTGTTATTGAAAGAGAGTAGAAATTGGCAACCTCGCGTCGAATTATTTTGACATTGTCGATATTTCAGGAGCGCCAACCTGCCTTGGTTTTAGTTACAAAAACATGATAGACCTAAATCATGGCCAACTGGGCTACTTTATAAAAGTGAATGGAGTATATACAGATTCGCAATGGGTGCCTCTTGAGGTATAACGATTTTTTGCAGCTATTTGTGCATAGAAACTCCGAGTATAAGATGAGGATATTTTATCTTTCAGATGTTTTCTAGGTTTTCATTCTCAGTATCTAACAAAAAGCTATTAAAAATTTAATAAAAATTGCCATTTATAGAGAACGCCCTTGAGGATTGCAGAATTGAAACTTATTTGTCAGGGACAGTTTCTAGGAAAGATTTTGCCCAACCGACAAAATTGTAACGTTTCAGAGCCTAAATTTTAATCCTTCATCAGACTATAACGAAAAAATTAGCAGAATTATTTTCGAGACTCAAAAAACGAAATTACCGAAAGAAAACAAATGTCTCTGTTACAAAAATTGATTAGGGTGCGTGATTCATAGCAATATTTCTGCTTAATAGAGCACAATAGTATTCTCTTTATAGCTGGAATATTTGTACACCGAAACCCTTTAATGTCCAAACGATAGATGGCGTTAAGACCGAGTGGCCACTATACCTTCCAGATATTTTTTTGTGGTGAGAAACTATACACAGAATGAATGAGATATTGAAATCGGTACTGTTTGCGTTTGGCAAACGTTCAGAAAAAATTCCACTTTCAAGACTCTCAAGTATAAAATAGAATAAATAACTCTCGAGAGAAAAACTTGGGGACTCTCTATTTATATAGTATGTTTGGGGCTCAGTAACGAAGTTCGAATTCGTAAATGGGTAAAATCGTCCCAATGATGTCGCAGATTCACCTATTAAAAATTTTGTTTTTCCAATATTTCCAAGGATACAGATCATATCGAATTGAAATCTAGTAATTGATATCAAAATTATATTAAAGATTCATGCAGAATTTCATGAGAACCATATAAATAAACGTCAGAATTATATTGGTTTGGCTAGTTGTCCCTAACTATAAAAGCTGTGAAAACGACAATTTCCTCACCTTACTCAACGGTTAAAATCTCTTAAACTGTAAAGTTTGCCATGGACATATTCTACTCTATAATTGAAAAATATTTGGTTAGTTAAATTTTTCTGTCAAATACCTACCCGACGTTGAACGTTCTATAAAAGGAAATGGGGGTTTTCCTGAAATTGGGTTATTACTGCAAATGCCAATTTGAACATAATTATTATGGGTTTGATTCATCATTTTCCCAAATTACCTTCGGAAAGTATTCAAAATCAGATTTCGAAATTGGGGTTTGGGATTTGCCAGGCATGCACGAAGTGACAACAGTATTTATAGCTTTTTCTGCTATGGAATAATGAAATATTTATTCCTATTCTGTGGTACACACGTGTTCGTTGACAATATAACCAAACAATTTCCGTTTACGGTTTGTCAGTAATATGACAGTCTGTGCTCTTCTTTTTTTATTCCTTAGTCGTTGTCTTCTACTCTAACCAGATCGAAGTATAGCTATCTCTGTTTTCCTAAGCAAAGTAACTCATTTGACGTCCTTTTCGTTCCGAGGAAGCTGAATTCGACGTTGTCATATCGTGCACTCAAGACAAATCCCTTTAAATGCAAATCCCCATTTTTTATTTTTCAGTTTTAGGTGATCAAACATTTTTTTAAAAATATAATATTGAAATTATATGTTTGAAATGTGATATTCTGAAGGTTTTTCGTGAAAATGACTGCATTTTCGTTTAAAGGAAAAACCCCCATTGTTGTTAAAAATCAAGGTAGTAGTTGTTACTAAATCGAACCATAAAGTCTTTGATGAAAATATGTAGGACTTGACAACTTCTCAGTCTCAGTCACATTTCACAAGTGCCAACTTAACAGATCTAGTTAGAAACAACTATGCCAAGGTCTACCGACTTACTTTATCAAAGTGAATGGAGGAGTATATAATATTTTTGGAATGAAGAAAAACACACCATTCCAACTAAATTATGAGCGGGGGTATGAAAAAATGTGTACGTCTTAAAATTTGTACGCCACTGTTTTTCTGATTAAATTTTGTGCAACTTTCTCATAACCATAGACATAGAGGGTTTATGTCTATGGTCATAACCAAACAACATCTATACTCCATTCACTTTGAAAAACTATCCTGGTTGGCCATGATTCGGGTCTAGCAAGTTTTTTGAGTTAAAACGGACGCAGGTTAGCACTCTTAAAATATCGGCAAGTCAAAATAATTCTGAGAGACGTTGCCAAATGCCAATGCTAATTTCTACTCTCAATCTCAACATAATCCTCACGCTTAGAAACTGAAAAATGCAAAAGGTAATTTTGAAGAAGCAAAGACAAAGTATCAAGAGGTGCTATGTAGAATTGAAATTTGATTTTTCTGATAGTAACCCTCATAATTTGGAATCAAATCTTTATCACAAGCTATCCAACATTTTCGACGTATGTGAGTGAAAACCCAGTGTATCGTTCACATAGATCGCCAAGGATTTTGTAAATGGAGTTAGTTCTTTGAAGGTGACACAGGTTTTGTAGTACTACTACATTTTCATAGTATTTCGAGTTATGCAACAAGGTATTTAAATGTCTTCTGTAGACTTATTTCTTGAGAATTTCGAAAAGTAGGGATAATTTTGTCTGTTCTTTGAAAGTTTTAATGCAGGGTTATTCGAATACTTTAATTTTTTTCCAATAAACTATCATGAAGTAACGGACTACCCTATCCATTATTTCTTAGTAAAATTGAAACACTCTATTCTTGATTTCCGTGCAAGAAAATAGCATAACTGAATCTTTCAATGATGTTTATATACATGAAATATTTCCAGTGTTAACAGAGAAAAAACTTTCTTCAGTATTCGCCAAGTCCTTGAAATGATTGAATTCACATAATGTTTTCTCGAATTCATTATTTTCCCAAAGTAAATTCACATTTTGAAATATACGTAATTACTACGATCTCTATGTAGAGATGACAACGTTATGTAGTTATCTGACAGGAAAATGACTAACCTAACATTTTCTAAATATACACGGTGAAATGTGGCAGAATGTCATGGCAAACCTTTTTGTATGGGCATTAGTAAATAGGTGTTTTATTAATTCACCAAACTGGTGTGGTGAAAGAGTGTTGGATACTCTACAAGTCGATGGACCAAAAGCTCCGGTTATCCAAACTGTCATATGGGCTAATGATAATCTGTCAATGTGGATAACTGTAACTATAACTGGAGCTTTTGGTCTTTCGCTTTATGACGTTTTTCATTATTGGTTGAAATGTCGTAAATGTCAAATTATCTCGTCCAAGGTCCAAATTTGTATTCTGTGTCACCTCAACCGCACCAGTTTAGTGAATTGAAAAACTCTTCCTGTGCCATCAAAGTGTTGAATATCAACGGAAGGTATAGTGTGGCCCATTTACTCGTTGGATGTTTTCATTACGAGAGGATAGTCAGCCCAAGGAAATCCAATGTTGCCAAATGTACGCATAGAGATGAATACTAAACTCTAGCGATGCCCTGCCATGGGTGAACACATGCGCGTTAACTGACCTAACCAAATTTCCGTTTCTGATTCAAACTGGAGCTGTCCTAAATTAAACTATCCTAACCTAACCAGACAACAAAATTAAACTTAACCATACTCTATTTTATGGACGGTGTTCGATTTTTGATCGGTTTTCAAATATGAGTTAAGTATTCATCTCTATGCGTACATTTGGCAACATTGGATTTCCTGACTATCCTCTCGTGTTTTCATTTAGTCGAACCATCACCACTGTCAATCTATGTATGTACATAATATAACCCATACATATCCTTGTTTGGTTTATTATTGCATTAGATTGCTTTAAATGTGCATGGCTGCAGCATGGCTCTGTTTTAGGCTGCCGCCGCTGCCGCTGGCCCCCTATTAAAAACACCTCTGTCGACTGCTCAACAGGCTAGCTACGCCGCTGCCGCCACCTACACGGCCGTCGCTGCAAGGTACGCAGGGGCGGCGCAACCTGTGGCTGGCTACGCCGCAGTGGCGGGTTACGGAAGGGACTACGCGGATCCTTATCTGGGACATGGAATAGGACCGATGGCAGGTTATGGGGTAAGCATGTTTTTCTTCACTTTATTGATATAGAACGCTTTTAACTGGTATCAGTAATAATATTGGGAACTGCCAGCGCCCTAACGGTTATAGTTGGAACCTGTCCAAGCTGGTAGTTTTATGTAAACAAACAGTAAAAATGTGATGGAGAACGAATATTTATTAAGCAGAGCTAGAATATTTGAAGAAATTATTATAATTTCGTGTAAGATTTCTTGAGAAGGAACTTTTCGTTTGGATCACGATATAAAATCGTGCTTTAAATCGCCCCTGGAGGATAATTTCGGTTTCTTTTAGTATCTGTTGTTTGGTGGACCAAAATGAACCAATATCAAAGTAAACTTGAATTTCTGGAAAAATAGACACCTGACTAAGTAATTTAAAGACTCTTATTAATGTGAAGAAATGCTGAATGCAGGCTATATTATATGGTAAATCTAAATCAGTCCAAATGATATGACTTGTTCTCTTTGTTTACAAACGTGTGAATCAATAAAATGAAAAGAGAAGTTTTCTGCTTAGTTCTTTCGTATCGCTTTTCGGAAGCAAAGGAAACAGATAGACATATAATTGATTTTATTTTCATATTATAGCAGCTCAAGATACACATACAAAATGAAAAATGTCATAACTGGTTCAACCTACCTACATAGAAAAGAAAAATATTAATATATTTATATGAATAACTTCAGTTATTACCAACTATAACAGTATATCTAGTGTTTGTCAGGTTTTCAACCAGATCACTCTCTTTGAATATGATTTTGTGTAGTATGTGAAGTAGGTAGCTGCAGAAGTGCTCGGTAGTTTCTCTGCAGCATTTTTCATCAAAATTCCATTATTTTCATTTTCACCTGGACATGAAGTTGTTTCGAAATGAATACATTGTAATTTATATATATATATATATATATCGCGGGGATCCTACATCCTCTGACGCATCCCGCATTTCGACCGCCACCTGTTCCTATCATTCCATTCCCCCTCTAAAATCGCTCTGTCCTCCATAGTCTCCCTAATCCCATCCATCCATCTTCTTCCCGGTCTACCTCTCTTCCGTCTGTTCTTCGGTTCGTATTCCTCCGCCACCCTTGGCCATCTGATCGGGCTCATCCTTTTAACGTGGCCATACCACAACAACTGCCTCGACTCTATTCTGTCTGCGCTTGTGAATACTCTCCCTGTTCTCCTTCTTATCACTTCATTCGGCACATGTTCCAACCTTGATATCCTGCACGCTCTTCTCAGATAATCCATCTCGACTACTTCAACTTTCTTTTTATCAGAATTTGAGAACTGCCAACACTCACTTCCATATGTTAAAATCGGTTCTACGATAGCATTGTAGATAGTCATCTTTGTTTCCAATCTGATCTTATTTGACCAAAGCAGTGAATTCAGTATGCGTGTGGCTCTTTTGCCCTGTTGTGTTCTGTTATGAATGTCTCGTTTTGTGGTACCTTCTTCAGAAATTATAGTTCCCAGATATTTGAACTCTTTACACCTCTTGAATTCATGGATTTCCAGTTCTGTGTCTTCTGCTTCTTCTCCTATTTTGAGGTACTCCGTTTTTTCCATGTTTACTTGCAACCCATATCTGTGGTATTCTTCTATGAGTTTACTCAACATATAGTCTGCATCGACTTCATCGCCAGCTACTATCACTTGATCGTCCGCGAATAGCAATGTCGTCAACCAGTATTGGGACATCCGTATTCCCATCCCAGATATTTTCCTTGTCCAGTTGCTCAGTACTTCCTGAAGATATATTTTAAAAAGTGTTGGAGAGAGACTACATCCCTGTTTCAATCCTTTTGTTATAAAGAATGGGTTCGAGATGACATTTCCCACTTTGACAGCACCTTTAGAACCCGCATACAAATTCCATATGGCCTTTACATACGTATCTGCAAGGCCTATCTTCGTCAAAATTTCGAAAAGCTTTCTCAAGGGGACCGTGTCATATGCCTTCTCTAAATCCACAAATACCAGATGGGTTGGGAGGTTTCTCGATTTTCTTTTTTCCAATATTTGTTGTAGAACAAAAACGTTGTCAGTGCAAGATCTTTCCGCTCGAAATCCGCTTTGTTCTTCTATTTCCACTATGTTGCCTTCAATTCTTTGCTTGAGTATTTTACCGTATAATCTTCCCATCGAACTAATAATGCTAATTCCTCTATAGTTTTTACACATCCTCTTATCTCCTTTCTTATATATTGGGATGATATGTGCCAAGTTCCAGTCCTCTGGTACTTTGTTACCTTCCATTAGGCATAAATTGAACAATTCAGCTATGTTCTTCAAAAGTATGTCTGGTCCATATTTAATCAGCTCAATGGGAATATTTCCGGGACCTGCGGCTTTTCCATTCTTGGATCTACGTAGCGCTTCTCTTATTTCATCTACCGTTATCGCACCAACCGGTGTATTTCTAGATGTCGTGATGTTTCCATTAATGAACTCAAACTCATTTCTGTTTTCCATGAGTAATGTCTTGAAGTAGTTCTCCCATTCCTTCATACCAATTAAACTCATTCTTGTATTTTTTTGAGTGTCTTTTTTGAGGTTCTTGATCGTTTTCCATGCCTCAGCTACCCTGGTTCCTCCCATGCATCTGTCCAATTCTTCGCATTTTTTCTCCCAGGCTTCGTTCTTTTTTCCTGCCACTGCTCTCTTCACTTCTCTGTTACACCTTGCATATTCTCTTCGATCCTCTGCTTTGCTTGAATGCAGCCATTTTCCGTATGCCTTCTTCTTCTTTTGAACCAGCTGCTCCACTTCCATTGACCACCATTCTGGGTTTCTTTTTCGGTCTCGTTGTTCTTGGAATCCTAATGACTCCTCTGCAGCCTCATGTATGCAACACTTGATTTGGTCATACAAATTTTCCGTGTTTACATTTTTCCTGTCTATCTTCGCTAATTTGGCGGCTAGTCGTGTCTTATACAGATATTTCACTGATTCCTGCTGAATGCTTTGCAGGTTGTATTTGCGATTATCGACGCATAATTCTTCTGTCTCGTTCGATTTCAACGCAGTATTTGTTTGTCTATAGTTCACTGCCACCCTAGCTACTACCATATGGTGATCGGATCCACACTCTGCACTGCGGTATACCCTCACGTCTATGGTCTTGAGTGCCGAGTTCTGTTTTTGAATGACATTGTAATTTACCTTTATGAAAATAAACGTCTTCTGAGAAATGCAGTGAACATACTTTCATGTATTTCGTGACCTGTTTTCCAATCTTCAATTCCAAAATCCAGGCCTTTCTTCTATCATTGAGTTCCTTGCCAAATGCTGTTTCCAAATTATCTTTACTTTCATTTGGCTTTAGAAAAGTCAAATCTTGAGACAGTAGATGATCCTTTCTTCTTTGACCATGAATAACATTGAGTTGAGTCACACAACAATAGTCATTTCGGGAGGATGCCATTTCGAATTAATACAATCGAAAATTTTAATCGGGAAGAAAGGAATCGATTGATGAATATTATAAACAGTTTCCTCCAGTTGAACTCCAAAAGTAAGCAAATTACGTTAGAATAATAGGCACGTCGAAAAACTACTAGCTTGGAAGTGTTCGAATTTCTATCGCCAGAGGGCGTATCGCTTAGCAGTAGTTGCGAATACTGTTTCGAATTAAAGAGGTGTTATCTTTATAATCTCTGCCGCCATACAACATCAGAAAATAATATAGAATGTAAACTTTGTTTCGTGAAGGGAGATTTGATACGGTTGTTTCCGATCAATTTTTATAAACCCTGTGAGCGTCATGAAAGCAACCCTTAAAATCTTGAATATGAAAGGGAGTTAAGTTGTTTTGAAGGTAATTCGATTGCCTTTCCAAAAATGCCTTCTCTGTTAGTACTTTTGGTTTATTATTTGGCAAAGTCAAATAATAAATATTAGTGATCGACCAAAAAAATCATTTTGAAACTCTCAACGTTGATTACTGTTGCATAACTCAACCTAAAAATTTTCACCCGGATGATTTCCGGCCAGTTGTCCCTGAGTTCTAAAGAAAAACGCTGCAAATTTTTGGGTGAAATACCAATCAATGAGTTATGAATATTATATAGGTTTTATTTATGATATCAATGGTATTGGGTTATTTAACTGGGAAAATAATAAACCCTCGTGTGATATTTGCAGCGTTTTTCAATTTATTATTCTGAAGACGTGAAGAAAATAATAGAACGCAACAACAAATTTAGTATTATTGTGGAAAAAATTTCATCATGGCATCTGCAAAGTTCTGTTTTTTCCTTTGCTTTTTCCTTCGCTAATATCTTCTAAAATGCTGTCATTATGTTAATAAAAAATGTTTCAATATTTTCATGTTTCAATTTTGAATTCTTGATTTCATAACTATTCTGCTCATTCTTTGAGTGTATGTTCTGGGGAACAGCGTGCTATCGTTTCGTCCAAAGGTCTGTTATTTTCGCATTTTTTCTTCGAAAAAGGTCTCAAACGACTAGGTTGGATTGATGACGAATCCGGTGTCGAAATCAATTCTGTCCGATCGAGAACACGATAACTGTCGGACGGAGTAAGCTAGCAACGTGAAACTTTCAAGGGAGGTAGCTCATCAGAAAGCCACGGTTCAGTTCCTTAATGGGCGAAATCGAACCGACAGTTCCGAAGTTATAGTCATTTAAAATTTTCGGATTATTTCCCTAATATTTCAGGAACTACTGAGGCGATTGGGTTGAAACTTAGCAGATAGAGTATACATAAGGAAGTACAACTCAGAGCGGAATTTCGTTGAGATCGTAATGTCAATAATTTTGAAAAAAATTTTCGGAACTATTGTACTTGTAAGCAGCTTTTGCGCGCAGGTTCACATTCGATGCTTTTCTAGACTTTCAAATAGGCAATAGAATTTTTGAAAAGAAATGTCACCGGTACCCCATTTCCATGTAAGATATTAGTGATTGCTGTTATAACACCTATAGGGTTGATACAAATGGATTTAAACCAACCTTGTAAAATATCCCTCCTACGAACCAAAGTTTACCACCATTTTTCAGGTTTTTTCAGGGTTTTCAGTCCCAATATCTAAAACAGAACTATTGAAAATTAAATAAAAATTGTTTTTGTATCGAAAACGCTCTGATTGCAGGGTTGAACTATTTCTCCAGGGCAGGTTCTTGTAAAACAGATTGTCTAATGAACAAAGCAGGAACAAAACGAAACGATAAATAAAGTGAACTGTGACGTTTCAGAGTACAAATCTGACTTTCATCAGACAAAGGAGAAATTCTAAAAATGTTATCCTCTGTCCGATGAAAGAGTCATAGTTTCTTCATAAAGCCTCTTTTACCATAAAATCACTTGATTAATTTAGCAATACAGGGTGGGATAAATTCGATGGTACCCTGTATGGTACCTGTATGATCTCATGGACAGTTTGGTTTCTTGGGGTTTCTTTAACAATCTAGAACGTCTGCGGTGTTGCTGCTTCATCAAAAAGTACTAATAACTTTATTTATATATTTATTCAATTGGAACACCCTGTATGTTATTGATTTTTCGATTCACTGTATCCTCCTGATAATTTCTGTATCCACTTCCTCATTCTTAATGGGGGTTTTTCCTGAATTTGGGTTATTACTGCAAATGCAAATTTGAACATAATTATTATGGGTTTGATTCATCATTTTCCCAAATTACCTTCAGATAATATTCAAAATCAGGTTTCAAAATTGGGGTTTGGGATTTGTCATGCATGTACGAAGTGACAACGGTTTTAGTAGAATAGCTTTTTCTGCTATAGAATAACGAAATATTTATTCCTATTCTGTGGTACACACGTGTTCTTTGTCAATATAACCAAACAATTTCCGTTTGCGATTTGTCAGTAATATGACAGTTTGTGTTCTTCTTTTTCTATTCCTTGGTCAGTGTCTTCTACTCTAATCAGATCGAAGTATAGCTATCTCTGTTTTCCTGAGCAAAGTAACACATTTGACCACCTTTTCTTTCCGAGAAAGCTGAATTCGACGTTGCCATATCGTGCACTCATGACAAATCCCTTTAAATGCAAATCCCCATTTTTATTTTTCAGTTTTAGGTGATCAAACATTTTTTTAAAAATATAATATTGAAATTATGTGTTTGAAATCTGATGTTCCTCTCTTGTAGGGTTGATCCTCAAAAAAAAATAATTTTCTGTTACAGGCAGCAGTATACCGTAGCAGCTATAACCGCTTCGCCCCTTATTAACATATCTGCAGCTCCCTGAAGTCTCAGTAATACTCAAAAATTGTCTTGTGTATGTAGCACACCGCAAATGCACAAAACAATGAATTCAAAGAAAATTGGAATATTCAAAGAGCTGTCAACTCACTAATGTTATTTGTGATAGTCTGAATGAACCAGCTCTCTAATAGCAATCTAAGACTTTGTATGTAAACTGTTTCCATTCACTTATACTTATTTAATTTTCGACATTGGACAAGGATCTATACATCTACTATATCTTGTGATATTATTTGTATTATTTCAGACATTGAAAAATTGGTTTAATTTCACGGTTGAACTCAAACGTATGATAAAAGACAAGATTTTGATGCAACGTTTAATTCAACCGAAGAATTGTTGTTAAAACATAAACCTGAAGATCTTGAATTTAAAATACTTTCTATATATTTTTTACATGATGTTTAATCGATCACAAATATATGTTTAATTTTTGCAGTGAAGTATACAATTAAAGAAAGTTTAATTTCTTTTGTTTTAAAATGAGGTTCTTTTGACAGAATTGAATTTAAATACGAAAATTATTTTACACGCAAAGTATAATTTATTTGTGTATTCAAATTTGTGAATTTAATTGAAAATGAGGAAAATTTCCCATTTATTCACATGAGACGCATAATTTGATTGTGAGTTGATTTATTTTTAAGTACGATAAATATAATTATGTAGTGTTTGATTTTTAATTCGAACGTTCTATCTATTGACATAGGCTTAACCATGACATAACTATTAACTCATTAATAATTGATACCAAATGAACAAAAAATTTAAGTGATAGTAGTGTTGCAACATATGTAAGAATACATACGTATAATTTTTATTGGACAATTATTTCCTCTCAGTAAAGTATAAAGGCCATATGTAAATTTTCAAGGATACTCAAAAATATTGATATTATCCTTAAACTTAATGAGAGGATGGTAAACTTTCAACAAAAAAAATTCTTGTTGAACTAGTTGAAACGGCAGCAAGATTTATTAGCTATAAGACCTGGAATTTGAGTAGTACAACTTGACACATGCAGTGTAATGTTTTCACAAAATGGTTGTGCTAGTTATAATTTAGTAAGACTGTATCAAATATCTGGTAGTTCTTAGGTAAATAGTAATTTTCAATTATTACGTATTAAACAGAAGAAAAGAAGACACAAATTCGCTTAGGTTCATTCAAATGAACAAAACCATGTGTATGGATCTGGTTCTTTTGCAGTTAAACCTGACGACAAATGTTCATTCACTTATTCACATAATTCATTCACAAAGGTCCAAACTAAACCAATCAACATCGATTTATAAAGGTTGAATTTTAACTAAATGCAGGTGTTTGCATGTACTTAGGTTGCTTGAAACACGACATGAAATTCAACGTAAATTAGTTATTTACGTTTTTTCTCTGAACTAAACTTTACGTAGATCAAACAAAATTTCACTTTACATACGTAAATTTATACACATAGTACGAAGGCGTAGAAGGGCCACTCTTTGTCGGCAAAAATTTTTCTACCTAATTCCGACTTTAATCTCGGAATTAGACTAATTTCGACTTTGAACTCGGAATTATACATAATTCCGACTTCAAACTCGGAATTATACATAATTCCGACTTTGAACTCGGAATTATAATAATTCCGAGTTCGAAGTCGGAATTATAGACTAATTCCGACTTTAAACTCGGAATTATAGACTAGTTCCGACTTTAAACTCGGAATTATAGACTAATTCCGACTTTGAACTCGGAATTAGTCTATAATTCCGAGTTTAAAGTCGGAATTAGTCTATAATTCCGAGTTTAAAGTCGGAATTAGTCTATAATTCCGACTTCGAACTCGGAATTAGTATAATTCCGAGTTCAAAGTCGGAATTAAGTATAATTCCGAGTTTGAAGTCGGAATTAGTCTATAATTCCGAGTTCAAAGTCGGAATTAGTCTATAATTCCGAGTTCAAAGTCGGAATTAGTCTAATTCCGAGATTAAAGTCGGAATTATGTGGAAAAATTTTTGTCGACAGAGAGTGGCCCTTCTACGCCTTCGTAACATAGACCTATGTTTAATCTAACATAGTTAAATTTGCGTAACTGAACTTATACATTTTACGTCAAACTTACGAGAGTTGAAATCCAACTCGATCTAATTCAGAAATGTTCGGAAGTTTTCCGTGAAAGACAGGGTGCGGTTTTATTTTTATCGATCTGTTAATCAGTGTATCTTCCTCTCTCTCTCTTCGTTAGTTCTTCTCAAAGAAAAGGAAGATAATGATTAATCCTTTCGATGAAAATAAAAACGCACCCATATGTGGTGCTGTTCATTCGAATGAGCTTTCCAGAGAATTCGGCTTTTCGAAACAACCGTTTTGAAAACATTTAGATACATATCCGAATAAAACATTTATTCTGAGTAGTTCATTTGCACAAATTGCACTTTGAAGTAAGAATTGGTTGCAATTAAACCGCTCTCATTACATTAATGAAAGTTAGTTTTCCCATTAATTGACTCGATCAACCCCTTGAACAATTTCGCAAGAATATTTATACTCAGGTAAAGCAAATAACTCGATTTCAGAAATATGCCAAATAATTGTGAATTTCGATATCTCAGAAATCAAAATTTGGTAGTGTAAACTGACTGCGGAAAATGTTTTCATATGTATAAAAGGTTTTTGTAAGGAAGAGTGTGTAAGTGTAATGGAAACCCTTTGTTTTCTTCTAGTTTAGTTTGCAATGTATATTTTGATACTCTCTTCGTTTTCGGAGGACATTTTATGGTCTGTAGAACATATCGCTGATATTTTTTTTTTTTAATTTTCAATGTACAGCAACAGTGATGACCTCGCTCAAGTATATGTTCTCTCTATATTTTTTCTGGATACAGTTTTTATAAGGAAAAGCTCATTAAATCTTCAATTTATCTGTTGTTTGAATTTTAAAACATACCTTCAATTGTTTTACAACAGGAGCATATACTGTTGCTTCTTTTAGTTAATACTAGTCTTTGTAAATTGTACATATGAGTCATACGTTTTGCATAATTCCGTTTACAACCATTTTCATTTAGGAACGTCTTTTCAATTTAACATTATAATGATGAATGCACAAATAAATGCTGTACATTTTAATGACTTGTTTTTTTACCACTCCCCCAAGTTGTATGGTCAGAAAAGAAAAATTTCAAAAAGCACTGCCGTAAAGGCAGCAACTTTTGCGCGCATGTTCAATGTAGATGACCGCTTCAGCAACGAATTTGAACGTGCGCGCAAAAGCTGCTGCCTTCACGGCAGTGCTTTTTGAAATTTTTTTCTGATAAATTACTGGATTTCAATTCGATCATATCTGTATTTTTGGACATATTGTAAAAATAAAATTTTGAATGGGTATATCTACGGAATCATTGGGCGGATTTTACCCATTCACGAATTCGACCTTCGTAATTAAGCCCCAAACCTACTCTACAAATATCGAGTTTCTAAGTCGTTTCTTCCGGAAGTTATTGTGTTTACGGTCAGCCTAACGGCCGACTGCGTAAACACAATAACTTCCGAAAGAAACAACTTAGAAACTCGATATTTGTAGAGAAGGTTTGGACCTTAATTACGAAGGCCGAATTCGTGAATGGGTAAAATCCACCCAATGATTCCGTAGATATAACCAATCAAAATTTTATTTTTCCAATATTTTCAAAAATACAGATCAGATCGAATTGAAATCCAGTACTTCATCGAAAATAACAGTTCGAAGTTTCATACAGAATTTAATGAGGATGATATGATGAGAAAATCATAGACATTTTTTTTTCAAATTGTTCTAATAACACGATTATCACGAAATTTTGCATAAAGTTGTCTTTCAGCATCTTTAAACTAGCTGTGAAGTTTAATCAGGACTGAATCAGTATTTCTCGAGTTATACCGAAAAAATAAACGATATCGAGAAGAAAACCTCGAAATTTGACATATGTTTTCCCGATATCTCCAAAACTTATAATCGCATCGAACTGAAATTTCGTACACTGCTGTGAAATTAGAAGGTCAAAGTGTGAGTATAATTTTTTCTGGATATGATGAATTGTTTCCGAAAAAAAAATTTTTTTGGAAAAAAATTTCGAAAAAAGTTTTTTTTAAAAATTACTGACAATATGATCCTGACGAAATTTAGCTCAAAGTTGCGCGTCGTTGTACTCCACCTAACTGCCCAGTTTGAATCCAATCGCTCAGGTTGTTTCTGAAATAAAAAATAAATAACTTCAAATGCTTATAACTCCGAAACTATTGGATCGATTTGGCCCATTAACGAACTTAACCGCGGCATTCTGATGCGCAACCTATCCTGAAAGTTTCAAGTAGCTAGCTTGCTTTTGTCGACAGTTATCGTGTCTACGGCCGGCCGGCCGGACAGAATCGATTTTGACACCGGATTCGTCATCAGTGAGTCCAACCTAGTCGATTGAGACCATTTTCGGCTCAATCATCCAAAATTACAGACATTTGGACAAAACGATAGCAAGCTGTTCCCCTAGAACATGCGCGCAAAAACTTAGATATTTTCTCTATACCATAAATATTGTAATGAACCAAAATATTGAAAGTTTAAACTGGTCGTGTGGTATTTTCTCAGTAAATGAGTTGTGTAAAGAAGAGTGCTGCACTGGCTAGGAGAGTAATGCGATTTGCTTTAGGGTAAATCTTATATTTTTTTATAGGCACTCCGAAAATGATTGAGGTTACTATGGTGTAGCCTACCATTGGCAACACTGTTTATATCGATGGCATTTTGAATACCACTTGTTATATACAGAGTGTAACAGCCAAATGGAATAAATTCGATAACGAATAAATGAGGGCGTGTTGGGAAAAACGCTCGGACACGTCGATTTGTAATTTTAAATGCGCATATTTCTCAAGAAAATAATATTATATAGGGTGTTCCATGTGACCGTGGCCAATACCAACTTTCTTATTTCAAATGCAACCCGTATATTATTTATTTTTTGGATTTTTCAGAGAATTCTAGACACAATTCATGCACAATGTCCTATACCTATCTTTAACTATTTCGGAAATATTAAGTGTTTTCAGATTTAGTTCAAAAATCAACGTTTCGAATAAAAAAAATTATTTTATTTCACAAATTCGGTACATTACACTTAAAACCTAATAAGTAATACTGATTATTTTTTAATAATTAAAAAAAAAACAAAAAATACATTAATGTCAATGTAGGAAATGTTCAAAATGCTCGCCGCGAACGTCTTGGCAACATGCTAATCTGGTGTAGAATTGTCTTCTAACGTTACTCAACATTTCTGAAAACACTTAATATTTCCGAAAAAGTTGAACATAGGTATAGGATATTGTATATGAATTATGTCTAGAATTTTCTGAAGAATCCAAAAAATAAATAACACACAGGGGGTTACATTTGAAATAAGAAAGTTGGTATAGGCCACGGTCGCATGGAACACCCTATATAATTTTATTTTCTTGAGAACTATGCTCATTTAAAATTACAAATTGACGTGTCCGAGCGTTTTTCCTAACACCCCCTCAAATGTTCGTTATCGAATTTATTCCATTTGGCTGTTACACTCTGTATATATCATGGATATATTTTTGGCTCTTTTTGCGCGCATGTTCTGGGGAACAGCGTGCTATCGTTTTGTCCAAAGTCTGTAATTTTCGTTGATTGAGCCGAAAATGGTCTCAAACGACTAAGTTGGACTCACTGATGACGAATCCGGTGTCAAAATCAATTCTGTTCGGCCGACCGGCTGTGGACACGATAACTGTCGAACGGAGCCAGCTAGCGGCTGGAAACTTGCAGGATATTTCACGCATCGGAATGCTATGGTTAAGTTTGTTAATGGGACAAATCGGCCAAATAGTTTCGGAGTTACAGCGATTTGAAATTTTGAGGTTATTTTCCTCATATTTCAGAAACTACTGGAGCTATTGAATTGAAACTTGGCAGTTAGTTGAAGCATAACGACGCGCAGCTTTAAGCGAAATTTCGTTGAAATCGTACGTTCACTCGATTATAAAAAAAAAATTTTCGAAAAATTTTTTTTTCTGAAACAATCGTTCATGTTCGGGAACAATTTTAGTTTTACTTTGAACTTCATATTTCTCACCAGAGTACCAAATTTCAATTCGATACGGCTATTAGTTTTGGAGATACTGGGAAAAATTATGTAGAATTTCGTGGTTTTTTTTCGATATCGTTGTTTTTTTTGGTATAGCTCAAGAAATACTGATTCAATCGTGATGAAACTTTGCAGCTAGTTGGAAGATGTTGAAGGGCAACATTGTGCAAAATTTCGTGATGATCGTGTCATTAGAACAATTTGAAAAAAATTTCAAATATTCAATATTCTGTGATCTCATCATATTATCCAATTAAATTCTGTATGAAACTTCAAACTGTCATTTTTTGATAAAGTGCTGGATTGCAATTCGATCTAATCTGAATTTTTGGAAATATCGGGAAAATAAAATTTTGAATGGTTATATCTGCGGAATCATTGGGTGGATTTTACCCATTCACGAATTCGGCTTTCGTAATTAAGGTCCAAATCTTCTCCAAAAATATCGAGTTCCTGTGTTGTTTCTTTCGGAAGTTATTGTCTTTATGGTCGGCTGTTAGATAACCACAGTTCCCTTCCCTCTTCGAATTCGAGTCAAAAATTGTCTTGAACAATTGGATATCAAAAATTTAAGCAGCGTAGAACAGGGTCATTACGTGACTGGATTTTCCAATTTCCTTTTCAAAATTATACTCTTTGTGCACTGTGAAATTTATAGATTAGGTCGAGAACGAAAAATTCGAGCCTTGCAGAAAAGGGGATATTTTATTTCCAAAATATATATACAAAATATAAAAAACTACTCTCAATAGACGACTTCGGCCCAAGTTGCCAACCCACAATTTACTTAGCAAGTTTACTTTCACTAGGGAACGGGAATTTCAGGACAAATTCGACATGATAAGGTTCGCATTATTTATAAATAACCGTAAAACATGCCTCGGCTCTTCAAACCAGATAATTCCTTCCAAATATAGGTTTTTGTTAAGATCGTCCCCGATTGGCTGAAATTTAAGTTGGGATTCCTGACTTCATGCAAACAGTGTCAATTTTCATAGGATACGTTCCGAAAATCAACTCTGTTGTTCCGGTTGCCGATTCTCCGCTCCGTAAATATGAAATATTCGGATGGTTCCTGGAACAACCGCGTGAAAAAGGTTATTTACGGAATCTGGTTGATGAAAATGCGTTCGATTTACTGTCACCAGAACGATTATCTATGGTAAATATCCATAGCATAGAACAATCTATGTTTACTTTAGGTTTGTTTTGGTTCCGAGTTCAGATCTGTTCGGGACGGTTCTAGCGTAGACCATAGATCTGTGCTAGAACCGTCCCGTACAGTTCTGAACTCGGAACCTAAAGTAAACATAGATTGTTCTATGCTATGGATATTCACCATAGAAAATCGTTCTGGTGACAGTAAATCGACCGCATTTTCCAGATTCCGTAAATAACCTTTTTCACGAGCTTGTTCCAGGAACCAACCGAATATTTCATATTAACGGAGCGGAAAATCGGCAACCGAAACAACAGAGTTGATTTTCGGAACGTATCCTATGAAAATTGACACTGTTTGCATGAAATCAGGAATCCCAACTTAAATTTCAACCAATCGGGGATGATCTTAACAAAAACTTATATTTGAAAGGAATTATCTGGTTTGAAGAGCCGAGGCATTTTTTACAGTTATTTATAAATAATGCGAACCTTATCATGTCGAATTTGTCCTGAAATTCCCGTTCCCCAGTGAAAGTAAACTTGCTAAGTAAATTGTGGGTTGGCAACTTGGGCCGAAGTCGTCTATTCAATCTTGCATATAATAAGAAAACGGCAAGTTAAACAACATGAACCGTAATAATACTGAATTAAAAGTTACAAACGTTAAAATCATAGGTCAACAAAATCAAAAATGAAATAACAGACGAAGAATCACTTTTTTCTCATTTTCATCAATAGCTCGAAGCGCCTGTTCCCTCTCACCCCTTTCAGAATGGTCCTCCTTTCTTCTTTTGTATCCGTTTGCGGTTTACTTTTAGTTGCGATAGATTTAATTTCTTCTGCCCTTTTAGATGCTGCATCAAATTGCAATGGATTCGTTTTCACATTCCGTAGCTTATCTTGTATGCCAGATTTTCCAACCAAGGGTTTCGATGACTCCATTTCAATTTTATTACTTGAATTTGCGATTTTGTTAGGTCCAGTCGGTTGGTTTTTGGCAATTTTTGATTTTGAGATTGCTGTCTTCGCTGGCCCATTTAGTACCTTTGGAATTGTATTTGTGAGAGAACCGGAAGTTTCTTTGTTTGAATGGTTTGGTAATTGTGGAAACTTGTTGAATTTCAACTGTTTAGGATGTTTCGGTTGAGTGGTGCTTTTTTCTTGTGTTTTATTTGTAGAGTTATCGTTTGCAGTTGGTTTTTGTCCTGATAACAATAGTCTGGCTCTTTCCGCTTTTCTTTTGGTCATTTGGGCGATGTCCTCTACTCTGTCCATAGCTTTCTGGTGTATTTTCGAGAAGTTTGGCATTCTTATCCTGCTGACGAATTTATCTCTTTTTGTCTCTACACTTCTACTTCTTCTATTATTTAGCACTTTGCTCAAATTTTCTCTTTTCATAGTTTGCTTCATGAGAGTATTTTTTCTTAAAGAATGCAATGGTGTGCTAGATGTTAAAGAGGATGTAGAAAACATTGTCTGGTCAAAACTTACAGACCTTTTCCCTGTTGCCAGTTTGGGAGCAGCTTTCTTCTCCTTTGTAACTGAAACTATGGATGGAAAAAAATGGTTGAGTTATTTTTGAGAACAAACAGGATGGATGTTGCAGGTCAGGGGGCCATTTCTTGAATCTCGATCAAGAATTGAAGAGTATGACAATGGGGGGTTTTCCTGAATTTAGGAGATTACTGCAAATGCAAATTTGAACAAAATTATTATTGGTTTGATTCATCATTTTCCCAAATTACCTTCAGAAAGTATTCAAAATCAGATTTCAAAATTGGGCTTTGGGATTTGCCAGGCATGCACGAAGTGACAACAGTGTTCAGTTGAATAGCTTTTTCTGCTATAGAATAATGAAATATTTATTCCTATTCTGTAGTGCACACGTGTTCTTTGTCAATATAACCAAACAATGTACGTTTGCGATTTGTCAGTAATATGCGCTCTTCTTTTTCTATTTCTTGGTCGTTGTCTTCTACTCTAACCAGATCGA
The DNA here is from genome assembly GCA_958510865.1 of Myrrha octodecimguttata. Lineage (NCBI taxonomy): Eukaryota > Metazoa > Arthropoda > Insecta > Coleoptera > Coccinellidae > Myrrha > Myrrha octodecimguttata. The sequence continues at coordinate 78,875,547 of OY294057.1, forward strand.
AGTATAGCTATCTCTGTTTTCCTAAGCAAAGTAAAACATTTGACGTCCTTTTCTTTCCGAGAAAGCTGAATTCGACGTTGCCATATCATGCACTCAAGACAAATCCCTTTAAATGCAAATTCCCATTTTTATTTTTCAGTTTTAAGTGATCAAACATTTTTTTTTTAAATATATTGAAATTAATTTTTTTTTTCGTTTAAAGGAAAAATCCCCATTGTCATGTGATTATGTCGATTTTCTAAGTTTTCTTGAGCATCTGCAAAATTTGTAAGAGTTCTATTCGCCATTTCGACAACGGTTTCAAGTAAATATTCAAGAAATAAACTGAATGCAAGATATTGTGAAATTTCAAATCGGAAAATAAACATAAGAATAATAGATTGATCACATAAGCGTCCTCCACGAATAAACCAAAACAAATGAAGTTTATGGGACTAGGACAGGAAAGAAACGTACTCTGCAGACTTTGATGATTGAGATTTCGAGGGTTCTTTGCTGTTGAATCCATTTATACCTTAGGATTTCTAAATTTTATAGAGCTAATATTGTTCGTATTTAGTGTTTAAGTAATGTCAAATTTTCAAAATGTTTTTAGGCCTGAAGAAGCAGACGAAAGTCTTGCGAAACGTCAGTGAATATACAGGGTGATTCCGGAGGAGACCGTCAGATTTTGGAATAAGTTTACACTAGTCAAGACAGTCTCGGAACACTGTTTGGTTTATGGTTGGGGGGTCCCTGTTGAGAATATACAAGTTGATTTGTCCGATTCGACCGATTTTACTTTTATTGTTAACTTTGGTATGACTTATTCGATTTCAATGAAATTTTCAGCGTAGTACAATAGTGTTGAACACATTCATTGATTTCAAATTTTTTTTCAAAATAAGCGGTTGTTATTGTGATAAATCCAGATTAATTGTGCAGGTTGAAAAAACACCCTGTACATAGCGTTTCCTAAACTACTATATCTGTTTACGATTGTACTATAATAGGTAATTATTTGAGAGTTTCTAATTTTTTTGGCACACTTCTAGTTTTCTGAAAAAATTTTTTCGAAAAATGATATGGTCGAAATTTCGCTCCAATCGATTCTACTTTCATTGAGAACTTTGGTATGGCTCATCCAATTTTGCGGGAATTTGCAGTGTAGAACAATCTGAATGAGTACATTAAATAATCGCAACAATCTCTCAAAATACAGTGTTGTAATTGTGATAATTTCAGAGTTTCAGATTAATTGTGCAGTTGAAAAAAAAACACCCTGTACATTGCTTTTCCAAAACTTTCTTATTCGTTGCAGATTCTACAATAATATGTTATCACCCATCGATTTCTTCGGCACACCTCCGGTTTTCCTAGAAAACATTTTTGAAGAAGAGCATGATCGAAATTTGGCTCACAAGCAATGAGAGTATTCCGCACTAGGTAGGAAAGCTGTATATTCCAAGGATGCAAAGTTGTTCGTCACTTCTAAAATATAATAATAATAATAGTGCCTTTATTGAAACAGAAGAGGAAAAAAAAATATATATATATATAATTCAAACATTTGGAGCGGAGTCTAGCTTCAGCTACTCCACTCAACCCCAAAAACAAAAGGAATACTAATCTAAAGAAAAAAAACATATAAACGGGTAATAAAACTTCAAGTGGATTAATGAATTGAAAAGAGGAACAAAACTATGACCAAAATTAAAAACAATTTTCAGTTTATGACTGGTTCATGAACAGCCTCTTTTTCAGTTCCCTACGCAATGAGCCCAAAGAAATCCCCTCACACCCTATCAAGAACTCATTGTGTAATCCTTTTCAAATTCTAAATATATTCTGAATTGAATGATTTCATACAAAATATTTGCAATTGAATATGAATTTGGAATCTGAAAAGAATATTTTAGAACTTAAGAACTGTATTATTGTAGAATCTGAAATGAATAAGAAACTTTTGGAAAAGCAATGTACAGGGTGTTTTTTTTCAACTGCACAATTAATCTGAAATTCTAAAATTATCACAATGTAACACTGTATTTTGGGAGACTTTTGCGATTATTGAATGTACCCATTCAGATTGTTCTACACTGCAAATTTCATCAAAATTGGATGAGCCATACCAAAGTTATCAATAAAAGTAGAATCGATTGAAGCGAAATTTCGACATTATCCTTTTTTGAAAAAATTTTCTCGGAAAACTAGAAGTGTGCCAAAAAAATTAGAAACCCTCAATTAATGACTTATTATAGTACAATCGTAAACAGATAGCGTGTTTTAGGAAACGCTATGTACAGGGTGTTTTTTCAACCTGCTCAATTAACATGGAATTATCACAATAACAACCGCTTATTTTGAAAAAAATTTTGAAATTAATGAATGTCCTCATCAATATTGTACTTCGCTGAAAATTTCTCTAAAATCGAAAAAGCCATACCAAAGTTATCAATAAAAGTAAAATCGGTCGAATCGGACAAATCACCCTGTATATTCTCAATAGAGACCCCCAACCATACACCAAACATTGTTTCGAGACTGTCTTGACTAGTGTAAACTTATCCTAAAATCTGATGGTCTCCTCCGAAATCACCCTGTATATAAATGAGAAAATCGACGCGAACATATGGCAATTGTCATACTCTTCAATTCTTGATCGAGATTCAAGAATCGGCCCCCAGATCTAGAAGAACCGACAGAAACTATTCAATTAGTTCCATCAACGATTGAATTTTGAATGTGGTGAACATACTGAAATGAAAAGGGAAAAATACCTGGTAAATCATCGGCTTCAAATCTATTATTCTCCGGTGTGTGATGATCATCCTTCCTGGAATTTCCTTTTCTAACAGTGACATGTTGAAATCTGACACTTTTCTTCACATTCTCCAAATCATCCTGCTTAAAAAGCAATCCAGGATCGGATAGATTGCTATCTGAAACTGATTTGAGAACGGACAGGTCTGTGACACTCACGTCAAGGTCATAGGTGCCCCTCCTCTTCAAAATGGAACCTGGTGTTTGACACTTACTGAAAATAATTTGAACAATACGATTTCATCCTGCGTATCGAATGTTGGAAAGAAATCTTAGGTATTTTTAACTTTTCTTGTTTATAATTTATTTTATTCTTATTTACTCCGTCATGTTAATATTTCAATTTCTTTGTCACTTTTTATATTCAGATATTATTCGTTTTTATTAGGTATTTGAGTTGTTGTTTGTAACTTTTCGAGGGCGAACGTTTTGAATTTTTGAAATTATTTCTTATTTCCTCAATATTTTTACGCGCTTGTTCTGGGGAACAGCGTGTTATAATTTCGTCACGATGTCTGTGATTTTCGAATTTTGAGCCGAAATTGGTCTCAAACGACTACGTTGGACTCACTGATGAAGAATCCGTGGTCAAAATTGATTCTGTCCGTTCGGCCGTCCGTGTGCGCTTCAACTCTCGAAAGAAAGGACATAGTCTTGAAATTTTCGGGTTAGGTTAAGTTCGTTAATGTGTAACGTTACAAAACGCTCCACTGCCGATTTCAGTTTCAATCGCGAAAATACGTCATAATATTAATTTCAATTCCGATCTCAAGCAAAAACGCCTTACTGAGATTATACGATCGGTCGCTGGAAAACGCACTTCGCTTTGACAGTTGAGTGTGTGTTTCGCATGCGTGACCCTAATTCGGTCTAGCCGATGGAAAGTTCTTCCTTTTTCGTGCATAAGAATTTGGAGAGTAAACACCTTGCTAGAGTTTAACGAATAAACGAACTTCGTAATCCATTAACATCGTGGAATTTTGAAGTTTTATTGTTTCTTATAAGACGTCTATTCAAAAGGCGGTAAGTACTACGTATATCCCGACCAATATTTTTGCTTTTGTGAATGCCAAATTGTGATTTCTGATTATTTTCATTCCATGCAGGTTACACCGCTTAACATTTTCCTTTGTATAATATTGTGCATTTGATTTCTTGTCTCATTCTTATTATCGAATGACGTGCTCTTATTCCTGAGTTCTAGATATTTCATCTCGTATTTATTAACTTGTAAATTGTTTCAATAACGTCTAGAGTCGTTGGGAATGAGATCACGTGTTATAAGCACTATCTTATAGTTTTTAAATTTGCAGTCTTTGTACCGGGGCTACTGCTCACTAAATCATCTTTGTACCGGGGCTATCGCACACTTAAACATCTTTGTACCGAGCTATCGACTGCTGGATTACCTTTTTACTGGGACTAATGCCCATTTGAACATCCTACTACCGGACCCAAGGTTTAACTGGATCATCTTAATGCTAGAGGCAATCATTGCTGGATTATCTGAATACTGGAGCCGATTATGACTGGAATACCTTTATTCCGAAGCTAGTTATTACTGGAACATCTTAATTCTGGACTTTATTCTGGTTGGAATCTCTTGAAACTAGACTACCTGCATAGTACCTGTATTTTGGAGGATCATACCACCGGATCCTTACTTCTAAGATAAGTGCCTCTTCGAATCGCGGATCTCAGATTCATTGTACCTGATTTTGTGTTTGTAAATAGTAATTTTTAATTGTAAAGTTGAAATAAATAGATAGGGAGTAAGAGGTTGCATCATTACCACCAGATTAACGATTAGGGATACATTCAGGAGTTAATTTAATTTCAAATGGGCCAAATCTGCCGAAAGGTTTTTGTGCTACAGCCATTTGAAATTTTTATTTTTCAATAACTCGAAAAATATTTATCTGATCGGAATGAAACTTGGTTGGAAGATGAACACTGTCAATAAGAATAATTATCCATGGAAAAATTCGAAAAAAAATTTTTTTTTTTGAAAATTTTTATATTTCATTAAAATTTCACCATTTCGCAATGTCAACAAGCGCGTAAAAGCTGTTGACTTCAAGTCAGTGCTTTTCTAGATTTTTATTATTATTTTATTCCTTATTCAGGAACGGACTGAATTCGGTTATTGGTAATGGACGCACACTGCTCTCGAAATTTTGAAGGGACCGTTTCGTCAGTGAATTAAGAAAGTTAAAATTATTGTTGAATTTTGTTTTTCTTGTTTATAATTTATTTTATGCTTATATACTCCGCCATGTTTATATCAGATGGACTCATTTCAATTTCTTTGTCACTTTTTATATTCAGATATTATTCGTATTTATTAGGTATTTGAGTTGTTATTTGTAACTTTTCGAGGGCGAACGTTTTGAATTTTTGAGAATATTTCTTATTTCCTCAACATTTTTACGCGCTTGTTCTGGGGAACAGCGTGTTATAATTTCGTCACGATGTCTGTGATTTTCGAATTTTCAGCCGAAATTGGTCTCAAACGACTAGGTTGGACTCACTGATGAAGAATCCGTGGTCAAAATTGATTCTGTCCGTCCGACCGTCCGTGTGCGCTTCAACTCTCGAAAGAAAGGACATAGTCTTGAAATTTTCAGGTTAGGTTAAGATACTGAATATCTCGGTTAAGTTCGTTAATGGGCCAAATCTGCCGAATGGTTTTAGTGCTACAGCGATTTGAAACTTTTATTTTTCAATAACTCGAAAAATATTTATCTGATCGGAATGAAACTTGGTTGGAAGATGAACACTGTCAATAAAATAATTATCCATGGGAAAATTCGAAAAAAATTTTTTTTTTGAAAATTTTTTTATTTCATTAAAATTTCACCATTTCACAATGTGAACAAGCGCGTAAAAGCTGTTGACTTCAAGTCAGTGCTTTTCTAGATTTTTATTAATATTTTATTCCTTATTTAGGAACGGACAGAATTCGGTTATTGGTAAATAGACGCACACTGCTCGTGAAATTTTGAAGGGACCGTTTCGTCAGTGAATTAAGAAAGTTAAAATTATTGTTGATTTTTTTTTTCTTCGAAAACTATTCTCAAGATTTCAATTGAATTTTGCACAGAGCTTAAAGTCCATATTTCAACAACAGTGCACACAATTTTAGTTCGATCCGATTTTTATTTTTGGAGATATATTTTTTTCACGCTTCAAATACTTCCGGTATAACTCAGAAAATACTGATCCGATGATCATCACTAGATAACTAGTTTACAAAAGCTGATGCACAATCTTGTACAAGATTTCGTGAGCACTGTGTCAATAAAAAATTTAAAAAAAAAACTCAAATTTGGAAAAAAAATATTTCGCGTTTTTTTTTCTCGCTGCCGAATTTGAACATACGCGAAAATACTGCTGACTTCACGTCTGTGCTTTTCTAGAATTTCACGTTTTGAAAATTTCTAAAAGTATGTCGATATCATGAAATATATACAGAGTGCTGCATTCAACTTGAAACAGTGAATTATCTCAAAAACTACTCAAGACGAAAATGTTGAGAATAAAAATTCTTAGGTATCAAAGGGGAAAGAAAATGAACATATTTTGCTTTAACCTTGACTTCGACTTCAAGGTTATTTCAAGGTCAACTTGATTTTTTTTAAAGGAAAGGTTCATTTATAGTGCAGATTCTTATTTTTCCTAAAAAAAGTAGTAACTTTTGTTTGAAACTTGTTTAATCGGTTTGCGAATTCAAAAAATATGCTTGTATGAAAATCGATGCACAAACTTTAATGCAATGTAATGAATCATTAATTGAAAGAATGGATAATTGTGTCGAAGTGCAAGGTAATCATATTGAACATTCACTGAAATGATATGAAATTAATACCACCACGATCATCATTAAAATTATTTTTTATTTTTTCCCAACCGATTAAATAAAACAAATTTGTTCAATATTTAGCAATCCTATGGAAAGAGTTTCAAACTTAAGTTACTATTTTTTCATCAAGAATAAGAATCTGAACTAAAAACTAGACGTTTTTAATTGAAATATTGCGTTGCCTTCGGAATAACCTCGAAGTCAAGGTCAAGGTTGAATCAAAATATTTTAATTTTTTTTCCCTTTGATGCCTTACTACTTTCATTAAATTTTTTTATTAATATAGTAGACAGTTTTTGAGATAATTCACTGTCTCAAGTTAAATGCCGCACCCTGTATATTTACATAAACTTACCTATTGAAAGAACTTTCTGGAGTATCGCTGTAAAATATAGAAGTTTCGTTTTCCATTGTAATTGTTTGTTCCAGAGGTAAAATGCCATCAGAGAAATCCAGCGATCTAGATAATCTATATAAAATCAATTCAACATCAGAATATTTCGAGTTTAAATTCCAAAACTATAATAACTATAATTTTTGAGGTTCCTCACAGGAAACAACAAAGACTGAATAGAATAAAAAAGGAAGGTTCATTAATAACTAATTTGGAAAAAGGTATTTTTAAATGTGAAGTAAAGATGAGTTTCATAACCATTTTATTAAAGTAGGGAATTGGTCTTATGGAGAAGAAAGAGCTCCAGTAATAATAAAGTAACATAATCACAAGGACGAATATCTGTCGATAAATCAACAAATATTCCCCCTTGATCAGAGCTAATCAACCAAAACACCTACACCACAGAAGCGGATCCAAGGAGAATGACTACAGCTGTTTCACAGTTATAACTGATCGTCAGGCTATCTTACTTTGGAAAAAACCGCTATAGAGGAATCAAGATACTTGTCACCTTTCAGATGGCATACTGCAGTATAACTACGTACAGCGCGCCCTCTTCCAGGAGATTCTTGCGAATCCTACCTTCGAGTGCAGAATACTTTGATCGACGTGCATCCTTTTGTTGTATATCAGGTCGCTGCAACTGCGATTTTACAGTTTTATAACGTCCGTCACGACTTTGTAAACACTCGATTCATGTGGTTTTCCGACAAGACGATAGAGACGAAGAGAGCTCCAGTATAATAATAAACTAACATAATCACAAGGACGAATATCTGTCGATAAATCAACAAATATTCCACCTTGGACAGAGCTAATCATATAATCAACCAAAACACCTACACCGAAGAAGCGGATCTAAGGACAATGACTACAGCTGTTTCACAGTTATTACTGATCGTCAGGCTATCTTACTTTGGAGAAAACCGCTATAGAGGAATCAAGATACTTGTCACCTTTCAGATGGCATACTGCAGTATAACTACGTACAGCGCGCCCTCTTCCAGGAGATTCTTGCGAATCCTACCTTCGAGTGCAGAATACTTTGATCGACGTGCATCCTTTTGTTGTATATCAGGTCGCTGCAACTGCGATTTTACAGTTTTATAACGTCCGTCACGACTTTGTAAACACTCGATTCATGTGGTTTTCCGACAAGACGATAGAGACGAAGAGAGCTCCAGTATAATAATAAACTAACATAATCACAAGGACGAATATCTGTCGATAAATCAACAAATATTCCACCTTGGACAGAGCTAATCATATAATCAACCAAAACACCTACACCGAAGAAGCGGATCTAAGGACAATGACTACAGCTGTTTCACAGTTATTACTGATCGTCAGGCTATCTTACTTTGGAGAAAACCGCTATAGAGGAATCAAGATACTTGTCACCTTTCAGATGGCATACTGCAGTATAACTACGTACAGCGCGCCCTCTTCCAGGAGATTCTTGCGAATCCTACCTTCGAGTGCAGAATACTTTGATCGACGTGCATCCTTTTGTTGTATATCAGGTCGCTGCAACTGCGATTTTACAGTTTTATAACGTCCGTCACGACTTTGTAAACACTCGATTCATGTGGTTTTCCGACAAGACGATAGAGACGAAGAGAGCTCCAGTAATAATAAACTAACATAATCACAAGGACGAATATCTGTCGATAAATCAACAAATAATCCACCTTGATCAGAGCTAATCATCCAATCAACCATAACATCTACTCCGAAGAAGCGGATCCAAGGAGAATGACTACAGCTGTTTCACAGTTATTACTGATCGTCAGGTCAACTTAGCTTGGATAAAACCGTTGAGTGGGAATCTAGATACTTGTCACCTTTCAGATGGACCGCTGCAGTATAACAATGTACAGCGCGCCATCTTCTGGGGGAATATATGTTGATTTATCGACAGATATTCGTCCTTGTGATTATGATTTATTGAAGGTTATGGGCCTACCCTATTTTCTATTAATACTAAAAAAATTATTTCGGAAATGAATGTAGAATGCACTCGGAATATTTCATAATCAAATATCTTTATTTTTTGTGGAACATACCTTTTGGAACTCCTCCTGAAGAAAGAGTTGTTTTCACTCTTTTCTGGCGTGTAAGTTCCGTCAAGCTTTTCATCGGTTGAATCGTGAGCAGAAACACTAAATGGCAGGGGTGAATCGAAGTGATCAAGTTTCTGAGTTGAAACAGGAGATTCCAATGATATATTGGGAGAGCTGTAACAATAATAATATATATAAGATCAGAATATCCAAGTATCACCCAAATCTATATTCAATTCAAAAAGTTATCACCCTTAATATCTTGGCTCCCTAAGTATTTGTTCAAACTCGTTATAAAGGCAGAATTTGACATATTTTTTCCCAATATTTCCGAAAAGAAATTTCGAATCGGGCTGGAATTTGGTAAACCCTACTAAAATATTGACATCAAAGTCTATGCCTAATTTCATAGTTTGTGAATAAAAGTTTTTCAACAATTTTTTTTTAACAAAACAATTGATGAGAAATAATAGCATAAAGTTGCCGTCGCTATGGGGGTTTTTCCTTGAATTTGGGATATTACTGCAAATGCAAATTTGAACATAATTATTATGGGTTTGATTCATCATTTTCTCAAATTACCTTCAGAGAGTATTCAAAATCAGATTTCAAAATTGGGGTTTGAGATTTGCCAGGCATGCACGAAGTGACAACGGTGTTTAGTAGAATAGCTTTTTCTGCTATAGAATGATGAAATATTTATTCCTATTCTGTGGTACACACGTGTTCTTTGTCAATATAACCAAACAATTTCCGTTTGCGATTTGTCAGTAATATGACAGTCTGTGCTCTTCTTTTTCTATTCTTTGGTCATTGTCTTCTATTCTAACCAGATCGAAGTATAGCTATCTCTGTTTTTCTAAGCAAAGTAACACATTTTGACGTCCTTTTCTTTCCGAGAAAGCTGAATTCGCCGTTGCCATATCGTGCACTCATGACAAATCCTTTTAAATGCAAATCCCCATTTTTATTTTTCAGTTTTAGGTGATCAAATTTTTTTTTAAAAATATAATATTGAAATTATATGTTTGGAATGTAATGTTCTAAAGGTTTCTCATGAAAATGACTGTATTTTCGTTCAATGGAAAAACCCCCATTCTACAACCACTGACGCCATTACAATCGGATCCGATATGTACCTTTAGAGATATTGAGGAATTAACCCGAAAAGTTCAAATGAGTATTACTCCGAAACTATTCGGCTGATTTTGCCCATTAACGAACCCAACCGTCGCTGTTCCATACTAAACCAAAGTTTCAAGCTCCAAACTTGTTTCATTCGAAAGTTATAGACAACGTCAACGGCCAAACACAAATTTAATTCGCTGGGACACCCCGTATGTTACTATTCAAAAAAAAATCCTTACCTTCCACTCGATCTGTTCTCGTTGTTCTCTTGGTTTGGAAATGAATATTCCACTAAAACACCGTCGTTGTCAACAAGAGATTCGTTTTCCTCTTTCATTGCTTCAAATTTTTTCCTCAGTTCAGTCGACCAACGTTTTCTTACCGAACGCCTCTGATTAGGCTCGTTGACGCTCAGAGAAACGTTTGGCGTATCGGTGTTTTTGTTACTGGGAAATATTTCTTTGTTATCTGACATTATTGCCCATCTGAAACCAAAAAATCATTCGTACAACGCCACAAAATTCAGATGAAAAATTATTATTTTTTTCCCTTCATTATCTGCCAATAGACACTCGAGTACCCGAACAAATATACAGGGTGTTCCTAAATTGCAAGTACAAATGAAGAGGGGAGTTTCCAGACATTATTTTAAGGAAAAAATGTCCCATAAAAATGGGACCGCAAATGTTTCTTTTTCGATATACAGAGTGTTAAAGTTAGAATTTTCTTCAAGTTTTTTCCTCATAGTACTAAGCACTTACCAAGATGAATGTACCAGTTACTCCAATCTTTATGAATCATAGCTACCAGTCAGGAAAGTATCCATAAAAAATAACGATGAATTTATTAATTGTTATTATTATTAATTAATTCACCGCAGTTTTCGTTTGTACCAGCAATTTGGGAACACCCTGTGTATTTTGAAACCATCTTAAGTATTTATATTATTCAGTTTTACAGGAATAAGTTCGACCAATGGTTGTCAATCATTTTGTAGGTTTTTTCTGGGTTTTCGCTGGCAATATCTGAAGCAGAACTATTGAAAATTTAAATAAAATTATTTTTTTATGTAAACCGCAATTGCATGAAAATAGCAATTTTTATTTACTTTTCAATAGTTGTTTCAGATATTGGGAGTGATCTCAGTCCTAGCCCATGAAGCTATCCTTAGAATCTCTAGGCTTTAAAGGTACACGTAATGAGAGAATTAAAAGTCAGAGAGCCTGGTCCTCTCTGAACAAGTACATCTCATCAGCGAACCTACCTAGTGATGTTATGATTAAAAAATTTCAAAAAGCACTGCCGTGAAGGCAGCAACTTTTGCGCGCATGTTCAATGTAGATGACCGCTTCAGCAACGAATTTGAACGTGCGCGCAAAAGCTGCTGCCTTCACGGCAGTGCTTTTTGAAATTTTTTTCTGATAAATTACTGGATTTCAATTCGATCATATCTGTATTTTTGGACATATTGTAAAAATAAAATTTTGAATGGGTATATCTACGGAATCATTGGGCGGATTTTACCCATTCACGAATTCGACCTTCGTAATTAAGCCCCAAACCTAATCTACAAATATCGAGCTTCTAAGTCGTTTCTTCCGGAAGTTATTGTGTTTACGGTCAGCCTAACGGCCGACTACGTAAACACAATAACTTCCGAAAGAAACAACTTAGAAAGTCGATATTTGTAGAGAAGGTTTGGACCTTAATTACGAAGGCCGAATTCGTGAATGGGTAAAATCCACCCAATGATTCCGTAGATATACCCAATCAAAATTTTATTTTTCCAATATTTCCAAAAATACAGATCAGATAGAATTGAAATCCAGTACTTCATCGAAAATAACAGTTCGAAGTTTCATACAGAATTTAATGAGGATGATATGATGAGAAAATCATAGACATTTTTTTTTTCCAAATTGTTCTAATAACACGATTACCACGAAATTTTGCATAAAGTTGTCTTTTAGCATCTTAAAACTAGCTGTGAAGTTTAATCAGGACTGAATCAGTATTTCTCGAGTAATACCGAAAAAATCAACGATATCGAGAAGAAAACCTCGAAATTTGACATATTTTTTCCCGATATCTCCAAAACTAATGATCGCATCGAACTGAAATTTAGTACACTGCTGTGAAATTAGAAGGTCAAAGTGTGAGTATAATTTTTTTTGGATATGATGAATGGTTCCCGAAAAAAAATTTTTTTTGTAAAAACCGACAATATGATCTTGACGAAATTTGGCTCAAAGTTGCGCGTCGTTATACTCCACCAAACTGCCTAGTTCGAATCCAATCGCTTTAGTAGTTTCTGAAATAAAAAATGAATAACTTCAAAATTTCAAGTGCCTATAACTCCGAAACTATTCGATCGATTTGGCCCATTAACGAACTTAATCGCGGCATTCCGATGCGCGAACTACCCTGAAAGTTTCAAGTTGCTAGCTTGCTTCTGTCGACAGTTATCGTGTCGTCGGACGGCCGGCCGGCTGGACAGAATCAATTTTGACAACGGATTCGTCATCAGTGAGTCCAACCTAGTCGATTGAGACCATTTTCGGCTCAATCATCCAAAATTACAGACATTTGGACAAAACGATAGCACGCTGTTCCCCTAGAACATGCGCGCAAAAAGTAAGCATCGAGAAGAACTTCAACTCAATGCTATGTAAAAGAGAAGAATGGGAAAAGGAATACACTAACCAAAACTTCAAAGAAATACCGTTAAATGGTGTACAGATGGTTCTAAAACCGCGATGTGGGCCGACGTTGGAGTATACGGGTCTAGAACCAAGTGTACACTATCGCTAGGCTCCGACTCGAGTGTTTTTCAGTCAGAATTACTTGCAATCCAAAGATGCATAGACATAAACCTGAAAAGAAACTATCAAGGATGTGACATAGTGATCCATTCTGATAGTCAGGCTGCTATTAAAGCACTGAACTCCTATGTCATCGATTCAAAGCTGATATGGGAGTGCCGAAGGAAGCTCGATAAAGTAGGCAAGAACAACAAGGTCTCCTTAGTCCGGGTTCCTGGGCACTCAGGAATCAATGGAAATGAAGAGGCTAACACTCTAGCCAGAAAGGTAGCACAAACGCTGCCTACTGGCCCAGAATCTTTCTGTTGTGAAGGCAACTGCACCTATGAGAAAGAATTTTTGGAGAAGGAAGAAAATGAAAGAGGGGCACCCTGGAGGAATTAGGGTTTTTCCTTTGAACGACAATGCAGTAATTTTCATCAAAAACCTTAAGGGCCGGTATTATAAAACTCAACTGGAAGTTATCTTCAACTTTAACTGACAGTTTTGACAGTTGTATTGGGACATAACTGTCAAAACTGTTAAAGTTAAAGATACCTTCCAGTTAAGTTTTATAATACCGGCCCTTAGAACATCACAATTCAAACATATAATTTCAATATTATATCTTAAATAAAATGTTTGATCACCTAAAACAGAAAAATAAAAAATGGAGATTTGCATTTAAAGGGATTTGTCTTGAGTGCACGATATGGCAACGTAAAATTCAGCTTTCTCGGAAAGAAAAGGACGTCAAATGTGTTACTTTGCTCAGTAAAACACAGATAGCTATACTTCGATCTGGTTTGAGTAGAAGACAACGACCAAGGAACATAAAAAGAAGAGCACAGAATGTCATACTGTCATATTACTGACAAATCGCAAACGGAAATTGTTTGTTTATATTGACAAAGAACACGTGTGTACCACAGAATAGGAATAAATATTTCAGTATTCTATAGCAGAAAAAGCTATTCTACTAAACACCATTGCCACTTCGTGCATGCCTGGCAAACCCCAATTTTGAAATCTGATTTTGAATACTTTCTGAAGGTAATTTAGGAAAATGATGAATCAAACCCATAATAATTATGTTTAAATTTGCATTTGCAGTAATAACCCAAATTCAGGAAAAACCCCATTCTCCAGGAATGGAACACTCTAAAAAGTTCCTCCGCAACCTTGCAATTGCTAGGTCCGAAAAACATTTTGATCTCAGTAAGAACAAGTTACGCCTCCTCACTGGTTTCCTCACAGGACACTGTCGCGTGAGGAAGCACATGATGAGAATGGGCTTACCAGAAACTGACGAATGCAGATTCTGTGGGGAAGAGGAGGAAACTCCTGTTCACCTGATCACAGAATGCCTCGCCATTGTGAGCCTACGCAAGAAATATCTTGGAAAGGAGAATTATAGGAGGAATGAGAACTTAGCCTCCTTGAAGCCCTCATAGATATTAGAATTCATTAGAGCTCTAGAGCTATAGGTAGCGTAGTGCGAAAACAGCTCTCACGAAGGGGCACAATAGACCTAAAGGTCGCAGTGGAATGTAGCCTCTTACCAAACTATAACTCTAACTATTGGTTTCGTGCGTCGTCTGACATTTGTCATACGTTGGAAGTAAAACAACCTCACTTTCCTGCTTTGTTTATGTTATGGAGTACAGCATTTTCAACAATTTCAGGATAAATTCACAAGTTAAAATGATTTATATTAATAGAATTGGTGAATTACTAGACCAAGTTATTGTTTCTTTGTGAAATATAACATAAAACACCAAGAGACGAAGGAATCTGATTTTTCAGATATATTGTAGTGTAGACTTTATATTTGAATATTTGCATTTTTGACCCATTCCCCTAAATTTTATCTGGTATTGGAAGAAATAGAATACCATGTGAACTATCCCAGAGGAGGCAAACATCCTATATTCACGCCATAAATTTAAAAAACTGTTCCGACAAAGTAACAAACTATGGTAGAGTTTGTTGCGAGGCATTTCCACACTGGTTAAGGAATTATGTTAAGACTATCTATTTAATTTGTTCTGTTTAATGAGGTGAATCATGATGAGATAACTATGATAAGAATATGGGGACAAACCCATCCTGATTGGTTACCACTCACATCTCTATATGATATATAAAGCCAATCAAGGCAATTCGTTATGTGATAGGTTTCTCAAAATATTGCATGTATTTTATAATAATAATGAACCAGACAACTTTCTCTGTTCTCAACCGAACACATTTCAATGTGGCTTGACTACCCATGGAACCATGGAACTTCTACATTTTGTTGTTTGTAATATGTTTCGAATTGACCTTATTGTCAATTAACGATTATGAAAGCCCTAATGTTACATCTGCATAATAAAAAAGCATTTTATTTGGATATTAAAGCATTTTTTGAGGATGAATCAAAATCGGTGTTCAAGGAAAAAATTTCATATGAATTATTTTAGTTGTAACATATATTTAGTATAATAAATATATAATTAAAGATTATGATAACACTGACATAGCAACTGTAAACCAATATTGTAGTAATGTGATAATTTGCAACATGGAACGTTATTTGAAATAGTACTGAGAAGTTCTCTGGAACCCATGTTTTTTCCATTCCATACATTTGTTGGATTTCATTCTGCTGTTTATTTTCAGGAATTAATGAGCCAAACATTTTACTGTTTCATTTTCAATAGTTATATCTTTAATAAATGCTCTGATGTGGACACTCTGGGCTTTAGAAGACAAGGATAAATACTGCAATTTTCATTTATATCGTTTTGAACGATTATCATCTGAGATTGAATATCAGTTAATCAGATCCATTATCACGAAATTTCCCTTGTAAAATGAATAAAATCACTGAAATCTCCAAATAATCGCTATTCGCCAATGTAAACAATGCGAATGTATTCCTACGTCTCTCGGTGTATTTATGTTGCATTTCACCACGACACAATAACTAGGCCTAGTTATTCACCAATTCTATTAGTAAAAATCATTTCAACTTGTGGATTTATCCTGAAATTGTTGAAAATGCCTTACTTCGTAACATAGACAAAGCAGGAAAGTGAGGTTGTTTTACCTCCAACGTTTGACATTTGTCATACGTTGGAGGTAAAACAAACTCACTTTCCCGCTTTGTTTATGTTATGAAATACAGCATTTTCAACAATTTCAGGATAAATTCACAAGTTAAAATGATTTATATTCATAGAATTGGTGAATTACTAGACCCGTCAGGCCAAGTTATTGTGTCTTTGTGAAATGCAACATAAATACACCGAGAGACCAAGGAATACATTCGCTTTGTTTACATTGGCGAAGAGCGATTATTCGGAAATTTTAGTGATTTTATTCATTTTGCAAGTGAAATCTTGTGATAATGGATCTGATTAACTGATATTCAATCTCAAATGATAATCGTTCAAAACGATATAAATGAAAATTGCAGAATTTATCCTTGTCTTCTGAAGCCTAAGAGTATCCACATCAGAGATAGCATTTATTATAGGTATAACTATTGAAAATGAAACAGTAAAATGTTTGGCTCATTAATTCCTGAAAATAAACAGCAGAATGAAATCCAACAAATGTATGGAATGGAAAAAACATGGGTTCCGAGAACTTCTCAGTACTATTTCAAATAACGTTATATGTTGCAAATTATCAAATTACTACAATATTGGTCTACAGTTGCTATTTCAGTGCTATCATAATCTTCAATTATATATTTATTATACTAAATATATGTTACAAATAAAATAATTAATATGAAATTTTTTCCTTGAACACCGATTTCGATTCATCCTCAAAATTGGAATTGGAATGTGTTCGGTTGAGAACAGAGGAAGTTATCTGGTTCATTATTATAAAATGCATGCAATATTTTGACAAATCTGTCACATAACGAATTGCCTTGATTGGCTTTATATATCATATAGAGATGTGAGTGGTAACCAATCAGGATGGGTTTGTCATTCATAACGCCAGCTATTATAGTGTTGAGAAGATATAATTCTTGAAATGTGTATAACAAACACGAAATATTCTTATCATACTTATCTCATCATGAGTCAACTTATTAAACAGAATAAATTAAATAGATAGTCTAATATAATTCCTTAACTAGTGTGGAAATGCCTCCAACAAACTCTACCATAGTTTGTTACTTTGTCAGAACAGTTTTTCAATTTATGGTGTGAATATAGGATGTTTGCCATCTCTGGGATAGTTCACATAGTATTCTATCTCTTCGAATACCAGATAAAACTTAGGGTAATGGGTCAAAAATGCAAATATTGAAATATAAAGTCTACACTACAATATATCTGAAAAATCAGATTCCTTCGTCTCTCGGTGTATTTATCTTGTATTTCACAACGAAACAATAACTAGGCCTAGTTATTCAGCAATTCTATTAATAAAATCATTTTAACTTGTGAATTTATCCTGAAATTGTTGAAAATGCCGTACTTCGTAACATAAAGAAAGCAGGAAAGTGAGGTTATTTTACCTCCAACGTTTGACAAATGTCAAACGACGCACGAAACCAATTGGGAGTGATAACCTAGAAAAAACCTACGAAATGATTCAAAATCCTCCCAAAATAAGCTTTAATCAATACTTAATGGTTGTCAACACCTTTACTAGGCATTACCCTAAATTTTTTAAGTAAAGCAATCATTGCTGATGATAATAAACAACGAATGAAATATCATTTTTTAAATATTTTTTCGTTTACTCACCTTTTACGTCCTGTAACAGATTTTCGACCTTGGATAGATGGTTCTGAGGTGACACAATTTGAAATATTTGGAAGTTCAACTTTGCCAGCTTTATCGATCCAATTCCTTCTATCGGTAAAAGCTTCAACTTCGTTTTTCCCATCTACTTCTCCAATTTTATCTGTTAATCTATAACTTAAAGATCTTCCACTTCTTCGGGACACATTGAAATCTTCAGTCGTGGACTCATTTTTAGTATTTATATTTTCTTTGTTCTCATTTCCGCCTTCCAAGATTTCATCAAGGTTTTCATCTATATCTGGTGGCGCACAAATACTGATTTTGGGCGCCTTCGCTCTTTCGTTGTTACACTCAATATCTGATTTTTGGGATCTCTTCCTTTTTCCTTTAGAAATATCTTCGATAGTATCTGCTGAGAGGAATAATACACTATAGTAAATTTTTTATATTTTATACGACATATTGATTGCTGGTGAACATCTACAGGGTGTTTTTTTTTTCTGGAGCAATGTATTTATTATTATAAGTTTTTGTTTTCCAGAATCGGTAACAGATAGAAACATTCCTCTTTTTTCCGGAAGTGATTTATTTGCTGATTATTTTATTAGGCCGTCCCTAATTATTGGAGTAAGTGGAAATCAGAAGAAATAGAGGTTGGGTGGTTATCTGATGTTTTCAATTATTTTGCATTATACAGTTAGAGTCAAAATTATGGAACAAATTCCTCAGAAGGAAAATATTTGGCAACAAAATCCTGAAACAGGTCAATTTTTGCTTCACTTTTACCAAATTTATATGCATTTTTGAAGGATTTAAGTTGCACCCTGTGACATCCCCATCAACCCTCTAAATTTTTTGAATAAAGAAAGTAGGTCATGTGATACTTTTTGGGCAAGGTCTTTGTATCTTCTTTACTGGTGTGCAGAAATTTTCAAGAAAATTTTTTTTTTGAAAAATTTGTTCAAATAGGTTTTCAGTATGTGCACTCATGGCTCATTTACTTTGAGACGATGGTACCTGATGAAATTTGTCACCGAATGAAAGTCGACCATTACAGTTTTGTTCATGCATAACTTACAACCCCCTCACGTAAAAATTTAGATTTTCTTTACACCAATAAAAGTGATAAAGAAATTTGGCGTTCGGAATGGAATTCGTGTAATGTTTTCAACAAAGGTTTGATCAGCGATCCGTCAGAAAAAGTTCATGGTTTTAATCTTCCTAGGAAAATTTGGTGCATTTTGAATCGACTTAGAACCGGTCATGGTATTGTATTGTATTGTATTGTATTGTATTTTTTTCCGAATATCCTAGGCTTCAACGAAACCCCTCAGAAGCTGAAAGCTTGTGCGAGTTAGGATACCGGGTGTGTTCTGTGTAGGCTTTGTTACTAATTCCTTGCGCCACGTTAGGAACAGCACTGTTAATTGTTTACCCAACAGCGAATGGTTGGACGGTCCCCTAAAAACCGGAAAAGATATTTCCCGGCCAAGGGCTTGAACCCCAGACCTTACGATCATGGGGCTTGCGCTCTAACCACTGAGCTACCGCCGCTGGTCGCTGTAATAGTTTCCTCTTCAAATGAAATTGGGTCGAAAGTCCAAGGTGCGAGTGCGGAGAAGAAGAGGAAACAATAGAACATTTAGTTAATACTTGTCCAATATATAAATTTGACGATGGTTTCGAGGCAATTGATTCGGTGTCTGATTCTTTTTTGAGATGGATCGTGAACTTCAGATTAATTTAATGAGTACTAAATCATTTACTAGTTCATATTAGTTCTTTCGTCTCCTTTTTTGTTTTCAGGTGTAATTCCAAGATTTCAACCTGCATCGAATAGAAAAGAAGAAATTTTGTCGATAAAAAAGAAGCCCTTCAATAAAAAACAACAATTTCATTACACTTATACGGGGAGACAGAGTTTTTCCTGAGGTTTTTATCTGTCCTCTTGTATCATACGTAAAAATGTATGGTACCCCGTTTACATTTCCTCTGCTAATACTGTTATGACACATATTGTTTGATATAAAAAAAATGTACTGCTCATCTCAAAAGAATATATATACAGAGTGTAACAGCCAAATGGAATAAATTCGATAACTAATAAATGAGGGCGTGTTGGGAAAAACGCTCGGACACGTCGATTTGTAATTTTAAATGCGCATATTTTTCAAGAAAAAAATATTATATAGGGTGTTCCATGTGACCGTGGCCAATACCAACTTTCTTATTTCAAATGCAATCCCCTGTATATTATTTATTTTTTGGATTCTTCAAAGAATTCTAGACACAATTCATGCACAATGTCCTATACCTATCTTTAACTATTTCGGAAATATTAAGTGTTTTCAGATTTAGTGCAAAAATCAACGTTTTAAATAAAAATTATTTTATTTCACAAATTCGGTACATTACACTTAAAACCTAATAAGTAATAATAATTCTTAATAATAAAAAAAAAAACAAAAAAAAAATTAATGTCAATGTAGGAAATGTTCGAAATGCTCGCCGCGAACGTCTTAGGAACATGCTAATCTGGTGTAGAATTGCCTTCTAACGTTACTCAACATTTCTGAAAACACTTAATATTTCCGAAAATGTTGAAGATAGGTATGGGATATTGTACATGAATTATGTCTAGAATTTTCTGAAGAATCCAAAAAATAAATAATATACAGGGGGTTACATTTGAAATAAGAAAGTTGGTATTGGCCACGGGCGCATGGAACACCCTATATAATTTTATTTTCTTGAAAAATAAGCGCATTTAAAATTACAAATCGACGTGTCCGAGCGTTTTTCCTAACACCCCCTCAATTATACGTTATCGAATTTATTCCATTTGACTGTCACACTCTGTATATATATAGTACAAAATGTTTAAGGACATATTCTTATATATATATATATATATGATTTTAAGTAGGTATGTTATTAGTACGTTTCAACTTCAGTTTCTTACCATAGTCAGTTGAACTTTTATCGGAAAAAGTAATTTCTTCATGAACTTTGCTGACCTGAGTACTTTCTCCATATTGCCAAGCAGGATCATAATTGAGAATCCTTGTACTTTTTCTGGAGTCATTAAAATTCTCACCTTTTACTATGTTCATATCACCTTCATTATCTTTATCCTCATTATCGATTTTTAGTTCTTCACCGTAGTTTTCATCCTTTAGTACTTTTTCTGAAATTCTCTTCTTCGATAGTATAGCTGTTTCATATTTTCCATCAGACTTTTTGGAACTTCTCCTTCTACTTTCAGTTGCAATTATCACTATTGAAAAATGAGATGTAGACGAAATGTTCGAAATTTTTTTGAAATTTTATCTTACCATCATCTTCACGATCAATAATATTTTCCTTTGAATCAACGGTCTGAACAATTGACTGAAAACTTTTCTGACGTTCGTTGCTATCATCATCCCTGTCTCTACCTTTTTGTCCTACTGAACTATTTGATTTTTTTGATTTTCTACTCGTTCTTTCAGATGTTTGGGCTTCTATTTCTGTTGAGAAATAACATTTAAACTCACTGACATTTTTCGTTTATTTATTTTTATGGTCCACAATATATCAGTATAGGTTGTTTCGAAATAATTATCATTTTCAAAAGGGGAAACTCATTAAAATAATTTATTTGGCGTGTAACCGTTTCTCCGTTACTATCTTTCACACTATACCAGATAATGATTCTGTTTATTCACAAATTACTGCCTTCACAAGTTTTTCATCATGATGTTCCTTGATTCCTAATATCCTCTTCTGTTTTGAACTCATTATTAAATAGAGGGTGAGCCTATAAGTTGTACATTAATTTTAACCCTGGATTCCTCTCATCAGATAAAACACTCAGTTAAAAAGTTATATATATATATATACAGGGTGATTCCAGAGGAAACCGTCAGATTTTGGGATAAGATTACACTAGTCAAGACAGTCTCGAAACAATGTTTGGTTTATGGTTGGGGGTCTCTATTGAGAATATACAAGGTGATTTGTCCGATTCGACCGATTTTACTTTTATTGATTGATAACTTTGGTATCGCTTATTCGATTTTAGAGAAATTTTCAGCGTAGTACAGTAGTGTTGAACACATTCATTAATTTCAAATTTTTTTTCAAAATGAGCGGTTGTTATTGTGATAAATCCAGATTAATTGTGCAGGTTGAAAAAACACCCTGTAAGTAATTATTCGAGAGTTTCTAATTTTTTTGGCACACTTCTAGTTTTCTAAGAAAATTCCATCAAAAAAGACAATGCCGAAATTTCGCTCCAATCGATTTTACTTTCATTGATAACTTTGGTATGGCTCATTCAATTTTGATGAAATTCGCAGTAGAGAACAATCTGAACGAGTACATTCAATAATCGCAAAAGTCCCTCAAAATACAGAGTTGTAATTGTGATAATTTTAGAATTTCAGATTAATTGTGGAGTTGAAAAAAAAACACCCTGTACATTGCTTTTCCAAAAGTTTCTTATTCGTTGCAGATTCTACGATAATATGTCATCACCCAGAGGTTTTTGATTTCTTTGGCACACCTCCGGTTTTCCTAGAAAACATTTATGGAGAAGAGCATTATCGAAATTTGGCTCACAAGCAGTGAACGTATTCCGCACTAGGTAGGAAAGCTGTATTGTCCAAGGATGCAAAGCAGTTCTTAAGTTCTAAAATATTCTTTTCAAATTCCAAATTCATATTTAATTGCTAATATTTTGTATGAAATCATTCAATTCAGAATATATTTCGAATTTGAAGAGAA
This sequence comes from Myrrha octodecimguttata, assembly GCA_958510865.1. NCBI lineage: Eukaryota > Metazoa > Arthropoda > Insecta > Coleoptera > Coccinellidae > Myrrha > Myrrha octodecimguttata. The sequence goes on from OY294057.1 coordinate 78,898,124, forward strand.
TATTTTAGAAGTGACGAACAACTTTGCATCCTTGGACGATACAGCTTTCCTACCTAGTGCGGAATACTCTCACTGCTTGTGAGCCAAATTTCGATTATGCTCTCCTTCAAAAATGTTTTCTAGGAAAACTGGAGGTGTGCCAAGGAAATTAAAAACCTCTGGATGATAACATATTATTGAAGAATCTGCAACGAATTAGAAAGTTTTGGAAAAGCAATGTACAGGGTGTTTTTTTTTTCAACTGCACAATTAATTTGAAATTCTGAAATTATCACCATTACAACACTGTATTTTGAGAGATTGTTGCGATTATTGAATGTACTCATTCAGATTGTTCTACACTGCAAATTTCATCAAAATTGGATGAGCCATACCAAAGTTATCAATAAAAGTAGAATCGATTGAAGCGAAATTTCGACATTATCCTTTTTTGAAAAAATTTTCTCGGAAAACTAGAAGTGTGCCAAAAAAAGTAGAGACTCTCAAATAATGACTTATTATAGTACAATCGTAAACAGATAGCGTAGTTTAGGAAACGCTATGTACAGGGTGTTTTTTCAACCTGAACAATTAATCTGGATTTATCACAATAACAACCGCTTATTTTGAAAAAAATTTGAAATCAACGAATGTGTTCAACACTATTGTACTCAGCTGAAAATTTCATTGAAATCGAATAAGCCATACCAAAGTTATCAATAAAAGTAAAATCGGTCGAATCGGACAAATCACCCTGTATATTCTCAACAGAGACCCCCAACCATAAACCAAACAGTGTTCCGAGACTGTCTTGACTAGTGTAAACTTATCCCAAAATCTGACGGTCTCCTTTGGAATCACCCTGTATATTCCATTCACTTTGATAAACTATCCCGGTTGGCCATGACATTCTGATACATTTCACAGTGAATATTTTGAAAATGTTAGGTAATAGTCATTTTCCCGTCAGATAACTACGCAACGTTGTCCTCTCTACATAGAGGTCGTTAGTAATTACGTATTTTTCAAAATGTTTGTTCACACGAATCTGATATTTTCATCCAACGATTTATACTGTAAAAATTTGCGCAGGAAAGTAATTCTGGCCGCGACAATATGTTTTTGTTCACATGAATTTTGCGTTTATTCACCCTTTTGTATTTGTAGTCCAATGATTTTATAATTTTGAAAATTGATGTCCGTCCTTTGTTATATTCCAAACGTTCCTTTGCAAAACTGAGTATTGTATCAATCGAAAAGTGTTCATTTTTCAAATTATAATTCCAAATTTGTTGTTTGAGATATTTTTTCAAAATAAAGTCTTCAGTCAGTGTCTTTTTGGGCGCACCAATAGAAGGAAATTTTTTGTCGTCTCTTTCACTTAAAATCTTTCTTATTGTGGTGATGTGCAACTAAAAATAAATATCTATTCATATAAAATATAACTCCTTGGTTTTCACTCACATACGTTGAAAATGTTGGATAGCTTGTAATAAATAATTGATTCCAAATTATCAGGGTTACTATCAGAAAAATTTCAAAAAGCACTGCCGTGAAGGCAGCAACTTTTGCGCGCATGTTCAATGTAGATGACCGCTTCAGCAACGAATTTCAACGTGCGCCTAAAAGCTGCTGCCTTCACGGCAGTGCTTTTTGAAAATTTTTTCTGATAAATTACTGGATTCCAATTCGATCAAATCTGTATTTTTGGAAATATTGGAAAAATAAAATTTTGAAAGGGTAAATCTACGAAATCATTGGGCGGATTTTACCCATTCACGAATTCGACCTTTGTAATTAAGCCCCAAACCTTCTCTACAAATATCGAGTTTCTAAGTCGTTTCTTCCGGAAGTTATTGTGTTTACGGTCAGCCTAACGGCCGACTGCGTAAACACAATAACTTCTGAAAGAAACAACTTAGGAACTCGATATTTGTAGAGAAGGTTTGGACCTAAATTACGAAGGCCGAATTCGTGAATGGGTAAAATCCACCCAATGATTCCGTAGATATACCCAATCAAAATTTTATTTTTTCAATATTTCCAAAAATACAGATCAGATCGAATTGAAATCCAGTACTTCATCGAAAATAACAGTTCGAAGTTTCATACAGAATTTAATGAGGATGATATGATGAGAAAATCATAGAAATTTTTTTTTTCAAATTGTTCTAATAACACGATTATCACGAAATTTTGCATAAAGTTGTCTTTCAGCATCTGAAAACTAGCTGTGAAGTTTAATCAGGACTGAATCAGTATTTCTCGAGTAATACCGAAAAAATCAACGATATCGAGAAGAAAACATCGAAATTTGACATATTTTTTCCGATATCTCCAAAACTTATGATCGTATCGAACTGAAATTTAGTACGCTGCTGTGAAATTAGAAGGTCAAAGTGTGAGTATAATTTTTTTGGATATGATTAATGGTTTCCGAAAAAAAAATTTTTTTGTAAAAAAATTTCGAAAAATTTTTTTTTTAAAATTTACTGATAATATGATCTTGACGAAATTTGGCTCAAAGTTGCGCGTCGTTATACTCCACCAAACTGCCAAGTTTGAATCCAATCGCTTGAGTAGTTTCTGAAATAAAAAATAAATAACTTCAAAACTTCAAGTGCCTATAACTCCGAAACTATTCGACCGATTTGGCCCATTAACGAACTTAACCGCGGCATTCTGATGCGCAACCCATCCTGAAAGTTTCAAGTAGCTAGCTTGCTTCTGTCGACAGTTATCGTGTCTACGGACTGCCGGCCGGACAGAATCGATTTTGACACCGGATTCGTCATCAGTGAGTCCAACCTAGTCGATTGAGACCATTTTCGGCTCAATCATCCAAAATTACAGACATTTGGACAAAACGATAGCACGCTGTTCCCCTAGAACATGCGCGCAAAATGCAGATTTCAATTCTACATTGCACTTCCTGATACTTTGTCTCTGCTTTTTCAAATTTACCGCCAGCATTTTTAGTTTCCAAGCGTGATGATTATGTTGAGATTGAGAGCAGAAATTGGTATAGGCATTTGGAAACGTCTCTGAGAATTATTTTGCTATTGCCGTTATTTCACGGGTGCCAACCTGCGTCAGTTTTAAGTAAAAAAAAACTTGATAGACCTAAATCATGGCCAACCGGGATAGTTTTAAAAATGAATGGAGTATACATAAGCATTTAGATATTTTCAATGGGCTGATAGACTCCGGCACTTTGTTTGCAAGTTCATCATAGATATCTCTTACGGTGATGTCTTGCAGACTTAGCAAACCATTGCGTGAAATTCAAAGCAACTTTATTGAGAAAACTCATTTACTCAATAAATTCATATGATTTGTTGCTTATTGTAGCATTATTTTAACGAAAATATTTCACCACACCTGAGCATTGAAACATTAATCTTCCACTTGATAATCATTCAATATCAAATTATTTCCAACTAAAGATTAAACACAACTTGTTATACTATCGAAAATTCAATAATTATCCTAATTTTCATCAAATCCATAACTGAATTATATGAAATCTGACAATCAGCGTGAACACATTAATTGAACTCTATGAATTCTATGGAAAAATATGGGCGGAGCTTAATTCCAGGTCTTTATTAGCTCAGGGGTGGATCAACAAAAATATGGAAATTTCTCGAATTTTTGACGATTTTATCACATTCAATTCCGGATATCTCAAAAACTGTGACTTTTAGGACATATTTAATTTCTTTTAGTTTTACAAATCGGCGAGTTTAGAACTAGAAAATATTTTTGAGTGTAATGAAAGTGTTTACTGAAGAATATGTGATATTGTTGAAGAAACCTTCTCAACATAATTAAACATTTAATTTGGAATAACCATGGTCTAAGCAACAAAAATTTTTTTTTTGAAACTTAAAAAATATTATTTATTTTTGGGGGAATTTATGGTTAAAATTAATGTACAACTCAAAGACTTACCATGTACGTATAGAGATTAAACGATTGAAATAAATATTTCTGAAAAGTTCACATCGAATTGGTTTCGTGCGTCGTTTGACATTTGTCATACGTTGGAGGTAAAACAACCTCACTTTCCCGCTTTGTTTATGTTATGAAATACAGCATTTTCAACAATTTCAGGATAAATTCACAAGTTAAAATGATTTATATTCATAGAATTGGTGAATTACTAGGCCTAGTTATTAGGTTTGTTCCAACACCCAGTTCTGTTACTGTCTTGAACTCGTTCAGAACTGAATCAATTCACACGTCTTCGCTCATTCTAGTTCGGGACTAATTCTGAATAGATAGTTCGAAAGTGTTGGAAACCCATCATTCTTAGAAATTCCCTTGTCATAGCCTAAGGGCTGTTTGTCACCCGAAAAATGCAGCCCGTCTCTGCCAGATGTGGTTTTATTGCCCCTTGCTGCATTCGAATGGCACGAAACAGATGACCGATTCAATTCCTCCTTCTCAGTTCTTGCCTTAACCCAAGAACTGAATTAACCGTTCTAGAACTGGTCTGACACAAATTCTTTTCACGTTGGAACACTTGGTTTGTAATTCCTAACCAGTTCGAAATTTGTTGGAACGCTAATATCGATATGCGCAAACTCCGCCCGATTCAGAACTAGTCCCAGAGTGTGTAGGAACAGACTTATTATTTCGTTGTGAAATACAACATAAATACACCGAGAGACGAAGGAATCCGATTTTTCAGATATATTGTAGTGTAGACTTTATATTTGAATTTTTGACCCATTCCCCTAAGTTTTGTCTGGTATTGGAAGAAATAGAATACTATGTGAACTATCCCAGAGATGGCAAATATCCTATATTCACGCCATAAATTGAAAAAACTGTTCTGACAAAGTAACAAACTAGTAGAGTTTGTTGGAGGCATTTCCACACTGGTTAAGGAATTATATTAGACTATCTATTTAATTTGTTCTGTTTAATAAGTTGACTCATGATGAGATAACTATGATAAGAATATTTCGTGTTTGTTATACACATTTCAAGAATTATATCTTCTCCACACTACAATAGCTGGCGTTATGAATGTCAAACCCATCCTGAATGGTTACCACTCGCATCTCCAATTCGTTATGTGATAGATTTGTCAAAATATTGCATGCATTTTATAATAATAATGAACTAGATAACTTTCTCTGTTCTCAACTGAACACGTTCCGATGTGGCTCGACTACTCAAGGATGGAACTTCTACATTTAGTTGTTTGTAATATGTTTCTAATTGACCTTATTGTCAATTACTAAAGATTATGAAAGCCCTAATGTTGCATCTGCATAATAAAAATGCATTTTATATGCATAGTAAAGAATTTTTTGAGGCTGAATCGAAATCGGTGTTCAAGGAAAAAATTTCATATGAATTATTTTATTTGTAACATATATTTAGTATAATAAATATATAATTGAAGATTTTGATAGCACTGACATAGCAACTGTAGACCAATATTATTGTAGTAATTTGATAATTTGCAACATAGAACGTTATTTGAAATAGTACTGAGAAGTTCTCTGGAACCCATGTTTTTTTCATTCCATACATTTGTTGGATTTCATTCTGCTGTTTATTCTCAGGAATAAATGAGCCAAACATTTTACTGTTTCATTTTCAATAGTTATACCTATAATAAATGCTATCTCTGATGTGGATACTCTAGGCTTTAGAAGACAAGGATAAATACTGCAATTTTCATTTATATCGTTTTGAACGATTATCATCTGAGATTGAATATCAGTTAATCATATCCATTATCACAAAATTTCACTTGTAAAATTAATAAAATAACTAAAATCTCCGAATAATCGCTCTTCGCAAATGTAAACAAAGCGAATGTATTCCTTGGTCCCTCGGTGTATTTATGTTGCATTTCACAACGACACAATAACTTGGCCTCACAGGTCTAGTAATTCACCAATTCTATGAATATAAATCATTTTAACTTGTGAATTTATCCTGAAATTTTTGAAAATGCTGTATTTCATAACATAAACAAAGCGGGTAAGTGAGGTTGTTTTACCTCCAACGTATGACAAATGTCAAACGACACACGAAACCAATATAACAAAAATAACCTAAAAAATCGATACGGATACGCTCCAATTAGACTTATTTCTGGGAAACTGTTTGCTAGTGGTCGAGGTGGATTTTGAGACAATATGTAGTCTTCATTTATTCGTAATACACAACAAATTCGAATTTTTAGTTAAAAAGAATACTGAATAATAAATTCAAACTAGACAGGTATAAATCTGAACATGGCCGATTTAACTCTTCAATGTTACTTAAACCATAGAAATCGGAGTTGCAACATGACCTGAACATTTCAGGTCTCCAGCTCATTCCGTTTTAAAGGTATCACGACAACAGCCGGACCCTTTTTGGCAAAAAAAACTGAAAATTAGAGACAACTTGCACATCAACTATCTTACCATCATCCTCTGTACTGGAATTCTCGTTGGTTAAAATAAGTTCCTTGTGAACGTCACAGTCTTCAATACTTTCTTCGGATTTCCCAGTAGAATCGTAATTGAAAACTGTGCAACTTTTTCTGTAGTTATTTGAAGTCACACCTCTAGATTCTCTCACAGATTTCTCACGCTCGTTTTCATTCTCTTTGTTGTCTCCCATTTGAACGTCTCCAGAAATTCTGTTCTTCGATGGTATTGCTGTTACTTCATGTTTCCGATCTGAACTTTTCCTTCTACCTGCATTTATGGCTACTGAAATGTGATATATTATTTCATCCCAGCTTTTAAATATTTTTTTTTATTAAAATGTAACTTTGTTTAAAAATGTAATGATACAAAAGAAATCTTGTAACTTTTCTTACCTTTATCTTCCTTTTCTTCAGAATTTTCTGTTTCATCATTCAAACTTTCATTTTTCAAGTTTTCTTTGTTATCATCGTTGCTTTTCTTTTCTTTTTGTTTCCTTGAACTTTCAATCTTAGGTGTTATTGTTTTGTTCCTTGATCTCTTCTTCTTCTTTCTTGAAGTTTTGGCTTCAATTTCTGTGGAAAAATAATATTTCACTATACAGGCTAATACACAGAGTGTTCATTTCAAAAATGTGTTTTTTTATTTTTGTACAAGAAAAAATTTATGTTCATTTGACCTACCGCCATCTTCATCGACTGAACTGAAACCTCTACTGCTCGAAACCAATTCCACTTCAACCTTATGATCTCCAGCATCTTCTCCATTTTGATCTGTGTATTTATTGTTTCTGTTCACATTATCTTCGTTCTCATGATATATTTCTCTATCTTTATGTCCCCTTTTCGAGTTTCTGGTTTTTACTACTTCTTCCACTGTTTCAACATGTTTTGGATTTGACCTCTTAGATCTCTTTTTTTTCTTTCTTATTTTTCCAGAGCTTCGTGCACTCATTTCTATTATAAATTATGACAGAGAGTTAAGATTTGGGTGCATAAATATGAGAACCAGTTCAAAGATTAACAGAAAGAGCTGACTTAGAAATAAGCTTTCTAACAACCTGTCTCAATAAATTTTTGATCTAAAAAATTGTTAATTTTGTCGTTTCTTACCATTATCTTCCTCGACTGAACTAAAACCCTTATTTGTGATAGTAACCTCTCCATCAGTACCATTGTTCACTTCAGATTCCTCAGTTTGATCGTTAAATTCAGAATCAGTAGTTTGGCTCTTCTTCTTTCTAATAATTGCCCTATTTTCCATGCTTTTTTCACTCTCATTAGAAATTTCAATTGTTTCAACAGGCTCTTGCTTTTTGGCTTTTCTGGAACTTCTGGTTTTGATAGCTCTTGTTTCTCCTTCATAGTTGTTTTTTTCAGATTCACGAGACCTTCTTTTTCTCTTTACCTTCCTTTCAGTCTCTTCTCCGTTTAAGGCTGTAAGAAAGGTATTTATAAAAGATCACTTTTTAATAGTAAATGATTAGTGCTCTCTGCTTAAAAAAAAGACTAGTGCCTTCAAATTTACTCAGCAATTTCAACAGATCAATTCAGCCAATATTTAATAGCTTCTAGTGTTGCATGGAGCTCGGTATTCAATGAGTATATCACAGACAATAGAAATCATTCAATAGACTTCTACAGATATTCTACTACCAGCAATAACTCCATTCAAAACTAATCTTCTGACGCCTAAGTATATTCAACGATTATAAGGTACAGTAATTAGAACATTATACTCAAATTATTGCTAATGTGAATCTATAATCAAAAGTCCCAAATATTATCTTCTACATTATCCTAATAAAACACTGATATTATGCTGATGTGTTAATTACACATTAATAGTTTAATTAACAATTCATTTTATTTTTATCTTCACTGAACTAACTTGTTATATCTCAAAGCTCCTGTGATTTGATACATGATAGTCTTCAGACACATCTGATTCTGAGAGTTAAGTTGTGATGCATATTTTGCTATTTTATCAAAAATTACTGAGAAATCCTACCTTCTGACGTAGTAGAATCATTCGAATCAACTGCTTCCTGTTTTCTTGATTTCTTCTTTTTGTGGGAAAACGTTTCTTTACTATAATCCCCATTGCCATCTAAACATTCCAAATCATCAATCACAACAGTTGGAAGCTTTCTTTTCTTCTTTTTGCATTTGGTTGTAGATTTTTGCTTCTCTGCTGATTGCAGAAATGTTTCAGATGATTCTGTATTCACCGACTCTACTGACAATGTTTTTTTTCTTCTTTTAATATTATCAGATGCTCTTGAGTTGAGTTCAAAAGTGGTTTCATCCTCAATATCAAGGAAGTTCTGAGTTCCCCTCAATTTTTTTCTTTTAGATCTCTTTACTTGTGCGGTTCCATCTTCGATTTCACTTTCTTTAGGAGTACTCGAGACTGAATCATTGGAAAATAAGTATTTTCTGGATTTCGGTGTTTTAAGGGTAACTAAAATTTCATTTGGTATTGCAGCTTTACGTTTACTTCCTGCTGCTTTTGACTGAGACATAATTGATTTCTTATTATACTGGAGGCGTTTCGTTAGGCCTTCTCATATGCTAGTAATATATAACACATCTGGTGGTCTTGATTTTCAGAATATAAACATGATCAGAAGTAATTTTTTGCTGAATTATTTCAAATACCATGCATTTCGCATTTCAAATGACAGTTAAGATCACAGAAAAAAATCAACCGATATTTTGAACTCTACTGTTTCTTATTGGTTCCCAGATAAATTTGTATTCGCAACTACTAAGCGATACGCCCTCTGGTGATAGAAATTCGAACACTTCCAAGCTAGTAGTTTTTCGACGTGCCACGTGCCTGTTATTCTAACGTAATTTGCTTACTTTTAGAATTCATTTTTGAGCTCTTGTGTTGTTCTCAGAGTTGAAATTTTGGCATACCGAAAGTGATTGTAATATTCATCAATCGATTCCTTTCTTCCCGATTAAAAGTTTCGATTGTATTAATTCGAAATGGCTATTGTTGTGTGCCTCAACTCAATGGTATTCATGGTCAAAGAAGTAAGGATCATCTAGTGCCTAGAGTTTTAATTTTTTACAAAGCCAAATGAAAGTAAAGTTAATTTGGAAACAGCATTTGGCAGTGAACTCAATGATAGAAGAAAGGCCTAGATTTCGAAATTGAAGATTGGAAAACAGGTCACGCAATACATGAAAGTATGTTAACTGCATTTCTCTGAAGATGTTTATTCTCATAAAGGTGAATTAACTACAATGTATTCATTTCAAAACAACTTCATGTCATGATGTTTTTAGGTGTATATGAAATTAAGATAATTTTGAAGAAAAATGCTGCAAAGAAACTACCGAGGACTTCTGCAGCTACCTAATACACATACTACACAAAATTATATTCAAAAAGAGTGGCCTGGTTGAAAACCTGACAACAACTAGATATACTGTCATAGTTGATAATAGCTGAAGTTATTCATATAAATACATTAATACTTTTCATTTCTATACATAGGTAGGTTGAACCAGCTGTGACATTTTCATTTTGTATTAGTTTCTTGAGCTGCTGTCATATGGAAATAAAATCAATCTGTCTATCTGTTTCCTTTTCTTTAGAAATACGATGCTACAGAACTGAAGCAGAAAATCTGATTTCATTTTATTGATTCACTCGTTTGTAAACAAAGAGAACAAGTAATAACATTTGGACTGATTCTAGATTTACCACATAATATAGCCTGCATTCAGCCCTTCTTTACATAAATAAGAGTCCTTAAATTACTTATTGAGGTTCCAGAAATTCAAGTAAACTTAGATATTGGTTCATTATGATCCACCAAGCAACACACTAAAATAACATCGAAATTATCCTCCAGGGACGATTTAAACCACGATTTTATATCGTGATCCAAACGAAAAGTTTCTTCCCAAGAAATCTTACACAAATTTATAATAATTTCTTTCAAGTGATCCACAGATCTGTGCTACTAGCTTGAACAGGTTCCAAATTTATCCGCTAGGGCGCTGGCATCTCCGCAGAAGTTCCCAATTCTGTGAGAAATTTTTTTTGATATTCCATAGAATAACAATATTGATGAAGATTGCATAGAGATAGATGAAAGAAGCATAGAATACAATATATTCTATCAGAGCTAAAGCCTTACTTCCACAGGATGTCAAAATACTATCATATTAAGGGCCGGTATTATAAAACTCGTAGATAAATGAAAGTATTTAAATGCAAATAATGCTCCATTTTTTACAATTATTTATTAATAAGCGATACATTTAAAAACAATAGGTTCCTGATCCAGATTGTCTTATGTTAAAATCGACACATACTTGGACACAAGTGGATTTTTCATGAGTTCATCGAAGAAAAGCTGTCTCAGCTCCATAATTTGACTATCTTTCTGTTGAACAGGATGGGGATGAATGGTTTCTGATACTGTTTTATTACCGCTACCACCAGGTAGAATCTTATTGACAACTACTTCAATAACAGGACTTATTATTTTGGATATAAGCACATTGTGCTTGTTGATGAAAACATTTACGGTATCGTCCAAAATTTGACTGCATAAAATGCTGAAAGCTTCGTTGTTGAGCATGCCATGTATATCAAACTGAAAAAACATCCATCAATACCTAATCAATAATTATCAAGGCGGATAAATTTGTAGTTTATCGAAACAATGCAAAATAATTTTGATACATTTATTCAAATTATTGGAGTAATACTTCATATAGAGTTTTATGAAGAACGAGCTAGTACTTCGTCTGGAACCATGATGTAAAAAACATGGTGTGCTCATCTGCAAAATGAGTGACGTCAGCAAGTTTAAAATACAAGGAATTATACATTCTATGCTTTGAATATTCATGTTAATTCAAAGCACAGAATATATAGTTCCTTGTATTTTCAACTTGCTGACGTCACTCATTTTGCAGATGAGCACACCATGTTTGGAACTACAGAATGAGAAGCAGTTATATTTGATAAGGCCGACTATGGAACATTGTACATGAATTTTCTGTGTGTATTTTCTCTTTCAACGGCATATATGAAGATACTCACCACAGCATCTCCCAGTGAGATCAGAAGAGAGGTATTCTGGATTTGCATATGTAATTTCAATATATTCAACTTATATTTCGATGTAAGATTCAATTTCAGATTGTTCAAACGAATACTGAAAATAGAGAATTAATTGAAACAACTCGTGCCAAACCATATATGTATGAATAACATGAAGAGAAGTATATCCATGATGTAAATAAAACATGGCGTGCTCATCTGCTCATCGTATTTACCAATAGAACTACATGCAAATTTAAAGCACAAAATATATATTTCCTTTCATTTTAATCTTGCTGACGTCACTTTTTTCGCAGATGAGCACACCATGGTTTTTATATATAGTAAAATCTCTATGTCTGTCTATGGTACGAAAAAAATTGCACCAAATACAAATTTCCACTCCGTATTTGGTAGATTTCACTCACTTGGCTGGTCCTTCTCCATACATGGGAAGAATTGAACCAAATAATAAATCGGAGAAGTAATTAGTGTTCAAATTTATACTGGGAAAGTCCAGAACTACATTCAGCGTACTTTTAAGAACGTTAGTCTTAACCACAGAGGCGTTAAAGTTTCTGGCTCCAATCTCGATCAAATCGCTGACTATGAAGCTGCCACTGTAACAGAACAAGTTTGTCTTAAGGATAAATTTTTGGGAGCACTTATATTTTATTCAAATTAACATGAATTTGCACAAGAGTGAGACATTAAAACATTGAAGAGAAACGAAATTGTCATCCATACTTTGCCAAATTATCGTATGGGAGAGATACATTCAGCTTTGGCAAATTGAGAGGATCAGGGACGACATTTCTCATGGATTCCAGAACCGTCTTGATAATTCCATTTATGATGTCAGGAATTGCTCCTCCCAAGGAAAAGGGAAGACCTGGAATGTAATATCATTTGTAATGCCCCGTTGGTATACATGCCCATTCAAGAAATATTGATATCCCAGACGGCTGTGGAGAATTGAAATTATGTTGGTAATAGCTCATTCATCAGTAATATTTTGATTTTCATAATTCAGGTTGGTATTGAAGATAACATTGACTGAACATATTTCGAATTTGTTTCTGTTTGCTTATATCATTGGCTTCGATCAAGCAAATTGCATCAATTTTGAACGCTGAATAGTTCTGAATTTGGGTATTCCTTCAGTCTCGTAAAACTATTTAAAGACCAGGTTATATATATTTTATTTCTATGGTGTAGGCATAGACTTTTTTAGTTATATTTTGTAACCAGAAAAAAAGCTGCCTCTGGACTTTCAAAGCCTAATTCGATGTCAATAATTATTGAATGTAGTAAATAATACTAACAAACTGTAGCTCTCTTTTCTCCGTGAACCAATTCCTATCTTTGTAGTAGATAATGTTCTCTCAGATATCGAAATATCACCAAAAACTGAGTGCATCAACTTGGGGAAATTAGACTTAGGGACTCGATATTGGGGGTTTTACCTTTAAACGAAAATGCAGTTATTTTCATGAAAAACCTTCAGAACATCACATTTCAAACATATAATTTCAATATTATATTTTTAAAAAAATGTTTGATCACCTAAAACTGAAAAATAAAAATAGGGATTTGCATTTAAATGGATTTGTCATGAGTGCACGATATGGCAACGTCGAATTCAGTTTTCTCAGAAAGAAAAGGACGTCAAATGTGTGACTTTGCTTAGGAAAACAGAGATAGCTATACTTCGATCTGGTTAGAGTAGCAGACAACGACCAAGGAATAGAAAAAGAAGAGCACAGACTGTCATATTACTGACAAATCGCAAACGGAAAATGTTTGGTTATATTGACAAAGAACACGTGTGTACCACAGAATAGGAATAAATATTTCGTTATTGTATAGCAGAAAAAGCTATTCTACTAAACACTGTTGTCACTTCGTGCATACCTGGCAAATCCCAAACCCAAATTTTGAAATTTGATTTTGAATACTTTCTGAAGGTAATTTGGGAAAATGATGAATCAAACCCATAATAATTATGTTCAAATTTGCATTTGCAGTAATAACCCAAATTCAGGAAAAACCCCCTTTGTAGAGTAGGTTTGGAACTCAATCAAGAATCTGTTAATAGTTAAATTCCTTCAATGATTCCGTAGACGAACCCATTCAAAATGTTATTTTTGCACGATTTGCAAAAATACAGATCGAGTTGTTTGGAAAATGACAGTTTCAAGCTGTGGCACATATAAAAGAATTAGATTTTTGATTGTTCTAATGAAAAGATCGTCACGAAATTTTGCGCATCAACATTTTTCAACTAATTACCAAATTGCGTCTCGAAAGAATCCTAATCTTTTGAATATCGATTAAAAGTTATTCTGGGAGGATTTCCTAGAAAAAAATCTAAAAAATAATTTTTTGAGTTATTTACAGAAATAAAGGGCCGACATATCAAGGCAATTTGATTTTTTCCCAATGTTTTCGATGATGCCTACGCATATACCCGATAGACCTGAAATTTGTGGTAATAACACACGGCGTAAAATATTGACTATAATGCCACCTTTTTTTGGAACATAATATATATAGTAAACTAACATAATCACAAGAACGAATATCTGTCGATAAATCAACAAATATTCCTCCTTGATCAGAGTTAATCATCCAAACAACCAAAACATCTACACCGAAGAAGCGGATCCAAGGAGAATGACTACAGCTGTTTCACAGTTATTACTGATCGTCAGGCCATCTTGCTTTGGAAAAAACCGCTATAGAGGAATCAAGATACTTGTCACCTTTCAGATGGCATACTGCAGTATAACTACGTACAGCACGCCATCTTCCAGGAGATTCTTGCGAATCCTACCTTCGAGTGCAGAATACTTTGATCGACGTGCATCCTTTTGTCGTATATCAGGTCGCTGCATCTGCGATTTTACAGTTTTATAACGTCCGTCACGACTTTGTAAACACTCGGTTCATGTGGTTTTCCGACAAGACGATAGAGACGAAGAGAGCTCCAGTAATAATAAACTAACATAATTACAAGGACGAATATCTGTCGATAAATCAACAAATATTCCACCTTGGACAGAGCTAAGCAGCCAATCAACCAAAACATCACTCCATATCAGTTTATTTTTCCAAAAATTTTTGAAATTGAAAGAATGGCAAAATTGCATGGACTCTTAAGAGTCCAAGAAGCTAGAATAAGTAAACTATAATACAATATGTAGAGAATAGCAATTACCTAAAAAGAAATATTTATTTATACTTTATATATATGTATATATATATATTTATATAATTGTATTCTGTTAACCATTGTGTTGCAATATTATTTAGTGGAATCAGATATAGTATTTTTTTCACCTTCAAACAGATGTTTCAATATATTTCATTGTAACAATAAGTCCTTTCGTTTGCATAGAAAGTGTAGCACTTTCCTGCACTCGGTGTAGATATTCTATAATATATCTACAACGAGTGCAGAAAAGTGCTACACTTTTTATGCAAACGAAAGGAGCTATACTAGGAATGCTTCATGGAAGACGTGATGATATGTTTCTGAAAGGTATAAAAACGTTACTCGAACGTTTCGGGAAACATCACTTAAATGTTTCAGCAACATTTGTTTGAAATGTTTCTACAGAAATGTATCTGAGGGTGGACATTAAGGATCTCATAGATGTTCCTGGAATGTATTTGTACTCCTAAATGAAATGTTTCATGTTCCAAATAATTGTTTCCGGAATGTTACTGATACTGAAATATGTTTAAAGGGTTATTACTATTTTTTCAACCATTTGCACACAGAAAAAATCTGAAAAACAAACTGTGGGTTCCAAATTTCGTTATATTCTAGGTACTGATGTTTGCTCTAAATACCATTTTTGCACACAATTAAAAAAAACTACCCATTTGGGCAAAATGATAACGCGTGTTGTTCTCCAAAACAATGATTAATTTTTTGTGTCTTACCTTCTACCTTCGCATCTGTTCCAACGGGTATGTCTGCTGACACAACACCAAGAACTAAAACCAAAATCAAAGCAAACTTCATTGTTCTCATCCAATAGAACGAAAATTAAAATTATATGCGACAACTGAACAAAATATATAATGACCGAAAATTAATCCTGTTTACTTCATTTATTGTTTTGAATTATCGGCTCGGTAATCTGATACAGGGCAGATAAAAACTTTATGAGAATGCAACCAGGTAGCTATCAATCTATTGTTTTTTGAGATCTAAAGATATCAATTATTTCAATCAAGGATATTTGAAAAAAAAAAAAGTGAGATGAATTGATTTGGTCCGAATAATGAGGAAAGATATCGACAAGAATTCAATTTAAAAGATGAAATAATGATATAGACACGTGTTTGTTCAGGATTCTCTTTGTTTATACATGTACATACAGTGAGCGTCAAAATTATGGAACAAATTCATTTTCTGAGAAGAAAAATATTTGGCAACAAAATCCTGGAACAGGTCAATTTTTGTTTCACTTTTAACAAATTTTTATGCATTTTTGAAGGATTTTTGTGGCACTCTGTTCCATCCCAATCAACCCTTTAAATTTTTTGAATAGGGAAAGTAGGTCATGTGGTACTTTTTAGGCAAGGGTTTGTATCTTCTTAACAGGCGTTCAGAAATTTTCAAGGAAAATTTTTTTTTATGTTGAAAAATTTGTTACTTCAAATATTGTAATGCACAATGATTCTACGGGTAGTACTTCAATGCTGAAATAAATTTCCAATGTCACTCCATTTTTTTCTCCATTAAAGGGTTCGTAGAGGTTGAAAGTTATGCATGAACAAAACTGTAATGGTCGACTTTCATTCGGTGACAAATTTCATCAGGTACCATCGTCTTGAAGTAAATGAGCCATTACAAAGTGCACATACTGAAAACCTCTTTGAACTAACAAATTTTTCAAGAAAAGACATTTCTGCACGCCCGTGAAGAAGATATACAAAGACCTTGCCAAAAAAGTACCACATGACCCACTTTCCCTATTCAAAAAGTTTAGAGGGTTGATGGGTATGGCACAGGGTGCAACAAAAATCCTCCAAAAATGCATATAAATTTGGTAAAAGTGAAACAAAAATTGACCTGTTTCAGGATTTTATTGCCAAATATTTTTCTTCTGAGAAAATGAATTTGTTCCATAATTTTGACGCGCACTGTATAATACAAAATACAAGTTATGGAAATAAAACCATGAGGTCAGGTCCTTCGATTAATCCCACTGCATGTAAAAGTACATTTACAATTTCGCCGTAAATTGATAATTTCTTTGAAGTTTTTGAATTTTTTTGCGCGCATGTTCTGGGCAGCAGTGTACTATCGTTTTGTCCGTGATTTTCGATTTTTTCCCCAATATGGTCTCAAACGACTCATCGATGACGAATAGTCATTGAAATTTTGTTGAGTCAAGTCAGTAATTAAAAAAAAATCAAATTTTTTTTTCGAAAAAACCGTTTCATTAGGATTCGTATTTTTTGCGCGCATGTTGTGGGGCACAGCGTGCTATCGTTTTGTCCAAATGTCTGTAATTCCCGATGTTTGAGCCGAAAATGGTCTCAAACGTCTAGGTTGGACTCACTGATGACGAATCCGGTGTCAAGTCCGTTAATGGGCAAAATCGGCCAAACGGTTTCGGATTAGAGCCTTTTGAAGTTTTGAATTTATTTGGCGATAATAGACGACTTCGGCCCAAGTTGCCAACCCACAATTTACTTAGCAAGTTTACTTTCACTGGGGAACGGGAATATCAGGACAAATTCGACATGATAAGGTTCGCATTATTTATAAATAACCGTAAAACCTGCTTCGGCTCTTCAAACCAGATAATTCCTTCCAAATATAGGTTTTTGTTAAGATCGTCCCGGATTGGCTGAAATTTAAGTTGGGATTCCTGATTTCATGCAAACAGTGTCAATTTTCATAGGATACGTTCCGAAAATCAACTCTGTTGTTTCGGCTGCCGATTTTCCGCTCCGTAAATATGAAATATTCGGATGGTTCCTGGAACAAGCGCGTGAAAAAGGTTATTTACGGAATCTGGTTGATGAAAATGCGGTCGATTTACTGTCACCAGAACGATTTTCTATGGTAAATATCCTTAGCATAGAACAATCTATGTTTACTTTAGGTTTGTTTTGGTTCCGAGTTCAGATCTGTTCGGGACGGTTCTAGCATAGACCAATAGTCTGTGGTTCTGAACTCGGAACCAAAACAAACCTTAAGTATTCATAGATTGTTCTATGCTAAGGATATTTACCATAGAAAATCGTTCTGGTGACACTAAATCGACCGCATTTTCATCAACCAGATTCCGTAAATAACCTTTTTCACGCGCTTGTTCCAGGAACCATCCGAATATTTCATATTTACAAAACTGTAATGTTCAACTTTCATTCCGTGACAAATTTCATCAGGTACCATCGTCTCAAAGCAAATAAGTCATGACAAACTGCACATACTGAAAACCTCTTTGAACTAAATTAATTTAAAAAAAAAAAAATTCGGAAAATTTCTGCACGCTGTGAAAAAGATACAAAGACCTTGCCAAAAAAGTACCACCCGACCCACTTTCCCTATTCAAAAAATTTAGAGGGATGATGGGAATGGCACAAGGTACAACAAAAATCCTTCAAAAATGCATAAAAATTTGGTAAAAGTGAAACAAAAATTGACCTGTTCCAGGATTTTGTTGCCAAATATTTTTCTCCTCAGAAAATGAATTTGTTCCATAATTTTGACGCTCACTGTATGTACATGTATAAACAAAGAGAATCCTGAACAAACACGTGTCTATATCATTATTTCATCTTTTAAATTGAATTCTTGTCAAATTTTTCAAGAAAAGACATTTCTGCACGCCCGTCCCAGACAACACAAGTTAATCCAATGGACCCCCAATGGACGTCCACCTATGGACATCCTGTGCATCCATTGGATGTACGGCATTTTCCGACGTAAGTACAATGGACATCCAATGGATAATACGTTTCCGACACAACGGACCCACAAAGGATGTCCATTGGATATCCAGTAGTTTGTCCAATGGATTTCCATTGGATATCCATTTCATGTCCCTATCAATCGCGTGTCCATTGGATGTACGGCATACTCCAGACATTCGTCCAATGGACATCCAATGGATAATACAATGCCTACACAATGGATATACGAACGATGCCCATTGGATAACATGTATTTCATCCAATGGATTTCCATTGGACATCTGATTTATGTCCATGCATATTGAGTTATACCGGATTTTCATCCGATAGCCATCATACACCCGAGGAATATCCATTTCATGTCCATTGCAACCTGAAGTGTATTGGATTTGGATCTCCATGAGACATCCCATGGATGTCCATTTCAAGTACATCCGGATTCAAAGGAACATTGGATTTCCATCATATATTCAATGGATTTCCATTAAACAATTCAATGTTAGTGTTTTCATGGATATGCATTGGACAATGAACCATTGGAAATATACTTTTTTGTAGGTTCTCAGATTGAATAGACAAAATATAAATTATGAAATGTTTATTACTTAAAAGATATTCAAATATGAAGAATAAATAATCATATATATATATATATATATATATATATATATATTTAGAAATCTAAAATAACGAATAAAATAAAATTAACACTTTATCATTGAACAAAAGGAACTTGATATAATGCACATTCTTCAAAATATGAAATGGAGTGGCTTAAAGATATAAATATAATGATGACTCACTCATTTTTGAAACTAAATATTCAACACTTCAGGTTTAGCTTCTTCTCATATACACTTCATTCTTTGGCTCTCCTTAAATATTTTTTCACGCTTTCCTCCACAGCCTTCCGATCACTAAAAAAGGAAGTTCTTTCTGCTGCTTCTGAAACGTTAGAAATTCTTAATTAAAGAAATGATTATATATCACTATCATTTTGTTTCAAACTCTCAATCCGTAACATGCAAAAACAATGATTGGTTATAACTTATTATAAACGTGTAAATACAATATTGGGAAAATATACGTTTTTTTTCTTGTAGATATTGCTAAGACTTTCATATGTTGACTCAGTTCAAAAATTGTGGGCTTTACAAGTTACTTTTTCCATAATAAAAACCTTTCACTACATCTTTAAAGTAAACAAATTATTCTGCTGTGTTCTCGTCCATGATATATACAAATATTATCTTTGGAGCTTTTCACATCGATTACAGGTTTTTTTCTTCATGATATTGTAAATTTGATACGCAAAAATCCAAATTGATGGAAAACCATGTATCTTTCAAATCTACTGATTTTTGCTCAATCTTAATGAGTCTAATTCACTTTTCATGAAAATTTTGAACTAGTGAAAGTGAATCCTCATCACACATATCCATTAAACAAGATATTAAAGTACAAACAGAATATGTAACTCACTTATTATGAGTTGCCCAACATTTGTGACATTCAATCCTTTTTTTTTCTTTTGTGCCATGCCAAGTATACTGCATCAAAAGTGAGTTCTTTGCAACCCAACTGAGGGACCTTCTGATGAAATCGTATATATCAGATCCGCCAATTTTTGAAATTTCCGTCACCTGAAAAAATTGAAATAGGATTTAAGTATCTGAAAATTATTCTTTGTAAGCCAAGTAAATTATAATCTAAAGCAAATCAAAAATGAACCAGGGAAATATAACTGGAATTACTGGATAAGTTATCACAAGAATTCTTAGCAGGAGAGTAATTTGTAGTCCGAGTTGGCTTTGTTACTGTCCCCTTGAGCCATCTTACATTCTAGTAAACCCAACAATACATTGCTAGAAATTCTATGTCAACAAACATCCAGGAATTACCCTAACCGTTTTATGAGATGAAAACTGATATTTCTGCTCTGTTCATTTTAAAACTTGATATAATACTCGTGCTTATCCATTTCAAATAAAAACAAACAAGAAAAGTGAGGTAGTTTTCTAGGATAATTTATGCACATGCAAGCAACACTGGAATATAGACAATTTTGTAGTGGGCAATTTTGATACGTACGTTTTACGCTCTGAGAAGTTGGAATCACTGATTTTTTTCCCAATCTGGGAGGTGAGGCAATATTCAAATTTATGCTTTCTTCATCAGAAGATGAAGATGACATCTTCCTCCTGCATCTCATCTTCCTTGTTTCCCTTGATTCCTCGTTGTCAAAATCACTGGTTTCAACAGCAACCTGCGATTTCTTCAATGCTTCCTTGTATGTATCTGAGGAATAACTCATGAATTAAAAAAAAATATACAAGGAATATAATGTGCAACCTACCATAAGTAGCATTCCTGAATATCCTCACCTCGAAGGATTCCCAGCATGAATTTGGGTGCTCATGGTTCCTTATTGCCTTGTGTACTTCTCGATGAGGTTTTAACAAATCTTTTTGATATCTACATTTCTTTAAGATCATGTTGTATGTCTAAGGGCAATTAAGAATTTTCGTCCGTAATAATCCATAATAGTATTAATTCTTCGTACTCACCAAATTTGCAGTTTAGATTGTGGCGTCACTGTGAAAGCAGTTTTCACTAAATATTTCCACATACAATTGCAACAATTCTTAATTATAATAATCCAAATATTTGTAATAATAATGATTTTAGAAAAGATATACTATACTCACCAAATATTGGAACACTCAAAATATAACGAATGCTGGTTTGATTTCAACCTAAAGTAAGGTTATGGTCAGAGACAACATCGTGTTTCTTGTTGATCTTTCTTTTTTTGTACTTAGTATTTCACTATGTTCGGGTTCTCATGTTCACGACTGCCCATCAGTTTCGCGCAGTTCGAGAATAATCTTAGAATTTAGAATAGTCCGGAAATCAGAACCCGATACCGTAATACCACAGATAATACCGTACGTTGTAGTGTTACAATTGTGTTACACTTAAAATGAGATAGTGTTACAATGTTACTTATTCTCTCGCTTTTCGACATGTTCTGGGAAAAAAATACCTACGTCAATACGGGAGCAACATAAGGGGTGTTACGAAAAGTTACAATCTTTGTACAATGAAAATATGAAGCTTACTTGCACCCTTATGAAAATGATAATATCAAATGAATCAAATTCAGTTTGGTGTTGGTTATATTGGTGAAAAGCATAATTAAATTCTGAGTTAGGAAGGTTTTCCTACCACCATTGTTTAAGCAATGGTTTAAATAGTTCTTGAACAATGCCGCAACTAATCAAATATTTGTACATCGATTATTATTGATGGAAAATATAATTATTGTAGCCAGGTTAATATTACAGTTGAATAAAGAAATCATGAATTTCAAGGTCTGATTAACCCTCATTAACAAATTCACGAAACAATACATTGCCTGATTCAAAATCATCATATATAGATATCTACGATGCTCAAAACTTTTCCTATTGGACAACTAATGGATATCCATGGAATATGCAAATTTGGATATCCATTGTAGAACCACAAATTGGATGTACAATGGATGCACATATTTCGACGTCCTTTGGACATCTGTACTATGGATATCCAATAAATGTCCATGGACATCCAGTAATCCACTGGACACGAAATGGATATCCATCTGATGTACGTGTGTTGTCTGGGGTGAAGAAGATATACAAAGACCTTGCCAAAAAAGTACCACATGACCCACTTTCCCTATTCAAAAAGTTTAGAGGGTTGATGGGAATGGCACAGGGTGCAACAAAAATCCTCCAAAAATGCATATAAATTTGGTAAAAGTGAAACAAAAATTGACCTGTTCCAGGATTTTGTTGCCAAATATTTTTCTTCTGAGAAAATGAATCCATAATTCTGTCGCGCACTAAAGTTCATAAATTAATGCAAAGCAATAACGCTATTTTTCCACAAAGAAGGAGAGTGTGAAAATTGAAAATATATGATTTCAGGAATCATTAGAAGAAGCGTATTGGTTCAAACAAACACAGAACAATTAACAAATTCAAAACTACACTTTCTTAATCTTCATTATTTATTTATTTTCTTTCTTTGATATTTTTCCACAATCTCCATTATTTCCATCAAACACTTCATTCTATCTTCATGAGGGACATTTTCAAAACAATCTTTGATAACAATTACGAAGGAATCTTTGGGAGGCATATTTAAAATCTTTTGATTCCCGACTTTATCTGATGAAAATCAATATTTATCCCTCTATTTGGTTGATGCAAGTCTATTCGAAAATACGAGGATGTAGCTGAAAAAAATGTAATTATTTAATCCCATCTGTCTTCTGTACAGACTTCCTAAAATCTTACCTCTGACAAATACGGAATATGTGTTGAACAAAAACTAATTGAAAATTGTTGAATTTTGAGTAATAACATAAAGCACTGTTGAATATATCATGAATATATTCGCCTTTTAAATTAGATGTTCTTTTATCTACAATTCAGATATAATTTTATTGCGATTTCCAAGTAATTAATCAGCAATAATCACCAGAATATCAGATGTGAAATCAATTGATTTCGATTTGAGTGACAAGAAAACAATGCATTTCATAAATGAACGTTGCAAGTTGTAATCAAAGGTATTACTAAACCGATTGTGCTTATTTCATATTGTAAAAAAGTTCATTCTACCTGATATGAGGCAAATTCATTCCAGAGAAACGATCTGCTTTCCCGGGGGTAATGCAAATTATTCATTTCTTTTGAAGTGAACATGAAATAGACATTTAGTTCTAATCTGACCATGTTGTAATCATATTAGGGATCGTGAAATAAACACCTCCTTCCCTAGTGTTATCTTTTTATTTAGCTTTTATCAATAAATTAATGTTGTGATCAAGAAACCTAAAAAGAGAAACTCTTTTTTAAAAGCGGAGTTTTGGAGTCTTGTTCCATATAATTATGTAGTGCGCGTCAAAATTATGGAACAAATTCATTTTCTCAGAAGAAAAATATTTGGCAACAAAAACCTGAAACAGGTCAATTTTTGTTTCACTTTTACCAAATTTATATGCATTTTTGAAGGATTTTTGTTGCATTCTTTGGCATCCCCATCAACCCTCTAAATTTTTTGAATAGGAAAGTATGGTCATGTGGTACTTTTTTGGCAAGGTCTTTGTATCTTCTTTACAGGCGTGCAGAAATTTTCAAGAAAAAAATTATTTTTTTTTGAAAAATTAGTTAGTTCAAAGAGGTTTTCAGTATGTGCACTTTTTCATGGCTCATTTACTTTGAGACGATGGTACCTGATGAAATTTGTCACCGAATGAAAGTCGATCATCACGGTTTTGTACATGCACAAACTTTCAACCCCCTCACGTGAAAAATTAGAATGTGTGAAACATTGCGCTTCAGTTTTGATCTTGAGTAGGTATGTTATTAATACGTTTCTAATTCTAATTTTTTTTTTAATATTAGTACGTTTCTAGAAACGTACTAATAACATACCTACTTATCAAGATCATAACTGAAGCGCAGTATTTCACACATTCTAATTTTTCACGGTTGAAAGTTGTGCATGAACAAAACTGTGATGGTCGTCTTTCATTTGGTGACAAATTTCATCAGGTACCATCGTCTCAAAGTAAATGAGCCATAACACTAAGTGCACATACTGAAAACCTTTTTGAACTGACTAATTTTTCAAAAAAAAAAAATTTTTTTCTTGAAAATTTCTTCACGCCTGTAAAGAAGATACAAAGACCTTGCCAAAAAAGTACAACATGACTCACTTTCCCAATTCAAAAATTTAGAGGGTTGATGGGGATGGCACAGGGTGCAAAAAAAAATCTTTCGAAACTGCATAAAAATTTGGTTAAAGTGAAACAAAAATTGACCTGTTTCAAGATTTTGTTGCCAAATATTTTTCTTCTGAGAAAATGAATCTGTTCCATAATTTTGACGCGCACTGTATAGTCATTGAGTTTTCAATTATTTGAAAACTCAATGATATAGTTGAGTTATACCATGACCTTTTTCTGTAGGAGATACCAAGCACCAACGAAAATATTTATGAATAAATTTGTTTTATTACGAAAATCCACAATATATACAATAACATTACATTTATAACAAATATACAACCCACAAATGAAGAACATTCTTGAATACCTCCATTGTGAAAATTAAGGCAGAATCAAATTTTTAATATTTAAAACTGAGAGGAAATACCTAAGGCACAGCAATAAGTTCAGGATGAAATTTTCATTTCCTTTTCTTGATATGATTTTATAACTTTCATAATATCTATTAAACACTTTTCCCTATTTTTAAAAGCCACAAGTTTCAACCCGTCCTCAATGGCTTTAATACTGGGATCTTTTGGAAGCTTACTAGTTGATATGTCCGTTTCACCCTTTTGTAATGAATTATTTGATATATTGAATTTGTTATCTGTCCCTTCGTTACATAACTTCGGATATTTGAAGACTGGTTCATATTCAGCTGGCGCTGTGGCTGGAGTCGATGGAATAAGTGGATCTTCAGAAATACCAGCTGAAAAATATTTCATATTGCAACACAGCTTGAAGAATGTGGTTTGTAGCTGGCAGTAGGAATTCTATCTACAAAAACCACTACCATATTCCTATAAGATATGAAAAACCCATCAATGAAAAAAAAACTCATAGACTTAGAAGGTTTCAGAAAAATGTTGCATCATATTTATGGATATATTGAAGTAAACTTATTATATTTTTGTGATATTATTTAGCTTCTGCGTGCAATTACCATCCTGGCGTTTGAAAATGTATAAAGCAATAGTATCGATTCATCAGAAAAAGCATTGGTAAAAGGAATGGATAGAATTTCTTTCGAATTATTTTCTTTGTATTAGGTATATTATGAATTGTGTTAATATTTGATTGAGGATAATGAAAACTCTGACGTGGATCCGCAGAATGAAAATTATTCTGTATGAATATAGAAGTATCATGTATGGATGGATTGAAGAAGGTGTTTGTTTGTAGATCGACTAACACAAGGATGCAATTTCTTTTACATTATTTCATTATTATTATTATTTCTCAAAAGAATATATATATATATATATTTGTACTTACATTTTTAGTCCAGTCGAATTTAATTTGCAAGAGTTCTTTAACAATGTTAACGAAAATAATGTGAACAAACTGGACATAACTTCCAGAAAAATGTTAAAAAAAAAGTTTACCCTTAATCTTTCTTTTAAAACCCCAAATTCCAGGTTTGAAATTTAACAGTAAGTTAAGGCAGGATTATATGACCGGTTCAAGATAATTTTGTACTTAAACCTTGGTTCTGGACTTAATCTATGGTTTGGTAATAGGGTGCAAGTGCAGAGCGTTTTCTCTAACGAGTAGTCCTTAAGTGAATATAATTAATAACAGAATTCACTCACCAATATTAGATTGAGGTAAGCTGTGAGGTGCCTCATCAACACTATTCTCATCCATGATCACGTCAGACCCTGATTCAGGATGGATATCTGATGATGGTCCATTCATATGCGGAATACTTCCCCGCTCCAGGATAATCCGTGGATATGTGAATCTGAACTGTTTTTTCGTAAAATGTTCACTACACATAGTATAGCGTTTTAACGAACTCAGGTCAATATCTTTGCGTCCAGAGAATTCGATCCACTTCTTAGCACTGAATAATAATCAAAATTATAGATTTTGTAATGTTGAATTAACCACCCATACTTACAGGTTCATGTCCTTTGGTAATGTGAAAAACGCGAGCTCTGGTTTGTCCACTTTATTGTTTGAGCAGGTTAATACCACACAATATGAACCACGACTCATCTTGACAAGATTCTGAAAAGTAAATCTTCGGTTAAAGGTTTATAATTTATATCAAAATAAAAACACGTGAGTTCAATAAACGATAGAACCAAAGATCACGTACAAAGATCTACAGGATACAGGTACACAATAGCACAACACCCGATCAAAGATTTAATTTAATCTTTGAGAACTACACATCTTTGAATTTTGAATTGTTTATTCAAATTTCAAATTCAAAATAAAATGTAGAGAAAAAGCAAAATGCATAGAATATTTCTATTATTCTATGAAAAAAAAACAATCTAGAGAAGTTCTGTGACCAAACTGAAGACAAAAGATTGACAGATGAATGGAAAACTACTTCCACAGAATAAAGAAGTATTACTCTTCTCTATTCTGTGACAATAGTTCAGATGTACACTAATTTCATGTTCTGTGCTCGATCTGTCAGCTGAGCTGCCAAATTGAGGGTTTACATTTTTTGATAGCAATTTGTCTTATTGGGATTTTTCCAAAATTTAAAGTCCAGTTTTTCTATTTTATAAATTCAAGTGAATGAAACAGATAAAGTATAATAAACTCAATAATTAGCTGAATAAAAGGAAATAATTAAATTAGTCGTTCGAAACCTTGGAATTTGAACATAAACTTGAATATGGCAGATATATTAGTAATGGAATGGATGGAAGAATTCGAAGCCTTAACAGAAAGCGAAATTCATACTTATTCAGCAGAACAAGAACACAATCATGAAATTATGATAGCATTGTTTGATGTCCTTTCAGAACCCACAAAATATAAATTCGATAATGTATGTTGAAATTTTGAATGCTTATTTTCAGGTTGAAGTTAATGGTTCATTCATTTTCAGATAGATGGTATATGTCGACAATTATTAGATTTCTATAGATCCGGAGAAAAACAACTGAAAAGATTTACTCTCCAGTATATACCAATATTAGTGTTCCTACATTTATGTGACAAAACTATATCTTCCGTACAAACTCTTTTAGTTAGTCTTTATAATTTAGAGGTGAGAAAGATTTTGTAGTACAGTTCATAGAGATCTTTATGTGATCAATTATGATTTCATCTTTTTATGTTTTAGATAATTGATGCTAAAGGACAAGCGAAAACATTAATGTTCAGGTTGCCAAGTATAGCTCAATCTAGTATATATCATGATGCTACAAATCTAGAGCCTTCCTTTATTGCTGAGAATTCGTTGAGAAGATGGGAAGAATGTAATAATAAGCTAGTTAGTTGGGGACCTTTACCACAGGTGGAATGTTTGAATGCTCAAAATAGACAGAGAGTTCTCACTGCACTTATTTTCCTTTACAACCAACACTTGTCAAGTGCTATAACACAGGGTATAGAGTATACATGTAGAGGAATTTCTAGGTGAGTTTTTAAACAACGAGAAGATTTCACTGTATGTGATATCAATATTTTTCGAATGTATTTGTTCTTTTCATTAATTTTTATATTCTCATCAACAGATTAGTTACCCAAGGGTTCCAAACGAACAAATCTAGTAGAAATTCCTTAAATAGTGATACGGACAGTGTGTCTCAACAGTTCTCTACTTCGACCCATAGAATTCCTGTGACGAATCAGTTTTTGGTAGAGCTGTTGAATATTGTTTATAATGCAATGGAAAGAGGCATCAATGGGGGACAATATGCTCTCAATGAAATAATACACAGAGCAGCCTATGAAGCATATCCAGGTAGATATATTTTTAAAAAAATTTACATTGTTAAATGCATTTTTTCACGATATTCAGCTGAATTTTGGTACCAGATTTGAATTTGATCGGATCTGTATTTTCGGGAATATAAGGAAAATGTGGAAAGTGGATTCATCCATTTTTTACTGATCAAATTTGAAGAACAAAAATAAAATTTCAGAAAGAAGTCTTGTTGATATTGTTTCCAACTATCAGTTAGTGGATGAATGAATGGATCTGTTATGATACTTTTTTTTTTTAGATGTATTGTTGGCTGCCAATTCGGTGAAAAACCTTCTTCAATATGCTCCCACTGTTGCGGTCACCCCAAAGGCTTCTTATACTCATAATGTGTCAAAGTCGATGATTACCAATGCGTCCTTTAGGACAAAGAAGTTACCAGGTAATCTTTGCTTTATTAATTCCAGTCCTAGGTAAACCCGCAAATTTTGCATGACGTAAAAATATTGATTAGATATTTGTATCAATGTTCGCAGTTTGAACAAAAAAATCTAGAGTCAAAACTAGGCGCTTCGTCATAGTTCGAAATGTATGGTCCCTTCAAGTCTTAGATTTATGCATTTTCAGGTCACTCCTCCACCATTAAAACGATCACTCATATATTTTATACTGGGTGTGCAAGTAATCTCTTGCCAAATTACACAGAGGGATTCTTTAGGCAATTTACAACAAAAAGTTTCCCAAAGAGTATGGTACAATTATCTTCCGTTGTAAAGATTTTTAATATTGCAATGAATCGTAAAGTTTTACCATTCTTTCTCCAAAAACTTAGCATAACTTGAAAAATAGCGTCTGAATCTGAATGTATTGTGCACCATAACGAAGAGCTGAAAAATCTCCTTAGACTATGGAGTTTTATGAAGCACTCCTAAGTTATAGGGTGGTAAAGAAATAAAAAAAATTATGAAACTTTTTGCAGCCCTAAGTTTGGATCGAATTTACTTCATTTATCGAATGATGAATACCTAATGAACTTATGTACGAAAAATGTCTTTCCAAGCTTTTCAGTGATCTATAATATAACAATTAAACACAGATTTTTCTGTATTACCTTTACATAATAATATCTTTCGATATTGATTTGATATCTTACGATATACTTTTATGTCTTCGACGTACTACGTCTTCAATGACAAAATTATTATATCAACTGGCATATAATGATCAAAGTAAAAAACTCTAGAAATGGGTAAAAAAATGAAATACAACCTAAAAACAATACTAGACACAGTGTTTCATCTTCTATCTTTCGATTTAGAATCATCAGTAGCATTTATTCTATATTATACATCAAAAACTCACCACGTGTTTTGTTACGTACACTTCACTTCAATAATGGAAATAAGCAGGTTTAAGTCCATATGCATGCTTGTTAGAATTGTGCATAGAAACAATAATGCCACAGATTTTACTTACACCTTCTTCTTTCCTTGACAAATGAAATGCGGTAAAAAACATTTTCCAAAATCTTTATAACCTCAAAAATTAAATGACAGTTTTATTGACCTTTGAAAACTGTAAGTTTTCATTCAAATATTAAATTCAAAAAAGTCTTCTTGTCAAAGGTTATTGATACAACAATTAAGCACAGATTTTTCTGTATTACCTTTACATAATAATATCTTTCGATATTGATTTGATATCTTACGATATCATATCATATCGTAAGATATCAAATCAATATCGAAAGATATTATTATGTAAAGGTAATACAGAAAAATCTGTGTTTAATTGTTGTATCAATAACCTTTAACAAGAAGACTTTTTTGAATTTAAGATCTATAATATGTTGAAGAAATACTATCAACCCAATAATACCAGAAAACATGAAAAAGTATTTCGCTCCTAATTAAATATTCGTTGTGATGCATAAAGAAGTGAAAGGCAACTTGTTAATTCAGTATGATGCGAACATTTTGAAGAAGACAAGTGACTTAATCGCGGGTTATCTGTGTGTAGATCATGAAAGTTGATCAAAATGCCCATGTGCAAAAATTACCCTAATATTTACATTGTATATTGTTCTGTTTGTCAAAAGGAACCTTGCGTGAATACGTTATTCCTTAAACGAAAAAGAGGAATGGAATATTAGAGCAAGCATTCAGTATAGTGAGCAAAAAACGTTTTCTATAAAAATCTCAAAGCAAATCTCAAGCAAAATATTTTTTCATCGTTTCTGGCATTATTTGGACGATCTGTCTATAGAAATGAGGTTTTTCTTAAATGTGTTAGAAGTCCTTGAAAAGCTTGAGAAATGAGGCAGTTTTCACACATAAATTCAGTATGTGTTTATTATACGATATTTTGAGTTAATTCAATTCTTTTTTGTGACTGGAGAAAGTTTTCAATTTTTTTTTAATTTCTTTACCGCACTATGACAAGTTGGTGCTTCATAAAATGTCTATGAGTTCATCATAGTTTAAGGAGAATTACACAATCTTTACTATAGTGCCAAAAAAAGTATGATTCAGTTGATTTACATGTGTTTTTAGTAAAAGAAAATGATGAAACGTTAAAAACTTAAGAATCTTAAATAGCTTGACAACAAAAAAAAAATACTCTATAGTAAATTTTTTGTTGCAAATTGCTTATGCAATCACTTGGCCAGAGATAACTTGCCAACTATACAGTCCACAAATTATCTTGGAACCTTCACTCAAGTGTAAGCGTCAATTTCTTTCAAGAATGGTTAATATTCAATGAAAAATGATTGAAATTAAAGATGAACAACTAACCCCTATTTCTTCAGAATTCAACAGTGGGGATTGGCATTTGCGCAATTCAATTGGTCAGAATTCTGTGTATTCGTCTATGACAACTGGCAGGGAATATTTACCTGTCATATGCGTTTGCAAGTCATAATGAGGCCAGACTTCACTTCAAGGTTATTTAATATTCTGTAGAAATAGAGATTAATTGTTTGTCCGGTATTTTCAATTTTTTCATAAGATATCGAATGTTCTTGAAATAAATCATCACTAATCGTTTTGTTGAAGCCCGGTCCAGATGAGTGCAATGCGAACAGCGAATACAATGAGGGTTTTTCCTTTAAACGAAAATGCAGTAATTTTCATGAAAAACCTTTAGAACAACATATTTCAATATTATATTTTTAAAAAAATGTTTGATCACCTAAAACTGAAAAATAAAAATGGGGATTTGCATTTAAAGGGATTTGTCATGAGTGCACGATATGGCAACGTCGAATTCAGCTTTCTCGGAAAGAAAAGAACGTCAAATGTGTGACTTTGCTTAGGAAAACAGAGATAGCTATACTTCGATCTGGTTAGAGTAGCAGACAACGACCAAGGAATAGAAAAAGAAGAGCACAGACTGTCATACTGTCATATTACTGACAAACCACAAACGGAAATTGTTTGGTAGTATCGACAAAGAACACTTATGTACAAAATAATAGGAATAAATATTTCATTTTTCTATAGCAGAAAAAGCTATTCTACTAAACACCGATGTCACTTCGTGCATGCATGACAAATCCCAAACCCCAATTTTGAAACCTGATTTTGAATACTTTCTGAAGGTAATTTGGGAAAATGATGAATCAAACCCATAATAACTATGCTCAAATTTGCATTTGCAGTAATAACCCAAATTCAGGAAAAACCCCCATTAAACACAGGGAGTTTTATGGTGCGAGGCAGCGCTCTTTCTGCTCCGTTGGGGCTCGGTTTTCAACTCGAACGATGCATTAAACTCATCTGGACCCGGCTTAAAGGTAGTCTGTATGACCAAAAAGGCTGATATTGAAGTTCTAGGTTTAGATAGAGTTCCCATACAGTATTTGATTTTTTGAGTTCTTCCAAAATTTTGTACTCTTCACAAGATTTTTTTCAGCTTTCTGGTTAAAATTGGTGAAGATAAATTCTCTTTTCTTTCTTGCGCGCATGTTCGATAACTCTCGAACGGAATGAGCTAGAGACTTGAAATTTTCACGTTTGGTTGCTCATCCGAATGCGAAAGGTAAGTCTGTTAGTGGGAGTAATCGGCCGAATGGTTTCGGAGTTATATCTAAAGATAAAGGTGTAATATTTCCTCCATAATTCCGAAAATATGTATCTGATCGAATTGAATTCTGGTAATTTATTGAAAAATGCCAAAGCTCGAACTATCGTGAGGATCATATCACTAGGGAATTTGGGAAAAAATCATTAATAATAAAAATAGTTTTACATTTGGGAAAGCATTCGACGCGTTATTATTTGATACAATCAAATAATAAACCTTAGTGATCGACCGACGAAAAAAAATTTTAACCCCCCCTGAAAATTTCACAGTTTACGTTTTGGAGTATGTAGATTTGGATAAACTAATAAAAAAAAATCCGTCCGTCCGCCGTCCGTTGTCTGGGGCTTTTCTCTGGAAGTACTGAAGGGAAATCCTCCAAGCTTTTCAGCAGGATCGGTGTACCCTAAGGGGTCTAAATGGGGGGTTGGGGGGAAAGAAATTATTTCTCGAAAACTTACCACCGAATTTTCATGAAACTCTGAACGTTGTTTACTGTTGCATAACTTAACCTAAAAAATTTCACCCGGATGATTTCCGACCAGAGGTTCCTGAAATAAAAACGCTGCAAATTTCCAATAATATCGAAAATGAATCATCGCATTCGGTTCTAAGTTGTTTAAGATATCAACAGTATATTGGGTTATTTAACTGAGAAATTAATAAACCCTTGTGTAAAATTTGCAGTGTGTTTCTATCGAGTACCAGCATTCAATATAATCAGATCAGTATTTTCAGAAATATTGGAAAAACGAGGTTATGCGCAAAAACTCAAGAATTATTTCATTCCCTTTGGAACCTTGCTGCATTTTTATATTATTTTCATGTTGATTCTGTAACTTTCAGAGAATTTGGATGATTATTTGTAGTGGTTTGAAAACTTACTGCACACTGTGAGAAAAGACTGAAGTCAAATCCCATACTTATTACTACAAATGAAAAAATTTTTTGATGATTCATACAAAGTTAGTCCTGAAATGTTAACTAAACTAAGCTTTTCTCAGAGCAATAAAAAATCCTCAATACGATTTTGAGTGTGTGTGTATTTGAGCAGCAGAGCTTTTTAATTTCAATGAATTATTTATACAGGGCGTCCGAAAAACCTTACAAAATATTAGAATCGGTGATAGACTAGTGACCACTCAGTATAACGAAAAATGTTCTGTCAAAATTTTCACCGTTTTCCAGATAATCAGGTCGATTCTGTTTGCAAATAGCAATATTGCTATGAAAAAGATATGGCTATCATAACAAGATTGGAATTATTGGTATTCTGATCAACCATTTTGAGCAATATGATCTGTCACTTTAACAAGAATCTTGCTATCAACATTGCTATCTTAGCAACCTCAAAATAGTACTTGCTATGCTTCATAACAAGAAAGTTTAGAAAAGGAATCTCTCAGAGATCCATTTGTTTCAGTATCATTTCTTCCAAGAATTCGAAAATATTGAAGATAGGGAAGAATGTGCTAATAGAAATGTGTTCAAGGTTCTCTAGAATATTTAATTTTAAGGATTCTTAGACTAAAACACCGGCATAGTAAGCAACAGCTGACCTGATTATTCTAATGATCTCAACAACAGCTATCCCTTTGAATTCCAAACGGAAAAGTTCATCGAATTTCGAATCATTATCGCCTGCATAAAATTGCATTTGATTTCTGGAAACCAAAATTCTATCGGTATCCAGGAAATAGGTCAATTTGGCTTCAATTGGTTTTTCTGTTTCATAACATTTACGAATAAGTCGATGTTTACATGAATAAAAAAAAGTATATGCTAATGTAAATGTGTTCAAGGTTCTCTAGAATATTATTTAATTTCAAGGAAAATTCTTAGACTAAGATAGGGGCATAGGCAACAGCTGAGATGATTATTCTAATAATCTCAACAACAGCAATCCCTTTGAAGTGCCAACGAAAATGTTTATCGAATTATTAACGCCTGAATAAAATTGCTGCATTCGATTTCTAATAACCAATATTTTATTGGTATCCAGGAAATTGGTTATTGGTCAATTTGACTCGTTTCGTTTCCTAACATTTTTTATGTCGATGTTTACATGAATAAAGAAAGCCGTAGATAGAGGTTATGTATGCGAAACCATAAAGAAAACTCACGAATTAGGGTTATTTTCTTCTTCCTTGTAGTTCTAAAGTCACAAAATACAGTGTTGTCAGCTCTAAAATCACCAATTATGGAAGTTATGATAGCAATATTGTTATGACAAAATTCATAATAAACATTGCTATAACACTCGAAACAGAATACGTAACATCATGGCCATATTGCTATAAATTAGAAAGAAAGCAATATGACTAGAATAGCAAGGTTCATAGCAATACGCAAACAGAATCGACCTGAATGGGTATTTTAGAAATTCGCGAAAAACCAATACCTTTCCTCGATGTTTAGGAAACTCTGAATTGGCACTGATTCGGATTTTATTTTCACAGAACATTGATGATGAGTGTGGCTTGCTGGATGTATGAAATAATTTTCAATTCTACCTATTTTCATTCTCGGTACTTTGACCCGATTTTCTAAAAAAAATTTAAACTACCTGAATGTGAACATTCAATACAAAAATAAGCGCACTTTGTTCAGTTTCCAAAGTAGTATAAAACGTAGTGAAGGGGAGAAATTCTGGTCTAAACTCAACTTTCCCAATTTCGACGAAAAAAGTATTCTGTTGTGAATTTATACCATTTACTCCATTCAAATTTGTACAGGGTGGTCCAGGTAGTGACGTCGATAATTTTTTTTCAGATTTCTCACACCTGGGGATATTTTTGGATACCCCCAGGTATGAGGAATCTAAAACACATTCACCAACGTCATTACTTGGACCACCCTATATAGTCAGTCGGTTGGCCATGGAAATTTGGTACATTCCACTCTCTGTAATTGAAAAATGTTAGGTTAGCTTCATTTTTCTGTCAGATAACCACGCGGCGTTGTATATTCTATGTATGTAGTTAAATCAAACCATACAGATTAAAAATGCAGGAATTAACAACGTCTCGCAGAATTATTTTGTCCTTGAAATTTCATTATTGCCAACCTGGCTCAGTTCTAGTTGATAGACCTATTCCAAGGCCTACTCTATTTTTATATTAAGTGAATGGAGGATAGTCGCGTTCAAGACCATCCGAGAATTAGAGACATTCGGGCAAAACTATAGCACCCTGTTCCCCAAAACGAGCCCGTTCAAACTGTGTGTTCATTAAAATTGTCATAAAAAAAGTTTCAAACCTCAAAAAAACTGCCTAAATGAACCTCTGTGAAATGGTTTACTTGGGAGCATAGAATAAAAATATCCTAGAAGTGCTAATAACTCCTTACTGAATCACAGAAACAGATTGGCCGCCATCTTTTGGGGTCGTGGCGGGAAAAATGGCAGCGATACGTTTGAAATATTGGAATTTTTATTGTCTGCTATAAATCATAAATCAGACAAACATTTTATTGGAAAATTTATTAAGTCAAATATATGTCACATAGTCGCTACAGAATGATCATTTATTATGATTGAATCCAGATATTGACGACTCGGATAGGTTAATTTGTTGAAGGATTCTCATTGATCCAAAATATAATAATTTACTTCAATGAACAGTGATCAAACAGTCCATGCATGTATATAAGGAAATCTTACTACAATAACTATTGATATTAAGAATACATTTTACATGGGAATGAATCTGAAAAATTGAATCATCCAGTTATCACAAACATATTTGTTGTTCCCGTTCAAGGCTACATAATAAACACTTTTTGATGCTATGAAATTTTAAAGGAGCTATCTCTTTAACACAAATAATTCTATTTCAATTAAATCTTGTTCGTGTAAAAATATTAGTGAAATATACTAATGATAATTAGTCTCTACATACGTCAAAGCTTTCTAGTCGAACTATTCAAGTTCGATCATTATCAAACAGAGCTTCCAAACAGAAAAATAGAAACTGATTTTTGGCCATTTAGTACTTTGGATCCGATCACAATCTGAATAAGCCACTGACTTGCTTGTAATCTGAAATTTAATAGGATGATTAATGCTTGAAGTGAATTCTCTTCATAATATATTAAACCTTCTTCATAAGTCATCATTGAACATATATTAAATCTATAAATTTAGGTTTCGTTTGAGCGTAACTAGTTTTGCCACATTTCGGTGTTTCTGTACTGTTTTCAATGGGGGTTTTTCCTTCGAACGAAAATGCAGTAAATTTCATGAAAAACCTTTAGAACATCACATTTCAAACATATAATTTCAATATTATATTTTTAAAACAATGTTTGATCACCTAAAACAGAAAAATAAGAATGGGGATTTGCATTTGAAGGGATTTGTCTTGAGTGCACGATATGGCAACGTCAAATTCAGCTTTCTCGGAAAGAAAAGGACGTCAAATGTGTTACTTTGCTTAGGAAAACAGAAATAGCTTTACTTCTATCTGGTTAGAGTAGAAGACAACGACCAAGGAATAGAAAAAGAGGAGCACAGACTGCCATACTGTCATATTACTGACAAATCGCAAACGGAAATTGTTTGGTTATACTGGGAACTTCTGCGAAGATGCCAGCGCTCTAACGGATAAATTTGCAACCTGTCCAAGCTAGTAGTTTTATGTAAACAAACCTTAGAAATGTGGTGGAGAACGAATATTTATTAAGCAGAGCTTGAATATTCGAAGAAATTATTTAAGTTTTGTGTAAGATTTCTTGAGAAGGAACATTTCGTTTGGATCACGATATAAAATCGTACTTTAAATCGTTCCTAGAGGATAATTTCGGTGTTATTTTAGTCTGTTGCTTGGTGGATCAAAATGAACCAATATCTAAGTTTACTTGAATTTCTGGAAAAATAGGCACCTTGTTCTTTGTTTACAAACGAGTGAATCAATAAAATGAAAACGGATTTTCTGCTTTAGTTCTTTTGCATCGTATTTCTGAAGAAAAGGAAACAGATAGACATATAATTGATTTCATTATCATATTACAGCAGCTCAAGATACATACAAAATGAAAAATGTCACAGCTGGTTCAACCTACCTATATATTGAAATGAAAAGTATCAATGTATTTATATGAATAACTTCAGCTATTATTAACTCTAGTATATCTAGTTTTGGTCAGGTTTTCAGGCTAAGTGTAAGATCACTTTTTTAGAATATGATTTTGTGTAGTATGTGAATTAGGTAGCTGCAGAAGTGCTCGGTATAGTTTCTCTCTCATTTTTCTTCAAAATTCTGTTATTTTCATTTACACCTAAAACATCATGACATGAAGTTGTTTCGAAATTAATACATTGTAGGTAATTTACCTTCATGAAAATAAACATCTTCAGAGAAATGCATTGATGTATTTCGTGACCTGTTTTCCAATCTTCAATTTCTAAATCTAGGCCTTTCTTCTATCATTGAGTTCCCTGCCAAATGCTGTTTCCAAATTAATTTTACTTTCATTTGGCTTTGGAAAAAAATGAAAACTAGAGGCACTAGATGATCCTTCCTTCTTCGACCATGAATAACATTGAGTTGAGGCACACAACAATAGTCATTTCGGGAGGATGCCATTTCGAATTAATACAATCGAAAATTTGAATAGGAAAGAAAGAAATCGATTGATGAATATTACAAACACTTTCGGTATTCCAAAATTTCAACTCGGAGAACAACAAAAAAGCTCGAAAATGAACTCCAAAAGTAAGCACATTACGTTAGAATAACAAGCACGTCGAAAAACTACTAGCTTGGAAGTGTTCGAATTTCTATCGCCAGAGGCGTATCGCTTAGCAGTAGTTGCGAATTGACAAAGAACACGTGTGTACCACAGAATAGGAATAAATATTTCATTATTCTATAGCAGATAAAGCTATTCTACTAAACACCGTTGTCATTTCGTTCATGCCTGGCAAATCAAAAACCCCAATTTCGAAATCTGATTTTGAATACTTTCTGAAGGTATTTGGGAAAATGATCAAACCCATTATAATTATGTTCAAATTTTCATTTGCAGTAGTAACCCAAATTTTAAAAAAAAACCCATTATAGGTTAAGAAAGTTAAGATATTTCATAGAAAAAGAGAGGCAAATATCTAACATCTCTCGCTCTAAATGCTGTTTCCAAGATTAGCACAGCAGTTTCATACCCCTGCTTTACATTTGAACTACTTAAACCACCTTTTAGCTTTCACCACTCTGTATAACTAAATCGTATTCTTTCTAGATGACATTCCAATCCAAGATGAACATCATCAGGATCCATTAGACTCGATCTCTGAGGAACATGAAGAAACGGAGAAGTCCAAGAGTAAAGGGTCGGTGAGCGCTCTGAAGGGACACTTACCGAAACTTCCGGGACTAAGTAAAAAGCATAAAGAGAAGAACAAACCCTCAGAAATAGAGCTGGGTTCCGCTAGCGGCGACATGGCGGACTTCAATAATACAGAATTCAGTAATACAGTACATATCAGTGCTGTTTAATGTGAGAATTTGTGTAATTTATTTTTTAAAAGTTATCCACTTGTTCCTTGTTTATGAGAACTTCGTGTAGGTATGTGATTTAGTATTTATTTATAAGACGTAATTTTCTGTTCGTTTACATATATGGATGTTGAATTTTCATGAGAAATAGTTTATTGTATATTGTTGAACAAGGATTATTCGTATTTTGGTGTTTTATTTCATATTGTGATTTCTGATATATTTCATTCATTTTTATAAAGTCTGTAGGCCTTGAAGTAGGCCTATCAAATTTCTGTAACTAGAACTGATTGAAAGTTTCAAAAAAAATTTCAAAAAGCACTGCCGTGAAGGCAGCAACTTATGCGCGCATGTTCAATGTAGATGACCGCTTCAGCAACGAATTTGAACATGCACGCAAAAGCTGCTGCCTTCACGGCAGTGCTTTATGAAATTTTTTACTGACAAATTACTGGATTTTAGACTGATGAAACGAAACAGCGTTTTCTTAAATAACAATTTTTATTTAATTTTTAATAGTTCTTTTCCAAATATTGCGAGTAAAAACACCTGAAAAACTGAATAAGTTTGTCTCTACTGAAATACCGTCAATGTTAAAACAATTCGCCGGGAGGTTGTCAATTCTTATATATTTTTATCAATATATGAAGTCAGCAGCTTTTGCGCGCATGTTCTGGGGAACAGCGTGCTATCGTTTTGTCCAAATGTCTGTAATTTTCGATGATTGAGCCGAAAATGGTCTCAATCGACTAGGTTGGACTCACTGATGAAGAATCCGCTGTCAAAATCGATTCTGTCCGGCCGTCCGTAGACACGATTACGGTCGTACGGAGAATCCTATCGACCTGAAACTTTCAGGGTAGGTTGCATTTGAAAATGCGACGGTTAAGTTCGTTAATGGGCAAAATCGGCCGAACGGTTTTGGAGTTGAAGCTTTTTGAAATGTTGACGTTATTTTGGCGATAATTTAAATACTACTTGAACGATTGGATCGGAACTTGGCAGTTAGATGGGGTACAACTACTCGCCAAATTTTGTTGGGACCATACTATCAGAAAATTCTGAAAAAATTTTTTTTGAAAAAAAATTGTTTTCCACGAACTATTCATCGCATTTGAAAAAAAACCAGCGCGAACTCTAAGCTCCATATTTCACAGCAGTATACCAAATTTCAATAGACGACTTCGGCCCAAGTTGCCAACCCACAATTTTCTTCACAAATTTACTTTTAGTGGGGAACGGGAATTTCAGGACAAATTCAACACGATAAGGTTCGCGTTATTCATAAATATCCGTAAAAGATGCCTCGGTTCCTCAAACAAGATAATTCCTTCCAAATATAGGTTTTCGTTAAGATCGTCCCCGATTGGCTGAAATTTAAGTTGGGATTCCTGATTTCATGCAAACAGTGTCAATTTTCATAGGATACGTTCCGAAAATCAACTCTGTTGTTTCGGTTGCCGATTTTACGCTCCTTAAATATGAAATATTCGGATGGTTCCTGGAACAAGGTGAAAAAGGTTATTTCGGAATCTGGTTGATGAAAATGCGGTCGATTTACTGTCACCAGAACGATTTTCTATGGTAAATATCCATAGCATAGAACAATCTATGTTTGCTTTAGGTTTGTTTTGGTTCCGAGTTCAGAACCACAGACTATTGGTCTATGCTAGAACCGTCCCGAACAGATCTGAACTCGGAACCAAAACAAACCTAAAGTAAACATAGATTGTTCTATGCTGTGGATATTTACCATAGAAAATCGTTCTGGTGACAGTAAATCGACCGCATTTTCATCAACCAGATTCCGTAAATAACCTTTTTCACGCGCTTGTTCCAGGAACCATCCGAATATTTCATATTTACGGAGCGGAAAATCAGCGTCCGAAACAACAGAGTTGATTTTCGGAACGTATCCTATGAAAATGGACTGTTTGCTTGAAATCGGGAATCCCAACTTAAATTTCAGCCAATCGGGGACGATCTTAACAAAAACCTATATTTGGAAGGAATTATCTGGTTTGAAGAGACGAGGCATGTTTTACGGTTATTTATAAATAATGCGAACCTTATCATGTCGAATTTGTCCTGAAATTCCCGTTCCCCAGTGAAAGTAAACTTGCTAAGTAAATTGTGGGTTGGCAACTTGGGCCGAAGTCGTCTATTGGAAAAAAATGTCAAATTTTTTCTTTCGAATACATATTTGATATTCTGTGATCTTCCTATCATATTATCCTCATTAAATTCTGTTTGAACGTTCGAACTGTTGTTTTTCGATAAAGTACTGGATTTCAATTCTAAATAATCTGTATTTTTGAAAATATTGGGAAAATAAAACTTTGAATGGGTATATCTGCGGAATCATTGGGTGGATTTAACCCATTCCCGAATTCGGCCTTCGTAATTAAGGTCCAAACCTTCTCTACAAATATCGAGTTTCTAAGTTGTTTCTTTCGGAAGTTATTGTGTTTACGGTCCGGCCGAATTCGTGAATCGGTAAAATCCACCCTATGATTCCGCAGATGTACCCATACAAAATTCTATTTTCCCAATATTTCCGAAAAGACAGAATAAATCGAATTAAAATCCCGTGCTTGATTAAAAAATGACAACTCGAAGGTTCATACAGAATTTCGTGATCAGAGACAGCAGGATATCAAATATTTGAAAAACATAAAATGAAATTTTTTTTTTCAAATTGTTTCAATGACACGATCATCATGAAATTTGGCATTAAATTGTCCATCAGCATGTTCCAACTGATTACCAAGTTTTCGTTTTTGTTCCTCCAATTAAGGAACACCTGTATATGAGTTACCGCTAGACTCGAATTATTTTTTGAATATTTATTTTGAAGAATGCATGAATTCGCAGCCGTTGAGACAAAGGAATTATTTGCTTCAGTCGATGAACCTCCCTCCAAAATTTACTTAACATATATTTGTCCTTGCTTGATGACAATTTTTGCCTTATTAGTTACACAATAAGTGATAACGAGCATTAGAATGTGAGACTGACGTGTATATATCTATACCTTTTGTTGAAAATTATTGCAGGTAAACATGCATTTCAATGTTATTAAACGAACGGTTTCATTATCTAAAAAAAACTCACAGTGTATTTTTATACCTGAGAAGTTGGCCAGACAGACAGACACATTTGGAGTCATTCTTAATAAGTAATACTTAATTTGTTTTTCTGTACTTTTGTTAATATTAGGAAAATGAAATTTTGAATGGATATATCTAATTATACTTTTGAAATATCTACAAAAAAATCTAGAAAAGCACTGCCGTGAAGGCAGCAGCTTTTGCGCGCATGTTCAATGGAGATGACCGTTTTGGCAACGAATTTGAACATGCACGCAAAAACTGGCTGCCTTCACGGCAGTGCTTTTCTTGGCTTTTTTTCGATTAAGTACTGGATTTTAATTCGATCTAATCTGTATTTTCGAAAATATTGAGAAAATTAAATTTTGAATGGCTCCACGGAATTATTGGGAGGATTTTACCTATTCACGAATTCGACCTTCGCAATTAAGCCCCAAATCTTCTCTAGAAATATCGAGTTTCCAAGTCGTTTCTTCCGGAAGTTATTGTGTTTACGGTCGACAATAACTTCCGAAAGAAACAACTTAGAAACTCGATATTTGTAGAGAAGGTTTGGATCTTAATTACGAAGGCCGAATTCGTGAATAGGTAAATTCCACCCAATTATTTCGCAGATATACACTCATTCAAAATTTTATTTTCCCAATATTTCCAAAAATAGAGATTAGATCGAATAAAATAAAACCCAGTACCTCATCGAAAAATGATATGTATTTCGAAGATTCATACAGAATTTTATGGGGATAATATGATAAGAAGATCACAGAATATTGAATATTTGAAAAAAAAAATTTTTTTCAAATTGTTCTAATGACACGATTGTTACGAAATTTTTCACAAAGTTGTCCTTCAGTATCTTCAAACTAGCTGCGAAGTTTAATCATGATTGAATCAGTATTTCTTGAGTTTTACCGAAAAAAAGAACGATATCGAGAAGACAACCACGAAATTTTACGTATTTTTTCCCAATATCTCCAAAACTAATAGTTGTATCGAATTGAAATTTGGTACACTGCTGTGGAATATGAAGCTCGAAGTCGGAGCAAAATTGTTTTCGAATATGATCAATAGTTTCTGAAAAAAAATTTTGTTCTGAAAAATGTTGAAAAAATTTTTTTTTAATTAAGTGACCATACGATCCCAACAAAATTCTGCATGAATTTACGCGTCGTTATGCTTCAACTAACTGCCAAGTTTCAATCCAATCGCTCCACTAGTTCCTGAAATATCAGGGAAATAACCTCGAAACTTCAACCGGCTATAACTTCGAAACAAGTCTGCCGATTTTGTCCCATTAACGAACTCAACCGCCGCAATCCAATGCGCGACCTAATCTGAAAGTTTCAAGTCGCTAGCTGGCTCCGTTCGACAGTTATTTCATTTTAAAGTTAAGTTTTCGTTGGACCACCCTGTATGTGACTTGAAATTAATAACTCAAAGACCTGAAATGTTCACTGTATATTCATAATGGCAAGTTAAAAAAGCTGGCAAACCCCCTCGGTCTTTACGTCACCGCTTTCTTCAAAATAATTACATGATGAACATGTAAATAAATAAATATTCAGTTTTAAGGAAATTGCGTACCCAATCTACTTCATGAATATAGTAGTGAAAATAATTAATGAAAAAGTTCGTAAAAAAGCTATAGTTTCTCCGAAGCTATCATAGTTCAA
Organism: Myrrha octodecimguttata; assembly: GCA_958510865.1. Lineage (NCBI taxonomy): Eukaryota > Metazoa > Arthropoda > Insecta > Coleoptera > Coccinellidae > Myrrha > Myrrha octodecimguttata. The sequence continues at coordinate 78,941,427 of OY294057.1, forward strand.
ATACCTTCATAAGTTCTTCTGAGTCGATTCATCCAATCTAGAAGATGTTATGAAGAATATTTTGTGTTCGCCAGCTCGCATAATTATTTGCATAATTTTATTAGCCGATAAACGGTCCACAAAAATCCGTACACTGTTTATCGAAAATTAATAACTCGCCGAATGTACATATCATAAATTATAGTTATTTTCATCCACTATCATTTTCTCTTCCTGCGTGTTATTTCAATATTTTTTCCGAACCCGTTTGAAGTAACTCGTGTCAAGTAAACAAAAAATACTGACTGGATAGACTCGATTCCTTCTTGACCGTCGTAAAATCGTGGAAGATGTTCAGGAAATAAACAGATCGAAACAAACATTACTTTCAATAGATTTTCATCAGTTAGTTTCAATGTATCCAGTGGGATGTTTCGTCAGAATTTTTTTTTTGCTTGTGGGTAAACAGTTCGGGTGTGACGAGATTTTACGGTTATTTTGAAAAGGTGAATGTTTTTGATGAAGGAATCAAAAATTTAGAAAGGCACTGACTTGAGGTCAGGAGCTCCTACGAACTTGTTCGAATTCTAACATTTAGATCAACACGAAATTTTGCACTTAGTTGCGTGTTGGTAATCTCCTTCTGATTACGAAGTTTCAATCTGATTGCATTTGTATTTCTTGAGATATACCGGAAATAACTTCAAAATTCCAAATTTTTTCCTTATATCTCCGGAAGTAAATATAGGATCGAATTGAAATTTGGAACATTGTAGTTAACTACTGACTCTAAGGTTTGTGCAAAATTCCATTTAAATCTAATCAATATTTTCAGAGAAAAAAAAATTCAATTAATGAACTTAACCGAGATAATTGGACTCCAAACCTAATTTGACAATTTCAAGTCGCTTAGTGTTTTTCTTCGAAAGTTAGAGCACTACGGACGGCCGAACGGACAGAATTGAATTTGACCGAGCATTCTTCTTCAGTGAGTTCAACCCAATCGTTTAACACCATTTTCGGCTCAAAATTCGAACATTATACAGACATAATTCTTCCGGAATTTATTGTGTTTACGGTCGGCCTGACAGCCGACTGCGTAAACACAATAACTTCCGAAAGAAACAACTTAGAAACTCGATATTTGTAGAAAAGGTTTGGACCTTAATTACGAAGGCCGAATTCGTGAAATGGGTAAAATCCACCCAATGATTCCGCAGATATACCCAATCGAAATTTTATTTTTTCGATATTTCCAAAAATACAGATCAGATTGAATTGGAATCCAGTACTTCATCGAAAAATCACAGTTCGAAGGTTCATACAGAATGGGGGTTTTTCCTGAATTTGGGTTATTACTGCAAATGCAAATTTGAACATAATTATTATGGGTTTGATTCATCATTTTCCCAAATTACCTTCAGAAAGTATTCAAAATCAGGTTTCGAAATTGGGGTTTGGGATTTGTCATGCATGCACGAAGTGACAACGTTGTTTAGTAGAATTGCTTTTTCTGCTATAGAATAAAGAAATATTTATTCCTATTCTGTGGTACACACGTGTTCTTTGTCAATATAACCAAACAATTTCCGTTTGCGATTTGTCAGTAATATGACAGTATGACAGTCTGTTCTTCTTTTTCTATTCCTTGGTTGTTGTCTTCTACTCCAACCAGATCGAAGTATAGTTATCTCTGTTTTCCTAAGCAAAGTAACACATTTGACGTCCTTATCGTTCCGAGAAAGCTGAATTCGACGTTGCCATATCGTGCACTCATGACAAATCCCTTTAAATGCAAATCCCCATTTTTATTTTTCAGTTTTAGGTGATCAAAAATTTTTTTTAAAATATAATATTGAAACTATATGTTTGTAAAGTGATGTTCTGAAGGTTTTCATGAAAATAACTGCATTTTCGTTCAAAGGAAAAACCCCCATTTAATGAGGATGATATGATAAGAAAATCACAGAATTTATTTTTTCAAATTGTTCTAATGACACGATCATCACGAAAATTTGCATTGAGTTGTCTTTCAGCATCTTCAAACTAGCTGCAAAGTTTTATCAGTATTTCTAGAGTTATACCGAAAAAACAACGATATCGAGAAGAAAACCTCGAAATCTCCGAAACTTATGATCGTATCGAACTGAAGTTTGGTACAGTGCTGTGAAATATGAACCTCAAAGTCCGAGTGCAATTTTTTTTGGATATGATTAACAATTTTCGAAAAAAAAAATTTTGGAAGAAAATTTTGAAAAAAAATTCTTTCTAAATTTACTGACTGTATGATCCTGACAAAATTTGGCTCAAAGTTGCGCGTCGTTATACTCCACCTAATTGCCAAGTTTGAATCCAATCGCTCGAGTAGTTTCTGAAATAAAAAATAAATAACTTCAAAAATGGCTATAACTCCGAAACTGTTCGACCGATTTGGCCCATTAAAGAACTCAACCGCGGCATTCCAATGCGCGACCTACCCTGAAAGTTTCAAGTTGCTAGCTCACACCGTTCGACAGTTATCGTGTCCACGGCCGGCCGAACACAGTCGATTTTGACACCGGATTCATCATCAGTGAGTCCAACCTAGTCGTTTGAGACCATTTTCGGCTTAGTCATCAAAAATTACAGACATTTGGACAAAATGAAAGCACGCTGTTTCCCTAGAACATGCGCGCAGAAACCTTCAAACTTCAGTTTGATACAATTATAATTTTCGAAGATATTAGAAGTAAATATGTCAAATTTCTCGGTATCGTTTTTTCCGAAATATCTCAAAATTACGGATTCAATCATGATGAAACTTGGTAACTACCTTGAAAATGCTGACGAACAACTTCGTACAAAATTTTGTGATGATCGAATCATTATGACAATTATAATTTTTTTTTCAAATATTCAATATTCTGAACATATTATTCTCTCGAAATTCTATATGAACTTTCAAGCTGTCATTTCTCAATTAAGTGAAGGATTTCAATTCGATCTCATCTATATTTTTGAAAATATTGGGAAAAAAAAATTTTAAATGGGCATATTTCTGCGAAATCATTGGGTGGATTTTACCCATTCACGTTCTACCTTCGTAATCAAGGTCTAAACCTACTCTACAAATATCGAGTTTTTTAGATGTTTCTTTCGATAGTTATTGTGCTCAAGATTTACCGTTAGGCTTGAGTTCTGGTACACTATTTACTTCAAGGTATGTGCAAAATTTCATTGAAATCTGATGAAAAGTTTTCGTGAAAACCAATGATAACTGGCTGTTCCCTAGAACATGCGGGCAAAACTCAAAAAAGATTACTTTTTGGGTCTGACCTTCTATTTTTGAAAGGTACTTTGATCATATGAGGAAAAAATTACAGATCTATGCACTACACACATAAAGAAATGTGGTTGGGAAAAGGATTCACCTAGATGAGAATTCATTGGAATAATACAACACGGAGAATGAATTTGAATTCGACAAGAATAATTGACTACAACTTAACAATCTTGAACGACAATGATACAGTTGAGGAAGAGCAGTATATTTTCGATGATAACTTAGTGAAGACTATATTTTTTAGCTTGTATAGTATTGTATTCGGCTTCTGTTTTTTCGGTAAGTATTTCATTCATCCTTAGTGAACTTCATTATTTTTTTTTGGAAACAAAACTTTCATCCTAATATAGAACAACTCTTCGTTAAAGCATTTAGGTTCTTTTATGGGTATTATAGTCAAATTGCTATTTAGCCTACATAAGTAATAAGTTGTTTCGCACAAACTGTTTCGTTTTATGTAGATGTGAACAATGTTTTTTTGCGTTTTTCGTGTTTGAAAACATCTCAACATTTCGTCGCATGTAGCCTCTGTGTTTTTGTATATTGCATGTAGGTGCTCCTAAATTGTAGATATAAACGAAGACGGAAGATTCCTTGCATTATTTGAAGAAAAAAAGTCCTATGAACATGGGAACGCAAATTCGTTTTCGAAATTAAGGGTGTTAGAGTTTGAATTTTTCAGCTTTCCCTCTCATATACAATAGTATCTGCACTTCACGAGCTTATCGAATCCTTATGAATCATAAAGATATATCAATAAAGAGAATATACGAAGATCCCTATGGATAATCATGTTAAGTCACAAGTTTTGAGATAACCGCAATTGAAAGTTTAAAACGTCTGTGTTAATTTGTTTTATCTATGCACAATTCTTATACAGTGCGCGTTAAAATTATGGAACATATTCATTTTCTCAGAAGAAAAATATTTGGCAACAAAATCCTGAAACAGGTCCATTTTTATTTCACTTTTACCAAATTTTTATGCCTTTTAGAAGGATTTTTGTTGCACCCTGTGCCATCCCCATCAACCCTCTAAATGTTTGAATTGGGAAAGTGAGTCATGTGTTACTTTTTTGACGAGGTGTTTGTATCTTCTTTACAGGCGTGCAGAATATTTGAAGAAAAATTTTTTTTTTGAAAAATTAGTTTGTTCAGAGAGGTTCTCAGTTTGTGCACTTTGTCATGGCTCATTTACTTTAAGACGATGGTACCTGATGAAATTTGTCACCGAATGAAATTCGACCATTACAGTTTTGTTCATGCACAACTTTCAACCCCCTCACGTGAAAAATTAGACTGTGTGAAACACTGCGCTTTAGTTATGATCTTAAGTAGGTACTTTTCATTCGGTGACAAATTTCATCAGGTACCATCGTCTCAAAGTAAAGGAGCCATGACAAAGTGCACATACTGAAAAACTGTTTGAACGAACTAATTTTTCAAAAAAAAATTTTTTTTCTTGAAAATTTCTGCACGCCTGTAAAGAAGATACGAAGACCTTGCCAAAAAACTACCACACGACCCACTTTCCCTATTCAAAAAATTTAGAGGGTTGATGGGGATGGCACAGGGTGCAACAAAAATTCTTCAAAATTGCATGAACATGGTAAAAGTGAAACAAAAATTGACCTGTTTCCGGATTTTATTGCCAAATATATTTTTCTTCTGAGAAAATGAATTTGTTCCATAATTTTGACGCGCACTGTATTTAAACGCTTATATAGTTATGGTGTGTTAGGGCAATCTGTATAAAAAATGAACAGTATAAATCCAAAATTGGATATGGACTCGGGAAATTCTTCATATTTTAGACTTTCCATTTTCATTTACCGTGTTAGATCAGAGACTTATAATTTTCTTGCATTCTTTTCAAAAGTAAAAGGCTATAGTTCGAGCTATTCTCTAACAAATGGTAACATACGCAAAACTACAAGAGAACAAAAAGTTTGGTATAACACAGATCCTTTCTATAATTTTCAAAACTAACAGTGGCTCACCGAAAAAAAGTTCTGGAGGAAAACAGGGGATCTTGTTGCAGAAAAAACATCACCCTGTAGATTCGCTTCCGAAATGCATATCACGTATGCCGTGACCTCCATATTGTAATATCTATGTCAAATTTCAGTTGAACATCTTGTGAAATGCAAACTTTAACACCCTGTATTTCGGAAACGAAGCATTTGCGGTCCCTTGATTTTGGATTTTTTCCTTATAATTATGCAAGGAATCTCCCCCCTTCGTATGTACCTTCAATTTAGGACCACCCTGTTTATCAGAATTATGATTATTGAAGTTACTTGATGATAAAAATCTGTTTTCAGGAAATTTGCTTGTAATACTTGTAATAGCACTGAATCGTCGTTTGAGGTCCATCACGAATTTTTTCTTGGCAAATTTGGCATTTGCCGATTTCTGTGTGGGTGTATTTTGTATATATCAGAATTTCTTCATCTATATCATTAAAAGGTAAGAAAATAAAAGATTATCGGCCGGTTTCACAAAACTTTGATTGCCAGATCAAGGGCTTGATTGTCAGTCAACAGTAAATTCTGTGTTCGATTTCAGTTCATTTTCAACCCAACCATCGAATGCAAACCTTAATCAACGAGCTAATCAGAAGTCAAAAGTTTTGTGAAACCCACAGTAGGTCTTTATTTTCGGATATTTTAGCTGCAATTCGCCCCAAATCATTACATTTTAACAGGCTAACTGATGATGACCAATTCGAGGTTGAATTTAACTGACCTTCCGCTTGTAAGCACAATAACATTGGAAGGGAATTTTGAAGCAACTTTAATTTTTCCGGGTTGATTCAAAAGGCCAAATGGAAAAATCAGTTTCAAAAATGGGCAAAATCCACTGAATCGTTAGGGTAGAACCATTTCCAATGATAGAATACTCATCAAAGTTTGCATAGATTTTCACGTGGGCCTTTTATAACTGAACAAGCAAGTTTGAATCCGACCGGGTTGGTATTTTGTGCGTTATTGGAGAAATAAGGATGAAATTTTAAATGGGTATAAGTCCGAAAATATTCGGCTGATTATGCCCATGAACGAACAAAAGCATCGAATTCGTATGCGCAACCTACCCTGAAAATTTCAAGTCGCTCGCTCATTCTGAGCGTAGATATAACAGTTAACAGTGCATATGTTGGGTGTATCTGGAAAACAACGAAAAAATTTAAGGGGTGATTGAGAAATGAAAATTAAGGCAGGTATTTGGTTTGAAATTGTTTGAAAAACCTCTTCACAGACATACCTCTCCGAAAATCAACAAAAACAGTGTTTTTCTTTTTTATTTTCCCTGTATATTGAGCTAAAGACTAACGAAACTTGAGGAATACTATTTGTCAATAAAACTACACATTTTGGAATTTTTTCAATCCTGAAGTATGCTTAGAAGGGGTTGAAATGGTCAATCCCTAAGATATTTTTTCTTACAAATTTTTTTTGGATGAAAAATATATAACTCATGTTAAAAAGCATTTTATTGAACAACAGCCAACCAAATTATGATTCGACTAGGCTAAGAATTCAATAACTAAAACAATAGCCAACAAAGAACAAAAACCTGTCGAATATCGAAAATACAACGGGGGTTTTTCCTTCAAACGAAAATGCAGTTATTTTCATGAAAAACCTTCAGAACATCACTTTACAAACATATAATTTCAATATTATATTTTCAAAAAAATGTTTGATGACCTAAAACTGAAAAATAAAAATGGGGATTTGCATTTAAAGGGATTTGTCATGAGTGCACGATATGGCAACGTCGAATTCAGCTTTCTCGGAAAGAAAAGGACGTCAAATGTCTTACTTTGCTAAGGAAAACAGAGATTGCTATACTTCGATCTGGTTAGAGTAGAAGACAACGACCAAGGAGTAGAAAAAGAAGAGCACAGACTGTCATACTGTCATAATACTTACAAATCGCGAACGGAAATTGTTTGGTTATATTGACAAAGAACACGTTTATACCACAGAATGAGAATAAATATTTCATTATTCTATAGCAGAAAAAGCTATTCTACTAAACACCGTTGTCACTTCGTGCATGCCTGGCAAATCCCAAACCCCAATTTTGAAATCGGATTTTGAATACTTTCTGAAGGTAATTTGGGAAAATGATGAATCAAACCCATAATAATTATGTTCAAATTTGAATTTGCAGTTATAACCCAAATTCAGGAAAAACCCCCATTATAATAAATGTTGAAAATTACCGCCTTCAGCTTAGGTACAAGCATTTACCCTTCTCCTCATTGAAATGCGTATGTGATGAAATTTGCCTGCTGAACTATTTCTTATCGTTGCACACCCTGCTACAATGCGGTTTCGCAGACCATCGATATTTTTTCTTATGCTTAAGTTTTCGAAAAAACTTATAAAAATAAAAAAGTTAGTAAATGAATTGGGATTTTCAGACATGTAGTTTTAAGAGGAAAAGGTGAATTAAAAAAGAAGTATTAAGAAAAAATATCTTAGAGGTTGACTATCTCAAACTCTTATAAGCAAACTTCAGGGTTGAAAAAATTCCAAAATGTGTAGTTTTATTGACAAAAAGTACTTACCAAGTTTCGTGTCTTCAGCCTAATATACAGGGAAAATTAGAAAAAAACAATATTTTTGTTCATCTTCGGAGGGGTGTAGCTTTTCCGGGGTAGGTTTTTAAGAAAATTCCAGGTCAAGTACCTACTTTAATTTTTATCACAGAACCATCGGTGTTATTCAGATACACCCTGTATATTATTCAAGTAAAAGATGGGAGCGTCAAAGCTCTTGACTTCAAGAAAGTACTTCGCTCTATTTTTTTTCTTCCAGTTGGTCACTAGGAGAAGTTCTTTGCAAGATGTATCTTTTCATTCAGACTCTGAGCAATACAGCCAGTATATTGATATTGGTGGGTATTTGTGTGGAACGTTATTTCGCAATCATTTACCCGATTATAAGTAAACGTATTCTTACACCAAGACGTCTCAAGGTAAGTTTAATATGTTCATGATTTTCACGTCTCTTTAGATTATACGGTGTTTGTTTCACAGGAATGAGACACTAATTATTGTTGGAAAAGCTTATTTAATTATGCCGACGTTTCGTTGGATTTTTCCAACATTTTCAAGGCTGTAACAACATAAAACTATTTGACACAACTATGCATTGTAAGAACGAACAATAGAGATGTTTTGAGCTGAATTGGTTTATTCAGGTGTTTTGGGGGGTTTCAATAGTAGAGACCCCGCTTGGGTGAATTAATCGCACTTGATTAATTCTGTCGTTATCAAAATGAAGACACGACCGACGAATATTTTCTGATCTTTATCAGAAAATGTTGATGCTTCTAAAATAAGCAGATAATTGAAGAACTTATTGACCAGTTGATCAATATCGTTGCACTTATGACACGAAGATGTTGTTAAGGTGTATTAAAAAACGCACTTTTAACACGTAACAAAAATGTATTTTCTTGTATCTGTATTAGATAACAAGACCGAAATGGTATACAATTTATACAATAGAATCTTCCTTCTATATCTTACGATAGCAAGGTTGAAGCGACATTCAAATGAGAAGTTACGATTTTACAACACAAAAATTAACGTAGAAGTCTCGTTTATAAAATTGAAAGCGAATTGTCGTTTACAACGGTCAAATGAATAGTGTCTAAAAACTAACTAAACCCAAATTAAGAAAATTCCCTTCTTCACATTGTAGAGGGAGAATATAAATTTTGATTGGTTTATTTTGAATTAAGCGACGCCCTTCTAATATCCGAAAAAACACCTCGGATTGGCTGGTGCAAAAGAGAGAGCACAAAATGTGTGAAGGAAGTTTCCCTAAATGGCCTAATAAGATAAATTCTATAAAATGTCACATGTGATGTCTGGATTCTTTGAGTACCACCCACAAAGCTCCGATTCCTGGAATGCTAACAGCTTGAATTTCATCTGCGTGTTTTCTGTCATGCAAAATATAACTTTATTGTTGGCTTGAGATAAAATGCTCTCAAAGCCGGTGTCAATTGATCTAAACCAAAAAATATTGAATTTCGGGCATATTGCTGGAAACCAAAGAATTCAGACTGCGACGTTGGAAAATCAAGAAAAGACAATATATCATAAAATGCTGGGTCCAGGCTACGGAACACAACAAGAGATGACACCTGAATTAGCAGCTTTTAAATTAACATAGATGTATTGAATAAAAACTGGAGAACGAATCACCACTACAGAGACAAAACAAAACTCACAATCAGTTAAGAGCATTATTTATTAATTTATGGTTTTAATTGTATATATGAGTGGATTTTAATGCTTTTAACTGATTGTGAGTTTTGTTTTGTCTCTGTAGTTGAGATTCGTTCTCCAGTTTTTATTCATTACATCTATGTTAATTTAAAAGCTGCTAATTTAGGTAAGTCATCTCTATTGTTCGTCTTTACAATACACAGTTGTGTCAAATAGCTTTATGTTGTTACGGCCTTGAAAATGTTGGAAAAATCCAACGAAACGTGGGCATAATTGAATAATCTTTTCCAACAATAATTAGTGTCTCATTCCTGTGAAACAAACACCGTAAGTAAAATATGTGAAAGAAAACATTTGCATTTTGTCTGTCTTAGTGGCTTGAAGAACCAAGAAAAGCACTGACGTGAAGTCAGCAGCTTTTTCGCACATGTTCACTTTTGGTGATATCCTCTGAATATGCGCTTAAAAGCTGCTAACTTCACGTTAGTGCTTTTCTAGATTTTTTCGATGAAGTACTGTATTTCAATTCGATCTAAGCCTATTTTTGGAAATATTGGGAAAATAGAATTTTGAATGAATGTATTTACGGAATAATTGGACGGATTTAACCCATTCACGAATTCGACCTTCACAATTAAGCCCCAAACCTACTCTATAAATATCGAGTTTCTAAGTTGTTTCTTTCGGAAGTTATTGTGTTTACGCCCGGCCGTGAAACCCCATGTTGTTCGGATCTCAACTACGAAGGCCAAATTCGTAATGGGTAAAATCCACCCAATGATTCTGCAGATATACCCATTAAAATTTTTATTTTCCCGATATTTCCAAAAATACAGATAAGATCGAATTGAAATCCAGTACTTTATCGAAAAATGAGTTCGAATGATCTTACAGAATTTCATGGGGATAATATGATCAGAAGATCACAGAATATTGAATATTTGAAAAAAAAATTTAATTTTTTTTCAAATTGTTCTGATGACACGATCATCACGAAGTTTGCACGAAGTTTTCCATCAGCATTTTCAGATAGCTGCCAATTTTCATAATGATTGAATTGGTATTTTTTGAGTTATTTCGAAAATAACAACGATATCGCGAAAAAAAACCCGAATTTTTACATATTTTTTTCCAATTTCTCCGAAAATAATAACCGTATCGGATAGAAATTTTGTAACATTTTTAAAAATAATATACATACTTCAAAATGTAAACTGTGAAATTTTCAGGGGGGTAATTTTTTTTTTTGTCGATCACTAAGGTTTACTATTTGATTTTATCACAAAATAAACGAAAAAGCAAACATCTGAAAATATATATTCCCATAGTAGTGATTATATCTTGACTTTCAAAGTGTCCACGACATTCTGAGTAATATTTTTTCTGCTTTTCCAAAGATTTTTTCATTGATTTTCACATTTTTCAGATGAAGATATTAATGATATGGATAATTTCCATAGGATACAGCTTCCCCAGGTTCATATTTGGTAAAACTATAACCAATATATTTTCTAATGGCAATGGAAATGAAACGATATGTATTATGAACCGAGAAAAATATAACTCAGAACTCGCGGATTTGCTGCATTTCATGCTGCTGTACTGTCTGCCGATGTTGATAATTACAGTAAGTTCCATTGAAGAAATTAAATAGATTTTTCGATAAAGTACTGGATTTCAATTCGATCTAATCTGTATATTTGGAAATATTGAGAACATAAAATTTTGAATGGGTATATCTACGGAATCATTGGGTGGATTTTACCCATTCACGAATTCGCCCTTCGTAATTAAGCCCCAAACCTTCTCTACAAATATCGCGTTTCTTCTGGAAACAACTTAGAAACTCGTAATTTGTAGAGTAGGTTTGGGGCTTAATTACGAAGGCCGAATTCGTGAATGGGTAAAATCCACCTAATGATTCCGCAGATATACTCATTCAAAATTTTATTTTCCCAATTTCCAAAAATACATATTTGATCGAATTTAAATCTAGTACTTTATCGAAAAATGACAGTTCGAAGGTTTATACAGAATTTAATGAGGATAATATGATAAGAAGATCACATAATATTGAATATTTTAACAAAAAAATTGGTGTTTTCTCAAATGGTTCTGATGACACGATCGATCACAGTTGTCTTTCAGCATCTTCAAACTACCTGCGAAGTTTGATCTCGATTGAATCAGTATTTCTCGAGTTATACCGAAAAAAACAACGTGAAAACCCAGAAAACCACTACAAAATAACACCAATATCACCTCGACAGTATATAACAGGTTAAAAAATTCTGGAAATAATTAGAAATTGAGTCCCACACATTCATGATTAATTTCGACAAGATTCATCTACATGTATTTCAGAAATAAGCTGAAAATCGACTTCTTTCAACAATCATTACCTCTACGGAATAATTCTAGAGAAGCACTATCGTGATATCAGGTTTTACACGCTTGTTCAAAATTGTAGCCCAGGCGAAATTTTCTCAACATCTGGTATACTTTTGTTAAAAATTTACTTCAATGTACACACATTTAAATAAATTTAATAAAATAGAAATCTGATGATTTCTGACCGAACAAATATTCAATCATTTTTTTTTCACCACAAGGATCATCAAGAAATCTCACTTAAAGTTGCACATCGATATTCTTCAACTAATAACGAAGTTTCAATGTGATAGCAGCAGTTCTTCCCCAGCTTTTTTGGAAAGAACCTTCAAATTTCAAATGCGTATAACTCCAAAAACAATTGACGGATTTTGCCCATTAACGACTTTAACCGAAATATAAAGACTGCGCACCTAACCTGGAAATTTTAAGACTTTGGGTCCTTTCCTACGAAAGTTGAAGCTAGACAAACCTGAATCAAAAAAAACTTTAATCGATAGACAAACCATTCTTCTTCTGCCCAAAATTCGAAAATTAAAGACATTTGAGCGACACGATAACACTCTTTTTACCCAAAACAAGCAAAAACCTCACCTGAAAAATTCGGGAAGCAATTGAAATTTTTTTCATTTTCATTTTGAATTAATTCAAAAAAAAATCAGGAAAATTTATGCACTATTTTCAGGAAGAAGTTGTTTTCTATTAATTAATTGAAAGACTAAAACATGTAGTTAGTTCCTTTTAACCTTATCAATTACTTGCAGTTCCTTCAATGTAATTTTTTCGTTATTCACCGAAGTCTGCAAAATTTTTAGTTTTTTTTTTAATTTTCAGTCACTTTACACCAAGATTGCTCTATGCCTGTGGAGAAGTTCCAAACAAGTGAAAAAACAACTAGATGCTTCATGCGAGCAGATGAGTTCAAAAAGACAAAAAAATAGTTATGAAAACAGAAAGGTAATTCCATTATTTCGAGAAAATCGCACAGAATCCTAAATGTAGCCAAACATAAAAGTTGTTTTACACATACAGTGTGTCCACGGATTGGGTGCCGGTAAGGTGTAAATGACGAAAAATTTTCGAGTTAGACTCTGATATTCTGGAAATCGCTCCTGCCTGGTCTCAAACTAAGATGTTGAAAAAATGAGCCAAATCAATTAATATACAGGGTGGTTTAGAACTGATTTAATGAAAATTGTTAAGAATAAAGTGTCTTTGTTTTAAAAGATATTGAGAACTTTTATTGAGAAAAGTTGTTTAGAATTAAAAGACACGGCTAAATCTCGATTCTCAGATAAATCGATCAACTTTGATTTTGTAAATAGGAACTCAATTTTCAGATAAATCAGCCTACCTTAACTTATAAGTTCATGAATATTTTGTCAATCCGATACGTGAGATATTTTGTCATGATCAAAAATTTGAATTTTGACACTATTTTTTTAACAGGGTTACATGGTACCGTAATATTTGGCCAGCGTTCATGGAATTGTCCTATTACTCCCAGATACGAAATGTCTGCACCTAAACTATAGCACTCCACAATAAACACTCTTTGTTCTATGCTCAACATATTTTTAACTGGAAAATTTTCGTTTATGACGAATAAAATTTACGTTTCAAGTCACGTCTGGCATTTGTAACCATGGATATTATCAAATATTTTCATAACCTATTTACAAAATCAAAGGTGATAGATTTGAAATTAAATTAACTCCTGAATGTATCCCTAATCGTTAATCTGGTGGTAATGATGCAACCTCTTACTCCCTATCTATTTATTTCAACTTTACAATTAAAATTGCTATTTACAAACACAAATTTAGGTACAGTGAATCTGAGATCCGGGATTCGAAGAAGCACTTATCTTAAAAGTAAGGGATCCGACGGTATGATCCTCCAAAATGCAGGTAGTCCAGTTTCAAGGGATTCTATCCAGAGCAAAGTCCAGAATTAAGATATTCCAGTAATAATCAGCTTCGGTACTAAGATAATCCAGTTAAACTTTGGGTCCGGTAGTAAGATATTCAAATGGGCCTCAGCCCGGTAAAAAGATAATCCAGTAGTCGGTAGCTCGGTGAAAAGATGGTTCAGTGGGCGATAGCCCCGGTACAAAGATGATGCAGTGGGCAGTAGCCCCGGTACAAAGATGATGTAGTAGGCGGTAGTCCCGGTACAAAGATGCTTCAGTGGGCGATAGCCCCGGTATAAAGATGATTCAGTGGGCGACAGCCCCGGTACAAAGATGATGCAGTAGGCGGTAGCCCCGGTACAAAGAAGCCTTTTGAATAGACGTCTTATAAGAAACAATAAAACTTCAAAATTCCACGATGTTAATGGATTACGAAGTTCGTTTATTCGTTAAAATCTAGCAAGGTGTTGAATCTACCACTTCCTACGCAGTAAAAGAAAGAACTTTCCATCGCCTGGACCGAGTTGAAAGGGTCGCGCATGCGAAACACACTCAACCGTCAAAGCGAAGAGCGTTTTTTAGCGACCAATCATATAATTTCAGTAAGGCGTTTTTGCTTGCGATTGGAATTGAAATTATTAGTATGACGTATTTTCGCGATGGAAACTGAAATCGACAGTGGAGCGTTTTGTAACGTTACAGATTTATCTGAGAATCGAGATTTAGCCGTGTCTTTTGATTCTAAACAACTTTTCTCAATAAAAGTTCTCGATATCTTTTAAAACAAAGACACTTTATTCTTAAGAATTTTCATTAAATCAGTTTTAAACCACCCTGTATATTAATTGATTTGGCTCATTTTTTCAACATCTTATTTGAGACCAAGCAGGAGCGATTCCCAAAATATCATAGTCTAACTCGAAAATTTTTCGTCATTTACACCTTACCGGCACCCAATCCGTGGACACACTGTATAATAAAATAAAAGCTTTAAAAATTTACTTTTTTCAGTCAACATCAGAACCTCATCATCGTAATGGAACAGTATTCAAATCGCAAAATGTAAATTCTAGTCACAACGTACTTCGGGCAAGAAGAGGAGTGATCAAAATGTTGATAGTGGTAGTGTTCACTTTCGCCCTGTGCCATCTACCGTTTCACTTAAGAAAAATCTGGCAATATTGGTGGCCTCGTTATCAGGCTGGCACAGATTTGAGTGCTTTATTGACACCTTTAACGTTCTTGACCACTTATTTAAACTCTGCGGTTAATCCTTTATTGTACGCTTTCTTATCCAACAATTTCCGGAGGTTAGTAGAAGCAGGGTATGTGGTACTTTTATATTACCGAGGAATGATTCGGAATTGTTAGAAATCCTCGAATTCATATGATTGTAACGAAAAAAGTATGTTTGTTGTCTTCACCTAAGAATTACTAGAAATCATATATCTGTATAGCTGAAAATATTCTCTAGATTGTCCTACTATTAGTTTAGGTTTCAAATATATTTGCCACTGTTATTTCTTGCTTTAGAGTTTCAAAATTTTAGAGTGAATGACGGAATTAATTTCTCACTCGAATACTGAAGAAATTATAATTCATTTCTGTATTTCCAGGGAAATGCGAAGTATCATCTGCTTTTTATTCAAAGGGAAAAAGCAGCAAACTCAAGAGTTGGACATACAATTGAAAAGGCAACAATCTTCGAGTAATACTTTCAGAAGTAATGCCACTGTTTTGGCAAGTTCTAATATCGATGACTTTTAGTTGAAGCAAAGCAACAATGATATGCAACAGAATACTCAAACACTTATGTAAATAAATTGATTTTTAGGGAAGTATAGTTTCTTTAGACACTAAGCCATTTACTGACAGAGTATTCCTTGAAAAAATTTGAACTAAACAAAAGCAGTAAACAATAAAATCTTTATTTCAATAATTCGAATATATCTTGAATCAAATTCAAAACTTTTAGAATTGGAGATAAAATTTCAGACCATTTCATTTTCAATAAGCGAAATGATACTGAGAAAAAATTACTTAGATAATTTGATTGATTAATTAACTTACTGTGGATCCTTCAGTCTTCAATTCTACTTCTAATAAGGCTTATATACAAAAATAACTTCACAACAAAGAATAATAATCACTAATCATATTCATCATAATTGTTCTCATCTGACATTGAATCGTCACTTGAATTTTTTCCATAATTCGCTTTGAATTTCCTATAGCTGTTCCCGCAAAAGTCGTCATCAGAATCATTGTCAGTCTCATCACAATAACCTTCTTTTGGATCGCCATAATGAACATACTCTTCATCTGAACTTGAAAGATCATTTAGGTCACACTTTTTCATGGATTCAATAATATCATCCTCAGTTACACTTTCCACATCTGATTCATCAGGGTAATCGTTCTTATAATAGTTTTCTGCATTAGAATCATCACTCTCCTGGTCTGAATCATCATAAACATCGTCACAGTCGAATGTTACAAAAGATGGATGAATACTGAAATCAAATAATAATGTCTTTTAGAAAATCTCATGAATCAACGTGATAAATTTCATACAGTATATTGCTGGGTAATAAAAACTCACCTAATTTCATAATCATCTACCTCTCCAAGAATTTTAGCATCTGTATAATAGAGATCATAAACATAATTTTGGTTAGATTCTGATTTTCCAGCTTCTTCTTCCCTTTCAATATCTAGTACAGTAACTGAAGAACTAGATTCATCTTTGGAAATCGACCTCAAGCAATTAACAATCTTGTATCTTTCTGATTTTGAATGTTCTTTAGCTTTGTCACACAACTTCTTGTTTATATCTACATTACGTTTATGTTTCTGAACAATTATTTCTTTGATCTCATCTTTGATGCTATTCTTTATGTTTGCAACATGTTCATTTATGTCATAATCCTGGGAAGAAAAAAAGAAAATCACAATTATTTTGGAGAATATCCTTAGACAAAGAATATCCATGTCCGGTATTTCACCAGTGTAGTATGAATTAGAGTCGCTCTAGAAAAGGTAGTGTTGACAAACCTGTGAATCTTGAGTTCCACTGAACTTTAGAACGGTTGAGAGGGATCCTAAGGCACCATCGGCATTCTCAAGTTTCTGTTTTTTGCTGCAATTCAAAACCAAACTATCTGAAGGTGAATCTTCCAGAGGACGTTTCAAACGGATAATGGTTTGCATTTTCAGAATGTTGTTTCACAATTATGTGTTGAATAAACCAAACAAATAACAAGAACTTTGAATGTTTACTGAAACGACTGAAACTGGAAAGGAAAACCGCAACATCAATAAAATCATTTTTTTAGGTTGGGTCATAGAAAAGATTTCGTTAGCATAGAGTATTTCTGAGTTTTCTTTATTTTACAATTGCATGGTCCTTCATTAGAAGAAGAAGATATTATTTTTTATGGATATATCGAAACGGTAATAGTAAGCTATTTTCTTCTTCTTAGAAAGCAAGATCACCTTCCCTTATCGAAAAAATCTAGGAAACTTTGTTTCTATAAGTTTTAAAATTAAAAAATCAAATCGCAAGTTGTACTGGACTCTTTAATTATATATGATTTTACAACAGATAAGATAGCTTCGGAATTGTTTAAGGAAAATTTCAAACTTCATCAGTGTGCGCTCACTCCAACTAGACATAGGCGTCACAAGGGGTTTTTCCAGAGGAGAAATAGGGGTAATTAAGAGTGAATAAGAAACAGTCTTTACATATATAATAAGAATTTGTTCGTAGATAAATGGTATCAGTCATAATATAAAGTATTATATTCAAATGGTAAAAAAATATACATTGTTAGAGATTATTTCAAGTAAATGTGTTATCTAAGGTGTTTTCTCTCTCTTGATGTTATGCATGCTGATCTGGGTGGTTGCAGTGGATGATACTGAAGTTTTTCTGGACTTCAGCATTGGAATCTTCTCAGAAATGTTGTCGAAAACTTTTTTCTTGCAAATGAAAATGACAAAAATGTATACACCTGAAAACATATGAAGTCAAATAAGAGCACAGAGCGAGCGTTTAGTATGTAGGAGTTAGTAGGGGAGGAGGATATGGGGGTCTAATAGTTCATCAGAAAAACGTACCTTGAAGACAGTTAATACTATCCCAGACAACCTCTATATATTTGGTAACTTCGTTCTCTCGAAAATTGTACAACGACGAAACTGTTTCAAATATGAAAAGAATACCCATTATTACAGCCAGTTTCATGATCAATCCTAACCTGTCGAAGATAAACCTTTTTTTAATTAATTTATTTGATCAGGTTATAGATGTCTATGATCGAAATGAGCTCCGCAGACCATAGATCTAAGAGCAATTATCATAGTTCAGAGACCATAGATCTCAATACCATAAGATTAGTCAGCTTATTGTGAGTGAGATGATTTTTTCTATGCACCTTAATTGAAACTTACCTTTCTTTGCTAGCATTCAGAGCAGTTCTCTTCTCTGTGTCATTCATCCTTTCGATTTCTGCTTTGATTTTAAGGCAATAAAGAATTGTTTTCATGAATAAAGTGGTGTTGATTATTTGTTGTAACAGAAGAGGTAAAGTTACATAAAGAAGATATGAATAGTTTCCAGGTCCTGCGAAAAAAATTATCTTTTATTTTCAACGTGAGAAATGGCATAGGAAAGTGAAGTGCTTTTGTTTTGACCGCAAATAAAGCAGGTACTTATAAGGAAATGAAATTCTTACGTCCGTCCGAATTTTCCAGGTAGCATTTTCTTTCTCCAATGACAGGTCTTATTGGTTCAGGCATAAACGACGTGACACTGAATATTGCTATCATCGCAACCCACAGTATTGGAAATCCCCATCCATACAAACTGTACAGCAGAAGACTTTTCCATTCTTTTTTTTGAAGTGGCCCAGACAAAGTTCTTGGTGTTCTACAAATCGAAATTATGCTTCAGAGATCATGAATTATACAGGGTGTTCCTAAATAAGTGTATCAACGATCAACTGTAGATTTTTCATGGAAAAATAACATTTTTTTTCTTTTCCATTCTTTCCTCCGGGTCTTCGTTTCAGAGATACAGGGTGTCAAAAATTTATATTTTTTTCAGTTTTTTGCTAATATCTCATAAACCATTTGAATTACATAATGGAGTTTTTGTACACACATTGTGACTAGAAATAGCTACTTCCTTGCACATTACTCGGTTTTATTAGACGTGCCAGTGGCGGAGATATTGAATTTGCACAAAGGTTTTACCCACCTTACTTTTACACTACTGGACAAATTTGCATTTGTACAGCAAAATCTGATGCGCCAATGTGTTTCACATAAAAAAGGTACTGTTCATAGCTCTAAAGTGAACCGTTTTCGAGAAAACTGACTTTTCATGATCAAAAATTGAAATAAGGCAGTATGACAATTAATCGGGAGTACCTTTTTTATGTAAAGCACATTGGCGCATCAGAATTAGCTGTGCAAATGCAAATTTGTCCAGTGGTGTAAAAGTTGGGGGAAATCTCCGCCACTGGCACGTTCAATGAAACCGAGTAAAGTGCAAGAAAGTAGCTATTATTAGTGACAATGTGTGTACAAAACCTCAATTCTGTAATTCAAACGGTTCCTGAGATATTATCAAAAAACTGGAAAAAACATTTTTGACACCCTGTATCTCTGAAACAAAGACCCGGAGGAAAAAATGGCAGAGAAAAAAATGTTATTTTTTCATGAGACGTCTACAGTTGACGGACCGTTGATAAACTTATTTAG
Organism: Myrrha octodecimguttata; assembly: GCA_958510865.1. NCBI lineage: Eukaryota > Metazoa > Arthropoda > Insecta > Coleoptera > Coccinellidae > Myrrha > Myrrha octodecimguttata. Next base: position 78,961,049 of record OY294057.1, read on the forward strand.
GAACACCCTGTATAGGCAGAAAAATATATATTTTCATTGAACAGAAAGTTATAAATGTAAATATCCAGTGTTAATTCAATTTTCAGCGTCAATGCGGTATTTGATAACGAAACTCTTATTCGTGGATCCGTTAATCAACTTCAACAATGCAGTATTCTCTTTTCAACCTTCTTTGAAATGAGTCTTTACTTCCGAAGAAGAAATCATCAAAATAATAAGCTCGAGTCAATAAGGTAGATATTTCATGAAAAACTTCATATACTTACAATAACAAAACCCGTAACTCATACCTATATCTTACGTGTGATGAGCTCTCCGGAAGTAAATCTGTTACATCATCAGTGAAATAATCTCGCAGATATGTTTCTTGCCAATCTTTATATCGAGTGAAACCTAACCAAATATCTCTGTCTTCGATGTGAGACCTAAAACGTTTAGCAAAATAATGTGTATTACCTATAATCAAGAGTTTCGGTCATGGGGTCATGATTTCAAAAAAATCGTGTGCATGGAAAATTCATAGATAGTTAGGTGAGATAAGAGTTGAATCTAGAGAAGGCTCGTCCACAGAGAAAATATTCAAACCATTCTGTCCATTCTATTATACCTTAGTACTAAAGTTTTCCCAGAAAATAGTCTCTTCAACATCGCAAAGATTTTTATCGTGTGCCTTCGCTTCGAATTACAATTAATTATACCGCTCCTAACGGCCGGATCGTGAACACAAGAACTTCCGAAAGAAACAACTTAGAAACTGGATATTTGCAGAGAAGGTTTGGACCTTAATCACGAAGGCCGAACTCGTGAATGGGTGAAATCCTCCCAATGATTATACCCAATGAAAATTTCATTTTCCCAATACAGATTAGATCGAACTGAAATCCAGTACTTTATCGAAAATAACAGTTCGAAGGTTCATACAGAATCGAATGAGGATATAATGATAAGAACATCGCAGAATATTGAATATTTGAAAAAGGAAGAAGAATTTTTTTTTCAATTGTTCTTATGACACGATTATCACGAAATTTCGTACAAAGTTGTGTTTCAACATCTTCAAACTAGCTGCGAAGTTTCATTATGATGAAATCAGTATTTCTTGAGTAATACCAAAAAAAACAACGGTATTCAGAAGAAAACCACGAAATTTCACATATTTTTTCCCAATATCTCCAAAACTGATAGCCTTATCGAATTGAAATTTGACACACTGCTGTGGAATATGAAGCTCAATGTATGCGCTGAATTTTTCCCTGAATGTTCGTGAAAAAAAAAGTTTAAAAAAAAAATTTTGAAAAAATTTTTTTTTCGAAATTTACTGATGGTATGATCTAAACAAAATTTCGCGAAAAGTTCCGCGTTGCTATACTCCAACTAACTGCCAAATTTTGATCCAATCGTTTCAGTAGTTCCCGAATTATCGCCAAAATAACGTCAAAACTTAAAAAGGCTATAACTCCGAAACCGTTTGGCTGATTTTTCCCATTAACGAACTTAACCGTCGCATTCTGAAATGCAACCTACTCTGAAGGTTTCAGGTCGATAGGATTCGTGCATACGGACGGCCAATCGGCCAACCGGCCGGCCGGACAAAATCGATTTTGACACCGGATTTGTCATCAGTGAGTCCAACCTACTCGGTCAAAATTCGAAAATATCAGACATTTGGACAAAACGATAGCACGCTGTTCTCCAGAACATGCGCGCAAAACATTGAGATCTCACTCAGCAGTAGGAGAAGTGGAACCTTTTCCGTTCACGCATAATCAGTCCATTAGCCTTTATTCTGCAGTAGAATCCAATTAAAGTTTTCATTTCTTCATCCATTTATCAAACTATCCACTGTTGAAAATGGCATACAACACACAAATTGAATACGTCGCTTTAGAGAAGAAATCTGTAGTCATATGATGTGGGAGAAATTCCTGTTAATACCAGACAGACTTAACAATTAAATACTCAAAAATGCAGGGTGAGTCTTCGACCTTGCAGAATATTTTAACAGAAGATTCCTGAAGACAAAAGAAACACTTTTTTCCCTTACCATTTTTTCCGATTCGGCTTGGTTCGTAAGATAGAGACTGTTGAAAATCCATAAAAAAATTTAACTTTCGATTATATCTCGCGAACGATCTCATCGAATGAGATGATTTTTGGAATATCGTTTTTTATTGATACGATGAATGTTCCTGGATTACAAAATTTCATTTACATACTCCAGTTTCTTTGATATGACCATAACATTTCATAAAAATACCAGAAATTCAAAGAATCCAACTTTTAAAAATAATTTGAATGCTATTCAACGAATTTTTGACCATTTTGGAAAGTAAAAGTATTCTTTATTTTTTTTCGTATGATGCGCCGTTTTCGAGTAATCTGAAATTCAAAAATAAAAATATCTGTGAAATTCCGAGAATTGGGTACTTTGGCTGAATGCAACTCTGTTCAAAAAATTCACGCGTTGCCACGTCTAAAAGTTGAGAATGGAATACTAGCATTTTTTATTTGAAATGATTTGTAAGCGGAGTAGCCGACTTTGGCCAATTCACAATGTACGTAACCGTAGAAATCCCGCAACTCGTGCGTAAAAATCAAAGAGGAAACTACAAAATTCCTAAGTACCAAAATCTTCCCAATAGGTTCAATTTTGCTTTTGACTTTGACCATAAGTCGAACGCAGTTCTATTCTTATTCCTTATGATTTCTGTTGTTTAATTCTTACATTTTATGTATAAGTAAATTTACGGTTAAGTTATGTCCATTGTAAATTGGCTGTTAGTTCGAAAGTGGAGTAATATGAATAAGCTCACCTCAACTTCTACAATTTAAATACTCCTAATATTCAAGCAAATTTCCACAGCATTATCCATTCAAGAAGTTTCCTTTTCAATTTCGAGCTAATTTGTGTAGTATAATTGATTAACTTTTCACTTTTCCATGATAATGGGGATTCTTACTGATTTGAATGCAATCTTTCTGCTGACCCATATTTCTTGAAATTATGTACAGAACTTTGATAGTATTTATTTTGAGGTATTCTTCAAATGCGCTTTCATAACATAACAACCCATGGCGGAAGAAAACCACCATGACATAACCTTAAAACCTCGGAGCCACAGATTTATAGTTCAGTTCAGAATCATAGACTTTACAAGTGTATACATAGAATTAGCATATTGTGTGTTGTTTGATTTCGAAGAGTTCTTTCTTTCGGTTCGTCAATCTGGCAACGTTTGTACGTTCATAGATAAATGAGGTACATCTGTTTTATTTATGTATGAAAATGAAAGTTTGAATGGGTTATGTCTGAATCTGATAATTCTTGGAGAAAATGAAATAAACAAAGAAAATTAATAATTACAAATTGAAGATGAATCTCGAAGCTGATATGAGTGATGGCTAGTTGAATTCCCCATTATCGAAAATGAAACCAAGAGAAGAATATTCAACTTTTATCGCCCACGAAATTTGGAATACCTAACTTGTTTATTGTACTATAAATACAACTTTTTTCACCAACTGGAATGTAAAAAGTAAGTTGACACTTGTTTTCATAACAGAGTTGCTTATATCTTAGGCTTGGAAAAACTTCAGTGTTCAGGTTTCCAGGGGCGGTTAGCCTATTATGAAAATTTATAATGCCTATATCTTTTTATCTAGGCCGAATCGGAAAAAATGGTAGAGGACAAATGTGTTTCTTTCAGCTTCAGGAATCTTCTGTTAAAATATTCTGCAAGGTCAAAGACTCACCCTGTATAAGCATTGAGCTGAGGTGAATAAGATTAGTAAAATAATTATGAAACTGGATATAGTATACTTCATAATCATCTAATCGCGTTTATACAAAAGCACTACATAAGAGAAGCAGAAGATTTTGCTTTTATAGAAGCACAAAAAAATCTAGATATCTAGATATACGTTCAAATGCGTGGGTGCAATTTGAAAATGTGAAGAAATGTTTTTTCGATTGCTTGATAACAAAATCATTCAAAATTATCATAATCGGGTAATTATTTTTTGAGTTATTCCAGAAAAAGCAACCATACCGAAAAAAAAATCATGAAATTTGACATATTTTTCTTCGATAATCTCCGATAATAGAAATCGGATCGACTGAAATTTGGTGAAATGTTGTGAAATATTGACTTCAAAGACTGTACGGAATTTCATCGGAATCTGATAAATGGTTCCCAGAAAAAAATGAGATATGTAGAAAACAACCTCAAAAATTCAAACCAGTGTAACTCCGACACCGTAAGGTCGATTGGGTCTCTTATTTTCAAGTCTCGAGGGTTTTCGGTTTTCATGCAATCGTGCCTAATTCCGGTCGGTCAGATATAATCGATTTCGTCATAGAATTCGCAAAAATAAAAATAAACTTTTCGAACTTTATTCCTTCTCCACAGAAATGTCGGATTATTCAGTTGAGAAAACAGGTAAATTTTTGGGTTCTGAATATCCATTGGTACCCTCTTTCCCCTTTATGTTCGGTATCAAAACATGACCCATTGTATTGAATGGGGGTTTTTCCTGAATTTGGGTTATTACAGCAAATGCAAATTTGAACATAATTATTATGGGTTTGATTCATCATTTTCCCAAATTAGCTACAGAACGTGTTCAAAATCAGATTTCAAAATTGGAGTTTGGGATTTGCCAGGCATGCACGAAATGACAATGGTGTTTAATAGAATAGCTTTTTCTGCTATAGAATAATGAAATATTTATTCATATTCTGTGGTACACACGTGTTCTTTGTCTATATAACCAAACAATTTAGTTTGCGATTTTTCAGTAATATGACAGTATCTGTGCTCTTCTTTTTCTATTCCTTGGTCGTTGTCTTCTACTCTAACCAGATCGAAGTATAGCTATCTCTGTTTTCCTAAGCAAAGTAACACATTTGACGTTCTTTCCGAGAAAGCTGAATTCGACGTTGCCTTATCGTGCACTCAAGACAAATCCCTTTAAATACAAATCCCCATTTATCGTTTTCAGTTTTAGGTGATCAAACTTTCTTTTAAAAATATATTATATTGAAATTATATGTTTGAAATGTGATGTTCTAAAGGCTTTTCATGAAAATTACTGCATTTTCGTTCAAAGGAAAAACCCCCATTAATCACACTAAAAGAAAGGTATACATAAATAAATAAAGTCTTACCCAAAAGAGAACCAAATATCAATGCACATTATATGCAACCATGTGAAGCTCCAAATACTTGCCAACACTGATAGGAACCCTGAAAATGAGAAGGAATTTTGGATCGTTCAAGAAAATATTAAACATATCTTAAGATGAAATGCTCCTTGATATTAAGTCTACGATACAAAGAAATAAATGAGGCCGACGAATTAAATCTAGTGATAGATACGCCTTTTTGGACAGATCAATTGAGAACAGACATCGGCAACATAGCTTTTTTCAAGACTTGCAGAATGGCACAGGAGCCTGTATCGATTTCTTACTATGTCGATTTTGAGAATTTTTTAAAAATATTCCGATTCATCGAAGGGTCAAATTATTTGGTTTATTTGTTAGATCTATTCTTCAACTTTCGAGCTGGTAATTCGAAATGGCTACCATTCTTTTCTGTTTCGAGTTGAAGCTCCCCCCGATCAACACTTAATTCAATCAGTTTAGTATAGGAATATTGATGATTTCGCACCTTACGTGAACAACGATATTGATTTATTATGATAATTTTTTACTAACTATAGTAACCAATCAAATTACTTAATCTCATTTCATCCAATCACCTATGGATTACAGCGATAATAGCCTACATGTGGTGTTTTCAGTTTGGTGTTGTCGACAAAGAGGATCATCAAGTTTAAATTAAGCGTCAGATTGACAATCATTTTTTGAAATCTACAAAGTGAAAAATTATCTTATCGAATACGCCTCGGGCCTTGACAAATCCTGAATTTTGTCATATATAATCCTTTAAGCGTGTTGCTTAAGGATAATAGTCCTCGGTCTTCGGCCTCGGGCAACACGCTTTCAGCATTTTCTATGACAAAATTATCTCGGTATTATCAAGGCCCTAGGGGTATTACTACTGATAATTGAAAAGAGTGGAAATGAGCCGGCTGCCATATGGAAGCATGTTAATTATACATTTAAAGGAGCTCCTACTGGGAAATAAATCGATAAGATTACATATAACAATGAGATAATAACGAACAAAAAAGATATTGCATCCAAATTCAATGAATGTTTCAGTAATTTGGGATCCCAGCTAGCCGGTCGGATAAAACAACAAAGAAATTTTAGAGTCCCTAAAAAACGGAAACCAAGAGAGAGTATATACCTCGCCCCCACTAATAGGCATGAAGTTGAAGCAGTCTTTAACACTCTAAAGAGAAAAAAAGCTCCAGGCATAGACGGCATAAAATCTTGTGTTCTCAGAGAAGTGAAACAGAATATTTCTTCTCCATTTGCACACATCATCAATGAGTGTTTCGTTGCTGGGATTTATCCAGATCCTTTTAAGATAGGGATCATAAAGCCTGTTCATAAGGTGGGAAGCAAGATGGAGATGTCTAACTATAGACCAATATCTTTGATATCAAATCTTTCGAAGATAATGGAAAAAATCATTAAAGCTAGGTTGACAAAATTTTTGGAGAAGCACAGTGTACTGTCGGAGAGCCAATATGGGTTCCGAGAAGGCAAGTCAACAGAGGATGCAATAAGAGGATTGACTGCTTTTATATATAACGGCTTAGATAAGAAAAAACCTCTGTTAACAATATTTCTCGATTTATCTAAAGCTTTCGATACTGTCACTCACGAAATGCTTATCGGTAAAATGTATGATTGTGGAATCAGAGGTTTGGCATTGAAATTGATGAGAGATTACCTCACAGGAAGGAAACAAATTGTATGTATCGGAGGGGACAGGAGTGAGGAACGTGATGTTGCTTATGGAGTCCCTCAAGGCACTGTTTTCGGACCACTGTTGTTCCTGATGTATGTCAATGACCTCCTGAGTATGAACATATTAGGTAAATTCATTAGTTTTGCTGATGATATATCGATCTCATATAGTGCAGAAACATGGAAACAAGTGAGGCTGAACGCTGAAGAAGACTTACAGAATATATCGAATTGGTTGGGATACAATAGATTAACAATCAATGTGGAAAAGTCTAGCTTTTTATCCTTTTCATCTTATGAAAGCGGTCTTCCGAATCTGAGATCACTAAGGGCGGAAAATGGAACTACTATACGGGAGAATGAGAATGGATATGTCAAGTACCTTGGAATTATTATAGACCGACACATGAGATGGAACTATCATTCATATTTTATGGTTCGAGGAGGCGCCCTTTCTGCTCCATCAGGACTCGGTTTTCAACTCGAACGATGCATTCGAATGTAAAGGGTTTTCCAATAAGAGGTGTTATTTTGAAGAGCCCGGTATTTCGGTAGATGTCACTTTTGAAGCTGTCATTCGTTGACATTTCACAAGTAGAAACTACGCCATCAATAAAAATGGAACGATACACGCCTCAACAACGCATTAAAATTATTAAAATTCACTATAAAAATGGTGAAAATTCACTATAAAAATGGTGAAAATTTGGCAGAGACGGTTCGTAAAACTCGAACATTTTTGGGTCGTCGTGAAGCACCTTGTCGGACCGCAATAAAGAAATCGGTGGAAAAATTGGAGCAGTTGGGACAAGTTAGTGATGTGAAGAATAAAACCCGTTCACGTCGCTCAAGAACAGCCGAGAATATTGCTGCTGTAGCCGAAAGTGTTGATGAAAACCCAGGTTTGTCCATTCCTCTTCGTTCTTTGGAATTAGGCATTCCACAAACGTCATTACACCGTATTCTGCATGAAGATTTGGATCTTAAGGCTCATAAAGTTCAGTTTACACACGGGTGTGAAGCTACCGATGGATTCTACCGATGGATTTCGTCGACGGGGGTCATATGGCAACGTGGCGCGGTCGAAGCCAGGGTACTATGTCGGGGCGTTCGGGACTACCCGTAACTGATCTGCTTCCGCGCACTACTTGGTTTGTTTATTTCCTATACGCAGCGAATGGAATGGAATGATGCAAGTTCGGGCGTATTATGAATATGTATCGGGTGGAAAAGTGCTCCGAATCATTTTCTGATTCGGAATTCCATCGAAAAATCATCTTGAGTGATGAGGCCAATTTCCACCTCGGTGGCTTCGTCAACAAGCAAAATTGTCGCATCTGGAGCAACGAAACCATTGATCTTTTGCGGGAAAAGTTTCCGGACCGTATAATCTCTCGAAGAGTTGATCACAATTGGCCACCGAGATCCGGTGATTTAACACCTTGCGTCTTCTTCTTTTGAGGCCACGTGAAAGAGAAGGTCTACGCCAACAGCCCAGCATCGATTCAAGACCTCAAAGATGGAATTCGTGAGGCTATCGAGGACATAGGGCAGCCACTTTGCGATTTGGTAATGGAAAATTTCATTAAAAGGATATGGTCCTGTGAGCGTGGTCGTGGTGGTCATTTGCCTGATGTTATTTTCCACTATTAACGGCATAGCTTCTTCTTTATAATGAAATAAACATCCCATCATTTATATTGAAAAATGGAATTTTTCTTTGAATATCAAAATAACACCTCTTATTGGAAAACCCTTTATTATTCGAGGCTGACCGAATCGTTTATCAAATTTTATTGCATTCGCTGCTCGAATTACACTCATCTGGACCCGGCTTCAGAAAAAAAAATGAACATAAACTCACCTATGAACTTGCACATTGCATCGCTGAAGTCAACAGAGTAAAACTGGGAAATGACCAGAGCAAAAAAGAATATGAAGGTCGATACGCAGTAGCTTAACAGAATTTTGCCGAAGAGATTCCTCATTTTCGGCAGTAGGAGGTAAACTGATATGGTCAAAAGCAGAAATAGACAGGACAGGATTTTGCACCATCTGGTTACGCGAAACTTGGCCTCGATTGGTGGTTGTTTTCCTTGGGCAAACATGAAGTACCCATCCATGGTAACTACTTTGTGATTTTTGTTTTTTAGAACGTATTCGATGCAGTACCCATCATCGTTCACATCTGAATGCTGATAAGTGTTGGTGGTGTTAGTGTAACTGACAAAAGTACCAAATCTGTCTATGTAGTACTTGTATTTGTCTTCGCGTAGTGGGTAAATTTTTGATCCGTACCCATGGATAAGGGCGAAGGGTTCTGAAACGAAAATATACAATATTAATATTTTTATTAAACCAGGTTACAGAGTTGAGGTACGTTCATAACCTATAACTCTAACTTAAAAGTAATGAAAGAAAACGTGAAGGTAGCAGCTTCTGCGCGCATGTTCACTGGAGATGGCCGCTATGGCAACGAATTTAAACATGCTGCTGCCTTCACGGCAGTGCTTTTCTAGTTTTTTTTTGATAAATTACTGGATTTCAATCCGATCTAATCTGTATTATTAGAAATATCGAGAAAATCAACTTTTGAATGGGTATATATACGGAATCATTGGGCGGATTCTACCCATTTACGAATTCGACCTTCGTTATTAAGCCACAAACCTACTGTACCATTAGGCCGACCGTCAACACAATAACTTCCGTGAGAAACAACTAAGAAACTCGATATTTAAAGAGTACGTTTGGACCTTAATTACGAAAGCCGAATTCGTGGATGGGTGAAATCCACTCAATGGTTTCGTAGATATACCCATTCAAAATTTTATTTTCCCAATATTTTCAAAATACAGATCAAATCGAATTAAAATCTAATAATTTTTTAGTTCGAAGGTCCATACAAGATTTAATGAGAATAATATAATCAGAAGATCACAGAATATTGAATCAAAGATAGGAATTGGTTCTTGGAGGAAAGAGAGCTCCAGTAATATTGAATGAGAATATTAAATATTTGAGAAAAAAATTTGAAATATTTTTTTTCAAATTGTTCTTAAGACACGATCATCAGAAAAAATCAGGTTGTTCATCATCGTTTTCAAACTAGTTACCAAGTTTCATTATGATTCAATCAGTATTCTTCGAGTTATTCCGAAAAAAATAAACGATATCGAGAAAACACCACGAAATTTTACATTTTTTTTCCCCATATCTCCGAAAATAATAACCGTATCGGATTGAAATTTGGTACACTGCTGTGAAATATGGAACTCAAGGAATGTCCCGAATTTTTTTCGGAATCTAATGGAAAGTCTCCGAAAAAAATTTTTTTTCCCAAAAAAAATTAAAAAAATTTTTTTTCAATTCACTGATAGCACGATCCCAACAAAATTTCGCAAATATTGCGAGTGTTTACGTTCCAACTAACTGCTAAGTTTCAATCCAACCGCTTCAGTAGTTCCTGAAATATCAGGAAAATTAAACTTCAAATAGCTATAACTTCGAGACCATTCGACTGATTATGCCGATTAACGAACTTTACTTTCGCATTTTGAAATGCAACCAACCCTGAAATTTTCAAGTCAATAGAATCATACGCACGCCCGCTATCGTGCATAGGGCCGGTCGGCCGGACATAATTGATTTTGACACCGGATTCGTCATCACGCGTTCACGACCACGATGGCGTTCACGATAGGAATGGCGATCAGATAATTACATTGAACCCATGGAGCAGCACACACTTGTCGCGACCTGTATGCGATTTGGCAGCGTTCAAACGAGGTATTGAGCGATCGCATGACGTTAGAGAAAAGTATGACAGTTGCTCTGGATATTTCCTTAGACACTGTAATAAAAGTTCGCGATCTGATCGAGTATCTATGTTCTGGGCAGAACGTAATCGCCATCGTGGATACTATCGTGAACGCCATCATGATTCGCAACTACTGCTAAGCGATACGCCCTCTGGCGATAGAAATTCGAACACTTCCAAGCTAGTAGTTTTTCGACGTGCCTGTTATCTTAACGTATTTTGCTTACTTTTGGAGTTCATTTTGGAGCTTTTGTGTTGTTCTCCGAGTTCAAATTTCGGTATACCGAAAGTGTTTGTAATATTCATCAATCGATTCCTTTTTTTCCGATTAAAATTTTCGATTGTATTAATTCGAAATGGCATCCTCCCGAAATGACTATTGTTGTGTGCCTCAACTATTCATTATTCATGGTCAAAGAAGAAAGGATCATCTAGTGCCTCTATTTTCTTTTTTTTCAAAGCCAAATGAAAGTAAAGTTAATTTGGGAACAGTAATTGGCAGGGAACTCAATGATGGAAGAAAGGCCTAGCTTTAGAAATTGAAGATTGGGAAACAGGTCACGAAATACATGAGAGTACGTTCACTGCATTTCTCTGAAGATGTTTATTTTCATAAAAGTAAATTACCTACAATGTATTCATTTCGAAACAACTTCATGTCATGATGTTTTCAGGTGTAAATGAAAATACCGAGCACTTCTGCAGCTACCTAATTCACATACTACACAAAATCTTGTTCTAAAAGAGTGATCTGGTTGAAAACCTGACAGAAACTAGATATACTGTTAAAGTTGATAATAGCTGAAGTTATTCATATAAATACATTAATACTTTTCATTTCTATATATAGGTGAGTTGAATCGGCTGTGACATTTTTCATTTTGTATGTGTATCTTGAGCTGCTGTAATATGAAAATGAAATCAATTATATGTCAATCTGTTTCCTTTTCTATAAAAATACGATGCAAAAGAACTAAAGCAAAAAATCTGTTTTCATTTTATTGATTCACTCGTTTTTAAACCAAGAACAAGTCATATCATTTGGAATGATTCTAGATTTAACACATAATATAGCCTGCATTCAGCACTTCTTCACATAAATAAGAGTCCTTAAATTACTTATCGAGATGCCTACTTTTCCAGAAATTCAAGTAAACTTAGATATTGGTTCATTTTGATCCACCTAGCAATATACACCGAAATTATCCTCCAGGAACGATTTGAAGTACGATTTTATTTAGTGATCCAAACGAAAAGTTCTTTCTCAAGAAATCTTACACAAAATTATAATAATTTCTTTAAATATTCAAGCTCTGCTAATAAATATTCGTTCTCCACCACATTTCTAAGGTTCACCTAAAACTACTAGCTTGGACAGGTTCCAAATTTATCCGTTAGGGCGCTGGCATCTTCGCAGAAGTTCCCAATAGTGATCGCGTACATGTAGCTTTCGCTTTCACTTAAGCCTCGTCTTAAGCCGTGCAATGCTCGATATGTAACTATCATATATGATTACAATATAAAATTTCGGGTATCTATCATATACAGGGCGTCCAGATTTAACGTTCACATATTTCAGGCGATGATTCTAACATTGTATAAATTTCTCTTTATACTATGATTCTATGTAGAGATAAAAACATAAATATTAACTGAGGTCCTAAAATATTAGATCCTTTTCAACATGGCCTATAAAATTCCATAAATTTGCGATAGGTTTTTCAAAATTTGGTGGATTTAAATGACTTTTAGTAGGTCCATGGGGGCTTTCGGAGAAACTGCATCGTCTAGTGAGGAACAAATGGACTGAATTCCATCAGTGGCGTAGAGAATAGGGGGGGCTGTCGAAAAATACTTCTTATTTTTAAGCAAGTAATCTCAATGTAATTCTATTCGAAGCAATAAAGTATTCGAATATTTTTCAACATAAAAGGTACCCTTCCTTGAACGCGTTACGGAGGATCGTTGTCGAGAAAAAAGTGATAGACTCCATGTTTGTAAATCAGGTGTGGAGCTTAATTACAACGTTCAAATTCTGGAATGGGTAAAATCCTCCCAATTATTCCTAGAATATATCCATTGAAAACTTTATTTTACTCTTCTCCGAGAAACCAATTCCTTTCTGTACGGTCCGTTTGAAAGGTAACAAGTATCGAGAGATCTCTCTGCGGTTAATCCAAGTTAAGTTGATCTGACGATCAATAACAATGGGGGTTTTTCCTGAATTTGGGTTATTTCTGCAAATGCAAATTTGAACATAATTATTATGGGTTTGATTCATCATTTTCCGAAATTACCTTCAGAAAGTATTCAAAATCAGATTTCAAAATTGGGGTTTGGGATTTGTCATGCATGCACGAAGTGACAACGTTGTTTAGTAGAATTGCTTTTTCTGCTATAGACTAATGAAATATTTATTCCTATTCTGTGGTACACACGTGTTCTTTGTCGATATAACCAAACAATTTCCGTTTGCGATTTGTCAGTAATATGACAGTATGACAGTCTGTGCTCTTCTTTTTCTATTCCTTGGTCGTTGTCTTCTACTCTAACCAGATCGAAGTATAGCTATCTCTGTTTTCCTAAGCAAAGTAACACATTTGACGTCCTTTTCTTTCCGAGAAAGCTGAATTCGACGTTGCCATATCGTGCACTCCTGACAAATCCCTTTGAATGCAAATCCCTATTTTTATTTTTCAGTTTTAGGTGATCAAACATTTTTTTAAAAATATAATATTGAAATTATATGTTTGAAATGTGATGTTCTAAAGGTTTTTCATGAAAATAACTGCATTTTAGTTTAAAGGAAAAACCCCTATTGTGAAACAGCTGTAGTCATTCTACTTGGATCCGCTTCTTCGGTGTAGGTGTTTTGGTTGATTGTTGATTGGATGATTAGCTCTGATCAAGGGGGAATATTTGTTGATTTATCGACGGATATTCGTCCTTGTGATTATGTTATTTATTATTACTGGAGCTCTTTATTCTCCGTGAAACCAATCCCTATCTTTATTTTTACAGTTTTTCTAAAAATACAACTCGGGTCGAGTTGAAATTTGAAAGCTTTATTCCGTTTTATAACCTTTCAGATGATGTATTTTCACTTCGTTTGTTTCAGACTAATATCCCTTCGTACTCAGAAGAAGTTTTCAGTTTTGCTGTACGTACATGAACTGAAGGAATGAGGACATTTTTATTTAAATTATTCAGCTTGATCATAAAATTTAAGAAATTTGAATTACGACATTTTAAAACATCTATTAGAGTTTTTCCGAACTGTCGATAAAGCATATAATACAATGGAAGCTTGAAACAACAAGGTCATTTGGAATCTTATATTGAATATAAACTCCTCAGTTCCTCTCATGTCTCGGTATTTTATAATTGAAGAAGTAGAACAATTATTTCGAGTAGGTAATGTTCTTCTAGGAAAATACAACTCCCAATGGATTGCTCATCTGCTCTAGAGAAGAATTGAATTGTTGCAATGTATTTTTGCGCGCATGTTCTAGGGGAACAGCGTGCTATCGTTTTGTCCAAATGTCTGTAATTTTCAATGATTGAGCCGAAAAAGGTCTTAAACGACTAGGTTGGACTCACTGATGACGAACTCCGTCCGGCCGTCACTACGATAACAGGCGTACGGAGGATTCCAACGACTTGAAAATTTCAGGAAGCGTTGCATTTCAAAATACGAAGGTTAAGTTCGTTAATGAGCCGAATCGGCCAGATAGTTTCGGAGTTATAGCACTTTGAAATTTTGAGGTTATTTTCCTCATATCTCAGAAACAACTGTCGCAATTGAATTGGAACTTGGCAGTTAGTTGAAGCATAACGACGCACAACTTTAAGCAGAATTTCGTCGAAATTGTATGGTTGCTAAATTCGAAAAAAAAATTTTTTTACTAATTTTTTTCGGAAAAATTTTTTTTTCTGAAACTGTCGTTCATATTCGGGATAAATTTCAGTTATACCTTGAACTTCATATTTCACAGCAGTGTACCAAATTTCAATTCGATACGGCCATTAGATTTGGAGATATCAGGAAAAAATATGTAGAATTTCGTGGTTTTCTTCTCGATATCGTTGGTTTTTTTGGTATAAATCAAGAAATACTGATTTAATCGTGATGAAACTTCGCAGCTAGTTTGAAGATGTTGAAGCACAACATTGTACAAAATTTCTTGATGATCGGGTCATCAGAACAATATAAAAAAAAAATTCAATTTTTTTTTTCAAATATTAAATTTTTTGTGATCTTCTCATCATATTATCTTCATTAAATTCTGTATGAACCTTCGAACTGTTAGTTTTCGATAAAGTACTGGATTTCAATTCGATCTAATCCGTATTTTTGGAAATATTGGGAAAATAAAATTTTGAATCATTGAGTGGATTTCACCCATTCACGAATTCGGCCTTCGTAATTATATAAGGTCCAAACCTTCTCTACAAATACCTAGTTTCTAAGTTTTTTCTTTTGGAAGTTATTGTGTTTACGCAGTCGGCCGTTAGGACACGAAATCTCTGAAAATTTAAATCGGATCTTACTGAAACTTTGTAGACTACTGTGAAATACAAGGTTCAAGGTCTCTATTGAATTTTATCGGAATATAATGATTTCCGAAAAAAAAATTAGTCAACAAGAATGAATTAACGAAAAAATTTTCTTTTAATTTTTAGCTACCCAATCCCAACAAAAATTCGAGAAATTAAAAATGTTAGGGCAAAACCATGGCACGCTGCTACCTATTTTCATCTCAAATCGAAGATGTTTATTGATACTTACATCATTAACAGAACGCTATCGTCTTTTAAGCTCATTAAATTCGAAGCAAATGCCAAACATTTATTTCATTCACTCCGATGTTGTAAACTCATTAGCACATATTGCATATTCATTAAGACCAATGATTCAGGAGGTCAATCTATTGGTCATAAATCACTTCTATCTGATTATAACGATAGCTTCCTCATTCATGTTGTTTTGCGTATTGTATCCCACAAAAAGTATGATCTAATGCATACCATGGCCTCTTTAAAAGATTATTCTATATTTATACTCATTATCTGTATAACTTTTTTCCATTAATCAACTTGATATATTCAATGATGAAGACAGACAGTTAGCAGCAGATTTGACGATCTTCTAATCATATTATCCTCAAGAAATTCTGCATGAACCTTCGAGCTGTCATTTTTCAACCAAGTACCTATACTATATTTCATTTCGATCAGATATGTATTTTTTGAAATTTTGGAAAAATATGACTTTGAATCAGGGCTGGTCAGTATTTCAATTACTTGTAAGTGAAATACGTATTTGAAATACAAATACGTATTTTGTATTTGTATTTCAATTACTTCTTGAAAATGTATTTTGTGATTGGTATTTCAAATACCTGACGCTGAAGTATTTTGTATTTTGTATTTCGATACTTTTGTCTTCGAAATACTTTCGAACAAATACACGCTGAGCGCTCTTCAGAAAATATTCCCTGAATCTGCCTTCAGATGGCGCAACGTTCATCTGCTTCATCTAGTTCTTTTGCTAGCAATCATATTTTCGCCAAATGGAAAACAAGA
This sequence comes from Myrrha octodecimguttata, assembly GCA_958510865.1. Taxonomy (NCBI): domain Eukaryota; kingdom Metazoa; phylum Arthropoda; class Insecta; order Coleoptera; family Coccinellidae; genus Myrrha; species Myrrha octodecimguttata. The sequence continues at coordinate 78,977,341 of OY294057.1, forward strand.
AAAGTCCTGCTCAATGGAGTTAGAGTTAGTCAACTTCTAAGAACGATAAGAGCAAAGAGCTTACCATCCTTGAACATTATCCTAATATAAAAAATGTGTTCATACAATATAACACAAGTTTCTACCCATCAGGACCTGAAGAAAAATTGTTTTCTTTAGCAGGTTTCATTCATTCCCCAACAAGAGGCTGTTTGTCTGATACTACATTCAAAAATCTTGTGTTTCTGAAAGGAAATTCTTTATTTAGCGATAAAATAGCTGAGCTGAATTAGTTATACATTTTTCACATTTTACGTAACACCTGAAATGTATTTTGTAATTTGTATTTCAAACGCAAATAGTTAAAATACTGTATTTTGTATTTTATATTTCAAATACCCGACTTGAAAGTATTTTATACTTCAAATACCTGCGAGAAAGTATTTTGTAATTCGTATTTCAATTAAGCCAAGCATGTATTTTGCCCAGCCCTGCTTTGAATGGGTATATCTACGGAATCATTGAACGGATTTTACCCGTTCACACATTCGATCTTCATAACTGTGTCTTTCAGATTTTATTGGGTTTACGGTCGTCCTTAGAAACTCTATATTTCAAGAGTAGGTTTGGACCTTAATTACGAAAGCCGAATTCGTGAATGGGTAAAACTACCCAATGATTCGGTAGATACAAGCAATAAAAATTTATTTTCACTATATTTTCAAAAACACAGATAAGATCGAATTGAAATCCAGTACTTTATCGAAAAAATGGCAGTTTGAAGGTTCATACAGAATTCAATGAGGATAATATGATGAAGAGATCACAGAATATTGAATATTTGAAAAAAAAAATTTTTTCAAACTGTTCCAATGACACGATCACCACGAAATTTTGCACAATGTTGTCCTTCAGCGTCTTTGTACTAGGTGCAAAGTACCATCACAATTGAATCAGTATTTCTTCAGTTATACCGAAAAAAACAACGATATCGAGAAAAAACCACGAAATTCTACATATTTTTTCCCAATATCTCCGAAACTAATAGCCGTATCGAACTGAAATTTGGTACACTGCTGTGAAATATGAAGCTCAAGGTATACCTGGAATTGTTCCCGAATATGCCCAACAGTTTCAGAAAAAAAAATTTTTCGTAAAAAATTTTGAAATTTTTTTTTTAAATTAGAGACCATACGATTTCAACGAAATTCTGCTCAAAGTTGCGCGTCGTTATGCTCCAACTAACTGCCAAGTTTCAATCCAATCGCTCTAGTACTTTCTGAAATATGACGGAAATAACCTCAAAATTTCAAATTGCTATAACTCCGAAACTATTTGTCCGATTGAGCCCAATAACGAACTTGACCGCGGCATTCGGATGCGCGAACTACCCTACAAGTTTCAAGTCGCTAGCTGGCTTTCTTCGACAGTTCTCGTATCCACGGACAGAATCGATTTTGACACCGGATTCGTCATCAGTGAGTCCAACCTAGTAGAGAATTACAGACATTTGGACAAAACGATAGCACGCTGTTCCCCTAGAACACGCGCGCAAAAAAAATGCCCCGTTCTCCGTCCAGGGACCATCGACCGCGGGCCACCCTGTATAATGATGTTGTTTATTCTTCATATGGTAATTTGTAATGAAAATTCAATATTTTACACGCGAAGTAATCCAATTATTAATGATAACTGATCGGAAAGACCGCGTCCTTATTACTCACTAAATTACCCCCAAGGGATAAGAAAAACTCAATTAATGTCCATATTTCATCTTGATGGAATGAATATTCGGAATGAGTCATACGTATAATATGTAATTAAGACAACAATGTACATAAGCAGTTTCCTATGGTTTTATTGCGTAATACTTTATAGGTACAGGGTCCGTTCCGTAACAAGAACAGTTTATTGTCGACTGTCGTAGCTTGCATACCTTATTTCACGGACATTTACATATACTCCATTCACTTTTATAATGTAGCCCGGTTGGCCATGATTTAGGTTTATCAAGTTTTTTCCCTTAAAACTGACGCAGGTTGGCACTCACGAAATATCGGCAATGTCAAAGGACGTTGCCAAATTTCAATTTCTACTATTATCAATATCAATCGATTCTAGATTACTAAATCTCAGCATAATAACGCTTGCAAACTAAAAATGACGAAGGTAGTTTTGAAGAAGCAGAGACATAATATCAGAAAGTGCTACGTAGAAGTGAAATCTGCTTTTTCTGATAGTAACCCTGATGATTTGGAATCAATAATTCATCACAAGCTATCCAACATTTTTGACGTATGTGAGTCAAAACCCAGTGTATCGTTCACATAGATTTAAAGGAACTTTTTAAATTGAGTAAGTTCTTTCAAGGTGACAATAGTAGTACCACTGCACTTTCATACTGGAGTGTTTCAAGTGGTGCAGCAAGGTATTTAAATGTCTCCTGTAGAGTTATTTCTTGAGAATTTCGAAAAGCAGGGAATTCCATAAGTTTGTCTGTTCATTTAGAAGTTTTACTGCAGGGTTGTTCGAGTACTTTTATTTTTTTTTCAAATGAACTATCACAAAGTAATGGACTACTCTATCCATTATTTTTCAGTAAAATATCAACACTCGATTCTTGATTTCCGTACAAGAAAATAGCATAACTGAATCTTCCAACCATGTTTATATACGTGAAATATTTCCAGTGTTGACAGAGAAAAAGGTTTCTTCAACATTCGCCAGGTTTTCACAATTATTGAATTCACATAATATTTTCTCAAATTCATATTTTCCCAGAGTGAATTCACATTTTGAAAAATACGTAAATACTACGACCTCTATGTAGAGAGGACAACATTGCATAGTTATCTGGCAGGAAAATGACTATAACCTAACATTTTCAAAATATACACGGTGAAATCTGTCACGATGTCATGGCCAACCGGGCTACATTATAAAAGTGAATGGAGTATAGACATGGACTCCTGGAAAATTCCATATACAGGGTGTTTCATCATGAACTGGTCAAACATATATAGCCGTGTAGATGACAGTGGTAAAGTCATTTTTGCCTTATGACATACACCCCGTTTTCGTAGCATAAGCGAGATACAGGGTGTTCAATGTCCACTTTGAGCAATATTCGGAAAACTGTGTTGAGTTATACGTGACCTTCGAAATAACGGTTTTTGGTCACATCTTGGTATTTTTTGGTGGTCTCTTCAATTGTGGTGTAGAATTCTGGATAAAATATTTCAAAATGTTGGCTAACCTACAACGTTGGAATTTTTTGTTTTCGATTGCTGAATTAGATAGCATTATTTTAATGTACTCAATTTTCTAAGATTTTCCGTGAAAAAATTTTGTCAAAATTCAAACTCAACTTTTTTTTCATGTCTACAGTGAAAAAAAAATCATCCGATATTGTTGAAATCCTTCGAGGACGAAGTAACCTCCATTCTGAATACTGCTGTAAAAACAGAATGAAAAAATATCCATTGGTTCTCATTTTATAGCCTTCCATATATTTCGCTCAGAGTTCTGAGCGGCCCTACGGAGGCCAAAATTGTGCTTAAGGGCCCCCAGAATGACGTGGATAAAAATATGAATTCATTAAAAAAAAAAAAATCAGAAAACCTTTGATGGGAATCGAACTCGCTCTACTTACGGACAATAGTCCGAGTATTTGACACTATTTTCCGAATGCGGAGAGAGTTCGATTCCCACCAGAGTTTTTTTAGAAAATTTTTTTTTCTTGATAAATTTATATTTCTATCCAGGTCATTCTGAACGCCTATAAGCATAATTTTGGCTTCCGTAGGGCCACCAATTTCTTGAATAAAAATTATTAAATTACTCCGAGCGGAATCTTCGGAAGACTATAAAATGAAAACCAATGGATATTTTCTCATTCTGTTTTCACATTGGTGTTCAGAATGAAGGTTAGTTCAACCTCAAAAGATTTCAACAATTTTGGTTGAAATTTTCTTTTTCACTGTAGACATGTAAAAAAAAGTTGAGTTTGAATTTCGAAAAAATTTTTTCACGGAGAATCTTAGAAAATTGAGTACATTAAAATAATGCTATCCAATTCGGCAATCGAAAACAAAATATTTCAACTTTGTAGGTTTTCCGCCATTTTCAAATATTTCTTCCAGAATTCTACAGCACAATTGAAGAGACCACCAAAAAATACTAAGATGTGACCAAAAACCGTTATTTCGAAGGTCACTTATATCTCAGCACATCTATCAGAATATTGCTCAAAAAAAACACCCTGTATCTCGCTTATGCTTCGAAAACGGGGTATATGTCATAAGGTAAAAATGACTTTCTGAATGTCATCTATACGGCTATGTATGTTTGACAAGTTTATATTATCAATTTGTCAATATCTAGATTTCGGTTCGAGAACTATCAGTACAAAATATCGGAAAATCATGAAAGAATCAAATATTTAATTGGCTCGGAGGCCTCGGACGACTCAAAAAAACATTTGTCCGACTTCTAGTAATTCGAAGTAGATTTCTTATATTGCACAGCTTATTTTGAGGAACAAGTGCGGTATAGTTTTTCCCAAATGCAAATTTCTGAAATTTCCAAATTTCGAGCAGAAAATGGTCTTGAACAATTGATATGGACTCACTTATAAAGAATTCATGGATAAACTCCAAAATCGCAGCATTTGATGGGTTGTATCTGATGCTTAGAGTTGTATTTTTGAACTTATATTAATATGAACTTTCTGCATTATCTTTGAATGTTACAATCTCCTTTCGAAATGCTTCAATGTTATTTCAGAAAATGTGTATTCTTTAATAGGAATTATGATGATATTTGTAGTGATTTCAGAAATGGAGTATAAATATTATTTTCCAAAATATTGGGTAAAGTTTAAATATAGGAACTTACTGGGAAAAATCTAATAATTTCGTGAAAACTCATTTCGTTTTATCAGATTGTTTAAGTATTCTAATATTAGATATACATAATGATATACCTACACCAATATAGTTTGCTGTCATAATAATCAAGTATTGAATTTTTCTGCTCTCTTCATGAAACAATGGAAATATCAGCTTTTGTTTACGCTAGCATCAAAGAGTATTTGTTATTTCATAGGTATAAACAAGTGCCAGTTATACAGAATTAACAAATGTTATTTTCAAGATCATTCCGATTGTAAATTTATCTGAATTCTGTGTGGTAAGATTCACACAGTAGCATATTCACTTCTACATATATTTCGAATATATATAGTCGACCATTACTGTTTTGTTCATGCACAAATTTCAACCCCTTTCAACCCCCTCACGTTAAATTTTCTCCATTGAAGGATTCGTAGGGGTTGAAAGATGTGCATGAACAAAACTGTAATGGTCGACCTTGCCAAAAAGTACCACATGACCTACTTTCCATATTCAAAAAATTTAGAGGGTTGATGGGGATGGCACAGGGTGCAACAAAAATCCTTCAAAAATGCATCAAAATTTGATAAAAGTGAAACTAAATTGACCTGTTTCAGGATTTTGTTGCCAAATATTTTTCTTTTGAGAAAATGAATTTGTTCCATAATTTTGACGCGCACTGTATAGTAAATAGTTACTCAACAAATCATTGCTAATCTTGAAAGGTTATCCCTACAAGAAATATTATTCACTTCAACATAGGTTCGCTTTCTTAATTTTCGAAATCTAGGTTGTTGAAATCCATCAAATGATCAGTTCTACCCAACTCCATTGAAATAAATAAAATATAACAAATGCAAATTGTTCGATATTGAAATACCCCCGTATATAAGGAACAAATTATTTTCAAATTTCCCATTGAATCAGAAATTCCGTCCAAGGTCCTTGGAATTCGTCCTTGTCTTCAATTGAGGAAATATTTTTTCCACAACGCTTTCTAGAATAACTTATGAATTCTAAAATATAATGGTGACATAACAGATTCCAAGTGCTTATTTCCTGTTAGACAAAACAATTTATATATATATGTATATGTTGTGACAATCTGTCAAGATTGAATAACTAATGATATAGATGGTTTGTTTATATGTAATAAAATCTGCGAAAGTTTATTACTATTTTTCGTTCTATTTTCAAGTTTTTTGAAATGTATTTTTTAGTATCCAGGAAATAACATCACTTCAAAAATAGTCGTTCATATATTTTGAGGGGTGATTCTAGAGATTGAGATATAAAAAAAAACTTCAGATCAACTCAGGTCCGAATATGTTCCTCACGGATGCTAGAGCCTCTTCAACATGACATGAATCCTATCAGTGGGGGAGATAATATGGGGGGATTTCATAAAATTAATTCTAATTTTTAAGTAAGTGTATTTCTCAAAACTTTAATCAATTAAATAAACTCCTCGAACATTTTTGGACAAAAATTTTCTCGAGAATGATACTCCGTAACGCTTTATTCAACAAAGAATACTTTTTTCATTCAAAAATGTTCCAATACAAATTCCAATGGATAAGTATCAGTAATTTTTTTATTAATAGACGATTCAGTATCTCCAAAAACATCCATTCACTTTTATGAAATATCCTGATTGGCCATGACATTCTGACAAATTTCACCGTGTATATTTTAAAATGTTAGGTTATAGTCATTTTCCTGTCAGATAATTACGCAACGTTGTCCTTTCTACATAGATGTCGTAGTAATTTCGTATCTATCGAAAGGTTCATTTACTTTGGGCAAATAATGAATTTCACAAAATATTATGTGAATTCAATTCAAAGACCTAGCTAATGTCGAAGAAACATTTTCCTCTGTTAATACTTGAAATATTTCACGTATATAAACATGGTTGGAAGATTCAGTTATGCAGTTTTCTTGTACGGAAATCAAGAATCGCGTGTTGAAATTCTACTGAAAAATAATGGATAGAATATTTCGTTACTTTGTGATAGTTCAGTAAAAAAAAAAAATAAAAGTACTCGAATAACCCTGCAGTAAAACTTCTAAACGAACAGACAAACGTATGGAATTCCCTACGTTTCGAAATTCTCAAGAAATAGGCCTACAGAAGACATTTCAATAACTTCTTGCGCAACTGAAATACTCCAGAATGAAAATGTTGTATAGCTTGTGATAAATTATTGATTCCAAATTATCAGGGTTACTATCAGAAAAAGCAGATTTCTTCGAAACTACCAGCAGCATTTTTAGTTTCCAAACGTGATGAATATGTTGGGTTTGAGGGTAGAAATTGGCAATGGCATTTGGCAACGTCTGTGAGAATTATTTCGACATTGCTGATATTTAACGAGTACGTCCGTTTCAAGTGGAAAAACTTGATAAACCTAAATCTTGGCCAACCGGGATACTTCATAAAAGTGAATGAAGTATACTAATTTTCAGTCAAATTTTGACGAAGGTATCGCAAGTTCTTGGGATTTTCTAGGTCATCTTGAAGAGGCTCTAGCACCTGTGGAGTACATTTTAGGACCTGACTTGAAATGGAGTTTTGTTCATAGTTTTATCTCAAGAATCATCCCCCTAAAAATATGTACGTTAAATCCGCACACGGTAAATGGCACAGAAACGGGTGTTACTAGGACCCCTCCGTATATCAGGAAGAGAGTGAAATTGTTGAATAAAGATAAGGATAATATTGCTACTATGAGTTAATCCCACCTTTATTAATGTTTCTGATTATTGGACCAAATCTATAAAGTAATATTGGCAAATGAGTTTGCTTACCATCAGGAGCATGTATTGTTTCAGTAAAATGAAGATCAACTCCATGTAAAAATGTATCACGACACTTAGATCCATTTATAAAACTTTGCCCATCGTGGCAGCACTTATGAATGCACATAATTTTGCTACAAATTTGTAAATCATCTTCGCAATGTCGCACAGCAACTTTTCCATCTACAGTGGAGTCCACACAAAAATTTTTCGTCAGTGTTTTCCCCTCTTTCAACAAAATTAAATCTACCCCGTCCATTTTCACATCCTTTACAGAATCCACGATTTCATCTGAAATAATCCTGCATTGTGGAAGACCTACACGGATAAAATAATTAATTTCAAACATATCGAGATCACTAGAAGATTTTTCCTGGCATCCATGCGTTGTAGAGTTGTAGCTGTAACCAACAGGGCAACATTTTGGAAAATACAACTCCCCATAGTCCTTCAATTTATCTGTTTTTCCACCATCTTCACCCATGTAAAATTCGACGACATTTTTACCGGAAACTATCTCTAAACAAGTTCCTGATACATTCCTGGACAATAGATCTTTTTCTTCGAATTTTTCTTGCAGTCTTGAATTCACTAAGTTCTCACATGTTAATTTCGAATTTTTCTCCACTAGGTGCTGGCCAGATTTGCAGCATTTTCTCGGAATAGCGTTGATCTGAACTGGATTGAAAAGTATGAGAATTAGCGGGAAATACGAATAATACATTGTTAAAGAACCGGTTCACATTGTTGTTGGGAGTTCTAGCTTTGCCGGTGTGTGAACGAAAACTAATAGGATTGCATGATTGAGCAGGATTGGAGATCTGGGGATTCTCAAACTAACGAGATGCGTCAGATAGAGGTATGAAGGTTCAATGAGTGTGGTGTGGGCGCTGGTGTGTACTCTGTGTTGTGTTCACCCGGAAACAGGTTTTGGTTCTTGTGAATGAGGTGTTTAAATAGGTGAGAATGGGGAAAACCCAACCCAGATCTCGGTTTATTTCCTGATTAGTGGACGCACCCTCGTGCTTAGAGATCATTGATTTGTTCAAACAGTCGCTTTCGATATTAAAGAAGTTTTATTATGTTTGGAGTTCATTTTGTGACTGATACTTGAAGGTTGAAGACAAGGGGTGAAATCTTTATTTTTACGCTCTTGTTTTGGGGAACATGCACTAATTTCCGGAGGAACTAACCTATAGACTTGAAATTTTCAGGGTAGGTTCAGAGCCTAAATATCTCGGTTGAGTTCGTTTAAGGGTAGAAACAACCCAACGGTTTCCGTGTCATAGACACCTGAAATTTTGTTTCCCAATAGCTTCAAATATACAAGTTTGATTGAATTTGAACTTGGTTTGTAGTTATAAAGCACCAACGTGAAGATGTATACAGTATTTCGTTAAAATCATGTCACTAGAAAATTTGAAAAATTTTTGAAATTCTTCGGTATTCCAGAAACTATTTTCCACATGTTGCTGAAACTTTGTGTTTCATCATAACGGGCATCTATGAAAGAAGCTTCATGAAATTCGTAGGTTCACAGCTGTTTCACAAGAGAAGAAAAATTAAGTTTTTTCCGATTTGATTAACGGCCAGTTTCACGAAACTTTGATCGCCAGATCAAGGGCTTGATTGTCAGTCAACAGTAAATTCTGTTCTCGATTTCAGTTCATTTTTAACCCAACCATCGAATGCAAACCTTAATCAACGAATCAACAAATCAACGAAAGTTTTGTGAAACCGACGGTAAGCCTCTCAGCCACAGAAGAACGTCAAGAAAAAATGTTGGGGAAGGTGTTGTTATTATTTCAGATAATTCGGACAAGATCGAAGAAATTCGGAGATACAGCAAAAACGAAAATTTTCATTTCGGCACAATAGAACGTGAGAAAAATTAACTTCTATTTAAAAAATTTCAAAAAGCACTGCCGTAAAGGCAGCAGCTTTTGCGCGCATGTTCAATGTAGATGACCGCTTCAGCAACGAATTTGAACATGCACGCAAAAGCTGCGGCCTTCACGGCAGTGCTTTTTGAACTTTTTTTTGATGAATTACTGGATTTCAATTCGATCTAATCTGTATTTTTGGAAATATTGAAAAAATAAAATTTTGAATGGGTGTATCTACGAAATCATTGGGCGGATTTTACCCATTCACGAATTCAACCTTCGTAATTAAGCCCCAAACCTACTCTACAAATTTGTAGATACGTGAAGGGAAGGTTTGGACCTTAATTACGAAGGCCGAATTAGTGAATGGGCAAAATCCACCTAATGATTCCACAGATATACCCATTCAAAATTTTATTTTCCAATATTTCCAAAAATACAGATCAGATCGAATTGAAATCCAGTACTTCATCGGAAAATTAGAGTTCGAAGGTTCATACAGAATTTATTGAGGATGATATGATAAGAAAATCACAGAAATTTTTTTTTTAAATTGTTCTAATGACACGATTATCACGAAATTTTGCGTAAAGTTGTCTTTCAGCATCTTCAAACTAGCTGCGAAGTTTTATCAGGACTGAATCAGTATTTCCTGAGTTATACCGAAAAAAACAGTGATATCGAGAAGAAAACCTCGAAATTTGTCATATTTTTTCCCGATATCTCCAAAACTTATGATCGTATCGAACTGAAATTTGGTACACTACTGTGAAATATGAAGCTCAAAGTGTGAGTTGAATTTTTTTTTCGGATATGATGAATGTTTTCCGAAAAAATATTTTTTTTTTAAAATTTACTGACAATGTGATCCTGACGAAATTCGGCTCAAAGTTGCGCGTCGTTATACTCCACCTAACTGCCAAGTTTGAATCCAATCGCTCAAGTAGTTTCTGAAATAAAAAATAAATAACTTCCAAATTTCAAGTGCCTATAACTCCGAAACTATTCGACCGATTTAGCCCATAAACGAACTTAACCGCGGCCTTCTGATGCGCGAAGGTTTCAAGTTGCTAGCTCGCTTCTGTCGACAGTTATCGTGTCCTCGGACGGACGGACGGCCGGCCGGACAGAATCGATTTTGACACCGGATTCGGCATCAGTGAGTCCAACCTAGTCGATTGAGACCATTTTCGGCTCAATAAAAGAAAATTTAGGACATTTGGACACAACGATAATACGCTGTTCCCCTAGAACATGCGCGCAAACAAATATTAGCTCCGGTGGAAAATGTGAAAATATAGTTCAGAAAACTCTCTGCAACGAAGATTTGCTGTCAATATATGACGGTACCTTTCCAAAGGGGAATAGTCGAGATTAATGTCTTCGTAATTAAGATCTAAGACCAAACCTCCAACTATCGAGTCTTCAATTATTTATTTTTGAAAGTTGATGGGTTTAAGATCGGTTTTCGTCTCGAATCATTGAGTAGTTTTTGTTAATTTATCAAAAATGATCTTTATAATTACGTTTCCTTGCATTCCTAGTTAACACCCATACAGACACTGAATTATTTATTTCGGAAATTATAGTGAAATTTACATATACTCTATTTACTTGTATAAACCATCCCGGTTGGCCATGATTTAGGTCTATCAAGTTTTTTTACCTAAAACTGACGCGAGTTGGCGCTCGTGAAATATCGGCAATGTCAAAATAATTCTCAGCGACGTTGCCAAATGCCAATTTCTACTCTCAATAGTCTCAATATCGATGTAATCATAACGCTTGGAAACTAAAAATGCCGAAGAAAGTTTTGAACTGAAAACCCAGTGTATCGTTCACAAAGATTCCCGAGAACTTTGTGAATTGAGTCAGTTCCTTTAAGGTGAAACAAGTTTTGTAGTACTACTAAATTTTCATTCTGGAGTAATTCAAGTTGTGCAACAAGGTATTTTAATGTCTTCTGTAGACTTATTTTTTGAGAATTTCGAAATGTAGGGAATTCCATAGGTTTGTCTGTTCGTTTAGAAGTTTTAGTGCAGGGTTATTCGAGTACTTTTAGTTTTTTTCGAATGAACTATCACAAAGTAACAAACTACTCTATCCATTATTTTTCAGTAAAATCTCAACACTCGATTCTAGACTTACGTACAAAAAATTAGCATAACTGAATCTTCCGACCATGTTTATATACGTGAAATATTTCCAGTGTTTACAGAGAAAAAAAAGTTTCTATAACATTCGCCAGGACTTGGGAATTATTGAATTCACATAATATTTTCTCAAATTGATTATTTCCCCAGAGTAAATTCACATTTTGGAAAATACTTAATTACTACGACCTCTATGAATAGAGGACAACGTTTTGTAGTATTCTCACAGGAAAATGACTATAACCTAACATTTTCAAAGTATACACGGTGAAATGTGTCAGAATGTCATGGCCAACCAGGATAGTTTATAAAAGTGAATGGAGTGTAGACGTAAAAACTATCTTTGCCCATATCAACTTCGAATAATATTCCAGGAAATATTTAATTTTATGCTGTTTGGATTAGACATTCATCCAAAACAAACAGTTAATTTCTCAAAAGAGCAAACCAAAGTTAAGTTGTGTTTTGATTTTGGATACCCTAACTCTCTCAAACTCCACATAAATCGTTGATTTTCACTATTTTAAAATTAGAATGGTTTTCAAACATCTTATTTTGATGGCTGATTTATTTGACGGCCCAAAATTACTTCAAGTTGCGAAGTTTTCTTTCCATCAGAATATCAGAAAGATATCGAGTTCCAATAAAAAACGAGCTGTAGATTGATATTTAATGAAGTGACCTCTATATTTATTTATACCCACTTCGATTTTCAAGCAGATTGAGTGATCGTATTGGAAAAGTATAATATTCTTGGGAGCCAATCAGTTTGCTTGGGGAAATATTTAATAGGGTGATATTTTCTCTGGAATAGTTTCCCCCTTTTACCTCAACATTTTCTTTGTGTTGCGTAGTGACGAAGTGAAAAAAATCCTTGTTATATTTAGAAACTTTTGGATTTCTTGAAATTCTTTCGTTCTGCTACACGTTTTGATTAAAATAATTTAAAATAATTCTCTTATCCGCTGGAAAATCAACTTTTTTTTACGATGTAGGTTTGAGTTCAATGTGTGGAAGAATGATCAGAATTTTTCGACTAACAGCCCTCTTCAGGCAGTAGATAGAGAAGGAAATTTTTAAACAATTATTTTAAATCAAGCAACGCTTCCTTTCAATTGGCGCAGCCCAAAAAGTTCTGGAAGAAAAAGGGAACATAGTTTCGGAAAAAAATATAAAACTGGAAGTCAGAACGATGTATTTTATCATTTCTAGGACGAAGTTTTCAAACTTTGTGTATTATTCAGAAATGTATCCAGAAAAAAATCTCGAACCTGAATTCTATTATTTATCAATCGTAAAAAATTAAATGATTTGTTGAAAAAGGTGAATGCCGTCATAGAATTGTTGACTACAGTTAGAATTCCTATATTCCAATCTTCTCAATTTTTCCTTGATTTGTTCAGTGTACTTTGGGTTGCATATGCAACATATCTACTGAAGCAATTTATGGTGGAATAATTCAACATATAAGGAATATGGAATTAATTCTTCACTCTTATTAGTTGACAATAAAGAACAGTTCTCCCTCTCCCTCTCTTCTACACTGATGAAACGTAAGAGTACATTACATTCTCAGAACAATTTGATTAATATAACTTCCGAATACACGAAAAATTTCCAAAAGGACTGTGAATTCCGTTGCGAAGAAAAAAAAACGAGGATCAGGATGAGTAAATAAAAGACTGTTTATTATAATATGTAGTCCTAAAAACATAGTCTACGACTGATACGGGATATTCATTTTGCACTTTTTTTTGTTTTACACCAGGATCCGCAAGAGAATATACAGAGTGTACCTTGATTGAACGTAAAAGACGAAAAGTGGTGATTTGCTTCAATGATCTCAAGTGAGAATTGTCATGAACCTGGGTCCAAAAACGTACGTATTGTACTCGTGGAAAATAAACATCATTCTGTCCTCCGGTCTTCCTTTAACTGACATACTCCTAAGAGGTATTCAAAAAACTGGTTCTTTCTTCTGGCGTCTTTTCCATTTTGCTACCACTGACACTGTGTAGGCTGATTTGAGTTGTTACAGATGATACTATCGAAGTTTTTCTCGATTTTAACAAAGGAATCTTCTCACAGATGCTGTCGAACACCTTCTTCTTACAAATGAAAATAATGAAAATGTACAGACCTGCAAGCAGAACGCATCATTTGAGCTATGAAGAAGAGCAGAGACTTTTGATAGCGATGGGGACTTGAACATACAATAAATTCAGAACGCGCGGTTCCAACAGGATGCCGCCACTTGACGGTGAAACTGAACTGTTCTCTATCCTTGCTATTTTAATACCTAAGCTCTGGCTTCCAAGACCAACGGATGGAATTTTTATGAAACAATTTTGTATTTCGTCTAAAACACAGTGTGTCAATTTGAAAAGATACAATCCTTAATATCTTGGCCCCATGCAAGATCAGCAAAAATGCTTAAGAGGTAAACTTTGGCCCGTAGGTGGACATTTTATACGGTTAGTTCCAATCGATTTGTATCAACCCTCTGTAAGCGTGATGACAGCGAGCCCTGAAATCTTGAATCGGAAGGGGGCTGAGTGACATCTTTTTTCAAAGGTATTCCGATAGCCTTTTCAAAAATGCCATACTACACCTTTTTGGTTATAACTTCCGAAGAATAAAAAAAATAGTAAATAGTAACGAAAGCAAAAGTTGCAATTCAACATGAAAATCATGAAAAATGTTTACTGATAGCATAGGCATTTCCTAGAATACCAGCGATTTCCAGTGGAAAAAAAATCAAAAATTTCAGATGCCATGATGAAAATTTTTCCGAAATGTTACTGAATTTGTTGTTGAATTTTCAGTCACTTTCTACACTTCTTCAGAATACTAAATTAAAGAAGAATGAACAGAAAAGGTCAAGTGTACGGCATTTTTGCGCGCATATTCTAGGAGAACAGCGTGCTTTCGTTATGTTCAAAGTCTGTAATTTTCGATGATTGGGCCGAAAATGGTCTCAAACGACTAGATTGGACTCACTGATGACGAATCCGGTGTCAAAATTGATTCTGTCCGGCCGGCCGGCCGTGGACACGATAACTGTCGAACGGAGTGAGATAGCAACTTGGAAGTTTCAGGGTAGGTCGCGCATTGGAATGCCGTAGTTGAGTTCGTTAATGGGCCAAATCGGTCAAATAGTTTCGGAGTTATAGCCACTTGAAATTTTGAAGTTTTTTATTTTTATTTCAGAAACTACTTGAGCTATTGGATTCAAACTTGGCAGTTAGGTGAAGTATAACGACGCGCAACTTTGAGCCAAATTTTGTCAGGATCATACTGTCAGTAAATTTAGAAAGAATTTTTTTTCAAAATTTTCTTCCAAAATTTTTTTTTTCGAAAATTGTTTATCATATCCAAAAAAAATTCCACTCGGACTTTGAGCTTCATATTTCACAGCAGTGTACCAAATTTCATTTCGATACAATAATAAGTTTTGGAGAAAAAAAACCCGAAATTGGACATATTTTTTCCCGATATCGTTGATTTTTTTGGTATAACTCGAAAAATACTTATTCAATCCTGATAAATCTCCGCAGCTAGTTTGAAAATGCTGAAAGACGACTTCATGCGAAATTTCGTGATGATCGTGTCATTAGAACAATTTGAAAAAAAAATTTCTATGATTTTCCTATCATATCATCCTCATTAAATTCTGTATGAACCTTCGAACTGTAATTTTTCAGCCTAACGGCCGACTGCGTAAACACAATAATTTCCAAAAGAAACAACTTAGAAACTCGATATTTGTAAAGAAGATATGGACCTTAATTACGAAGGCCGAATTCGTGAATGGGTAAAATCCGCCCAGTGATTCCGTAGATATACCCATTCAAGATTTTATTCTCCCAATATTTCCAAAAATACAGATTAGATCGAATTGAAATCCAGTAATTTATCGAAAAAATATCTAGAAAAGCACTGCCGTGAAGGCAGCAGCTTTCGCGCGCAAGTTCAAATTCGCTGCCTTCACGTCAGTGCTTCTTTAGATTTTTTAAAAGGCCATCGAATCGAGGTGTCACTCAAACCCCTTCCTATTTAAGATTTTAGGGGCTGCCGTCATCACGCTTACAGTGTTGCTACAAATGGATTGAAACCAACCGTATAAATAATTGTACCCTACACATCGAAGTTATCTTCTCTTTGCATTTTTTAGTCATGTCTTAGAATACCAGTGCCGTATTAGGAAAAATTCAACCGATTGTGTGTACATTAGCGTTCACCCCAATAAAGGTTTTGGTTTGAATAAAATTAACATTTCCTTGTGTTATTGAAATCATTTTATTTAGGAGTTCGTATTTTTTGACACAAAACCCTGCAATTATTGAAGGAAAACATATTTTTTTCACAGATGCTGTCGAACAACTTCTTCTTACAAATGAAAATGATGAAAATGTATAAACCTGAAATAGAATCGAATTTTGTATTTATGCAGTAATGAAATTTTCACAACATTTGAGCAGTCTATTCAACATTGATTGATACTAAAATCTTCGATAGAATGAAGAAAATCTAGAAAAGCACTGACGTGAAGTCAGCAGCTTTTACGCGCTTGTTCACAATGCGAAATGGTGACTTGGAAATTTCAGTGAAATTTCAATGAAATAAAAAAATTTTCGAAACAAATTTTCAAAAACAAGCGCGTAAAAAATCTAGAAAATTACGCGCTTGTACGAATTCTTACTATGAGATCAACACGAAATTCTGTACCTAGTTGCGTATTGGTAATTTCCACATGATCACGAAGTTTCGATCTGATTGCATTTGTACTTCTTGAGATATTGCGGAAATAATGTCAAAATTTCAAATAACAACAAAATTTGGCACATTTTCTTACCTTATGTCTCCGAAAGTAAATATCGTATGGAATTGAAATTTGGAACATTGTTGTTAAATACTCATTCTAAGGTTCGTGTCAAATTCCATTCAAATCTTATCAATATTTTCAGAGAAACAAAAATTTTCGAATAATTTTTTTTAAAATCATCTAACGACTGGATAAACACGAGATTTCGCTCTGAAATTTGGTTTGGTATTCCAAAACTATCCGCGAAGTTTCAGTTCGATCGAGTATCCAATGAGTCCGAAACTATCTAATCAATTCCACCCATTAACGAACTTAACCAAGATATTTGGACACTAAACCTGTATTTTGACAATTTCAAGTCGCTAAGTCGAAAGTTGGAGCACATACGGATGGAAGGCCGGACGGACAGAATTTAATTTGACCACGGATTCTTCTTCAGGGAGTTCAACCCAAGCGTTTAAAACCATTTTCAGCTCAAAATTCGAAAATTACAGACATCGTGACGAAATGATAACGCGCTGTTTCCCAGAACAAGCGCGTAAAAATACGATCAGCCGTTTGGACTGTTTGGAGTTTAATTATGAAAGCCGTGTTCGTGAATGGGTAGAATCAAAATCAAATCAAAAAAAATCAAAATGATATTTTTCCAATATTTTCCAAAATATCGATTTGACCTATTTGAATTCCAGTAGGTAATTAGTTTAAAAATTACGGCTTGAAGGTTGATGCAAAACTTTGTCAGTCCAGCTGAGTTGACCTGGATCGAGACGTGAATTGGTGACCTTTTCAGTTGAACAAAAGCCTAAAAGTTCCTGCCCTCATGTGATTGATTTTCTTAATTTTTTTTTCGTAGAATACGTACCTTGAAAGCAGTTTATACTATCCCAGACAACTTCGATATATTCTGTGACTTTAGTTACTCGAAAATTGTAGATTGATGAAACAGTTTCGAAAAGTAGAAAAACTCCCATTATCACTGCAAGTTTCATAATCAAGCCCAACCTGTGAAAGATAAAGCTTTTGTAATATTCGGTGTTTTTATGTTGATAGTGTTCGGTTTCCTAAAAGATATGAATCATTCAGTATGATGAATAATTACCTACATGTACGTAATTAAAATTATTTGGCAATGGGAAATATGAAAACTAATTGAAAAATTTAGAAGCTTTCGAAAAATTCAGTAAAGTAAATCATATTGACTAACTTTATACAAGTAGCGAAACTTGGCAGCAATATTAAGTTGAATGTTTGTCAAATTGAAAATTTCCATCATTGAGTTTTCAAATAGGTATTTGAAAACTCAATGATATTATATAATTTACCTTTCTTTGCTGGCATTTAGAGCTGTTTTCTTCTCAGAATCATTCATTCGTTCGATTTCTGCCTTGATTTTTAAACAATAAAGAATTGTTTTGATGAACAATGTGGTGTTGATTATCTGTTGTACGATCAGAGGAAAAGTGACATAAATAAGATAAGAATAATTCCCGGGCACTGCAATATAAAAGAAGTTGAAGTAGAATAATAAAAAATAATTAAGTTTCACCAGATTCTGGTCAAATTTCGAGTGGAATATTTGAATGAAAGGTGGGAAAAAATTATTCTGATTTCATCATGACAAAATATGATCAAAATGAGCCATTTCTTGGATTTGTGAGAAATGAACTTTCCGAAGTATGTCATTTTGAAAATTGACCTCACTATACATGTACTTCAGTCACTTTTATAAACTATCCATGGCCATGACATTCTGACACATTTCACCGTGTATATTTTGAAAATGTTAGGTTATAGTCATTTTCCTGTCAGACAACTGCGCAACGTTGTCCTCTCTACGTAGAGGTCGTAGAAATTACGTATTTATCAAAATGTATATTTACACCAATCTAAGATTTTCATCCAACGATTTATACTGTAAAAATTTGCGCAGGAAAGTAATTTTGGCTGCAACAACATATTTTTGTTCACGTAAAATTTTGCGTTCATTTACCGTTTTGTATTTGTATAAAATCAACGGGTTGTTGATTTTATAATTTTGAAAAGTGATGTTCGTCCTTCTTTATATTCCAAATGTTCCTTTGCAAAAGTGAGTAGTGTATCAATCGAAAAGTGTTTATTTTTCAAATTATAATTACAAATTTGTCGTTGCAGATCTTTTTTTTCAAAATGAAGCCTTCAGTCAGTGTCTTTTTGGGTGTATATTCATTTATATATTCATATAAAATATAATTCCTTGGTTTTCACTCACATACCTACGTCGAAAATAGGTATTGGATAGCTTGTGATAAATTAATGATTCCAAATTATCAGGGTTTCTATAAAAATAGCAGATTTCAATTCTACATTGCACTCCCTGATACTTCGTCTCTGCTTCTTCAAAACTACCTTCGCATCTTAGTTTCCAAGCGTGATGATTATGTTGATATTGCGAGCAGAAATTGGCATCGGCATTTGGCAACGTCTCTGAGAATTATTTGGACATTGCCGATATTTCACGAGTGCCGACCTGCATGAGTTTTAAGTAAAAAAACTCGATAGACCTAAATCATCGCCAACCGGGATAGTTGATAAAAGGGAATGGAGTATATCTGCAAGTTTCGGAGGTCATGAATTAGAATCTATATGAAAAAAATTAACAGCTTTCGCGCGCATGTTCAAATCCATGGGAGACAAAAAAACGTTGAAATTTGTTTTTTAAATTATTCTGATGAGATTATCATCACGAAATTTCGCACAAAATTGTGCATTAGCATTTGCAAACTTGTTATCATCTTATGATGGGATCAATATTTCTTGAGTCATTCGGGAAAAAACAACTATACCGAGGAAAAATACCGCGATATATATTTTTTTTATACTTTTGTGAAATATCGACATCAAGGTATGAATAGAATTCCTTTGGAATCTGATGAATACCTTCCAGAAAAAAAATTTTCCACAAAAATTTGTGAAATTTTTCGAAATTTTTTCTGAAATTCACTTACGATACGCAAAGCATTAAAAACCAAGAGAATCAATAAAAAAAGTATCCACTGAATTTTCTTACGTTTTTCCGAATTTTCCAAATAGCATTTCCTCTTTCCAATGATGGGATGCATTGCTTCAGGCATCATAGTTGTGACACTGAATATTGCTATCATCGCAATCCACAGTATGGGAAATCCCCAGCCATATAAACTGTATTGAAGAAGTCTTTTCCATTCCTTCTTTTGTAGTGGTCCTGACAAAGTTCTAGGAGTTCTACAATCATTATTGGTTTTACAAAGATCCCTACTTTGGTAGAATGATCGTTGGGATACAATTATATTTCCAATGAGAATTTATTAAGCGTTATCTATCTTCAATAATTGTACCCAAAATATATTTTTTTTTTCAATTTTTAATTATTCCGATTATCCTATATAGGTTTCCAGGAAACCCCTCAAAACCTTAAAGCTTGTGATGTTAGGAAGCTGGGTGTTACACTGTGTCTTTAGACCACCTTAGGTACATCACAGTTAATTTAGACCCAACAGTGAATAGTGAATTCATAAAACGATAAATGAAAAAAGATCTTACCCAAATGAAAACCAAATATCAATACACATTATATGTAACCAAGTGAAACTCCAAATGCATGCTAGTATTGATAGAAAACCTGTAATGATAAATGAGTCTCAAATGACAATGACGTGAAATGCAGGAAAGTCAGGAGCTTTAAGCGTCTGTTCAAATTGGAAGCTGTTTCCTCCCGAAATTTTGCATGAACCTTCACGCTGTCAATTTTCAACCCGAGTAGGTTAGATTTCAATTCGCTGTATTTTTGGTCCTATTGGGAAAATTTCATTTCGAATGGATACATCAGTAAAATCATTGAGTGGATTTTGCGTTCTTAACGAATTCCACCTTTGTTACTTAGCCTCAACTTTCCTGCATAAATATCGAGTCTCTAAATTGCTTCGTTCGGAAGATATTACACAGCTAATGTTTTTTGGATATTTTGGAAAACTCATGCCCGATCAAGTTCACGTTTAGTACTGCTTTGTTAAAAATTGACTTTGCGGTTTATGCCAAATTTCATCGGTATTGACCGATAGTTTTCGAAAAACAAAAAATACTAAAATTTTTGAATTTTTTGTATCATTTTTCCAACATACGATCCAAACTAAATTTCACATGGGTTTTTGCATAAATTTGATCGCATCAGTATTCAAACTTATATAAGACCATTTTCGGTTTCAAATTCGAAAATTACAGATATTTGGACAATATGATGAAGATCTGATTTCGAGCCCAACTTTGAGGGATGTCAATTGGAGATCTATGTTTCAACTTCATCGGTAATCGACCATTTGGTCAAACGTAAACAAAATAACTTCTGGAAAAAAACATTAATTATTTACGAATCGAATAGAATAAAGTTCGATTCCACTTGAAAATATTTATTTCTTCGCAGGATGCAATGCATTTCATCCTGTGCATCTTCAGTTAATAACAATTAATTACAGAAAATGATTCGATCAAATTCAAAAGGTAATGTTTGGTTAGAAAATTACGCCTAGAAGATCAATGAGAAATTTCGTGAGGATCAAAAGGTTAGAATATTATGGCAAAATCATATTTATCTGGAAATCAAGGTGCGTTGAGCGAGATCAATATCTGGAAGGGTGACCGCATTGGCCACCAAATTGAAAAAGCCTAAAAGAGCCTCTACCTTCACATAAGTGCTTTACTCGTTTTTTCGGTTAAATTCAAAATTCATTTTCTCAAAAGAAAAATATTTGGCAACAAAATCCTGAAACAGGTCAATTTTTGTTTCACTTTTACCAAATTTTGAAGGATTTTTGTTGCACTCTGTGCCATCCCCATCAACCCTCGAAATTTTTTGAATAGGGAAAGTGGGTCATGTGGTGCTTTTTTGGCAAGGTCTTTGTATCTTCTTTACAGGCGTGCAGAAATTTTCAAGAAAAAAATTTTTTTTTGAAAAATGAGTAACTTCAAAGAGGTTTTCACTATGTGCACTTTGTCATGGCTCATTTACTTTGAGACGATGGTACCTGATGAAATTTGTCACCGAATGAAAATCGACCATTACAGTTTTGTTTATGCACAACTTTCAACCCTTACGAACCCTTTAGTGGAGGAAAAAAATGGAATGACATTGGAAATTTATTTCGGCATCGAAGTACCACCCGGAGAATCACTAACTTATTAAAAAAAAAGTTTCTTAAGAATTCCTGCACGCCTGTAAAGAAGATACAAAGACCTCGCCAAAAAAGTAACACATGACCCATGACATGACAGGAATTTGTTCCATAACTTTGACGCGCACTATATAATGAAACACATGTAAATAAAATATCCCAAAATTCAAACTCACCTACAAACACGCACACGGAATCGCTAAAATCTTCAGAATAAAACTGAGAAACAGCCAGGACGAAGAAGAACGTGAACGTCGACAAACAGTAGCTCAACAAAATTTTCCCGAACAGATTCCTCATTTTTGGCAGCAGAAGGTACACCAATATCGTCAAAATCAAGAATATACAAGAAACGATTTTGATCCATCTGGTCGCGAGAATCTTCGTCTCGATCGTAGGTTCCACCTTCTGGCCGAACATGTAGAAGCCATTCATTGTCACATTTTTGTAGTGTTTCTTGTTTTTGAAGACGTGGTCCACGCAATAAAGATCATCGGAAGCTTCTGCAGACATGTAGTTGTCAGGTGTACCCATGTAAGTCACGAACGTTCCAAATCTGTTCAAGAAGTAGGTGCGCTCAGGGTGTAATGGTGGTCTGTAGCCATGGATGAGGACGAATGGATCTGAAATAGAGATACACGAAATGCTTGTGTGCAAGGACTACACTCAAAAAGCTCAGAACACTTTGATTGTGGAAAATATACTAACTGACAAAGAAACTGCAGAACCCAGAAGGAACTGTTCAAATTTAAATTTTTTTTCGGTGAAACATAGATAGTATAGCAAGGAGTAAATGATTAAAATTTGAAAGAAAAAACGAAGGGTTTACAATTTTTTTTACTGAATTTGTTAATAATGTGTTTGTCCACCACGGTTATCTATACACTCCCCAACACGTCTTGGCATTGATGCAATAAGATGGTCTATTTCTTCTTGGAGAATACTATCCCAAGCTACCTGTACTTCATGTTTCAGAGCCGCCAAAGTCCGTGGAGGCTGGGGTAAATTCCCAAGCCTTCTACCCATGATGTCCCAATCATGCTCTATGGGCAAAAGATCGGGAAATCGCAGCGGCAATGGCAAAATTTTCACCTTTGTCGCTTCAAAAAAGTTTAATCTTACTTTGGCAACATGAGGTCTGGGATCATCTTGCTGAAATATTGTATTCTCGAGCCGGTTAAGGTAAGGGAGAACATATGGCTCCACTATTTCTTGAAGGTAACGCAGCACTGTTATGTTACCTCGAATAAACACTAAAGGTGACCTACGCTCCCTGTCCGGTGTACATGACGCTCTACATCAAAATTAGTGCCACTTCTTTCTCCCCGACGTCGTCTAACCTTTCTTCGGCCCTCATGTGCATCCAAGACGAATCAAGATTCATCAGAAAAGACGACCCAATGCCATTCCCCATTCCAATGTTGTCGTTCTCTGTACCACTGTAATCGTTGCCATCGATGCGCTACCGTAAGAGGTAACACAAGATGGGGTCGATAATGCTGCAGTCACCCAATGTTCACCTAACCACTCACCAGCCAAAGATCGAGTTGTTTTAAATCGGTCTCTAATGCCGTCTTAGACGTCGATCTTGAACTTCATTTGTGCCCCTTCGACATCCGGTGCCTACTCTTCTTCGATTTTGTGCATTATCACAATACGCTTGACAACATCTCATAATAGTAGTTGGATTTCTGTTCGTACGGTTAGCGATTTCTCGAAATGACAACACCGCCTCCCGTAGACCAATAATTCGACCTCTTTCAAATTCACTTAGCTGGCGATGAAATCCGCGTACACGTGCTCTAGGCATTTTAACAAGAACTAAACATCGACTTTATACTATCCATGTTCTGCCAAAGAAAATTCAAAATTTGAACAGCTTCTTCTGGGTGTTGCAGTTTATTTGTCAGATAGTATATATCAGATCCCAAAAAGAGCCTAGATCCTAACTAATGGATTCACTCTACAATTCCTACATCTAGATCAAAAGGTATGGTTTATACAGATAAGCCATACGAAATAGTTCGTGGTAGTCTCATAGATATAGGAAGTATACTTCCTTGGATTTGGAGTAGATCTTTGTAACAGACTAGCTTCAATGTTCGACGAAGATACCGGATTTCTTGAGTAAGGACTTCTATGGTCAGGAACTTGGTTTTATAACCTACATCTTGGTCGAAAAGTTAAGCTACGCTGTTTCATAGAATCATGTTGGAGTTAAATAAAGAATCCATGAGGTTGAGACGAAATAGAAAAGCCATAGTATCGACCAAGATGTAGAGTATCTAGCTTTTATAGTCAGTGTCTTGGCTCTACAAAAACTACATCTTAGTCGAGAAGTAAAGTTATAGTGTTTCATAGAATCATGCTCTGGCATATTGAAGTATCTATGGAGCATGCACTAGATAGACAAGCCATATAACTCTCGACCAAAATGTAGAGTTTGTAGAGTACGTTTCTCATAGTCAGGGGCTTGGCTTTACAAAAACTACAACTTGGTCAAATAGTATAGCAGAGCTATTACAAGTATTTAAACTATATGGAAGTGTCTGTGGAATTGCCACAAAATGGATTAGTCATATTACTTGACCAAAATGAAGCGTTTGTAGAGCAAGATATTCATAGTCATTGCTCTACAAAACGTACAACTTGGTCGGAATGTATAACGAAACTACTTCAACCACAAGATAGACAAGCCATATAACTCTCGACCAAAATGTAGAGTTTGTACAGTACGTTTCTCATAGTCAGGGGCTTGGCTTTACAAAAACTACAACTTGGTCAAATAGTATAGCAGAACTATTACAAGTATTTAAATTATATGGGAGTGTCTGAGGAATTGCCACAAAATGGATTAGTCATATTACTTGACCAAAATGGAGCGTTTGTAGAGCAAGACTTCATAGTCATTGCTCTACAAAACGTACAACTTGGTCGGAATGTATAACAAAACTACTTCAACCACTAGATAGACAACTCTCGACCAAAATGTAGAGTTTGTAAAGTACGGCTCTTATAGTCAGGGGCTTGGCTTTACAAAAACTACAACTTGGTCAAATAGTACAGCAGAGCTATTCCAACTATTTTAACTATATGGAAGTGTCTGTGGAATTGCCACAAAATAGATTAGTCATATTACTTGACCAAAATGAAGCGTTTGTAGAGCAAGACTTTCACAATCATTGATTCTACAAAACGTACATCTTGGTCGGAATGTATAACAAAACTACTTCAATCATTTTCGAGTATATCGCGAAGAATCTATGGAACATGGACAAGCCATGTCTTTTGACCAAGGTAAAGAGGTTGTAGAGTAAGACCTTTTATAGTCTTAAGCTTGGTTATACAAAACGTACATTTTGGTTGAAAATTATAGCAAAGCAACTTCAACTATTTTCGACTAATAGAAGTATCAGTATGGGGCTTGGCTCTAAAAAACTATATCTTGGTTGAGAAGTATAGCTCAGCTGTTTCATTGAATCTTATAGGTATCTATGGAACTGCCCTGAAATAGACAAGTCATATCTTTCAAACAAGGTGAAGGTTTATACAGTGAAGTCTTTTACAGTTGCGGCCTTCATGAAATGTGATAATTTTTTAACAAGCACTGCTACAGTTTGTGAGACCTGGCAACCAATTAAACACGATATGATTATGGGGGATAACGAATCAAGAAATAAAGTACTCACCATCAGGAGCCTTCATATATTTCGTTAAATGAAGATCAATTCCATGAACAAATGTATCACGACACTTAGATCCATTTATGAAACTTTGACCATCAGGGCAGCACTTATGAATGCACATAATCTTGCTACAAATTTGTATATCATCTTCGCAATTTCTCACAGCCAATTTTCCATCCGAAGTGATATCCACACAAAAATTTTTCGTCCATACTTTCTTCTCTTTGAATTTCACTAAGTCCTCAGAATCACGGATTTCATCCGAAATAATTGTACATCCAGGTAGACCCACACGAATAAAGGAGTCAGCATCAATTTTCGAATTGATTCCAGGTCTTTCTCGGCATCCATGTGTTGTGGTGTTGTAACTATAGCCCAAAGGGCAACATTTCGGGAAGTACTGCTCTCCATAATCCTCCAGTCTCTTGATTTTTCCCTCGGCTGCATCTATGTGGAATTTCGCGATATTTTTACCTGAAACTATCTCTGAACAATTCCCCGATACATTTTTGGACAACAGATCCTTTTCCTCAAAAGTATCCTGCAGTCTGACATTCGTCAAATTCTCACAGAAAAAGGACGAGTCTTTCTCGACGAAGTGTTGACCGCTTTTGCAGCATTTCTGTGCATTTACGTGAATCAGAAAAATATTTAAAAATATCAGTATGTGCAAGAGATACGAACGCTTCATTGTTAAGAAACTGGTCACATTTTTGAGAGTAAGTGTTACCCGGTAAACTGACAAGAACTGATAGGATGTGCATAGGTTGAGAAATGGAAAAGTGGGAACTACTTGAAAGTTGAACACATTTATCTCTTGCAACCACTAAATATGAAAGATGATAACGGAGCTATTTCAAGTCTCGTGTTCTTCTATGACTTGTTTTGGTTATTTGACCCAAAAGGGTCCTCAACAAGGAAAACCTGAGGTAAAATCTTCGCTCATTCCTGTCTATTCTTCAGAAAGAGATTTATTGTTAAATCTAGGATAATTAGCCAATAGTTTTCTAATATTTTTGATTGTGATGAATTAGCAATTTTGCAGCGTACTACGTCTGAAATTTTCGAATTTTGTGCCGAAAAGAGCCTGAAACGACTAGGTTGGACTCACTGCGATTATGAATCCGGTTTCAAAATCGATTATGTCTGGCCGACGACACGATAACTGTCGAACGGAGCAATCTAGCAATTTGAAACTTGCCGAAAGGGCCTGAAACGACTAGGGTAGACTCACTGATGAAGAATCCGATGTCAAAACCGATTATGTATCACAATTTGCCAGTGAAGATCGTTGATGGTCTCAATAGGAATTGGTCCAACAGTTTTGAAGATACTGGTTTGAATGTTAGAGGTATTTTCCTCAATATCTTAGGAGCTATAGTTATGCGATCGGATTAAAATTGTATAATGAGTTGTAGAATACGGTTGGCCGCAATATTTTGTTGGGATCACAGGGTGAGTGAATTTAGGAAAAAACCTAAAAAAATGTTCAACTTAGTCCGCCCCTGGTAAACTAAACATGCCAATTTATATTTAAGGACAGTAGTTTAAGAGGTCCTTACAAGTGCCTAACGGCCGACTGCTTAAACACAATAACTTCCGGAAGAAACGACTTAGAAACTCGATATTTGTAGAGAAGGTTTGGGGCTTAATTATGAATGTCGGATTCGTGAATGGGTAGAATCCGCCCAATGATTCTGTAGATATACCCATTCAAATTTTTTTTTTCCCAATATTTCCAAAAATACAGATCAGATCGAATTGAAATCCAGTACTTCACCGAAAAATTACAGTTTGAAGGTTCATACAGAATTTAATGAGGATGATATGATAAGAAAATCACAGAATTTTTTTTCAAATTGTTCTAATGACACGATCATCACGAAATTTTGCATAAAGTTGTCTTTCAGCATCTCTAAACTAGCTGCGTAAATTTATCAGGATTGAATCAGTATTTCTCGAGTTATACCGAAAAAAGCAACGATATCGAGAAAAAAACCTCGAAATTTGAGATATTTTTTCCCGATATCTCCAAAACTCATGATCGTATCGAACTGAAATTTGGTACACTGCTGTGAAATACGAAGCTCAAAGTCCGAGTCAAATTTTTCCTGGATATGATGAACTGTTTTCGGAAAAAAAAATTTTTGGAAAAAAATTTTGAAAACAAGTTTTTATGAATTTACTGAAGTATGATCCTGACAAAATTTGGCTGAAAGTTGCGCGTCATTATACTCCACCTAATCGCCAAGTTTGAATTCAATCGCTCGAGTAGTTTCTGAAATAAAAATAAATAACTTCAAAATTTCAAGTGGCTATAACACCGAAACTATTCGACCAATTTGGCCCATTAGCGAACTCAACCGCGGCATTCCAATGCGTGACTCACTCTGAAAGTTTCAAGTTGCTAGCTCACTCCCTTCGACAGTTATCGTGTCATCAGTGAGTCCAATCTAGTAGATTGAGACCATTTTCGGCTCAATCATCGAAAATTACAGACATTTGGACAAAACGATAGCACGCAGTTCTCCTAGAACATGCGCGCAAAAATTGACGGGAACTTGTCATTTCATTTTTGCACGCATGTTCTAGGGGAACAGCGTGCTATCGTTTTGTCCAAATGTCTGTAATTTTCGATGATTGAGCCGAAAATGGTCTTAAACTACTAGGTTGGACTCACTGATGTCAAAATCGATTCTATCCGGCCGGCCGGCCGTTACCTCGATTAGGGGCGTACGGAGGATTATATCAACAAATTTCAGGGAGGGTTACATTTCAAAATACGAAGGTTAAGTTCGTTAATGGGCTGAATCGGCCTGATAGTTCCGAATTTATAGCCATTTGAAATTCTGAGGTTAATTTCCTCATATTTCAGAAACTACTGAAGCGATTGGATTGAAACTTGGCAGTTAGTAGAAGCATAATGACTTGCAACTTTGAGCGAAATTCCGTTGAAATCGTATGGTTACTCAATTCAAAAAAAAAATGTTTTTCAAAATTTTTTTCGAAAATCATTTTTTTTGCGAAACTATTGTTCACATTTGAAGAAAATTTCATTTATGCTTCATATTTCACAGCAGTGTATCAAATTTCAATTCGATACGGCTTTTAGTTTTGGAGATATTGGGAAAAAATATGTAGAATTTCGTTGTTTTCTTCTCGATATCGTTTTTTTCGGTATAACTCAAGAACTACTGATTCAATCGTGATGAAACTCCGCAGCTAATTCGAAGATGTTGAAGGACAACATTGTGCAAAATTTCGTGATGATCGTGTCATTAGAACAATTTGAGAAAAAAAATTTCAAATTTTTTTTTTTCAATTATTTAATATTCTGTGATCTTCTCATCATATTATCCTCATTAAGGGCCATATTTATAGTTGTTCCTTGAGGCTTCCTTTCTGAAGGCCGCCTTGAATTTGCTTTTCTTTGCAAACAAATACAAGTTTGTACGAAGGCGTAGAAGGGCCACTCTTTGTCGACAAAAATTTTTCCACCTAATTCCGACTTTAATCTCGGAATTAGACTAATTCCGACTTTGAACTCGGAAATATAGACTAATTCCGACTTCAAACTCGGAATTATACATAATTCCGACTTTGAACTCGGAATTATACTAATTCCGAGTTTGAACTCGGAATTATAGACTAATTCCGACTTTGAAGTCGGAATTAGTCTATAATTCCGAGTTTAAAGTCGGAATTAGTATAATTCCGAGATTAAAGTCGGAATTAGGTGGAAAAATTTTTGTCGACAAAGAGTGGCCCTTCTACGCCTTCGTAAGTTTGTTTGCATAGAAACATAGAAAAGCAAATTCAAGGCGGTCTTCAGTAAGGAAGCCAGAAGGAACAACTATAAATACGGCCCTCAAATATGTATGAACCTTTAAACTGTGATTTTTCGATGAACTACTGGATTTCAATTCGATCTAATCTGTATTTTTGGAAATATTGGGAAAATAAAATTTTGAATGGGTATATCTGCGGAATCATTGGGGGAGTTTGTATAAATTTGATTAATGCGAAGATTTGGGTTGGTATACATGAACGAAGAGAATTTCGCACTTCAAAATTTCGCAATAAATGATCAGAAAATATCACAATCAATTTTATTATTGACAATTCAATAAACAGCTTCCATAGCATACATCAAAAACAGACAAAACACACTATTCACATAGTTTCTAAGATCTCCTTTTGGCACGGACTCCACAATGGTTTTTTCCTTGAAGCCGTAAAGACCGGTAGCGTAAACTCCAGCAGCTATAATACCGAATCCAGAACCGCATAAAATAGAAACAGTGACCAAGGATATAAGAGATCCCAAAATGACATAATCCAGAGCTTTCTTGTGGTCCTTATTTGAGATGTACAGTGCTATGGGCACGAATGGAATCAGCATCTGAAAAATCACTATTTCCATCCTCATTCTTTTTTTCTCCCAAAATTCTGCTGCGGCAAATGACAGGATGAAGGAGTCTGCGAATACATCCACATGGCTTTGAGCCTTCAAGAGCAATTCCGGTACCATTGATTCGTCTGGAAAAGACAGATATTAGAAGTGTTACACTCAGAGCCGGATCTAGGATTTCAGCGCCCGTGGCAAGTTATCGAATTGCGCCCTTTTCAATTTTTTTTCAATGGCTACACTTTTCATGAATGATAGTATTTATTCTATTCCTAAGATATTTTACTATTATTATATTCTTTTGAGAACGAGCATCAGATTCTTAGGTATAACAAACAATATGTGTATAGAAATTACTATAATCTCCCATGTATCTTATAAGGGAGTGAAGAGAACTCACAAACGTATTAATATAATGTAACATAATTATAATAATTATTAATATAAGATAATGAGGATATGAAGAAAACAAAAATTTCAAAAAGCACTGCCGTGAAGGCAGCAACTTTTGCGCGCATGTTCAATGTAGATGACCGCTTCAGCAACGATTTTGAACATGCACGCAAAAGCTGCTGCCTTCACGGCAGTGCTTTTTGAAATTTTTACTGATAAATTACTGAATTTCAATTCGATCAAATCTGTATTTTTGGAAATATTGGAAAAATAAAATTTTGAATGGGTATATCTACGAAATCATTGGGTGGATTTTACCCATTCACGAATTCGACCTTCGTAATTAAGCCCCAAACCTTCTCTACAAATATCGAGTTTCTAAGTCGTTTCTTCCGGAAGTTATTGTGTTTACGGTCAGCCTAACGGCCGACTGCGTAAACACAATAACTTCCGAAAGAAACAACTTAGGAACTCGATATTTGTAGAGAAGGTTTGGACCTAAATTACGAAGGCCGAATTCGTGAATGGGTAAAATCCACCCAATGATTCCGTAGATATACCCAATCAAAATTTTATTTTTTCGATATTTCCGAAAATACAGATCAGATCGAATTGAAATCCAGTACTTCATCGAAAAATAACAGTTCGAAGTTTCATACAGAATTTGATGAGGATGATATGATGAGAAAAATCATACAAATTTTTTTTTTTCAAATTGTTCTAATGACACGATTATCACGAAATTTCGCATGAAGTTGTCTTTCAGCATCTCAAAACTAGCTGTGAAGTTTCATCAGGACTGAATCAGTATTTCTCGAGTTATACCGAAAAAATAAACGATATCGAGAAGAAAACCTCGAAATTTGACACATTTTTTCCCGATATCTCCGAAACTTGTGATCGTATCGAACTGAAATTTGGTACACTGCTGTGAAGTATGAAGTTCAAAGTGTTGGTGGACTTGTTTTTCGGATATGATAAATGACTTCCGAAAAAAAAAATTTTTTTTTTGAATTAAATGACAATCTGATCCTGACGAAATTTGTCTCAAAGTTGCGCGCCGTTATACTCCACCCAACTGCCAAGTTTGAATCCAATCTCTCAAGTAGTTTCTGAAATAAAAAATAAATAACTTCAAAACTCCAACTGCCTATAACTCCGAAACTATTCAACCGATTTGGCCCATTAACGAACTCAACCGCGGCATTCTAATGCGCAACCTATCCTGAAAGTTTCAAGTTGCTAGCTTGCTTCTGTCGACAGTTAGCGTGTCTACGGCCGGCCGGCCGGCCGGCCGGACAGAATCGATTTTGACACCGGATTCGTCATCAGTGAGTCCAACCTAGTCGATTGAGACCATTTTCGGCTCAATCATCCAAAATTACAGACATTTGATCAAAACGATAGCACGCTGTTCCCCTAGAACATGCGCGCAAAAAAGGAAGCGAATAGAATAATTCATTCTCAAAATAATATATAAGCACTCAAAGCTTCAAAAAAAACAATAAATGAAAGTGTAAATGAAAAACTGAAATACATTAGAGAACACACATGCCAACAAAGGTCATAACGAACATTTTAATATTACTTTTTGTAATTCGCCATGATGTAGGGTCATTAAAATCAACTGCTTCAGGTTTAACCTCGGGAAGTCCTGATTCCTCGTCAAAAGAATTTTCCTTGTCCGAATTATCCGAAATGGAATACTTTCTTACGATAGGCTCGGTACTTGAAGAAGTAGAAGGAAATTCCGCTACATGATGGGCTTCGCTAGTGGAACCCCTTTTTGTCGACACAATACCCGGGTCGTTCTTAAAGTAACTTGAGATATTACTAGTATTTTTTTTTAGGTCTAATAATTTTTATCCCTGATCTTCCGAGATTGCGACCCTGATAGTTTCTTGGGCGGCATTTCAGTAAGTTATATCAACCTAAAATTATATAAGATTCTGAAAATGCATGGACGTCGAATCGGAATGTTTTGCGCGCTCGTTTATATCCATATCTGAATTGTCTCAATGCACGACAAATGTCAGGAGGACAGAAAAAGAGTTTCAGTGAAACTCAAAAATCATACTATTCATTTGATCGACATTTGATCCTCTTTCTGTAGTATCCATAGCTAAGAAGCTGATTAATAAAATACTAGAGATACGATAAATTTATCGTATTATTATCATTATTTATTATTATTTATTGAAGATAAGAGTTAAGATTGAAATCTATAAAACTCAGTATACATATAAATGGATAACAGATACAGTGTGAAACTTCATCCATTTAACTGAAGAGAAATAAAATGGTCCAAATTGTTCGTTAAGGAATTCACGCTACCACTGTTCACCACTACCGAGGGTAGCTGGTTCCAGGCGTGAAAAACTCGATTTGGTAGGAAACTTTCTCTCGCCGTGCAATGAAAATTCTCGCGATAAAGCTTGAACTGATGACCTCTTAGACGCTTATCGGGATTGAGTTGATATAAGCTGGTAAGTTCGACACCAAATAGACCCTTCAAGGCTCTATATGTTGTAATGAGGTCACCACGCATTCGACGATCCTCAAAACTTCTTCTCAACATTTTGATTTTTTTTTCTAATTTCTTCTTATACATATGAAAACTCGTGTAATTCTGGTACAACGCAATTTTAATTGAATCGGTATAATTTGGGATCTCGCAAATAAAATTCGAAAGTTCGATATATCGCTGACATATTCCCAACCCAAACATAACCTTATAAATTTTGCAGTCTCTAAGTTATATCTTTCAAAGCCGGTGTGATGAACAATTCGGCGAATAATGTGGACGGTCTGAATCTCTTTGTCATGCCGCTAGCTCGAACATTAAACTCCCTCTGAACTTGCCGCTAATTGAGGCCTTCAGTGTTCGAATAACAAACATCTGGACGAGATCGGGAATCGTAGGGCGACCGATAAGTGTAAATTTATCATCTGATAATTTATTGGTAACTACTTGTCGCCGCATATTGTACAACAGGTGCATGCACTATAGCACCGCTCTAAAATATGAATGGACTCAGAAGTGCAAAAACATCATTTCAAGAAAAAAAATCAGAATTCTGCGCCCCTAGTTGGTTGGCGCCCGTGGCAAATGCCTCCCTCGCCACGCCCTAGATCCAGCTCTGGTTACACTCGAAAAATGTAACCTCGTGAACTTCATTTTTTGGCAATGTCTTATATGATGATGAAACGATAGAATTATCGGAAAATAAATCAATTATTGATAAATCAATGTTGTGTTTGATGGCTCAGTAGCTAAATACACTTTTGAACACGAGTAGGCATCAACAAAATAAGATGGTCGATTTCTGCATGCTACAACTCGTTTCAAGCTATTCGAACTTCGTGTATTAACTGCCACTCAAAAAAAAAAGATTTCAAAATGGCGGAAAACCTACAAAGTTGAATTTTTTTGTTTTCGATTGTGAAATTGGATAGCAATTTTTCAATGTACTCGATTTTCTGAGATTTTCCGTGAAAAAAATGTCTACAGTGAAAAAAATATCATCCAAATCCTTCGAGGTTGAACTAACCTTCATTCTGAACGCTGGTGGGAAAACAGAATGGAAAAATATCCATTTGGTTTTCATTTTATAGCCTTCCAAAGATTCCGCTCAGATTACTTAAATAATTTTTATTTAAGTAACTGGTGGCCCTACGGAGGTCAAATTGTGATTATGGGCCCCCAGAATGACCTGCATAGAAATATGAATTCATCAAAAAAAAAAAATTTCGAAAAACTTTGATGGGAATCGAACTCGTTCCACTTACGGACTATAGGGTCATGTCACCACTCGAGTAAAAATTGGATTTATTTTAATTATATTAATGTTCGTTACCAAGCGACGGCAGTTCACCGAACATGACCCTAACGGCCGAATGTGGAGAGAGTTCGATTCACACCAAGGTTTTTTTTTAAAAACCTTTTTTGTTGATAAATCCATATTGCTATCCAGGTCATTCTGGAGGACTATTAGCATAATTTTGGCATCCGTAGGGCCACCAGTTTCTTAAATATAAATTATTAAGTACTCCGAGTGGCATCTTTAAAAGACTACAAAATGAAAACCAACAGATATTTTTTTCATTCTGTTTTCACACCAGTGAAAAAGTTTCTCTTTTTGCGGCATGTTCCAGGAGAACAGCGTGCTATCGTTTTGTCCAAATGTCTGTAATTTTCGAATTTTGAGCAGAAAATGGGGTCTCAAACGACTAGGTTGGACTCACTGCGATGACGACTCCGGTGTCAAAATCTATTCTGTCCGTCCGACGACACTATAACGGTCGAACGGAGCAAGCTAGCGATTTGAAACTTTTAGGGTAGTTCGCACATCGGAATGCCGCGGTCAAGTTCGTTAATGGGCAAAATTATAGCTATTTTAAATTTTGAGGTTATTTCCCTGATATTTCTGGAACTACTCGAGGGATTGGATTTAAACTTGGCAGTTAGTTGAAGCATAACGACACGCAACTTTACGCAAAATTTCGTGGGGATCCTATGGACACTCAATTGAAAAAAAATGTTTTCAAAATTTTTCCCGACAAAAATTTTTTTTTCAGAAACTATCGACCATATTCGAAAGCAATTCTGCTCATACCTTGAACTTAATATTGCACAGCAGTATACCAAATTTCAATTCGATGCAGCTATTAGCTTTGGAGATATGGAAAAATATGTGAAATTTCGTGGTGTTATTTTCGATATCCTTATTTTTTTCGTTATAACTCGAAAAATTATCGATTTAATCATGATGAAACTTTGCAGCTAGCTCGAAGATGCTGAAGCACAACTTTGTGCAAAGTTTCGTGATAGAACAATTGGAATATTAGGAAAATAATTCTTTGAATGGGTAAATCTGCGGAATCATTGGGTGGATTTTATCCATTCACGAATTCGGCCTTCGTAATTAAGGTCCAAACCTTCTCTACAAATATCGAGTTTCTAAGTGGTTTCTTTCGGAAGTTATTGTGTTTACGCAGTCGGCCGTTAGGCTGACCGTAAACACAATAACTTCCGGAAGAACCTCTTAGAAACTCAATATTTGTACAGTAGGTTTGGGGCTTAATTACGAAGGTCGAATTCGTGAATGAGTAAAATCCGCCCAATGATTCCGTAGATATACCCAATCAAAATTTTATTTTTCCAATATTTCCAAAAATACAGTTTTGATCGAATTGAAATCCAGTACTTTATCGAAAAAAAACCTAGAACAGCACTGCCATGATGGCAAAAGCTTTAGCGCCTATGTTCAAATTCGTTGCCAAAGCTGTCATATCTCCATTGAACATGCTAGATTTTTTTTATTAATCTGCGGAGGGATGTAACTTTTCTGGGGGAGTTTTTTCAAAAAATTTCATACCAAATACCCACCTCAAATGTCATCATAGAATCACCCCTTAAATTTATTCGCTGTTATTCAGATACATCCTGTATATCACCCCACCGTTTAAGGAATGATGATATCACTAAGAAAATAAAAAAAAATTCAAGATTTTTTTTCTCAGAACCCATCTTCCAGATTCTGCTGTGAAGAACTTACCAAATGTTTTCCATGCTCCCATGAAGGCACAAAATCCCATGATTGCAAAGGATAACGATCCTATTTCACTTTCAGGTGATCTGATATGAGTAATAAAACAATATGCACTCACTGCTACTAAACAAACATACGACATCAACGTTAGATTTTTCGCGTCCATTTTTAATTTTGTTGAGTTATCCTCTCTTCAAATTTGGTTTATAAAAGAAAAAATTGTCACATAAATTTGACAATCAAGAATTTATCTGATGTGATCATCGATATATTTGATTGAGAATCTATGAGAAGAAAAAAATCCAAAACTCATTAGGACACTAATTCCTTCTTCTAATAGTATGGTCATAACGAAATTTATCAATTCATCAACAAAATATAAAGTTAAACTCGATTACATCTGCATTTCATGAAATATTGGAAGAATAATTATTTTTCGAAATCATTGGGTGGATTTTACCCATGCATAAATTTGGCACTCATAAGCCCCAAATTTGCTCCACAATTTTCGAGTCTCCTAAAAGTTTCTCTCAGAAGTAACTTGCATTTTCATCAAATTAAAATCCAAACTCATTTTGAAAGCTGAGATTTCAAGTGGAGCTATGATTCTAAGCAATTAGCTAAAGATCTGGAAGAGTCAGAGTCTTTAGTGCTTTTTTCCAAGTCAGAAAAAATAAAACACTCAATTGATCGCAGAATTAATTTATTGTAAATAATTTCTCAAAAATATTTGCATATTGGAGTAATAACATTCGATATGTTCACCTTAAAATATAGTCAGTAAAATTATCTTTAAGATCCGCCTAAGCTTCTCATAGCAAAATAAGAAAAGAAGCACAACTGGTAGTTGATTAGATCTATAGCAGGAATATTTCTTATGGTCCCCTGATCTTTAGTTAACAAATAGGCAAAAAGATATGACACGGCTGCTGCCGCGCCCCAATAGTTACTTGTCATAACAGATACGAATATAATAGAAACACCATTGAAAGCCATAACACCTCGTTCTACATCTTCATAACTTTTTTTCATGAAATACAGCGACAAAGGTGCTATCGGTAATGCTATTTCTGCCCAGCAGATCTGGGGAAAATATGGACTACTTCTCCATATCTCTACTCCAACCGCTCCAATACATAGCATTTCTTGTACCACTGACGATTTAGAATATATAGATTTGGGAGTATCCCCTCCTTCTGGATTTCCTGAAATTGATATTGAAATAGTCCACAACCAAACCATATCTGCAGTTATATACTGCCTTCCACCGTAGGAAATATACCTACTTTTTTTCAATACTTTTCCTAAGGTAATAACTTACCCCATCGCCACAAACCCAAAAGAGAATTTGTTGCTATCAACCCATAGCAAACTATTCCCATATCTGAAGGATGTTTCAAAAGGCAATAAATGCTTGTCCCAGCTAAAACAGCATGTGATAGAGCAGTAAAGTAGTTATGATCTCCCATTATGTGGTATATTTGAATTACTAATAATTTGAATGAAAACTTAAAATTTTGTTAATTCATTGCCAAAAGTTGAAAGACAGGTTTGTCAATGACATAATCAGAAAATTATCGTTCAAATGTTTCTTAAGGTAGCTATAGAAGTTTTTTTCTAGATCCCTTGAAAATGTCCTAATTTTTCGTTTCGAAAATTACTTGTGGTTTGCAGGTTTACAATTATTAGAAGTTAATATACTTAATAGAAGTTACAAGGGCTTTTAACATCTTTGAAGGTTCAACTAGGGACTATTTCTACAAGGGAAGTATTGTTTGAGAATGAAGGGTTTCAAGACATCTCTATGGGGGTCTACATAAATAAAAATATGAAGGATTTCAAGAGGTTAGGAAATTGTTTTGGTCATTTCAAGGTCACGTCAAATTTGTTACCAGAGAGTTTTGTCCTAAGTGACTTGCTCCTCGCTTGAACAAACTGTTATAATATGTACGGCCTGTGAAATACAAATATTCCTTGAGATATGCTGATTCAATATTTTTAAGAATACATTTCACATTTATTTATAGACCAAAAAATTAGATTTCCTTTATATATGAGGCAACTTGTAAATAAAAACAAGAATTAGTTTTTTCTGTCATTATTTATTCGATGACTTAACCTTACTTCATGAGCTAAATTATTACAATATTTATTTGAATCTATTTTTCCTTTTAATTTAATAACTATTAATATTATTTTACTAGTAATATTTGAATCAGGGTGATGATTATTATTCATGAAAATGTATCGAAATGAGGAAATGTATAAAAATAAAATTATTCTGGCACCTATGGTACGAGTTGGTACTCTACCTATGAGAATTTTGTCTTTGAAATATGGAGCAGACCTTGTATACACTGAGGAATTGATTGACTGGAAGTTTCTCAAGTCAGTCAGGGTAGAAAACAGTAAGCAGCCAATTTTTTTTTATAGCATCCATTCTTGTTTCAGTAATATTAAACATTTGGCTCAGTAGCCCAAGCAAACTGAATGTACTCGATCATTTATTCCAACTTGCCTTTTGTAGGTATCCTGCAAACAATTGATTTCATCGACCCAACTGATGGAACAGTGATATTTCGAACATGCGATATAGAAAAGGACAAAGTAATTGTACAGTTAGGAACATGTGACCCAGAACGGGCTCTTAAAGTTGCCAAGATGATGTAATTCAGTAAAATTTCAATTTGTGAAGATTGACATGAGGTCATTATGAATTTCATTGTTTTCAGTGAAAATGATGTGGCTGGAATCGATATCAACATGGGATGCCCTAAAGAGTTTTCACTCAAAGGCGGTATGGGTGCTGCTTTGTTATCTCAGCCAGAAAAGGCTAAAAATATCTTGAAAACTCTTGTTGATAATATTTCTATACCTATAACCTGCAAAATTAGAGTTTTTGAGAATTTAGAAGAAACGTTGAAACTAGTGGAAGAATTGGTTTCTACTGGTATTTCCGCTATAGCTATTCATGGTAGAACAAAGGTGGAAAGACCCCAACACTTCAATAGAAATGAAAGCATAAAAACTGTTGCATCTAAAATTAACATTCCAGTAATAGCCAAGTAAGTATTTTTTTTTAAGTGTATCTAAGATGTTTTTATTGTGGTACTTTTCAGTGGTGGATCTAGAGAAATTGAAAAACATGAAGACATACTGAAATTCAGGGATTTGTGTGGGGCTTCTAGTGTCATGATAGCAAGGGCAGCTGAGGGTAATTGTTCAATATTTCTAAAAGAGGGGAAGAAACTACTAGATGATGTGATCGTTGACTATTTAAAACTTTGTATTGAGTACGACAATCCTCCAAGTAATACCAAATACTGTGTTCAAAATATGTTGAAAGAACTTCAGGAAACTCCTAGAGGAAAGAAATTTTTAGAATGTCAGACATTGGAGCAGATCTGGTAAGAAATTTTCTATATAAAGTTAAATTTAATATTGAAAATTTTATTCTATCATATTAATTTTTTTTTTCTTTGCAGCTCCATCTGGAGTCTTGGAGACTTCTGTAGAAAAAAACAAGTTGAATTCCAATCGAAAGGTATGATTGGTAGACGCGAAGTATGTCCCGATATGTTTTCACCGGCTAGAAAGAAACTGAAAGTTTTATCGAATGAAGATGTAACGGAACATAAGTGTGCATTTATTAGGGTGAATTACAGCAGCGATCCTGAGTTACCGAAATCGAAACTGATTGCTTACTGCAATAAATTGAAGATTAAACCACCAAAATACGAAACTCTAAGCAAGGATAAACTATTTCGGTCTATAGTTACTTTAGATGGAAAAAAATACTCTTCAAATTATTGGTGAGTTCCATTATTTGTAATGATTTTTTTACGGTAAAAGATTTTCTCATACTTTTTGCCTTTCATTTCAGTTGGAGTGAGTAATTCATGCTGTATATTCCAGAGCATCTGCTGAAATCTTTCAAATTTTCGCGGGGTCAAATTAAATTTCCTCTAGCTGGCTGCCCGATTCCGCAATAATATTAGAATGAAATGAGCTAGCAGTTTGAAATCTTTAAAAGGGTTGCATATTCGAATGTGCAGGTTTAGTTTGTTGATGGGCATCATCGGCTAGACGGTTTCGGAGTTATACCAATGGGGGTTTTTCCTTTAAACGAAAATGCAGTAATTTTCATGAAAAACCTTCAGAACATCACATTTCAAACATATAATTTCAATATTATATTTTTAAAAAAATGTTTGATCTCCTAAAACTGAAAAATAAATATGGGAATTTGCATTTAAAGGGATTTGTCTTGAGTGCACGATATGGCAACGTCGAATTTAGCTTTCTCGGAAAGAAAAGGACGTCAAATATGTTACTTTGCTTAGGAAAACAGAGATAGCTATACTTCGATCAGGTTAGAGTAGAAGACAACGACCAAGGGATAGAAAAAGAAGAGCACAGACTGTCATATTACTGACAAATCGCAAACGGAAATTGTTTGGTTATATTGACAAAGAACTCGTGTGTATCACAGAATAGGATTAAATATTTCATTATTCTATAGCAGAAAAAGCTATTCTACTAAACACCGTTGTCACTTCGTGCATACCTGGCAAATCCCAAATCCCAATTTCGAAATCTGATTTTGAATACTTTCTGAAGGTAATTTGGGAAAATGATGAATCAAACCTATAATAATTATGTTCAAATTTGCATTTGCAGTAATAATCCAAATTCAGGAAAAACCCCCATTGAAAATTTGGTTCTTATTGCGCGAGAATCATATCTATGGAATCATCCGACGTTTGACTCATTCATAAGTTTTACTTTTGTAATCAAGCCCCAAGTTACTCTACAATTATCGAGTCTATGCAATTCATTTTAGAAGTTATTTTATTTTTGTCAATCTAGCAGCCGATTGTGAACACAAAAACAACAAAAATCAGGGTTGGAGCTCAATAATAATAAGTTAGAATCCATGAATGAGAATGGGTAAAATCCACCAAAAATCCCGCTATCTTTTTTCCAATATTTTTCAAAACACAAACACAATTGACATTGACAAACGTTGTTTTTCCTATCAAGTGTTTTCTATAATGATTTATTTTATAGGGAAAAGAATAAACGATTTGCTGAACAAGGAGCAGCATTGGCTTGCATTTATTCCCTAGGGCTTGTAGGAAAAAACGAGTTGGTGGAAAATGGGAGTATTCTAGAATGACGAGATTTTGAAGAAAAAGAAGATTTATACGAATTTGACATTTGTATGATGTGGAACTGCATGGAGAATTTGAATGTTGATGGATTCAAATGATCAGAATCAATACATATACGAGAATATATAACGATCCAAAGAATGAAATGAGAAATATTAAAGACTATAATGCTTATATGATAGTGTTTTTTTGGAATATTTGTAGGATAAATTTGAGACCCATAATATTTCATCTCTTTATTTCATATTTTACAATAATAATAACCAAGTAAACACATTCGAATATTTATTTTTCCAATGTTTCAAGAAATAAATTTTAGGATAAATTCGACATGATAATGTTCGCGTTATTTCTAAATATCCGTAAAAGATGCCTCGGCTCCTCAAACAAGATAATTCCTCCCAAATAAAGGGTTTTGTTAAGATCATCTCTGATTGGCTGAAATTTAAGTTGGGATTTCTGATTACATGTTAAAAGTGTCAAATTTACATAGGATATGTTCCACAAATCAACTTGGTTATTTCAGGTGCCAGTTTTCCATTCAGTAAATATGAAATATTCGGTTGCTTCCTGAAAAAACTTTCTTTCTGACACTAGGACAACAGTCAATGTTCTATGGTATCATATCCATAGCAAACAATTTTCATTTACTTTATGATCCATAGAACATAGAAGAGACAACAATCAACAATGGAAAAATTACTAGGTATGGTCTATGGATCATAGGGTGAATAAAGATTGTTCTATACTATGGATATGTCGTTCTGGTGCATAGACTTAATATGTCTATGTTCTGGTGACAGAAATATTGCTTTTTCATGAATCAAATTCCGTAATTAACCTATTTTTTCAGGAACCAACCGAATATTTCATATTTACAGAACGGAAAACCGGCAACCGAAATAACCAAGTTGATTTGCGGAACATTTCCTTTATAAACTTGACACTATTAACATGAAATCAGGAATCCCAACTTAAATTTCAGCCTAAGAAAAGCCCATGTTTAGAAGGAATTATCTCGTTTGAGGAGCCAAGGCATCTTTTACGAATATTTATAAAAAACGCGAACCTTATCATGTCGAATTTGTCCTGAAATTTCCGTTCCCCAGTGATAGTGATAGTAAATTTGTGAAGAAAATTGTGGGTTGGCAATTTGGGCCGAAGTCGTCTATTACATTTTCATGGAAACTGGTGAAACTTCACCTGTCAAAATTTCGAAATTCCTCGTCATTTCTCTGAATTATTAATCTGACTACATAATGTTTCAAAATTAAAAGTAAAAAATTACACTCTTATTGCAACTACCGTAATTTAACCGACATGGCAAAAATAGTAGAATCTCCAGCGGATCCAAGCGAAACAGTTAGATATGAAGAAACCAGAACACAAGAAAAAACCTCCAGTATTAAAATGAGAGTGATAGCATCCTACGCTCTTCTGGCTTTATTGTCTGCTTATACGATATACGACTATAGAATTAGACCTGATTGTATATGCCGTCCAAGACCTTACGTTTTTGCTATATCGGCATTTGGTGTTACAGGCCTGTATGGAATGTTGGGAATGTTCAATAGGCGTGAGTATCAGGTTCAATAGGTATATTATTGTTAGAATTATTTTTTCGAGAATGTTCTGGGGAACAGCGTGTCAATAATTTGCCCTAAGCCCCCAATGAATGCCAATTTTGAATTTTCCGCCAAAAATGGTCTTAAACGATTAGGTTGGACTCACTGATGAAGAATCAAATGTTGAATTGAATTCTGTTCCACCGTTGCCACGATTAAATTCGAACAGATACGGCGGTTGAGTTCTTCAATCTGGCAAAATCGTCCAAACTGTTTTGGAGTCGCAGGGCCATGTTTATAGTTGCTCCTTGAGTATTCCCTGCTCCCGGACACTTCCTTATCAGTGATTTCTGTTCTAAAGTCACCTAAGGTTGCCGTTAGTGCTCTTCGAATGCAAGGAAGGTGGCATTTCGGACCATAGAAATGAAACTTCGAGGAAGCCTTCGGTAAGGCATCTTTGAGGAAGCCTTCAAGGAACGACTATAAATACGCCCATAGTCCTCTGAAATCATCGGATTATGTTCTCAATAAGTGAAAAAAATTTATATCGAACTGAAACTTGATGCATCATTGCTAATAAAAAAAATCAAATATTTTATTTTTGTAAAATATTCGCAGTATTGCGCTGCAATTTTGCATGTTCCTACAAGCACCATTTCAAAAATATTCATCGATAACTCAACAAATATGCCACCTTGGTTTGAGCCTGTCAGTCGAATTCGTATGGATTAGTAAAATCCCCTTGGTTTTTTGCATTTCCCCTCAACTGTGGCAACAGCGCAGTTTGTCTCGAAGGAGAACCTGAAATGAACACAATACTAGGTTCGTTCAAAAATTCATAATTATATACACACAAGGAAATCCGAGAAAGGAACCAGGAAACAGTAGAAATCTAAAAAGTTTCGAAAAAATTTAAATGTTGCCACATTTGTGGAAAAAAAACATAAATCACAAATCCATCTGTTCTGAGCGATAGCATTATCGATAGAATCGAAAGAATAAATGTTTTCATTTCCAAATTTAGC
This sequence comes from Myrrha octodecimguttata, assembly GCA_958510865.1. Lineage (NCBI taxonomy): Eukaryota > Metazoa > Arthropoda > Insecta > Coleoptera > Coccinellidae > Myrrha > Myrrha octodecimguttata. The sequence goes on from OY294057.1 coordinate 79,020,864, forward strand.
ATGACAACTACGAAATTTCGTTAGGAAGGAGAATCTGAAACGTCTTAACACAAAACTGGTTTCTTTCAAGAATGTCTATACAGGGTGTTCCTAAATTGCAGGAACAACGAGGAGGGGAGATTGGTTGCAAAATTTTAAGGTAAAAAGGTTCATAAACATGGTACCGCAAAGCTACTTTTACAGTTTTCGAAACTACCAGTGGCTCACCAAAAGCATTGTATAAAGAGGGATAGTAAGCCAGTCCCTATGTTAAACTGATTTGAAGCGATTTTGAGAGCCATCTGGTTGTCATGTTGTGGTACTGCCATAAAAATGGCCTTTGAAGTGGCGACCTCCCTCTTTATACAATGCCAAAAGAAAGTTCTGGAGGAAAACAGAGGCGAGATAGTGTATCACCCTGTAGATTTGCAATTGAAATCGGCCTGTCACATTGTGTGAACTCTAAAATTTAATATCTATGTTAAATTCAGTGAAATATCTTGAGAAATGTAGATATTAGGAGAAAAAACTTGAAATAAATTCAAACTATAACACCCTGTATCTCTCGAAAACGAAACGTATGCGGTCCCATGTTCATGGGACTTTTTTCCTTAAAATTATGAAAGGAATCTTCCCTCTTCGTTTGTATATTGAAATTGAAGATATATCTTCAATTTACGAACACCTTTTATGGAGAAAAAATCTGGAGGAAAGAACCAGAAATGTTATAAGAACAAAAGCTCACAAAAAAATTGTAATGTTGCCACATCTGTGGAAAATACCATAAAATAAGAAATCCATGTGTTCTGAGCGTTATCGAAATATAGTTGCTGTTTTAATTCCAAATTCCACATTTTAGTGAATAATGATGCAAGTCCTAAAGGTGTCAACAACATAGTATACGTGCTTCAAATGTCTCTCGTGCTTCCCCTTTTCGCGGCAGAAGTATGGGCGTTGGAGAAAGCCTATAGAAAACATCCAGATTTGGTACACGTCCACGTAGCTGCAGCGGTGCCAGGTCTGGCAAACTACTTTTTTCAGCACGAACAGAAACCTTGGATGATGGACGTTTCTTTAGCTTATAGTTTTTGCACACTGATCTATCTGGGAATTGTTCATAATGTTCTGTGGATTATTTTGGCAGCGATCATGTATGCTTTGGCGTATCTTTACTCGGAGAGATCCCAGCTTATGCCAAAAATTGACTGTTTCCATGACGAAGAAATAATTAATTATTGCCTAAGTGGCTTCGTGTTCTTTTCAAATAAGTACTTATGTTGAAACTTTTTTTAATTCAATAAATTATCATGAGGCACCTATGTTGAGTTTAATTATTTCTTTGGTTCTTGTTTCAGGGCAGTGTCATTTTGCAAAAATGATCGAATTTTTCGATTTTTGGGTCAAATTGTGTCGAACATTTGATTTAGAATGCTTGGTTGCATCTCGTTGAATTCTGGATGCCCTTCTGGCCATTAATTTTACTGAGAAAGACACTGACTAGTTCCTGTTTAAAGTTTTGTGACAACGGACATAACTGAATTTGACATCGGGTTCTTCATCAGTGAGTCCAACCCTATGGTTTAAGACGCTTTTCGAGCCAAAATTCGAAAATCTGGCGAAAAAATAGCACATTGTTCCTCAACACATAAGCGCATAAATGATTGGATATCGATCCAAGCCAGCCTTGAACAGATTTCACTACTTTTCAGTCTTTCCCGACCAAAGATGGATGTATGGAATGATGGACGGCATGGAAGTCGTAGTATTCTCTGTTGTTCTGCCATACGTAGCTGCTGAAATGTGGACAATGAACAAGATCTTCTCTAAATACAAATTCCTTCCCAGCGTAGTTGGAAGTATCGGCTACCCAGCAGTAGATTACTACTATTTCTTCCATAAACCCCTGGAACTTTACATAGAGGGCGCACTGATACTCCAATTGCTAGCCTTATTTTCTCTAATGGCTTTCATGGCGTGTGTGAATTACTACGTCGCAACGGCATTGGCTATGTACGCCGCTTATTTCACGAAACTGAGGTTTCATAAGATGCCAATTCCTGAATGCTGGGTGACTAAGACTGAGACCATAAATTATGCTCTTTCTACGAGTATTCTATGCGCGTCGATATCAATGGTTTGAGATGGGAACATAGATATAGAGAAATGTATCTCTTGATCCTGGAACAGAACAGAAAAGACTAGAAATTACATTTTGTATACAAAACTGCTCTTTTCTTTCGAAATAATTGAAGCTAAGATAAACCAATATCCTGCTTGATTCTGACTCCAAACTGAAATCTAGTCTAATTTTGTACCAATTCTGTTTTTTGTGTGGATTTCGTGGCTTTCGGTTGTTCCTATCTGCAATATTCCGTATCTTTAATTATTTCTCATATTATTCGTTCACGTAGGTGATAGGTGAATAACATGACGTAAGTAAAACATGGTGTGCTCATCTGTGATCGTATTTACCAATGATGACGTCACTTTTTTCATTCAAATTCAAAGCACAGAATATTTATTTCCTTGTATTTTTATCTTGCTAACGTCATTTTTTTTCTGATGAGCACACCATGTTTTTTACATCATGGTGAATAACAAACTGAAAAATTTTTTATGATGCTCAATAACTGAAACAAAATTTGTTTCGCTTTGTTTAGTTGATAGTATTCACAGAAACACAACAGGTTTCATCTTCCCAGTCCCTCCTCATTTGCTGAATAATGATATCATAACTTCAACGAATGCAGTTCATAGTATCCTGCAAGCCAGGCTTCACGTACCTATCTTTCGAATTTCAATATTCAATGACTCAACACTGTCAGAGGACGTATTAATACAAAAAAAATCCCCCCTTGAAGCCTATTGGTGCTCAGATTGGATACAGAGGGATCAATATCCAATGGGGTGCCCCATTTCAAGAGGGTTATTATCTAAACAAATAATAGATTTCGAGCCTCTATCTCTTTGACATACGCTTATTGTGTTGATGTCATAATAACCTGAAAGAACAAGTATTAGCATAACAATGAAATGAGAAGTAGTCGTACATCTATCTAGCTGTCGGTAGCGAATGATAGGGCATCATTTCGGATTTTGTTGAAAATATACAGGGGTTTGTCATGCGTTTCCTGGATTTTTTCGTTTTCGATTATTGCAACAAATGATCTGATAATAACTAGATGGACTCTAGAGAGAGAGAGAGAAAGAGAGAGGAATTGACTCCAAAACTGAAGTCAGACGCAAGATCGGCTAAGCTGTTTATGTGAAAACATTCCAAGAAGTAGCATTTATGATAGTGCCTTTATTTTCTTAAGATTTTCCTTGATTTATTCGTTTGAAATCGCGTTTTTGCGCGCATGTTCTAAGGGAACAGCGTGCTATCGTTTTGTCCAAATGTCTGTAATTTTCGATGATTGAGCCGAAAATGGTCTCAATCGACTAGGTTGGACTCACTGATGACGAATCCGGTGTCAAAATCGATTCTGTCCGGCCGGCCGGCCGTAGACACGCTAACTGTCGACAGAAGCGAGCTAGCAACTTGAAACTTTCAGGATAGGTTGTGCATCAGAATGCCGCGGTTGAGTTCGTAAATGGTCCAAATCGGTCGAATAGTTTCGGAGTTATAGGCACTTGAAGTTTTGAAGTTATTTATTTTTTATTTCGGAAACTATTTAAGAGATTGGATTCAAACTTTGCAGTTGGGTGGAGTATAACGACGCGCAACTTTGAGCCAAATTTTGTCAGGATCATATTGTCGGTAATTTGAAAAAAAATTTTTTTTCGGAAACCATTCATCATATACAAAAATTCCACTTACACTTTGAGCTTCATATTTCTCAGCAGTGTACCAAATTTCAGTTCGATACGATCATAAGTTTTGGAGATATCGGAAAAAAATATGTCAAATTTCGAGGTTTTCTCCTCGATATCGTTGATTTTTTCGGTATAACTCGAGAAATACTGATTCAGTCCTGATAAAACTTCACAGCTAGTTTTGAGATGCTGAAAGACAACTTTATGCGAAATTTCGTGACAATCGTGTCATTAGAACAATTTGAAAATAAAATTCTGTGATTTTCTTATCATATCATCCTCATTAAATTCTGTATGAAACTTCGAACTGTTATTTTTCGATGAAATATTGGATTTCAATTCGATCTGATCTGTAGTTTTGGAAATATTGGAAAAATGAAATTTTGATTGGGTATATCTACGGAATCATTGGGTGGATTTTACCCATTCACGAATTCGGCCTTCGTAGTAAGGTCCAAACCTTCTCTACAAATATCGAGTTTCTAAGTTGTTTCTTTCGGAAGGTATTGTGTTTACGCAGTCGGCCGTTAGGCTGACCGTAAACACAATAACTTCCGGAAGAAACGACTTAGAAACTCGATATTTGTGGAGTAGGTATGGCTTAATTACGAAGGTCTAATTCGTGAATGTGTAAAATCCGCCCAATGATTCCGTAGATATACCCATTCAAAATTTTATTTTTCCGATATTTCCAAAAATACAGATTTGATCGAATTGAAATCCAGTAATTTTTCAGTAGAACATTTCAAAAAGCACTGCCGTGAAGGCAGCAGCTTTTGCGTGCATGTTCAAATTCGTTTCTGAAGCGGTCGTCTACGTTGAACATGCGCTCGCAAAAGTTGCTGCCTTCACGGCAGTGCTTTCTGAAATTTTTTGTTTATTTTGTTATCATCGAACTCATATTTCTATATACATGAATGGTCATTTCCTGCTCAGTGTATGGTTGCACCGAAGGGTAAGAACTAAGAACATATAATTTCATTGGCAAGGTTTGTTGATTTTGTGTAGAAATGATTTCAACATTTCTTGATTCAGTTCTCCAAGGAATCCAATGGTGATGAAGAATTGGCTATGCTGGGAAGTCTGCATAAATATTGAAAAATGATGATGCAAAAAACATACCGTGTTCATATGCATGCAAAAGTGACGCCAGTAAAAGGAATATTCGAGGCAAAGAATGTATATTTTCTTGAATCTTCCTCTTGTCGACGTAACTTATGAATATACATGACCACAAATTATTACTCGTACATCATGCTGTACGAGTATTAATTTGTAGCATAAACATAGAGACTATTCGGCCGGTTTCACAAAACTTTGATTGCTAGATCAAGCGCTTGATTGTCAGTCAGCAGTTAATTCTGTGCTCGATTTCAGTTCAGTTTCAACCCAACCATTGAATGCAAACCTTAATCAACGAGTTGATCAGAAGTCAAAAGTATTGTGAAACCGACGGTTAGTCTATGAGTTCTACAAACAATGAGAGAACCGTTTACCTACTATTCATTCACTTTTATAAACTATCCCGGTTGGCCATGGTTTAGTTTCATCAAGTTTTTTTACTTAAAACTGACGCAGGTTGGCACTCGTGAAATATCGGCAATGTCAAAATAATTATCTGCGACGTTGTTAAATGCCAATGCCATTTTCTACTCTAACATAATCATCACGCTTGAAAACTAAAAATGCCGAAGGTAGTTTAAAAGAAGCAGAGACAAAGTATCAGGAAGTGCTATGCAGAACCATTGAGTTTTCAAATTCAAAGCATTTGAAAACTCAATGGTAGAACTGAACTCTACTTTTTCTGATAGTGACTATAACCTAAGATTTTCAAAATATACACGGTGAAATTTGTCACAATGTCATGGCCAACTGGGATATTTCATAAAAGAGAATGGAGTATACGTAGAGAGTTAGACATAGAGGCTATGTCTTTTGTAGAGAGTTTTATACTCTGTGTCCATATGGAGAAGGGAACCCAACAGCCATCTCCTTCTTGTAGATAAAGCAGAGATATGTAAAATCTAATATGCTTATCTCCTTCTTTCTGTTTGAAGGAGTGATAGCGTCGTATCTACCTCTCTCTCTGACCTCACTTCATAAATAAATACCAAACACTTTTGTTAAAATTTTATTAAAGACCCAATTCTTTGAAAGGAAAATCACTCTTTTTCCTCGTCTCATCTACACAAGTCGGACAAATAGATCCAAGCGAACAAAGTGTGAAAAAAATTAACAAAACGTTTGATATCTTCACTTTTCCTCTGTAGTGCATACAGTACGCCAGATAAAACAAAAGACTCGCTGCTACGACCAGATAGTCCTTCGTGGAATGGCCCATGTAAGCTATACAGACGCAACAGTAGACCAAACACAGCTCTATGAGGTCGATCCTGATGACTCCAAGCATGACGAAGGAGAAAAATGGAAGCATGCCGAGGAGGCAAGGCACGTAGATGAGTTCAGGTTGCTTGGGAAAGAGTTGCTTTTGGATCCACATTTCTGTTGTGAGGAATGGCAGGACCAAGGACACTTCAGCTGCGTAGAATATCACTTGGACGTGGTTCAAGCCCGAGGAGACTGAAAAAAAATAGGCCATTAATTGTTTGAATAGGTTTTGATATTCTCTAAGTGTTTTCGCCCATTGTTAACACAATAACTTCCGAAAGATACGACTTAGAAACTCGATATTTGTAGAGTATGTTTGGACCTTATTTACGAAGGATTCCAACAAGCGCGTAAAATCTCCTGACCTCACGTCGTGTTTCTCAGCTCTACTATTGGCGAATGAAGATGAGCGCTACTCCCTCTGGTGGCTATCAGAGTAACCTGAGTTACAGACATTATCATTGACAATTTAAAAGAAATGTTAAGAAAATAAGAAAGTTGATGCATTTTTCATGGCGTTTGTGAAATTTTACAAGTGCTTCTACTGAGGAAAAGCAAACCCAAATGTCCCTTCCCATAGATCTCTACAGCCCGGTAAAAAATTTGGAGTTAGGGTGAAAGAAACTTCCTTTAACAAGTCGGGCCTGAAAGTGTTGAAGAATCGATAAAAACCAACAAACAAGATTTATGAGAGTCTGTTACCTGCATTTTACCGATGACGATCATTTTTATTGAGGTAAGCACGAATTGCTCATAAAATATTAGATCACATTCATGAAGACAATTTTTTTCCAGGCCCATAATCCAAGCAGAGAAATTTACTTAAGAGAAAAGCTATGCCTTCCAGAAATCTGCCTGATCTGAACTGATCATCAAGGAACAACGCAAATGCTTTAGTGATAGAACTGACCGATCGAAACAAGAGTCTCGACAAGGAAATATCTGGTGATGAATACTCTTCGCTCAAAGTGCTTCTGCCGATGAAAGCAAAGTTGGACAAGGCTTATTTATTACAGCTTTTTCAAGACCAATCATATGAGTGTTGGAAAATTTATTTGTCAATCCCTAATGAATAAGGCTTACGGTACAAGTAGCATTAGTTACATGTATTCATTTTATTCACAATAAATTGAGTATTTAGTCCTTCACTATAAAATAGTAAAGTTATGAGTATTTGTCTATTATTCCAAAGAGTATGTTTTAAAGAGTCAATCTTGCCATTTGGATCTGAAAATAACTAATATTAAAATACTGTCTGATTTTGGAGATATCCCCGTAATTTTAGAGTTGCTACACTCTATTAGAATGAAGGATGATACAAACCTCCTTTATAAGAATTGAATATGTACTCCCAGTAATATTCTCGTCAACTTTAAAAGTCTAAAAAGTCTTTGAATGAATCGTGAAATCAAAAATTATCAAACCAAACACTAACAAACAGTACAAAATCGACTATCAAAACAAAATCTATGTCTGTATGTAAGGTTCTAAAACTGATGGCGCTGCAATCTTAAATTCAGATGCCGATAGGTTTGTTCGTTGTACCTGCATATACACTAATTACACCAAGTCCACTGACTTACAATTTTTAGTGCAGCTAAGTGTAGTCACAGATAACAGAATGAGGGCACTTATTGCAGTTCAATCTGTGCTGTAATTTTCACAGAATACAAATATATGATAGATGATTTACGCAAAATCAAATATGACGGAATCCTATGCTTATTGCGCGCATGTTCTAGGGGAACAGCGTGCTATCGTTCTGTCCAAATGTCTGTAATTTTCGATGATTGAGCCGAAAATGGTCTCAAACGCCTAGATTGGACTCACTGATGACGAATCCGGTGTCGAAATCGATTCTGTCCGGCCGACAATACGATAAATGTCGAACGGAGCAAGCTACCGACTTTAAACTTTCAGGGTAGTTCACGCATCGAAAAGTCTCGGTTAAGTTCGTTAATGGACTTACTCGGCCGAACGCTGTCGGAGTTATGGCCATTTGAAAATTTGAGGTTATTTCCCCGATATTTCAGAAACTACTGGAACTGTTGAATTGAAACTTGGCTGTAAGTTGAACCATAATTACGCGCAACTTCTAGCTAAGTTCTGAACACAGATACTCAAATTCATTGAGTCAAATTTCAATTTGTGTGAGGTTTAGAGATGTTGATTACACAAGTTCATCAGAACCAGTGTTGCTTGCAACAGAAAGCTCAAACCAACATCGAAATATATAGTCTGCTCAATTCCGGTCAATAGAAAGTAAACAACATGCAGATTCCTTCAGGTTAGCCTGATTTGACATCATTGGAGTTTTCTCCATATTCCTTCGAGTCGGATTCGATACATCATTCTGGTTTTCTACATTATGTGTGGGCTGTATTCACCAATATGGAGCACATAGCTTTTCCCACTGAACTAGCACCTGAAGTCAAGTCACCAGCTTGTAACAGATCCAAATTCCTTTGAAAATGTAGGAGCAATAATAACAGTGGTAGGTTTCTTAGCTCAGCATCCTGGGCAATCAGAGAACAATGTGAAGTGAAAACGCCTGGTGAACCGGATAGGAGGAATTGGATTAGTCCCAACACTGAGCCCTGTGGTACACCAGACGGCACAACCCTTCCTGCAGTGGTAGTCGGTAGAAAATTTCAATTAGACATGAAAGAACTTAACCACTCCAAAAATTTACCTCTACGTCCCGGATGGTCCAAATTCGAGAGAATGTTCCAGTGGGGTAGTTGAGCAAATGCCCTTGCAAAATCCGTAGAAACTACTTCAACAGGGTTTCCGGATTGCACTGCTCTAGTCCACTCAAAAATGCGTATGAGAATGTTGGTAGTTGAAGGATGACAAGGAAGAAAGCCATCATGTTGACTGCTTGATATACTGCCACTAGGTAGGCAGAAGTGCACGTTGTGGCCCCTGAAGATTCCTTGTAGAACCTTAGAAACTGATGAAAGGATACTTACTGTTATTGATCGATTGTTTTGGGGATTGAGCTATTGGGTCTTCTTGTAGATTGAGGAGATTGATGCAGAAAGTCCGTGAAAGTAAGAACAACAATCAAGAGAATGGAAATCAAAACACTCTCTAGAATCAGAGATCAACAAATTATATGTCCATAAAAAGGAGAATTCGCAATAAGATGACGTTATATGAAGCTTTGGCCTTTTATGTTTCATTTGAAGTGAAGAAAAGTATTATCCTCCCATATACTCAGTGACATTAGAAGTGTTATTTATACCCAGAAGGAATATCGTCGTGACTATGATGTAAGTAAAACATGGTGTGCTCATCTGCTCATCGGTGATCGTATTTACCAATGCTGACGTCAACTTTTTCATTAAAATTCGAAGCACAGAATATATATTTCCTCGAATCCTTGAATTTGAAAGTCCTAGCTATGCCGGCCGGACGGACATAATAGATTTTGACACCGGATTCCAACGTCCAACGTAGACGTTTGAGACGATTTTCGGCTCAAAATTCTAAAATTACAGAGATTTGGACAAAACGATAGCATGCTGTTCCCTTAGAACTGTACAGGGTGGGCCAAATTTGTTGTCTACTGAAGAGATCTCGAGAACTATAGCAGATAGAAGAAAACTGATAACACTTTCTCGAGTTCTTTTTTCCTGACTAATCCGAATCTGAAAACAGATCCAGCTTATCGTTCATAGAACTTGAGTTATGAGTTACTGATTTCAAAAATGTATCATATGTCACTATTTACATGAATATAACGTGAGAAAATTGTCAATACTTTTTTCCTGCTATTCTTTTCACTGTTGAATTATGAGTAGGCTGACGTTGCCATAGCGACGATTGAATATGATACGGTCAGCCTAACGGCCGACTGCGTAAACACAATAACTTCCGAAAGAAACAACTTAGAAACTCGATATTTGTAGAGGTTTGGACCTTAATTACGAAGGCCGAATTCGTGAATGGGTAAAATCCACTCAATGATTCCGTAGATATACCCAATCAAAATTTTATTTTTCCAATATTTCCAAAAATACAGATCAGATCGAATTGAAATCCAGTACTTCATCGAAAATAACAGTTCGAAGTTTCATACAGAATTTAATGAGGATGATATGATGAGAAAATCATAGAAATTTTTTTTTTTCAAATTGTTCTATTAACACGATTATCACGAAATTTTGCATAATGTTGTCTTTCAGCATCTTTAAACTAGCTGTGAAGTTTAATCAGGACTGAATCAGTATTTCTCGAACTATACCGAAAAAATCAACGATATCGAGAAGAAAACCTCGAAATTTGACATATTTTTTCCCGATATCTCTATGATCGTATCGAACTGAAATTTGGTACACTGCTGTGAAATTAGAAGGTCAAAGTGTGAGTATAATTTTTTTTGGATATGATGAATGGTTTCCGAAAAAAAAATTTTTTTGGAAAAAAATTTCGAAATTTTGAAATTACTGGCGATATGATCCTGACGAAATTTGGTTCAAAGTTGCGCGTCGTTGTACTCCACCTAACTGCCAAGTTTGAATCCAATCGCTCGAGTAGTTTCTGAAATAAAAAATAAATAACTTCAAAACTTCAAATGCCTATAACTCCGAAACTATTCGATCGATTTGGCCCATTAACGAACTTAACCGCGGCATTCCGATGCGCACCCTATGCTGAAAGTTTCAAGTTGCTATCTTGCTTCTGTCGACAGTTATCGTGTCTACGGCCGGCCAACCGGCCGGCCGGCTGGCCGGCCGGCCGGACAGAATCAATTTTGACACCGGATTCGTCATCAGTGAGTCCAACCTAGTCGATTGAGACCATTTTCGGCTCAATCATCCAAAATTACAGACATTTGGACAAAACGATAGCACGCTGTTCCCCTAGAACATGCGCGCAAAAAAGAGCTCGAGAATGTGTTATTAGTTTTCTTCTAGCTGCTGTAGTTCTCGAGATCCCTTCAGTAGACAACGAATTTTGCCCACCCTGTACTCACTATTCAGGTTTCATGAAGTGCTTTACTCACAAACAAAATGACAAAAAACTTCTTTTATGCTAACTAAAACCTTAAGATCGTTATCATAGCATGCATCAACTATGTTTTTTTCTTTTCTTTGATTGTGCTTAGCCTCTGGGGCCATCGACACATTGAAAACTTCAATCTTCATGAGACTCTCTCAAAAACCACCACCTACACTTTACAACATCCATGACCCAGCCGGGATTCGAACCCAGTACCTTCAGTATCCTATTTGACTATGGTCATTCTGTTGACAAACACTGAAGTTCGCAAAGTTGGGTATTTCTTCTGGATGCAACACTTGTAAAGTCACTGAGTATATTATTCTCTCATTAAAACAAACAAATACCTGAACTAACTGCTCCTCCTATGCCATACACTCCATTGATGATGAAAAGTCCATAAGTGAAGCTTCGTGATTGTGTGCCATTTACGTTTACGTACATGTTCAGGCAGTTTATGGAAACCAAAGCTACTGCAACATAACTAATACATAAAAAAATTTCTTCCGTTAAACAAGCCATATTGATGGTACTAAGAAATTTGATCACATCTTTGTGCGGAGTGGATACATGCCAATTTGACGTTTCTCAAAAAGGAACGATGGTATTTTATTCAGTGGTTTCGGTGTTGTCATTAAGGTGCATGGAAGATAAAGTTGAAGATGCTCTTTATAAAGGGGGGTTCTTCTTTAAACGAAAATGCAGTAATTTTCATGAAAACCCTTGAGAACATCTCATTTCAAACATATAATTTCAATATTATATTTTTAAAAAAATGTTTAATCACCTAAAACTGAAAAATAAAAATGGGGATTTGCATTTAAAGGGATTTGTCATGAGTGCACGATATGGCAACGTCGAATTCAGTTTTCTCGGAAAGAAAAGGACGTCAAATGTGTTACTTTGCTTAGGAAAACAGAGATAGCTATACTTCGATCTGGTTAGAGTAGAAGACAACGACCAAGAAATGGAAAAAAGAAGAGCACAGACTGTCATACTGTCATGTTACTGACAACTCGCAAACGGAAACTTTTTGGTTATATTGACAAAGAATACGTGTGTACCACAGAATAGGAATAAATATTCCATTATTCTATAGCGAAAAAAGCTATTCTAGTAAACACTGTTGTCACTTCTTGCATGCCTGATAAATCCCAATTTTGAAACCTGATGTTGAATACTTTCTGAAGGTAATTTGGGAAAGTGATGAATCAAACCCATAATAATTATGTTCAAATTTTCATTTGCAGTAATAACCCAAATTCAGGAAAAACCCCCAATAAATATCCGTCAACTGGGCATCGGCTTCTCAAACCTAATCATTGAATCGGTTTTGGAGTTGTAATCGATTGAATTTTTGAGGTTTCCTCCTCCATATCTCAGAAACTACTTATGCGATCGGATTGAAACTGGGAAATTTGTTAAAGAGTATAGACGCACAACTTTTTGAAAAATTTTGTGAGGATCGTATCGTCAATCAAGAAAAATTCGAAGGTTTTCCTTTCGTGTTTTTTATCGGTACATCTAATTAGTTATTATTTTGAGAATAACTGAAAACAATACCCGATAATAATAAACCATGGTAAGTAATCGGCAATTGACGTCTGAATTTACGATTGCAGCGCCACGGTGGCCAGTTTTAGAACCTTACATACAGACATAGATTTTGTTTTGATAGTCGATTTTGTACTGTTTGTTAGTGTTTGGTTTGATAATTTTTGATTTCACGATTTATTCAAAGACTTTTTAGACTTTTAAAGTTGACGAGAGTATTACTGGGAGTACCTACATATTCCAGTCTTATAAAGTAGTTATGTATCATCCTTCAATCTAATTGAGTGTAGCAACTCTAAAATTACTGGGATATCTCCAAGGTGAGAAGGTATTTTAATATTATTCATTTTCAGATCCAAATGGCAAGATTGACTTTGGTGGATTTCTTAGGCTGTCTTGAAAGTTGAAAAAGGGATAGTATTGTAAAACATACTTTTTGGAATAGTAGACAAATACTCATAACTTTACTATTCTTATAGGGAAGGACTAAATACTCAATATATTGTGAATAAAATGAATACATTCACATAAAACTAATGCTACTTGTATCGTTAGTCTTATTCATTATGGATTGACAAATAAATTTTCCAACACTCATATGATTGGTCTTGAAAAAGCTGTAATCAACGAGCTTTGTACAGCCTTGAGTTCATCGGCAGAAGCCCTTCGAGCGAAGTATTCATCACCAGATATTTCTTTGTTCAGACTCTTTTGTTTCAATCGGTCAGTTCTATCACTAAAACATTTACGTTGTTCCTTAATGATCAGTTCAACAGGCAGAGCATTGCTCTTAAATAAATTTCTCTGCTTGGATTATGGGCCTGGAAAAAAATTGTCTTCATGAATGTGATCTAATATTTCATGAGCAATTCGTGCTCACCTCTATAAAAATGATCATCATCGGTAAAATGCAGGTAACAGACTCTCATAAATCTTGTTTGTTGGTTTTTATCGATTCTTCAACACTTTCAGGCCCGACTTGTTAAAGAAAGTTTCTTTCACCCTAAATCGAAATTTTTCACCGGGCTGTGGAAATCTATGGAAAGGGACATTTGAGTTTGCACTTCTCAGTAGAAGCACTTGTAAAATCACACAAACGCCAAGAAAAATGCATAAACTTTCTCACTTTCTTAACATTTCTTTTAACTTGTCAATGATAATGTCGGGTTACACAGATAGCCACCAGAGGGAGTAGCGCTTATCTTCATTCGCCAATCGCTGATGCACATTTTGGTTGTGAATTTCGTAGTAATCGTATCATTAAAACAACCTATAAAAGCACAGTCGCGAAGACAGCAGCTTTTGCGAGCATGTTCAAAGGAGATGACCGTTTTGGCAACGAATTTGAACATGAGGGCAAAAGCTGCTACCTTCACGGCATTGCTTTTTTAGGATTTTTTTCGATGAAGTACTAGAGTTCAATTCGATCTAATCTGTATTTTTGGAACTGTTGGGAAATTAAAATTGTGAATGGGTTTATACGAATTTGAACTTCGTAATTAAGCCTCAAACCTAACGGGCGACCGTAAGCACAATAACTTCCGGAAGAAACAATTTGGAAACTCGATATTTGTAGAGTAGGTGTGGACCTTAGTTACGAAGGCGGAAATCGTGAATGGATAAAAGCCACCCAATGATTCCGCAAATATACCCATTAGAAATTTTATTTCCACAATATTTACAAAAATACAGATACGATCAAATTGAAATAGAGATTTTCATCCAAATATGACAGTTCGAAGGCCCATACAGAATTTCATGAGGATAGTATGATTATAAGATCACCAGAATATTTAATATTTGTGAAAAAAAATTTTTTTTTCAAATTGTCTAATGACTCGATCATCACGAAAATTTGCACAAAGTTGTTCAGCAGCATTTCCAAATAAGCTGCCAAGTTTCATCATGATTGAATCGGTAGTTTTTGAGATATTCCGAAAGAAAACGAGATCGAGAAAAAACCTCGAAATTTGACATATTTTTTCTGAATATCTTAAGAAATTATTATCGCATCGAACTGAAATTTGGTACACAGCTGCGGAATATGAAGTTCAAGGTTTGACCATAATTTTGCCCGAATGAAATCGATATTTTATGGAAAAAAAAATTTTTTCCAAAAAAATTTTGAAATTATTTTTTTTTTTATTTACTGACAGTATGATCTCAACGAAATTTCGCGTTAAGTTGCGAGTCCTTATGTTCCAACTAACAGCCAAGTTTCAATTCAACCGCTCCAGTGGTTCTCGGAATCATCAGGGAAATAAACCCAAAACTTCAAATAGCTATAATTCCGAAACTATTCCACCGATTTTACCCATTCCCGAACTCAACCTTCGCATTTCGAAATGCAACCAACCCTGAAATTTTCAAGTCGGTAGGATTTTCTGTACGCCCGTAATCCTGCCTACGGCCGGACGGCCGGACAGAATCGATTTTGACACCGGATTCGTCATCAGTGAATCCAACCTTATCATTTGAGAACATTTTCGGCCCAAAATTCGAAAATTACAAACTAAAATTTCATTTTTCGTCACGAATTGAATATACGTGCAAAAGCTGCTGGCTTCACGTCAGCACTTTTTTTCGACCCTTTGTGAAAATGCAAGTATTAGTGAAAATAACCATTTCCGAAGAACTTTTGGGAATTCTTCATGAGGTGTTCTTCTTTTCCCCCAGTTTTTTTTTAGTTTGGGACCAATGGCGCAAATCCATTCAAATGAAACAAAATCCCCTCAACAGATGCAAAATTCCAAACAATAAAATCATGAGATAAATGATAAATCTCATCAAAGCAACCTACTCTGCATTCATAGGCTCCAAGCCCCCTATTTTTAACCAGCTCATACAGGGGAGCATAAATAATAACTTACACAAATTCCCCATTGGTTCAACCATACCGAGCCCCGCCCCTTCAGGCAGGCGATTTTATCATCTTCCTCTTCCTTCCCAAGCAAAGCCAGCTAGATCAGTATCGACTTTACCGTTGCCTGGATCTGTGACACCCGCACGCCACAGACTTTACGGTGACGAGACTCTGTGTTCGCGCGATCCTATTCTATGAATTACAGTGCGATGCATTCCATGAATGACCCGACGTCAGCTCTGGCCGGAATGCTGCCGTTTGAGAGCATCGGGTTGTACGAACAGCCGAAACCTAGGTTCATCTTCAAGATGCCTAGGGTGGTGCCCGACCAGAAAGCTAAGTTTGAATCTGATGAGCTGTTTAGGAGACTAAGCAGAGAGAGCGAGGTAGGATCTGTTATCAGGGATATAAGGGTGTGGAAGAATGCTTTGAGGAGGAGGTTTGGCAGCGTTGCCTCGAAGGATTTGTGTGATGAAAATTTTGGAATGTTGAAAAATCTTCAATTGATACACTTGAAAATTTCGAAATGAACACCATGAAAAAAATTTCAAAAAGCACTGCCGTGAAGGCAGCAGCTTTTGCGCGCATGTTCAATGTAGCTGACCGCTTCAGCAACGAATTTGAACATGCACGCTTAAGCTGCTGCCTTCACGGCAGTGCTTTTTGATTTTTTTTTGGATAAATTACTGGATTTCAATTCGATCTAATCTGTATTTTTGGAAATATTGGAAAAATAAAATTTTGAATGGGTATATCTACGGAATCATTGGGTGGATTTTTCCCATTCACGAATTCGACCTTCGTAATTAAGCCCCAAACCTACTCTACAAATATCGAGTTTCTAAGTCGTTTCTTCCGGAAGTTATTGTGTTCACACAACTTCATAGAAACTCGATATTTGTAGAGAAGGTTTGGACCTTAATTACGAAGGCCGAATTCGTGAATGGGTAAAATCCACCCAATGATTCCGCAGATATACCCATTCAACATATCATTTTCCCAATATTTCCAAAAATACAGATCAGATCGAGTTGAAATTCAGTACTTCATCGAAAAATAACAGTTCGAAGTTTCATACAGAATTTAATGAGGATGATATGATAAGAAAATGTGGAAACTTTTTTTTTCAAATTGTTCTAATGATACGATTATCACGAAATTTCGCATAAAGTTGTCTTTCAGCATCTCAAAACTAGCTGTGAAGTTTTATCAGGACTGAATCAGTATTTCTCGAGTTATACCGAAAAAATCAACGATATCGAGAAGAAAACCTCGAAATTTGACATAGTTTTTCCCGATATCTCCAACACTTATGATCGTATCGAACTGAAATTTGGTACACTGCTGTGAAATATGAAGCTCAAAGTGTGAGTGGAATTTTTTTTTGGATATGATGAATGGTTTCCGGAAAAAAAATTTTTTGGAAATAAATTTCGAAAAAAATATTTTTTTAAAATTTACTGACGATATAATCCTGACGAAATTTGACTCAAAAATGCGCGTAGTTATACTCCACCTAACTGCCAAGTTTGAATCCAATCGCTCGAGTAGTTTCTGAAATAAAAAATCAATAACATGAAAATTTCAAGTGCCTATAATTCCGAAACTATTCGACTGATTTGGCCCATTAACGAACTTAAAATTTTGAAGTTATTTATTTTTTATTTCAGAAACTACTTGAGCGATTGGATTCCAACTCGGCAGTTAGGTGGAGTATAACGACGCGCAACTTTGAGCCAAATTTCGTCAGGATCATATTGTCAGTAAATTAAAAAAAAAAGTTTTTTCGAAATTTTTTTCCAAAATATTTTTTTTTTCGGAAACCATTCATCATATCTAAAAAAAAATCCCCTCACACTTTGAGCTTCATATTTCACAGCAGTGTACCAAATTTCAGTTCGACAAAATCATAAGTTTTGGAGATATCGGGAAAAAATATGTCAAATTTCGAGGTTTTCTTCTCGATATCGTTGTTTTTTTCGGTATAACTTGAGAAATACTGATTCAGTCCTGATAAAACTTCGCAGCTAGTTTGAAGATGCTGAAAGACAACTTTATGCAAAATTTCGTGATAATCTTGTCATTAGAACAATTTGAAAAAAAATTTCTGTGATTTTCTTATCATATCATCCTCATTAAATTGTGTATGAACCTTCGAACTGTAATTTTTCGATGAGGTACTGGATTTATATTCGATCTGATCTGTTTTTTTGGAAATATTGAAAAATTTTGAATGGGTATATCTTCGGAATCATTGGATGGGTTTTACCCATTTTTCGATGAGGTACTGGATTTATATTCGATCTGATCTGTTTTTTTGGAAATATTGAAAAATTTTGAATGGGTATATCTTCGGAATCATTGGATGGGTTTTACCCATTCACGAATTCGGCCTTCGTAATTAAGGTCCAAACCTTCTCTACAAATATCGAGTTTCTAAGTTGTTTCTTTCGGAAATTATTGTGTTTACGCAGTCGGCCGTTAGGCTGACAGTTTACACAATAACTCATTTAACTTTGGTCGTGTCAATATTTTAGAGCTTAATATATGAGGTTTGTCTCAGTTATGTATTTTTTGAGATATTCAGAAAATATATAATATGGCTCTATTTGTACGAAACCATTCGAAAGCTTTTGGTCACCCATTTCTTACAGAATTTTCTCTACATCTTTTCATTCGGAAATTACTTTTTTCAGTGTACTGACAAGAGTCGAATTGAAAAATTTGAATGAGTCTATATGTAATTATTTCTACGATAAATGAGATTGGAAATCAGCACAAAGCAAAAATCGAAACGTTCATATTTTATTCGAAGTCATGGATTGACACCAACGTTAAAATAATGAACTTAAAGATGAAAATATACCTACTATTCCGAACATAAATATGCATTGGGTTTTCCACTGTTTTATGGGAGTTCGACCTTCAAGTAACTGTCTTTATCTGGCTATTATAAACATTGGCGGGTGTGAAATAAAGAAAATTCTTTTGAATGCACTGACGTGAAGTCAGCAGCTTTTTCGCGTATGCTGAAATTCGTTGCCATGGCGGTCATGTTTTCACGTAGAGACCCCGCCAAACGCAGCTTTACGCACTAAGGAGAAGACTTGTAAATATATTCTTATCGTATTATCCTCACGAAATTCTGCTTGAACCTTCAAGCTGTCACTTCTCAATAAGTACTGGATTTCGATGAGATCTAATCTGTATTTTTAGAAATATCGGGAAATTGAAAATTTGAATGGATTTATCTACGGAATTATTGGACGGACTTTACCAATTCACGAACTCGACCTTTCTTATTCAGCCCCAAATCTACTCTACAAATACATCGAGTGTCTGAATCGTTTCCTTCGGAAGTTGGAAACTCGTTTTCTGTAGAGAAGGTTCGGACCTTGATTACGAAGACGAATTCGTGATTGATGGGTAGTATCCACCCGATGATTCCGCAGATATCTTCCCATTCAACATTCTGTCCTCCAATATTTCCAAAAAAACAGATTAGATCGAATTGAAATTCAATACTTTGCTGATGAATGACAGCTTGAAGATTCGTCCAGAATTTCGCAGAATAATAAGATGAGAAAATCGCAGAATACAGAATATTTGAAAGTGTTCTAATAACGCGATCATCACGAAATTTTGCACAGAGTTGTGAATTGGCATCGCCAAACTAGTAACTAAATTTCATCATCACTGGATAAGTATTTTATGAGTTACTCTGGAAATAACAACGATACCCAGAAAAAAACAACAAAATTCGACAAAATACACAGAATATTTCCGAAAATACAGATCGGATCAAATTTAAATATAGTTGCTGTCAGAAGAATAACGGCCAATAGTTTCGTAAGGATCAAATGATTCAGTCAGTTATATTTGCGGTCATGTTCTAATGTATTTTGCCCAGATGTCTGAAATTTTGGATGTTTCTTTTGAAAACGGTCTTAAACAACTATGTTAGACTCACTGATGAATAATCCGATGACAAAATCGATTCTTCATTCCAAAGTGTTTGGATCAAAAACCTAAAAAAGTCAGCAGCTTTTGCGCGTATGTTCACTTTTGGTGATATTCTTTGAATATGTGCGCAAAAGCTGCTGACTTCACGTTAATGCTCTTCTAGGTTTTTTTTTCAATAAACTACTGGATTTCAATTCGATATAATCAGTATTTCTGGAAACATTGGTGAAATAAAATTTCGAATGGGTATATCTACGGAATCAGTGGGCGGATTTTGCCCATTTGGGTCCTAACGGCCGACCGTAAACACAATAACTTCCTGATGAAACAACTTAGAAACTCTATATTTGTAGAGTAGGTTTGGACTTCAATGAAGAAGGCCGAATTTGTGAATGGGTAAAATCCGCCCAAATATTCCGTAGATATACCCATTCAAAATTTTATTTCCCTAATATTTCCAAAAATACAGATTGGATCAAATTAAAATCCAGAACTTTATCGGAATGTGACAATTCGAAGGTTCATAGGGAATTTCATGAGAATATTACGATTAGAATATCACAGAAATTGAATAATTGAGAAAAAAAAATTTTTCGATAAATTTTGAAATTTTTCAGTTAATTTTTAATTTTTTTTTTCAAATTGTTCTAAAGGTTCGAACATCACCAAAATTCGCACAAAGCTGTCCATCAGCATTTTTAAATAAGATGTCGAATTTCATCATGATTGAATAAGTATTTTTTGAGATATTCCGAAGAAAACAATGATATAGAAAAGAAAAGACGAAATTTGACAAACTCTTCGACAATATCTCGAGAAATTTTCATCGTTTGTAATTGAAATTTAGTACACTGCTGCGAAATATGAAGCTCACAGTATGATCGAATTTTTTCTGAATGTTTCTGGAAAAAAAAAATTTTTTTTTCGAACAATTTTTTTGTAATTCACTGACAGCCCGATCAAATTTCTACCAAAAATTTCAAGTTCTTATGCTCCAACTAGTTACCATGTTTCAATTCAAACGCCCCAGTAGTTCTCGAAATGCCAGGGAAATAACCTCAAAATTTCAAATGGCTATAACTCCGAAATTATTCGTATTTTGAAATGCAACCAACCCTTAGATTTTCATGTCGATGGAATCCTCCGTACGCTTGTCATCGTGCCTACGGCCGACCGGCCTGACAGACAGAATCGATTTTGACACATGATTCGTCATCAGTCCAACCTTGTCGTTTGAGACCATTTCGGCTCAAAATTCGAAAATAACAGACATTTGGACAAAAAGATAGCACGCTGTTCTCTAGAACAAGCCCGCAAAAAGCTAATTTTCCCATTCGACGAACTGCCACTGGCTTCCACAATTGCTTCAATATCTTGGGAAATTCAACATGACGATACGCCACTGTTAACACCTGGTTAATCGAAAATTAAAATCCCATAAAAACCTATTGAGTTCCTCATAATAAAATATACACAACTCGAACAATCTCAAATGATGGACAAACTAGCAATCTAATGGTGAAAAATAAATATTATTTCTCTTCGAAAATTTCCATGAAATCACGAACGGCGGCCTTCTCTCGACAGTTTCTTGGAAAAAAAGGGTTTTGCGAAACCGGTATTACGTAAATACGGGAAATCTATCTGTTAACTGTCCGACTCGAATAAAAATGGTTCATTAATTCGAATCGCTGTCATCTTGACGGAGTTCCGAGATTTTCGATGAGTCATATCGTGAGAGAATTAACTGGAAACGAGAAATCGTAGGCGTGTTGTAGATACACGGTGTGCCTGTTCTCATCGACAAATATTCGATTAAAAACCAAGAAAAATCTTGAAAAGCACTGCCGTGAAGGCAGCAGCTTTTGCGCGCATGTTCAATGTAGATGACCGCTTCGGCAACGAATTTGAACATTACAACAAAAGCTGCTGCCTTCACGGCAGTGCTTTTCTAGATTTTTTTTCGATAAACTGCTGGATTTCAATTAGTTCTAATCTGTATTTTTGGAAATATTGGAAAAATAAAATTTTGAATGGGTATATCTACGGAATCATTGGGCGGATTTTACCAATTCACGAATTCGACCTTAGTAATTAAGCCCCAAACCTACTCTAAAAATATCGAGTTTCTAAGTCGTTTCTTCCGGAAGTTATTGTGTTCACGCAGTCGGCCGTTAGTAAGCAGATCAGATCGAATTGACATCCAGTCATTCATCGGAAAATTACAGTTCGAAGGTTCATACAGAATTTAATGAGGATGATATGATGAGAAAATCACAGAAACTTTTTTTGTAATAGTTCTAATGACACGATCATCACGAAATTTTGCATTGAGTTGTCTATCAGCATCTCCAAACTAGCTGCGTAGTTTTATCAGGATTGAATCAGAATTTCTCGAGTTATACCAAAAAAGCAACGATATCGAGAAAAAAACCTTGAAATTTGATATATTTTTTCCCGATAACTCCGAAGCTTATAATCGCATCGAACTGAAATTTGCTACACTGCTGTGAAATATGAAACTCAAAGTCCTAGTGGAATTTTTTTCTGGATATCTTGAACGATTTTCGAAAAAAGAAATTTTTGGAGAAAATTTTTTTTAATTTTTTTTTTTTTTAATTTACTGACAGTATGATGCTGACAAAATTTGGCTCGAAGTTGCGCGTTGTTACACTCCACCGACTTGCCAAGTTTGAATCCAATCGTTCGAGTAGTTTCTGAAATAAAAAATGAATAAGTTCAAAATTTCGAGTGGCTTTAACTCCGAAATTATTCGACCGATTTCGCCCATTAACTAACTTAACCGCGGCATTCCAATGCGCGACCTACCCTAGTTTCAAGTTGCTAGCTCACTCCGTTCGACAGTTATCGTGTCCACAGCCGGCCGTCTGGCCGGCCGGACAGAATCGATTTTGACACCGGATTTGTCATCAGTGAGTCCAATATAGGCGTTTGAGACCATTTACGAAAAATCGAAAATTACAGACATTTGGACAAAACGATAGCACGCTGTTCCCCTAGAACATGTGCAAAAAAGCACTGACGTGAGGTCAGTAGCTTTTACGCGCTTGTTCCGTTGCCAAAGCGGTCATATCTACGAGTATTGACCCTGCCAAACCCAGTTTTTTTTTCATATTGTCCTCACGAAATTCTGCATGGAACTCAAACTATAATTTTCGATCAAGTACTAGATTGCAATTCGATCCAAAATTTTGAATGGGTGTAACTATCTGAAGAATAATTGGCGAATTGAACCCATTCAAGCATTCGACCTTCTTAGTTAAACTGAAAACCTACTCTACAAACAGGGCTGGGCAAAATACATGCTTGGCTCAATTGAAATAGAAATTACAAAATACTTTCAAGTCGGGTATTTGAAATATAAAATACAGTATTTTAACTATTTGTATTTGAAATACAAATTACAAAATACATTCAGGTGTTACGTAAAATGTGAAAAGAGTACAACTAATTCAGCTCAGCTATTTCATCGTTAAATTAAGAATTTCCTTTCAGAAACACAAGATTTTTGAAGGTAGTATCAGACAAACAGCCTCTTGTTGGGGAATGAATAAAACCTGCTAAAGAAAACAATTTTTCTTTAGGTCCTGATGGGCAGAAACTTGTGTTATTTTGTATGAACATATTTTTATGTTAGGATAATGCTCAAGGATGGTAAGCTCTTTGCTCTTATCATTTTTAGAAGTTGACTAACTCCAACTCCATGTTGAAATGACCATTGCGCAGGACCTTTTCTTCCTTTCCATTTGCCGAAAAGATGATTGCTAGCAAAAGAACTAGATGAAGCAGATGAACATCGCGCCATCTGAAGGGAGATTCAGGGACTATTTTCTGTAGAGCGCTTAACGCTAAATGTATTTGTTCGAAAGTATTTCGAAGTATCGAAATACTTCAGCGTCAGGTATTTGAAATATCAATTTCAAAATACATTTTCAAGAAATAATTGAAATACAAATACAAAATACGTATTTGTATTTCAAATACGTATTTCAATTACAAGTAATCACAAGCCTGTCTACATATATATTCCCTATGCCGATTCTTCCTAAAGTTAATGTGTTAACGGCCGGCCTAACCACTGATAGTGAACAAAATAATTCTGGAAGAATCTACTCAATAGCTTGATAATTGTGGAGTAAGTTTGGAGTTAAATTACGAATGCCGAATTGGCGAATTGGTAAAAACTATCGAATATATTCTGCAGATATAACCTTTCAAAATTTCGATCAAATCGCCCTTCAATGAAAAATGCCACCTTGTAGTTTCAGCCAAATAGGGTCTACAGATCAATGAGCAAAAAAAATTTAAGAGTCCTCCTGCATTTTACTAAATGAAGAGAGTTATTATGCTCATTGTTCTGTTGACCCTATTTGGCTGAAACTTCGAGATGGAATTTTTCATTGAAGGGTGATTCAATCTATGTATTTGGAAATATCGGGAATCTGGAATTTTGAAAGGGTAAATCTGCAGAAAAATTAAAAAAACTTTCAGGGTAGGTCGCGCATTGGAATGACGCGGCTAAGTTCGTAATGGGCCAAATCGGTCGAATAGTTTCGGAGTTATAGCAACTTGAAATTTTGAAGTTATTTATTTTTTATTTCAGAAACTACTTGAGCGATTGGATTCAAACTTGGCAGTTAGGTGGAGTATAACGACGCGCAACCTTGAGCTTAATTTGGTCAGGATCTTATAGTCAGTATATTTTAAAAAAAAATTTTTTCGAAATGTTTTTCCAAATCATTTTTTTTTCGGAAACCATTAATCATACCAAAACAAAAAATTCCTCTCGGACTTTGAGCTTCATATTTCACAGCAGTGTACCAAATTTCACTTCGATACGATCATAAGTTTCGGAGATATCGGGAAAAAATATGTCAAATTTCGAGGTTGTCTTCTCGATATCGCTGTTTTTTTCAGTATTACTCGAGAAATACTGATTCAATCCTGATAAAACTTCGCAGCTAGTATGAAGATGCTGACAGACAACTTTATGCAAAATTTCGTGATGATCGTGTCATTAGAACAATTTGAAAAAAAAAATTTCTGTGATTTTCTTATAACATCAACCTCATTAAATTCCGTATGAACCTTCGAACTGTAATTTTTCGATAAAGTACTGGGTTTCAATTCGATCTGATCTGTATTTTTGGAAATATTGGGAAAATAAAATTTTGAATGGGTGTATCTGCGGAATCATTGGGTGGATTTTTCCCATTCACGAATTCGGCCTTCGCATTAAGGTCCAAACCTTCTCTGCAAATATCGAAATTCTAAGTTGTTTCTTTCGGATGTTATTGTGTTTAGGCAGTCGCCCGTTAGTCCGACCGTAGACACAATAACTTCCGGAAGAAACGACTCAGAAACTCGATATTTGTAGAGTATGTTTGGGGCTTAATTACGAAGGTCGAATTCGTAAATGGGTAAAATCCGCCCATTGATTCCGTATATATACCCATTCAAAATTTTATTTTTCCAATATTTCCAAAAATACAGATTAGATCAAATTGAAATCCAGTAATTTATCAAAAAAAAAATTAAAGAGCACTGCCGTGAAATCGGCAGCGTTTGCGTGCGTGTTCAAATTCGTTGTTGAAGGGGTCATCTACATTGAACATGCGCGCAAAATTTGCTGCCTTCATGGCAGTGCTTTTGTAGATTTTTCACATTGATATTGATACTCAAAAAATCATGACCTACTGCAAGCCAAATGATAGAAACCAGTCATCACTGACACAGAGAAGGATATCATGGCTAGAAGGAGACCTGAAAGACGAAGAGAGTACGAGGATAACATTTTAATGACACCGTGATGATGTTAACAAATTCAGAGAAATAAAAACAAGCCCATGACTAAGTGGAAACCGGACATGTAACGAATTCTTGAACCGTGTTTCATATTATTATTTCATAATAAACTGTTCGTAGACGGGCCTCAAATCTGATTATTTATTTACTTGCATACGTCGTCGACTTACTGTTTTAGAAATGATTGAGCTTTGATATTAAGTATTCAATTAAGGGTGTCACATTCCGACTATGTTGATTGTCTGATCTCTATCTGGTATTCATGTGTATTGTTTATGGTTATTTTGATATTGTTGTTATGACAAGAGAATCCTTGAATAATGAAAGAATTATGCGATTGAAAGAATATTTTTAATTTTAGCGAGACCGTTCAATACTTTTTTCCACAAAAATATTATTGAGGCTATGAGGTTTTGAAAAAAAGGGGTTTTACAAATATATTTCCATTTTTGAGGAAATTAATGGCGTTTCAAATTGCGAGTTTTTTTTTAAGAATAAATAAATGTGAATTATATGTTGTATTTATTCTTAAAAAAAAACGCACAATTTGAAACGCCATTTATTTCCTCGAAAATAAAAATATATTTGTAAATACCCTTTTTTCCAAAACCTCATAGCCTCAATAATATTTTTGTGGAACAAAGTATCGAACGGTCTCGCCAGAATTAAAAATATTCTTTCAATCGCATAATTCTTTCATTATTCAAGGATTTTCTTGTCATAACAACGATATCAAAATCGATTGAAAGAATATTTTTAATTTTAGCGAGACCGTTCAATACTTTGTTCCACAATATATTATTGAGGCTATGAGGTTTTGGAAAAAAGGGTGTTCACAAATATATTTTTATTTTTGAGGAAATAAATGGCGTTTCAGATTTCGCTTTTTTTTAAGAATAAATAAATCTGTTTTATTTATTCTTAAAAAAACGCACAATTTGAAACGACATTTATTTCCTCAAAAATAAAAATATATTTGTAAATACCCTTTTTTCCAAAACCTCATAGCCTCAATAATATGTTTGTGGAACAAAGTATTGAACGGTCTCGCCAGAATTAAAAATATTCTTTCAATCGCATAATTCTTTCATTATTCAAGGGTTTTCTTGTCATAACAACGATATCAAAATCGATTGAAAGAATATTTTTAATTTTAGCGAGACCGTTCAATACTTTGTTCCACAAAAATATTATTGAGGCTATGAGGTTTTGGAAAAAAGGGTGTTCACAAATATATTTTTATTTTTGAGGAAATAAATGGCGTTTCAAATTTCGCGTTTTTTTTAAGAATAAATGAAACATTTATTTTCAAAAATTTTTATTGGTAATTGAAGTACTAGTTATGACATTTATATGAAAAAAATAATATCTATCAAATGGCCTCCTCTTGCAGCTCTACAGACGTCCACTCTTTTGGTAAAATTTTCAATTACATTTTGACATTATTGAGGCTCTATCTCACTAATGACACGAATAATTTCATCCTTCAGTTCAGGAATCCATTGTGGATTGTTCTTATAGACCCTGCTTTTCACATAACCTCAAAGTAAATAGTCCATCGGTGCCAAATCACATCATCTTATTGGCCAATTGACATTACCGTTTCTGGAGATTATTCATCCAGGAAATTTTGTCTCAATAAATCAATTGTGTCATTTGCAAAGCGAGGCGTAGCGCCATCCTGTTGAAACCAAATGTCCTCTAGATCAATATTCATTAATTCAGGCCACAAAAATTCGATAATCATCCGACGGTATCGATCACCATTGACAGTTACAGCTTCAGCAGCATGCGTTTTCAAAGAAGTAAGGTGCAATTACACCGCCTGACCATAATGCACAACAAACAGTGACTCATTTAGGATGCATAGGTTTCTCAGGAATAATTCGTGGGATTTCCTCACCCCAGATACGACATTGTTTTTTATTATAAAAGCCACCAAGTTGAAAACGTGCCTCATCAGAAAACATGATTTTTTGGAGAAAAATCAGCTGGTTGTTCATTGATGAAATTAACAAATGAATGAAGTTTTAAATGATCTGATGGCTTTAGTTCCTGGGTTTTTGAACCTTCAGCCTTCAGAACTGAATCCTTGAGTAAAATGCGCCATGTTGTGGACCCACAAAGTCCAATTTATTGTGAACGTCGTCTATAGGACATTCCAGGGTCTCCAGCAACACTTTCACGAACCAAATCAATATTTTTTTGTGAACGACCGCTATGATTGTATTTTTCACTTTTTTGATCTTCCACCGAACCGGTATCTTGAAATTTTTCAATAATTCGACCAATAGTGCTTTGGGATGGACGATTATGTAAACCATAAAATTCACGTAATTTTCTAAAAAAACACTTTTCACAGAACGCTGATTTTCATGAAATAATTCAACAATTTGAACGCGTTGTTGTATCGTGTACGAAGCCATTTTCATAAATGTCATATATCACACTTCTTAAATGCCAAAATACCCAGACAAATTCAGTGCGCCATCTATATTTTATTCATTCTTAAAAAACCCGCGCAATTTGAAACACCCTCCATATTTATTAGTTGCAGAAATATATTTATTATGTGTGACGGTACATTCATAATTTCTTCCTAAGCATTTTCCTACAAACACAATAAAAAGTTGGTAATTTCGAATGAATGGTCTCAAACGACTAGGTTTGACTCACTGATGTTCAATCCGGTGTCAAAATCGATTCTGTCCGGCCATCTGTAGACACGATTACTGGCGTACGGAGGAACCTATCGACTTGAAACTTTCAGAAAAGGTTGCACATTGGAATGCGACGGTTAAGTTCGTTAATGGGTAAAATCGGCCTGCCAGTTTCAGAGTTATAGACATTTGAAATTCCGAGGTTATTTTTCTGATATTTCAGAAATCACTGGCGTTATTGGATTGAAACTTGGCAGTTCAAAATTGCGAGTTGGAGGGGAAAAAATCATTTCTCGAAATTTTACCACCGAATTCTCATGAAACTCTCAACGTAGCTGTTGCATAACTCAACCTTGAAATTTTCCTTTGAGTCTCTGACTTATAAAGGAAAAGACTGCAAATTTCAGGGTGAAAAACCAATGAGTTATGAATAGTATATAAGAAAATTCAAGATATCGATGGTATCGGGTTATTTAACTGAGATAATAATAAACCCTTATGTAAAATTTGCAGCGTTTTTAATTTTCGATACAATCATTTCTCACCTCTACAGAGTCTGTCAAACATCACCAAATTTTTCAGTAACTATTTTGACCTTAACCTTTTCTATTGTTTGTATTATTATCATCACTTCTCAACTTGATTGCAGGTCAGATATACAGGCTGTAGAGACAGAGGACAGGAAGAGAGACAGGCAAGATTTCAACATGGCTGTCGTGAAGGTCATACAGAAATAGCTTTTGCTGCCACAGGGACAAACTTACAGTTAGTCTTCACACCACCTACCTCAGGATATATTCCAGATAAAGAATGTGATTTCGATAAGGAACCTGGCAAAGTAAGTGTTCGATTCCAATTTCATAATTAATTTTCACTATGAACACATGCAGGTGTTTCATTAAGAATTGGTCATCTAGTACCTGAAGAAACTTCAGTTCAAAATAGGAAAATTAATCCCAAACACATAAAAAAAATATTCCTCGTAGCCGGGGTACAGACTTTATAACACCTTCAAATATTGTTGTTCAAACTTGACAAACAGTTCATACATGTTGGGATATTTCAAAAAGCCTAGAACCTAGAAAAGCACTGACGTTAGGTCAGGAGCTTTTACACGCTTGTTCTGTTGCCAAAGCGGTCATCTTTGCAAGTATTGAACCTGCCAAACGCAGATTCTCATTTCATATGGTCCTCACGAAATTCTGCATGAACCTCAAGCTATAATTTTCGATCAAGTACTAGCTTGCAATTTGATCCAAAATTTTGAATGGGTATAACTATCTAAAGAATAATTGGCGAATTCAACCCATTCAAGCATTCGACCTTCTTAATTGAACTGAAAACCTACTGTACAAATATGATCTCTATGTCGATTCTTCCTAAAGTTAATGTGTTTACGGCCGGCCTATATAACACTGATATTGAACAAAATATCCTCCGGAAGAATCTACTCAGTAGCTTGATAATTGTAGAGTAAGTTTGGAGTTTAATTATGAAGGCCGAATTGGTGAATTGGTAAAAACTATCGAATAATTCCGCAGATATACCCTTTCAAAATTTCAGTTTCTTGGTATTTCCAGAAAGCCCTTCAATGAAAAATGTAACCTTGAAGGGTCTACAGAAAAATGAGGAAAATAATGCTCTCCATTTAACAAAATGCAGGAGAACTCTTTAATTTTTTTTGCTGATTGTTCTATAGACCCTATTTGGCTGAAACTTCGAGGTAACATTTTTCATTGAAGGGCGATTCGATCTATCTTTCTGGAAATATCGGGAAACTGAAATTTTGAAAGGGTGTATCTGCGGAATCATTCGATAGTTTTTACTAATTCGCCAATTCGGCATTCGTAATTAAACTCCGAACTTACTCTTCAATTATCAAGCTACTGAGTAGATTCTTCCGGAAGTTATTTTGTTCACTATCAGTGGTTAGGCCGGCCGTAAACACATTAACTTTAGGAAGAATTGTCATAGGGAATATATTTGTAGAGTAGGTTTTCAGTTTAATTAAGAAGGTCGAATGCTTGAATGGGTTGAATTCGCCAATTATTCTTTAGATAGCATTTAAAATTTTGGATCGAATTCCAATCTAGTACTTGATCGGAAATTATAGCTTGAAATTTTAAGGTAATTCCTCGATGTCTCATGAAGTGTTTACACGATCAAATTGAGAATTAGAGGAAAGTTTTGGAATAACAACTAGGAGCAAAATTTCGTGTGGATTCAGTTGTTAGAAAATTAAGGAAAATTTTTATTCGAAAATTTTTAAAATTTTTAATGAAAATGTTTTTTTTCTCTGAAAATATCGATTAGATTTCAATGGAATTCGGCACAAACCTTAAAGTCAGTATTTAACAACAATTTTCTAAATTTCAATTCGATCCGATATTTACTATCGGAGATATAAGGAAAAAAATGTGCGAAATTTCGTTATTATATGGAATTTTAACGTAATTTCCGCAATATTCCAACAAGTACAGATGCAATCAGATTGAAACTTCGTAATCGGGTGGAGGTTACCAACACGCAACAAGGTGCAAAATTTCGTGTTGATCTAATAGTTGGAATTTGGGAATTTGGACAAGTGCCTAAAAGCTCCTGATCTAACGTCAGTGGTTTTCTAGATTTTTGCGCGCATGTTCTAGGGGAACAGCGTGCTATCGTTTTGTCCAAATGTCTGTAATTTTGGATGATTGAGCCGAAAATGGGTATAACTATCTAAAGAATAATCGACGAATTTAACTCATTTAAGCATTCTACCTTCTAAATTAAACTGAAAACCTACTCTACAATTATCAAGCTACTGGGTAGATTCTTCCGGAAGTTATTTTGTTCACTATCAGTGGTTAGGCCGGCCTTAAACACATTAGCTTTAGGAAGAATCGACAAGAGGATATATATGTAGAGTAGGTTTTCAGTTTAATTAAGAAGGTCGAATGCTTGAATGGGTTGAATTCGCCAATTATTCTTTAGATAGCATTTAAAATTTTGGATCGAATTGCAATCTCGTACTTGATCGGAAATTATAACTTGAAGTTCACGCAGAATTTCGTGAGGACTATATGAAAAAAATCTGCCTTTGGCAGGGTCAATACTGGTATAGCTGACCGCTTCGCAAGGGAATGATAGCGTAAGGCTCCTGACCTCACGTCAGTGCTTTTTTTACAATATTTAATGTATCCTAACATGTGAGAACTGTTTACCAAGTTTGAACATTAAGAGTGGAATGTGTTGAAACAAAAGGCTAAAACCACTCTAGAATATTCGTAATATAACACCTGCATCATAAGGAGGAATATTTTGTTCGAGAGTTTTAAGAAAAATTTTCGAATTTTGAGCTGAGATTTCTCCAGTTACCATAAGGAAAATTCTTAATGAGACACCCTGTATGTGAGCTTGAGCGAAATTTTCCTCCAAAACGGTAGCAGATACGAAGTAATTGAAGCTTATCAGAACCAAACCTTCTTTTTAATATTTTTCAAACTACCAGTGGCGCACAGAAAAAAAATTCTGCAGTTTCTTCAGATCACGTCAACCTTTCTTGATGTGATCATTCATTCCAAACCGTTCGAAAGTGCTGCTGGACGCATTCAAGCATTGAAATAAACACTCGAGGGAGTCGTAATTGCTAGAGCGATATTATTAGGACAAGAAGGCGCACGGCGTCTAGCATGGCGTCGCTTAAAATCAATACAGACGCCGCGTCCTCATTGGGTAAAGCAAAGAGCGCCATTTTGCAGAAGTGATTAACTTCGCAATTTGCGTCCAATGGAGTACGTATTATTCAGCTATGTATTTTAACTTTATTTGAGTTGGAGGAAGGTAGAATGCAATTTTTTTCGAATTTGAGAAACTCATTGAGGGAAACATTTTGATGAAAAAGTCTGCCTCTGAATATCTTTGATGTATCTATTCACCCTTCATATCCTTGAGGTATTTTCGAAAAGACGTTCACCCATTCAGATACTGACCATGCTCAGTGATGCTTGTTTTTAAGATGAACAAATTCTATCCGTATGGCTCTCACGAAATTCTGCATGAACTTTCATGCCCCCATTTTTCGAACAATTACTTGATTTTAATTCGATCCGATTTCTATTCTCGTAAATATTGGAAAAATAGTAATTCTAATTATCTATGGAATAATTGAGCGACTACCTCATTCATAAATTCGACCTTATAACTATTCCACAAATCTGATATACAAAGTTCGGGTTGAACTCCCTGAAGAAGAATCCGTGGTCAAATATCTCGGTAAGTTTGTTAATGGGTGGAATAGGTTCGATAGTTTCGGAGTAAGGCTCATTTGGAATTTTGAGGTTAATTCTTCGATATCTCATGAAGTATTGACTCGATGAAATTGAAACTTCGTGGACAGTTTTGGAATACTAACGCGCAACTTAACGCAAAATTTCGTGTGGATTCATTCGAAAATTAAAGACAATGTTTATTCGAAAATTTTTCAAATTTTTAATGAAAGATTTTTTTTCTCTGAAAATCAGGTCGATTCTGTTTGCGTATTGCTATGAACCTTGCTATTCTATTCATATTGCTAATCTTTCTAATTTATAACAATATGGCCATGATGTTACGTATTCTGTTTCGAGTGTTATAGCAATGTTTGTTATGAATTTTGTCATAACAATATTGCTATCATGGACTTCCATAATTGGTGATTTTAGAGCTGACAACACTGTATTTTGTGACATTAGAACTACAAGGAAGAAGAAAATAACCCTAATTCGTGAGTTTTCTTTATGGTTTCGCATACATAACCTCTATCTACGGCTTTCTTAATTCATGTAAACCTCGAAATGAAAAATGTTAGGAAACGAAACGAGTCAAATTGACCAACAATCAATTTCCTGGATACCAATAAAATATTGGTTATCAGAAATCGAATGCAGCAATTTTATTCAGGCGTTAATAATTCGATAAACTTTTTCGTTGGCACTTCAAAGGGATTGCTGTTGTTGAGATGATTAAAATAATCATATCAGTTGTGCTTGTATCTTAGTCTAAGAATTTTCCTTGAAATTAAATAATATTCTAGAAAACCTTGAACACATTTCCATTAGCATATACTTTGTTTTATTCATGTAAACATCGACTTATTCGAAAATGTTATGAAACAGAAAAACCAATTAAAGTCAGATTGATCTATTTCCTGGATACCGATAGAATTTTGGTTTCTAGAAATCAAATGCAGCAATTTTAGGCAGGCGATAATAATTCGAAATTCGATGAACTTTTCTGTTGGGAATTCAACAGTTGAGATCATTAGAATAATCAGCTCAGCTGTTGCTTACTATGCCGGTGTTTTAGTCTAAGAATCCTTAAAATTAAATATTCTAGAAAACCTTGAACACATTTCCATTAGCATATACTTTGTTTTATTCATGTAAACATCGACTTATTCGAAAATGTTATGAAACAGAAAAACCAATTAAAGTCAAATTGATCTTTTTCCTGGATACCGATAGAATTTTGGTTTCCAGAAATCAAATGCAGCAATTTTAGGCAGGCGATAATAATTCGAAATTCGATGAACTTTTCTGTTGGGAATTCAACAGTTGAGATCATTAGAATAATCAGCTCAGCTGTTGCTTACTATGCCGGTGTTTTAGTCTAAGAATCCTTAAAATTAAATATTCTAGAAAACCTTGAACACATTTCCATTAGCATATACTTTGTTTTATTCATGTAAACATCGACTTATTCGAAAATGTTATGAAACAGAAAAACCAATTAAAGTCAAATTGATCTTTTTCCTGGATACCGATAGAATTTTGGTTTCCAGAAATCAAATGCAGCAATTTTAGGCAGGCGATAATAATTCGAAATTCGATGAACTTTTCTGTTGGGAATTCAACAGTTGGGATCATTAGAATAATCAGCTCAGCTGTTGCTTACTATGCCGGTGTTTTAGTCTAAGAATCCTTAAAATTAAATATTCTAGAGAACCTTGAACACATTTCTATTAGCACATTCTTCCCTATCTTCCATATTTTCGAATTCTTGGAAGAAATAATACTGAAACAAATGGATCTCTAAGAGATTCCTTTTCTAAACTTTCTTGTTATGAAGCATAGCAAGTACTATTTTGAGGTTGCTAAGATAGCAATGTTGATAGCAAGATTCTTGTTAAAGTGACAGACCATATTGCTCAAAATCGTTGATCAGAATACCAATAATTCCAATCTTGTTATGAAAGCAATATCTTTTCCTAGCAATATTGCTATTTGCAAACAGAATCGACCTGATTATCTATTTGATTTCAATGAAATTTGGCACACATCGTAGAGTCAGTATTTAACAACCATGTTTCAGATTTAAATTCGATCCGATATTTACTTTCGGAGATATAAGGAAAAAAATGTCCCAAATTTCGTTGTTATTTTGAATTTTAACTTTGTTTCCGCAATTTCCAAGAAGTACGAATACAATCAGATTGAAACGTCGTTATCAGGTGGAAATTACCAACACACAACTAGATGCAGAATTTCGTGTTGATATAATAGTTATAGAGTTCGAACAAGCGCCTAAAAGCTCTTGACCTATCGTCAGTGCTTTTCTAGATTTTTTATAGCTAAAAAAAATATTTTATTTGAGTGTCTTTATATTCTGTGAATATTTTTCTCCAGTTACTCTATCGATAACACAGGTCTGCGACATAAGAATTGTTTCAAATTTAATAAGTGATTTTTATGTTGTTTTCAACGCTCATTTCAGAAAAAATATTAAAAAAATTCCATCGCGTACAGTTATTTCACAAACTGCTTGTATAGTTTTAGCTTTTTTCGATATTTTCATACATATCTCTTTACTCTAGTGAGTTTGAATTGTGGTATTTGGGATCTCAGTAACTGTTATTTAGCCTTGAGTACTTTTAAAACGTATTAAAAAAAATATCATGCATAAAAAAAGATTGGCCCTTGAGAAAAACCTTACAGGTTGGGATTAAA
Organism: Myrrha octodecimguttata; assembly: GCA_958510865.1. Classification (NCBI taxonomy): domain Eukaryota; kingdom Metazoa; phylum Arthropoda; class Insecta; order Coleoptera; family Coccinellidae; genus Myrrha; species Myrrha octodecimguttata. The sequence continues at coordinate 79,055,885 of OY294057.1, forward strand.
AATGTTGAGAGGAAAAGCCTTGTGGATCCCAAAAAGGTCTTGCTTCCACCACTTCACATTAAGTTGGGCCTGATGAAGCAGTTTGTCAAGGCATTGCCAAAAGAAGGAGAATGTTTCAGATATCTTTGAGGACAGTTTCCTGGTTTATCCGAGGCAAAGCTGAAGGAAGGAATCTTTGTCGGACCAGACAAAGCAGCGTGGACATCTTTCAAATTGGTTGTTACCGGTTTTCTAGGAAACAAAAAAGATCCAAACTACGAGACAATCGCCGCAGACATGCTCGACAACTCAAAGAAACTTGGTTGTAATATGAGCATTAAAGTTCATTTTCTCCACTCACATCTTGACTATTTCCCTGCAAACCTTGGTGATGTAAGTGAAGATCAGGGTGAAAGATTCCACCAAGACATGAAGGAAATGGAAAGAAGATACCAAGGAAGATGGAACGTCAACATGAAAGCGGACTTCTGCTGGATGTTGAAAAGAGATGATCCTCAACGAGTCCACAGCCGGAAAAGCAACAAAAGATACTTCAACAGCAAGAGAAAACGATATCATCATGACTTATAAGCTTGAAGAGAAATAGAAGTGTACTGGAAACGTGGTTTAGAACCTGATTTATAAATAAAACAAAATGTTATAAATTTGGAAAAATGGCTTAAATTTTATTATTATACCCAAAAATATTCCCGTTTTGTAATTGAAATCAGCGCTGAAAAGTACATGAAAGTCAGTTATCAAATTTCAAACAATTTTTTGAAAATTCTTTTTTGCAGACCTGTGTAATAATTATTGAAACACAGTGTATTTTTCGGAGCATACCACACCACAAAATATTTCAACCATTGTATAAAGACTACTATATATTCTTTATACGATATTTCAACTATTCATAACAGAAAGCTTAACTGCAAACAGTGCAAACGTAAACAATTTTCAGCGTGTGGGGTATAATGTATGTTTATATTTTCAATAGAAGCACACATCATGCATGTAATCGACAAATAGGATTATACGAGGATCATCTTTCTATTTTACCCATAGACAGTTATGAATTTAATGCTACAAGAGTTCAGTCAAAGGAAACAAGCTGTTTGTGGAGTACCTTTGTTGAATGGAGGCTATTGAAGGGCTTTAAGACCACCTTGAGAGGTATACATATTTATCTTTTCAATTGGAAGTAAATAAATGCAATTTAGAATTTTTCAACATCGTGAAGTTTTGAAAGGATCACTTCAAATGAATCCCTCCAATATCTCGGTCTATGCGAAATCAGAAAAACTGCAAAAAACCCAACAGTTTTTTGGGGGTAAACCTTATTTTTTGGACAACCGGTATACTCCATTCATTTTGGTTTATTATTTGATAAAATCAAATGATAAACATTAGGGATCAACCAAAAAAAAATGTGCTAATGCCCCATAGATATTTTTGACAATTTCATAATCGTTTACTCCCCCAGTATCTGAAACATAACTACTAAAAATCGGATAAAAATTATTATTTATAGAAATCACCCTGCGGGTTACGGGATTCAAGATTAAATTCCTTCATGAGGTTCATTTATATCTTAAATAAAACTTATATATTATTCTTAAATCATTGGTTTTTCACAACACGAAAACAATTCCATGAAGAACTTCATTTGAAACATTGAAATCTCAATAAATACTCTTGTATAACTGAATAACACTTTACATGCAGAAGGCGAATTAAGTAGCATAATTTAAAATGATGAAGATTTCCAAAAAATTCCGTTGATCGGAGGTTTTCTTCATTTTTGGTTTGCGTAGTACAGTTATAGTCAACATATGGATATCCGTTACTGGTTTCAATCAAAATCCAATTTTTTTCGTATAGAGACTTTGAAATAAGGGTGGATTTAAGAGATAATGAACATGTATATGATAAAACAAATTGGAGGATGCATGCAGAAAAATAATAAACCGGAAATCTCATCAATTGTAGAGAATATAATACTAAGAGTAGGAGCCTTAGACTAAGGTAGGAGCCGAGGATCCACCTATTTTAGTTCTATGATTCAATAATGGAAAGCTTCAATTCTTTCGGCCAGGTAGGAATTGAAATAAGAAATGAAATTAAACAGTTTAAGGGATTGCTCGCCAATATCGCAGTTTTCTGAATGAATATTCCGAAATGTAAGAGGCTTGATACGGCTGCTCGCTTTTCAGAATTTTCTTCAGAAAAACTTTAAATCCCGGTATAATATTAACTAGCCAATATTGGCGGAAAATCTTGAAAATTGTTTTATTCCACTGTCACTTGTGGTACTCGCGAAGATGTAAGTGTGATAAATATCGCTGAAGAATTTGCGCATCAAGCTGGGAAAACAATAAACCTTGGTGTAAAATTTGCAGCGTTTTTGCTACTGGAACTGCTAGTAGAATTTCGACAAGTTCAAACTTATTCATCGAGACTTTTGCAATTCATAGAGTCCTTAAAAACAATAATTAATGAATGTATTGTTTGGTTGGGTTATATACCTAATCCCTACGACTTTTTTGTAGAACGGACAACGCCACGTAGTCATCTGACAGGAAAATAACTATAACCTATCATTTTTCAATTTTACAGATTGGAATAGCAAACTTTCATGACCTAACTACGGACTTAATAAAAGTGAATGGAGTATAGGTGAAATGATAACTTTCTCTGTAAGAGAGATATAGTGTAGAGTGCGCGTCAAAATTATGGAACACCGAAAATTTATGAATTTTTTAAGGATTTTTGTTGCACCCTGTGCCATCCCCAGCAACCCTCTAAATTTTTTAAAAGGAAAGTAGCTCATGTGGTACTTTTTTGGCAAGGTCTTTGTATCTTTTTTACAGGCGGACAGTAATTTTGAAGAAAAAAAATTTTCTTTTGGAAAACTAGTTAGTTCACAGAGGTTTTCAGTATGTGCACTTTGTCATGGCTCATTTACTTTAAGACGATGGTCCTGATGGAAAATATCACTGAATGAAAGTCGACCATTACAGTTTTGTTCATGCAAAATTTTCAACCCTCTCGGTGACAAAGTGCACATACTGAAAACCTCTTTGAAGTAACTAATATTTCAAAAAAAAAAATTTTTTCTTGAAAATTTCTGCACGCCTATAAAGGAGATATAAAGACCTTGCCAAAAAAGTACGAAATGACCGAGTTTCGCTATTCCAAAAATTCAGAGGGTTGATGAGGATGGCACAGGGTGCAACAAAAACCCTTCAAAATGCATATAAATTTGTAAAAAGTGAAACAAAAATTGACCTGTTTCAGGATTTTGTTGCCAAATATTATTCTTCTGAGAAAATGAATTCGTTACATAATTTTGTCGCGCACTGTATAGTATAGACCTCACTTCATTTTTGGTTTCTACGATTTTTTGTGGAAAAGGTTACCTTATACTATTCAAAACCCCGTATATTTTATACTAGACGCAGAAATATGATACAAAACTAATCAGGCATTAATCATAAACACGAAAATCACCACCAGGAAAACGGAAAACCACGGAAATCCGATCTGTTTCCATGATAATCGACCACAAAATTGATATACAATAGCGCGACCTGAAACGGACACGATATCAAAATGTGAAACTTTCCAAACAGGATGTATTGAAAGAATGAATAATTTTTCGTTCGAATACACACCTGCGTGAAACTGATATCGGGGGAATATGTAAGCGATATCTCACCGGAATGTACATAATCTTCATAATGACTATTTCCCTCGTCGTAATTTCCACCAATCAGAAACGCGCAATTTTGAATAACAAATGGTTTCTAGGTGGAAAAACTGTTTGGCAGGAGGTGTCAACAGTTTTTTCGAGTTTACCCGCGGCAAAACTTGACAGTTGTTGTCACCAAAAATTACAATACCCCTACCTTGTACCAAAATTGCAATTTATATTTTAATTGTACCATAAAGAATTAAGTTTGTATTATTTTTGATGAAATAAATTAGGTGCCTGTTTCTCAGTTTTCAAATTAATACCTATACATAATGCATGCAGAATAAACTGTTACTCATGAAATAGTCCTGACAAATACCATTCGGGCATCTGATTTTTCCTGTGAAAAGAAAAATTAGATGCCCTTATGATATTACTTACGAATAAAACATGGCAATCAGAATAACATCATTTTGTCACATAATGCCCATAGATAGAAGATACTGTGGCCTGCGTTGCCACATTTTAGGTGCTAAGGATTTTTTCTCAGATATAGAAACACGGACTGCGCCTTTTATTTCAAATCTGTGGAAGTAAGAAGGTACCGCGTGAGATACGGGGCACAAATTGATAGAAAAGGACAGGGAATAGCAGATCCTCAGGCAAAACAGAAAGGTTTTAAAGATATCCCTGTGATATATTTTCAGAACATTGGGAGTCCTATATTTCCACCAAATGTTCGTCACAGCAATATTATCAAACAGATCCTGAAGACATCGCATGTGGATATTCTCAAACTTCCCACAATGGGAGGTCTGTAAGATATTCGCCTATGAAGCCGAATGGCGATTAGTAAAAGAATTACAGCTCATGTGAGATCTCTGAGAGCATGCATGCGATATTTTCAGGAAGTGCGTAGTGCCCCTAGAGAAAATTTTCGGATCTATAGATATACAGTGCGCGTGAAAATCATGAAACAAATCCATTTTCTCAGAAGAAAAATATTTGGCAACAAAATCTTGAAACAGGTCAATTTTTGTTTCACTTTAACCAAATTTATATGCATTTTTGAAGGATGTTTGATGCACCCTGTGCCATCCCCATCAACCCTCTAAATTTTTTGAATAGGGAAAGTAGGTCATGTGGTTTTTTTTGGCAAGGTCTTCGTATCTTCTTTCAAGACGCGCAGAAATTTTCAAGAAAAAAATATTTTTTACTTCAAAGAGGTTTTCAGTATGTGCACTTTATCATGGCTCATTCACTTTTTGACGATGGTACCTGATGAAATTTGTCACCGAATGAAAGTTGACCATTACAGTTTTGTTCATGCACAATTTTAAACCCCCTCACGAGAAAAATTAGAATGTGGGGTTCTTTAGAGAACCCAATTGGAATTCAAGACAATATAGAAACCCAAAACAAGATACTCAATATCGAAAATGCATACTTGAAACAATTACTCAAGGAGATCAAGGAAAAAAATCAAATATTGAATGATTATAACCTCATTTTGCTAGATAAAATAAAGACGCTAGAAATGGCGAAAAAAACAGACCATTCAATGCTGGAACAAAAAATAGTTGATAACAAGGTAAATAAATGGAGAGAAAATAACTCAAATCAAAGAAGTTAACAACAGCAAGGTCAAGTCAGTCAACTGCCAATGTCAGATTCAAAAGAACTACCAAACATAGAAGTGAATAAACCTGAAAGAAGAAGTAATACAATTGATGCGGATAACCTCCATAAGAATTACAACAACACGAAAAGTACAACCAGCGTTCAGCAACACCATGGAATGGGAATTAATGATAATATTGAATCAAACCAGAACAACATGAGAAGAAGTGTTACTTCTCTAAATGAACTTGAATCATGTCAGAGAGAAGTTATGAGCAAAGTGATCTATTTGGAGAAAGAAAACATACAAGAAACTGAAACGAACAAGAATGCTTTCCAATCAGTATTGAATAAAAAAAGAAAAATGAAGAAGAATCAATTGGGAATTGGAACGGAACAACAGGAAAATGAGAACTTCAAATCAATCAAACCACTTAGAGAGGATAAAAAAATTTGGATCTTCATCTCTCGTGTTAGTAACACAGTGAGAGAAAAAAACATTGAAGGATATATAAGCAGAAAAACGGGGGCAAACACAGAAGAGATTTCGGTTACAAATTTGAAAACGAAAATAGAGGCAACGAATTATAAATGCTTTCTTGTGGGAGTCCCTGTGAACCTCAGGGAAGAAGTTTATAAAAATGAATTCTGGCCAATAGGTGTTGCATTCTCCAGATTCAATTTCAGGAGAGGTCAACATTTTTTAGGGAACACCCAGAACAATACAAAAGAAAACAAATAAAAATAGTAGGATCATCAAATAAATCAAATGAAGTCAAAACTGTTAGCGTAATTCATCAAAACCTCCAATCCATTGGAAACGCAGTGAACAAACTTGTCAAAATATCAGTGAAGAACCCTGAGTGTAACTTTCTTTGTTTGGAGGTGTCAACAAGAACTAGAAAGCATTGGGATACCAAATTTCAAACTGGCAACTAGCTATTGTCGTGAAAAGGGAGAACATGGAGGAGTAGCTATTTTCGTTAGAGAAGATCTACAATTTTCCATTAACCACCACATAGAAAGATTGACTATTAAAGGGGAATGTGAGTTTTCATCAATAAACAGTAGAATATTTGGAAAAACTATCTCACTATGTACAGTCTACCGTCCAGCAGGTAAACCAATAGACAACTTTCTCGAAAGAATGGAGCAGGTATGCAACATGATGTTTGATAACAACAAAAACTCATTTATTGCCGGAGACTTCAATATCGACATGTTATCTGATACAAAGAACAAAAGGGAAATTATCTTATTAATGGAAACATACAACTTACAACAGACAATATTTGAACCTACTAGAATCAGTGAACAACCTAGCTGCATAGATAATATCTTCACAAACAGCAACGTGAGTGAGGCAAAAATTTTTGAAGAACACATCTCAGATCATGCAGGCCAAAAAGTGACTTTTGAACTTCGTAAACATCAAACACCGAAATGTTAAAGGCGATTCTTCAGAAACGAACAGAAAGAGAAATTCCGGAAGTGTCTCCTAGATCAAAACTGGGAAGAAGTTTACAACTCACCATCTGCAAATGTAAACGAACAATGGAACTCTTTCATATCAACTTTCAAATGTATATTCGAGCAAAATTTCCCACTTACAAAAGTAAACAGAACTAACAGAAAACAAACTACAACATTTTCAAAAGCAATTCTATGCGCAAAACAAAACTTAGTACAACCTACTACTTCTTTCTAGGGCAAATGAAGAATACAAGATACTCTACAAAGAAACAAAGAAGAAGTATGATATCATGATCAGAAAAGAACGGGAAAAACATTATGAAGAAAGAATCAAAACATCTGATAATAAGAATAAATGCATGTGGTCAAATTGCAATGAAATAGGTGGCAGAGGACCAAAAAAAAAGAGATATAGGCATAGAAGGAAATGTAACTGATATAGCAGAGAATTTTAATCAACATCTCTTACAGATAGTACCAGAGCTGACCAAACATTTGCCAAATCTCCCATCACAGTGTAACATTACCGAAAATAATCAATGTATATACCTTACACCAACAACAACTACAGAAATCGAAGAACTAGCAAAACGTTTAAAAATAAGCACACTTTTGGCCAGGACGAAATACCTGCATCCATCACAAAATCCAGTATTAAAGACATCAACGAAGTCCTCTGTTACATCACCAACAATTCACTTAAATATAGAATATTTCCCGAACAACTGAAAATAGCAGTTATCAAGCCAATTTACAAAAAAGGAGATCCGAGCAATATGGAAAGCTACAGACCCATAAGCTTACTTCAAAGTTTCTCCAAAATATTTGAATTGGTGATGTACTCCAGATTGATGGAATTTTTCTTAAACAGTGGTATCTTAAGTGCAAACCAACACGGCTATCTAAAGGGCAAATCAACCGCTACAGCTCTTTTCACCTTCGTTCAAGCTATTATCGACCAACTTGAGAACGGAAATTATGCACTGGGAATGCTGCTAGATCTGTCAAAGGCATACGATTGCTTGAATATCAACATTCTGCTGAAAAAGCATAAGAGGAAGAGCTTTCACATGGCTGCAAACCTATTTAATAGGAAGGAAACAGTGTGTGACAATTGAAAAGGACGAAATGAAAGGATTCTCACAACTAGAGATTAACCAATTGGGAATACAACAAGGAGGCATATTGGGTCCTCTCTTGTTTATAGTATATCTCAATGATTTGGGGAATTGTTTTCTAGAACAAGATACGGAAGAACAAAGAAACCAAGACATCAACGTAAAAGATCAAGTGATCTCCACTCCAGTTGATATTGTTGAACCTCTGTTAACGCAATATTGCGATGACACAAACTTGCTAGTATGGGGCAACACAGTCTAAGATACCATAACAAGAGGAAGCTGGCAGTTCAACAAGATTGAAAAATGGTTCACCACAAATCAGCTTATTCTGAATAAGGAAAAGACATCAACAATACTCTTTAGGACAAAACAAGCTAAAGCCCAGATACCAGAGGAAATCACGCTAGGAAACACTATCCAACCACTAGAAACATCAGCCAGATTTCTGGGAGTGCATCTCGATGAGTTTCTTGACTGGAAGGAACACATTGGAAACATAACCAAAAAGTTAAACTCAACCACATATGCCCTCAGAAGTATATCCATCCTAATGAATGAGGCCACGCTGAGAACATTCTATTATGCTTGCTTTGAAGCCATTGCAAGATATGGAATCATGTTCTGGGGTTCCTGTTCGGACATTCAAACTATTTTTGTTGCTCAGAAACGAGGCATAAGAAGCATCACAAGAATGAATACAAGAGAAAGTTGTAGAGGAGTATTCAGGAGACTGGGAATAGTCACAATATATGCACTCTACATATATGAATGCTTGATGCTCTTGTCTCGTAACCCCAACTATTTACAAACTGAAAGACACCACAGCTATCAAACAAGATCCAATGAAATAATATACCCAATACATAAACTTGCACTTACGGAGAAGGGAGCTCATTACAGATGCATCAAATTTTTTAATAAATTGCCAAGCAGATTGCAAAATCTAAGACCACAAAAAATCTTCAAAAGAGAAGTCAGAAAATACCTGATCCACTTAGAACCCCATACTATAAAGGAATTTCTCGATAATAAATGAGATATGATTTTTTTAGAACGCTATTTCTTTTAGTTGTTGTTCTCATTTTGAGAATGTAACTCATTCAGAAATAAAGGAGTATTATTATTATTATTATTATTACTGAGCTTCAGTTATGATCTTGTAAAATGAGCCATGATAAAGTGCACATACTGAAAACCTCCTTAAAATAACTCATTTTCAAAGAAAAATTGTTTTTTCTTGAAAATGTCTGCACGCCTGTAAACAAGATACGAAGACCTTGGCAACAAAGTACCACATGACCTACTTCCTCTATTCAAAAAATTTAGAGGGTTGATGGGGATGGCACAGAGTGCAACAAAAGTCCTTCAAAAAAGAATATAAATTTGGTAAAAGTGAAACAAAATTGACCTGTTTCAGAATTTTGTTGCCAAATATTTTTCTTCAGAGAAAATGAATTTGTTCCATAATTTTGACGCGCACTGTATAGATTATTATGTATATCATAATTCTGGAAAGTTTCCTGTTGAGAAGATTTTTGTGATCGCCTTTGCGTACTTGCTATGTGAAAATAGCAGACAGCTCCTCTGCCGACTAGATCATAAATCCGCTTCAAGGAATAAAACTCAGGTCAAGGAATCACAAATCCCTTTGACCCGGGATCAGCGAGAGGGTGAGATCCGATGAAAAATTCTTCATATAGAAGTCTCATTCTTCTATAAGATGGACTAGGCTTTATTCTTGGCCACTCATTATGAAAATATAAAAATTACAAAAATCTTTCTGGTCAGCATGAAATCCTACAATTTTATCTTAGAATTAGGCCTTAAGTTAAGATATGTGAAAGAAAAATTGTTTATTTTTTTGCTTTTTCGTTCCTCTTTGAGATGAACCTAATTTCATTACGTTCGCCCGTCCAGAAATCATAAAAATCACGAAAGTGTATTCGACCGTGGTGGAATGAAAAGTCCCCGTGGTGCTGGCCGGCAAGGATCTAACATTACTGACCACGATGCAACTTGTTACTTGTTAGGAAATGCTGTTGCACACACAATACTATGCAAAATTTTGTAATGATCGTCATTAGAACAATTAAAAAAAAAATTCTTTACTTTTCTGAAATTAACTTTGGCTTTGGTGATTTTGTGTTCTTAATATGTCAAAGAAATGCCTACTAGGACTCCTCTGTATATTTCACAAAGCATAACAGTATTATCAATATTGTCTGGATCCCGGGACTTCCCTGATGTTCGTTTCATAATATAAAACGTATCCGGCGTCTCACGGCGAAGAACATAAATACCCATTATACAATTAATGCAAACAAAACAAAAGGGTGGCCTGCGTTCTACACCCACACAATGTGCACGGGCGCTACTTAGCGCGCGCCGTCGGTGAAGTCCATTTTCACGTCAATTACACGTCTTTTGTCTTAAGCCTCTATTATTTCGCCAACGGCGTTCGTTTGTTTTTCTCTCGACACGCTGCGATCATTAATCGCCTTTGTTTCGGCCTAGCGAGGTGAAATTTGTTAAAGACGAGGGAGCTTGCTCATTATTTTTGCGCGCTTGTTTTTAGGAACGGCGTGATATAGTTTTGTTCATAATAATGTTTATTGAAGCAAAATAAAAACACTTTCTAAATAACAATCATATAAAGCACACTCCAATAAACAAATTTTAAACCCACAAAAGTATAAAACTTGTTTGTGGGGGAACAAAACAGAAAATTTCAGCATCCAAAACAACCGCCGATATTCTCAGAAAATGAATATAATTATTTACATCAAAAAATTTCTCGCAGTTCGAAACAAAATTGACTCTACTAAGGGCCAATTGCACCGTATTACAAAACCATAGATTAGGTCCATAAGCAAGGTTTTGGTACAAAATTATCTTGCACCGTCACGTAATCCTCGTTAAAAGGCCTTAACAGACTGTTATATTTAAGCCTACGAATTTGGGGGTTTAAAAGAAGGATTAATGGTAAGCTTCGGAATCTAACCCTACTTTCGAGCGATTTCGTACAAGTTTGAAATTTTTCTGGACGTAACCTCCAGTTTGTTTACGTTTTTTTTGTTTACATTGGACATTGATGGAGAACTCCTACGAGTTGATAATCAAATTTTGATTAAAAGTGGTTGATTTTCAGTTGATATTCATGAAAAATGATATAGGGAGAAACTGGCATCAGTAGGCATTGATTCGTATGTTTTAAAGCATGAAGAATTAACACCAGTATTTCCATTGAGTTCGTAAACTTAATGGTATTTCTATAAGCCTTCAACTATTTGAAATGAAAAAGTTACAATGATATGCTCATTTATTTCCAAGAGCGAATAGCAGAATGAAATCGAAGACATATTTGGAATGAGAAAACATAGCTTCATGAAGATTCTTCAGTACTATTTCATTCAGTGATATATTACGTGGAAAGCTATCATGTACTACTTCATTATTGTGCAGGTGCTGTCTCTGTGCTATCATTATCCTCTATTATATATTAATTGGACTCAAAATATAACTACAAACGAATTAATGTGAAAGAAATTGCATCCTCGTGTTAAACAATCTTCAAACGTACACCTTCGTCAATCCATCCATACATGATACTTCAATATTTATATAGAATACTTTTTAGTCTGCGGATCCACATCAGAGTTTTCATTATCTTCGACCAAAAATTAACTCAATTCATAATATACTTATAATAATTTAATAGAAAGTCTACTCTTAGGTGAGCCGTTCCTTATCGGAAAGTTGTTTCGGATAAATCAATACTATTCATTTATTCATCTTCCAAACGCCAGGATTGTAATTCCATGCAGAAACTTAAATCTTGAGTATATGACTATAAATTTGAATAAGGTTTAAAGCCTGATGCAGAGGTAAGAGCACAGGTCTGTGGTAAGAGATCCCTATAGTCTTAATGATAATAAACAAGTCAGGAACATAACATGCAATATTTTTATGGAAGCTATAAAGTCTGTCATATATATTTTTCGTTGGGGTTTTCAATAGATGCATCTTGATTTTTCATAACTTATGGAAATATGGTGGTAGTAACCCATAATAATGGGTTTCATCTTTTGAATTAAAATATTTCTCCAATTAGGGTTAAAATAAACAACATGAAGCTAGTCACAAGTACCAATTCATGAGAAAGTAACCAGATTTGTAGATTAATTTTAATCTAGTTACATTCAGCCTCGGTGCAAGCCGAATATTTAAAGCAGAGTTTAATAAGTTTATCGTTGCTTAACTAACTGTAGCTTAAGACGAAAACGGTGCAATTGGCCCTTAATATTCCACTCCAAAAATCCAAATCCCTCGACTCGATCCATTTCTTAGTTTTTCTGGAGAAAAGTGTTCTGGAATTTTCAGCCCTTAGTTCAGAAGGCATGAGGCCATATAATACTGGTGCCAGGTAAGTGAAGGTACGCAATCCCAACGTTTTCTTAACTTGTGGTCTCCGAACTGGATTTCTTCTCATCTCATAACGTCCATACTCAGGTACAATCTGTCTGTAGTTTTCGAATTTTGAATTGAAACTTGTCTCAATCGACTAGGTTGGACTCACTGATGACGAATCCGGTGTCAAATTCGTGTGTCCGGCCATACGACTGTATGCACGATTGCTTGATAACGAAAAACCCTATCGATTTGACACTTTCAGGATGAGTTGCATTTCAGAATGCGACGGTTGGGTTCGTTAATGGACCAAATCGGTCAAACTGTTTCAGAGTTGGAGTCATCTGAAATTATGAGGTTATTTTCTTTATATTTCAGGAACCACTCTAGCGATTGGGTTGGAACTTGGCAGTTAGTTGGAGCATATCGACGCACAACTTTTTGAGCGCATGTTCTAGGGGAACAGCGTGCTATCGTTTTGTCCAAATGTCTGTAATTTTGGATGATTGAGCCGAAAATGGTCTCAATCGACTAGGTTGGACTCGCTGATGACGAATCCGGTGTCAAAATCGATTCTGTCCGGCCGGTCGTGGACACGATAACTGTCGACAGGAGCAAGCTAGCAACTCTCAGGATAGGTTGCCCATCAGAATGCCGCGGTTAAGTTCGTTAATGGGCCAAATCGGTCGAATACTTTTGGGGTTATAGGCACTTGAAGTTTTGAAGTTATTTATTTTTTATTTCAAAAACTACTTGAGCGATTGGATTCAAACTTGGCAGTTAGGTTGAGTATAACGACGCGCAACTTTGAGCAAAATTTCGTCAGGATCATGTAGTCAGTACATTTTAAAAAAATTTATTTTCGATAATTTCTCACAAAAAATTTTTTTTTTCTGGGAACAATTCATCATAAGCGAAAAAAAATTCCATTCACACTTTGAGCGTTATATTTCACAGCAGTGTTCCAAATTTCAGTTCGATACGATCATAAGTTATCTCGATATCGTTGATTTTTTTGGTATGACTCGAGAAATACTGATTCAGGCCTGATAAATCTTCACAGCTAGTTTTGAGATGCTGAAAGACATTTTTTTGCGAAATTTCGTGATAATCGTGTCATTAGAACTATTTGAAAAAAAAATGTCTATGATTTTCTTATCATATTATCCTCATTAAATTCTGTAAGAAACTTCGAACTGTTATTTTCGATGAAGTACTGGATTTCAATTCGATCTGATCTGTTTTTTTGGAAATATCGGAAAAATAAAATTTTGATTGGGTATATCTACGGAATCATTGGGTAGATTTTACCCATTCACGAATTCGGCCTTCGTAATTAAGGTCCGAGCCTTCTCTACAAATATCGAGTTTCTAAGTTGTTTCTTTCGGAAGTTATTGTGTTTACGCAGTCGGCCGTTGGGCTGACCGTAAACACAATAACTAGTTTGGGGCTAAATTACGAAGGTCGAATTCGTGAATGGGTAAAATCTGCCCAATGATTCCGTAGATATACCCGTTCAAACTCTTATTTTTCCAATATTTCCGAAAATACAGATTTGATCGAATTGAAATCCAGTAATTTATTAGTGAAAAATTTCAAAAAGCACTGCCGTGAAGGCAGCAGCTTTTGCGTGCATGTTCAAATTCGTTGCTGAAGCGGTCACCTACATTGAACATGCGCGCAAAAGTTGCTGCCTTCACGGCAGTGCTTTTTGAAATTTTTTACGAAATTAAGTTGACGTTGTACGGTTATTTTATTTTACGGATATAAATTTTTTTCTCGGTGGCTATTCAACACATTCGGAAAAAAGACACAGACCTCGAACACTATATTTAAAAACAGTGTGTCAAATTTCAGTTCGATCGCCTGCAGCTCTAAAGCTCTTATGAATTCTATGAGGGCTTCAAGGAGGCTAAGTCCTCATTCCCCCTATAATTCTCCTGTCCAAGATATTTCTTGCGCAGGCTCACAATGCATTCTGTGATCAGGTGAACAGAAGTTTCCTCCTCTTCCCCACAGAATCTACTTCGTCAGTTTCTGGTAAGCCCATTTTCATCATGTGCTTCCTCAGGTGACAGTGTCCTGTGAGGAAACTAGTGAGAGGCGTAACTTGTTTTTACTGAGATCCGAATGATTTTCGGACCTTGCAATTTCAAAGTTCTGAAGGAACTTTTTAGAGTGTTCCATTCCTGGAGAATTCTTCTTTCATCTTCCTCCTTCACCAAAAACGTTTTCTTGTAGGTTCATTTGCCTATACCACAGAAAGGTTCTGGGCCAGTAGGTAGCGTTTGTGCTCCCTTCTGAATGTTAGCCTCTTCATTTCCATTGATTGCTGAGTGCCCAGGAACCCAAATTAAGGAGACCTTGTTGTTCTTGCCTACTTCATTGAGTTTCCCTTCGGCACTCCCATATCAGCTTCGATTCGATGACATACGAGTTAAGTGCTTTGATACCCGCCTGACTATCAGAATGGATAACTATGTCACACCCTTAATAGTTTCCTTCCAGGTTTATGTCTATGCATCTCTCGATTTCAAGTATTTCTGCCTGAAAAATACTCGAGTAGGAGCCTAGCGATAGTGTACACTTGGTTCGAGGCCCGTATACTACGGCGCTGGCCCCCATCGTGGTTTTAGAATCATCTCTATACCATTTAACGGTATTTGCTTTGAAGTTTTGGGTAGTGTATTCCTTTTCCCATTCTTCCCTTTTACATAACATTGAGTTAAAATTTTTCTCGATGCTTACTTTTTTAATCATAACATCACCATAGGTGGTTCGCTGATCAGATGTTCTTGTTCGGCGAACCTACCTAGTGATGTTATGATTAAAAAAGTAAGCATCGAGAAGAATTTTAACTCAATGCTATGTAAAAGGGAAGAATGGGAAAAGGAATACACTACCCAAAGGACAAAACTTCAAAGCAAATATTGTTAAATGGTATACATATAGTTCTAAAACCACGATGCGGGCCGGCGCTGGAGTATACGGGCCTAGAACCAAGTGTACAGGGTGCGCAAAATTCGTTGTCTACTGAAGGGATCTCCTGAACTATAGCAGCTAGAAGAAAACTGATAACACATTCTAGAGCTCTTTTTTCCTGACTAATCCGAATCTGAAAACAGAGCCAGCTTATCGTTCATAGAACTCGAGTTATGAGTGAAAATAGAGAAATTGTCATTTTCAATAATGCTGAATAACTCGCTTGTTTGAACTCGAATTCGAAATCTGTTGATACATTCTACAGGCACTTTTTCGGGAGTAATTCAAATATAATATGACTGAATTTTTCAATCCAGCCATTTTCGAGAAATGAGAACGATTTTGGATTTTTTAAATATAAACTATAGTCAAAAGAACCCTCATCTTGCTACAAAATTTTTGCTGATTTCAAAAATGTATCATATGTCGCTATTCACATGAATATTACATGAGAAAATATTCATTACTTTTTTCCCGCTTTTCTATTCACTGTTGAATTATGAGTAGGCTGACGTTACCATAGCGACGATTGAATATGCATTAACTTTGTGTGAACTGGCGCCTCTATGATTGGAATCAGCGTTTGCTGAATAAATATTTCTATGGTTAATTTGTCATAGTTCTTAAGATCAGCAATATTTCGGGTCATTAGGGATAAGAACAAATTTTCAATTGCTAATCTTAAGAACTATGACAAATTAACCATGGAAATATTTATTCAGCAATCGCTGATTCCAATCATAGAGGCGCAAGTTCACACAAAGATAATGCATATTCAATCGTCGCTACGGTAACGTCAGCCTACTCATAATTCAACAGTGAAAAGAAAAGCAGGAAAAAAGTATTGACAATTTTCTCATGTAATATTCATGTAAATGGCGACATATGATGCATTTTTGAAATCAGCAAAAATTCTGTAGAAAGATAAGAGATCTTTCTACTACAGTTTACATTTGAAAAATCCAAAATCTTTCTTATTTCTCGAAAATGTCTGGATTAAAAAATTCAGTCATATTATATTTTAATTACTCCTAAAAAAGTGCATGCAGAATGTATCAACAGATTTCGAATACGAGTTCAAACAAACAAGTTATTCAGCATTATTGAAAATGGCAATTTCTCTATTTTCGCTCATAACTCAAGTTCTATGAACGATAAGCTGGATCTGTTTTCAGATTCGGATTAGTCAGGAAAAAAGAGCTCGAGAATGTGTTATCAGTTTTCTTCTAGCTGCTATAGTTCTCGAGATCCCTTCAGTAAACAACGAATTTTGCCCACCCTGTACACCCATAATGTTCCATAGGGATCTTTTAAAATTTTGTTACATGTTTATTGGAAAAACGAATTATTTCAGACTCCCTGTGCGGAGTTCTCAAAGTCGCTGAAATCACTTCAAAGATAATCCCAGAAGTCAGGTCACAGTTGATTACCGTCGCATATTTAAAAATATATCAACAAAGTCTCAAGTGACTCGTGCCCCTCGCTATTATGTTACAAGATGTTTAACAGCTGTCGTAGAGGTGCTCCAAAATACGATTTATTGGGAATCGAAGGACTCCGATTCTGTAGCTTGTCTTCCGGAATGTTCCCTTTGACAAATGAATTGGTTCCTGTGACACTAGAGACTTTCTTGAGTAAACATGGGATGTTCTGCTTTCTCCAAATGTTAATTCTTCGACTTTGAGAGTTTCTTACCGAAATATGTGAGCACTGACTGAATTGTTCTTTTTCTTCAATGAAAAAGCGTGCTAGACCCTATTTGGCTGAAACTTCAAGGAGGAATTTTTCATTTAAGGGCGATTCGATCTATGTTTTTGGAAATATCGGGAAACTGAAATTTTGAAATGGTATATCTACGGAATAATTCGATAGTTTTTACAAATACGCCAATTTGGTCTTCGTGATTAAACTTCAAACTTACTCTACAATTATCAAGCTATTGAATAGATTATTCCGGAAGTTATTTTGTTTACTATGAGTGGTGAGGCAGGCCGTAAATACATTAACTCAAAGAAGAATCGACATAGGAAATATATTTGTAGAGTAGGTTTTCAGTTTAATTAAGAAGGTCGAATGCTTCAATGGGTTGAATTCGCCAATTATTCTTTAGATAGTTATACCCATTCAAAATTTTGGATCGAATTGCAATTTAGTACTTGATCGAATATTATAGCTTGAGGTTTATGCAGATTTTCGTGAGGATCATATGAAAAAACTGCGTTTGGCAGGTTCAATACTTGTATAGATGACCGCTTTGGCAGTGAAACAAGCGCAAAAAAGCTCCTGACCTCACGTCAGTGCTTTTCTAGGTTTTTTCCCAACATCTCCCTAGACGAATATCCGATCAAGCTGAAGTTTGAAACATTGTTGTGAAGTAGTGACGGTTCCGATAAACTGCTCATGCGTAACGGGGAAGTACCGATAAAACTTTCAGGGAATCACCTCCTGAAGCATAGAGTGTGAACCATAGCCGCTGTCCCGCATATTCAGGTCGATTCTGTTTGCAAATAGCAATATTGCTAGGAAAAAGATATTGCTATCATTACAAGATTGGAATTATTGGTATTCTGATCAACGATTTTGAGCAATATGGTCTGTCACTTTAACAAGAATCTTGCTATCAACATTGCTATCTTAGCAACCTCAAAATAGTACTTGCTATGCTTCATAACAAGGAAGTTTAGAAAAGGAATCTCTAAGAGATCCATTTGTTTCAGTATTATTTCTTTCAAGAATTCGAAAATATTGAAGATAGGGAAGAATGTGCTAATAGAAATGTGTTCAAGGTTCTCTAGAATATTTAATTTTAAGGATTCTTAGACTAAAACACCGGTATAGTAAGCAACAGCTGACCTGATTATTCTAATGATCTCAACAGCAGCCATCCCTTTGAATTCCCAACAGAAAAGTTCATCGAATTTCGAATTATTATCGCCTGCCTAAAATTGCTGCATTTGATTTCTGGAAACCAAAATTCTATCGGTATCCAGGAAATAGGTCAATTTGAATTTAAATGGTTTTTCTGTTTCATAACATTTTCGAATAATTCGATGTTTACATGAATAAAAAAGAAGTATATGCTAATGGAAATGTGTTCAAGGTTCTCTAGAATATTATTTAATTTCAAGGAAAATTCTTAGACTAAGATACAGGCATAGGCAACAGCTGAGATGATCATTCTAATCATCTCAACAACAGCAATCCCTTTAAAGTGCCAACGAAAAAGTTTATCGAATTTCGAATTATTAACGCCTGAATAAAATTGCTGCATTCGATTTCTGATAATCAATATTTTATTGGTATCCAGGAAATTGGTTATTGGTCAATTTGACTCGTTTCGTTTCCTAACATTTTTTATGTTGATGTTTACATGAATAAAGAAAGCCGTAGATAGAGGTTATGTATGCGAAACCATAAAAAAAACTCACGAATAAGGGGTTATTTTCTTCTTCCTTGTAGTTCTAAAGTCACAAAATACAGTGTTCTCAGCTCTAAAATCACCAATTATGGAAGTCAATGATAGCAATATTGTTATGACAAAATTCATAACAAACATTGCTATAACACTCGAAACAGAATACGTAACATCATGGCCATATTGCTATAAATTAGAAAGATAGCAATATGACTAGAATAGCAAGGTTCATAGCAATACGCAAACAGAATCGATCTGATTGTCAATGTAGGGTGCAGTAAACGCTCCGACTATTCATCAGTAGATGTCGTGAAAGGTCGATTCGAACAAATATTTCTCATTAGGAAAATTAAAAGAACACATATCTGATTGGACTGAAACAGAGTCTTCCAGTTTCTGGTGTCGATTAGAATAAAATTCAAACGGAATCGAAGATATGCTTTTTGAAATATATGAATTTCTGAAGTTAATTCTCTGAATATTTCTCTTTTTGTTGACTTGTTCCTAAGAAATGATTACGCGCTGTTTCCAAGAACAAGCGTGTAAAAAAAACAATCTAGGATAAATGGTAGTAAGCTGTTCCTAGAACAGTCGCGCCATAATATTTACTTTACGTTTCATTACTCGAATTTTAATTTTTGACACTAATCAGGTCGATTCTGTTTGCGTATTGCTATGAACCTTGCT
This sequence comes from Myrrha octodecimguttata, assembly GCA_958510865.1. Taxonomy (NCBI): domain Eukaryota; kingdom Metazoa; phylum Arthropoda; class Insecta; order Coleoptera; family Coccinellidae; genus Myrrha; species Myrrha octodecimguttata. Next base: position 79,075,264 of record OY294057.1, read on the forward strand.
ATTCTAGTCATATTGCTATCTTTCTAATTTATAGCAATATCGCCATGATGTTACGTATTCCGTTTCAAGTGTTATAGCAATGTTTATTATGAATTTTGTAATAACAATATTGCTATCATAGACTTCCATAATTGGTGATTTTAGAGCTGACAACCCTGTATTTTGTGACTTTAGAACTACAAGGAATAAGAAAATAACCCTAACTCGTGAGTTTTCTTTATGGTTTCGCATACATAACCTCTATCTACGGCTTTCTTTATTCATGTTAACATCGACATAAAAAATGTTAGGAAACGAAACGAGTCAAATTGTCCAATAACCAATTTCCTGGATACCAACAAAATATTGGTTATCAGAAATTGAATGCAGCAATTTTATTCAGGCGTTAATAATTCGAAATTCGATAAACTTTTTCGTTGGCACTTAAAGGGATTGCTGTTGTTGAGATGATTAGAATAATCATCTCAGCTGTTGCCTATGCCTGTATCTTAGTCCAAGGAATTTCCTTGAAATTAAATAATATTCGAGAGAACCTTGAACACATTTCCATTAGCATATACTTTTATTTATTCCTGTAAACATCGACTTATTCGAAAATGTTATGAAACAGAAAAACCAATTAAAGTCAAATTGACCCATTTCCTGGATACCGATAGAATTTTCGTTTCCAGAAATCAAATGCAGCAATTTTATGGAGGCGATAATAATTCGAAATTCCATGAACTTTTCTGTTGGGAATTCAAAGGGATGGCTGTTGTTGAGATCATTAGAATAATCAGGTCAGCTGTTGCTTACTATGCCGGTGTTTTAGTCTAAGAATCCAAAATTAAATATTCTAGAGAACCTTGAACACATTTCTATTAGCACATTCTTCCCTATCTTCAATATTTTCGAATTCTTGGAAGAAATAATACTGAAACAAATGGATCTCTGAGAGATTCCTTTTCTAAACTTCCTTGTTATGAAGCATAGCAAGTACTATTTTGAGGTTGCTAAGATAGCAATGTTGATAGCAAGATTCTTGTTAAAGTGACAGACCATATTGCTCAAAATCGTTGATCAGAATACCAATAATTCCAATCTTGTAATGATAGCAATATCTTTTTCCTAGCAATATTGCTATTTGCAAACAGAATCGATCTGAATATGTACTATTTGTACATATTCCTTCTCCGAAGCTCTAACAAAGACGAATTATATTTCGAAATGATAAACCACACTACAAATCGTCTCAACATGCCATCATAAATCAAAAAGTAATAACAACCATTCTAATATCTCAAAAAAATTGTATTCCCTCATATTTCACAGTCTGAGTTTTGAACGAGCCTCCGAACAAGTAAGTGACAAACGTTCTAACGCGTATGCGCCCTTATTCTCGGCGGCAATGACAAATTGCCCGGTTATTAAACCCTGTTCATCCCTTTGTTGAGCTGACGATCATCCCAGGTGATGCCTAATGTCGTGACGAATCAGGATGATAAAGGGTTGTAATGTCCTACTTTATTAAATTCGTCTTTACGCTTCATCGGATGAGTGTAGGGCTCAGATTGTTTTTTGTTGCAGGCTGTCCTGGAAATATTACGTTGTAGGTATGGCTTCCGAAAAGGAAAGAAGAAGATTAATGTAATGTCTATGGAAATACGACGTTTTACGCGCCTGAGCTAGGAAACAATAGAGAGATATTGCAGTGTCAAATTTGTGTGACGTTATTAACGCAAACGTTATTTTTGACATCTAAGCATGCGCAGATTCAGTTCCAGAATAACGCGACGTTAATAGCGTTAGCGTCTTCCGTTATTTACGGAAAATTGCGAGCCGCAATTCACGTTGCGCTATTCTATATCGGAAGGAATCGTTAAGCTTCGGCCTCTTCCGGCTCTGATCACTGTCATAGAAAAGCTGTTTGTTAATATGTTTTTCGGAATTAATTACACAACTTCCTCAGATTTTTCAAATCTATTTTACAATACCTCTTACACACAACTGATATTAGACATTAAGATTTATTAGTGCTACCTAAGCAAATTTTTTTCATAAATAGGTATTTGTTACTTTTTCACGAATTAAGAAATACTTTTGGAAGCAACATGAGGGGTTGGAAATTAGGAATAATTTGAAGCATGCCAATTATATTGTGTAATATAACTAGTTCCACTTCTTCTGCATTAGCACCACGTGAAATTACCGCTTCTGATTCCATTTTCATTTTGTCCAGAATCAAAAAACGAATGCAGAAATGCAAATTATCAAGCTTTAGGAGTTTAAACGTAAGTCTGTAACACAAAAATCTGACGTCTCTCATAACGTAACCAAATAAACTGATAAATAACGTAACGGTTACAAAAACGTGTAGCAATACGTCTACTTCTGGAACGACCGTTAAATCCACGTTAACAATCAAAACGTTATATATAGCGCACCGTAATAACATAACGCTTGCGCTATTCAAAAGTTGCAATATCTCTCTACTGATAACAATCGAACGGAATAAGCTAGAGGTTTGATATTTTCAGACTTAGAAAATCGATATTTGTATAGCAGGTTGTATGGCAAAATTTCACAGGTATAACTATTCGAAATTTATTGTCCAAATAATTCCAAAGGTACAGATCTGGTAGAAATTGAAACAATTCTCAGTATATGTTTCAAATATTATATGGATATAAGTACACAGTAATTTTAACTCGATTTGTTAAGTCTAGTGTTTGTCGTCGTCAATGACGTATCATGTTTATTCATTAATTTATGGTTTTAATTGTATATAAACAATAGATTTTTATGCTTTTAACTGATTGTGAGTTTTGTTTTGTCTCTGTAGTGGTGATTCGTTCTCCAGTTTTTATTCATTAGATCTATGTTAATTTAAAAGCTGCTAATTCAGGTAAGTCATCTCTATTGTTCGTCTTTAGAATGCACAGTTGTGTCAAATAGCTTTATGTTGTTACAGCCTTGAAAATGTTGGAAAAATCCAACGAAACGTCGGCATAATTAAATAAGCTTTTCCAACAATAATTAGTGTCTCATTCCTGTGAAACAAACTCCGTTTAATCTGAAGAGACGTGAAAATCATGAACAATTCTGATCATACCTTGAACTTCATATATCACTGCAGTGTACCAAATTTCGGTTCGATACGATCGAAAGATATTGTGAAAACATTCTAGGAAAGCACTGACGTGAAGTCACAGGCTTTTTCGCGCTTGTTCAAATTGCGAAATGGTGTCTTGGAAATTTCAGTGATATTTTAATGAAATATAAAATTGAAAAAAAAAAAAAAAATTTCGAATTTTTCCATGGATAAAACTTCTAATTGATACTGTTCATCTTCCAACCAAGTTTCATTTCGATCACATAAATATTTTTCGAGTTATTGTAAAATCAAAATTTCAAATGGCTGTAGCACCAAACCATTCGGTAGATTTGGCCCATTAACGAATCTTAATCTAACTTGAAAATTTCAAGACTCTAGGTCCTTTCTTTCGATAGTTACAGCGCACACGGCCGGACGGACAGAATCAATTTTGACCACGGATTCTTCATCAGTGAGTCCAACCTAGTCGTTTCGGACCAATTTCGGCTCAAAATTCGAAAATTACAGATATCGTGACGAAATGATAACGCGCTGTTCCCTAGAACAGATATCCTTGTTTTTTTCGGAATAACTCAAAAAATACTAATTCAATCATGATGAATCTTTGCAGCTAGTTTGAAAATGCTGATAGACAACTTTGTGCAAAACTTTGTGATGATCGAGTCATTAGAACAATCTGAAAAAAATTTTTTTTTCAAATATTCAATATTCAGTGAACTTTCGATCATATTATCCTCACTAAATTCTGAATGAATCTTCGAACTGTCATTTTTCGATGAAGTACTGGGTTCTTATTGAATCAAATCTGTATTTTTGGAAATATTGGTAAAATAGAATTTTGAATGGGCATATCTGTCGAATCATTGGGTCTATTTTACCCATTCATGAAATCGGTCTTCGTTATTAAGGTCCAAACCTACTCAACACATATCGAGTTTCCTTCTGTACAATTTGAATAAAGGATGATGTAAACATCTCCGAATATCTCATAAAAAAAATAACGAGAAGAAAATTACATACTGAAGGCAAATTTAATTGTAGCTACATTTGGGTGTTCGCTCTCCTTCAATAGGTACATTTCAACCATATTATTTTTCGACTATCAACACAAACAGGCAGTTAAGCCCTGAAGAAGGCGTTCATAAGCCGAAACGTTGGTGAAATTACTTGAGTTGCTTGGTTCATTTCTTCGACTTCACCCTATCAAATCGTACAAAATTGTAAATTTAAACATTGGAACACAGCGAATTGCGGAAATCGCCGTTTTCACAGCCGACCTTGATTGAATCCTCAGCAGTTAAAACGTCACACCAAATCAACCGAAAAGGCATTAAATCTAGCAAGAAAAAGAATCCGACCTAATCTTTCAGGCAGGCAAGAGAGCACGGGCCGAACTCTGAAGGCCCGTTCAGGAACAATGCTCCAAGGAAAATTTAGTGTGCTTTAAAAATAAATTGGACCGAGCGCGCTATACAACTGCCGACCGGACTACTCAAGTGGTTGCCGCCTTGGGACATAAATTATCTTGAAGAAAGGAGAAACTACCCGATGTCTGTCTGTTCCTCATGCCCCGTGTTCGTTTGTAATTTTGTGCTATTAGCTCGGGACAGACAATTGGGCAGAACGCTTGGAGTATGCCAGGATATACAGGGTGATGGTAAACCCGCAAGATTTCCCGTCGCCGATATATTGAAAAGATATTTACATCATTGTACGCAGTGCATTTTTCTGAATTAAAAATGTGAAATCAAACATAGGCGGTCTCCCTTAATTTAGAAGATATGGGCGACCAAAGTTCCAAAATGAGTCGTTTTCAGGTCCCTTTTTCCACCATAAAAACGATCTCTCACTTCATCTTTATAGTTCACAAACCACCTCTGAACCTCCAACCAACAATAAGCAACAATTTTTTTCAAGAATAATCAATATGTAATGAAAAAACAATGAAATTACTGGACAACCACTTAACCTCTATTCCTTCTGATTTCGACTCAGTCTAAAAGTGAAGTTTGGCAATGGCGCGAGTTTCATCGGTCGAATCGTGCCATCGTGCGTATTCGTGAATGATATTATTGCTGGCGAGAAAAATGAAATACGTTCTTAGTTCTTACTGTTTACTGCGATACTCTAAATCTTCCAATAGGAGAATTCGTTTCTAATGAAATCTACAAGGTTGAAACACATAGTAATGGAATGAGAATACACCCTGATATATATTTCAACGTACATTTTTCTCATATGTGATAGGTCGCGCCCTTCCCAGATTTCCAATGAAATCGAGGTTATTATATAACCCATTTTATTGGAATACACTGAATCTCATTCTAAACTGGGACCATTTCGAAGACACAACAAAAAACGAAGTAGATAACAACCTCCCTATTTTGAAGGGGACAGAAAGAAAGTTCAAACGAAAATATTGAGAGTGAAACCTTAAACAAATATTCTCAATGATTTTGTTTTGATGTTAGAATAACCACCTCTTCTTCAGTGACAGAATCATTTTCCTTACAATCATATCCTTTAACTGTCCATCATTTCATATTTCCCACCAGCCACTACTCTTCGATCATAATACGTTGGCCAGCGATGAAAAGACGCTGTTGCCAAGCTCCGCTTTAACATTGAGAGGTATTTCGTAGAAAAGTAGGTTAAGTGGTTGTCAAATATTTTCAGTTTTCTTCCTTTAAATAATGAATATTCTTGAAAGAAAGTGTCGCTATTCGTTGGTTGAAGGTTCATTATGAACTAGATTTGAGAAGTGAGAGATCATTTTTATGGCGGAAAAAAGGATCTGAAAATGCAACAATTTGGAACTTTGGGGGCCCATATCTTCCAAACAAAGAGGGACCGCCTATGTTGGCCCCCCATATTTTTTGTTCAGGAGCTCACACTGCTTACAATGATGCTTACTTATAGCTTCGCGACGGGAAATCTCGTGGGTTTAGCAGAATTATAATATACTCTCTGGAAGGTAAAGGAAAATTGCTCGAACATAATTGAAAGAGCCCAAATCAATATGACGGTCAATCAAATAACCTCATTTTTCATGTTTTCGCTCCCAATATCATTATTAGAACTGTTAAAATTTCTAGAAAAGCACTGAAGTGGGGTCAGGAGCTTTTACGTGCTTGATCAAATACAAATTTTGTAACAATTAGATCCACACAAAATTTTGCACCGAATTGCGTGTTGGTATTTTTCAACTTATTGCAAAGCTTCAATCTGATCGTATCTTTTCTTCTTCAAATATTGCGGAATTAAAGTCAAAATTTCAAATATCAACGAAATTAGTATTATATTTCGGTTTATTATTATATAATTATGAATATTATAATTATATATTATTATTATAATAAACCTTAGTGATCGACCAAAAAAAAAAGCAAAAATTACCCACCCTGAAAATTTCACAGTTCACATTTTGGAGTATGTAGATTTGAATGAACTAAAAATCCGTCTATCCGCCGTCCGTTGTCCGCGGCTTTTCTCTGAAAGTACTGAACCGAAATCCGTGAAACTTGTTAGAAAAATCTTTTGTCGCCCGAGATTGATCCTCTTAGCTTTTCAGCAGGATGGGTTTACCCTAAGGGCTCAAAATTGGGGGTTGGAGAAAAAAATTATTTCTCGAAAATTTACCATCAAACATTCATGAAGCTCTCAACGTTGATTACTGTTGCATAACTAAACCTAAAAATTTCCACCCGGATGATTTCCGACCAGTGCAAAATTTGGGGTGCAAAACCAATGAGTTATGAAAAGTATACAAGTTTTATTCAAGATTAATGGTATTGGGTTATTTAACTGAGAAAATAAAAAAACCTTGTGTGAAATTTGCAGCGTTTTCATTATATCTCCGAAAATAAACAACAGATCGGATAGGGTTTGTAACACTATTGTTAAATGCTGACTTCAAATGTCTTTGTCAAATTTCATAGGAAATTTTCGAAAACAAATTTTTAAAAATTTCCCAACGAATGATTATCACCAAAATTCGAATAAAGTAGCGAGTTGGTTTTCTCCAACTAAATACAGAGTTTCAATCTAATCCCATCAGTAATTCTTGAGATATAGAGGAAAATTTTCAAAATTTCTCTTGAGAAATTATTTCATTTCGGAAACTTTCTGTTAGATTCAGCTGAACATTCGCTTGAACCATACTGTTTCTACACATAAACTGTGTATTGGTACACAGTTGATGTGTTGATCTCAGCTCGATGCGATATATATTTTCGAAAATATTACAAAAATAATATTTGAAATTTAGCGAGGATTTTTCCAATAACTCAGAATAATTACTGATGCTATCAAATTGCAACTTAGTGATGTTTTATGAAATACCGATACGCAAACTTTTGCGAAATTTCATAAGAATTGTTCGTTTTGGAAAAATGAAAAAGTTGTATCTTTCGGAAGCTATTGTGTTTACATTATATTTAATGATAGATCGTGATCGTCCTTTGACAACCTTATATATAGCGGTAAATATTGTTTTCTTATTTTTATTTGTCGGAAAATGATATTATATTTGTGTGTTCGAACAGCGAATGATTAATATCAACTCAAAGTAGCATGTAAGATGTCATCGCAGGCGTGTTTTGACCAGTTGGTACTTAATTTATATCTTCCACATCAGAAATTATATTGTTGTTGTCTTGGAATTGGAAAAATGGAATCTTCTCCTTCATCAACAATATAATTAGGTTTATTCATAATTCCATAGTTTTTCACCTCAATTTATGAACATATGTTCTGGACTCCATCTTCAGATACGCTTGTCAGATGTCACAGAATTAAGTCGTCAAGTTGATTAATTCCATTTCGAATGCTCCATGAATATAATTTCAGCTATTTTTTTTTTTAAAGCATGAAGATGTCATTAATAATAATTCCTAGAGATTTCGGTCACATCCGCAAGAAATTAATGGAATCATATCTGATCATAATGTTTAGGAAGATGATATCATTATATGTTTCGCTTCTATTGCTGAAGGAGAGATTCAATCCAATTGAAATCAAGTTAGTGGTTGCTATCACGGCAAACTTTCATCGAAATTTGACTGAGAATTACCCCATCACAGCTGCACTTCCTGATGAAATGATTATGCAATCTTCTAATTAAATGTTTTCCAAGAAATTTTGCATGAACCATCAATTCCTGATTTTTCAACTAAGAATAGATCTGCTGAATTTAATCGGGTGGATTTGACCCATGCGCGAATTCTACCGTCGCATTTTAGCTGCAATAAACCTGCTCTAGAGATATAGAGACTATATCGAGTTCCAAAGTTGTTTTCTTTGAAAGTTGTGTTCACATTCGGCCTGACGGCCGATCGTAAATACAATAACTTCCAAAATTGAAGACATAGGGACTCAATATTTTCAGGGCAGATTTCAAGATCAATAAGAAAGGTCGAATTCGTGAATGGGTAAAATCCGTCTAATGATTCCGCAGATATTTCCATTCGAAATGTTATTCTCCCAATCTTTCTTTTTTAGAAATACAGATCCGAAAGGATTAAAATCTAGTTCTTGATAGATTTTCTTTGAAGATTTTCATTTAAATTGGTACACATAATTCTAGAAAAGCACTGACGTGTAGTAAGAAACTTTTGGGCGAAAGTTCCATTAATTTTCCTTAATTGTTCTGGAGACACGCTCACCACGGAATTTTGCACAAAACTGACCATCAGCATTTGCTTACTAGTTACCAACTTTCTTCATGATCAGATTAGTATTTTTTGAGTTATTCCATAGAAATGAACGATACCGATGAAAAATTCACGAAACTTTACATATTTTTTTCCCAATATATCCGAAAATTCGAATCGGATTGAACTGAAATTTCGTACACTCTTGTCAAATATCAACTCTAAGGTCTGTGCGAGATTCCATTAAAATATATTGAATATATTCCGAAAAACAAATTTTTTCAACAGAAGATCGAAAAATTTTGGAAAAAAACATAATTAATTCACTAATGATCCGAACGAAATTTTGCGGAATATTGCGCGTCGGTATTTTACATCCAATCATCATGTTTCAATTCGATCGCATCAGTGGTTTCTGAGATATCAAGAAAATAAACTCAAAAACCCAAATGAGTATATCTCCATAACTATGAGGCCGATTTGGCCCATTAACGAACTCAACCGACGAATTTTGATACGCAGCCTACCCTGAAAGTTTGAAGTCGCTAGCTCTTTCTGGTCTCAAGTGATCGTGTCTAAGGCCTGCCGGCTGTACAAATGCGATTTGCTTCTGAATCGTCATCAGTGAATCCAACCTAGTCGTTATGAGACCATTTTCAACGCAATATTCGAAAATAAAAGACATTTGTGGAAAACTATGGCACTCTGTTCCCTAGAACTACTATTTACTTTGGTACACAAAAAGTAATAACCCAAAATCGGTCCAGATTCTCAGCATCACGAATTGCTCGTTAGGAAAACAAACAACCAAATGCTCCCTTAGAGGTAACAAAAGAACTCACACTAGCGGCAATGAGAACGAGGCATTGTGCAAAATTAGCTAACGCGTTCCAACTGCCCTATAATGTCCGTTTCCGGTCCACAATGGACATAGGCGTGCATGGTAGCCGGTGTCCGTTCGGATGTTTGACAGGCTTAACTAATTGCCGAGAGTTCAACTTTGAAGATGTCAGAGCTGCAATACCATTAAATAGGTATATAAATTACAGGAGGTGGGCAGCCTTTCGGAGAGGACATTGAGCGTGAAATTGGAGTTTGCGAGTTACATTTGATACTTTTTGTGTACAACTGGTGCATAAGAAGAGGGAGAATCAATACAGGAAGTGCTGAAGTAATGGGTGTTTTTAAGCTGCATGAGTTTCGATGGTTGTTGTCAGTGTTTGACAGTTGACATATAGATGCATAGAATACATGTTGCGGATACTCTTTGACATATTTTGGGTCTGAAATGTGGTACAAATGATGTCAAAATATATCGAAATTGTTCTACTTCAGTTTTTCCCGAAAGATGCCGGCTGAATTATTTCCAAGTTTAGCGATATTTCTGGGTTTTGAGTCAAATATTAATAATATAATATATAAAGGGTGTTTTTTCTAGAGGTAAAGAACTTTAAGTTGGCAACACTGCTTTAACTGGCGGCCATTTTGTCAGCTGTCAAGTGAATCGTGTTTAGTTTGGTCTGGCATATCAAAATGAATAGACTGACGCCTGAACAACGCTTCCAAATTGTGCAAATTTATCTTGACAATAATGGTTCTGTTCGAAATACGTATCGCTCTCTACGTCCATTTTACGGTCAACACGGTATTATAAAACTTAACTTTAACTTTAACTGACAGTTTTGACAGTTGTATTGGGACATATCTGTCAAAACTGCCAGTTAAAGTTAAAGTTAAGTTTTATAATACCGGCCCTAACTATGGACCGTTATCGCACCACAGTGAGAACAGAAGAGCCATTGCTGCTGTAGAGTGTAGAGCTGAGAAAGACCCGAATCAGTATATCCGCCATCGTGCACAGCTATAGAGCCATGATGACTGACTTTTTCGTTCCTCAATTGAACATGTCACACAGCTCGTGCCACAATTGATTTACTGAAGGAAACGTTTTATAACCTCATACTTCCACGTTCCGGGCCCGTGATTTGGCCTACAAGATCGTGCGATTTAACGCCGTTAGAGCATTTTCTGTGGGAATCTGTCACTAGTCTACGCCGATGAGTCCGAAACGATCGACCACTTGGAGGAAAATATTCGCCTTGTTATTGTCGATATACTGCCACAAATGTTGGAAATAGTGTTTGAAAATTGTACGTCCAGATTAGAGAACGTCCGAGCCGGCCGTGACGGTCATATGCCAGAAATTATCTTTAAATTAAGATGCCTACAGATTATCTTTTGAATAAAGTCAATTTCATGTCAATTTTAAAAATTCATCCTTGTTTTATTCCATTTCAAAGTTCTATACATCTAAAAAGAACACCCTTTAATTCAAATAATCATGATACAATAAGAGGGAGTGAACAAAAAGAAACGCCAGCAAGACGATAATCGATATCATTACATTCTTCAGAAAGCTGAGAGGTCGGATCGAAGTCAGTGAAAACGGATATACTGGTACGATATAAAACGCCACCCTATACGTATACGATAACGAATTACGTTGTTCATCCAACAAGTTCATCCGAGAAGAAATAATTCGAAGCGATGGACCGATTCGGTTTGTATTACACTAGGTATATTTTATAGGACCACCCCGGTAGTAACAATACCCTTGTTCATTTCGACCGATGCTGCTTTTCATTCATGATTCGCACAGTGTTTTTTGTAGGAAGATTCGTGTGCTGTATACTGATATTATTTGTATTTTGTTGGAGATGATTGGCATCTGAATTTAAGATTGCAGCGCCACGGTGGCCAATTTTCGAACCTTACATACAGACATAGATTTTGTTTTGATAGTCGATTTTGTACTGTTTGTTAGTGTTTGGTTTGATAATTTTTGATTTCACGATTTATTCAAAGACTTTCTAGACTTTTATAGTTGACGAGAGTGTTACTGGGAGTACATAATATGAACCTTCTTTATAAGAATGGAATATTATTCCATTCTTATAAAGAGCAACTCTAAGCAACTCTAAAATTACGGGGATATCTCCAAAATTAGACAGTATTTTAACATTATTTATTTTCAGATCCAAATGGCAAGATTGACTTTGTAAAATTTACTTTTTGGAATAATAGACAAATACTCATAACTTTACTATTTTATGGGGAAGGACAAAATACTCAATATATTGTGAATAAAATGAATACATTCACATGAAACTAATGCTACTTGTACCGTAAGTCTTATTCATTATGGATTGACAAATAAATTTTCCAACACTCAGTTGATTGGTCTTGAAAAGGCTGTAATAAATAAGCCTTGTACAACTTTGCTTTCATCGACAGAAGCACTTTGAGCGAAGAAGAGTATTCATCACCAGATATTTCTTTGTTGAGACTCTTTTTTTTCAATAGTCAGTTCTATCACTAGAACATTTACGTTGTTCCTTAATGATCAGTTCAACAGGCAGATTTCTGGAAGGCATAGCTTCTCTTTTAAGTAAATTTCTCTGATTGGATAATGGGCCTAGAAAAAAATTGTCTTCATGAATGGGATCTAACATTTCACGAGCAATTCGTGCTTACCTTTATAAAAATGATCGTCATCGGTAAAATGCAGGTGACAGACTCTCATAAATCTTGTTTGTTGGTTTTTATCGATTCTTCAACACTTTCAGGCCCGACTTGTTAAAGGAAGTTTCTTTCACCCTAACTCAAAATTTTTTACCGGGCTGTAGAGATCTATGGGAAGGGCCATTTGAGTTTGCTTTTACTCAGGAGAAGCACTTGTAAAATTACACAAACGCCAAGAAAAATGCAAAAACTTTCTTATTTTCTCAACATTTCTTTTAACTTGTCAATGATAATGTCTGTACCTCGGGTTGCTCGGATAGCCAGCAGAGGGAGTAGCGCTAATCTTCATTCGCCAATAGAAATTGAATTGAAAATCCGACAGTAATGCGAGTTTGGATCGAGTGAAATCGTTGAAATGTTTCTGAATTTATATCTTAAATTTGAGTTCTATGGATTTTGATACCCCAGGATTATCCTGTAGTTTGAAATGGAAATATAAGAAATAAAAGAATATTCTGAGAAAAAGTCGTGAAACATAGCAAGCTTTGGAGGCTACGATTTGTTCTGGGAAATGGCGCGTTACCGTTCTCTCCAAATATCAGTAATTTCAAAATTTTCAGGGCTGATCGTAAACACAATAACTTTCGAAACGAACAACTTAGAATTTGGATATTTGTCGAGTAGGTTTTCACCTTAATTACGAAGGCCGAATTCGTGAATGGGTAAAATCCACCCAATGATTATATTCCAAATTTTTCCAAAAATACAGATTGTTTCGAATTGAACTCTAGTACTAGATCGAAAAATTATAACTGCGTTTGGCGGGTCAATACGTGAAAAGATGACCGCTTGGCTACGAATTTGAATGACACAGACATATCATGAAATTTTGTACAAAGTTGTTCTTAAGCATTTTCTACCAGTTACCAAGTTAGATTATATGATTGCATCATTAATCTTTCAGTTTTTCCGGAAAAACGATACGGAGGAAAAAACCTGGAAATTTGACATATTTTTTCGTATATCCCTATGAAGTAAAATCGGGTCAAAACGAAATTTGGTTCACTTTTGTTAAATGTATGGTCCAGGATCTGTACACAATTTATTGGAAATCTGATAAATATTCATTCCGGAAAAAACTTTCGAAATGTTTTTCTTGAAGTTGTTCTAATAACATCATCACAAAATTTTTCATGAACTTGCGCATCAGTATTTTTCAACTAGTAACCAAGTTCCATTATGATCAGAAGTTTTGAGTAATACATAATATTTTTTCTTCCAAAATTAGAATCGGATCGAATTGAAATCTGGTGCACTATTATGAGATATTGGGTTCGAGGTCAAAGCGAATTTCCTTTGCAATCTGATAAATTTTTTTTTAATTAGTTCGATGGTGCGATCATCACGAAATGCTACAATTTTCAACTAGCTCCAAGATTATATCATGATTAAATCAGTAGTAAGGGGCGGTATTATAAAACTTAACTGAAAGTTATCTTTAACTTTAACTGAAAATTAAGCAGTAATTTCCAGTTAAAGTTAGATTTGCAGGGTTATCTTTATCTGGTGGTTTGGGTATCAATTATAGTTAAAGTTAAAGTTAAATCGTGTTTCTCCACAGATTCTCTGTCTTTTCGGCTGACATAAGGGAAATATAACCTCATTTTTCCAAAGTCCAGCTTTTACAACCCAGAAATTGGTGGTTAGATTTATTACAGAATCTTAAATTATTTCCTTCTCCTTTTCATAGAAATCATCACAGTATTTCTTGTCTATGATAGAAATGAGACTTTTATAATTCCGACATTTTCGAGCAAAAGTTTAACTGTCAGTTAGAGTTGAAGATAACTTTCAGTTAAGTTTTATAATACCGGCCCTAAGTGAGTTACTTCGGGAATAACATCGATACCGAGAGAAAAACCATAAAATTTTATATATTTTTTCCAATATCTCCGAAAATTGAATCTGGATCGAACTGAAATATGGTACGTTGAGGTCTGAGCATTATTTCGTCGGAATCTGGTGAATAGTTGCCAGAAAATTTTTTTTTTGAAAACTGAAAAAAAAAAGATTTGATTCATAGCCACATGATCCGAAAAAAAATTTACGAGTAGTCGCCACTCAGTATGCTACTACTTACTTCCAAGTTTCAATGGAATGGCTCATACAGTCCCAGAGATATTGAGGAAATCTTACAAGTTTGAATAACTAGAACTTCGAAACCATTTAGCCGACTTGGCCCATTAACGAACTCAATTGCAGCATTCTGATGCGTGACCTACCCTGAGAGTTTAAAGTCGCTAGCTCTTTCCGTTCGACAGTTATCGGGTGCTAAGTCGATCGGCCGGACAGAATCGCGATTTGTCATCGTATTACCATTTCCGACTCAAAATTCTAATATTATAGATATTGGGACCAAACGATAGCACGCGGTTCCCTAGAACATGCACGCAACACGAGAAATATGGCCAGGATTAACAAGAACATCACATGCTCCTCACCTCGTCTGAACAAACAAACCAAACTTTTTTCTCGACGCCATCAACAAAAAGTTAACATGACAAATGGAACAGAGGACCAAAGAAACGGCTAGCGTGAAACAATGCATGACAAATGGACAACACTGTACATAATAGATTTAAATAGTAAGTCATTTATCCAACGTAATAGGACACGTCAAAAATTGACCCTTGTTAATGGGCAACGATTATAAAATCTCTATTCAGAGGGGTGTGAGACCCGTTAGACAAAAGGGAAGAATCATTTCGTGCCCTAATATATACTAGGTCAAAGGGTCCGAGGGTTATGAAGCGAACAAGTCTTAAGAATTTTTTAAATTTTTTTGGGTTGTAAATTTATTGCTGTAACGAAATAATGTGACGGGAAGGATTGTACAGGGTGCAAAATTCGTTGTCTACTGAAGGGATCTCGAGAACTATAGCAGCTAGAAGAAAACTGATAACACATTCTCGAGCGCTTTTTTCCTGACTAATCTGTATCTGAAAACAGATCCAGCTTATCGCGCATAGAACTTGAGTTATGAGCGAAAATTGAGAAATTGTCATTTTTGATAATGCTGAATAACTTGCTCGTTTGAACTCGTATTGGAAATCTGTTGATACATTCTACAGACACTTTTTCAGGAATAATTCAAATATAATATGACTAATTTTTTTAATCTAGCCATTTCTGAGAAATGAGTAGGATTTTGGATTTCTCAAATGTAAACTAAAGTCGAAAGTTATCTCATCTTGCTACAAAGTTTTTGCTGATTTCAAAAATGTATCATATGTCGCTATTTACATGAATATTACACGAGAAAATATCCATTACTTTTTTCCTGCTTTTCTATTCACTGTTGAATTTTGAGTAGGCTGACGTAGCCATAGCGACGATTCAATATGCATTAACTTTGTGTACACTTGCTCCTCTATGATTGGAATCAGCGATTGCTGAATAAATATTTCTATGGTTAATTTGTCGTAGTTCTTAAGATCAGCAATATTTTGGGTCATTGGGGATAATAAACAGATTTTCTATTGCTAATCTTAAGAACTATGACAAATTAACCATAGAAATATTTATTCAGCAATCGCTGATTCCAATCATACAGGCGCAAGTTCACACAAAGACAATGCATATTCAATCGTCGCTATGGCAACGTCAGCCTACTCATAATTAAACAGTGAAAAGAAGAGCAGGAAAAAAGTATTTTTGAAATCAGCAAAAATTTCGTAGCAAGATAAGAGATCTTTCGACTATAGTTTACATTTGAAAAATCCAAAATCTTTCTCATTTCTCGAAAATCGCTGGATTGAAAATTTCAGTCATACTATATTTGAATTACTCCTAAAAAAGTGCTTGTAGAATGTATCAACAGATTTCGAATAAGAGTTCATTTTTTTCCTCGGAGATATTGGAAAAAGTTTGTCAAATTTCTAGAAAAAAACTTCAGATCTCGAAACTCACCTCAAAATATACTGATGCCATCATGATAAAAACTCATTAACTAGTTGCAAAATGCAGATACATAGCTTTGTACAGAATTACGTGATGGTCTTGTTATCAGAACAATCAAAAAAAATTTCTAAATTTTTCCTGTGAAAATTATTTTTGAAAAGAAATATTCATCAGATTTCGGAAATATCTGGAACACACCTGGAACACAATAGTGTACCAATTTCAAGTGCGATCCGATTTTAATTTTACGAGATAATAGGAAAAAATATGTCAAAGTTCCTTGTTTTTTCCTCAGTATCATCGTTATTCCCGAAATTGCTCGAAAAATACTGATGTAATCATGATTAAACTTAGTAATTAATATGCTGATTCACATCATTGTGCAAAATATCATGATGATCATGTCATGAGAAAAAGATTCAAAATTTTTTGTTAAAATAATCTATTTTCTGCCACCTTCTGATCACTATTCTCACGAAATTCTGCGTGAACCATCAAGCTGCCATTTTGCAACTAGCAAGTACTAAATTTCAATTCAATCCAATCAGATTTTTTCCAAATTGGCAAAAAAAATTTGAAAGGGTATTTCTGCGGAATCACTGGTTGGATTTCACCCATTCACGAACTCGGCCTTTGTAATTAAGGTTCAAACCTATTTTGAAAATTTCGAGTTTGCATCTAAATCACGAAGGCTGAATTCGTGAATGGGTAAAATCCAACCAATGATTCCGCAGATATACGTCAGTGCTTTACTAGATTTTTTTTATTTCCAATCCTCAAAAAAATCATTAACATCTACAAATTCCCACGCAGCTGCTTCTGTCTGATCAACTGACTATCAACACGATGAAAGAAATTGATACCAAGGAACACTTCCATATTTATTCTCCAATTCCAACGAGAGTCAATCTAAAAATCACGAAAAAAATCTTAATGGAACCGATGAAACAATCGATCTCGGCGAGAGGCGTATCAGATCACGTAGGATAAAATCAGGTAAATCATCCGGACACGTCTAGATGGGCGGCAGGGTTATATTTACCGGAAATTGAAAAATAGCAATTAGGGGTAATTGAGGAGGTAGAACATGGCTTGAAGAACGGTTGAACATTTCGAGGAGGCAGCAGAAAGATACCCTGCTTCTTTCGGAGGATGCATACATCAAAATATATGACAGTGAATAACAATATCTGTCCGGTCTGCAGTTTATGTCTAATTTCGGTTCAGTCGACCATAAAGTGACTGTAAAATGTTTCTGTTCAAAGGGTGGTTATTAAGTTTTTATTGGGACTCTATGGTCGGGCACTTCGGCAATAAAAGTAGAATGGGATTGCAATCAATGGTTATTCGTTATATTCCAGGAATTGTTGCAGTCAAAGAACAAATTTTGACCTTGTATTGTTTACTTTGTACGAAACCGTCTTGGTGCCTCTGCGAAAAATAAAAATCTATCTATTGACAGATTGAATCAGTAAGGGCCAATTGCACCGTTTTCGTCTTAAGCTACAGTTAGTTAAGCAACGATAAACTTATTAAACTCTGCTTTAAATATTCGGCTTGCACCGAAGCTGAATGTAACTAGATTAAAATTAATCTACAAATCTGGTTACTTTCTCATGAATTGGTACTTGTGACTAGCTTCATGTTGTTTATTTTAACCCTAATTGAAGAAATAGAAGAAAAGATGAAACCCATTATTATGGGTTACTACTACCATATTTCCATAAGTTATGAAAAATCAAGATGCATATATTGAAAACCCCAACGAAAAAATATATATGACAGACTTTATAGCTTCCATAAAAATATTGCATGTAATGTTCCTGACTTGTTTATTATCATTAAGACTAGGGATCTCTTACCACAGACCTGTGCTCTTACTTCTGCATCAGGCTTTAAACATTATTCAAATTTATAGTCATATACTCAAGTAAACTCATATTTTGTAATATCTCAAGATTTAAGTTTCTGCATGGAATTACAATCCTGGCGTTTGTAAGATGAATAAATGAATAGTATTGATTTATCCGAAACAACTTTCCGATAAGGAACGGCTCACCTAAGAGTAGACTTTCTATTAAATTATTTTGTTTGTAATAAGTATATTATGGATTGAGTTAATTTTTGGTTGAAGATAATGAAAACTCTGATGTGGATCCGCAGACTAAAAAGTATTCTATATAAATATTGAAGTATCATGGTACGTTTGAAGATTGTCTAACACGAGGATGCAATTTCTTTCACATTAATTCGTTTGTAGTTATATTTTGAGTCCAATTAATATATAATAGAGGATAATGATAGCACAGGGACAGCACCTGCACAATAATGAAGTAGTACATGATAGCTTTCCACGTAATATATCACTGAATGAAATAGTACTGAAGAATCTTCATGAAACTATGTTTTCTCATTCCAAATATGTCTTTGATTTCATTCTGCTATTCGCTCTTGGAAATAAATGAGCATATCATTGTAACTTGTTCATTTCAAATAGTTGAAGGCTTATAGAAATACCATTAAGTTTACGAACTCAATGGAAATACTGGTGTTAATTCTTCATGCTTTAAAACATACGAATCAATGCCTACTGATGCCAGTTTCTCCCTATATCATTTTTCATAAATATCATCTGAAAATCAACCACTTTTAATCAAAATTTGATTATCAACTCGTAGGAGTTCTCCATCAATGTCCAATGTAAACAAAAAGGTTACGTCCAGAAAAATGTCAAACTTGTACGAAATCGCTCGAAAGTAGGGTTAGATTCCGAAGCTTACCATTAATCCTTCTTTTAACGAGGATTAGGTGACGGTGCAAGATAATTTTGTACCAAAACCTTGCTTATGGACCTAATCTATGGCTTTGTAATACGGTGCAATTGGCCCTAAATTGACAGACTAAATCTGCAGTTGGTAGTTTTAAAATGTGAAATGACAGAATAAATCTGTCAATCTATAGATTTAATCTGCCAATTTAAGGTTAGCTTTCATTTCAAAAGTGTTTGAAGATTGCAAAAGTTACTTTCAACCAAACCTACAAGTTTTTAAATGACAAGATTGTATCTATACAAACTGTTATTTTGTGGGGAGAGTATTTAAACCGAAAGGAAATAAAATTTCCAGGAAAACACTGACGTGAAGTCAGCAGCTTGTCTGCACCTTCAAAATCGTTGCCAAAGCGGTCGTCCTTTCACGTATTGACCCAGCAAAATGTACCTTTACTTCCTGATGGAAAAATTTGGTTATCTTCTAATAATATAATTCTCAAATGAAACTTCAAGCTATCTTTTTTCAATCATGCACTGAATTTAAATTCGATCTTTTCGGTATTTTTGGAAATTTGGATTCTACCCATTCCAATTCCAACCTCGTAATTGAGCCCCTAACCTACTTTACAAAAATCGGGTATCTAAGTTGTTTCTTTCGGATTTTATTGTGTTTACGATCGGTCCTCAGAAGATAACATAATATAAAACATTTAAAAGAATTTGAATTGTTTTTTCGAATGGTTCTAATAAAATGATCATCACGAAATTTCGCATAAAGTTGTGCATCAGCAATTTCAAATTAGTGACCAAGTTTCATCAATATTGGATCAGTATTTTTTGAATTATTCCGGAAAACAATACCGGGGGAAAAATCAACGAAATTTGACATATTTTTTTCCAATATTCCCGAAAATTTAAATCGAATCAAAATAAATTTTTCACGAAAATTGCAATCCTTTGGAAAAAATGATGGCACGCTGTTCCCCATAACATGTGGGCGAAAAATCTGAAGAAACACTGATTCTAGCGTTGAAAATGTTATGGTTATCATGTCAGAAAAAAATTAATAATTTTATTGGTTATGTATATTTGGGGAATCATTGGGTGAATTTTTCCCATTCACGAATTCGACCTTCGTGATGAAAGTCCAAACAAAGTTGTCTCTTGATATTTTCATAGCTTTATGTGTAGGTAGTTTCGTGAATTTGTAGATATAATAATCCAAAATATAATTTTTTAATATTTCCAAGAATACAAATCGGACTGAATTAAAATCTTTATTTCTTGATATTATACAAGTAATAATCCCTTTTCGTTTGTATTCTCATTTTAGGAACACCCCGTATAGATCAAATAGACCGCTTTTTCGCAACTTTTCGTTGAGGGAGTTGGAATTATTATAACTGATAACTCAAATGTCTTGCGATGATTCACTCTGTATCATGTCCAACGTCAAGGTCGTTCTGTGACGTGTGGGTTTTTTGCTTCCGTTAATCATGAAAACGTCCTATCACGGGATATTCCGCGAACTTATTCAACCTATCCATATTGAAATGTATTTTATCCAGTGTAAACCGATGAATCACCAATAAATTAATATTCTGTCGATGTACGCACTATTAAAAGTGTTCGTTCTTATGGGAGCATTCAAGGCTGCCTTCAAAATCATAATTCTGGTGGATATTCGATCGATTATTTAATTGTTTTTTTTTGTTCAAATCTGAAAGAGAGAATTTCTATTTTCAGGAAATATTAATTTCCACTGGAACCTACAATGCTCCTAGCTTTCCCAGTGAATTGAAAACGGCGTGCAAATTTTGGTGAAATCTGAATGAGAGCTTTTCCAAATTTTGTTTGCGATGGAAAGGTTTTAATGTCTTCTTATCAAAGCAACATTCTTTATGAACATTCAAATCTTTAAAACCAAAGAGTATAACCCATTGCGTAAAGATGTTCAGTGTAAATTTGAAACTTCAATTTATTCCGATCTTTATTTTCGAAAATTTTAGGAAACTGACATTTTAGATGGATGCATCTAAGTTATCATTTAGAGGATTGTATCCAGTTTGGCCTTCGTAGTGTAGCTCCAAACCAGCTCAACAAATATATTATCTCATATCACGTCATTGATTTTCTAGATTATTTGAAATTTTCGTTAATGATATTTTAGACAAATATGTTTTCTCATGAAAATTCCACACATTTGATTTTTAACCAATCAGAACAGATCACCATTGCAACGGATGAATTTTAGTGCAAATTTTTTCCTCGTGGGTACCCAACAGCGAATTTTACTGGAAATTTTTTTGACGTTCATAATGACAGAATATTTTCTCAATTCGTCTGCTGCAAGTGCGGATGAACTTGCCTTTCTCTTGGTTGGATCGATTTGTAGCTTCCGACGCTTAGCATTTTTTGCAGCTCTCGCGTTGACAAATTCTATATCAGAGAATGGATTAAATTTGCGATTATTCCTTTCGAAAAAATATTCCTGCAACTACTTAGCTGAAGAGTTCCATAGAACTTTGATAACACTCTCCTTGTAGTCTTTGGAGTTCTCTTTTCGCATGTTGAAGGCATAGTCTTCAAGAATAAGCGCCAGTTCTTCCACAGGTATATCCGCTCTGTCGAAATCATACGCTTTTTCTGCGCAAAAGTTTATAAACTGCTTCCATACACTTGCCTACGATTTCCTAGTATTCGCGGGTGTCAACTGCTTAATATTCTGGCGAATATTGTCTTTACTTTCTTGACCGAAGCGAGACATTTTTCTACGTCGTGCTGTTTTTGACAAATTCAAAACAGAAATAATTTCTAGCTTAGAGTTTCACTGAGTTGCCATGGTACCTGGATAATCAACTCGACAAAACCTTCTTTGTTTTGCAAGCACTTGATGAAGACGAAAATTGATATTGGAAATAAACACGCGAGGTCAAATTAAATTTTTTCGCTCATGAATATTTTTAGAAAATTATCCCTCGACTTCGACTCGGGATAATTTTCAAAATATTCATGAGCTCGAATAATTTTCCGGAAATAATTTGACCTCTAGTGGTATTACTAGTGAAAATTGCCATTGAGAAAAATACCTAGCAGCAAATTCTTTTCTGGAATTACTCACGGAAGTTTTTGGTAAATTCCTCAGAAAGTATATTGGATGTATTTACTTCCTATTTAATTCAATAAGGTTTATTTCGGTGTAATGAAGGACAGTAATACACATAGAGGATTCCTGTTTCACCATAGCCTATATTCCTAATTTTTAAATGACTCCGAAAAAAAATGCATTGAAAAAAGCTTGACGGATTGAACGAAATCGATACCATAGATTCGTGTTCTTTCAGAAACTGCTTTAGTCAGAGGAAAAAATCGGGCGACAATTCGCAGCAAAAAAAAACTACCTGATTGAGGGTTGAAAATGTCAAATCATCGTTAGGCAACATCCGTCGAGAAGATGAATCCGCTAAAACAACATATATCGAATAAGGCTTCGCCTAGCATTGTGGAAGGGTCCCAGTCCGACAGATGGTTAATTCGAGTCCATTATTTCACCAACTTGACTTACAGAACGGTTTTTTGTGGGTGGTATCGTAGATAATTTATTAATCATTAAATATGACTTTGTGCTGATTGAAACATTTGCAACCTCATTATTAGGTGGAGATCTAATGTGACACAGTTTATAAAATTCAAATTTTGGCGCCATTCGGCACAAATTTCGAATTTATACTGGCAGTAAATTCAGAAAAAAATTTTTGATCATATTCACAAAAAATTCCACTAAGACTTTGAACTTCATATTTCAGAGCAGTGTACCAAATTTCAGTTCGATAGGATCATAATTCTAGGAGATATTGGGAACAAATATGTCAAATTTCGTGGTTTTCTTCTCGATACCTATCGTTTTTTTTTTCAGTATAGCTTAAGAGATACTTATTCACTCATGATAAAACTTCGCAGCTAGTTTGAAGATGCTGGAGGACAACTTTATGCAGAATTTCTTGATTATCGTGTCATTAGAACAATTTAAAAAAAAAATTCAATTTTTTTTTTCAAATATTCAATATTCTGTAATATTATCCTCATTAAGTTTTGTATGAACCTTTGAACTGTCATTTTTCGATAAAGTACTGGATTTAAATTCGATCTGATCTATATTTCTGGAAATATAACATTTTGAATGGGTATATCTGCGGTATCATTGGATGGATTTTACCCATCCACGAATTCGGCTTTCGTAATCAAGGTCCAAACCTTTTCTACAAATATAGAGTTTCTAGGTTGATTCTTCCAAAAGTAAGTGTGTTTACGTATCTATAGTCATTAATAAGTATATATATATAATAAGTAATTTCAAATCCACAACAACAATAATTACTGAACGGGGGATTTATATTATTCATGAATTTTATTGGATAGTGAATATCTCAAAGAATTTCTATAAAATGTCGTTCATGAATTTTGTATCAATTTTGTAATTATTATATAATATAATTTTTGTATTTATTAGATCAATAATTATTCAATTAAAAAATTATTATATAAATTTTTCAGGAACTTATGAAAGTATTTCGAGTAAATAATTGGAAGATTGTTTTTCCATGAACTAAATGATGTAATAAATAAATTCTGTGGAGAGTATTAAAAATATCGAGTTTCAAATATATGTATTCAGAGATGAGGTGTACCTTATTAAAATCCTCGCCATTCTTACTGAATGAAATGAAGAACCCTAACTAAAACTTGTCAAAATGAATTCATTTTGAGACACTCTTAAAAATACTGTATGGTCCAACTTGTGAGATCAAAAAAGCTCTGATTTTACTAATATTCGCAAATATTTCCGATTTTAAGTGCAAATTTCTCTGTGCCGGCATCTACAGACGAAAACTGAAGTAGAACAATAACTTTGTATATCAAAAAGTCTCTGCACCATGTATTCTATGCATCTATGATGGCAAACTCGGATTTGACATATTCTCATCAGTGTTGCCATTCCTCAAAAACTAAAAATAATCGTCGTGAATCATCGATATTCAACACGAGAGAACGCACCAATTCAAGTATGTAGTAGTCAAACCCCCGAACCAAACGCTCAGTCACCTATGAATTCAGCTGTGAAAATTTTATTAATTCTGACATTCAAAATAATAACAAACTCACTCGGAAGGTGTCTGCCCCCCACGGGTGGCTCCCAAAAGGTCCATGCGTTTCAACCCTACAACCGTACAGATGTTCAGTGCAAAAAACTTGATAATGATATAATTTTCGCACGCCTTTTCCTATATAAATGTTACAATAACATAAAAGGGTTCTAAAAGACCAAGTCAAGTCGAAAGTGCCCCATACTGTTATGGACATGCCCATTAAGAGCTTTGTTTTTGTTACGGGCCACCCTTCGAGAACCCCGCTAGCTAGGCGTGTCCATTCGTAATAATTCAATAAAGTTGTATAATGTGATTTAGCTCTAGTTCGCTGCATCTCCCGGGTGGATTTTGCAATTGTGTTGTGATCGGTGTGAATTGGTCGATAATATTTTCTGGAGTGAGAATTTTTTGACGCTTCGAATTTTTAGCCCGGACGATATGAGTCCAACCAAATTGTTCGAGACCATTTTCTGTTGAATGAAATAGG
The DNA here is from genome assembly GCA_958510865.1 of Myrrha octodecimguttata. Lineage (NCBI taxonomy): Eukaryota > Metazoa > Arthropoda > Insecta > Coleoptera > Coccinellidae > Myrrha > Myrrha octodecimguttata. The sequence goes on from OY294057.1 coordinate 79,099,895, forward strand.
TCTGATGGTTCTCATGTTTGAATTCGTTGCCAAAGTGGTCAACTAATTCCTTATTTGTATTTTTGGGAATACTAGAAAAATAGAATTCTCAATGGGTATATCTACGGAATCATGGGGTGGATTTTACCCATTCACGAATTCGACCTTCGTGATTAAACCCCAAACCTACTCTACAAATATCGAGTTTCTAAGTATTTTCTGCCGGTAGTTATTATGAATTGAAATCCAGTACTCAAACATGACACTTTGAAGGTTCATATAGAATTCAATGAGGATGATATGATAAGAAAATCACAGAATATCGAATAGTTGAAAAAAAAATTTGAAATTTTTTTCAAATTGTTCTAATGACACAATCAGCACAAAATTTTGCACAAAGTTGTCTTCAGCATCTTCATTCAAGTCAGCTGCGAAGTTTCAGATTTCAGATTTTTGCGCGCATGTTCTAGGGGATTTTTTTCCCGAAATTGGTCTCAAACGACTAGATTGGATTCCCTGAGGATGAGTCCGGTGTCAAAATCGATTCCGTCCTTCTGGCCGACCGTAGACCGTGGACCGTCGAACGGACTGAGCTAGCGACTTGAAACTTTCAGGTTAGGTTGCGAATTGGAATGCCTCGGTTGAGTTCGTCAATGGACCAAATCGGTCTGGAAGTTTCGGAGTTATTTTGAAGTTATTTATTTTTCATTTCAGAAACTACAGCAACGATTGGATTGAAACCTGGCAGTTAGGTGGAGTATAACGATGCGCCACTTTAAGCGGAATTTTGTCAAGATCATACTTCCAGTAAATCAAGAAAAAAATCACAATTTTTTTCCAAAGAAATTTTTTTTTTGGAAACCATTCATCATATTCGAAAAAACATTCCACTCAGACTTTGAGCTTCGTACAGCAGTGTACGAAATGTCAGTTCGATACGATCATAAATTTTGGAGATATCGAAAAAAAAATCAAATTTCGTGGTTTTCTTCTAGATATCGTTGTTATTTTCGGTATAACTCAAGAAATACGAATTCAATCATGATGAACCTTTGCAGCTAGTTTGAAGATGTTGAAAGGCAACCTCGTGCAAAACTTCGTGATGATCGTGTCATTAGAACAATCAAAAAAATATATTTTTTTTAAATATTCAATATTCTGTGATCTTATCATATTATCCTCATTACATTCTGTATGAACCTTCGAATTGTCATTTTTCGATAAAGTACAGGATGTCAATTCGATCTGATCTGTTTTTTCTGGAAATATTGGGAAAATAAAATTTTAAATGGGTATATCTGCGGAGTCATTGGGTGGATCTTGCCCATTCACAAATTCGGCCTTCGTAATTAAGGTCCAAACCTATTCTACAAATATCAAGTTTCCAAGTTGTTTCTTCCGGAAGTTATTGTGTTTACGGTCGACCGTTAGACATCCCGACTTTTTGAGATAATGAGGAAATAAATCTACCAATTTTGCCCATTTTCGAACTAAGCCTTCACATTTCGAGAAGGAACTCAGCTTGCAACTTTCAAGTCGCTAGCTTATTCTGTTCGAAAGTTATCTTTGTGTCGTTCGTCGTTCTCCTACAGAACAAGCAAGTAAACAATGTTGTACAAAAAGCATACGACAGTGCTTAGTCCTTAGGAATGAAAGAAGCACCAACTTATCTACCTGCTCCTTTGGATCATTATTCTTTCAAGGAAGTCAGACTGGCACGAAAACCAGAACAGAATGGCACAGCCATGATTAATTCTCGATTGTCATCAGCTCCTTCTTTTTGTGTGTAATGATTTATATAGTCTTTTTGAAATTTTCAAGGAATTTAGGGCATGAGAAAATGTTTAGCAACACTGTCTATTGAGACATTTTGGCTACTTGTATAAATAAATCACTATTGATGACAGTTCCTTGAAATCACCATCAATTGGTCTACTTCACAGTGAAAAGTAGGTATTCAGGTATGACAGTTATTAGTCTTGGAATCTGACGTTTCAAAAGCCCTCAAATATGGGTTGTTTGGAGAATGTCAGGAATTTTTCATGTGCCTTCCCTTATTATTGGGCTTGTTATTAATGATACATGACTAATGAAATGATTTTTTGAATATGTGTTCGAATTCATAGTTGATTCACAAAGCGGTCATCTTTTCACGTATTGACCCCTCCAAACGCAGCTTTACTTCCCGATGAGAAGATGGCGATCTACTTTTCATATAATCCTCATGAAATTCTGCGTGAACTTCAAGATGCCACTGTTCAATCGAGTGCTAGATTGGATCGAATAGACGACTTCGGTCGAAGTTGCCAACGCACAAATTTCTTGCAAATTTACGATTACAAGGGAAAGGGAATTTCAGAACAAATTCGACGTGATAAGGTCCGCGTTATTTATGAATATCCGTAAAGATGCCTCGGCTCCTCGAACAAGATAATTATTTTCAAATAAAGGTTTTTGTTAAGATCGTCTCTGATTGGCTGAAATTTAAGTTGGGATTCCTGATTTCATGTTAACAGTGTCAAGTTTAGATGGGATATGTTCCGCAAATTAATTTGGTTATTTCGGTGGGCAGTTTTCCGTTCTGTAAATATGAAATATTCGGTTGGTTCCTGAAAAAAACGTTAATTGCCGAATTTGATTGATGGAAAAGCAATCTTTCTGCCAACAGAACGACAGTCACTGTTCTATGTTAACATATCTATGGCATAGAACAATCCATGATGTTTTACTTACATCCTGGAACAACCTATGCTATGTTACCATAGAACATTGCCTGTCGTTCTGGTGGCAGAAAGATTGCTTTTTCATCAATGAAATTCCGTGATTAACCTGTTTTTTTTTCAGGAACCAATCAAATATTTCATACTTACAGAACGGAAAACAGGCAACCAAAATAACCAAATTGATTTGCGGAACATATCCCATATAAACTTGACACTATTAACATGAAATCACGAATCCCAATCTTCCCCAATCAGAAATGATCTCAACAAAAACCCATATTTGGCAGGAATTATCTTGTTTGAGGAGCCGAGGCATCTTTTACGGATATTTATGAATAACGCGAACCATGTCGAATTTGTTCTGCAATTTCCCTTCCCCAGTAATAGTAAATTTGAAAGAAATTTGTGGGTTGGCAACTTGGGCCGAAGTCATCTATTGAAATCTAATACTTGATCGATGAATAAGAGCTTCAAGTCGTATTTAGAATTTCGTTAGAACAATATGATAAGAAGATCGCTGAATATAAAATATTTCGAGAAAAATAGTTTTTTTCAAATGGTTTTAATTGGACGATCATCACGAAATTTTACACAAAGTTGTCCATTATTATTATCCCACTAGTTATTAAGTTACATCATGATCGAATCAGTGTTTTTTCTGTTTTTCCAGAAATCACAACGAAACCGAAGAATAAAACCTTAAATTTTATATTATTTTCCCGAATATCTCCGGAAACTGGAACCAAATCAAACTGAAACTGGATGCACTGTTGACAAAAGACAAAAGTCGGAATTTTTTTTTTATTCATAAATCATTCGATTGCAACAAACTTTCGCAGGCATTTTCTCGTCGGTATGTTTCAACTAATTACCAAGTTTCAATCTGATCGCTCTAGCAGTTCCAGAGATATATAGGAAATAACAGCAAAAATTCAAACCACTATAACTCCGAAGCAGTTCGGCCGATGTGACCGATTAACGTACTCCACTATCGCATTTGGATGCGCAACCTACCCTAAAAGTTTCAAGTCGCTAGGTATTTCCATTCTTCAGATATCGTGGCTACAGTCGGCCGACAAGCTGGTCAGAATCGATTTTGACACCGGATTCGTCATCAGTGAGTCCTACCTAGTCGTTTTGAGAACAATTCAAAAATTTCATATATTTGGACAAAACGATAGCACGCCGTTCGCCAGAACATGCGCGCAGAACCATTAGGTGATTATTGTCCTGTCAAATAATTAAGCGGCGTTGTCAGTTTTACACAAAGATCGTAGTGATTAGGTATGTAACTCTACAAAACCATAGAGTCGGTGATGAAAATATGTAGAACCTGACAACTTTTCGCCGAATTATTTTGACAGTTCTAGTTTCAAAAAGTTGGCAGAACTATTCCAAGGCCTACCTACTGACTTTATAAAAGTGGATGGATTATACAAAAAAACAGGAGATTTTCTTTATCGAGACCAAATTCTAAAACCACAAACATTTGGTCAAAATGATACAGTAAAAATCAGAGATGAAGTATTGTAACAACAGAAACTGATGTTGAGGATCAGAGAGTGAGAAATTAAAAATATGTGACTTTAGTCCTCTTATAAACACATCCGAAATCTTACAATATAAAATTAATGATGTAAGGTAAAGTAAACTTTCGCCAGATCTATTGTAGTTAGATTGAGGAAGAAGTGGCGCCTCTACTATAATAAAATGCCTGAGAAACTATCAAAATGATGTGGTTCAATATACAACATATGGTTGAACCCTTTGAAGCTCCTATTACATGGTCTGAAACGTTTTCTGTCTATCAAGGAAGATGCATTTCAAATTTGGAAATGTTCTAGCTCTTCAGTTTAACATTCTTCGAAGGTGTGGAGTGGATTTGTTCGTTGATTTTCGGTAATCCTAACAGCCCATCTTAAACACAATAACTTCGAAAAGAAGCAATAAGTTACTTGATATTTGTGGAAAAAACTTGGAGCTTAATTACGAAAGTCGAACGTGAATGGGTAAAATCTACCTAATGGTTTCGCAGATATACAGTGCGCGTCAAAATCATGGAACATATTCATTTCCTCAAAAGAAAAATATTTGGCAACAAAATCCTAAAACAGGTCATTTTTTGTTTCACTTTTACCAAATTTATATGCATTTCTGAAGGATTTTGTTGCACCCTGTGCCATCCCCATCAACCCTCTAAATTTTTTTAATAGGGAAAGTGGGTCATGTGATACTTTTTTGGCAAGGTCATTGTATCTTCTTTACAGGCGTGCAGAAATTTTCAAGGAAAAAATATTTTTTTTTTAAAATTAGTTAGTTCAAAGAAGTTTTCCGTACGTGCACTTTGTCATGGCTCATTTACTATGAGACGATGGTACCTGATGAAATTTGTCACCGAATGGAAGTCGCCCATTATAGTTTTGTTCATGCACAACTTTCAACCCCCTTCACGTGAAAAATTAGAATGTGTGAAACACTGCGTTTCAGTTATGATCCTAAATAGGTATGTTATTAGTACGTCTCTACTAGAGTTGAAACTTTTCGATAAAATGTTTCAATTCAAAGGAAGATTTCTGACAACGCAATGTCATAAATGTTATGAATGTGTGAAGCGCTTTGATTATTGCATCCAGAACGATCGTGGTCATTTTGAACATTTAATTTAACTTATCTTGTAATGCACAATGATTCTCGGGGTGATACTTCAATGCCGACATAAATTTCCAATGTCACTCCATTTTTTTCTCCTCCAAAGGGTTAGTAGGAGTTGAAAGTTGTGCATGGACAAAACTGTAATGGTCGACTTTCATTCGGTGACAAATTTCCTCAGGTACCATCGTCTCAAAGTAAATGAGCCATGACAAAGTGCACATACTGAAAACCTCTTCGAAGTAACTAATTTTTCAAAAAAAAAAAATTTTTTTCTTGAAAATTTCTGCACACCTGTAAAGAAGATACAAAGACCTTGCCAAACAAAGTACTACATGACGCACTTTCCCTATTCAAAAAATTCAGAGGGTTGATGGGGATTGCACAGAGTGCAACAAAAATCCTTCAAGAATGCATGAAAATCTGGTAAAAGCAGAAATTGACCTGTTTCAGGATTTTGTTGCCAAATATTTTCTTCTCAGAAAATGGATTGGTTCCATAATTTTGACGCGCACTTTTTACAGTCGGAATTTTTTCTAATATTCCTCGAAAAATTTCGTCGAAAAATGATGTCTATCTCTTGGTCGAAAAATGACGGCAAAATTTTGTGAGAATCGAATCCACAGTATAATTAAATATACCTTCGTGATCATTTTTTTTAAGTGAAGACAACTAACAATTCTCACAAGAAACTTGTTGTTAATTAGGTAGAATAACTTTTTGACAAAACCCCATATAGTATGCAGCTCAGTGGAATAAAATATGGAGTGGAGATTAAGTGAAAAAAATGCAGTAAAATCTCACAATGGAGGTGGAGCTACATTTTTATATCACGAGTAGCCCCTGGCTATTCGAAGTCCGAAAGGGCGTGCTTAAATATAACATAGGTCTATTTGGCTTTTATCATGCTAATAAACGAAGAACTGAATTAAGGCAGAAAAGGGTGGGGACGAATAATACAGTAACAAAAGGTATTGTAATGTTTTGACCAATACTCTACGGAGCTTACAGACAGACAGATGCTAATGTAAACCAGGACTTTTTTGCTTTTTTTTAATCTCGGTTGTGAAAGTAACTAGCTCAATGAATTTTAGTGGAAATAAAGATTTTTGGTAAGATGAATTTACGCCAAGGAAATACTTAAACGATCAATAAAATTGCGGAAGAATTGATAGGAAATTTTTTCTTCGATTTCTTTCCTGAGGGCGCTTCTCACAGATATGAGTACAAGTAAGCAATCAGTTCATTTGTATCTCCCATTTTTTTTCAAGTCGAATCAAAGATACCGGAAATTTGAGCCATTTTCACAATGTCGTACTTCGGAAAAACAAATTTTAGCAGCTGAATGTAGTCAAAGAAAACAGAATGAGTGTAGTCAGTGTAGTTCAATCTGTTCTATGATTCTCACAGAATATAAATATTTGATAGATGATTTTACGCAAATCCAAGATGACAGAATTCTATGCTTTTTTGTTTTCGCCACCATTTCGGGTTTTGTTTATTTGTCGTTAAGTTTTTCTAAGATGGTCACGGAAAAAATTCCATTTTGAATAACAATATGATGAAAATTAATTTCGTCCAAAAATAACCTCACTTACAGAACAGAACACGTCCAACCTGGAACCAGAGACAACAACAGACGTCTATGATTATAAGTTACTTTAGTACTTTACATTAACTTTGAAGTATTAAAGTTACTGTATCTTACTTGCTTTCTAGTTGGCGAAAAGTAACTAGTATCGTAGATACTTTTCAAAGGAAACTGTATCTTGTATCCTAAAAAAAGTTCCTTTAGACAAATATAAGTGAAAGATGGCCCAGCGCGTTGCGATTCTCGAAAACATTTTTTGTGCTGAATTGTTTTTGGTTTGTGCTGCTTTGTGCCGTTGAAGTTTTTTCATTCGCGTTCAAACGGCTGAAATAGATTGTGCTATACATATACTGAGTTGTACCGTTCGAGATTTTCTGAAGGTCCCTCTACTTTCTGCAGAAATCATAAATGTAGAATTTTCTTCCAAAAATAGAGTGATAAAATTTGTGTTACATTTGTGCTGAAATATGCCGTAAATATTTTCACGAAATTCCGTCGGGTTTCCCAAGAAATCGCGAAACTAAAAGTACTGGATTTCAATTCGATCTAATCTGTATTTTTGGAAATATTGGAAAAATAAGATTTTGAATGAGTATATTAACGGAATCATTGGGCGGATTTCACCCATTCACGAATTCGGCCCTCGTAATTGAGCCCCAAACCTACTCTACAAATATCGAGTTTCTGAGTCGTTTCTTCCGGAAGTTATTGTGTTTACGGTCAGCCTAACGGCCGACTGCGTAAACACAATAACTTCCGAAAGAAACAACTTAGAATCTCGATATTTGTAGAGAAGGTTTGGACCTCAATTACGAAGGCCGAATTCGTGAATGGGTAAAATCCACCCAATGAATCCGCAGATATACCCATTCAAAATCTTATTTTTCCAATATTTCCAAAAATACAGATTAGATCGAATTGAAATCCAGTACTTCATCGAAAAATTACAGTTCGAAGGTTCATACAGAATTTAATGAGGATGATATGATAAGAAAATCACAGAAATTTTTTTTTCAAATTTTTCTAATGACACTGTTATCACGAAATTCTGCATAAAGTTGTCTTTCAGCATTTCCAAACTAGCTGCGAAGTTTTATCAGGACTGAATCAGTATTTCTCGAGTTATTTTTGATACCGAAAAAAACACCGATATCGAGAAGAAAACCTCGAAATTTGACATATTTTTTCCCGATATCTCCAAAACTTATGATCGTTTTGAATTGAAATTTGATACACTGCTGAGAAATATGAAGGTCAAAGTGAAGGTGGAATTTTTTTTGGATATGATGAATGGTTTCCGAAAAAAAAACTTTTTGGAAAAAAATGTCGAAAAAATTTTTTTTAGTATATATATATATATATAAGGTTCACACTCAACTATGATTGAGAATACTTTTTTTTTGAAAATTTTGAATTCATATACATTTCTTATTATTTTCGGTAAGTAATTAAATAGTCTTATGCTCATATAGAAAGATAAGAAACTCCAACCTTATATATAAAGTAGCTTAAAAATTATCTTATTATCTTTTTCCAAAAGGAACTTTAAGATACGTATCCAAGTTCCTTTTCTGAAGAGTATCTAGATACTCAAAGTAACTTCGGATACTCAAAAAGTAAATTATCTAGTATCTAGATCCTTTTTCAAAGTATCTTTGACAGCTCTGACTACCAATGGCAGACCAAATGTTTTGGAGATAAAAATGGGACAATGCCCTAGAAACGATATCATACTGTAGATTTTCACCATTTCCAAGAATGTTGTATGATGTCACAATATATTTGCTAAAATTCAGCTGGAAATTTTGAGAAAAGTAAATGTTATTATGTGAAAAAAAACTTAGTTCTTTGTTACCCCATTTGTTCAGTTGGAGTCGGGGGTTTTCGAGACAAAAGTACGAAAAGCATTATCGGTAAATTGGCTTTATAATCATATCAAGAACAAAAGGTATAACATAATGGGGGTTTTGTCTTTAGACGAAAATGCAGTTATTTTCATGAATTACCTTGAGAACATCACATTTCAAACATATTATTTCAATATTGTATTTTTAAAAAAATGTTTGATCACCTAAAACTGAAAAATAAAAATAGGGATTTGCATTAAAAGGGATTTGTCATGAGTGCACGATATGGCAACGTCGAATTCAGCTTTCTCGGAAAGAAAAGGACGTCAAATGTGTTACTTTGCTCAGGAAAACAGAGATAGCTTTACTTCGATCTGGTTAGAGTAGAAAACAACCACCAAGAAATAGAAAAAGAAGAGCACAGACTCTCGTACTGTCAAATTACTGACAAATCGCAAAGGGAAATTGTTTGGTTATATTGACAAAGAACACGTGTGTACCACAGAATAGGAATGAGTATTTCATTATTCTATAGCAGAAAAAGCTATTCACTTAACACTCCTGGCATGCCTGGCAAATCCCAAACCCCAATTTTGAAATCTGATTTTGAATACTTTCTGAAGGTAATTTGGGAAAATGATGAATCAAACCCATAATAATTATGTTCAAATTTGCATTTGCAGTAATAACCCAAATTCAGGAAAAACCCCCATTATGTGCAGACAAGCTTGAAAACTCACGATGAATATTCAGAATATATTCTCTTAGATTTCTCCTCGTCTAACACAAAATTTCCTTTAATTACAGGTCCACATCAAGTCCTCCTTCATCATGAACGGCGTCTGCGTCAGATGGCGGGGCTGGATCGATCTGGAGCGTCTCGACGGCGTCGGTTGCCTAGAATTCAACGAGGAAAGAGCAGCACAGGAGGATGCGCTCCTTCGGGAACAGATCGAACGCTACAATCAACGCCTGCGTGAGTTCGAGGACAAACAGAGAGGTTACAGACAGCCGGACAGACCAGACCAAGACTTGGAGGTACGCGTTGGAAGCGTCCAGTCCAGGAATTACATGAAGATGTACTAAGAGGTGTAGATTTTTTTTTATTTATAGGTGTACATGTCTTGATGGGCCTATGTGTGATCATTCGGATGTAACAAATTTGAGTCACGATAACTTTCGAACGGAATCAGCTAGCGATTTCAAACTTTCAGAGTAGGTTTCGTACGGAGATGCGTCAGTTGAATCCGTTAATGAAGTAAACTGGCTTGATGGTTTCGGAGTTGAAGTGATAAAGTTATTTCATCATTTTCCCGAGAAGAACTTATGTGATCAAATTGAAACGTTATCGTTAGTAGTAGAATACAGAATCGCAACTGTTTGCCAAATTTCGTTTGGATCGTATAGTTTGAAATTGAAAAAAAAATCATGAATTTTTTCGAAATTTTCATTTCTGAAACTTTCCAGATTTCTTGAAATTTGGCACAGACCTCAAAATCAATACTGGAGTGAATCGGATATTTATTTTCGGTTATATTGGAAAAAAATAAATTAAATTTCGTTGTTATTTCATCAGTATCGTTATTCCCCCCTCAACTACAAAAATATCTCTTTAGCAAATAATTTGAAATCAATTTTTTTCGTGTTTTTATCGATTATTTCGACATCTATTATATTAAGTTCTTTCTTATTTCTTTTGAAATCTCTTGTAGTCTGTAGTGATCACCCATAGACTCGGCAGTCGTCTATAGTTAGATGTGATCTTTACTAGATAAAAACTTTCGATGTTGTTGAAAATATTTCCCTAATCAAATGTTTTCATCTTTTTTTGGAAGTCGAAATATCATACTGTAATGTTCGAATATTACCATAAATACCTAGTTTCTACACTATTCAAACAAGTTAAGTATCGTCTGAGATCTTGAATTATGACTTATATTTATTCCTTTTATTTTGTTCTATTTTGTTGGTTTTGTTGAATATAAAATATTTAAATTAAGTTTGCTTATTGGTCTGTAAATATAGAACACCATTCTGTTGTATACGCAATAATCCTATGTAAATATTTAAATAAAACAATTTCCCTATGAATCTTTGATTTCATTGAAATTTATTGGAACTCTTGTTTCAATTGTGGCCATTACCAGTCTAGTTTTATGATGACATCTAGATGATGCAAGTGAGTTTCAAACCTTAAAATGAACAAGTACAAAAACGTTACCCATAAATCAAAAATCTTTATGACTTCAGAAATTAAATGATAGTGGACACTGTATTGCATAGTATTTTATCATGTTTCTGCTTTTTCATGTTTTTACTTCAAATGCCAGTTGATACAAACATCAAATTTGTCCTTCAAGACGTTGTACATTGAAAATAATAAAATTATATCGTAAGATATCAATATAACAACGTATTAATATCGAGTGTACGTTGAACTTCAAAACCAAATTATCGGGCAATCAGAGAAAACTCTTTTCAAATCATCCAAGCTTTCGCTAATTTCATTAGCTTCTTCAGGAATCTACGAAAGCATGTATACGGGGTAACATACAAACACGTTTAAGTCGAAGTTATGACAGCTAAGCCATATTAAATCTATTCCAGAAGAAATCCCTGTCACCAATGTCCGTTTCTTAAAAATTATACACACGGACAACCAATCCAGGTACATACAAATTTATCATCAACAGATATTTAAATTATTCAATACAAAATCTTCAAATAGACCCAAAGAACTTTTCTTCGTTGTTGAAAACGTCTGATTTCTTGCATAAAAACATTAAGGTTAGACCACAGACATCACGGACAAAGACACACGCCTCAACATTCAGGTGCACAGAGAATGGGGGTTTTTCCTTAAAACGAAAATGCAGTAATTTTCATGAAAAACCTTCAGAACATCACATTTCAAACACATAATTTCAATATTATATTTTTAAACAATGTTTGATCACCTAAAACTGAGAAATAAAAATGAGGATTTGCATTTAAAGGGATTTGTCTTGAGTGCACGATATGGCAACGTCGAATTCAGCTTTCTCGGAAACAAAAGAACGTCAAATGTGTAACTTTGCTTAGGAAAACAGAGATAGCTATACTTCGATCTGGTTGGAGTAGAAGACAACGACCAAGGAATAGAAAAAGAAGAGCACAGACTTTCAAACTGTCGTATTACTGACAAATCGCAAATGAAAATTGTTTGGTTATATTGACAAAGAACACGTGTGTACCACAGAATAGGAATAAATATTTCATTATTCTATAGCAGAAAAAGCTATTCTACTAAACAGCGTTGTCACTTCGTGCATGCCTGACAAATCCCAAACCCCAATTTTGAAACCTGATTTTCAATACTTTCTGAAGGTAATTTGGGAAAATGATGAATCAAACCCAAAATAATTATGTTCAAATTTGCATTTCCAGTAATAACCTAAATTTAGGAAAAACCCCCATTCTCATAGAAGTTTAATTATCAGAAACTTTCCTGTTTTGAATTTCATTCCTTCTTTTTATATTAGTTTTGTTCTTGATATACTGTAAAACATATGGATATATATACTGACGTAGGTTGGCACTAGTGAAATATCGACAATGTCAAAATAATTCTCAGCGACGTTGCCAAATGCCAATGCCAATTCTACTCTCAATCTCAACATAATCATCACGCTTGGAAATTAAAAATGTAGTTTTGAAGAAGCAGAGACAAAATATCAGGAAGTGCTATGTAGAATTGAAATCTGCTGTTTCTGATAGTAACCCTGATAATTTGGAATCAATAATTTATCACAAGCTATCCAACATTTTCGACGTATGTGAGTGAAAACCCAGTGTATTGTTCACATAGATTTCCAAGAACTTTGTAAATTGAGTTAGTTCTTTTTAGGTGATACAGGTTTTGTACTACTACTACATTTTCATACTGGAGTTATTTCAAGTTGTGCAACAAGGTATTTAAATGTCTTCTGTAGACTCATTTCTTGAGAATTTCGAAAAGTAGGGAATTCCATAGGTTTGTCTGTTCCTTTAGGAGTTTTACTGCAGGGTTATTCGAGTACTTTCATTTTTTTTTTAATGAACTATCACAAAGTAACGGACTACTCTATCCATTATTTTTCAGTAAAATATCAACACTCGATTCTTGATTTCCGTACAAGAAAATAGAATAACTGAATCTTTCAACCATGTTTATGTACGTGAAATATTTCCAGCGTTGACAGAAAAAAAAGTTTCTTCAACATTCGCCAGGCCTTTGGATTTATTGAATTCACATAATATTAGGTGCGCAACTAAGTTCTCGCTGTTTGTCAGTAGATGGCTCTAGCAGTAAGAGCTAGTCGATTTTGACATATCCAAAACGTCATGAACCAGGCTTAGACATATGGTAAACAAACCGCCGCGACACATAAGTGATTTTGTTTTCGCATTATATACTTCTGGTTAAGTGAAAATGTCGAATTTCGTGCCAAACAATCGTCATTTGCGGGAAGTGTTGATTTTCTTTTTTCATTCGAAAAAACCGGCAGCTCAAGCGCATCGAGAGCTCCAAAAAGTGTACAGAAACGCTGCTCTAAGCGAAACAACATGCCGTGATTGGTTCCGTCGCTTCAAAGACGGTGATTTCGATGTTGACGACCGTCCACGTGAAGGAAGACCCAAAACCTTCGAAGACGCTGAATTGGAGGCATTGCTCGATGAGGATTCGTGCCAAACTCAAGAAGAGCTTGCTGCAGAATTAGGAGTTACCCGTCAAGCCATTTCCAAGCGATTGCATGCATTGGGGATGATTCAGAAGCAAGGAACTTGGGTTCCTTATGAGTTGAAGCCAAGAGACGTTGAGCGTCGTTTTTTCGCCTGTGAACAACTGCTCCAGCGGCAAGAAAGGAAGGGTTTTCTTCATCGCATCGTGACGGGTGATGAAAAATGGATTCATTACAGCAACCCAAAGAGGAGAAAATCTTGGGGACTACCCAGGCATGCTTCTACGTCGTCGGCTCGGCCGAACATTCACGCTGCGAAGGTTATGCTGTGCATTTGGTGGGACCAGGTCGGTGTTATTTATTATGAGCTGTTGAAACCGAGCGAAACCATCACTGGGGAACGTTATCGAACTCAATTGATGAGATTGAGCCGAGCACTGCGCGAAAAACGGCCACAATACGAGCAAAGGCACGAAAAAGTGATTTTACTGCATGACAACGCTCGGCCTCACGTTGCCAAACCTGTTAAAACCTACTTGGGCACGCTCAAATGGGAAGTTCTACCCCACCCGCCATATTCCCCAGATATTGCGCCGTCCGATTTTTACTTGTTCCGTTCGATGGCACATGGCCTGGCTGATCAACAGTTCCACTCATATGAAGACATCAAAAAATGGCTTGATTCGTGGATAGCCTCAAAAGACGAACACTTCTGGCGTCAAGGTATTCGAGCTCCACCAGAAAGATGGGAAAAAGTTGTGTCTAGCGATGGGCAATACTTTGAATGATTCATTTGTAACCATTTTTTTATAATAAAGTTATATTTTCATCGAAAAAACAGCGAGAACCTAGTTGCGCACCTAATATTTTTTCAAATTCATTATTTTCTCAAAATAAATTCACAAAATACGTAATTACTACGACCTCTATGTAGAGAGGAAGACGTTGCGTAGTTATCTGACAGGAAAATGACTATAACCTTACATTTTCAAAATATACACGGTGAAATGTGTCAGAATGTCACGACCAACTGGGATAGTTGGTAAACCCGCAAGATTTCCCATCGCCGATATATTGAAAAGATATTTACATCATTGTACGCAGTGTGTTTTTCTGAATAAGAAATGTGGGTAAACCCGCAAGATTTCCCGTCGCGAAGCTACAAGTAAGATATTCACATCATTGTTAGCAGTGTGAGGCCAACATAGGCGGTATCTCTTTGTTTGGAAGATATGGGCCCCCAAAGTTCCAAATTGATGCATTTTCAGATCCTTTTTTCCGCCATAAAAATGATCTCTCACTTCTCAAATCTAGTTCATAAATCATCTTTGAACCTTCAACTAACGAATAGCGACACTTTCTTTCAAGAAAATTCATTATTTAAAGGAGGAAAAGTGAAAATATTAGACAACCACTTCACCTATATTTCTACGAAATACTTCTCAATGTTAAAGCGGAGCTTGGCAACAGCGTCTTTTCATCGCTGGCCAACGTATTATGACCGAAGAGTAGTTGCTGGCGGGAAATATGAAATGATGGACAGTTGAAGGAAATGATTGTAAGGAAAATGCTTCTGTCACTGAAGAAGAGGTGGTTATTCTAACATCAAAACAAAATCATTGAGAATATTCGTTTAAGGTTTCACTCTCAGTATTTTCGTTTGAACTGTATTTATATATTATTTAATTTATTGGTAATAATTTATTCGATATCAATATCCAAATATGTTATGTAACCTTGTAAATTGAACTTCCCTAAAATCTTTTTCTAATTAACCCCCCTCCACAGAGACACCCCCATCTCTCCTACAATGCCCATACATCCCCCGAAATCCGGCAGCTTAATAACAATTAGGGAGCAAACATCAGGCGATCCACCATCCGTGCTAAACACAAGAAGCGTCAGAGCGTTGAGAGTTTCAGTTAAGCAAACAGGCAAATCTGGAAAACTACCCTGTTGGCGAGGGTTGAAATAGCCCCAGGACCGGGACTCGATGCAGATCTGTTGATTCACCGGGTAAACTCCCACGCAGATTTTTAGGGATACATGGGATAGATTATTACCTAAAGTCGGGAGCATTAAAAGCGTAGATTTGAAAGGTTCGGCAAATCCGATTTTGATGGTGCACCTGTTTGATGTTGTCTGGTTTTCTTAATGTCTTCATTTGGGGTGGATTCTAGTATTATTTTTTAGTGGGTTCATTTAATGCGTTTGCTGCTTTTGAGTGTTGAATTCAACTGAAGATTTAAGTGGACAAAATTGTAGAGCAATTAAATACAGATTTTTCTGTATTACCTTTACATAATAATATCTTTCGATATTGATTTGATATCTTACGATATACTTTTATGTCTTCGACGTACTACGTCTTCAATGACAAAATTATTATATCAACTGGCATATAATGATCAAAGTAAAAAACTTGAGAAAAGTGTGAAAAAATGAAATACAACCTAAAAACAATACTAGACACAGTGTTTCATCTTCTATCTTTCGATTTAGAATCATCAGCAGCATTTATTCTATATTATATATCAAAAACTCACCACGTGTTTCCCACGTACAATTCACTTCAACGAAAATAACCAGATTTAAGTCCATACGCATGCTTGTTAGAATTGTGCATAGAAACAATAATGCCACAGATTTTACTTAAAACTTCTTCTTTCCTTGACAAATGAAATGCGGTAAAAAACATTTTCCAAAATCTTTATAACCTCAAAAATTAAATTCCGTTGAATTCGAATTTCCGTTGAAGTGAAGTGTACGTTGGAAACACATGGTGAGTTTTTGATATATATTATAATATATAATAAATGCTGATGATTCTAAATCGAAAGATCGAAGATGAAACACTGTGTCTAGTATTGTTTTTAGGTTGTATTTCATTCTTTACCCTTTTCTAAAGCTTTTTACTTTGATCATTATATGCCAGTTGATATAATAATTTTGTCATTGAAGACGTAGTACGTCGAAGACATAAAAGTATATAGTAAGATATCAAATCAATATCGAAAGATATTATTATGTAAAGGTAATACAAAAAAATCTGTATTTAATTGTTGTATCAATAGCCTTTAACAAGTAGACTTTTTTGAATTTAAAATTGTAGAGAAGCACTGATGTAAGACAGCAGCTATTCAAATTCGTGAGCAATTATGAATTTTTTTTTTAATTTTTTTAAGGACATTATCATGAAGTAATTTCTCAGTGAAGTCTGCATCAGCATTTGACAACTAGTTACCGAGTTTTGTCACGATCTGATCAGAATTTTAGCGCGCATGATCAGTGTGCTATCCTTCAGCCGCATACAGACACGAGAGCTGAGCGGCTCCTGAGGCAGTTGCGAGGCACTTGTGAGGCAGCCTCGCGTTGTTGAAATGGCTCGCGAGCCGCTCATAACACCGTACACACTTTCAAAGCCGAATGAAACTGCCTCGAATGCCGCTCAGCTCGCCTGTCTGTACGCAGCTTTATGTCTGGTAATCCTAATGGGGGTTTTTCCTGAATTTGGGTTATTACAGCAAATGCAAATTTGAACATAATTATTATGGGTTTGATTCATCATTTTCCAAAATTACTTTCAGAAAGTATTCAAAATCAGATTTCAAAATTGGGGTTTGGGATTTGCCAGGCATGCACGGAGTGACAACGGTGTTTAGTAGAATAGCTTTTTCTGCTATAGAATAATGAAATATTTATTCCTATTCTGTGGTACACACGTGTTCTTTGTCAATATAACCAAACAATTTCCCTTTGCGATTTGTCAGTAATTTGACAGTACGAGAGTCTGTGCTCTTCTTTTTCTATTTCTTGGTCGTTGTTTTCTACTCCAACCAGATCGAAGTATAGCTATCTCTGTTTTCCTAAGCAAAGTAACACATTTGACGTCCTTTTTTTTCCGAGAAAGCTGAATTCGACGTTGCCATATCGTGCACTCAAGACAAATCCCTTTAAATGCAAATTCCCATTTTTATTTTTCAGTTTTAGGTGATCGAACATTATTTTAAAAATATAATATTGAAATTATATGTTTAAAATGTGATGTTCTGAAGGTTTTTCATGAAAATTACTGCTTTTCGTTAAAATCCAGTACTTCATTAGAAAAAAACCTAGAAAAGCACTGACGTGAAGTCAACAGCTTTTACGCGCATGTTCAAATTCGTTGCCAAAGCGGTCATCTCCTTTGAACATTCGAGCAAAAGCTGCCGACTTCAAGTCAGTGCTTTTCTAGGTTTTTCCATTTCAGGTTTTATTTTTTAAGAATTCTTTAAGATGAAAAAATAGTAAAATTGTGCATTCTTACTATTTTTTACAACCATTGGCACCCAAAAAAATTTTTGACTGTGGTTTATAAATGATTTCCCTTTACAGTCGAGGTTCTGTTCGCTCTTTAAGAGAGACTTTTTCAATTTTGAGTGAAATTATAAGGCGCTAGCTGTCCCCAGAAGAAGCACGTTCGACATCCCTAATAACCATGATTATAGATCAGCCGAATACCTGTAACTTCAAACGATATAATCAGGTCGATTCTGTTTGCAATTAGCAATATTGCTAGGAAAAATATTGCTATCATAACAAGATTGGAATTATTGGTATTCTGATGAACGATTTTGAGCAATATGATCTGTCACTTTAACAAGAATCTTGCTATCAATATTGCTATCTTAGCAACCTCAAAGTAGTACTTGCTATGCTTCATAACAAGAAAGTTTAGAAAAGGAATCTTTCAGAGATCCATTTGTTTCAGTATTATTTCTTCCAAGAAATCGAAAATATTGAAGATAGGGAAGAATGTGCTAATAGAAATGTGTTCAAGGTTCTCTAGAATATTTAATTTTGAGGATTCTTAGACTAAAACACCGGCATAGTAAGCAACAGCTGACCTGATTATTCTAATGATCTCAACAACAGCCATCCCTTTGAATTCCCAACAGAAAAGTTCATCGAATTTCGAATTATTAACGCCTGAATAAAATTGCTGCATTTGATTCCTGGAAACCAATATTCTATCGGTATCCAGGAAATAGGTCAATTTGACTTTAATTGGTTTTTCTGTTTCATAACATTTTCGAATAAGTCGATGTTTACATGAATAAAAAAAGTATATGCTAATGGAAATGTGTTCAAGGTTCTCTCGAATATTATTTAATTTCAAGGAAAATCCTTAGACTAAGATACAGGCATAGGCAACAGCTGAGATGATTATTCTAATCATCTCAACAACAGCAATCCCTTTGAAGTGCCAACGAAAGAGTTTATAGAATTTCGAATTATTAACGCCTGAATAAAACTGCTGCATTCGATTTCTGATAACCAATATTTCATTGGTATCCAGGAAATTGGTTATTGGTCAATTTGACTCGTTTCGTTTCCTAACATTTTTTATGTCGATGTTAACATGAATAAAGAAAGCCGTAGATAGAGGTTATGTATGCGAAACCATAAAGAAAACTCACGAATAAGGGCTATTTTCTTCTTCCTTGTAGTTCTAAAGTCACAAAATACAGTATTGTCAGCTCTAAAATCACCAATTATGGAAGTCTATGATAGCAATATTGTTATGACAAAATTCATAACAAACATTGCTATAACACTCGAAAATATACGTAACATACGTAACATACGTAGAATACGTAACATCATGGCCATATTGCTATAAACTAGAAAGATAGCAATATGACTAGAATAGCAAGGTTCATAGCAATACGCAAACAGAATCGACCTGAGTGTTAGAACCGATATTATCTCACAAACAGCCTGTACAAAAACCCAACATACAAAAGACCATCTAGTTCGCTCGACCGACCTGCAAAACGCTCTGTTTACTAAAGAAACTGATACCTACTCAGGATGAAGAAGAGATAGCACAAGGTGCTATTACGAGATTCATCTACATTTCACTTCACTCGTCTGAGGCGGTTCTAGAAATCGTTACATTGTTGTTCTCGGACGGTTTTTGTGTCGGCATCGAACTGTTACGGATCCTGATTTTATCGTGGGAATGGACAGATCACGGGGCCTAACAATGAATGTGTTACTTGACTGCGTTTCTTCGAATTAAAAGAGAATAGATTTTCCATTGAACAATCATAAAACATGCTCGAAATTGAAGCGGATCATTGGAGATGTAGATCGCTTCTTTTGATGGATGAAGTGCAGTTGTTTTGTCGTTTGGTTGCTTGACCGGAGCAGAAAGAAATTGTAATTTTAAGTTCCATTTATCCTATTTTATGTAAAATGTAGAATTTGCGAGGTAATTATGAAATGAAAGAATGTACCGATTCATAAATGTGTACTAGGTAAAAAATCTAGAATAGCACTGTCGTGAAGTCAGCAGCTTTTGCATTCAGTCTCGAACTGAATTTTTCTGGGGGTTTTAGTTTCGTCCAAATGTCTGTAATTTTTGAATTTTGTGTCGAAAATGATTTTACACGATTAATTTGGACTCACTGAAGTGGTCAAATCTAACTATATGTCCGTCTGTCCGGCCATTATGTGCTCTTAAGTCCGGTGCACACATGCGGTTTTTCAAATTGCGGCGCCGTTGCGGTGCCGTACTCATGTGTGCATTCTTCCACTGTTGTTGTGTACTTCAGATCGTAAGTCCGGCGCCGGAGCTGGAAAAACCGGATGTGTGCACTGGACTTCATGCCGAATTTCGTCAGGATCGTACAGGAAAAAAATTTTGAAAACAATGTTTCTTTAGAATTTTCCGAGTTTTGTTGAAACAAATTGTTTTTTCCTGCGGGCATGTTCTAAGGAAACAGCGTAACATCTTTGTCAAATGTCTGTAATTTTAGAATTTTGAGCAGGAAATGGTCTCAAACGACAAGACTAGGACTAACTGATGACGAATCCAGTGTCAACATCGATTCTGTCCGTCCAGCCACGATAACTGACGAACGGAGTGAGCTAGCAACTTAAAACTTTTGAGGATAGGTCGAGCATTGGAATGTCGATGTTGAGTTCGTTGATGGGTCGAAACAGCCAAACAGTTTAGGAGTCATAGTGATTTGAAATTTCGAAATTATTTTCCTCATATTTCAGAAACTACAGAGATGATTGGGTTGAAACTTGGTGATTAGTTATAATAACGACGTGAAACTTTCAGCGAAATTTCGTTGAGATCATATCGTCATTAATTTCGAAAAAAAAATTTCACAATTTTTTTCTGAAAAATTTTTTTTTCGGAAACTGTTTATCATATTCGGAAAGAATTTCCACTCGAACTTTGACCTTCATATTTCACAGCAGCGTGCCAAATTTCAGTTCGAGATGATCAGAATTTTTGGAGATACTGGGAAAAATATTTCATGTTTTTTTCCTCAGCATCGTTGTTTTTTTCCGAAATAACTCAAAATATACTGATTCAATCATGATGGAATGTGGCAGCCAGTTTGAAAATGCTGATGGACAACTTTGTGCAAAATTTCTTGATGATCCTGTCATTGGAACAATTTGAAAAAAAATTTCAAATTTTTGCAAATATTCTGTGATCTTCTGATCATATTATCCTCATGAAATTCTGTGTGGACCTTCGAACTATCATTGATGAAGTCTAGTATTTCAATTCGATCTCATATGTATTTTTGGAAATATTGGGAAAATAAAGTTGTGGACGGGTTATCTGCGGAACCATTGAGTGAATTTTACCTATTAACGAATTCGGCCTTCGTTATTAAGGTTCCAACCTACTCTACAAATATCGAGTTTCGAAACAGTATCATTCGGAAGTTATTGTGTTTACGGTCGACCATAAACACAATATAGATAGATATAAATATAAATAGATAAAAACCTCAGGAAAAATTCTGTCTCCTCGTATAAGTGTTGTGAAATTGTTGTTTGTTATGGAGGGGTTTCTTATCCATCAACGAAACAAAATTTCTTCTTTCCTTTCGATGCATGTTGATATCTCAAAATCACACCTGAAAACAAAAAAAAGAAGACGAAAAAACCAATTTGAACTAGTAAATGATTTAGTACTCATTAAATACATTTAAAGTTCACGATCCATCTCAAAAAAGAATCAGACACCGAATGAATTGCCTCGACACCATCGTCAAATTTATATATTGGACACCTATTAACTAAATGTTCAATTGTTTCCTCTTCTTCTCCGCATTCGCACCGTGGACTTTCGACCGAATTCCACTTGAAGAGGAAACTATTACCGGGTCGAGCGGTCGATTAAAAATGCACCAAATTTTCCTAGGAAGATTAAAACCATGAACTTTTTCTGAAGGATCGCTGATCAAACCTTTGTTGAAAACATTATATGAGTTCCATTATTACTCGTTATCATAGTTTTACCGTAACAACTCAAAAATGCTGACCAGATCTTGATTAAACTTGAACTATAGTTGGAGTATGCTAATGCGCAAACTTATGCTGAAATTTTATATGACCGAAAAAAAATTTGGAAATTTTGTTTTCAAATATTTCATATTTTGCGTTCTTCTTATCATATGGTCCTTCCGACAGTTATTGTGTCCTCGGTCGGCCTGAAAATCATCAGCTAGTTTATCCTAGTCGTTCAATCGTTTAGATTCAAATCGCCCGCAAGAAAGATGGAAATAGAAGTGAACCAGAATTCTTGACAGAATGTTTGCATGTTTGTGTCGCCCTAACGGCTCTAAACTACCCAAATTGAGCTATCACGTCACACCTCGTCGATTCCAAAATTCATAAATCCTCTTATTCCCCTGAATGTCCAAATATTATACGTAAAATTCCAGCCCCATCCTGTTAATCTATAATAATACATCTAGAGATCAACTAAATTCAATCGACACTCATGCATCTATATAGGGGGATTCAATAAATCATCTGTTCAACTCGAGTATTATGCTCTAATGTCAGGTTATTTGCAGCGTTTTTGCATCCTGTTACCCCATAAGGAACAACAATGATGGACCCTACATCGGTCAGTCTGGGTGTACAATGGCTGCTTTCGATAGGCCCAATATTTCATTTATACTAGACTTGGTATGGTCCTTCTATCTGACGTTTTTTTTCTATACAAGTAGGAAGTCGAGGGGTTCACAATGAGAGCGATTTTTGATGGATTGGCATCTGAGATGGATGCAGGAAGTTTTGAGAACTATGCTGAAATGGGATTGATCCGACGTTGGGTGCAGTTGACCTGAATAGGTCTCTTGCATGTAACACGAATTATCAAATTTTTATGTTTTTGCGCGCATGTTCTAGGGAAACAGCGTGATATCGTTTTGTCCAAATGCGCCGAAAATGGTCTCAATCGACTAGGTTGGACTCACTGATGACGGTGTCAGAATCGATTCTGTCCGGCCGGCCGAGGACACGATAACTGTCGACAGAAGCTAGCTAGCGACTTGAAACTTTCAGGGTAGGTCGCGCATCAAAATGCCGCGGTTGAGTTCGTAAATGGGCCAAATCGGTCGAATAGTTTCGGAGTTATAGCCAGTTGAAATTTTGAAGTTTTTTATTTCTTATTTCAGAAACTACTCGAGCGATTGGATTCAAACTTGGCAGTTAGGTGGAGTATAACAACGCGCAACTTTGAGCCAAATTTCGTCAGGATCATATTGTCAGTAAATTTAAAAAAAAATTTTTTTTTTGGAGACCATTCATCATATACTAAAAAAAATCCACTCTTACTTTGAGCTTCATACTTCACAGCAGTGTACCAAATTTTAGTTCGATACGATCATAAGTTTTGGAGATATCTGGAAAAAATATGACAAATTTTTCTTCTCGATATCGTTGTTTTTTTCGGTATAACTCGAGAAATACTGATTCAGTCCTGATAAAACTTCGCAGCTAGTTTGGAGATGCTGAAAGACAACTTTATGCAAAATTTCGTGATAATAGTGTCATTAGAACAATTTGAAAAAAAAAATTCTGTGATTTTCTTATCATATCATCCTCATAAAATTCTGTATGAACCTTCTAACTATAATTTTTCGATGAAGTACTGGATTTTAATTCGATCTGATCAATATTTTTGGAAAGATTGGAAAAATAAAATTTTGAATGGGTGTATCTGCGGAATCATTGGGTGGATTTTACCCATTCACGAATTCGGCCTTCGTAATTAAGATCCAAACCTCCTCTACAAATATCGAGTTTCTAAGTTGTTTCTTTCGGAAGTTATTGTATTTACGCAGTCGGCCGTTAGGCTGACCGACTTAGAAACTCGATTTTTGTAGAGTAGGTTTGGGGCTTAATTACGAAGGTCGAATTCGTGAATGGGTAAAATCCACCCAATGATCCCGTAAATTTACTAGATATATATATATATAGAAATATTATAGATATTATATATATAGATATCAATTTATCATTTATCAAAATTTTTTTTCAAAAAGCACTGCCGTGAAGGCAGCAGCTTTTGCGTGAATGTTCAAATTCGTTGCTGAAGCCGTCATCTACATTGAACAAAATCGACTTAGGGCCGGTATTATAAAACTTAATGGGAAGATAACTTTAACTTTAACTGATATTTTGACAGTTATGTTAGGACATATCTGTCAAAACTGTCAGTTAAAGTTAAAGTTAAGTTTTATAATACCGGCCCTTAGGGAATATGTTTGTAGGGTAGGTTTTCAGTTTAATTGAGAAGGTCGAATGCTTGAATGTGTTGAATTCGCCAATTATTTTTTAGATAGTTATACCCATTCAAAATTATGGACCGAATTGTAATCTTGTACTTGATCGAAAATTATAGTTTGAGTTTTATGCAGAATTTCGTGAAGACCATATGAAGAAATCTGCGTTTGGCAGTGTCAATACTTGTATAGATGACCGCTTTGGCAACGGAACAAGTGCGTAAAAGCTCCTGACCTCACGTCAGGGCTTTTCTAGGTTTTTCGTTTGTTATTTTCTAACTTCGATTCGGAACATACATATCTTATGAACTATGAAATGTATTTACCCAGTTTAATCAAGATCAGATTAGTGCATGTTCTAGAGGTACAGCTTGCTATCGTTTTGTCCAAATGTTTGTAATTTTCGAATTTTGAGCCGAAAATGGTCTCAAACGACTAGGTTGGACTTACTGATGACGAATCCGATGTCAAAATTGATTCTGCCCGGCTGGCTGGCCGTGGACACGATAACTGTCGAACGGAGCAAGCTTGAAACTTGTAGGCTAGTTCGCGCATCGAAATGCCGCCGTTAAGTTCGTTAATGGGTCAAATCGGCCAAATAGTTTCGGAATTAAAGCCATTTGAAATTTTGAGGTTGTGTCCTTCATATTTCAGGAACTACTGGAGCGATTGGATTGAAACTTGGCAGTTAGTTGAAGCATAACAACTTCGAGCAAAATTTCGTTGAGATCGTATGGTTACTCGATTTCAAACGAATTTTTTTCTTCAGAAACCATCGATCATATTCGAGAACAATTTCAGTTATACCTTGAGCTTTATATTTCATAGCAGTGCGCCAAATTCCAATTCGATACGGCTATTAGTTTCGGAGATACCTATTAGGAAATAATATGTAGAATTTGGAGGTTTTCTTCTCGATATCATTGTTTTCGGTATGACTCAAGAAATACTGATTCAATCGTGATGAAACTTCGCAGCTACTTCAAAGATATTTGAAAAAAAATTTCAATTTTTTTTTTATTCTCTGTGATCTTCTTATCATATCATCCTCATCAAATTCTATATGAACCTTCAAACTGTCATTTTTCCTTAGAGTTCCCAATTTCAATTTGATCTAACTTTATTTTCGGAAATTTTGGGAAAATAAAATTTTGAATTGGTATATATATCACAGAAATTGAATGTTTGAAAAAAAATGATTTTTTTTTCTCAAATTGTCCTAATGACAAGATCATCATGAAATTTTGCACAAAGTTGCCCATCGGCACTTCCAAACTAGCTGCCACGTTTCATTCCGATTAAATCGGTATTTTTTGAGTTAATCCGGAAAAAACAACGATATCTAGGAAAAAAACACGAAATTTTTATATTTTTGTCAATTTCTCCAGAAATATATACAATCCAATATCAGTCAATAATGATACGAAAAACATACCTGAAATATCAATTTACCAATGCAGTGT
The DNA here is from genome assembly GCA_958510865.1 of Myrrha octodecimguttata. Lineage (NCBI taxonomy): Eukaryota > Metazoa > Arthropoda > Insecta > Coleoptera > Coccinellidae > Myrrha > Myrrha octodecimguttata. Next base: position 79,125,439 of record OY294057.1, read on the forward strand.
TACCGAATCTGACAAATTTCCTAAGAAACCAGAACATTTCGTTTAAACCTATAAAAAAGCTACAAAAAATGATTTTTTCTTGTTTTTTCAGGTTAGGTGGTCTACGACAAATACTCAACAATCATTCATAACATTTCTGATCGAATTCGACGCATATTTTAGAATGGCTCTGCTAACTCAATATTAAGTTAGCAGAGCCACCCCTAAAAAAAAACTAGAAGCGCGACTAATTTTTTTCTTTGACGACAAATTCTCGACAAATATACGACAATAAATGAGATGGTTTTCATTGACTTCCATGCAAGTGGCTCTTCTAACTTTATGGACATCACTAGATTTGGGCAAAATGATAACGCTCCTCTTCCAAAAACAAGCTCTTAGTGAAACCCTTCTTGTATCGTGCATATGTCCCATTCACTATCCAAATGTCCTACACATCCTTTCTCCTAATATATGCTACAAAATCCATCTTCACTCCATAAAATACGCTTTAGAATTAATTACTTTCTCTCCCTTCAATTATACGGGCTCCAAAGGGCAGTTTATCTGTATCACAAAGACTCATATTTCATTCAAAGCGGGGCAAGGGTTGCGTCAGCCACCCCTGATCTTATTTCCCTAAAGCGTAGGGGCTGATAATAGCATTCCATGGGGCTGATCCAATAAAACTGTTTAATTGAAATCAAAATAAATATATCAAGAATTCAATAATACACGCTGCATCGATCCCCTTTGGATTAAATGAAATTTAAAGCTCTGAAAGAACATGCTCAAGATTGTTTAGAAGCGTATATCTGATGGTTTGAACACCTGTTTTCAGGGTGAGTTTCTCAGTGGGTACACTGATGTTTGGATTGGAGATAATTTCAGAGGTTCTTTCATATCTGTACTTTCTAGAATTTATATTCAGTGAAATCAAAGTGTTACACCAAGAAAGAATAACTTAATTTTTCGATAATCCATCGATAGTTGTTATTAATTCGCCATTCGTAATTGAACTCCAAACTTACTCAACAATGGGGGTTTTTCCTTTAAACGAAAATGCAGTAATTCTCATGAAAAACCTTTAGAAATCACATTTCAAACATATAATTTTAATATTATATTTTTAAAAAAATGTTTGATCACCTAAAACTGAAAAATAAAAATGGGGATTTGCATTTAAAGGGATTTGTCTTGAGTGAACGATATGGCAACGTCGAATTCAGCTTTCTCGGAAAGAAAAGGACGTCAACTGTGTTACTTTGCTTAGGAAAACAGAGATAGCTATATTTCGATCTGGTTAGAGTAGAAGACAACGACCAAGGAATAGAAAAAGAAGAGCACAGACTGTCATACTGTCATATTACTGACAAATCGCAAACGGAAATTGTTTGGTTATATTGACAAAGAACACGTGTGAATAGGAATAAATATTTCATTATTCTATAGCAGGAAAAGCAATTCTACTAAACACCGTTGTCACTTCGTGCATGCCTGGCAAATCCGAAACCCCAATTTTGAAATCTGATTTTGAATACTTTCTGAAGGTAATTTGGGAAAATGATGAATCAAACCCATAATAATTATGTTCAAATTTGCATTTGCAGTAATAACCCAAATTCAGGAAAAACCCCTATTACAGACATCGTGACGAAATATTCCCTAGAACGAGCGCGTAAAAATTATTGAGAACGCATTTTTGTCCCGGACGGCGCCTCTATCTGGACAAAAAATATTCCCACTTCCAAAACAGCTTCAGATCGAGAACACAAACAATATTAACGTCAACTCGAATCTGACATCACACGAATGCAACAACGTTAAGCTTATTATACATTCCCTCCGAGGACATATGCTGGACGGCAACAATGCGCGTCTGAATTTCGGACTAGGAAATATTGTAACAAAACAAGGCAAACTTGAGTCTCGGCAGGGTGCATCATAAACACAAATATAAAGGCCCTCTTTTTGATTTTTCACTTCGGCACCTTTTGGCATGTCAATATGATGTGCCCCAGGGCGAGGCACATTGTTATCGACATGGGTAGCTGTCGTACGGACGGGGGGTTGGACCCCCCCATGGGGTACCCCGTGGGTAGTCTTAATAAGGGATATATAACAATTGGATTGGGAGTACGTTTATTACTGCAATTACTCGACTAATTGAACAATAAAATCGAAGCTGGGATTTTGGAACGGTCTTGAAATTTCTAGCTGAGAGTTTCAAGATTATCGTGAAGTTACAATAACGTACAACTTTATTCATTCTTTAAGATATCGCAATGATGTATATGACATGTAAAAAGAGCTGCGTTAATACAAATTCGAAAAAGATTGTAAAATACTAGAACAAGATATAATAACTTTGAAATAGATTATAAAATACAATAATAAGATACGAAAACAAATCTAACTCAGATAGACAAACTATTCAGAAATTAATCTATGTTATGAGAGCACTTTTCAATAAACATTTCATCTACTATTCAAGTTGTTTCTCTTTGAATGGTTTGAATCTATCGGTAGATGATTATACAATACAATATTATCCATTAAAGGATATTTTGAGAGGATTTAGCATGATTTTTCAGGGTTATTTGAGTTCTCGCTTCCAATATCTGAAAACAAATTAGTGAAAATTGCAATGACGATTTTTATTTTAAAAATTTTTCATTCAATTTTTCCTAACTCTTTTTTTAACAATTCTGAATGAAAAATTTTTCGAAATTTTGACTTTTAACCCTGCAGTTCATAGCAGTGTACCAAATGCCATTTCTTGTACAGAAGTATTGCAAGAAAATAAAAATGAGGATTTTCTATTTACTGCCTGATGAAGGAGTCAGATGTAAACTCTGAAACGTTCCAGTATCATTCGTTAATCGTTTGTATTGTTTCAAAAAAAACTTTTCTTAACGAATTATTTCCATTCCGCAATGTGCTAGGACGTTTTCTGAAAATAATAATTTTATTCATTATTGTGTTTCTTGAAACAATACAAACGATTAACGAATGATACTGCAACGTTTCAGAGTTTATACCTGACTCCTTCATCAGGCAGTAAATAGAAAATCCTCATTTTATTTTCTTGCAATACTTCTGTACAAGAAATGAAATTTGGTACACTGCTATGAACTACAGGGTTGAAAGTCAAAATTTCGAAAAATTTTTCCTTCAAACTGTTTTCATGGAAGCTACCAACACAGAGAAAAAAACCACGAAATTTGACATATTTCTTCCAATATCTCCGAAAATTAAATCCGGATCGAACTGAAATTTGGTACACTGTTGTGAAATATGAAGCCCAAAGTGTGAGTCGAATGTGCAGAATACTTCGTCGAAATCTGATGAATTGTTCCCGAAAAAAATTGTTTTCAACAAACATTTCGAAAACATATTTCTGTGAACTTACCAAACATACCATACCCAATAAAATACTCGTATTGGTTGTTTATCAGTACACTACAACTAATAAGCAAGTTTCTACGATTGCTCTAATAGATCTTGGGATATTGAGGAAATATTCTGAAAAAATTCAAATTACTATAACTCCGAAATCATACAGGCGATTTGGCCCATTAACGAACTTAACCTCCGAATTCTGATGGGCGACCTACCCTTAAAGTTTCAAGTCGTTAACTTGTTTCATTCGTGTCCTCGGCCGGCCGTCCAGTTATAATCCATTTTGACACCGGATTTATCATCAGTGAGTCCAACCTAGTCGTTTGATACCATTTTCGGGAAATAATTCGAAAACTACAGACATTTGGAGTAAAAACCTTCCTCCCTGCGAAGATTAACAAAAATATTGTTTCTCTTCTTTGTTTTCCCTGTATATTAAACTGAATACAAGAAACTTGGTCGATATTATTAGTCAATAAAACTGCATATTTTGAATTTTTAATCCTGTAGTATGTTTAGACGGGGTTGAAATAGTCATCCCCTAAGATATTTTTCAAAGCACATACCTGAAAAGCCCAATTAATTTGCTTCCTTTTTTATTTCCACAATTTTTTTCGAAAACTTAAGCATTTACGAGAAAAAATATCGATGATCTGTGAAACCGCATTGTAGCAGGGTGTGCAACAATAGGAAATTCAGCAGGCATATTTCAGCTCATACACATTTCAATGAAGAGAAGAAGCTGAAGGCGGTCATTTTCAACATTTATTATAACTTTATTGTGGATATTCGACAGATTTTTTTTCATTTTTCGCTATTGTTTCAGTTGTAAAAGTTTTAGCCTAGTGGAATCATAATTTGGTTGGCTTTTTAAAATGAGTAATGTTTTTCGCGTAAATGCTTTAGTTTTCGAAAAAACTAGTAAGAGATGAAAAAGTCAGTGAATTGGACTTTTTCATATTTGTTTTGAAGCAAAATTTTATCCAAAAAATTTAAAAAAGCAGTGCCGTGAAGGCAGCAACTTTTGCGCGCATGTTCAATGTAGATGACCGCTTCAGCAACGAATTTGAACATGCACGCAAAAGCTGCTGCCTTCACGGCAGTGCTTTTGAAATTTTTACTGATAAACTACTGGATTTCAATTCGATCAAATCTGTATTTTTGGAAATATTGGAAAAATAAAATTTTGAATGGGTATATCTACGGAATCATTGGGCGGATTTTACCCATTCACGAATTCGACCTTCGTAATTAAGCCCCAAACCTACTCAACAAATATCGAGTTTCTAAGTCATTTCTTCCGGAAGTTATTGTGTTTACGGTCAGCCTAATGGCCGACTGCGTAAACACAATAACTTCCGAAAGAAACAACTCAGAAACTAGATATTTGTAGAGAAGGTTTGCACCTTAATCACGAAGGTCGAATTCGTGAATGGGTAAAATCCACCCAATGATTCCGTAGATATACCTAATCAAAATTTTATTTTTCCAATATTTCCAAAAATACAGATTTGATCGAATTGAAATCCAGTAATTCATCGAAAAATAACAGTTCGAAGTTTCATACAGAATTTAATGAGGATGATATAAGAAAATCATAGAAATTTTTTTTTTCAAATTGTTCTAATGACACGATTATCACGAAATTTCGTATAAAGTTGTCTTTCAGCATCTCAAAACTAGCTGTAAAGTTTTATCAGGACCGAATCAGTATTTCTCGAGTTATACCGAAAAAATCAACGAAATCGAGAAGAAAACCTCGAAATTTGACATATTTTTTCCCGATATCTCCAAAACTTATGAACGTATCGAACTGAAATTTGGCACACTGCTGTGAAATATGAAGCTCACAGTGTGAGTGGAATTTTTTTTTGAATATGATGAATGATTCCCGAAAAAAAAAATTTTTCGGAAAAAAATTTCGAAAAAATTTTTCTTTTAAATTTACTGACAATATGATCCTGACGAAATTTGGCTGAAAGTTGCACGTCGTTATACTCCACCTAACTGCCAAGCTTGAATCCAATCGTTCAAGTAGTTTCTGAAATAAAAAATTAATCACTTCCAAACTTCAAGTGCCTATAACTCCGAAACTATTGGACCGATTTGGCCCATTAACGAACTCAACCGCGGCATTCTGATGCGCAACCTGCCCTGAAAGTTTCAAGTTGCTAGCTTGCTCCTGTCGACAGTTATCGTGTCTACGGCTGGACGGACGGCCGGACAGAATCGATTTTGACACCGGATTCGTCATCAGTGAGTCCAACCTAGTCGATTGAGACCATTTTCGGCCCAATCATCCAAAATTACAGACATTTGGACAAAACGATCGCACGCTGTTCCCCTAGAACATGCGCGCAAAAAAAGTTGTGAGAAAAATTATCTTAGGGGTTGACTATTCTATCCCCTTCTAAGCATACTGAAGGGTTGAAAAAATACCAAAATCTGTAGCTTTAATGACAAATAATATTTACCAAGGTTCGTGTCTTCAGCTTAATATACACAAAAAAAATCCAATTTTTTGTTAATCTTCGGAGGAGTGTTTCTTCCGGGAGGGAGATTTTTCAAAAAATAATCGAGAATCATTCAAAAGAGATAACATTATTCCATCAACGCAACGCACATGGTTGCATTGTCGTTCGTAGGAATTTCGATTCAAAGCACAACTTTTCGATCTGCTTTCAGTGCTCATCACACGCTTCATCAAATTCCCAAAGATGCCCTAAGTAGCAACATAAAACAGCGGATTTAGCGACATTTTATCACAGCAGCGATCTCCTCTTTGTATACAGAGCATCAATAGGTTAATCCAGTTGTCACATAAAACATTCTAGTGCCGACACTCTGAACTTTTTTCATATTTACGTCCTTTTTTCGAAGGTAGAGATGATTCTTTTAATAGCTAGGGCCCTGGGTTCCAGTAAACATACGTGGCGCTTACGTTTTTTATTACGTCGGCGTTTTTGAAGGATTAGGCAGTGAAATTTAGATCGGCTGTTAAAATAACACTGTCGAGGTATAATCGCCTGGTAGTTTTTTTTAAGAAACCTGATACGCTTATGGGGAGTTGAATGAATATGAAGCTTTCAAACCAAATGAATTCAAAGGAAACCTAAAAGTTCACGTAAAAGTAAGATTTTTTTGGTTCATGGATATGCAGTGTTCATAGAAATAGCGACATGGTCTGCTCATTAACGCCTCCTAATTGGTCACCCCTTAGTGACAAACCTACCTTTCCACATTGTAGCGTAGTTTTTTTCACGCATGTTTTGGGGGATTAGCGTGCTATTGTTTCGTCCAAATGTCTGTAATTCTCGGAATAGGGCGCGCATCAGTATACCGCGGTTAAGTTTGTTAATGGACCAAATCATGTCAATATGTCAAAATATGTCATCCTGACATAATACATGTCACAAATTTCTCAATTAATCCCGATATTTTATTAGATTTCTAGTTCGAAATAACCAATTATGGATCTATGGGAGATGATTCCCCAATAAAGGGGCCCGTAGCGTTCTTCGTAAACCTGAAGTTCTGAAATATCATCGCTTGGAGGACTGAACCTGGTCGAAAGACCCTCTCGGTCAGGGAGCAAATGTAGGTGCTATTATTTATTGCTTCCTTCTGGTTTTTCTGCCCCTCTTTCTGTTTCAGATATTTTGTCGAGATATTTTGTCAAAATGAATTCAAGATGACGAAAAAATTATTTTCCAATGGAAAAGATGCCATTCAAGTTCTATAAACAAATTACTACAATTATACGGGGAGACAGAATTTTTCCTGAGGATCTGTGCTCTTGTATCATACGCAAAAATGTGTGGTACCCCGTTTACATTTCCTCTGCTAACACTGTGATATACCAAAGAATGTAATGGTCGTTCCCAAAAGAATATATATACTCCATTCACTTTTATAAAGTAGCCCAGTTGGCCATGATTTAGGTCTATCATGTTTTTGTAACTATAACCAAGGCAGGTTGGCGCTCCTGAAATATCGACATTGTCAAAATAATTCGACACAACGTTGCCAATTTCTACTCTCTTTCAATAACAAATAACAAAACAATTCAGCTCCAGCCATAATAAACTAATAAATTAACATTTCGCTTTGATTCGAAATTGAAAGTACATAAAGTGATCTGAAGAAGCAAGGACAGAGTATCAGGAAGTGCTATATAGAATTGCGCTCATTCCGATAGTAACTGATATTTTGGAAACGATTATTCATCAGAAGCTATCTAACATCGAGATGTATGTGAGGAAAAATCAAAATATTATATTTTATAAGAAATAATATTTCTTTTTTAGCTACACGTCACCACGATCAGAAAGATTTATAATGAAAAGGAAGCCAAAGAGTTTCTGGTATAACAGTTTTCTTCTGTTGGTGCACCAAAAAAGAAACTCACTGAAGATTTTATTTTGGAGAACTGATCTGCAACGTACCGTTTGGAATTATAATTTGAAAAATTACCATTTTTCGATTGACACACTGCCGAGCACCCTACTCTTTTTTGTGAAGTAACATTTGGAATATAATCAAGGAAGTACAATCACAAAATCAATCGGTTGCTAATACAAAATGGGTAAAACACAAAATTTTATGTGAACAAAAACATGTTATTGCAAAGATTCTTCATTATTCAGGGCATGTAGGATTCTCGGTATAAAGTGAGGATATGAAAAATCATTGCTTGGCGAGCCAGATCTGGTCGAAAGACCTTCCAAGTCAGGTCACAAATGTAGGTAAAACTATTTTCAATTTTCTGCTAATTATCTATCTTCTGTTCTGTTGCAGATATGTTTTCAAGATATTTTGTCAGTTTTAATTCCATAAGAAAGAAGAAATTCTGTCTTGGAAATCAAGGCCTTATGAATATGTCAGCCTATTTCTCTACACTTATGCAAGGGGACACTATATTTTTTAGGTTTATATATTTATGCTCTAGTATCATAGTTAGCAACGTATGGTGCCCTATTCATTCCCTCTTGCTTATACCGTGAGGCTATATTGTTGAATGTATCAAAGAACCTGCTCTTTTTCAATAAAAATGTAAATATATAATGATATTAGAAAGTTATATCTCCTACTTGCATATTATTGATATTTTATGTATCGAAAACGAGTTTTTTCTATTGTCTTAATGGTTTCTCAAGTTTTTGACTTCAATCATTATTTGTCAGTTGATATAATAATTAAATTAGTAATTCAAGACTTGATAGGTACTTTGAATTTAATGAAAGTATATCGTAATATATCAATCTCAACAGATATAATGAGAAGGAATCACAGAAAAATCTATTTATTATTCAAAGATTGTATTGAGACTTAAGTAAGTAGGTAGTCATGTTTGAATTGAACAAACGAATAATTTCAAAAGTTATATATTTCGTGGAGTTGTTTCGATAGGAAGTAGTACATTGAAAATGAACTTGGTATATCCTATGTTGGCAGAGCATTGAATTTTTATGCACGAAAATAACATGAATTATACAATATCTCATTCAGTTTTTTTTTTCTAATATTTTAGGATTTACTTTTTTCTGGAGATTGAATATTTGAGTTGACTTCAAAGTATGTCCATAAAACATAATTCCATATCTTGCTTTCGACTCTAATACTTAATGATAGGTAGTTTACAAGGAGAATTCATCCAGATATCTTGTCATTACAACCAATGATAATAGACTGAAGCTAAGCTGTATGTATCCCAGTTTAGAAATATGTTGATCCAATCCAGTGTATTTATCATTCACCTAGATTCCCAAAAACTGTTAGGCCTCTTGAGGTTAATTGTGACACAGGTTTCGCAGTACTACTACATTTTCTTACTGGAATATTTCAAGTTGTGCAACAAGGTATTTAAATGACTTCTGTAGGCTTATTTTTGAGAATTCAGAAAAGTAGGGAATTCCATAGGTCCGTCCATTCGTTTAGAAACTTTAGCCGGGTTATTCGAGTACTTTTATTTTTTTCGAATGAACTATCGAAAGTAACGGACTGCTCTATCCATCATTTTTCAATAAAATTCCAAAACACTCGATTCTTGATTTCCGTTCAAGAAAAAAGCATAACTGAATCTTCCAGTCATGTTTATATACGTGAAGTATTAACAGAGAAAAATGTTTCTTCAACATTCGCCAGGTCTTTGGAATGATTGAATTCACATAATATTTTCTCAAATTCATTACTTTTCCAATGAAGATTCACATTTTGAAAAATAAGTAATTACTACGACCTCTTCGTAGAGAGGACAACGTTGCGTAGTTATCTGTCAGGAAAATGACTATAATCTAACATTTTCAAAATATACACGGTGAAATCTGTCAGGATGTCATGGCCAACTGGGCTACTTTATAAAAGTGAATGGAGTATATATATATAAATATGGACCAAATCGGTAGTACGGTTTCGGAGTTATAGACATTTGAAGTTTTGAAGTTCTCTATAATAGTTCAGAAACTACAATAGCGCTTCGATTGAAACTTGGCAATTAGTTGGGTCATAAAAACACGCAAGTTTCTGCGAAATTTCGCCGAGATCGTATTGTTAGTGAATTTAAAAAAAAACTTCCAATTGTTTTCTAAAACATGTTTCCTTAACCAGATATTTTTCATATTCGGAAAATTTCGCCCATAGCTTGAACTCCATATTTCACAGCAGTGTACCGAATTTTAGTTCGACACTAGTTTTTGGGGATATTGGAAACTAAATCTGTAAAATTTCGTGCATTTTTTCTAGGAATCGTTGTTGATTAATGAAACGCAATAATAAGTTTGAAAATGCTGGTGAACAACCTTGTGCAAAATTTCATGATGATCGTGTCACTAGAACAATTTGAAAAACAAGGTTAATTTTTTTTCAAAATATTGCAATTCTGTGATCTGCCGATCATATTACCTTCACGATACTCTCTATCAAGATGCATAGAATATATCAGGTGTCGACACTTTCTTACTATTACCCATGATGTAAGTGAAACATGGTGTGCTCATCTGCTCATCTGTGATCGTATTTACCAATGATGACGTCACTTTTTTCATTCAAATTTAAAGCACAGAATATATATTTCCTTGTATTTTAATCTTGCTGACGTCACTTTTTTTTTCAGATGAGCACACCATGTTTTTTACATCATGCTATTACCTACTACAATTTTGGGTCCAAAACGCGGTCCTAGAATTGTCAAATATTGTCCTACTTGGCTCTGTAAACAATGATGGCGCTAAGGTCGCTGCTTCAAGTCCATACAATTAATTCCACTGAATAAAAATGAATTGAGCTATAATCTGATTGATCTGATGAAACTATTTCCCAAAAAATGAATCAGATATTTAAAATAATGGATTTTTACTATTATACAGGGTGAGTCTTTGACCTTGCAGAATATTTTAACAGAAGATTCTTGAAGCTGAAAGAAACACATTTTTCCTCTACCATTTTTTCCGATTCGGCCTAGATAAAAAGATATAGGCATTATAAATTTTCATTATAGGCTAGCCGCCCCTGGAAACCTGATCACTGAAGTTTTTCCAAGCCTAAGATATACCATTCAAATCTTCGAAATAAGCAACTCTGTTATGAAAACAAGCGTCAACTTACTTTTTACATTCCAGTTGGTGAAAAAAGTTGTATTTATAGTACAATAAACAAGTTAGGTATTCCAAATTTCTTGGGCGATAAAAGTTGAATATTCTTCTCTTGGTTTTATTTTCGATAATGAGGAATTCATCTAGCTATCACTCATATTAGCTTTGAGATTCATCTTCAATTTGTAATTATTAATTTTCTTTGTTTATTTCATTTTCTCCAAGAATTATCGGATTCAGACATAACCCATTCAAACTTTCATTTTCATAAATAAATAAAACAGATGTACCTAATTTATCTATGAACGTACAAACGTTGCCAAATTGACGAACAGAAAGAAAGAACTCTTCGAAATCAAACAACACACAATATGCTAATTCTATGTATACACTTGTATAGTCTATGATTCTGAACTGAACTATAAATCTGTGGCTCCCTGGTTTTAAGGTTATGTCATAATGGTTATTTGATGTTCTGTGGCGGTTTTCTTCCACCATGGGTTGTTATGTTATGAAAGCGCATTTGAAGAATACCTCAAAATAAATACTATTAAAGTTCCTTACATGATTTCAAGAAATATGGGTCAGCAGAAAGATTGCATTCAAATCAGTAAGAATCCCCATTATCATGGAAAAGTGAGAAGTTAATCAATTATACTACACAAATTAGCTCGAAATTGAAAAGGAAGCTTCATGAATGGATAGTGGTGTGGAAATTTGCTTGAAAATTAGAAGTATTTAAATTGTAGGAGTTGAGGTGAGCTTATTCATATTTCTCCACTTTAGAACTAATAGCCAATTTACAATGGACATAACTTAACCGTAAATTTATACATAAAATGTAAGAATTATACAACAGATATCATAAGGAATAAGAATAGAACTACATTCGACTTATGGTCAAAGTCAAAAGCAAAGTAGAACCTATTGTGAAGATTTTGGTACTTATGAATTTTGTAGTTTTCTCTTTGATTTATACGCACGAGTTACCGTTACGTCCATTGTGAATTGGCCAAAGTCGGCTACTCCGCTTACAAATCATTCCAAATAAAAAATGCTAGGATTCCATTCAAAATTTTTAGACGTGGCAACGCGGAAATATTGAATTCTGTGAATTTTTTTAACAGAGTTGCATTCAGCCAAAGTACCCAATTCTCGGAATTTCACAGATATTTTTTATTTTTGAATTCCAGATTACCCGAAAACGGCGCATCATACGAAAAAAAATAAGGAATACTTTTACTTTCCAAAATGGTCAAAAATTCGTTGAATAGCATTCAAATTATTTTTAAAAGTTGGATTCTTTGAATTTCTGGTATTTTTCATGAAATGTTATGGTCATATTAAAGGAACTGGAGGATGTGGATGAAATTTTGTAATCCAGGAACATTCATCGTATCAATAAAAAACTATATTCCAAAAATCATCTCATTCGATGAGATCGTTCGCGAGATATAATCGAAAATTAAATTTTTTATGTATTTTCAACAGTCTATACTTTACGAACCAAGCCGAATCGGAAAAAATGGTAAGGGAAAAAGTGTTTCTTTTGGCTTCAGGAATCTTCTGTTAAAATATTCTGCAAGGTCAAAGACTCACCCTGTATAATAGGAGTTTAACAAATGTGGAACATCTACTCATTTATAATATGAAATATGGGAATAAGGAGCAATAAGAGGGGTATTGTGAGAACACTTTCATGGATGGATACAAGAAGTTATTTCGAAGCCAAAACAACGGTGAAAACGAAACATGAGATTGATATTACTAATGGATTTATTGGATAGTTTGGGTCTCCTTCTATAAAAATATGGTTTATAAATTTTGTACCTATTAATGAATATTCAATTCAATAGTTATGATTTTTGTTACATACTTATGAAAATATTTCGAAAAAAAGTTCATATTTATTATTATTGAAATTGATTTATGAATTTCCACTTTGCTGTTCATGTTCATACGAATTTATCAGACGAATTTCAAACCAGACAAATTAATTGTAGTATCTTTCGTTCCGAATGATTTCTTGTGGTATTTTTGAAAACGTTACTTTTGAAGACTTCCTTTCCATGAGCTTAACATTGAGATGAAAAATACCTCTTGTAAAGAATAGGTACTCAAAAATATCGAGTTTCACACTTGTGTATTCAGAGATGAAGGAAACCTTTAAACATATTATCGCCATTCTGACTGAATGAAATGAATAATCATAATTTAAATTCGGCAAAATGAATTAATTTTCGGAAATTCTTGAAAATAATGAATGGACCAACTCGGAAAATCAGAAAGGAGTTATGCTTTGACTAGTTTTTTTATCACAGGTCGGTAACTTCCGTAAATATTTCAGATTTTATATGGCAGATTTTCCCATGCCGGCATCTATCGGCGAAAACTGAAGTAGGCCAACCAAGCCGTATTTTGACAACATTTGGACCTCATTTCGGACCCAAAATATGTCAAAGAGTGTCCGCACCTTATGTATTCTATGCATCTATCTCTGTATAAATCTTCAAGCTGTCATTTTTCAATCAAGTACTGAAATGGTCACCGTAAATTTTGAAATATCAAATGGTGCAAAAATCTCGGTTTTGGGTCAGTTTCCCACAGCGGCACCAGAAGAGAATCAAATCAGGAATAAAGAAGGACCATTTCCTGAATTCAGACGTATTATTTCAATCTGGCATCCTGTCAACGGCACATCACGACAGAAAGGCACGAAATCGTTTTTTGTTCTCGAACAGATCGTCAATTGGCACAAGCAGGGCGTTCTAACGAGCTTCGAGGGTGGCATCGCTAGGGCGCGACCCCTGCAAATTAAAGGGCAACCTCCCAGTATATTAGATACTGCTTGCTTGCCTTCCGTATTTCCTCTGCTATTCCTCCCCAACAACGGACGAATACCGGGAGAATTCCAACAGAATGTTTTTTGTTGTATCGATTGAGAGTAGGGAGTGATTTTGTAGAGCTGTATGCGAGGAGTGATTTTTGGTTTATTATTTGATAAAATCAAATAATTTTATATTATTTGATAAAATCAAATAATAAACCATCGAAAAAAAATTTTAAACCCTCCTGAAAATTTCACAGTTTACGTTTTGGAGTATGTAGATTTGAATGAACGAATAAAAAAATATCCGTCTGTCCGCCGTCCGGGGCTTTTCTCTGGAAGTACTGAACGGAAATCCTTGAAACTTGGTAGAAAAATCGTGTATCACTCGGGGTTGATCCTTCAAGCTTTTCAGCAGGATCAGTGTTTCCTAAGGGGTCTACATGGGGGTTGGAGGGAAAAAAATAATATTTCTCGAAAACTCACCACCGAATTTTCATGAAACTCTGAACGTTCACTACTGTTGCATAACTAAACCTAAAAAATTGATTTCCGACCAGGGGTTTCTGAAATACAATGAAAAACGCTGCAAATTTCCAATAACATCGAAAATGAATCATCGCATTCGGTTCTAAGTTATTTAAGATATCAACGGTATATTGGGTTATTTAACTAAGAAAATAATAAACCCTTGTGTGAAATTTGCAGTGTTTTTTCATTTGATGAGAAAATACTTGAAGTTTAAAAAATTTTGGGAGGGTTTCGTATTATTCTTCAGGTTTTATCTGGGTTTTCACCCCCAATATCTAGAGAAGAACTTTTAAAAATTAAATGTTTCTTCACATTGTCAAGGGCAGTTTATACGAAAAAAATTACCTAATGAACAATATAGGAATAATGCGAACAAACAACTTAGTGAACGATTCAGGTTCAATATCTGACTCCTTCATCAGAAAATAAGGAGAAAGTTTGCAAAATTATTATCTTTCAATAATTTTGCATTTCAAGAATTTCGTCAAATTGACATTTTGAAAAACCTAAAAAAGCATGTTAAATAGAGATGACCGCTCTGGCTAGGAATTTGAACCTGCGTACAAAAGCTGCTGACTTCCCGTCAGTGCTTCTCTAGGTTTTTTGCCAGTTATTTCTGAAAAAACAACGATACCGAGGGAAAAACCAAGAAATTACACATATTTCTTTCCAATAGCTACTAAAATTATGATCGTATCAAACTGACATTTTTTACAGTGCTGCGAAATATGAAGCTATAAGTCTGAGTGAAGCTCTTTTTCTTAAATATGATATACAGTTTCCGAAAAAAAAATTTCGAAAAAAATTTTGAAAAAAAATGTTTCCAAATTTACTGACAATACGATCTCAACAAAATTCTGAGAAAAGTTGCGCATCGTTATACTCCAATTAACTGCCAAGTTTCAATCCAATCGTTTAGTAGTTCCCGGAAATAACCTCAAAATTTTGTTGGGATCGAATGGTTTGTCAGTAAAAAAAATTTTTTTGTAATTTTTTTTTCCAGAAACAATTCATCCGATTCAAAAAAAAATTGCACAGACTCAAGGCTCTGCATTTCACAATACTGTACCGAATTTAAGTTTGATTCAATTTAAATTCTTGGAGATATCAGATATGTTAAATTTCTGGGTGTTTTCCCCGGTATAGTTATTGTCCAGAGAATAACTCGAAGAACACAGATCCAAGCAAGATGAAACTTGGTTACTAGTCGAAAATGCTATCCACCACTTCGTGCAAAATTTCGTGATGATCCAGTCATTAAAAGTGTGATATTGTGGTGATATTTTAATCATATTATTTTCACGAAATTCTGCAGGAAAGTTCAAGCTATCATTTTTCGATCAATTACTAGATTTCAATTCGATTAGATCTGTGGAATATTTCATAGAATTCATAGAAAATTTTTCCTTTAGAGCCTACACATATATCAGATATCGATATTATTTCCTCAAAAAGTAAAGAAACCATGGTATAGCCCAAAATATTCTTGAAAAAATTGGTTTGCTCACTTATGAAGAATTCGAACAGTAATCAACGTTGAGAGTTTCATGAAAATTCAGTGGTAAGTTTTCGAGAAATATTTTTCTTTCCCTACTATCCCCAGTTTTGATCCCTTAGGAACACCGATTCTACTGAAAAGCTTGGAGGATCAATCCCGAGCGACACACGATTTTTCTACCAAGTTTCACAGATTTCGGTTCAGTACTTTCCGAGGAGAGTCCCGAAGAACGGACGGCAGACGGACGGATTTTTTTTATTAGTTCATTCAAATCTACATACTTCAAAATGTAAACTGTGAAATTTTCAGGGGAAGGTATTTTTTTTTGGTCGATCACTCAGAGGCTAGATATTTATAGAGAAGGTTTGGAACTTCAAATTCTAGAATGGGAGAAATCTACTCCACACTTTCGCAGATCCATTCCAATTTTCATTTTACCAATATGGTATCAACATCTGGATAAACGACCGGTCAGACTACAAACTCGGACGAACGACTGAAAGTTTCTGGTTACCCGGTAGTTTTTTCTAAATTTTTTTTATAATTTTTTCTCAGCAATGGTTGTGTTCGTATCGCTCCTACGAAAGGTGATTTTATCTCACTTCAAATAACGCTACACACTATATCCCTTCGCATTCTGAAGGGTGTTTAGCCCTTGTTATTCGCATTGAAGGCAGCAGGTAAAATCACTAAACTTTCTTTGAAATCTACTCCCTGCCGTTGCTACTGTAGGCATCGCTAAGTAGTGACACTTTCACAATGCTGAAAAGCAGTTTTTTAGGTCCCTACAATCGACCAGTTGGACCTACCCCAACTATATTTCATTGAAAGGTGAAAACGTAGCAGGTCGACCGCGGTTGAAATTGATATGTTGAAAATTGTGTAAGTTTGGATGAATGATATTTTAAATCAGATGTTATCGGACAACAAAGGCAAATTTACCATTAGAGAGCTGTATGGGGATATACAAACAGGAAATTGACACTTGGAAGCTGTCATAGCGTTGCGCTTTGTGCAATTTGATTTTGACCGACAAAGGAAGATTGAAAATTGAGGAAAAAAGTAGGCATGTAATCTGTGTTACGTAAGATGGAGAATACTGATATTACTTACAGGTATTATTAGAAGTTATGTAACAGCGGCGCTACTGAAAAATGAGAAGCTGTGGAAGAAAATGGTTATGTAGGTTTATTTTGGTTCAGATTGGCTATAATACGTTTTAGATGGTGGTGAAAACTTTTAACGATAACAGAAGTTCTTGAAAAATACCAGGCTTGCTTATGGATACGTGTAGAGATCAAAATTTCATGATAAAATGAATGATCATGCAGAAAAAAATATAGGATAATCAGAACGTGTATTTCTGACAGATCACCATCGCAATGGATGAATTTTAGTGGAAATATTTTCCATAGAACTTTGATAACACTCTCTTATAGTCTTCGGAGTTCTTTTTTCGCATGTTGAAGACGTAGTCTTCAGGAATGAGCGCCAGTTCTTCCACAGGTATATCCGCTCTGTTGAAATCATACGCTTTTTCTTCGCAAAAGTTTAAAAACTGCTTCCACACACTTGCTTTCGATTTCCTAGTATTCGCGGGTGTCAACTGCTCAATATTCTGGCAATTATTTTCTTTACTTTATTGACGGAAGTTATGATAATTTGAAATTTTGAGATTAATTTACCGATATTTCAGAAACCACTAATTGGATTGAATTGAAAGTTAACAGTTAGTTGAAGCATAATAATGCACAACTTTTCACGAAATTTTGTTGAGATCACACTGTCAGTAAATTTTGTAAAAATTTTTTTTTCCGAAACTGTTCATTGAATCCATCAAAAACTTCTTCACGTTCCTCATTATTTTACAGCAGTGTACCAAATTTCATTCTGATAAGACCATAATTTCTGGAGGTATTGGGAAAAAATATATAAAATTTCGTGGTTTTCTTCTCGATATCGTTGTTTTTTCCGGAGTAATTCAAAAAATTGATTTAATCGGAATGAAACTTGGTAGCTAGTTTGGAAATGCTGATGGTCAACTCTGTGCGAGATTTCATGATGATCGTGTGAATTTGAAAAAAAATTTTTTCGAATATTCAATATTCTGGGATCTTCTGATCATATTATACTCATAATATTCAGTATGAACCTTCGAACTGTCATTCTTCAATGAAATACTGGATTTCAATTCGATCTAATCTGTATATTTGAAAATAGTGGAAAAATAAAATTTAAATGGGTATATCTGCGGAATCGTTAGGTGGATTTTACCCATTCACGAATTCGGCCTTCGTTATTAAGTTCCAAACCTACTCTACAAATATCGACTGTATCGTTGTTGGTAACTGTCATCATGGTAACTGTCATCATGCCTATTAATGATTCAAGTCTGACATAATAACGTCACATTTCTCGTGTGACAAACAACATTCTTCTACTCGGGTTGCTACACACCATTATCATTTCGTCCTAAATACGAAGGGTGATGCGACATCCACTATCTGCATAATTTGTGACATCTGTTTTACAAGTTAATATATGTAACTTTCGAAATTAATGCCTCTATGGTGAAAAGCGCAACGAAATCCATATGCAAATTGACATTCGAGCGAAACCCTCAGCCATCTAGGGGTAAGTTCTTCATGCTGTATCGTGTTACACAGTCAATACATCATGCCTGAATGAAGGGATGGATGAAGCAGATAGTTCCTTCCTGAAGAAAACTAATAACTATTCTAATGGTTCTGAATTCAATTATAAAAAAAAAACCTAGAGAAGCACTTACGTGAGGTCAGGAACTTTTACGCGCTCTTTCTGTTGCCAAAGCGGTCATCTATACAAGTATTAACCCTGCCAAAAGCAAATTTTTTCATATGGTCCTCACGAAATTTGGCATGAACCTCAAGCTATTATTTTCGGTCAAGTACTAGATTGCAATTCGATCCAGAATTTTGAATGGGTATAACTATCTAAAAAATAATTGGCGAATTCAACCCATTCAAGCATTCGACCTTCTTAATTGAACTGGAAACCTACTCTACAAATTTATTTCCTATGTCGATTCTTCCTAATGTAAATGTGTTTACTGCCGGCCTCACCACTGATAGTGAACAAAATAACTTCAGGAAGAATCTTCTCAGTAGCTTGATAATTGTAGAGTAAGTTTGGAGTTTAATTACGAATGCCGAATTGGCGAATTAGTAAAAACTATCGAATGATTCCGCAGATATACCCTTTCAAAATTTCAGTTTTCCGATATTTCAAAAAACATAGATCGAATCGCCCTTCAAGGAAAAATGCCACCTTGGAATTTCAGCCAAATAGGGTCTACAGAACAATGAGCAAAAAAAATTAAAGAGTTCTCCTGCATTTTGTTAAATGGAGAGTACAATTTTGCTCATTGTTCTGTAGACCCTATTTGGCTGAAACTTCAAGGTAGTATTTGTCATTGAAGGGCGATTCGATCTATTAGACCAACAAGAAATTTTGCACCTTGTTGCGTGTAGGTAATCTCCACCTGATTACGAAGTTTCAATCTTATTGCAGTTGTATACTCCATTCACTTTTATAAAGTATCCCGGTTTGCCATGATATCCTGACAGATTTCACCGTGTATATTTTGAATAAGTTGAGTTATAGTCATTTTCCTGTCAGATAACTACACAACGTGTCCTCTCTACAAAGAGGTCGTAGTATTTACTTATTTTTCAAAATGTCAATCTATATTTGGAAGTAATGTATTTGAGAAAATATTGAATTCAATAATTCCATAGACCTGGCGAGTGTTGAAGAAACTTTTTTCTCTGTTAATATTGGAAATATTTCCCGTATGTAAACATGGTTGGAAGATTCAATTATTCTTTTTTCTTGTACGTAAATCAACAATCGAGTGTTTTACTGAAAAATGATGGATAGAGTAGTCCGTTACTTCGAATTCCCTACTTTTCTAAATTCTCAAGAAATAAGCCTACAGAAGTCATTTAAATACCTTGTTGCACAACTTGAAATATTCCAGTATGAAAATGTAGTAGTACTTCGAAACCTGTGTCACAGTTAACCTCAAAAGAACTAACTCCATTTACAAAGGTCTTGGGAATCTACGTGAATGATACATACACTTGGATTGGGATCAACATTTTTCTAAACTGGGATGCAGCTTAGCTTCAGTCTGTTATCTTTGGGTGTAATGACAAGATATCTGGATAAATTCTCCATGAAAACTACCTATCATGCAGTACTCGAGTCGAAAGCAATATATGGAATTATGTTTTATGGACATACTTCGAAGTCAACTCAAATATTCAATTCCCAGAAAAAAACAATTCCTAACATATTAGAAAAAAAAGCATTGAATGAGATATTGTATAATAGATGTTAATTTTAAAACGTAAAATTGCAATGTTCTGCCAACATAGGATATACCAAGTTCATTTTCAATATAATACTTCCTATCGAAACTTTTCCACGAAATATATAACTTTTGAAATTATTCGTTAAGGAATTTGTTCAATTCAAACATGACTACCTACTTAAGACTCAATACAATCAAAGCGAAATGTTAATTTATAAGTTATTTATGGCTGAAGCTGAATTGTTATTTGTTATTGAAAGGGAGTAGAAATTGGCAACCTCGCGTCGAATTGTTTTGACATTGTTGATATTTCAAGAGCGCCAACCTGCCTTGGTTTTAGTTAAAAAACATGATAGACCTAAATCATGGCCAACCGGGATACTTTATAAAAGTGAATGGAGTATACTTCTCGAGATATTGCGGAAATAACGTTAAAATTCCAAATGACAACGAAATGTGGCAAATTTTTTTCCTTATATCTTCGATATTGTGCCAAATTCGATTGAAATCTAACCAATATTTTCGGAAAAAAAAATTTTTTCATCGAAATTTCAAAAATTTTCGGCTAATTTTTTTTCTAATTTTCCAACCTCTAGATCCACACGAAATTTTATTCTGAGTTGTGCGTTGTTATTCCACGACTGTCCAATTTTATCAATGCAATACTTCATGAGATATCGAGGAATTAACCTCAAAATTTCAAATTTCCACCCATTAACGAACTCAACCGTATTATTCGGACTCCAAACCTAATCTGACAATGTCAAGTCACTAATTCTTTTCCTTCGAAAGCTAGAGCACATACGGACGGACGGACAGAATTGAATTTGACTCCGGATTCTTCTTCAGGGAGTTCAACCCAATCGTTTAAGACCATTTTCATCTCAAAATTCGAAAATTACAGACATCGTGGCGCAATGATTACGCGCTGTTCCCTAGAACAAATTCGTAAAAAAATTACACCTGAGTTGAAAAAAAAACTTGAAAATAACGGACAGGTTCTTATATCTAATCATGCCACACACCAAATATTTGAAGTCTTGAAAATATTGAAAATTGAAAAGTAGAAATGTTTTGCATTGAAGCACAGTTCTCTCGCAGTTGAAGAGTTGAACTGAAAATTTTTCACACACAGCTTAAGGCCGAAAGACGGCCTCAACGTAGAATTAAAATGTTGGAATTGTTGGTTATGTTGGATAGGTATGAAGAAACCTCGACGATAATTTTTGAAAATCTGTTGTCCAAAAAATGATTTTATGACCCGCAAATTCGAAATACATTTAGGTCGCAATTTTTCGGAATAATAGGCGAATAACCTATCTTCATGTCTCTGCTATTAAAAGGCTTTATCTCGAGAGGTACATTGCAATAACAAAGTTAATATGTAAAGGGTTTTCTAATAAGAGGTGTTATTTTGAATAGCTGTTGAAGAAAACCTAGGTTTGTCCATTCCTCGTCGTCCTTTGGAATTAGGCATTCCACAAACGTCATTACACCGTATTTTGCATAAAGATTTGGGTCTTACGGCTTATAATGTTCAATTAACTCAAGAACTCAAGCCGGCCGATCATCAACAACGTCGTGTCTTTGCTGATTGGGTCGTTGAAATGAAAATGATCCGGAATTCCATCGAAAAATCATCTTGAGTGATGAGGCCCCTTTCCACCTCGGTGGCTTCGTCAACAAGCAAAATTGTCGCTTCTGGGGCTCGGAAAACCCGAGAGTTATTGTTGAAAAATCTTTCTATCCTCAACGTGTGACTGTTTGGTGCGGTTTATGGTCCAGCGGAGTCATTGGACCTTACTTTTTCGAAAATGATGCTAGAGCAACAGTTATGGTGAATGGATTGCGCTATCGAGATATGATTAATGAATTTTAATGGCCGGAATTGGATGGTATTGATCTGGACAACGTATACTTTCAACAAGACGGCGCTACACATGCAACGAAACCATTGATCTTTTGCGAGAAATGTTTCCAGACCGTGTTATCTCTCGAAGAGGTGATCACAATTGGCCACCGAGATCTTGTGATTTAACACCTTGCGACTTCTCCCTTTGGGGCCACGTGAAAGAGAAGGTCTACGCCAATAGCCTAGCGTCGATTCAAGACCTCAAAGATGGAATTCGTGAGGCTATCGAGGACATAGAGCAGCCACTTTGCGATTTGGTTATGGAAAGTTTCATTGAAAGGATATGGTCCTGTAAGTGTGGTCGTGGTGGTCATTTGCCTGATGTCATTTTCCACTATTAACGGCATAGCTTCTTCTTTATAATGAAATTTCTCTTTGAATATCAAAATAACACCTCTTATTGGAAAACTCTCTTGGGTGCGTCAATATCAAAAGTAGAATCTCTCTTGAATTGTATTTCCTCATTTCAAGACACTGTACATGAATGAAATCTAAAGTGAACATTAATTTGGCTTTCAGTAGGGGAAGCATAAAAAATAAATAAAACAATCTCACGATTCAAATGGTTATTTATAACCCTATCGGGGGGATCACATCTATCGTTGATAAAATATTTCCGATAATTCACGGAATTACAGTATGAAGTCATAACTCACATATAAAACTGCGGCACATGTCTCTAATTTAACAGATTTGGGGAATTTGGCAAAAGGGGTGGAAAATAATCGGACACAAGGTATTGTACTCCTCAGGGAGGTTTTGTGTTCTGGAAGGGTTGCTATACCATAGATAATTTAGGCAACATTCAACCCTATATGGAACAAATCAACATTGTATGATTGTAGAATTTCTAGATAAGGAAAACGACGATCGACTATCTGGGAGTATATCGTGAAAATTCCATTTCCATTGTTTGCTAAGTGAATATGAAAGTTTTTATTCAAAACCACAGGGTCTTCATAAATGATTGGAACATCGTAGTTGGCTTTCAAATATTCTTATTTTGCCGCTTTCTATGCAGAATATTGAAATTTACGATTCCGAAACACATATTTTTCACTCTCTACTATCACGGTTTGCCATGACATTCTGACACATTTCACCGTGTATATTTTGAAAATGTTAAATTATAGTCATTTTCCTGTCAGATAACTAGGCAACGTTGTACTCTCTACATAGAGGTCGTAGTAATTACGTATTTATCAAAATGTTTATTTACTTTGGGCAAATAATGAATTTGAGAAGATATTATGTGAATTCAATAATTCTAAAGACCTGGCAAATGTTGAAGAAACCTTTTCTGTGTTAATACGGCAAATATTTCACGTACCTATATAAAGATGGTAGGAAGATTCAGCTATGCTATTTTCTCGTACAGAAATCAAGAATCGAGTGTTGAAATTTCACTGAAAAATAATGGATAGAGTAGTCCGTTACTTCGTGATAGTTGATTAAAAAAAAGTACTCGAATAAACCTGTAGTAAAACTTCTAAACGAACAGACAAACCTATGAAATTCCCCACTTTTCTAAATTCACAAGAAATAAGTCTACATGAGACATTTTAATATCTTGTTGCACAACTTGAAATGAAAATGTAGTATTACTACAAAACCCATGTTACCTTGAAAGAACTAACTCAATTTGAAAAGTTCTTGGGAATCTATGTGAACGATACTGGAATTTCACTCATATACGTCGTAAATATTGGATAGCTTGAGATAAATTATTCATTCCAAATAATCAGGGTTACTATCAGAAAAAGCAGATTTCAATTCTACATAGCACTTCCTGATACTTTGTCTCTGCTTCTTCAAAAGTACCTTCGGCATTTTTAGTTTCCAAGCGTGGTAATTGTATTGAGATTGAGAGTAGAAATTGACATTGGCATTTGGCAACGTCTCTGAGAATTTATTTTGATATTGCCGATATTTCACGAGTACCAACCTGTGTCAGTTGTATGTAAAAAAAACTTGATAGACCTAAATCATGGCCAACCGGGATAGTTTATAAAAGTGAATGGAGTATGGCTGATATCTGTTTTCCAATGGGTTAATTAATAAAATAATAATAATATGCAATTCATTAATTGAAGAGGGTTTGATCAAATCACTCCCACCTATTTATTCCTTAGAGAGAGATAGAGCCGTTGGCTCTTCTTACCTCTCTAATTGGAACAAACAGTTCTTGTTCGGGCCATAATTGAACTTTTCTGATACTTCCGAAACATTTAACTCGTACAATGCAGCAAAAGGGTTGCTACTTTTTTGCCAGATGAAAGAGTTTAAAATCATTGAAACGGAATAAAGAGTACTGAAGTGAATAAAATTCAATTTGAACGTTGAACTGTGACTGTTCTTATTGTTAGTGTGAATCGGAACAAAACACAGGGTGGCCCAAATTGAACACTTTTGAATGTGAGGTCTCATTCATAACCTATATGGGAAGAAAAAGTATGTTCTATGAATTTTCACTTACATATGAGGTTATCAGAGAAATTTCTTACACCGTTGAATTCTTCATAAAATAATGGGTCGAAAATGTCTTTTAGTAAAGAATAATTTCCAATCGGAAAACGTATAGAGGAGAAAATTTTAATTCCAAGTATTTCGAAAAACTCACAGATCGGTTCGAATTGACATCCAGCACTTGATTGAAGAAATTCAGCATGAAGAGTCCTGCAGAATTTCGTCAGGACCATATGATTAGTAGATCGTTCAAGATTCTTATCAGGTGGTGAAGCACAAGGCGAAATATAAGTATTTTTGCGCGCATGTTCAAGGGAAACAGCGTGCTATCGTTTTGTCCAAATGTCTGTTATTTTCGATGATTGAGCCGAAAATGGTCTCAAACGACTAGGTTGGACTAACTGATGACGAATCCGGTGTCAAAATCGATTCTGTCCGGCCGGCCGTGGACACGATAACTGTCGAACGGAGTGAGCTAGCGACTTGAAACTTTCAAGTTAGGTCGCGCATTGGAATGCCGCGGTTATGTTCGTAAATGGGCCAAATCGGTCGAACAGTTTCGGAGTTATAGTCACTTGAAATTTTGAAGTTTTTTATTTATTATTTCGGAAACTACTTGAGCGATTGGATTTAAACTTGGCAATTAAGTGGAGTATAACGACGCGCAGCTTTGAACCAAATTTTGTCAAGATCGTACTGTCAGTTAATTTAGAAAACTTTTTTTTTTCAAAATTGTTTTTCTAAAAAATTTTATTTCGGAAACCATTCATCATACCGAAAAAAAACTCGGACTTTGAGCTTCATATTTCACAGCAGTGTACCAAATTTCAGTTCGATACGATCATAAGTTTTGGAGATATTGGGGAAAAATATATCAAATTACAAAGTTTTCTTCTCGATATCGTTGTTTTTTTCGGTATAACTCAAGAAATACTAATTCAATCCTGATAAAACTTCGCAGCTAGTTTGAAGATGCTGAAGACAACTTTATGCAAAATTTCGTGATGATGTCATTAAAACAATTTGAAAAAAAAATTCTGTGATTTTCCTATCATATCATCCTCATTAAATTCTGTATGAACCTTCGAACTGTAATTTTTTGATGAAGTACTGGATTTCAATTCGATCTGATCTGTATTTTTGGAAATATTGGGAAAATAAAATTTTGAATGGGTGTATCTGCGGAAACATTGTTTATGGTCGGTCGGCCTAGCGACCGACTGCGTAAATACAATAACTTCCGAAAGAAACAACTTGGAAACTCGATAATTGTAGAGAAGGTTTGGGGCTTAATTACGAAGGTCAATTCATGAATGGGTAAAATCCGCCCAATGATTCCGTAGATATAATGATTCAAAATTCTATTTCTCCAATATTTCCAAAAATACAGATCAGATCGAATTGAAATCCAGTAATTTATGGAAAAAAAATCTAGAAAAGCACTGCCGTGAAGGCAGCAGCTTTTGCGCGCATGTTCAAATTCGTTGCCGAAGTAGTCATCTACATTGAACATGCACGCAAAAGCTGCTGCCTTCACGGCAGTGCTTTTCTAGATTTTTTTCTCTATGAAATATGAAATTTTTAGAGGAGAATCTTGAGCTTTCTTTTCGATTTCTCAATTTTTCAATCCCCATGATATTTTGCACAAGTAAGAACGTTCATATTCTTCAAATAATCGCCAAATCTCAATAAAATTCGATAGGAATTTTTCGAGAAATTGAACATTTGAAAAAAAACTTCAATATTTTTACTTTTATATAAGAACGATCATCACGAAATTCTGCAGAAATTCCTAAAGAAATTTTTCACGACTAAAAAGTTTCACCCAGATCTTATAAGTATTTTCAGAGTTATTGAGGAAATAGCAATGGTTCTGGGCAAGTAACTCCGAAATTTCGAATATTATTTTTTCAATACATATTTCCAAAAATAATTATCCGATCAATCTGGGCTATGGTACACTGCAGTTAAATACCAGTTTAAAGGAGTAATCTTAATTTCAAAGAAATTCGATGAGAATTTAGGGGAAGAAAACCTTCTATAATATTTAAATAATTCCGGATTTTTTTCCATATTTTATTAACACGATCCTCTTGAAATTTTGCATATTGTTGCACGTCGGCATTCCCCTATTAATAGCTACGTTCCAGATTGCACCAATTTATCTCAATAGCCCAAAAATTGAAATAGGTAAAACTGTAAAAAATAACTGGTTTCTCCCATTAACAAACGGAAGGCCGTTCGAAAAAATTGAAGTTGTTATCGGATTCCTCCTCAGTGAGTCCTACCTAATCGTTAAAGAACACTCTCATCTCTTTGACATTTGATCAAAATTAAAACATATCTACTGTTTTCCAAGAACAAGCGCATGAAAGCAGTTAACATTATTCAAATATTAATGAATGAACGAGAGAACATGGAAAACCGTTTTTACCAAGCCTAATAAAATGGTTTCACTATATCCGAACTGACGTATGCATAGATTAAAGATAATTTAAAACCGTGAAATATGACGACAGGCTAAAGATTAGACAATGTTTGTTTAGTCTCTACATTGGGGTTTGTCACATTTACCCTTTCTTCCCTAACCTGACATTTCACAAGGGTGCTGACATAATTGCAGTAAGCCTTGGTGCAAACATTTAATATCGCACAGCCGCGAATTTCAATGAAGATATGAATTTTTCTGTACATTATTTACTCAAGGAACAATGGTGCATTATCCTTTGAAAAATTTAGTGGGTTTAAGCAGGAAGCACACATCACACATGGATATGTAAATCATACCTGATGATGAAATTATGTAGTTCGAAATGAATGGTATCACTGGAAAATATTTTTCTTTAATCTATTTTCTCTCTCATGGTTAGATTGTTGTGAATCTTTCTCATTCTTCTTTGAGCGATCCTTCAGGGAAAAGGAGCATTGTCATTTCACCCAAATATCCTTAATTCACGAGTTTCAGGTGAAAAATTCAAGAAAAGCACGGACGTTAGGTCAGGAGTTTTTTTTCATCCTTGCCAAATTTGGATTTTTTTTCCCAATATGACCGAAAATAAATATTGGATCGAGCAATTTGTTACTCTGTTGTTTAACATTGACTTCAGAGATTTGATTCGGTCTTTACTTGACTTCAGAGTATATGTCATAGTTTACGTCCTTTTGGCCGATCGTAAACACAATAACTTCTGGAAGAAATATCTTACATAGAAACTCGATATTTGTAGAGTAGGTTTGGACTTTAATGGGGGTTTCTCCTGAATTTGGGTTATTTGTGCAAATGCAAATTTGAACATAATTATTATGGGTTTGATTCATCATTTTCCCAAACTACCTTCAGAAAGTATTCAAAATCAGATTTCAAAATTGGGGATTGGGATTTGCCAGGCATGCACGAAGTGACAATGGTGTTTCGTAGGATAGCTTGTTCTACTATAGAATAATGAAATATTTATTCCTATTCTGTGGTGCACACGTGTTTTTTGTCAATATAACCAAACAATTTGTATTTCGTTTCCGTTTGCGATTTGTCAGTAATATGGCAGTATAACAGTGAGTGCTCTCCTTACTATTCCTTGATCGTTGTCTTCTACTCTAACCAGATCGAAGTATAGCTATCTCTGTTTTCCTAAGCAAAGTAACACATTCGACGTCCTTTTCTTTCCGAGAAAGCTGAATTCGACGTTGCCATATCGTGCACTCAAGACAAATCCCTTTAAATTTCAAATCCCTATTTTATTTTTCAGTTTTAGGTAATCCAACGTTTTTTTTGAAATATAATATTGAAATCATATGTTTGAAATATGATGTTCTGGATGTTTTTCATGAGAATTACTGCATTTTCGTTTAAAGGAAAAACCCCAAATACAAAGGCCGCATTCGTGAATGGGTAAAATTCACTAAATGATTCCGAAGATATATCCATTCAAAAATTTTTTTTTACCCGTATTTCCAAAAATATATAACCTAATCGTGCCTACGAACGGCGGGCCGGCCGGCCGAACAGAATTTTGACACCGGATTAATCATCGGTTAGTCCCAACCTAGTCGTTTGAGGCAATTTTTGGCCCAAATTCGAAAACTACATACATTTGGACGAAACGATATCCATTTCAATAGACGACTTCGGTACAAGTTGCCAACCCACAAATAACTTCCAAATTTACTATCACTGGGGAAGGGAAATTTCAGAACAAATTCGAGATGATAAGGTTCGTGTTATTTATAAATGTCCGTTAGAGATGCCTCGGCTCCTCAAACAAGATAATTCCTTCCAAATATAAGTTTTTGTTGAGAACATTTCTGATTGGCTGAAATTTAAGTTGGAATTCCTGATTTCATGTTAATAGTTTCAAGTTTATATAAGATATGTTCCGGTTTTCCGTTCCGTAAATATGAAATATTCGGTTGGTTCCTGAAGAAAAGGTTAATTACGGAATTTGATTGATGAAAAAACGTTCTTTTTGTCAAGAGAACGACAGACAATGTTCTATTGTAACATATCCATAGCATAGAATCATGATGTAGAAAACATCATGCATAGAACAATCTTTATTAACTTTATGATCCCTAGAACATAGAAGAGACAACAATAAAAAATGGAAAAATTACTAGGTATGATCTATGGATCATAAGGTAAATAAAGATTGTTCTATGCTATGGATATGTTACCATAAAACATTGATTGTCGTTCTGGTGCATAGACTTAATATGTCTATGTTCTGGTGACAGAAAGATTGCTTTTTCATCAATCAAATTCCGTAAATTAACTTTTTTTTCAGGAATCAGCAGAATATTTTTTATTTGCAGAACGGAAAACCTGCAACCGAAATAATCGAGTTGATTTGCGAAACACATTCTATATAAACTTGACAATATTAACATGAAATCAGGAATCCCAACTTAAATTTCAGCCAATCAGAGATGATCTTAACAAAACCCCATATTTGGAAGGAATTATCTTGTTTGAAGAGCAAATCAAGTTGGTTATTTCGGTTGCTGGTTTTCCGTTCTGTAAATATGAAATATTCGGTCGGTTCCTGAAAAAAAAAGGTAATTACGGAATTTGATTGATGAAAAAGCAATCTTTCTGTCACCAGAACATACACATATTAAGTCTATGCCCCAGAACGACAATCAATGTTTTATGGTAACATATCCATAGCATAGAACAATCCTTATTCACCTTATGATCCATAGATCATACCTAGTAATTTTTCCATTTTTATTGTTGTCTCTTCTATGTTCTAGGGATCATAAAGTTAATAAAGATTGTTCTATGCATGATGTTTTCTACATCATGATTCTATGCTATGGATATGTTACCATAGAACATTGTCTGTCGTTCTCGTGACAAAAAGAAAAATTATCAAACTAAACACTACAAAATCAACTATCAAAACAAAATCTATGTCTGTATGTAACGTTCTAAAACTGGCCACCTTGGCGCTGCAATCTTAAATTCAGACGCCAATACTATGTATTTGTTACCATAGAACATTGACTGTCGTTCTGGTGACAGAAAGAACGTTTTTTTCATCAATCAAATTCCGTAATTAACCTTTTTTCAGGAACCAACCGAATATTTCATATTTACGGAATGGAAAACTGGCACCTGAAATAACCAAGTTGATTTGCGGAACATGTCCCATATAAATTTGACACTACTAACATGAAATCAGGAATCCCAACTTATATTTCAGCCAATCAGAGATGATCTTAACAATACCCTACATTTGGAAGGAATTATCTTGTTTGAGAAGCATCTTTTACGGATATTTATAAATAACGCGAACCTTATCATGTCCAATTTTTCCTGAAATTCCCCAGTGATAGTGAATTTGTAGAGAAAATTGTGGGTTGGCAACTTGGGCCGAAATCCTCAATTAATCCCGTTGTCACAGTCCAGTAGCAACATCAGGATCAGGTGTGGTCCCTCCATCCAACAAAGGCATCGAATTACGTGTAGCGTCACTGATCACGGGTGACTTGATAGGAGGCAGCGACGGATCATGATCATTGTTTCATGCTCAGCTGCCTTCGATTACAGGGGAGTTGACGATATATTATTAGGCATAGTGTAGTGTAGTTGCAGTTACCTGAAACGCATAATTAAAAGTTGAACCTGCCGCGGCGATGAGAGTGAACAGAACCGTGAATAAGACCGTTTTATGTGTCAGGGTTAGTTTCGTTGATGGGTCTTGTGGATAGTATAGGCCGGTTGCGAGGACATCTATTGAATTTTAAGTCTAGTTAAAGACTATTCAAGCGCATATGTTGTTAATTACAGGGTGATCCTAAATTGGAGGTACATACGAAGAGGGGAGATTCGTTGCATTATTTTAGGGAAAAAACCTAGAAAAGCACTGACGAGAAGTCAGTAGCTTTGCACTTTTAGCGATATCCTTTGAACGAACATGCGCACGAAAGCTGCTGACTCCATGTCGGTGCTTTTCGATAAACTAATGGATTTGAATTCGATCTAATCTGTTTTTTTGGAAAAATTGAAAATATTAAATTTTTAATGGGTTTATCTCCGGCATCATTGGGCTGATTTTACCCATTCACGAATTCGACCTTTATAATAAGGCCACAAGCCTACTCTACAAATACTGAGTTTCTAAGTTGTTTCTTTCGTGAATGGGTAAAATCCACCCAATGATTCCGCAGATACACCCACTCAAAATTTTGTTTTCCAATATTTAAAAATAAAACAAATTAGATCGGATTGAAATCAAGAACTTTATGGAAAAATAACAGTTCCAAGGTTCATACAGAAGATCACCGAGCGTCCGTCCGTAGGCACGATTTCAGGCGTACGGATAATCGAATCGAAAAATAGGTCGAACGGTTTCGTACTTAGTTTTAAGGTTATTTCCCTGATATTTAGAGAATTACTGAAGCGATTGAATCGAAACTTGGCAGTTTGTTGGAGTATCAAGACCTGCTTTCAATTTGGTTGATATCGGGCTGCCAATAAATTAGAAACACTTTTATAGAAAATTTTTTTTCTCGGAAACTATCCATCAAATTTGAAGAAGATTTTGTGCATAACTTGAGTTTCAAATTTCACAGCAATGAACCAACTTTCAGTTCGATACGATCAAAGTCTTTGTAGATATTTTGAAAAAATATGTCAAATATTATGGTTTCCTCTGTATCGAAGTTTTTGCCAAAAACAACTAAAGAAGCAATGACGTGAAGTCAGCAGCTTTTGCCGCAAGGGGATGACCGCTTGACCAACGAATTTCAATATGCGCGCAAAAGCTGCTGACTTCACGTCAGTGTTTTTAGGCGCTCGTTCTAGGGAGCAGCGAGTTATCATTTCGTCACGATGTCTGTAATTTTAGAATTTTGAACCGAAAATGGTCTCAAACGACTAGGTTGGACTCACTCAAGAATCCGTGGTCAAAATTGATTCTGTCCGTCCGACCGTGTGCGCTGTAACTCTCGGAAGTAAAGACCTAGAGTCTTGAAATTTTCAGGTAAGGTTTTGATCCTGAATATCTCGGTTGAGTTCGTCGATTGGCGAAATCTGCCGAATGGTTTTTGTGCTACAGTCATTTTGGAATTTTGATTTCTCAATAACTCGAAAAATATTTATCTGATCGAAATGAGACTAAGTTGGTAGATGTACACTAGCAATATGAAAAATGATCAATAGAAAAATTTGGAAAAAAAATTTTTTTTTTCAAAAATTATCATGCTTCATTTAAATTTCACTGAATTCCCCAAACCGCCACTTCATAACCGAGTACTTCATTTCAGCCCAATCAGATTTCTTGATTTTCCTGAGGAACATATCAATAGAAAAATTCAGGAAATTTATTTTAGAAATTCATATATTTCAAAAAGCATATCTCCGATTCCGATGAAATTTCACTCTTATCGACAGCGAAAACTCGAAGACACGGTTTCAGTTTAAGCAGATATGTATTCTTTGAATTTCCCGAAACATAAGATGTATAAAATATTCCTTTACATCGACCGTTCACGGCATTTACTGGATCCTACAGTCACATTATGCGGAATAGCAGCGTCTGTTCACGCTCTACATATGCTTCATGAGGCGAAATTTTGAAAGGGTATTTCTGCAGCATCATTCGATTGTTCTTCTAATTCGCCAATTCGGCATACGTAATTAAACTCCAAACTTACTCTACAATTATCAACCTACTTAGTAGATTCTTCCTGAAGTTATTTTGTTCAATATCAGTGGTTAGGCCGGCCGTAAACACATTAACTTTAGGAATAATCGACATAGGGAAAATATTTGTAGAGTAGGTTTTCAGTTTAATGAAGAAGGTCGAATGCTTCAATGGGTTGAATTGGCCAATTAGGGTTACCAATATTCTATTGGTATCCAGGAAATCGGTTATTGGTCAATTTGACTTTTTCTGGTTGGTAATATTTCTGAATAAGTCGATGTTTACACGAAAACCGTAGATAGAGGTTATGTATGCGAAAATATAGAATACGAAATGTTCATGAAGTAGGGTTATTTCTTCTCCCTTGTAGCAGTGAAGTCACATAATACAGTGTTGTCAGCTCTAAAATCACCGATTAAGGAAGTCCATGATAGCAATAATGCTATGAAAAAAATCATAACAAACATTGCTATAACACTTGGAACAAAATACGTTATATCATTATATTGCTATAAATTAGAAAGATAGCAATATGACTTGAGTAGCAAGATTCATAGAAATACGCAAACAGAACCGACCTGAATGTTTTCGTGCATAATTGGGGATCGTAAATTTATAAATCATCAGCCTTCACCATAACGAATTCAAAAAATTATACATGCAGAATATTAATCCGCTACAGCCATAGATAATTAGAGCGATACACCCCTTGCCATTAGAAACAAGTGTAATTTGCATATATTTCAGCTGCAAATCAGGTCCTACCCTCCGGTTTTAAGCGCGATATCCTTATGCAAACTCCGCATAGTCCTGCCAAATATCGTTTATCACGTGTTATATCTTCATGAACACGTTTCGACACTTGCGTACGTGATCCTGCGATACAACAGATGGTTCCAATTGATTTAATAAATCTTTGACAAGGACTAATTGATATTCAGATTTTTGCGCGCATGTTCTAGGGGAACAGCGTGCTTTCGTTTTGTCCAAATGTCTGTAATTTTGGATGATTGAGCCGAAAATGGTCTCAGTCGACTAGGTTGGACTCACTGATGACGAATCCGGTGTCAAAATCAATTCTGTCCGGCCGTAGACACAATAACTGTCGACAGAAGCAAGCTAGCAACATGAAACTTTCAGGATAGGTTGCGCATCAGAATGCCGCGGTTAAGTTCGTTAATGGGACAAATCGGTCGAATAGTTTCGGAGTTATAGGCACTTGAAGTTTTGAAGTTATTTAAATTTTTCGAAATTTTTTTTCAAAAAAATTCTTTTTCCGGAAACCATTCATCATATCCAAAAAAAATCTCAACTCACACTTTGAGCTTCATATTTCACAGCAGTGTACCAAATTTCAGTTCGATACGATCATAAGTTTTGGAGAGATCGGGAAAAAAAAAGTCAAATTTCGAGGTTTTCTTCTCGATATCGTTGATTTTTTCGGCATAACTCGAGAAATACTGATTCAGTCCTGATAAAACTTCACAGCTAGTTTTGAGATGCTGAAAGACTACTTTATGCGAAATTTCGTGATAATCGTGTCAGTAGAACAATTTGAAAAAAAAATTTCTATGATTTTCTTATCATATCATCCTCATTAAATTCTGTGTGAAACTTCGAACAGTTATTTTTCGATGAAGTACTGGATTTCAATTCTATCTGATCTGTATTTTTGGAAATATTGGAAAAATAAAATTTTGATTGGGTATATCTACGGAATCATTGGGTGGATTTTACCCATTCACAAATTCGGCCTTCGTAATTAAGGTCCAAACCTTCTCTACAACTATCGAGTTTCTAAGTTGTTTCTTTCGGAATTTATTGTGTTCACGCAGTCAGCCGTTAGGCTGACCGTAAACACAATAACTTCCGGAAGAAACGACTTAGAAACTCGATATTTGTAGAGTCGGTTTGGGGCTTAATTACGAAGGTCGAATTCGTGAATGTGTAAAATCCGCCCAATGATTCCGTAGATATACCCATTCAAAATTTTATTTTTCCAATATTTCCAAAAATACAGATCGAATTGAAATCCAGTAATTTATCAGTGAAAATTTCAAAAAGCACTGCCGTGAAGGCAGCAGCTTTTGCGTGCATGTTCAAATTCGTTGCTGAAGCGGTCATCTACATTGAACATTCGCGCAAAAGTTGCTGCCTTCACGGCAGTGCTTTTTGAAATTTTTTTTTGTGATAGGCTGTAGTTTTGCGAATGATTTCTCTGAAACAGTATGCAGAAATAATAACACACTATTGTTTCACGAATGTAAATTTATTTCAGCTATCGATTTCGGCTATATGCCATCATCAGACTGTCTGTAATACAGATATAACATTACGATAAATACATATTTCCTATATAATTACATGCATTAAATTATCGTGAGATAAATTAAGTATTAAAATGAAGGGTGTTTCGAATTGCGCGCTTTTTTTAAGAATAAATAAAACACATAATTTGCATTCATTTTCAAAAACTTTTTAGGGGTTATTGAAGAATCAGTTATGGCATTTATCTAAGAAAAATAATATCTGTCCACTCTTTCGTTGAAATTTTCAATGATATTTCGACATAATTGAGGCTCTATCTCACTAATGACACGAATGATTTCATACTTTAGTTCAGGAATCGATTGTGGATTATTCTAATACACCTGGCTTTTCATATAACTCCAAAGAAAATAGTCCATCGGTGTCAAATCACATGATCTTGGTGGCCAATTGACATCACCGTTTCTGGAGATTATTCGTCCAGGAAATTTTCGCCTCAATAAATCAATTGTGTCATTTGCAAAGTGAGGTGTAGCACCATCCTGTTGAAACGAAATGTCCTCTAGATCAATATTCATTAATTCATCAGGCCACAAAAATTCGATTTTCATCCGACGGTATCGATCACCATTGACAGTTACAGCTTCATACCAACAGCATTTTCAAAGGAGTAAAGTCCAATTACTCCACCTGGCCATAATGCACACCAAATAGTGACTTGTTTAGGATGCATAGGTTTCTCATGAATAATTCGTAGATTTTCCTCACCCCAGATACGACAATTTTGTCTATTAACAAAGCCACCAAGTTGAAAATTGTCTCATCGGAAAACATGATTTTTTGAGAAAAATCAGCTGGTTCTTCATTGATGAAATTGACAAATGAACGACGTTTTAAAAGATCTAATGGCTTTAGTTTTTGTGTTATTTCAACCTCATATTCCTTCAGAGATAAATCCTTGTGTAAAATAAGCCATATTGTGGACCCACTAAGTCCAACTTGTTTTGAACGTCGTCTAATGGACATTCCAGGGTCTTCAGCAACACTTTCATGAATCAAATCAATATTTTCTTGGGAACAACCGCTTCGACTGTATTTTTCACTTTTTTCATCTTCCACCGAACCGGTCTCTTGAAATTTTTCAATAATTCGACCAATAGCGCTTTGAGATGGACGATTATGTAAACCATAAAATTCACGTAATTTTCTTAAAAACACTTTTCACAAAACGCTGATTTCATAAAATAATTCAACAATTTGAACGCGTTGTTGTATCGTGTACGAAGACATTTTTATAAATGTCATTCATCACTCTTCTTAAATGTCAAAATACCCATTATTCATTCTTAAAAAAACCGCGCAATTTGAGACCCTTTATAATAGATATCAGAGGTGGACTTTGCCTAAAAATTATTGCACTCACAGTCATAGAAATACGGTGTAAAATTCTCATCCAGTTATTATGATAAAAATATATCCTTATAGTTTTAAACAATATTCAACTTCAGGCAAAGATCTTGTCAGTCAAATTGTTGTATGGAAATTTTCAGGTTAGACAGTGTCATATCCAGATCCTGATGTGAAAAATATGGTGTGCTCATCTGAAACATGAGTGACGTAAGCTAGCAGAAATTACAAAGAGTTGTAGATTCGGTACTTTGAATTAACATATACAAATTCAAAGCACAGAATATACAACACTTTGTATTTTCTGCTAGCTGACGTCACTCATTTTTGTGCTTTGAATTAACATGCAAATTAAAAGCACAGAATATACAACTCTTTGTATTTTCTGCTAGCTGACGTCACTCATTTTTCAGATGAGCCCACCATGTTTTTCTACATCATGATCCAGATTGTCAACTCGTCTTCTTCCATTTGATGGATTTGAACTATGTGGGATATATTCTTAAAAAATTTTTTATCAGACCATATAATAGTTAGAATATTTTTATCTCGAATATAAATTATTTTCCTCACAGAGAATAAAGAGTTCCAGATCGATATAAAACAGTGTGTGAGCAAAAGCAGGTGTTCTTTGATGCAGATTTCATAAATGCAAATCAAGCATATCGAAATACTTTCAACTCGTTGAGCCTTTAGTCAAATTAGATTTGAATAAGCCTTCTATTTAGGGGAGGAAAGAAGGAGTGACATTATAATTAATTTTGATATGGTTCAATAATTCATACCACTCTTATTTGAATACTGTGCTTAGATATCCCGTATTGAAAAATCCCTGATGAATGAATTCGCAGTTAAATTCACTTTTTTCAGTACGTTAAAATATGGCACTCGTAAAATATCGGCAATATCAAAATAATTCTCAGAGACTTTGCCAAATGCCAATGTCAATTTCTACTCTCGATCTCAATACGATCTTCACGCTTGGAAACTAAAAATGCCGATGCTAGTTTTGAAGAAGCAGAGACAAAGTATCAGGAAGTGCTATATAGAATTGGAATCTGTTTTTTCTGATTTTAAATCCCTGATAATTTGGAATCAATAATTTATCAAAAGCTATCCAACATTTTCGACGAATGTGAGTGAAAACCCAATTCAGTGTATCGTTCACATAGATTTCCAAGAATTTTGTAAATTGAGTTAGTTCTTTCAAGGTGACACAGGTGTTGTAGTACTACTACAGTTTCATACTGGAGTATTTCAAGTTGAGCAATAAGGTATTTAAATGTCTTCTATAGGCTTATTTCTTGAGAATTTTGAAAAGTAGGGAATTTTATAGGTTTGTCTGTTCG
This sequence comes from Myrrha octodecimguttata, assembly GCA_958510865.1. Classification (NCBI taxonomy): domain Eukaryota; kingdom Metazoa; phylum Arthropoda; class Insecta; order Coleoptera; family Coccinellidae; genus Myrrha; species Myrrha octodecimguttata. The sequence continues at coordinate 79,163,168 of OY294057.1, forward strand.
TTTATAAGTTTTATTACAGGGTTATTCGAGTACTTTCATTGTTTTTTCGAATGAACTATCACAAAGTAACGGACTACTCAATCCATCATTTTCCAGTAAAATTTCAACACTCGCTTCTTTTTTCCGTACAAGAAAATAGCATAACTGAATCTTCCAACCATGTTTATATACGTGAAATATATCCAGTGTTAACAGAGAAAAAAGTTTCTTCAACATTCTCCAAGTCCTTGGAATTATTGAATTCACATTATATTTTCTCAACTCCATTATTTTCCCAAAGTAATTTCACATTTTGAAAAATACATAATTACTACGACCTCTATGTAGAGAGGACAACGTTGTGTAATTATCTGACAGGAAAATGACTATAACCTAACATTTTCAAAATATACACGGTGAAATGTGTCAGAATGTCATGGCCAACCTGGATAGTTTATAAAAGTGAATGGAGCATCCGTAGTTGTTTTACCTAAGCCGTTATTTAATGTTTTTGGGAACAACATGCTTCGTTAGTTTGTGCTGATACTTATTCACAAAAATTCTAGAAAATACTATCGACACCAACTTTTGCGCACATGCTTGAATCGTTGCCAAAGCACAGGTTGGAGCGTGGGTTTGTTGTCGAGTCGAATAACTTCTTCTCGAAAAAACTCTGTGGAGCTCCTGATCTTTTCAATTAAAACGATATCTCGGCTCAGATATGACATTCATCCCTAACGTTCCCTTCCAATTAACCTGGGATTACTGTCATTTATATCACGTGGCCTCATGGGTGGTCGCGTGGCTTAACAAAGTCCGCTTAACTCCTCGCTTGAACTTCTAATTATTATTCGGATGAGAAATTTCATCCTGTAAACAAGATTCAATGGATGATATATCGATGTTTTGGCGAATGGAGAACATAGAACCTCTGAACAATCGAGCATTTCTTCTTGTACGCGCTCGTTCTAGGAAAGAAGAGCGTTATCATTTTGCCCAAATGTCCACTATTTTGGATATTATCCTGGAAAAGGTCTAGTTTGATGAAAAATCCGTAGTCAAATTAATTTCTGTTTGTTCCTCCGGTCGTTCTATAACTTTCGAGGAAAATGATATAGTCTTTTGAAATTTACAGTGTGGTTTTGGAGCCAAATTACACTTCAGTTGATTTGGTTAATGGAATTAATCTGATCAATCATTTCGGAGTTATACCCATTAAAAATTTCGAGGTTACTTCCTCCATATCACTAAACAAACTGTTATCATCATTGTAAGAAGTTATTTGTGGAATGCCAACGAGCAGGAAACTGACAGACTCCCTGAAAGTGGTCTCAAACGACTGGGCTTAACTCACTGATGACTGATCAGATGAACTTTTTCGAGGGTTACTTCTCAAAATCTCGAAAAATATTTGAGTGATCGCCCGATTGGATTGAATCTCGGTTATTAGTTGTAACATACCTATACTCCGTTCACTTTTATAAACATTCCCAGTTGGCCATGGCATTCTGATACATTTCACCGTGTATATTTTGAAAATGTTAGGTTATAGTCATTTTTCTGTCAGATAACTACACAACGTTGTCCTCTCTACATGGAGTTAGTATTAATTACGTATTTTTCAAAATGTGGAATTTCCTTCGGGAAAATAATGAATTTGAGAAAATATTATGTGAATTCAATAATTCCAAAGACCTGGCGCATGTTGAAGAAACTTTTTTCTCTGTTAATACTGGAAATATTTCACGTATATAAACATGGTTGGAAGATTCAGTTATGCTACTTTTTTGTACGGAAATCAAGAATCGACTACTGAACTTTTATTGAAAAATAATGAATAGAGAAGTCCGTTACTTTGTGATAGTTCATTCGAAAAAAAATAATAAAGTATTCGAATAAACCTGTCGTAAAACTTCCAAACGAACAAACTTATGGAATTCCATAGGTTTCCATTCAAAATTCTCAAGAAACACGTCTACAGAAGACATTAAAATACCTTGTTGCATAACTTGAAATACTCCAGTATAAAAATGTAGGGGTACTACAAAACCTGGTGTCACTTTAAAAGAACTAACTTAATTTACAAATTTCTTGAGAATCTATGTGAACTATACACTGAATTGGGTTTTCACTCACAACGTCGAAAATGTTGGACAGGTTGTGATAAATTTTTGATTCCAAATTATCAGGGTTACTATCAGAAAAAGCAGATTTTAATTTTACATAGCAGTCTGCTTCTTCGAAACTACCTTCGCCATTTTTAGTTTCCAAGCGTGATGATTATGTTGAGATTGAGAGTAGAAATTGGCATTGGTATTTGGCATCGTCGCTGAGAATTATTTTGACATTGCCGATATTTCACGGGTGAAAACCTGCGTCAATTTTAAGTAAAAAAACTTGGTAGACCTAAATCATGGCCAACCGGAAAAGATTATAAAAGTGAATGGTGAATACTGAAGCGCAACGAATTTCAAGATTTGATTGGGATCGTATGGTTTGAAAATAAAAAAACAGAATTCAATTTTTTGTCAAAAGTTTTCTCCAGATTCTGACGAAATTCTGCAGAGCTCCCGAATCTGCATTCCACAACAGGGTACCACATGTCATTTCGATCTGGATTATTGGGAAAAAAATATATCAAATCTTGTGGTTTTTTACTCTGCATCACGTATTTCCGGAAGACCTTAAAAAATAATGCTCCAATCATTATAAAACAACTTTGTGGGAAATTTCATGATGATCATAAACAATTCAATAAAATTTTCTTCAAAACGCAAAGACTCCTGACCTCACATCAGTCATTCTCTAGAATTTTATCTGTCTCTTGGTTATTAGTAGTATATAATTATATATTCTTTTGAGAACGAGCATTACATTCTAAGATATATCACAGTGTTAGCAGAGGAAGTGTAAACGGGGTACCATACTTATTTGCGTATGATACAAGAGCACAGATAAAAACCTCAGGAAAAATACTGTCTTCCCGTATAAGTGTAGTAATTTGTTTATAGAAGATGGATGGCATCTTTTCCATTGGAAAATAATTTTTTCGTCATCTTGAACTCATTTCGACAAAATATCTTGACATAATATCTGAAACAGAAAGAGGGACAGAAAACCAGAAGGAAGCAGTAAATAATATCACCTACATTTGCTCATGACCGAGAGGGTCTTTCGACCAGGTTCAGTCCTCCAAGCGATGATTTTCAGATCCTCAGATAAACGAAGAACGCTACAGGCCCCTTTATTGGGGAATCATCTCCCATAGATCCATAATTGTTCATTTGGAACTAGAAATCTAATAAAATATCGGGAATAAAGTGAAAAACTTGTGACATGTATTATGTCAGGATGACATAGTTATTAGTAGTGTTCCTTTTCTTGAGTGTCTCTCAACAAATGTTGGACGTATTTAATACTTTATTATATTTTTCGGTTCTTTTCTTTTTCAACATTGACGAATACCCACATTGTCCAGAAATTCTCAACCACGTGATGAATAAACAGCTGAAAGAGAAAGCCATTTTCACACGGATTAAACTCAATATCTGCCAAACCTAAAAGTTTTCGGAATAAACAGATTTATTCCTCACTGCAGTCTCACAAACAAAGTGACTTTGTGCTCATAAGCTTCAATAATGTTTCTGAATGCTAGGGCATGTCAATCAGGACCCCAAATGTTTATATTGACGTATGTTAGAACGAAGTCAAAGACTGGTATTGACATTGGAATGGGCAATGCCGATTTCCACCCACTATATTCGGTGGACAAGGGTAATTAGAGTTGAATGCAGTATAATCAATACATAATTACAGGTGTCCTTCTCTTTGAGGGGTAAATTATACCAAGCTCTCATTTCATTCATGGTTGAACAGCATATGGGCTGTTCTGATATCCTTGTTTATCCTTTGAAATAGTTTTGGTTTTTATGTGTTTGTTCGAGGATGGTATAATTTCGTTCCAATATATTTTCAAAACAAAGAATGATTTGAGATGTAAACTCACTAAAACCAAGACAATTGACGAATTATTCTAGAGAAGCACATATGTGAAGTCAGCGGCTTCTGCGCACATGTTTGAATTCGTTGCCAAAGCATTATTATCATTTGTGTGCGCATGTTCTAGGGGAACAGCGTGCTATCGTTTTGTCCAAATGTCTGTAATTTTCGATGATTGAGCCGAAAATGGTCCCAAACGCCTAGATTGGACTGATGACGAATCCGGTGTCAAAATCGATTCTGTCCGGCCGGCCGTGAACACGATAACTGTCGAACGGAGTGAGCTAGCAACTTGAAACTTTCAGGGTAGGTTGCGCATTGGAATGCCGCGGTTGAGTTCGTTAAAGGGCCAAATCGGTCAAATAGTTTCGGAGCTATAGCCACTTGAAATTTTGAAGTTATTTATTTTTTATTTCGGAAACTACTTGAGCGATTGACTTCAAATTTGGCAACTGGGTGGAGTATAACGACGCGCAACTTTGAGTCAAATTTTGTTAGGATCATTCTGTCAGTAAATTCAACAAAAAATTTTTTTCAAAATTTTTTTTCCAAAACCGTTCATCATACCCAGAAAAAAATTTCACTCGGACTTTGAGCTTCATATTTCACAACAGTGCACCAAATTTCAGTTCGATACGATTATAAGTTTTGGAGATATCGGGAAAAAATATGTCAAATTTCGAGGTTTTTTTCTCGATATCGTTGCTTTTTTCGGTATAACTCACGAAATACTGATTCAATCCTGATAAAACTTCGCAGCTTTCTTGAAGATGCTGAAAGACAACTTTATGCAGAATTTCGTGAAGATTTCTGTGATTTTCTTATCATATCATCCTCATCAAATTCTGTATGAACCTTCGAACTGTAATTTTCCGATGAAGAACTAGATTTCAATTCGATCTGATTTGAAATATTGGGAAAATAAAATTTTGAATGGGTATATCTGCGGAATCATTGGGTGGATTTTACCCATTCACGGATTCGGCCTTCGTAATTAAGGTCCAAACCTTCTCTACAAGTATCGAGTATCTGAGTTGATTCTTTCGGAAGTTATTGTGTTTACGCAGTCGGCCGTTAGGCTGACCGTAAACACAATAACTTCCGGATTTTATCGATATACAATCAGAAAAACATAAAATATGATAATTCGTGTTACATGCAAGAGACCTATTTTGTTCGAGCTATTTGAAGGAACTTATCAACGAGATAGTTTGTAAATAGATTAACAACATTAAAACTTACTGAAATGTCATTTTGGTTCATATTCGAATTTCGTAAATTATCCAGACATTGTGGAGTATTTTTAAGAAAACTGTCCTTTTTCCCTGCTAGTGGTTTAAAAAATTGTAAAAGATATTTTGCTATAGAAATCCTCCCATAATAAGCTTTAATCAATACTCAAAGCAGTATTCTTTTCACATATGGGCCCCCTCAAACGCACCTTTACATTCTGATAAAAGATTCGGTGATCTTCTTTTCTTCTAAACATTTTATCGGCACGAAATTCTGCATGAACCTTCAAGCAATAACTACTGGAATAAAGAACTATTAACAAACTCGATAATTATAGTGTAGGTTTGGGACTTAATTCCGAAGGCCGAATTCTTGAATGGGTAAAATCCACCCAATGATTCTGAAGATATAACCATTCGAAATTTTATTTTCCAAATATTTCCAAAAATAAAGATTGGATCGTTTTGAGACCATTTTCGGCTAAAAATTTGAAAATAACAGATATTTTGATGAAACGACTGCACGCCAAGGGGGTTTTTCCTTTAGACGAAAATGCAGTAATTTTAATGAAAAACCCTTAGGACATCACATTTCAAACATATAATTTCGATATTATATTTTAAAAAAAATGTTTGATCACCTAAAACTGAAACATAAAAATGCGGATTTGCATTCAAAGGGGTTTGTCTTGAGTGCACGATATGTCAACGTCGAATTCAGCTTTCTCGTAAAGAAAAGGAGGTCAAATGTGTTACTTTGCTTAGGAAAACAGAGATAGCTATACTTCGATCTGGTAAGAGTAGAAGACAACGACCAAGGAATAGAAAAAGAAGAGCACAGACTGTCATACTGTCATATCACTGACAAATGGCAAACGGAAATTGTTTGTTTATATTGACAAAGAACACGTATGTACCACAGAATAGGAATAAATATTTCATTATTCTATAGCAGAAAAAGCTATTCTACTGGACACCGTTGTCACTTCTTGCATGCATGGAAAATCCCAAATCCCAATTTTGAAATCTGATTTTGAATACTTTCTGGAGGTAATTTGGGAAAATGATGAATCAAACCCATAATAATTATGTTCTAATTTGCATTTGCAGCAGTAACCCAAATTCAGGAAAAAACCCCATTCCCCGTAACATGCGCGCAAAAAATCTAAGATAAGATCCTAATTCCTACTGATGCATTTTTGATCGTCAAGAAAAATTCCAATTTCCAATCTTTCAGAATAAAATAAGTCTCCCCAATGTAGTCTGGCAACGAAATTTCCAATTCCCAATGACACATCAATTTCACCTCGAATAAAAAATTGATTGATTAGCAACGCACACTCGATTACCAAAGGATTATCAGATGGTAAATGACTGTTGTCCCCTTTTGGGGTGAAAGAGTTTTGTTATGTTAAAAGGTGACGCCCACGACCACGTGCCAGCTATATTTGCTGATAATGTAAAAAACGTTATCGGAATGATGTATGGCTATAGGCCTTTTTATATTCCGTATAATTTCTACGAAAACAGGAGTGTTCAGCCTTGTCATTGTTCGTATTTGTGTGCTACTTTCGGAACACTCACTTTCCGTGCAGGTTTTGTGAGTTTTGTCGAAGAATAAACATGAAAAATTCAAATGGTGAAGCATATTTTTCGGAAACTTTATTTCATCGTTATCCACGTATAGGATTCTATTCAGTTTCAATCAGTCAGTCGGCCTTGGATTAGTTTCATCTAATTTTCGTAACTGAAACTAAGGTTGGTACTCGTGAAATATCTTCAAGGTCAAAATAATTCGCCTAGACGTTCAATTCCTACATATTTTCATTAGGAACTCTATGGTTTGATTTTGTTATACATACGTAATTACTACATTATGTAGAACTGACAACGACGTGTGGTTATCTTACAGGCAAATGACTGTAATCTTACATTTATCAAATATTCACAGTGAAATATGCCAATCTTCAATACCCTACAGAATAACTTTCTAAAAGTGAATGGAGTATACAATTGTTTCGAGAAACTGGATGAATTGTACACGTGTTTTAATTTTTGCCTTTTTTTCATGTTTCCCCTATTGAAAATGCGTTTATTTAATTCACCCATATAATACCTACTTTAGTATTTAGAGAGAATTATAACCTCTATCCTGTTCCAGAAGGTTAGGTACAAATGTTTTAGAAAGGCATTGACGACGCGTTTGTTCGTTTTACATGCATGAACTACATTAACTACACTGACTCCAATAGACGACTTCGGCCCAAGTTGCCAACCCACAATTTACTTAGCAAGTTTACTTTTACTGGGGAACGGGAATTTCAGGACAAATTCGACATGATAAGGTTCGCATTATTTATAAATAACCGTAAAACATGCCTCGGCTCTTCAAACCAGATAATTCCTTCTAAATATAGGTTTTTGTTAAGATCGTCCCCGATTGGCTGAAATTTAAGTTGGGATTCCTGATTTCATGCAAACAGTGTCAATTTTCATAGGATACGTTCCGAAAATCAACTCTGTTGTTTCGGTTGCCGATTTTCCGCTGCGTAAATATGAAATATTCGGATGGTTCCTGGAACAAGCGGGTGAAAAAGGTTATTTACGGAATCTGGTTGATGAAAATGCGGTCGATTTATTGTCACCAGAACGTTTTTTTATGGTAAATATCCATAGCATAGAACAATCATGTTCACTTTAGGTTTGTTTTGGTTCCGAGTTCAGAACCACAGAATATTGGCCTATGCTAGAACCGTCCCGAACAGATCTGAACTCGGAACCAAAACAAACCTAAAGTAAACATAGATTGTTCTATGCTATGGATATTTACCATAGAAAATCGTTCTGGTGACAGTAAATCGACCGCATTTTCATCAACCAGATTCCGTAAATAACTTTTTTCACGCGCTTGTTCCAGGAACCATCCGAATATTTCATATTTGCGGAGCGGAAAATCGGCAACCGAAACAACAGAGTTGATTTTCGGAACGTATCCTATGAAAATTGACACTGTTTGCATGAAATCAGGAATCCCAACTTAAATTTCAGCCAATCGGGGACGATCTTAACAAAAACCTATATTTGGAAGGAATTATCTGGTTTGAAGAGCCGAGGCATGTTTTACGGTTATTTATAAATAATGCGAACCTTATCATGTCCAATTTGTCCTGAAATTCCCGTTCCCCAGTGAAAGTAAACTTGCTAAGTAAATTGTGGGTTGGCAACTTGGGCCGAAGTCGTCTATTCTCACTTACAGTATTTGAGTGTAGTCACAGATAACAGAATGGGTGGAGTTTGTGTTATTCAATCTGTTCTGTGATTCTCACAGAATACAAATATATATTCCATTCACTTTTATAAACTATTCCGGTTGGCCATGATTTAGGTCTACCAGGGTTTTTTTCATTTAAAATTGACGCAGGTTGGCCCTCGTGAAATATCGGCAATGTTACGATAATTCTCAGCGACGTTGCCAGATCCCTATTTCTACTCTCAATATTAACATAATCATCACGTTTGGAATCTAAAAATGCCAAGGGTAGTTTTGAAGAAGCAGAGACAAAGTATCAGGAAGTGCTATGTATAGAATTTAAATCTGCTTTTTCTGATAGTAATCCTGATAATTTGGAATCAATAATTTATCAAAAGCTATCCAACATTTTCATACTGGAGTATTTCAAGTTGTGCAACAACGTATTTAAATGTCTTCTGTAGGCTTATTTCTTGAGAATTTCGAAAAGTACGGAATTTTATAGGTTTGTCTGTTCGTTTGGGAGTTTTATTGCAGGATTATCGAGTACTTTTATTTTTTTCCGAATGAACTATGACAAAGTAACGGAGTACTCCATCCATTATTTTTCAGTAAAATTTCAATACTCAATTCTTGAGTTCCGTACCAAAAAATAGCATAACTGAATCTTCCAACCGTGTTTATATACGTGAAATATTTCTAGTGTTAACAGAGAAAAATGTTTCTCCAACATTTGCCAGGTCTTTGGAATTATTGAATCAGCATACTTTATATTTTCTCAACTCCATTATTTTCCCAAAGTAATTTCACATTTTGAAAAATACATAATTACTACGACCTCTATGTAGAGAAGACAACGTTGTGTAATTATCTGACAGGATAATGAGTATAACCTAACTTTTTCAGAATATACAAGGTGAAATGTGTCAGAATGTCATAGCCAACCGGGATAGTTCATAAAAGTGAATGGAGTATGTGATAGATGATTTAACGCAAATCCAAGATGACAGAATTCTATGCTTCTTTCGTTTTCGCTACCATTTCGAGGTTAAGTCCATATAATGCGTTATGGTCATTTTTTGGAAAGTATTTCTGAAGTCGTCATGGAGAAGAATTCTGATGGTTTGAATGAAGCAGATAAACGTAGGAAAAAAGCTTTCACCTGAATTCAGCAGCCTTTGCGCGCATGTTCATTTTTGGTGATATACTTTGAACATTGCTGCTACTGACTTCGCGTCAGTGCTTTTCTAGGATTTTTTCCGATAAAGAACTGCATTTCAATTCGTTCTAATCTGTATTTTTGGAAATATTTGGAAAATAAAATTTTGAATGGGTATATCTGCGGAATCATTGGGTGGATTTGACCCATTCACGAATTCGACCTACAAATATCGAGTTTATATTATAAGTTGTTTCTTGCGGCTCAAAATTCGATAATTACAGCCATTCCCTAGAACATGTGCGCTCATGTTGAACAAGAACCATACAAAATTGACTGTTTGAACCCACAAATCAATAAATCCCATAGGAGATCTGCATAAAACTCTGCGGTAAGAAGATAATAATGCATAGAATGCATTCTTCAAATGAATGTTTTAGCTCTTCAGTCGTTAAAAGATATTTTGCGGTCGCAGTGAACTAAAAATAATCATTTCTTCCGTTGTCATAATGCCAACAAAAAAACTGCTCCGTTCTGGTGAAAGAATCGTAAAATCAGAAATCCGTCATGGCTGATTTGCCACAAACAAAAGACGGTCGATGAACCGTTTACCATTGGTTCTCCATGGTGAAGTTGGTATAATTTGAATATTCTAGGAAAAAAATTTCTCATAATATTTCTCCAAGTTATTATCTAACTACAGTTGACAGTTTCCTAATGAATAAATTTGCAATATTAGTTGATTACATTTTTTCGAATCATTCCATAACAGATTTGTCATAAATTGTAATTTATCATGCGACATTTTATATCGTTAGTCATTCAACAGCAGGACACACAAGCAGTTGAGCATTTAGAAAACCTAGAAAAGCACTGACGTGCAATCAGCAGCTTTTACGCGCTTGTTCACATTGCGACATGGCGACTTGGAAATTTCAGTGAAATTTTTAAAAAATATGAAAATTTTCAAATACAACAACTTTTTTCAAATTTTTACATGGATAATTCTTTTATTGACACTTTTCATCTCCCAACGTAGTTTCATTTCGATCAGATGAATATTTTTCGAGTTATTGAAAAATCAAAATCTCAAACGGCTGTAACACAAAAACCATTCGGCAGATTTGGCCCATTAACGAACTCAACTGAGATATTCAGGATTAAAACCTAACCTGAAAATTTCAAGACTCTAGGTTCTTTCTTCCGAAATTTAGAGCACATACGGACGGATGGACGGAAATGAATTGGACCAGGGATTCTTCTTCAGGGAGTTCAACCCAATCGTTAAGACCAATTTCGGCTCAAAATTCGAAAATTACAGGCATCGTGACGAAATGATAACGCACTGTTCCCTAGAACAAGCGTTAAATAAAAAAGATGAGATGGGCAAAATCCACTTATATATTTCAAGTTTCAGAGATCGAATGTTCAATAAAGTTTGCTGAAGGATTTCGGAGATCCGGTCGGACAGAATTGAACTCTTAATCAGTGATCTAAACCTTGTTGTATAAGACTATTATTGAAGAAAAAACAAAAATTACATCTCGACAGAACGGAGAGACGCTGTTAATGTAATGTTTGATTGCATTATTCAGAAATAAATTACAGACATCGAATATAAAGGGTCTTTCAATAGGGACGGGTCGATGTTGGCAGCCTGTGGCGGCCATGTTGTTTTAACGTCGTCTTTCTAACCTATATTTTTTTATTCAGTTAGTAATGCCAAATCACCATGGCAAGTTACACGGTTGAGCAACACGTCCAAATGTTAAAAATGTATTACCAAAATGAGTGTTCGTTAGTGCAAACGTTACGTGCATTGCGCCCATTTTACGGCAGACGAGGTGGTCCTTCAAAGTCGACTCTCCAACGTTTGGTGGCCAAATTCGAATCGACCGGTTCAATAAACAATCTGCCAACACCCGTACGTGCAAAGACCGCCAGATCGGCCGAGAACATCGCTGCTGTCCGTGATAGTGTGCAGGAGAACCCGAGGCAGTCAATTCATCGACGTTCACAAGAACTCGGTCTTTCACAAACATCAACGTGGCGCATTTTGCGTCAGGACTTAGGGCTGCACCCGTACAAGATTCAACTCACTCAGGAGCTCAAAGTTACTGACCATAGGCAACGCCGTTCGTTCGCTGATTGGGCTACAGTGTGTTTGGCAGAGGACCCCAACTTTGGCAGAAAAATCATTTTTTCCGACGAAGCGCATTTCTGGATGAATGGCTATGTGAACAAGCAGAATTGCCGTATATGGGATGACAACAACCCACACGAAGTTCACCAAGTAGCCATGCATCCACAAAAAGTGACCGTATGGTGCGGATTTTGGGCCGGCGGTGTTATTGGTCCGTACTTTTTTGAAAACGATGTTGGTGAGGCCATTACCGTCACAGGCGAACGGTACAGAAGGATGATCACCGATTTCTTTTGGCCCAAATTGGACGATCTACACTTAGACGACATGTGGTTCCAGCAGGATGGCGCTACGAGCCATACAGCGGATGCCACCATGGATCTTCTGCATGAACGCTTTGAGGGCATGGTTATCTCTCGCAGAGGTGACGTGAATTGGCCACCGAGATCCTGCGACTTATCACCTTTAGACTTTTTTTTGTGGGGTTTTCTTAAGTCGCAGGTCTATACCAATAAGCCACAATCGACCGATGCCCTTAAAGTCAACATAGCTCAGGCTATCGCTGAAATTCAACCCGAACTATGCGGCAGAGTTGTTGAACATTGGACAACTCGAATTCGTGCCACCGTGAGAAGCCGCGGCGGACATTTAAACGATGTGATTTTCCACACATAATGGCATATATAGCTCTTTCAAATAAAAAAAAAAATCGTTAAAATCTCACACACGGCCTTTTTTATTTCATGTCAAAATCGACCCGTCCTTATTGAAAGACCCTTTATTTTGCCTAACTTGGTTGCATACTTTATCTGCTGCGGGCTATTCCCGAATTCTTTTAAGTTTATTATCTGAAAAAACAAAATGAAAATTTCTGAATTGTGCTATACAGTGCGCGTCAAAATTATGGAACAAATTTATTTTCTCAGAAGAAAAATTTTTGGCAACCAAATCCTGAAACAGGTCAATTTTTGTTTCACTTTTACCAAATTTATATGTATTTTTGAAGGATTTTTGATACACCCTGTGCCATCCCCATCAACCCCCTAAATTTTTTGAATAGGGAAAGAAGGGTCATGTGGTATCTTCTTCAAGGGCGTGCAGAAATTTGTAAGAAAATTTTTTTTTTTCCGAAAAATTAGTTGGCTCAAAGATGTTTTCAGTATGTGCATTTTGTCATGGCTCATTTACTTTGAGACGATGGTACCTGATGAAATTTTTCACCGGATGAAAGTCGACCATTACAGTTTTGTTCATGCACAACTTTCAACCCTTTTCAACCCCCTCCATTTTTTTCTCCATTAAAGGGTTCATAGGAGTTGAAAGTTGTGCATGAACAAAACGGTTATGGTCGACTTTCATTCGGTGATGAATTTCATCAGGTACCATCGTCTCAAATTAAATTAGCCATGACGAAGTGCACATACTGAAAACCTCTTCGAAGTAACTAATTTTTCAAAAAACAAATTTCTTCTTGAAAATTTTTACACGCCTGTAAAGGAGATATATAGACCTTGCCAAAAAAGTACCACATGACCTACTTTCCCTATTCAAAAAATTTAGAGGGTCGATGGGGATGGCACAGGGGGCAACAAAAATTCTTCAAAAATTCATACAAATTTGGTAAAAGTGAAACAAAAATTGACCTGTTTCGAGATTTTGTTGCCAAATATTTTTCTTCTGAGAAAATAAATTTGTTCCATAACTTTTGACGCGCTTTTTATTATAAAAATATGAGCTAACGTGAAATACTGGAACAAAATAAAATTTTAGCTAGGAGGAAATTATGAAAGAAAGATAATTCACCTAACGTGGAATATTATCGACAAAGGAAGAGGATAAGCACATGTTAATGAATTATCAACTTCCGCTACATTAGTGTGAGATTTATTTCTGACTTTTGTCCCAAGGGAATTGTTCTACACGTCAAAACAACTCAGCCATAAGACAGGAATTACCAGACTAAAAATAAAATTTGAGTATCCTTACTGTCGGCTTTACTGAAAATGCTTGCATTGAAAATCCAGAAAGATAAGCTGTGGAGACAAACGAGGGTTAAGCTGAAACAAGATTATTGAAGGAAAAATTGTGATAGCCTTTTTAATTTTCACTTCGACGAGGAAATTTGAAAATCAATCGATTAGATTGGAAGTTTGCTCGTGGTATTTTTTTGTTTAACTCCAAAAGGCACGACTCGATTTTAAACATCCCCGCCAATTTTGGAAAACCCTGTATGAGTTAGAATGCTAAGTAGGAGCGGTCAACTAATCTTAGCAACTAGACAGATCCCTTATTTCAAATGTTCAATTAATTTTTGTGCGCATGATCTGGGGAACAGCGTGCTATCGTTTGGTCCAAATGCCTACTATTTTCGAATTTTTTCCCGAAAGTGGTCTCAAACGACTAGGTTGGACTCACTGATGACGAATCCGGCGTAAAAAATCGATTCCGTCTGGCCGGTCAACAACACGATAACTGTCGAAAGAAGCAAGCTAGCGACTTGAAACTTTCAGATTAGGTAGCGCATTGGAATGAGCAGGTTCAGTTCGTTAATAAGACAATCCGGTCTAATGGTTTTGGAGTTATGGTCATTTAAAATTTTGAGATTAGTTTCCTCAGTTTTCAGAAAGTGCTCATGCCATTGAATTGAAATTTGACAGTAAGTTGAATCATAACAACGCACAAATTTTCAAGAAATTTCGTTGAGATCCCACCGTCAGTGTATTTTGAAAAAATTTGATTTGGTAATTTTTTTCGAAGAAAAATTTGTTTTCGTACACTACTCATTGAATTCGGAAAAAACATCTGCTTGTACCTCGAGCATTATATTTTACAGCAGTACACCAAATTTCATTCTGATACGACCATAATTTCTGGAAATATTGGGAAAAAATATAAACAATTTCCTGGTTTTCTTGTGGACATCGTTGTTTTTTCCGGAATAACTCGAAAAATCCTAATCCAATTGAAATGAAACTTGGCAAGTAGTTTGAAAATGCTGTTGGGCAACTTTATGCGAAATTTCGTGATGATCGTGTCAGCAGAACAATATTAAAAAAATTTCAAATTTATTTTTCAAATATTCAATATTCTGGGATCTTCTGATCATATTATTTTCATGACATTCTGTGAACCTTCGAACTGTCACTTTTCGATGAAATACTGGAGTTCGATTCTATCTAATCTATATTTCCGGAAATATTGGAAAACTAAAATTTTGAATGGGTATATATCTGCGGAATCATTGGGTGGACTTAACCTATTTACGAATTCGATCTTCGTAATTAAAGTCCAAAGCTACTCTACAAATATCAAGTTGTTTCTTTCGGAAGTTATTGTGTTTAGAGTCGAATTTTTTGTTGTATGTTTCCATAACAATCATTTATACTTTGAAATAATCCAACAAAGATCTATGAATTTGATATACTATCATATTTATCTTCTGACTGAAGAAGTTCTTGAAAAAAACGAAAATAGTAAATATTTCCAGTAGAATAAAATTGGATCTTTTCTGAGCAAAGTAAGCCATCTCACTTGATGACGATAAAATTACATTGGAGTGTATCATGTTTTTCCTCTACCCATATCGAATAAGGTATAAAAAATAGCCATTCGTGCTCTTCATTTAACATTAATCCTTAGTCCTTATAGTGCGAGTTGGATATTTGGATCAGCTGGAATCTAATTTCAAGACCAGAAAGAGATTCTTGTTTATACGTTTCAAAGCATGTTTATATCCTTTCATAATAGGCCTAATATGCTCATTGAGATATTTCCGGTTCGTAGCTGAAGTTAATACCAACAAAGAGGCGTCAAAATCTCCTAAATAGGAACACAGCTGCTTAATCCAGGTTAGAATAGGGCGCAAAGCTCAGACTGAGACATGATCCTGAATTGAGCAGCGCCTGTAGCTCTTCGTAATAGAAAATAGAACACAGAAAATATCAATGAAAATTCGAGAAAAGCAATGACGTTAACTAAGGGGCTAAACATTTTTTTGCTGGTCACAAAACCCTCACGAAATTCTGCATAAACCTTCGTACCAATAGTTGAACAACTTCTCAAAGAGTTTCAACTAGATCGAATAGATAGTTTTGGAATTATTGAGAGGAATTTTGTGAAGATCCTAATGGCCAGACGTGTGCAACATCACCTCAGAAAGAAACAACTTAGAGATTCGATACTGGCAGAGCATATTATGAGCTTGATAAGGAAAACCGCATTCGTGGATGGGTAAAATCCACCCACTGATTTCGCTGATATATAAAGTTAGTAGAAAAAGGACGTTTGGAAGGTTCATGCAAATTTCCGTGAGAATCTTATCTACGGAATCATTGGGCGGATTCGACTCATTCTGAACTGAAGGTTTGGAGCTCAATAACAAAGTTGGAATTCATGAAAGGGTGAAATCTACCAGAAACTCCGCCATTCGTTGTATTAATTTTCTAATATTTTCGAAAATACACATTCAATCGAGCTTGAATTTGGTACTTGGTTGATAAATATTGGCTCAAAGAATCATGCTGAATGCTCGATATTTATAGAAAAGTACTGGACCTTAATGAGGAAGGTCGAATTCGTGAATGGGTAAAATCCACCCAATAATTCCGTAGATATAGCCATTCGAAATTTTATCTTCATAAAATTTATAGAAATACAGATTAGGTTGAAATCCAGTACTTCATCGAAAATTGACAGTTTGAAGGTTAATACAGAATTTAATGAGGATAATATGATAAGAAGATCACCGAATATTGAATATTTGAAAAAAAAAAATGGAAATTTTTATCTCAAATTGTTCTGATGACCCAATCGTCACGAAATTTTGCACAATATTGTCCTTCAGCATCTTTGAACTAGCTGCAAAGATTCATCACAATTGAATCAGTTTTTATTGAGTGTTAACGAAAAAAACAACGATATCGAGAAAAAAACCACGAAATTCTACATATTTTTTCCCAATATCTCCAACACTAATAGCCGTATCGAATTGAAATTTGGTACACTGCTGTGAAATATGGAGTTCAAGGAATGACCATAATAGTTTCCGAATATGATCGATAGTTTCGGAAACAAATTATTTTCTAAAAAAATTTTTGAAAACTTTTTTTTTTAATTGGGTGACAATAGGATTTCAACGAAATTTGGCCCAATGTTGCGCGTCATTATGCTTCAACTAACTGCTAAGTTTCAATCCAATCGTTGTAGTAGTTTCTGAAGCAAAAAATAAATAACTTCAAAATTTCAGATAGCTATGACTCCGAAACTGTTCGACCGATTTCGCCCATTAACTGATTTAGTCGAGGCATTCCAATGAACGACCTACGCTGAAAGTTTCAAGTCGCTAGCTCACTCCATTCAACAGTTATCTTGTCCACGGCTGACTGGCTGGACGGACAGAATCGATTTTGACACTGGTTTCGTCATCGGGGAGTCCAATCTATTTTTTTGAGACCAATTTCGAGAGAAAAATCGAGAATTACAGACAAAACGATAGCACGTTATTCCCCAGAACATGCGTGCAAGAACAAAATTCTCTGTTTGAGTACTTTTCGACGCATTCGTTATAGGATGAACGAGGCTTTATGATATCGTCTTTTTTCTTAGAATAAGCGCACGAAAACGGGCAAAAACCATGGAATACAATCACACTTGATCAAAATCTCATTTATCCTTACACCAACTCATTAGGTTTATCAGCAACGTCATCAAAAGAATACGCAAACGAGCATAGAACGTCGGTCCATTCAAACAGCCATAGAAACATACTGAAAAGCAATACGAGCCTCATTTAACATCTCGAACAATCTACACTGCACCGATTTGAATACGAGCGCGTGCTCTTTCACGAAATGAATAATTGATTGAGCCGGCCGTCCAAAATGGCCCCCTAGGGCGAAAACTATGAAAATATAATATGACACCGTCGGCCGTCGTTCTTATTAGTACAATCCCGGCCTAACAATAACCTCCGTCCTCTATGCTAGACCATAGACGGACGAAACACGTCAAAATCAATTCGAGACACTTTCACGACAAAGAGTTACGTCATAATTTAACAGTTTGTAATCGTAATCGATTAGAAAGGGGTTAAAAAAAGGTTTGGGCCGATCGGTCATCGGACATTTACTATTCATCGGTTAGGACATGACGAGAATGGGGATCAGCGATTCGTTGCGAGTATATTTTTATTGTGAGAATTTTTTTCTAGAGTTGCAATGGTCGGACGGATCAATTTCCATTGAGAATCAAAGAAACTAGTCAACATTTTAACTTATCCGTCAATTTTGATTCTCAACTGTTTGCTGTAGGTAAACCAAAATATAAATAATTCAAACAATTTTACCTATTTTCATGGCTATGAGACCAGATATGATGGTGTCCTATGTATTCCTAGACACAATGGGGGTTTTTCCTCAATTTGGGTTATTACTGCAAATGCAAATTTGAACATAATTATTATGGGTTTCATTCATCATTTTTCCAAATTACCTTCGGAAAGTATTCAAGATCAGGTTTCAAAATTGGGGTTTGGGATTTGTCATGCATGCACGAAGTGACAACGTTGTTTAGTAGAATTGCTTTTTCTGCTATAGAATAACGAAATCTTTACTCCTATTCTGTGGTACACACGTGTTCTTTGTCAATATAACCAAACAATTTCCGTTTCCGATTTGTCAGTAATATGAGAGTATGACAGTCTGTGCTCGTCTTTTTCTATTCCTTGGTCGTTGTCTTCTACGCTAACCAGATCGAAGTATAGCTATCTCTGTTTCCTATAAGCAAAGTAACACATTTGACGTCCTTTTCTTTCCGAGAAAGCCGAATACGACGTTGCCATATTGTGCACTCATGACAAATCCCTTGCAATGCAAATCGCCATTTTTATTTTTCATTTTTAGGTGATCAAATATTTCTTTAAAAATATAATATTGAAATTATATGTTTGAAATGTGATGTTCTGAAGGTTTTTCATGAAAATTACTGCATTTTCGTTTAAAGGAAAAACCCCTATTCTACAAAATAAATATTATCACCAACTTTCACTGGTATCAAATTTCACGGTCATTTGTCTAGAAAATTGAAAAAAATTGGTTGAAGCAGTTTGAAAGAGAGATAAAGTTGATGTTATTGAACAAGTATACTCCATTCACTTTTATAAACTGTCCCCGTTGGCCATGATTTAGGTCTATCAAGTTTTTTTTACTTGAAACTGACGCGGGTTGGCAGAAATATCGGCAATGTCAAAATAATTCTCAGCGACGTTGCCAAATGCCAATGCTAATTTCTACTCTCAATCTCAACATAATCATCACGCTTGGAAACTAAAATGCCGAAGGTGGTTTTGAAGAAGCAGAGACAAAGTATCAGGAAGTGCTATGTGGAATTGGAATCTGATTGTTCTGATAGTAACCCTGATAATTTGGAATCAATAATTTATCACAAGCTATCCAACATTTTCGACGTATGTGAGTGAAAACCCAGTGTAGCCGTTCACATAGATTTCCAAGAACTTTGTAAATTGAGTTAGTTCTTTCAAGGTGACGTAGGTTTTGTAGTACTACTACATTTTCATACTGGAATATTTTAAGTTGTGCAACAAGGTATTTAATTGTCTTCTGTAGACTTCTTTGTGGAGAATTTCGAAAAGAAGGGAATTCCATAGGTTTGTCTGTTCGTTTAGAATGTTTACTGCTGGGTTATTCGAGTACTTTTATTTTTTTTCGATTGAACTATCACAAAGTTTTGGACTACTCTATCCATTATTTTTCAGTATATTTCAACACTCGATTCTTGATTTTCGTACAAGGAATTAGCACAACTGAATCTTCCAATCATGCTTATTGGCGTCTGAATTCAAGATCGCAGCGCCACGGTGGCAAGTTTCAGAACCTTAGATACAGACATAGATTTTATTTCGATAGTCGATTTTGTACTTTTTGTTTTGATAATTTTTGATTTCACGATTTATTCAAAGACTTTTCAGACTTTTATAGTTGACAAGAGTATTACTGGGAGTACATATTCCATTCTCATAAAGTAGGTATGTATCATTCTTCAATCTTATTGAGTGTAGCAACTCTTAAATAACGGGGATATTTCCAAGGTTAGACAGTATTTTAATATTATTTATTTCCAGATCGAAAAGGCAAGATTGACTTTGGTGGATTTCTTAGGCTGTCTTGACAGTTGAAAAAACAGATAGTATTGTAGATTATTCTTTTTGGAATAATAGACAAATACTTATAACTTTACTATTTTTATAGCGAAGGACTAAATACCCAATATATTGTGAATAAAATGAATACATTCACATAAAACTAATGCTACTTTTACCGTAAGCCTTATTCATTATGGATTGACAAATAAATTTTCCGACACTCATATGATTGGTCTTCAAAAAGCTGTAACAAATAAGCCTTGTACAACTTTGCTTCCATCGGCAGAAGCACTTTGAGCGAACAGTATTCATCACCAGATATTTCCTTGTTGAGACTTTTTTTTTTCAATAGTCAGTTCTATGACTGAAACATTTACGTTGTTCCTTAATGATCAGTTCAACAGGAAGATCTCTGGAAGGCAGAGCATTCCTTTTAAGTAAATTTCTCTGCTTGGATTAGGGGCCTAGAAAAAAATTGTCTTCATGAATGTGATGTAATATTTCATGAGCAATTCGTGCTTACCTCTAAAAAAATGATCATCATCGGTAAAAGGCAGGTAACAGACTCTCATAAATCTTGTTTGTTGGTTTTTATCGATTCTTCAACACTTTCAGGCCCGACTTGTTAAAGGAAGTTTCTTTTACCCTAACTCGAAATTTTTCACCGGGCTGTGGAAATCTATGGGAAGGGACATTTGAGTTTGCTTTTCCTCAGTAGAAGCACTTGTAAAAATCACACAAACGCCAAGAAAAATGCATAAACTTTCTCATTTTTTAACATTTCTTTTTACTTGTCAATGATAATGTCTGTACCTCGGGCTACTCGGATAGCCACCAGAGGGAGTAGCGCTTATCTTCATTCGCCAATATAAGTGAAATATTTTCAGTGTTAACAGAGAAAAAAGTTTCTTCAACATTCGCCAGGTCTTTGGAATTATTCAATTCTCATAATATTTTCTCAGATTCATTATTTTCCCAAAGTTAATTCACATTTCGAAAAATACGTACTTACTACGACCTCTATGTAAAGAGGACAACGTTGTGTAGTTATCTGACAGGAAAATGACTATAACCTAACATTTTCAAAATATACACGGGGTGAAATGTGTCAAAATGTCAAGGCCAACCGGGATAGTTTATAAAAGTGAATGTAGTATAGTCCCTAATCCACCAATACTTTCTGCGTTGAACGTACATTTTTCGAATTTTTCGACAATCATAATTTCTATTTCGACAACCCGGACAGTGCCTCAATACGATGACGGTAATGTCCTCGTAGCAGATACTAAACTACCGGTTTAAAAGCCCTAGACATTTCCATAATAGATGTGAAGCATCATAATAAAAGTAAAAGGTGTCATCAAGGGCGATGGAAAATTATAATAATGTTTGCATATATCGAATAACTGCTGAATCGTATTCAAATGACATCTAGTATACTCGATGTCACAACTCTGAAGAGGCTCTAGAAAAGGACGAGAGGTTCATTGTCCTTGCAGGCTTGCATCTGAGCAATACGACACCGATCGATAGGGTCCTTGCAGAATACTGCGAGCAGAGGTAGGTACACTTATCTGTCAGATAATAAGGATTTTATGTAAATTATGTTTTGAAGTACAAACAAGAACGGGGTATCTACTATCTACATATTGTATATAAAATGCGTACAAAACAGATTGAAGGATTTGAACACTAACGGGATTAGATTTTTTGCTCTTGTTCTAGTGGAACAGCTAGGTTGGAAACACTGATGACGAATCCGGTGTCAAAATCGATAATGTCCGGCTGTCCGTATGCACGATAACGGGCGTACGGATAATCCAATCCACCTGAAACTTTCAGGGTAGGTTGCATTTTAAAATGGGACGGTTATTTCCCAAATTACCTTCAGAAAGTATTCAACATCAGATTTCAAAATTGGGGTTTGGGATTTGCCAGGCATGCACGAAGTGGCAACGGTGTTTAGTGAAATAGCTTTTTCTGCTATAGAATAATGAAATATTTATTCCCATTCTGTGGTATAAACGTGTTCTTTGTCAATATAACCAAACAATTTCCGTTCGCGATTTGTCAGTAATATGACAGTCTGTGCTCTTCTTTTTCTATTCCTTGGTCGTTGTCTTCTACTCTAACCACATCGAAGTATAGCTCTCTGTTTTCCTAAGCAAAGTAACAAATTTGACGTCGTTTTCTTTCCGAGAAAGCTGAATTCGACGTTGCCATATCGTGCACTCAAGACAAATCCCTTTAAATGCAAATCCCCATTTTTGTTTTTCAGTTTTAGGTGATCAAACATTTTTTCAAAAATATAATTTTGAAATTATATGTTTGAAATGTGATGTTCTAAAGGTTTTTCATGAAAATAACTGCATTTTTATTTAAAGGAAAAACCCCCATTGTCTGGATGCAGAGAAAATTTTTATTGCACTTCGTTTATTCTTCTGGGTACCAATTCTTGAATCTCGATCAAGAATTGAAGGGTATGATAATTGTCATATGTTTATTTCGATTTCCTTAGTTTTCTCGAGCATCTGCGAAATATGTGGGAGTTCTATTCGCCATTTCGACTATGTTTTCAAGCAAATATTCATGAAATAAACTGAATGCAAAGATATCGGGAAATTTCAAATCGGAAGATTGGTACTGAGTAAAGGATTGTCGATTGTCGAGTTACATTCGGTTCCATGCGCAGGTCATGTCACCTTATTGTTTATATTTAACTCAGAAAATCGACGCGAACATATGGCAATTGTCATTCTCTTCAATGGGGGTTTTTCCTTAATTTGGGTTATTACTGCAAATGCAAATTTGAACATAATTATTATGGGTTTGATTAATCATTTTCCCAGATTACCTTCAGAAAGTATTCAAAATCAGATTTCGAAATTGGGGTTTGGGATTTGCCAGGCATGCACGAAGTGACAACGGTGTTTAGTAGAATAGGTTTTTGTGCTTTAGAATAATGAAATATTTATTCCTATTCTGTGGTACACACGTGTTCTTTGTCAATATAACCAAACAATTTCAGTTTGCGATTTGTCAGTAATAGACAGTACGACAGTCTGTGCTCTTCTTTTTCTATTTCTTGGTCGTTGTCTTCTACTCTAACCAGATCGAAGTATAGCCATCTCTGTTTTACTGAGCAAAGTAACACATTTGACGTCCTTTTCTTTCCGAGAAAGCTGAATTCCACGTTGCAATATCGTGCACTCAAGACAAATCCCTTTAAATGCAAATCCCCATTTTTATTTTTCAGTTTTAGGTGATCAAACATTTTTTAAAAAATATAATATTGAAATTATATGCTCGAAATGTGATGTCCTAAAGGTATTCATGAAAATAACTCCATTTTCGTTTAAAAGAAAAACCCCCATCTGGATGCAGATCTCTGGATGCAGAGAAAATTTTTATTGTACTTTATTCTCCTGGGGGCCAATTCTTGAATCTCGATCAAGAATTGAGGGGTATGAAAATTGTCATATGTTTATGTCGATTTCCTGAGTTTTCTCGAGCATCTGCAAAATATGTGGTAGTTCTATGAATGCAAATATATCGAGAAATTTCTAATCGGAATATAAACATAACCTTATCACCATTTCCTTCGACTTAGCAACTACTGGTACGGAGTATAGAAGATTAAACATTCGATTATCGAGTTACATTCGGTTCCATGCGCAGGTCATGTCTACTTATTGTTTATATTTAACTCAGAAAATCGACGCGAACATATGGCAATTGTCATACTCTTCAATTCCTTATAGAGATTCAAGAATTGGCCCCCTGGACTCTCTCTGTCAGATATTCGTGATTAATTCGAAACCTTAAACTCTTCCGTGTCTACCGTAACATTTGTGTTTTAATTAGGGGCCTTCCGTGACCATACAAACGAAAAGGTGATCTATTCGTTAACAAACTATCGACTTCCGTTCTTCTGTTCTTTGATGGTTAAGTGGCCCCAGCTGACGCGTTCAGTAAGGTTAAAAATTAGAGGGGACTCATGTTTTTGAACTTTTATGATTGGGGAATTATGAATAATTAGACTTGTTAAGTTTCGTAAGTGGCGTGTAATAGGTTAATCAATTATCTATGTATTGTTATACGGTTCGAGTATTATGCTTTCATCATTTTTTTTTTTGGTTTTTTCTGGGTTTTCGCTCCCATAATCTGAAAAAAAAAACTATTAAAAATAAATGAAATTTTTTTTTCATGGAAAACGCCCTTGCGGATTACAGGATAGAACTACAGTGCATTCGCGTTAATATGAACACAAAAAATTCTGGCTTGTTCATATTATAGGAACCGTTCATATTTCTGAAGGTCAGGAAAAATAATTTTTAACATATTTTCTAGGTTGTATTTCTGACTGAGTACATTATTTCCATTCATAATGGTACACCTTAAGCAATAAAAAGTTTATTGAATGAGAAAAGTCAACACATATTTAAAAAAATTTCAAAAAGCACTGCCGTGAAGGCAGCAACTTTTGCGTGCATGTTCAATGTAGATGACCGCTTCAGCAACGAATTTGAACATGCACGCAAAAGCTGCTACCTTCACAGAAGTGCTTTCTGAAATTTTTTACTGATAAATTACTGGATTTCAATTCGATCAAATCTGTATTTTTGGAAATATTGGAAAAATAAAATTTTGAATGGGTATATCTACGGAATCATTGGGGGGATTTTACCCATTCACGAATTCGACATTCGTAATTAAGCCCCAAACCTACTCTACAAATATCGAGTTTCTAAGTCGTTTCTTCCGGAAGTTATTGTGTTTACGGTCAGCCTAACGGCCGATTGCGTAAACACAATAGCTTCCGAAAGAAACAGCTTAGAAACTCGATATTTGTAGAGAAGGTTTGGACCTTAATTACGAAGGCCGAATTCGTGAAATCCACCCAATGATTCCGTAGATATACCCGATCAAAATTTTATTTTTCCAATATTTCCAAAAATACAGATCAGACCGAAATGAAATCCAGAACTTCATCAAAAAATAACAGTTCGAAGTTTCATACAGAATTTAATGAGGATGATATGGTAAGAAAATCATTGAAATTTTTTTTTTCAAATTGTTCTTATGACACGATTATCATGAAATTTCGCATAAAGTTGTCTTTCAGCATCTCAAAACTAGCTGTGAAGTTTTATCAGGACTGAATCAGTATTTCTCGAGTTATACCGAAAAAACCAACGATATCGAGAGGAAAACCTCGAAATTTTACATATTTTTTCCCGATATCTCCAAAACTTATGATCGTATCGAACTGAAATTTGGTACACTGCTGTGAAATATGAAGCTCAAAGTGCGATTGGAATTTTTCTTTGGATATGATGAATGGTTTCCGACAAAAAAAAATTTTTTGGAAAACATTTTGAAATAAATTTTTTTTTTAATTTACTGACAATATAATCCTGACAAAATTTGGCTCAAAGTTACGCATCGTTATACTCCACCTAACTGCCAAGTTTGAATCTAATCGCTCAAGTAGTTTCTGAAATAAAAATAAATAACTTCAAAATTTCAAGTGCCTATAACTCGGAAACTATTCGACCGATTTGTCCCATTAACGAACTTAACCGCGGCATTCTGCTGCGATTCATATCCTGAATGTTTCAAGTTGCTAGCTTGCTTCTGTCGACAGTTATCGTGTCCACGGCCGGCCGGACAGAATCGATTTTGACACCGGATTCGTCATCAGTGAGTCCAACCTAGTCGATTGAGACCATTTTCGGCTCAATCATCCAAAATTACAGACATTTGGACGAAACGATAGCACGCTGTTCCTCTAGAACATGCGCGCAAAAAATCAATGTAAAGTATAATGATTTTTTCATGTTTTCTTTCCAGGGTAATTATCTCAGTCAAATCCAGAGTATTCTGTTTTGCCCATTTGATGGTTATGTTCAAAGCTTGAACTGCTGGTCGCAATCTTATTTTATCAGCGTTATAGATTTGATGTTTGTTGGATTCATGGTCTAGAATGACTCACTTCAATTCTTCTTCAAAAGGGGCAATGAGATCAGGCTGATTTAACGTTCTTCGAAGCGCTATAGCCACCCTTCACTTGCTTTGAATTCCGAGATATTTAAACTAGCACAGAAAGTCAACGCTTTCTGTTTCATCATTTCTCCAGAAACCGGCATATTTTCTTTCTGGATCAGTATATTCAGCATTTATAAAGCTGAGTTTCCATTTCAGGCATTTCCGCCCTTTGAGAATGCATTTTTTCGAACGATCTGAAATCTGAATCAATTGTCTACTCTCTCGAGAATTTTTTTTTTGTTTCTTCTGGAACGAACTGTTGATTTAGCAATTCCATATTTCTTATCCAGTAAGGCCAGGTAACACTTAGTCCTTTATTGATGTCTTCTAGAACTTGGGCTTTCTCATCTTAATTTTCCACTCACCATTTTCTTGGTTATAGTATATATAGGTACTCGTGAAATAACAATGCGAGGTTACTTGTGAAAAGGCGAACCGGTAATGGATATCTGACGATAAATCGTGAAATCGAATTAATTCCTTCGAATAAAATAGACAAGTTACAACATGTTCATAGGAGTTGAAATTCTACTTTGTTCACATTACAGAGAAGTCAATACGAAAAATTCGGTGTTTATATACATATTACGGAGTGGTTCATACGATCGCGTGTTGATATATTAACGCGAGTGTACTGTATTTGTAAAGGGTATAGTGTAGTGTCAAATTGACATTTTAATGTAATCACAGCAATATAAATTCACTTTGTTTGAAAGTCTTTTAATTCTACCTTTTTTTCAAGTAAATTCAGCCAAATAGGGTCCATTTCTATGAAAGAATGACCAGAATTACTCTCTCTGTTCAACAAAATGCAAGAGGATTCTTTAATTTTTCTACTCGAATTATCTGATCCGACATCAGTATTTTTGTATTGTCCCAATCTATCATGTGATTCCCAATAGTCGAACATGGTTCGCTGTTGGGGATCATGTCTCTTTTCCCTATAGGTTGTTTTTTTACGAGAACAGTACGTTGAAACATAACGACACCTTAGTCTTACTCTTTGCGAAATTTCCTCGAAACTTTCCATCAGATGTGGAAAAAAATTCGTGCACACTCGAGACTTTATATTTGACAGTGTACCAAATTTCATTTGGATTCAATTTTAACTTTAGAAGATATTGGGAAAAATTATATCAAATTTCCTGTTTTTTTCCTGGGTATCCTTGTTTCCGGAATAACTCGAAACATACTGATTCAACAATGATGGAACTTGGTAACTATTTCGAGAATTCTGATGAACAACTTTGTGCCAAAATTTCGTGATGTCATGTCATCAGAACAATTTGAAAAAAATTTAAATTTTTTTTTTTTTCTATATTTTGCCACCTTCTAATCATATTATCCTCGCGAAATGCTGCATGAACCTTCAAGCTGTCATCTATTGATGCAATACTGGATTTCAGCTTGATTCGATCGGTATATTTTCGAAAATAAAGGGAAAATGAAATTTCTAATGGATAGGTATGTCTGTAGAATCATTGGGTGGATTTTACCGATTCACAAATTCGGCCTTCGCAATTAAGGTCAGAACCTGTTCTCCAAATATCCAGTAATTTCTTTCGGAAGCTACTATCATAAACTCAATAACCTACATTTTCGAAAATCACAGAAACAAAATTTCTTATCAAATAATAAATTTCCTTCTTCACGTTTCTTGTATTATTCCAATCTATCATGTGGTTGAACATACATCGGTCTGCTATTTGATGTCTACTTATGTATGTTGTATGTCTCCATGTTCTTGTGTTCACGTATTTAAACTTTTATACATTCTATAACGACCGTGACCCGTGACATTTCTCTTGTTTGTGATTTTATTGGAATACTGGGAATATTTCACATTCAATTATTTCTGTTTTCCATTAAATCTTTGTACTTATTTGGGTGAGTAAAGATATTAAATCAAAAAATATTCTCATATCGATCTTAAAACATATTCTTCTGATTTATTTTCAAATCATAACAATATATGGAATCATTTCGATAAATTCCTTGCTAATGGTGCTGTACTTGATTATGTGTTTGTTGTCTATATAGAACTCTCTTTATGTTCTATTCATATATTCTCAAGGATATTTTGATATTTATTCTTTTCGAAGAATTTTTGTGAAATTCACCATTTATTCAAAAGATTAATTTCCCTGTTTGTTTGTGATGAAAGTAATAAAACAAAATTATAGTTAAATAAACGACAAAAGTGACATGAATTTACCTATGTGATTTGTTTCAATTCATTCTTGGTCCTAGTTGAATCAACTAGTTGCTGTGTCAATCAGAGTTCTAGGTGAAAAGCGTGCTATCATTTTGTTCAAATGTGTGTAATTGTCGAAATTTTTGCTAAATCCGTATTCTCAAGCAAAGTAGGAGGAAACACATACAGAGTGTAACAGCCAAATGGAATAAATTCGATAACGAATAAATGAGTGGGTGTTAGGAAAAACGCTCGGACACGTCGATTTGTAATTTTAAATGCGCATAGTTTTCAAGAAATTAAAATTATATAGGGTGTTCCATGCGACCTTCTTATTTCAAATATAACCCCCTGTATATTATTTTTTTTTGGATTCTTCAGAAAATTCTAGACAAAATTCATGTCCAATGTCCCATACCTATCTTTAACTTTTTCAGAAATATTAAGTGTTTTCAGAAATGTTGACTAACGTTATAGAAGACAATTCTACACCAGATTAGCATGTTGCCAAGACGTTCACGGCGAGCATTTTGAACATTTCCTACATTGATATTAATCTTTATTTTTTGTTTTTTTTTTAATTATTAAGAAATAATCAGTAATACTTATTAGGTTTTAAGTGTAATGTACCGAATTTGTGAAATAAAATCATTTTTATTTAAAACGTTGATTTTTGCACTAAATCTGAAAACACTTAATATTTCCGAAATAAATAAAGATAGGTATAGGACATTGTGCATGAATTGTGTCTAGAATTCTCTGAAGAATCCAAAAAATAAATAATAAACAGGGGGTTGCATTTGAAATAAGAAAGTTAGTATTGGCGACGGTCACATGGAACACCCTATATAATATTATTTTCTTGAAAAATATGCGCATTTAAAATTACAAATCGACGTATCCGAGCATTTTTCCCAACACGCCCTCATTTATTCGTTATCGAATTTATTCCATTTGGCTGTTACACTCTGTATAATATTCATTGAGAAAACAATTATCTTCATTTAGAACTAGATATTTTCATCCAATTCCAGATAATCACAATATAGAGAGACAAGCAATAAACACAAAGACCCAACAAGATAACGATCAACGACATCTATCCACCCCTTCTCAGAACTAACTCCCCTATCCAAATCCCAGCGAGGGCAACTTATAAACACATCAATCTTGAACCAACTCTCATTGGTCTAAACGGCAACAAACTCCTCCCCTTCAGGCAGCCTTTGTGGCCCTCCCCAGGAGTCAGTTCGTGCGTCAGTTATTTTATGTTAGTTCGATTCCCGTCGTTCGTAGTGTACAGTGTTCATCGCCGTCTTCTGTGCATCAAACAAGTGACTGTTTCGCCATGAATTACGGACATCCTATGCAACATCACATGGGGGATCACTCTGGAATGCTTCATTACGGGATGTACGAGAAGCCGAAACCAAAGTTTTTGTTCAAAGTGCCAAGGGTCGTTCCAGACCAAAAAGCCAAGTTTGAATCTGACGAGTTGTTTAGGAGATTGAGCAGAGAAACTGAGGTAACATTTTTTTTATATTTAATCTCGGTTTATTTCATTTTTTTCGCTTCTTAAACTTGTTGATACTCAGTTGAAATCTTGAGAAGAACATGGAGAACTTAATTTTGTTCAAACGAAAAATGTCTTGCCTTGTTGGTGATGAACCGTTTGAAATATACCTACCTTACAATCACTTTGGGGGGCTATTATGAATGTAATAGAAGTCACATTCACAATAATACCAGAGCTGTCACAAAAAATATCTAAGTTACCTTGTAACTCACTATGTTACTTAGAAGTTTCTAGGTAACTGAATCTTAGTTCCTTTATTTTTTTTTGGGAAAAGTAAGTGGTATTTTAGATACTTTTCGAAAGTAACTGTTGTAGTGGTGTAAGTTAGGGTAAATAACATTAGAACCATACTAGAAGATTCGTTAAACGTTTATTGATTCATTGAATAGAAAACCTTGAAAAAGCTTCCATCAGTCCGCATTGCAGAACTGCTGACACATTGATTACATACCGAGGGAATCAACCTTTGGTATGATATACAATTTGACTTACAATCTTTCAATTTAAACTAGGACAATTTTCCAATTTCTAATTAGATGTACACTGTAACTTGTATCTCAAAAAAATATCTAAGAAATTTTTTCCCCTGAATGAGCTGTAGCCTACAGGCTATATACAATGCGCGTCAAAATTATAGAACAAATCCATTTTCTCAGAAGAAAAATATTTGGCAACAAAATCCTGAAACAGGTCAATTTTTGTTTCACTTTTACCGAATTTATAGTTTTGAAGGATTTTTGTTGCACCCTGTGCCATCCCCATCAACCCTCTAAATTTTTTGAATAGGGAAAGTAAGTCATGTGGTACGTTTTTGGCAAGGTCTTTGTATCTTCTTTACAGAAGATGTAGAAATTTTCAGGAAAAATGTTTTTTTTTTGAAAAATTAGTTAGTTCAGGTTTTCAGTATGTGCACTTTGTCATAGCTCATTTACTTTGAGATGATGGTACCTGATGAAATTTGTCACCGAATGAAAGTCGGCCATTACAGTTTTGTTCATGCACAACTTTCAACCCCCTCGCGTGCAAAATTAGAATGTGTGAAACACTGCGCTTCAGTTATGATTCAACTTGTAACTGATCTTGTAATGAATTCTCCGGGTGGTATTTCAATGCCGCAATAAATTTCCAGTGTCACTCCATTTTATTTCTCCATTAAAGGGTTTGTAGGGGTTGAAAGTTGTGCATGAACAAAACTGTAATGGTCGACTTTTATTCGGTGACAAATTTCATCAGGTACCATCGTCTCAAAGTAAATGAGCCATGACAATGTGCACATACTGGAAACCTCTTTCAACTGACTAAATTTAAAAAAAAAAAAATTTTTTTTGTATACTTAAAAAAAAAAATTTTTTTTGAAAATTTCTGCACGCCTGTGAAGAAGTACCACATGACCCACATTCCCTATTCAAAAATTTAGCGGGTTGATGGGGATGGCACAGGGTGCATGCAACAAAAATCCTTCAAAAATGCATATAAATTTGGTGAAAGTGAAACAAAAATTGACCTGTTTCAGGATTTTGTTGCCAAATATTCTTCTTCTGAGAAAATTAAATTGTTCCATAATTTTGACGCGCACTGTGTACTGAGGGAATCAACCTTTGGTATGATATACAACTTGACTTGTAATCTTTCAATTTTAACTAGGACAATTTCTCTAATTAGCTGTACACTGTAACTTGTATCTCAAAAAAATATTTAAGATACTTTTTTCACCTCAATGAACTGTAGACTACAGGCTGGATATAGGTATGTTGTAAGTTACAATATTTTCCTACATTTTTCTTTTTATTTAATTTTTTTTGTTTTGAAGTCTGAAAGATAAGTGTATAAACTATCATGTTCGATGAGATTTAAGCCCAATATATACTATCTAGTAATCATTCATTTTGGTTTATTATTTAATAAAATCCGATAATAAACCTTAGTGGTAGACCAAAAAAAAAATTACACAGTTCACATTTTGAAGTATGTAGATTTGAATGAACTATTGAAAAAAAATTCGTCCGTCCGCCGTCCGTTGTCCGGGGCTTTTCTCTGAAAGTACTGAACGGAAATCCTTGAAACTTAATAGAAAAATCGTGTGTCGCTCGAGATTGATCCTCTAAGCTTTTCAGCAGGATCGGTTTACCCTATGGGCTCAAAGCTGGGGGTAGGAGGGAAAAAAATATTTCTTGAAAACCCACCACCAAATTTTCATGAAATTCTCAACGTTGATTACTATTGCATAACTCAACCTAAAAATTTTCACCCGAATGATTTTCGACCAGTGGTCCCTGAGTTATAAAGAAAAACGATGCAAATTTTGGGGTAAAAGACAAATTAGTTATGAATAGTATACTCAGTTTTCACTTTTATAGACTATTCCGGTTGGCCATGACATTCTGACACATTCCACCGTGTATACTTTGAAAATGTTAGGTTATATAGTCTTCTTCCTGTCAGATAACTACACAACGTTGTCCTCTCTATAGAGGTACCCACACAAATCCTACTCGAAGCAATAAAACCAATTCTGGGTATTTTGGAAATATTCCTTCAGTTATTTATTGACCATAAATCTTCTATTTTGCAGATCAGATATACAGGAGGTAGAGATAGAGGAAAAGAGGAGAGACAGAGCAGGTTTCAGCGGGACATCCACGATGGTCATACTGAAGTATCTTTCGTAACAAACGGAATGAACGTGCAATTGGTTTTCACACCTCCAACGCAAGATTTCAGACAGGAGAAGCAATGCGATTTCGATAAAGAACCTGGAAAGGTAAATGAAAAAATCCTATGTATATTCGACTGAAAATACTAAAAATTTCACACAAAATTTGATGCATTTTTTCGAACTTTTAATTTTCACTTTCGAAATTCCATCTATAACAATTTTTTTCAGTTTCCTAGTCATATACTTTCGGAATGTCCCAGGTGAAAATTGTTTATGTTAATTCCTTACAACTAAATCTTGATATTTCCACTAAGTTAAAATCTCCAGCAAAATATATTTTATACCTCATATGTTAAATGGGACGTACACTCCGTTCACTTCCCGGTTGGCCATGATTTAGGTCTATTAGGTTTTTTTACTTAAAACTGACGCAAGTTGCCACTCTTGGAATATCGACAATGTCAAAATAATTCTCAGAGACGTTGCCAAATGGCAATGCCGATTTCTACTTTCCGTCTCAACATAATCATCACGCTTGGAAACTAAAAATGCCGAAGGTAGTTTTGAAGAAGCATCAGAGACAAAGTATCAGGAAGTGCTTTGTAGAATTGAAATCTGCTTTTTCTGATAGTAACCCTGATAATTTGGAATCAATAATTTTTCACAAGCTTTCAAACATTTTCAAACTAGAGTATTTCAAGTTGTGCAAAAAGGTATGTCTTCTGTAGGCTTATTTCTTGAGAATTTTGAAAAGTAGGGAATTCCATAGGTTTGTCTGTTCGTTTAGAATTTTCACTGCAGGGTTATTCGAGTACTTTTATTTTTATTGTCGAATGAATTATCACAAAGTAACGGACTACTCTATCCATTATTTTTCAGTAAAATTTCAATACTCGATTCTTGATTTCCGTACAAGAAAAAAGCGTAACTCAATCTTCCAACCATGTTTATATATAAGAAATATTTCCAGTATTAACAGAGAAATAAGTTTTTTCAACAGATCTTTGGAGTTATTGAATGCTCATAATATTTTCTCGAATTCATTATTTTCTGACAGGAAAATGACTATAACCTAACATTTTCAAAATATACCCGGTGAAATCTGTCAGAATATCATGGCCAACCGGGATAGTTTATTAAAGTGAATAGAGGTTATCTCAATCAAAAGAAATAATTTCAGATCTATATCTACCTGACTCTTATAGAAACATCCCTTCATTATAGATCATCCCAAAATTTTGTTGAATCTCCCTTGATTTATTGACGTTTGAATAGGGCTATTTATGGACACAAAGGAACAATTTAGATCCATCAAATCTTTAAGGGAAGACAAAAATTCCAACAAAATTGAAGATTATATCTCTTGAGATATTAATTTTTGCAGAATTCACTTATTTCTTGATTCGTATAGATGAATTAGGTAGAAACAATATTATTCTCATAAACCTGAGTCTTCGAATGAAAAATTATATAGAAAAACACTGCGTTATCAGCAGCTTTTACTGAATTTCAATTCGATATAATCTGAATTATTGGAATTATCGGGAAAATAAAATTTAATGGGTACATCTGCAAAATCATCGGATGGATTTTACCCATTCACGAATAAGGACCTTCGTTATCAAGTTCCAAACCTTATATCGTATTTCTAAAGTTGCTTCGTTTGAAAGTTATTGTGAATTTTTTTTTCA
The DNA here is from genome assembly GCA_958510865.1 of Myrrha octodecimguttata. Classification (NCBI taxonomy): domain Eukaryota; kingdom Metazoa; phylum Arthropoda; class Insecta; order Coleoptera; family Coccinellidae; genus Myrrha; species Myrrha octodecimguttata. Next base: position 79,197,253 of record OY294057.1, read on the forward strand.
AATGGATCTAATGACATGTATATTCCCAAATTTTGCACAAAGTTGTCCGTCAGCATTTTCAAACTACTTACCAGGCTTCATACAAAATTGATCGGAAACTATCTCGGAATCGAAATTCAGGGTGTTGATTAGATTAGTTAATTAAAACCTTCAATTCAGAATGACTCGCCAAATTTTCTAGTCACCTCAATCAAATTATTATATTCAAATTTATAATTGAGTATAGTAACCCTTCTTTCCTGTTCATTCTACATTTATAATCTCATTTGTCTTTTATTTTAATCGAATTACATGACTTGCTAACTTGAGTTCATTATCCTGACACTACACGTATAGGGAATTCTAATTCTATCAAGTTTTCACGCTGTTTTAATATTTAGTATACTTTCTATGAAGTTGATTCCCTGAAATGAGATTTTGATATCAGATTTTCATACGAAAGTTGCATTTACTTTTTTCTTATACAGACTGTTCTTTTACTGGAGGTACAAATGGAAGGGTTGATATATTGGATGATGTTAGAAATGAAAGGCCCCGTTTCCATGATACAGGTTGTTGGAGTTCAAATTTTTCAAAGTTTTTTTTCCGTAGCGTCTACATTTCTCAATATATTCAGCTGAAATTTAGCAGAACATATCGATTACACTTCATGAAATTGATAAGACAGGGTCAAGAATTGAAGGACTACCAGTTTGAGAAACTACATACGTTTCGGTATATTTCGAACCTTCCTCATTGTTCTGAAAGTGCCATACAAGTTCCAATGAATAAAACAGTCACGAAAGACATTACATAACATGAAGGAAGTATAACTAATTCAATTGAATTATCAAAAAACTTTATTCCAGAGCACTAGAGCCCCAAAGAAGGCTTCAAATAATCCGAAACGAAGGCATTTAATAAATTTCTTGTGTTGTACCACTGGAGTTTGAAGAATATTATTTGTTCATTTGAAAACTTTTTGTTAACTTGCAATTTTTTCGTATCCTTATCTTTCCAATTATTTTCTATATTTATCGATAAAGCCCGTTTCTGAAGAACTTGAATTATTCATTTCCAAATGAGAACATAATGAGCTGAAGGCAATGTTGGATTTTCTGGAACTTGAAGAATTTTGTTTCCATGAAACTCAAAGGGAACTATATTTCAACATTGTTTCTTCTTCACATACGGAAAAATCACAAGAAATTAAAGCTTTAAAATGACAGAGAGATTTACTTCATATGATCCAAGGCATCAATGGTGCACCACAAAAAAGTGCTCAGGGGAAAAAGGAAACGTCCATCCAAAATATTTTCACACTGTAGATTTTCACAAGCAATAGACAGACGACTTCGGTCCAAGTTGCCAACCTACAAATTTCGTCCAGATTTACTATCATTGGGGAAGAATAATTTCAGAACAAATTCGACATGATAAAGTTCGCGTTATTCATAAATATCCGTAATATAGGTTTTTGTTAAGATCCTCTCCGATTGGCTGAAATTTAAGTTGGGATTCCTGATTTCACGTCAATAGCACAGACCAACAAGACAAATCACTTCCTTCATCGTTTGCGGGAATCGCGTCTTTCCGACCTTGAGAAATACAACAGACATAACCACACTTTCTTCTTCCTCAAAACAGCTGTCAAATTAAATGCTTGATTTTGGAATATCTAAAATCGAAATGTAAAAACGGATTTGTCGGGATTCAGGAATCACAAAATCAAAATCGGACTAAGATTTTTCGATGAAACCATTTGAAAAGCAAATTTCCAACACCAAAGCGAGTGTTTTGTCACACCTTAAACTCCTGTAGAAGAACTCTGTTGGAGCAAATGAAAATTTTTTAAAATGTTATGGAAAACCCGTTTACCTTAATCAGAGAATCTTTGTAGTTTCACATCAAATGATTTCATTTCAATATAAAATCAAATTATGAATTGACCAACTTTGTTCGATTCCAATCCTTGTGTTTGTGCAATCATATACAATTTATTAGACATCCCATCGTTTTAATTGAATAATGGAGGTTGTAATGCTTTTACTTCAGTTGCAATTCCTTTATATTATATAAAATAAACATTATGAATGAGTCCACCTAAGTTCGATTCCATTTCTTGTTGTATAATTAAAACATATAATGAGGACTGTCATCATAAAGTAGAACCTCAAAGATGACTAAACAATTGATTTGGTTGTAAAAAACTGTTTGGATTATATTCTGAAATGGAACAGATACGAAATTATTCATCAATAAATAGGATGAAAAATTCATTTCAGTTTGTTTACATGTTTATAACCTCTTCAAGCGAGTCCGAAAGCGGCGAGAGTGACGTAATCCTATTCCTGCAATCTGATTGGCACCCCAAAGCACCCCAAACGCCTTCTAAAATTCTGATTAGCTCGATTCAGGGTCATATCTGCGTTATCATAGATTTGCTAAGTAAATGACGCGAGTGGTTTATCTGCTTGATCTGTGTCAATAGTGTCAAGTTTATATAGGATATGTTCCGCAAATCCACTTGGTTATTTCGGTTGCCGGTTTTCATTCCGTGAATATGAAATATTCGGTTGGTTCCTGAAAAAAAGATTAATTACAGAATTTGATTGATGAAAAAGCAATATTTCTGTCACCAAAACAACAGTCAATGTTCTATGATAATATATCCATAGCTTAGAACAATCTTTATTCACTTTATGATCCATAGAACATAGAAGAGACAACAATCAACAATGGAAAAATGACTAGGTATGCTCTATGGATCATAAGGTAAATAAAGATTGTTCTATGCTATGGATATGTTACCATAAAATATTGATTGTCGTTCTGGTGCATAGATTTAATATGTCTTATGTTCTGGTGACAGAAAGATTGCTTTTTCATCAATCAAATTCCGTAATTAACCTTTTTTTTTCAGGAACCAACAAAATATTTCATATTTACAGAAGGGAAAACATATCCTATATAACTTGACACTATTAACATGAAATCAGCAATCCCAACTTAAATTTCAGCCTAACAAAAACCTGTATTTGGAAGGAATTATCTTGTTTGAGGAGCCGAGGCATCTTTTACGGATAGTTATGAATAACGCGAACCTTATCATGTCGAATTTGTCCTGAAATTCTCGTTCCCCAGTGATAGTAAATTTGTGAAGAAAATTGTGGGTTGGCAACTTGGGCCGAAGTCTTCTATTTGATTGATGAAAAGCTTTCTTTCTGTCACCAAAACGACAGTCAATGTTTTATGGTAACATATCTATAGCATAGAACAATCTTTATTTACTTCATGATCCATATAGAACATAGACGAGACAACAATAAACAATGTAAAAATTACTAAGTATGGTCTATGGATCATATGGTGACTATAGGGGCCGTATTCATAGTTGCTCCTTGAGGCTTCCTTACTGAAGGCCGCCTTGAATTTGCTTTTCTATGCAAACAAATACAAGTTTATTTGCATAGAAAAGCGAATTCAAGGCGGCCTTCAGTAAGGAAGCCTCAAGGAGCAACTATAAATACGGCCCATAGTTTGTTTTATGCCTGGATATGTTACCGTAGAACATTGAATTTCGTTCTGGTGACAGAAAGATTGCTTTTTCATCATTCAAATTCCGTAATCAACCCTTTTTTCACGAACCAACCGAATATTTCATATGCACGGAACGGAAAACCGGCAACCGAAATAACCAAGTTGATTTGCGGAACATATCCTGGATAAACTTGACACTATTGACGTGAAATCAGGAATCCCAACTTGAATTTCAGCCGATCGGAGATGATCTTAACAAAAACCTATATTTGGAAGGAATTATAATATATAATTATCGTTCGAGGAGCCGAGGCACCGTTTACGGATATTCATAAATAACGCGAACCTCTTGATATCGAATTTCTTCTGAAATTATCCTTCCCCAGTGATAGTAAAATTTGGACGAAAATTGAGGGTTGGCAACTTTGATCGAAGTCGTCTTTTGAAATGTCATATTATGTAAATCATGAACCAAAATATCTTCTCGACAGATCAGGTGAAAATCTGAAGAAATACAGATGCAAACTTCTACACCCTCTATCTCGAAAACGAAGCCATTCCCGAACCATGTTCTAAAGACTTTTATTCTTGATATCGCCCAAGTAATCACTCCTCTTCGTCTGACCCTAATTAAGAAACACCCCGTAAACTCAAACGAACAATGACAACAGTCTGTCCTCATAAATTTTCTCTCCATTCAATACCCTAAAACCTTCATAGAATCCAGTTGACTTCTTGCAACCACCCTTTCAACAGATGTACCGACTTTCTGAACTGTCCAAATCTTTCAATCTTTACCTAAACAGGCCCAATAAAAGTCGGCTTCCCCAAAGGCGAATTTAAGTCATAAAAGCCCGGTTTATTTTAACTCGCCATATTGTATATCCATTGTAAATAACTATAAATGTTTTATAACACTGTAGGCGCCTTCTCTGCACTACTTTAAGTCGAAATAGGATGTTGCCTATGTGTAGGCAAGCCGATTTTAGTGGTTAGGAATATCGGAAATGTTTACTTTTTGTCGAATTTTATGTTTCGACTGGTACTGAGTTGCATCCGTTCTCGAGGATACAGCGGTTTGTTGAAACGACCTATTGGTTTTATTTGTTTTTGCGCGCATGTTCTAGGGGAACAGCGTGCTATCGTTTCGTCCAAATGTCTGTAATTTTGGATGATTGAGCCGAAAATTGTCTCAATCGACTAGGTTGGACTCACTGATGACGAATCCGGTGTCAAAATCGATTCTGTCCGGCCGTCCGTCCGGCCGTAGACACGATAACTGTCGACAGAAGCAAGCTAGCAACTTGAAACTTTCAGGATAGGTTGCGCATCAAAATGCCGCGGTTGGTTCGTTAATGGGCCAAATCGGTCGAATAGTTTCGGAGTTATAGGCACTTGAAGTTTTGAAGTTATTTATTTTTTATTTCAGAAACTACTTGAGCGATTGGATTCAAACTTGGCAGTTAGGTGGAGTATAATGACGCGCAAGTTTGAGCCGAGTTTTGTCAGGATCATATTGTCAGTAAATTAAAAAAAAAATTTTTTCGAAATTTTTTTCCAAAAAATTTTTTTTTTCGGAAACCATTCATCATATCCGAGAAAAAATTTCACTCACACTTTTAGCTTTATATTTCACAGCAGTGTATCAAATTACAGTTCGATACGATCATAAGTTTTGGAGATATCGGGAAAAAATATGTCAAATTTCGAGGTTTTCTTCTCGATATCGTTGATTTTTTCGTTTTCGGTATAACTCGAGAAATACTGATTCAGTCCTGATAAAACTTCACAGCTAGTTTTGAGATGCTGAAAGACAACTTTATGGGAAATTTCGTGATAATCGTGTCATTAGAACAATTTGAAAAAAAAAATTCTATGATTTTCTTATATCATCCTCATTTAATTCTGTACGAAACTTCGAACTGTTATTTTTCGATGAAGTACTGGATTTCAATTCGATCTGATCTGTATTTTTGGAAATATTGGAAAAATAAAATTTTGATTGGGTATATCTACGGAATCATTGGGTGGATTTTACCCATTTACGAATTCGGCCTTCGTTATTAAGGTCCAAACCTTCTCTACAAATATCGAGTTTCTTTCGGAAGTTATTGTGTTTACGCAGTCGGCCATGAGGCTGACCGTGAACACAATAACTTCCGGAAGAAACGACTTAGGAACTCAATATTTGTAGAGTAGGTTTGGGGCTTAATTACGAAGGTCGAATTCGTGAATGGGTAAAATCCGCCCAATGATTCCGTAGATATACCCATTCAAAATTTTATTTTTCCAATATTTCCAAAAATACAGGTTTGATCGAATTGAAATCCAGTCATTTATCAGTAAAAACTTTCAAATAGCACTGCCGTGAAGGCAGCAGCTTTTGAGTGCATGTTCAAATTCGTTGCTGAAGCGGTCATCTACATTGAACATGCGTGCAAAAGCTGCTGCCTTCACGGCAGTGCTTTTCGAATTTTTTTTATTTTTGAGTTTTGTACGGATCTCAATTAGTTATTTGGTTTGATTTAAGTTTGTCTGTTGTTGGACTCACTGATGAAGGATCCGATTTCGAATTCGATTCTGTTTTAGAAAGAAGGGTAGATTTCGTGTCAAAATATGGCAGTTTACTTCTTTGATGAGCGAAATATATAAAGCTTTTTGTAATCGCTTGAAACAATTTTTGGATCAATATTTGAAATGCATGAATCTCTAATGAAATTGAAGCTTTAAAATATGTGTATATTTTTTTCGAATTTTCAGCTGAAAATTGTCTCAAAAACTTACCCAAGATCGGTAATGAAAATCTAGAAAAGCACTGACGCGAGGTCAGGGGCTTTAACGCGCTTGTTCAGATTCTAACTATTAGATCAACACGAAATTTCGCACCTAGTTGCGTATTGGTAATCTCCACCTGATTACGAAGTTTCAACCTGATTGCATTTGTGCTTCTTGAGACATTGCGGAAATAACGTTAAAATTCCGAAAAACAACGAAATTTGGCACATTTTTTCCTTATATCTCCGAAAATATATATCGGATCGAATTGAGATTTGCAACATTGTTGTTAAATACTGTCTCTAAGGTTTGTGCCAAGTTCCATCGAAATCTAATAAATATTTTCAGAAAAAAAAAATTTACATAAATTTTTTTTTAATTTTCGAATAACTGGATCCACATGAAATTTTGCTCCAAGTTGCGCGTCGGTATTCCAAAACTGCCCACGAAGTTTCAATTTGATCGAGTCAATACTTCATGAGATATCGAGGAATTTACCTCAAAATTTCAAATGGGCCTATCTCCGAAACTATCCAACCGATTCCACCTATTAACGAACTTAACTGAGATATTTGGACTGCGAGCCTTATCTGACAATTTCAAGTCGCTAAGTCTTTTTTTTCGGAAGTTAGAGCACATACGGATGGACAGATTCAAATTTGACCACGGATTCTTTTTCAGGGAGTTCAACCCAATCGTTTAAGACTATTTTCGGCTGAAAATTCGAAAATTACAGACATCGTTACATAATAATAACACGCTGTTTCCTAGAACAAGCGCGTGAAAAAATTATAACTTCATCGAGTGTTGTATCTACTCCAATAAAAATATTGATTTCATAATTTAAAAATTAATTCGAAAATTTTTTGCAGGTTCACATAAAATCTTCCTTCATAATGAACGGCGTCTGCGTCAGATGGAGGGGTTGGATCGATCTAGAGCGTCTCGACGGCGTCGGTTGCCTCGAATACGACGAAGAATTAGGTGCCAAAGAAGAAGCTAGAAGAGACAACTATATGAAAATGCGATGAGATAATCCATGCTGAAAGAGGATTATGCATTCTGATCAGTTGATCAAATTGAGAAATATTCGGATATTGTCATAGTTCATCCCCACGAAATTTTCAAAATCCACTGATGTACATTCTGTGGAAAAATTCAAAAAAAATTTTGTAAAAAAAAATTGGTTCCTGTGGTATTCGGACTGAGCAGTTACAGAAATTAATGTATGAAATATCCGAAAATTTCTCATCATTTCGAGTGAAAATTCCCTGAATTTTGCACTGCCTTAACCTTACGTAAAATGTGATCAATTTTCGACAATTGTTCACATCTCTATGTATGTCCTATCTTCTTTTGTTTTAATAAGTGTAATTTATCTAACTGCCAATCTGTGATATACAAAATTGTCTCGTTTTGAATTTTGTAGCGTTGTAGATATCAAACTGACTTTTTTCAATTTTGTAAATAAATGGTGTATGTGATATTTGAGTTCTCTTTAATTTTATTAATGTAAGGAATTTGTTATTATTGTGAGAATTGTCTCATTGAAATTAAATAAATTGATGAAACATACTTTAATTGTTTTAGTTCGATCAGTACCTCTTACTGCGCTTATTTTATGCATTTGGAGTCAACTGGCTGATGAACAATCTAGAAATCAACATAACCAGCGTACGTTAGACAATCAGGTCGATTCTGTTTGCGTATTGCTATGAACCTTGCTATTCTAGTCATATTGCTATCTTTCTAATTTATAGCAATATGGCCATAATGTTACGTATTCTGTTTCGAGTGTTATAGCAATGTTTGTTATGAATTTTGTCATAACAATAACCATAATTGGTGATTTTAGAGCTGACAACACTGTATTTTGTGACTTTAGAACTACAAGCAAGAAGAAAATAACCCCTTATTCGTAAGTTTTCTTTATGGTTTCGCATACATAACCGCTATCTACGGCTTTCTTTATTCATGTTAACATCGACATAAAAAATGTTAGGAAACGGAACGAGTCAAATTGACCAATAACCAATTTCCTGGATACCAATAAAATATTGGTTATCAGAAATCGAATGCAGCAATTTTATTCAGGCCTTAATAATTTGATAAACTTTTTCGTTGGCGCCTCAAGGGGATTGCTGTTGTTGAGATGATTAGAATAATCATCTCAGCTGTTGCCTATGCCTGTATCTTAGTCTAAGAATTTTCCTTGAAATTAAATAATATTCTAGAGAACCTTGAACACATTTCCATTAGCATATACTTTTTTTATTCATGTAAACATCGACTTATTCGAAAATGTTACGAAACAGAAAAACCAATTAAAGTCAAATTGACCAATTTTCTGGATACCGATGGAATTTCGGTTTCTAGAAATCAAATGCAGCAATTTTATGCAGGCGATAATAATTCGAAATTCGATGAACTTTATTATTTATTATTATTACAAGTATAATCATCGCAGCTGTTGCTTACTATGCCGATATTTTTGTCTAAGAATTTTCCTTAAATGAAATATTCCAGAGAATCTTGCACAAATTTCTATTAGTACATACTTCCCTATCTTCAATTCATTCAGGTCTATTTTCGAATTCTTGTAAGAAATAATACTGAAACGAATGGATCTCTGTAAGATTCCCTTTCTAACCTATCTTGTTATCAAGCATAGCAAGTACTATTTTGAGGTTGCTAAGATAGCAATATTGATAGCAAGATTTTTGTTAAAGTGACAGATCATATTGCTCAAAATGGTTGATCAGAATACCAATAATTCCAATCTTGTTATGATAGCAATATCTTTTTACTGGCAATATTGCTGTTTGCAAACAGAATCGACCTGATTATATATATGAAGTATCTATTTATCCCAAATTCTCTGCTTTGATTTAGTATATCGAAATTTTCACTTTTTTGTGCAAGAGCATTATCATTTTATCAAATTGTCTGTGATTCTTTCAATGTTGAGATAGAAGTGATCTTACAAGATTCAATCGTAGTAAAATTCAATTTTGTTCGTCTGACTAGCCGGACAGAATATAGGTACAATAACTTATGAAAGAAAAGAACTGGAGATTTGGCATTGTTAGAGTACCTTCGAGAATTAATTGTGCTAAATGTTTTCGCAAACGGGCGAAATACGTCCAATAGTTTCGTATACCCATCTGAAATTTTGTTTTTTCAATAATTCGAAAAATGCCGATTTGGACAAATTGAACTATGTAGTATACGAAAAACTATCTGGAATTTCGTGAGGATCGAGAAATAAAATGTAATTGCAGTTATTATAAAATATATTGACTGCAATTTTACGATAAGTAATTTGCCGATTCTTTTCATTTCATCGAATTAAAATTGATTGTGATGTGCCTGATGATTTCTCAGACATTAGATATTTTTGACCTTCAATTTGAACAGGTCATAGCATACCTTGGTCTTGAATGCTACTGCGTTTTAATTGATTTGAATTCATATCGAATAAACTGCTTATTACTCGGTAGATTTTTTTGAGAGATCCATGAATATTAATATCCATTAAAAGGAATCTAAATTAGCAAACGAAGCGACATCTAGGAGGGAAACAGTGAACTTCTTGAGTACATTCGATACTGATGGGAAGATTCCTTTACCAACACTTATTCGACAACTGTAGATTCTTCGATCAAAGCCGCTGTGAACATTCTGAAAAGAAACATAGATGGAGCTTGGTATCGTTCCAGTTTCGCTCTGAATAAAGAACAGTGGTTGTTTATTCAAAGGGTTTTCGCCAAACTACAACCCGTAAGGACTTCCACCCAAGATTAAAGCATTGAATATTAAATTGTGGGCTTCAAACAATGCTCAAAGTCTAATTTTTGATTTCTCTACTCGCGAACAACTGATCATTGTGGTGGAATATTTTGAATTTTGAGTGACGAAATTGATCTTCATATATTCCGTTGTTGAAGAACTTATTTCATTTAATTTTACCTAGACGCCCAGAGGTACTACTATTGTTTAATGATTGAACAATGGTAATCTGATCTCTTTACTCAGTTTTGCCCAGATTTTTAATTCACCATTTAATTTTGAATATCAAAGATGGGTTTCATTAATACAATGAATACATTTAAAAAAAATTCACTAATGGATCCAAAAAGTTATGGCGATTCGATGAATTGCTTCAAATTCCTTGAAATGAAACCATAATCTTGCACATATTTCAATTCATGGTTATTCTTTCATGATCTAGTAATGTTCTTATATATCGAAAACTGAAATATCGGCGTGAAACAATATTTTGATTGGCTTCGTTATATTTATTATTGTATATTATTCGTACCTCAGCACCCTAGCGAATTCATTTTGACAAATGCTACGTGAATGACATTCAAAAATCAAAATAGATTTCGACATTATTGTTAACTTCAACAATACATTCCTTTATTCAATTCTTTTTTGCACTTATCTGATTGCGATGAACTGCTGTAAACGAGGTGAGTAACAGGTTCAATATCTTAACTGGTTATGACTATTTCCTAAATTTTTTTCGTCCAAGGATCTATATGCTTCTTTTGAAATCTATATGTAACCATATTAATTTTATATTGGCTTCAGATGAGGAAGTGGAGAATTTGGCTGTTAAAAAAATTCCTCGACCCCCAAATGCTTTCATGCTATTTGCTAACGCCAATAGGAAACTCATGGCTCAAAGATATCCAACTGAGTCCAACAAAGACATCAGCAAGAGACTCGGATGTAGTTGGAAATCACTGGACCCTTCTGTGAAAAGCGGATATTTTGAGAAAGCTAAAGTAATAGATAATGAACATAAAAGAAAGTACCCTAGTAAGTCTATTTCATCTGTATATTGGTTTATTTTTCAATATGTCTACCTCCTGATGGCAGACACTGATCTTCAAAAACACTTTGCAAGTCTGATAGAGTTCTCATTTAATTCATTAACCTTTGTTGAATCAAGGTTCGAAAAAAATTATGATATGGAGAGAGAACAGTAAGTTAAATATGAAGATTAAATAATAGGTAGTTCCGCAAGGCATTGTGAGCAACCCAGTTGTCTTTTAGGGTCAATTTTTCCTAGAAGCTCTCCTGTTTACCAGTGAGGACACCAATAAAATCTGTAGGTACCTCAGTGCGAAAAAACAGATCTGGTGGGGGCACAATAAACACAAGTTATAAGTGGAATGTAACCCCTCACCAAACTATAACTATAACCCATAAAATCACCCAGGATAAAAATCCAACAGGAGTTCACACTTGAGCAAAGTACCAAATTACCATATTCCTGCAGCGGTGTTTTGGTTATATCGCAAACTTTTTCGTACGAAATATGGTATGAAACCTGCAATTTTCATCTTCTGTTCAGACCATTGAGTTTAATACTCACAGAGAAAGTTACCCCTATTTTCATATATACAACTCTCCAGTACGAAAAAAACTGGGAAAAAGACAAGTCAGCAGAGGTTGCAAAAACTTCAAAGGCTTGCTTGTCTCGGTATGTCAGGAGCTGCACTCTTGTGTGGCAGCACCATAGCATTTTCTGAAATATACTCCGATGCACATAGTTATGAAAAGGGAAGATATAAAGAAATTCATCAGAATATAACATAGAGGGGTACACAAGACAAGTTTGGATTCACTGAGATTCTATGTTAGGTGATTCCTGTTATGAAGTGTTGAACGATTACTCAAATAAACACAGGAATGAGTTGCCAGCTAGTTGACTGCGAAGAGAGAACCTTCTGGAACTGTGAAAGTTCACTAGCACAACTGGTGGATCCCAACATAGAGTTTTGGCTTAAGAACAAAGCCCCCAGGGTATTGGGTGGAATAATGAAGCAAATGCTTTTGAAAAATCGTTTAAAAGGAAACGAAACATTCGACTTAAAAGACAAGACAGAAGGTTCTTCACCTCTGGTTGACGGCTTTAGTAGCTCAGATCAAGGTAGATCCATTGACGATTATTTGTCTGTAAGTTGATATTGAGTTATCGTCTACTTCTCCGTGTGGTGCCTCCTCCGGGCCGAACTGAGGCCTTATGGCCCACTGTTCATCCGTATGCAGTTTTGAGAGAATCATACCCTAACAGACACCGACAAAAAGAGTATAGTAAGAGTCGTTCCTCCCACCATTGGAAAAGTTGGTGTTGAGTTAACTAGGTGTTTTTTCCTTAACTCGGCTAAGTCAGATAAGGTTCAACAGTTTCGTAAGTGTTCCTTCACCAGCGGCACAAGCAACAATCGATAAGTCCCATTTTCTTGAAATATTTGTTAAACAGGGAGCCAATTAATGCACAAGTCATAAGACTTAGCTGTTTCCTCTCGAAGGCCAGGAGTTTTTTCACCTGTGGCTTTGAGGACGGTCTCCCAATGAGAAGCCTTGACTGCCTGAGACCACTTCATGTGCTCCATTCGGAGGAGAGTCGCCCGTCGAGCCATCTAGTAAAGAATCTCCAGATAGATGTACGACAAATGGAAGCGAAGGTTACCGACCAACAAAAGCTGATCGAGCCACTCGCTTAGCCAGTGTGTCTGCCTTCTTATTACCAAGAACCTCTTCACGCACCAAATAACCTTTTTATTCAACAAACTGAAGCTCTGTTATTTCAGTGAACCATCCCTTTATCCTTTCCCCATCAAATTAGGCCAGCTGCTCAAAGAACCTCTCACTTTTCACCGCGACATCAAATACCACTAACACAAGATCGGCAAAGAAGACTTGATCATATGAGGGTTATGTGAATCAAAGAAAAAAAGTGATGGAACACATACTCGGCTCAATTGATGCGTTGAAACAAATATTCAGATATGAACTCCAAGTCTTTTCTATTCTTTCAAGATGGTATCTCAGCTAGCAGGTGTCCAGGAAACCTGTTCCACCAATATTTGGTTATTTTCGCTGAGATCGAGGTCTTGAATGAAAGAGAAATCTTTTGGCGTGTCTGAGTCCTGAAAAGACATCATTATCTTCTTGGCAAAGATTGCGTGTTAGCTTCAACCTCTTCGGAGGAATCACGTTCCGTCCTGACAATTAGAGGAAACTTGAGGGGGCATTCACCAAACTAAGCCATTTAATACTTACGTGAGAGAATCATAAAAGAGTGTGCCAGAACGTCGTTAATTATCAGGGTATCAAGATCTTGAGATGATCTATCTTGGTACGGGTGTAAGCGCTAGAGCTCCCTGCACGTCGACCAATACAGCTAAGCTTTATAAACTGGGCGCCTATTCTTGAAACCGGGGAAGAGAACGATTGATCGAAAGGGGGCGTATCTATGAGTTTTTCAGGGAAACGGTATTCTTGAAATGAATGAGTGCTTCACGGGGAGCGAGCGATGTATCTCTTACGATTTGTGATGGAACGATACATAGAGGACGCTAATTATGTTTCGGGTATTTGACAATTTTGATCTGTTTGGCAATAAGTCTTTACAATCTCAATTAACTTTCACTACAAAATTTCTGTTTTCACTCGGAAATGGACATGGCGAGTGCAATTATGTGGGAAGTACTGAATGAAGATTTTATCAAAATGTTTAGATTAACTAAAGCTCAACTCGGAACACTGTGATTTACTTCCAGTTTTTTTTATATGCCCTTGTATAATCTGAATTTAACCGACCTATGTAAATTTCAGGTCTTCATGTAATGTAGTCGGTAAGCAGCCCCTTCTGTTTATAGTTAATTGGAAGTGATCTTTTTTTTTCCAAAATGATCCATTTTAAAATTTTCCGAAATACGCTCCAAACTCTTATGACAACTGTATGATTTCAAATATGAACTATGACAATATATCACAGAAATATTGTCTATGTCGATGCATTATACATAAAGTTGGCTACATGAATGAAGTTAGCTTCAAGTCTGTCCAGAATACTTGTTTTTGATTGGTTATAACATTTGGCATAATTGTTCGTCTATGACCGCTTATTCGGACTGCTCCCCATCTTGACTGCGATGGTATAAACGTTCTCTATCGTTTCATCATAAATTCTTGTGTTTCCTTGCCAACGGCGTCGAAACGCCAATTTTTCCACGATTGTTCTCTTCCCAGAATTCATGAATAGCGCTTCTTGACGGTCAAGAATACGGAATTGACGTTTTGACAAATGGGAGGAAGGTCGAACGGGAGATTGTGCCATAAAGAAGTTCTATACCAGCGGATTTCAAGAATAAGGCCCCTGAACATTTAGAACACACTGAACATTTTGCATCATAGTGTACCTAGTGGTGCGTTTATCTGTTGGCTTCTATGCAGGATGTAGGTGATGTAGGTGGACGTAACGCCGCTGAACCTGGTGCGTGCAGGACGATGACCTAGTTATCGACGCCTCGCCGAGGCGCATACGCTTTTGCGGAATAACCGTTCGCAACCACTTTCGTCAACCATGTGCCGCTCGATATGCACGCCAGCGCCGGCAGGGACTGTTGTATTGCTTCCGGAGCAGGATATCTCTCATCGATACCGGGATTGGCAGTCTTCTTCAGGGTGAAATGAATGAAAAAAAATCCAGAAAAACATCGACGGGGAGTCAGCGAGCTTTGGCGCGATCAGTAACAGATCGGGCACCCATCCGTGTACTACACCCGACGGACGCTGCTTGATTCTCTGATGGAAATACTTTTTCAGATACTCTTATTGTTTCGACCTCAGGAGCTTACGCATGAACCCTAAAATAGTTATTTCACTAAGGAGTGCCAAATTTAGAGTTTGTTTGATCTGTACCTTTGAAATCATCTGAAGAGTAAAATTTCAAATTGCTATATCTACGAGTTGAATTTTACCCATTACAAAATTTGACATTCCTTATCAATTCCTGAATCTATTCTACAAATATCAAGTCCCAGAAAAGGTTATAACTCCAAAAGACACAAATTGGAGAATCGATATTTGTAGAGTAGGTTGGATTTATACAATTCTATTCACATCGCCCATGTGTTCGTCGTGAAAATTAATCACTGATGTTCTTGAGAAACAGACTTCTTCAGTTAATAGAGAAAATAACAAGAAATAAAAGTTTTCTTATGAAACAGAGATTGCTTTTCAAATCTTTTTCAAACTACCAGAGGAGCGCCAAGGAAAAAATTCTGAAGATAGAAGAGGAAATTTGCTCCAGATAAAGTAACACTTTGAAGATTTTCAAGGATATTTGTCATGTGATACAAGTGTCAAAATTAAGCTGATAATCTTGATAAATGCAAATGAAATGGGAAAAATTCCTAAAAAACACTGAAATGGAGTCGGAAGCCCTTGCGCGCATGTTCGAAATCGTGGCCAAAAAATTTTTGAATTGTTTTGATGACACTATCATTAGAAAATTTCAGACAAAATTGTGCATCAGTACAAGTCAACTAGTTGTTGAATTTCATCATGATCAGAATAGTATGCTTTGAGTTATTCCAATAAAATTCACGGTATCGAGAAAAAAAACACGAATTCAACATAGTGTTTACCCAATACCTCCAGTAATTAAAACCCTATCAAACTGAAAATTAGTTCACTGTTTCTAAGTTTTTCAAAAAAAAAATTCAGAAATATTTCTGAAAGATTTTTTTTTATGTACTAACGACACCAGTTACTCCACGGTATCCGCAACTATACTCCATTTACTTTTATAAACTATCCCGGTTGGCCATGACATTCTGACACATTTTACCGTGTATATTATGAAAATGTTAGGTTATAGTCATTTTCCTGTCAGATAACTACACAACGTTGTCCTCTCTACATAGATGTCGTAGTAATTTCGTATTTTTCAAAATGTGAATTTACTTTGGGAAAATAATGAATTTGAGAAAATATTATGTGAATTCAATAATTCCAAACACCTGGCGAATGTTGGAAAAACTTTTTTCTCTGTTAACACTGGAAATATTTCACGTATATAAACATGGTTGGAAGATTCAGCTATGTTATTTTTTTACGGAATTCAAGAATAGAGTGTTGAAAATATTTATTTAAAATAATAGATTGAGTAGTCCGTTACTTTCTGATAGTTCATTCGAAAAAAAAATAAAAGTACTCGAATAACCCTGAAGTAAAACTTCTAAACGAACAGACAAACCTATGGAATTCCCTACTTTTCGAAATTCTCAAGAAATAAGCCTACAGAAGATATTTAAATACCTTGTTACACAACTTGTAATACTCCAGTATGAAAATATTGGATAGTTTGTGATAAATAATTGATTCCGAATTATCAGGTTTACAATCAGAAGAAGCAGATTTCAATTCTACATAGCACTTCCTGATACTTTGTCTCTGCTTCTTCAAAACTACCCTCGGCATTTTTAGTTTCCAAGCGTGATGATTATGTTGAGATTGAGAGTAGAAATTGGCATTTGGCAACGTCTCAGAGAATTATTTTGACATTGCCGATATTTCACGAGTGCCCCACTGCGTCAGTTTTAAGTGAGAAAAACTTGATAGACCTAAATCATGACGTCGGGATAGTTTACGTTGGATACGTAACCTTCCCCAACAGTTTCAAGTCATTAGATTTTTCCTTTACCAAGATATTGTGAAAACGTCCGTCCAGCCGGACAGATTCTGTCATAGGTGAATCAAACGTCGTTTGAGAGCCGACAATGGATCTGAATTCAAAATTGAAGACATTTGGGCAAAACTATAGCAATCCCTAATTTTTTCGACCACGCGAATATAGAACTTTTCCGTGTTCGATCGGCCTAAGCCGGTTTGAATCTTGCAGTATCCCGAAGCGGCGTCGTACACCACTGCCGGCGTCGAGGCGCGCCTCTCGGTTCAGGTGAACACGGCATCCCCGGCATCGGGATACCGTGTATTGATTCCGACGCTGCTTTCAGTCAGCGACGGCGTCTGGCGTCGCCAGTTCAGACGCCCGCCGTCGCTCTCAGTCGCGATTTTGGCGCGAAACGGACCCGTATAGTCCTTGCTTACGGCCCGTCCGATCATGCTGTCGATCAGTCAGAACGTTCGAGGTTCGAACTAGTGCCAAAAAAAATCTGATTTTTTTCGCCTAGGAGTTTTCATCGGATATTTTCATCTCGATTTTTCGTTGGAATTTTTTGCGGAAGCGAAGATGGACTGTTGTAATTACATGTCGTATCGGAGTTCGTATGGGTTTCGCTCTAATTATTACGAAAATGAGTACAATCATCAGGGTGGCGAGTACTACGGACAGCCGTTCTATCAAGATTATTACAATTCTCATTATTATCCTCAGCACTGGACTCAGCCTGCTCATTTCCCAGGTAAACACGGAAAATCAACGAAATTTCAACGGGAAATCAACGGGATTTCAACGGCAAATCAACGTTGATTTTCGGGAGTTTAATTAATTTTTATTTTTGAATCGTACACAATGCAATTTTCTGGCCTACTAGAAAAAATTATAGTTTGGATACGCCCCCTTTAATATTTGGCATAAGGACCTCATGCTGCTGGAATTTTTTTTTTTAATAATTTTCTTAAGATCATCATTCCGAACATTTCAAGCACTCAATAAGTGCACTGGAATTCTATGGAAAAATGTAATAATTTTTTTTTAATTTTCTGAGCAAAGAACAGAACAGAATTTTCTTCAGATAGTTTGTCGATAAACTGAAAAAATGTTTCCTTGGTAACTACTGGAACCAGATACTTCCACATGATTATTTCAGTATATTAGAATCATTCTTCTGAATGTTCAATAGTTATACATATTCGAGTGAAACTCGTTGCAACCTGAGCATTTAGCTGCTGAAATCATGAACTAAGCAATAG
Source organism: Myrrha octodecimguttata (assembly GCA_958510865.1). Lineage (NCBI taxonomy): Eukaryota > Metazoa > Arthropoda > Insecta > Coleoptera > Coccinellidae > Myrrha > Myrrha octodecimguttata. Next base: position 79,215,289 of record OY294057.1, read on the forward strand.
TATATGAAAGTGAACAATGTAAATTTTCTTCTCGACCAGAATATAATGTACCTTCATGTTTTGGAAACGCCCCCTTTTTGCGCGCTATTTCGTATGAACGAGACAGCTAAAACATTTTCCAAATTTCTGTAATTTCCTTGACTGAAAATATGTTGAACTTCTAGGTTGACAATATTATTTACCCAGTGTAGGTTTCAGGTGGAATGAGCAGGTTGAATTGGTTATGTCAAAGACGAAATTTGCCAAATTATTCAGCAGTTATAGTTTAGTTTTATGAATTCAATCTTCGTAGTTTTAAGCTCTGATTCTTATCTGCAAATATCGAGTTGATAAGTTGCCAATCGTTAACACAATAACTCCCGAAGAAAAATCCCAAAGACTCGATATTTGTAGAGTTGGTTTGGTTTTCATCTCAAAGGTTGACTTCACGCATGTAAAAAACCAGCTATATACATAATGATACCGTAGAATTAACTTTTCGAAATTTGGTTTTTCAAAAACCCATTGAGGAACGATAAATTCAGAGTGGTATTACTCCGAAACAATTGGACGAATTCTGCCCACTTTCGAACGAAACTGGCGCATTCTATGATCTCGAGCCTACTCGGAGGAAATCCCTTGGTTTCTTCTACGTGTTTACATACAGAACACGAATTCTTCACCAGTGAATCCAACTTAATCGTTCCAGACCATCAGTGGCTGACAATTAGAAAATTACAGACTTTGTGGCGGAAAAATATCGTTCCTGTTCCCTACAACAAGCTCCCAAAAATAATATATACAGTGTGTCAGGTTCAAAAGTTACCACCCTAAATATGTCAGTCCCCATGTGAAATCAGAAAAATTTCAAAAAGCACTGCCGTAAAGCAACTTTTGCGCGCATGTTCAATGTAGATGACCGCTTCAGCAACGAATTTGAACATGCACGCAGAACCTGCTGCCTTCACGGCCGTGCTTTTTGAATTTTTTTTTCAATAAGTTACTGGATTTCAATTCGATCTAATCTGTATTTCAGGAAATATTGGAAAAATAAAATTTTGAATGGGTATATCTGCGGAAATATTGGGCGGATTTTACCCATTCACGAATTCGACCTTCGTAATTAAGCCCCAAGCCTACTCTACAAATATCGAGTTTCTAAGTCGTTTCTTCCGGAAGTTATTGTGTTAACGGCCAACCTAACGACCGACTGCGTAAACACAATAACTTCCGAAAGAAACAACTTAGAAACTCGATATTTGTAGAGGAGGTTTGGACCTTAATTACGAAGGCCGAATTCGTGAATGGGTAAAATCCACCCAATGATTCCGTAAATATACCCAATCAAAATTTTATTTTACCAATATTTCCAAAAATAAAGATCAGATCGAATTGAAATCCAGTACTTCATCGAAAAATAACAGTTCGAAGTTTCATACAGAATTTAATGAGGATGATATGATAAGAAAATCATAGAATTTTTTTTTTCAAATTGTTCTTATGACGAAATTTCGCATGCCTTTCAGCATCTCGAAACTAGCTGTGAAGTTTTATCAGGATTGAATCAGTATTTCTTGAGTTATACCAAAACAAATCAACGATATCGAGAAGAAAACCTCGAAATTTGACGTATTTTTTCCCGATATCTCCAAAACTTATGATCGTATCGAACTGAAATTTGGTACACCACTGTGAAATATGAAGCTCAAAGTGTGAGTGGAATTGTTTTTTGAATATGATGAATGGTTTCCGAGAAAAAAATTTCGAAAAAAATTTTTTTTTTATTTACTGACGATATGATCCTGACGAAATTTCGCTCAAAGTTGCGCGTCGTTATACTCCACCTAACTGCCAAGTTTGAATCTAATCGCTCAAGTAGTTTCTGAAATAAAAAATAAATAACTTCAAAATTTCAAGTGCCTATAACTCGGAAACTATTTGACCGTTTTGGCCCATTAACGAACTTAACCGCGGCATCCTGAAAGTTTAAAGTTGCTAGCTTGCTTCTGTCGAGAGTTACCGTGTGTAAGGCCGGACGGACGGCGGGCCGGCTGGCCGGACAGAATCGATTTTGACACCGGATTCGTCATCAGTGAGTCCAATCTAGGCGTTTGAGACCATTTTAGGCTCAATCATCCAAAATTACAGACATTTGGACAAAACTATAGCACGCTGTTCCCCTAGAACATGCGCGCAAAAATGAACTCTGGTTCGTAGGTGGATATTTTATAGAGTTAGTTCCAATCAATTTATATCAACCCTGTGAGGGTGATGACAGCAACCCCTGAAATCTGAGATGGGATGGGGGGGTTGACTGACATCTTGTTACGAAGGCATTTTGATGACTTTTTCAAAAATGCTGTACACTTGAATGTTTTCGTTAGTACTTCTTGTTGGGTCACAGGGAGAAAATTTAAAAAGGGTAGAATAGTAACGATAGCAAGAGTAGAAATGAAACATGAAAATCATGAAAAATGACAGACGTTGATCATTAACGTGGATAATATGCGTGAATGGTTTCGGAGTAATAATCATTTGAACTTTCGAGGATATTTCCTGATATTTTAGGAGCTACTGCAGTGATTAATTTAAAACTTGGCAGTTAGTTGGAGCATTACGACAAGCAAGCTGACGCAAAGTTTTGTCGTGATCGTGCTGTAAGTAAAGTTTAAACAAATTATCTTTCAAAATTCTTGTGTAAATTTTTTTTTTACGAAACTATTCATCATATTCGAGAAACAATTCGATCATACCTTGAACTCTATATTTCACAGCAATTTATCAAACTTCAATTCGATACGGTTATTATTTTTGGTTGTATTGGGAAAAAATATGTAAAATTTCGTGTTTTCTTCTCGATATCGTTGTTTTTATCGGAATAACTCGAAAAATAGCGATTCGATCATGATGAACCTTGGCAGCTAGTTCAAAAATACTAATGGACAACTTGTGCAAAATTTCGTGATGATCGTGTCATTAGAACAAGAAAATATGTCAAATTTCGATATAGTTGTTCCTTCCGGTATAACTCAAGAAATACTAATTCTATCCTGATAAAACTTCGCAGCTAGTTTGAAGATGTTGAAAGACAACTTTATGCAAAATTTCGTGATGATCGTGTCATTCGAACAATTTGAAAAAAAAATTTCTGTGATTTTCTTATCATATCATCCTCATTAAATTCTGTATGAACCTTCGAGCTGTAATTTTTCGATGAAGTACTGGATTTCAATTCGATCTAATCTGTATTTTTGGAAATATTGGGAAAATAAAAATTTGAATCTGCGGAATCATTTGGTGGATTTTACCCATTAACGAAATCGACCTTCGTAATTAAGGTCCAACCCTACTCTTACACATATCGAGTTTCTAAGTTGTATCGTTCGGAAGGTATTGTCGGCCTAACGGCCTACAGTAAACACAATAACTTCCTTAAGAAACTACTTGGAAACGCGATATTTGTTGAGTAGTTTTGGAGCTTAATTACGAAGATCGAATTCGTGAATGGGTAAAATCCGCCCTATAATTCCATAGATATACCCAATCAGAATTTTATTTTCTCAATATGTCCAAAAATACAGATGAGATCGAATTGGAATCCAGTACTTTATCGAAAAAAACATAGAAAAGCGCTAACGGTAAGTGCGCATGTTCAAAGGATATCATTGAAAGTGAACATGCACGCAAAAGCTGCTGACTTCACGTCAGTGCTTTTCTAGGTTTTCTTAATTAGCACACTGTATAAGTTTTCTGACACTGTTTCATCGAAAGTCATTTTGCCTTAAAAATCCGAAATATTAATGGAAGGTGCAAGCGTGAAAACAGAAAAGAAATCCCTCAAGTCCGAGTTTTCTAGGGTTGTCAAGTTCTAAAACTACTCTTTCGTCTTCGGTTATCGATTCCGGATCTTCCGCACCATTTGAATAATCGATACCCCGAAGCCCAAATTCGAATCCTTCTTCGCGAGTAAAACGTGTCCGTCTAACCGAAAATCTTTACTTCCAGATTATGTTTACAACCCGAAGGAGGCAAGGATCAGGAAGGCTATGCGCGAGGCAAACCGAGACCGCTCGATAGGGAATTCCCCCATGCTACCCAGGCTTGGAGACCGACTTCCGACACATTCCGAATGGACGCAGTCGCCGCAGGAGGATCCTTTGATGATGGTAAGCGGGCAAATCTTTCGCGAAAGAATATATTTTGGCGGCGACAATGGGGGTTTTTCTTTTAAACGAAAATGCAGTAATTTTCATGAAAAACCTTAGAACATCACTTTTCAAACATACAATTTGAAAATTATATTTTTAAAAAAATGTTTGATCACCTAAAACTGAAAAATAAAAATGGGGATTTGACATTTAAAGGGATTTGTCTTGAGTGCACGATATGGCAACGTCGAATTCAGCTCTCTCGGAAAGAAAAGGACGTCAAATGTGTTACTTTGCTTAGGAAAACAGAGATAGCTATACTTCCATCTGGTTAGAGTAGAAGACAACGACCAAGGAACAGAAACAGAAGAGCTCAGACTGTCGTACTGTCATATAACTGACAAATCGCAAACGGAAATTGTTTGGTTGTATTGACAAAGAACACGTGTGTACCACAGAATAGGAATAAATATTTCATTATTCTATAGCAGAAAAAGCTATTGTACTAAACACCGTTGTCACTTCGTGCTTGCCTGGCAAATCCCAAACCCCAATTTTGAAATCTGATTTTGAATACTTTCTGAACGTAATTTGGGAAAATGATGAATCAAACTTACAATAATTATGTTCAAATTTGCATTTGCAGTAAAAACCCAAATTCAGGAAAAACCCCCATTAATCTACTTCATGCCTTATCATTTGGTGGAGCGAAAGGACTTTCTTTGGCAAAATTAAAAGATCAAAATTAGAAACTCTCAAAACAGTATTCGTTCAATTGACCTAGTCTCCTTGGAAAACGTCTCTATTGCTACAATTGATTGTACTTCCAATCAACATTATTAGCCCAAGAATGCTACCTTGGGGTTCCCCGTGTTGTACGAAATGTGAGTTTGAATTATGCGTCAATTAGATAGGATGATGCCTGGTATAATAATTTTAGTAGTTCAAACCTGGATTGAACCCTGAAACCAGACGATGTACTCTCGAATACAGCAGAGAATCTTATTAATTTTTTTTTGAATCTTTGTACTCTAATTTATGTGGAGATTGAAAGGATTGCCTAAGCTGAGGAATTAACCGAATACCCTAGAGCTTATGTGTCAGTCCTTTCTTGGTCTGATGTCTTTAACTCAGCCTTCATCAGTTCAAAGATTGCATGCCATGGATGCAATTGCTAATTGATCGTCTTTAGTTTAGAGCATCAAGGTTTTACAAAGTTATTTGATGTCTGGACATATGGAAGTTCCTGGTAATGACACACACTGGCTAAGCGGCCTAATCAGCTTTTGTTGGTCCAGAATCATCGCTTTCTATTTGTCGTACATATGTCAGGGACTTCTACACCAGATAGTTGGACAGGAAATTCTCCCTTGAATGAAGCACGGAAGTGCTCTCAGGTGCGGGAGACTGTCCTCAAAGCCTGAGGTCAAACTTCTAGTACTCTGGTAAGTGGTGATTCTACTAGCCACCTAATCAACAAGCATTGAAGCAGGAAAACTGACGAAACTGTTGATCATATTCGGACCTTGCTGAGTTAAGAGGAATATAGCAAGGAAACCCAACAAACACTCATCCTATTATGAGAGGGACTCTCTGTAGACCCGTGTCATTTTTGTCGGCCTATCATATAATGGACAATGGGCTTCGGACCCTGAGTTCAACCTGGGAGAAGGCACCACACGGAAAGGAAAGAGAAGATCTAAGTTTTGCATTAAGTCAAGAATGATCATGTGGACAGTGAAGATAGATTAGGCAAAGAGGATATCCGGAGGAAAAACTTAATGAAAAGGCAAGATTAGAGAGAAGCATTTATTGCAGGAGCGCCATGAGATTGATGAGTTATTTAGCCTTTATGGGAGATCTTGAACTCTACCTCTTTCAACATTTCAAAAGGGTGGGCAAATAGGATGAAGGCAAATGTTAAAAATATCCAGCCTATATCAGTAGGCCAGTATAGGTCTGGTGATCAGTACAGCTCAAGTACCTTCTGATCTGGTCTTAGGTACAGTGGAATGACGAGTTAAGTTAGATCGCGATTGCTATCATTGATCCCACTTCTTGCATCTTATCAATCAGGTGAACACCCGAGCTCCTTAGACAAGTTTTAAGTGCTCCCATGAAGCCTATAGATGAACCCGAACCCAACATCGACCATCCCGGACCTGAAAAAATTCGAAATCCGAATGTGACCCTTTTCGCGGGCGTCATAGCGCAACAGAACTTCATCGATACCGGAGGATGTAAGAACGGCGCTCCGGTCAGGCGCGATGAACTCATAGAGAAGGTTGCCGCGGCAACGAGAGGCGTCGATTCTGCCGTCGCTACGGTAACGCGTCTATCGGCGTCTTAGCTCCAAGAAGAAAATTCAACATTGCCGGAAACCGGACTCGGGGCTACATTTAATCTCCGTGGGCTATCGGGAAACTGCTCTCGTCTTGTTTGCACTCGGATTGTAGTTTTTTTTTTTGAACGGATCGATGATTGAGGTATGATTCGATGTTACAGAACCTTGGAATGAAAATAATTCATCGAAGAGTCACATTTAGAATTTATTATCACACATCTTATCAATTTGACTTGTATTGACAAGAATAAAAGAATGGAATGATCAAAATGATCAAGATCCGTGACGAAACTTTCGTTCTTTGTTGTGGTCATCTATCCACCAAATTTGATAGGACCTATGACAGGATTTTTCTAGGTTGCAATTCACAAATATACTCAGTGACATTAGAAGGAGTACACCCATAAAGAGTTCTATCACGTCTAGACTTCTTGTGACAAATCATTATAAGCAACTCGAACTATGCCAGAGTCTGTTACGGTTGGTACAAATTGGATACGCATATGTGAAGATCTCAGGTTAACTAACCATCTCTGGACATTTACTTACTATATGTTCGGCTGTTTCTGTTTCTGATCTACGGAGCCAGTATACGTCATCTGCTGACTGGCTCATGCTGTACAAGAGATGCTTGTAGCGACAAAGTCCTCTCTGTCGTCCCACCATTGCTCGAAGCTCAGCTCATGGTAACTACAGCAGCAGCTCTAGATGGTTTTTCTGTTATTTAGTTCCCATTGTTGGACCACTTCCGTTAAGTGGTCTTTCGCAAGTCAAAAGAGGTGTTCTGGTGTGCAGGTATTCAAATATTTTTTTTCAAGTTCATCGGCTTTCTCAATTCCTTCAATGCCGCAGTGGCCTGGCATCCATAGGGGAGTTATTTTGTTAACTCTGGCGAATTGCTTTACAGTATTACGGCATTCCCATGCCAGTAAATAGCTCTAGATTGGTGTTTCCAGGACTCTAATTTTGGCATGGTTGTCCATTATGATGTATTTGGGTTCTTTTCAGGCATTCTTGTGCCCTTCTAATGTACCAACATCAACTACATGCACCTACAAAAAATATAAAAGATATGAGATCTCCCAACATCCCTTTACCTAAACCTAAGAAGACTATTGGTTTAAAATCGCATACTTACCTGGCTCCTTTACTTTACAATATACTTCCAATGAACATCAAAGAAACTAAGGCCAAACCAACGTTCAATACGAAAATAAAAAAATGGATTCGAAGCAAGCCAACATCGTTCTGGTATACGTTCACAAATAGAAATAATTTTGTTTAAAACTTATGAAGAATTGATTTGATTAAGCATTATCATTTTTTTTTTTTTTTTTTTTTTAAATTTGTATTATTTTTTTTTGATGTGTACTGCCCACGTACAAGTTTCAGACTTTTGTGGGAAACTAAATGTTTATTTGTTTATTATAAAATACTTTCTGTTATGTATGATGTCTTGGGTAACAAATAAACATTATTATTATTATTATTATTATTACATAGGTCGACAACCAGTGTCTCTGACTGTGGAATAGAGGGTTCGTTTACCAGGATATAATATACCCATATTTCCTAATTTGATGGACCAAGCATCGCTTGATGGCAATTCAAATAATGCAGTAGCTATCTTTTTTAAACTGACTTACTGAATTGGCATCCCATTTCTTCCTTTCATGGTTTTACTTTGAATCCCTTATCCACATCGATCTCTCGCTGAACTATCCTCAACTGAAGGACACCATATGTAGAGTCATCGATGAAATATGTACCAATCGTACAACTTGATATAGGTTAGCGAAACTTCTTAAGCCAGCTTTTTCCGTCTATTGACCCTGTTAGCCGTCACGTAAATGATACGCAACCTCTAAACTAATTGATGTAACTTTCGAGCAAGATGAACGAGTGAAAATGTCTCTACCATTTACTTTCTAATTCATATCTTAAAACGGCAAGGTTCGTTGTTCAAACCTGTACATGAGACACTTCCTGCTCCGCCTAATCTAACCAAGAGGAAAAAGTTTTTCCAGAAATGATCCAAGTCATACTGTATTCTGTATTTCCTAACGCCACAAAAGGATGTGGTCCTTTAAGGGAAATGAAAGATACTTTTCTTGCTGCTATTCTGGTTCTCTCGATGATTCCGGAAGCGGATCCTAAAGTTATTCTTATCAGGATATCAGGGTTGCTCAACTGCCTCTACGAATTCTTTGGGATATTTTAGGTACTGAAGAACTTGTGTCTCAACTCAAAGCGATGAGCTGCCGAATATTCTAAATCATACCACGTTTACGTTATAATTATATTGTTGATAGTTCTATAGATTCTTAACAAACGTCTCCAAGATCCACATTGGTGGATCTAAAGTATGTGAAGTATGAAGCATGTTTCTACTGATAAAGAATAAAAATCACGATAAATAGATAATTTTTCGAGTTTTTAAGTAGATGCATACGAGTTTGTCCGTCTTCAATGCCAACGGCTATTTCTCTGCTATCCTTTTTAGCATCAAACGCAGGTTGGAAATTGGAATCGATAATTGCCCTGACACGAAGCAGGATGAAGTGGATATTCGTATGTCGATACTCCCTTGTCAGTAACGGGACCATGATATTCACCTCATTTTATTTTATGCGGATATAGTGCTACTCATCGATGCATAGCTGATGTGTATAGTAGCCAGCACTACCCTGATTGTCTAAGAAGCTAGGTGGCTGTTTAGATACTGGTAACTAGTTCATATGGATGAATTTGAGTTTATTTTGGAATGTTGCTTCGATTAGGCAGGTACTTGAATGGCACAAGGAACCCTGCTTCTTCATATTGATTTCAAGTTTATACAATCAAGGCATTATCAAGTAGCAATTTTCTCCCAGCAGTCCTTTTTGTAAATACGTCTACATCGACTGGGTGAGACCTCGATATTTTCGAGTTATGTTAAGGATAACACTCAACCAGTGCCTCTTTACCTCTTAATTGAATTTTGTCCCAAACAGTGGAGTTGATGTCTATCAGGTTGAATGATTGGCAATGTCTTTGCATCCACTCTGTCATTTTCCTTTGTATCCTCGTTAGCTTTCAATCAAACCAAAACTGGATAAATGTTTTTTTCCATAAGTATGAGACCTCTGGCAGTTCCAGATGGTCCTTGAATAAGTCGAAGCGATTTGGCTGTCAAAAGCGATATGAATTCTTTCGTCTTTGTACACTGCAGAAACAAAGACCTGGATAGTATGATGGTTCAAGAAGTTGGTGCTATCAGATCACTTAGTGAGAGAGTCTCCTAAGACCAATTCTCCACTAAATCTAGTGGTCAGGTCTTCCAAAGTCTTCCACCATTCTATAAAGATGGAGAAGAGTTTAGATAGTATTCTTCTTCTTGTCCAGTTCATCATGGTGATCTATCATCCTCAATTTCATCATGTCCTTTATATTATCAGGCCCTCGTTTAAGATTTGAGTGATGGTGCGCAGTAAGTTTGGCTAGCTTCTGTAAATTTTAGCCACCTTGAACTTGCTGGTTACGGTTGTTCGTGTTGGGAGTTTGCTTTTTAACAACAAGTAAAGACTGGCAGGTCGAACTGCTTACATTTTTTGCAACACAGGTGTTTTTTGTCAATATGTCCGAGCATTTGGTGGTCTTCTCGCAGAGTGGAGTTCACCATCGTAGACTTGGTTCCTGGAACCGGAACGAGTGAAGGAAGTTTATTGGGACTTCACTACCAGATTGGTGAACAGTGTGAGGTTGCACTGAAGATTTTCAGGTCAAAGTGTTTGTGATGTTTGTAGGACTTCATCGGCCCTCGTCTTATTTAATCAAAACTAATCGTTGTTGATAATGGGAATACTTGTGGATAGGTCTGTCCATATACAGAAGAAATGGGAATGGGCCAATCACACTTGTTGGAGGAACACAAAATGTTAATGGGCACTTCAATGTTCTCTGAATTATCAAATTTCATCCACTACCAAAACGCTACAACTCTAATGACAATTGGGCACAGAAAACATATCACAGTTATAGGAATTGGTCTTATGGAGAAGAAAAAGCTCCAGTAACAATAAATTAACATAATCACAAGGAACAATATTTGTCGATAAAGCAACAAATACTCCCCCTTGATCAGAGCTAATCATCCAATCAACCAAAACACCTACACCGAAGAAGCGGACCCAAAGATAATGACTAGAGCTGTTTCACAATTGTTACTGATCGTCAGGTCAACTTATCTTGGATAAAAGTGCAGAGGGAATCTCGACACTTGTCACCTTTTAGATGGACCGCTGCAGTTTAACAAAGTACAGCGCAGATACTTTCGAATGAGTGAATCTCAAAACCTCCGCGATCAGTATGTCGACACTTCAGATGAGCCGAAAAATTGATTAGCGGCAGCATCGACAGAGGACCTCCACCACCCACGCTGCTGCCTCGTTGACGGAGATCGATCAGCGTGACGTCGCCGTGTTGGGGGACGCGAAGGAGAACCGGAGCGAGGGAGGGGGAGGGGGTAGATCGTGGAGGAGACTCCGGCAGACGATTCCGGGGCGTGCTGGAATCGCAGAACGATGACGTCGAGTTATAAATTTCCAAGTTTCCACTTTCCCGTGCAAGTATGTATCAAAGGTTCATGAAAGGGATATTTCGACGGTTTATTTATTCCCATTATGCTTTCGGCAAACTCCTGACCTTCCTCAAATTCTTTCATTCAAGTCGTCCGCGTTGTTGAATTGATGTCGTTCGGGGGTCTCTCGATTATGTTTTGGGGCTTTCTTTTCTTGGAAAAATTGGGCAGTTAACTGGATGTCTTAAAGCTCAGCGGATAGGCTGATGGTTAATTCTGAGGAGATAAAATGAACTGACACGACGCCAGAACGAATATCTGTCGATAAATAAATAAATACTCCACCTTGATCTGAGCTAATCGTACGATCAACTAAAGTCTTTACACTGAGAAAGCGCTGTTGTTCACTGTAATTTCATGGTTATTAACTATCATCAGACCGACTTACCCCTCTTAATCGCAAAAAGACTTTCAGATACTCAATACCTATTGAATGACTGCTTTGAGTATAAAATTAAATTGCGTCCTCTGTATTACGAACCCAGTGAGTGCAGAAAACTTTTAGCACTGGGCATGACGTTCATTCAATTGTCGGTTCAGGTCGCTGTGTATGCGAAACTGAAGTTTGTGCAGCACCATCAGGACAAGGAAAAAAAGTCAGGAACCTTCACGCATATAATATGAACTAACATGACGCAAGAAAGAATATCGGACGATATATCAACTCTACCTTGATCTGAGCTAATCATCCAATAAGCCTCAACACTGACGAAGCGCTGTACTGTAGTTTCACGGTTATTACCAATCATCAGAACTCACCTTGGGAAATGCGAGAGGATTCTAGATGCTTGATACCTGTTGCAAGACTTCCTTGGGTATATAAATTATATAGCGCCATCTCAGGAGCAATTTACGAACCCTAACCTTCAAAGGCAGGAATCTTGAGCAGTGTGCAGCACCTTCACGATGAGGAATTACTGTGCTTTAATATTTGGAAGTATCTATTATCACTAGAACACCTTTTCATTTCTTCAAATATTAGGTGAAAAAAAATCCTAGAAAAGCACTGACAGAAAGTTAAGAGTTTTAAGGCGCTAGCTCAAACATGAAATTTGGCTTATTTTTGTCCCCGAAGATAAATGTTGGATCTAACTGAAACCTGTTACACTGCTGTATGATATCGACTCTTGAAGTACGAGCCAAATTCAATAGAAATCTGATGTTTAGTTTCCGAAATAATTTTTCAACGGAAATATCGAAAATTTGAAAAAAAATAACTTCCTAATTCTCCCATAATTTTGCACGTCGGTATTTTTCAATCACTTACAAGATTCAATATGGAATAATCAGTATTTTTTGATGAAATAACTTCATAACTGGAAGTAGGTTTAACTCCGAAACCATTAGGCTGATTCTGCCCATAAATCAACTCAATTGACATACTTAGGCTCCAAACCTGATCTGAAATTTACAAGACTGTGCGTTTATTCCGCATTAAGAGCACATAGAATTAAATTTGACCAAGGATTTTTATTCGCGGATAACAAGAAATGATCGTTGTAAACCGGTTTGGCAAAATGATAACGTGCTGTTCCCAGAAAGAAGCTCGTTTAGACTTTAGAGCTTGAAATTAAGCTCTCCGCTTTGAAAGAACCATTGAAGGTTCACGTAAAACTACGTTAAGGACAGAGTTTCTGAGATACAGGATTTTTTGATTTTTTTCATGAAAACCTGCATGAATCAGTACCTATTTTTCGAGTTTGAGGAGATTTTGCGATAATATTAAACCAGCGTATTTGATAGCTCAGAGTACCTTTAAAAATATTTTTTCCAGAGTCCAATGAGTGAAATGAGACGTTTGGATACATCAATTTGCAACTATTCGATGCCAAATGCTGAAAACCATTTCATACCACAAATGGATGTGTACAATAAAATGGGTTCTCCTCCAATGGTGCCAAATTATATGCAGGTAAGTCCAAAGTACCTCTTTCCACATTCTATAGAGAAGGTACCAGAAATTCATTCGAATAGCCCACTTAAAGGCATCTTCTATGAAATATTTACTAGAGGTCAAAAATTTCCGGATTTAATTTGACCTCGTGTGGTATTCGGTAAGAAAATTCCACAACAAATGTGTTTATTTCCAACAACACTTTTTGTCGACTTGATTATTTAGTTACCATAGCACCTCAGTGAAGCTCTAAGCTAGAAATTATTTCTGTTTTGAATTTGTCAAAAACAGCACGACCTAGAAAAAGTCTCGCTTCGGTCAAGAAAGTAAAGAAAATATTCGCCAGAATATTAAGCAGTTGGAACCCGCGAATACTAGGAAATCGAAGGCAAGTGTATGGAAGCAGTTTATAAGCTTTTGCGCAGAAAAAGCGTATGATTTCGACAGAGCGGATATACCTGTGAAAGAACTGGCGCTTATTCTTGATGACTATGCCTTCAACGTGCGAAAAAAGAACTACAAGGACAGTGTTATCAAAGTTCAATGGAACTCTACAGCTAAGGAGTTGCAGGAATATTCTTTCAAAAAGTATAATCGCAAATGTAATCCCTTCTCTGACATATAATTTGTCAACGCAAGAGCTGCAAAAAATGCTAAGCGTCGGAAGCTACAAATAGATCCAACCATTATAAACGTCGAAAAAATTTCAAGTATAATTCGCTGTTTGGTACACACGAGGACAAAATTTCCACTATAATTCATCCGTTACGATGGTGATCTGTCAGAAATACACGTTCTGATTGGTTAAACATCACACAAGTGGAATTTTCATGAAAAAACCACTCAGCTTCAATGTTAACGGTGTGGAAGAACGTTAACGTCGGCTTCTTGAAGAAAGTCCATAGTTCGACGAGCAATATGAGGACGTGCGTTGTCTTGCTGAAGACGAACTCCGGAGGGCCATTTATATAAGGCAGAAGAGTGTTTGTACGCATCATACCGCGCAGCTGTCACACTGCCTCTAATAAACAAAAGTGATGATCGACTACCTTAGGCAATAGCTCCCCAAAACATAACTCCACACCTCTAAACACCTCGAGATATTGACTGGTTTAACTTTGAATGTCGAAAAATCTGATAAAAATTCGAGAAATGTTCTCGTGGATACGCCCCTAAGATAGTAAAAGCCGTGCATAAAGCTCCGCCCACAGAATATAAGAAATATTTAACTTTTTCGCATGGACCAAATATCAAGTCTATATACTATTGGGAATTTCTGCGAAGATGCCAGCGCCCTAACGGATAAATTTGGAACCTGTCCAAGCTAGTAGTTGTATATAAACAAATCGTAGAAATGTGGTGGAGAACGAATATTTATTGAGCAGAACTAGAATATTCAATGAAATTATTATAATTTTGTGTAAGACTTATCGACAAGGTACTTCTCTTTTGGATGACGTTCTAAAATAGTGCTTCAATTCGTTCCTAGAGGATAATTTCGATGTTATTTTAGTGTCCTTTTCTTGGTGGATCCAAATGAACCAATATCCAAGTTTACTTGAATTTCTGGAAAAATAAGTAATTCAAGGACTCTTATCAATGTGAAGAAGTGCTGAATACAAGCTATATTAAGTGGTAAATCTAGAATCAGTCTAAATGATATGACTCGTTCTCTTTGTTTACAAACAAGTAAATCAATAAAATGAAAAGACAGCTTTTCTGCTTTAGTTCTTTTGCATCGTATTTCGAAAGAAAGGAAAGGAAACAGATAGACATATAATTAATTTTACTTTCATATCACAGCAGCTCAAGATACACATACAAAATGAAAAATGTCACAGCTGGTTCAACCCACCTATATAGAAATGAAAAATACGTGAAAAATAAATATGTATTTATATGAATAACTTCAGCTATTATCAAATATAACAGTATATATAGTTTTTGTCAGGTTTTCAACCAGATCAATCTCTTTGAATATGATTTTGTGTAGCGTGTGAAGTAGGTAGATGCAGAAGTGCTCGGTAGTTTCTCTGCAGGATTAGCATTTTACATCAAAACTCCTGTTTTTTCATTTACACCTGAAATATCTGGACATGAAGTTGTTTCGAAATTAATACATAGTAAATTTACCTTTATGAAAATAAACATCTTCAAAGAAATACTGTGAACATACTTTCATGTATTTTGTGACCTGTTTTCCAATCCTCAATTTCAATATCCAGCCTATCATTGAGTTCCCTGCCAAATGCTGTTTCCAAATGGCTTTGGGAAAAATGAAAACTTGAGGCAGTAGATGATCCTTTCTTCTTTGACCATGAATAACATTGAATTGAGGCACACAACAATAGTCATTTCGGAAGGATGATATTTCCAATTAATACAATCGAAAATTTTAATCGGAAAAAAAGGAACCGATTCATGAAGATCACAAACACTTTCGGTATACCAGAATTTCAGCTCGTAGAACAACACAAAAGCTCGAAAATGAACTCTCAAAGTAAGCAAAATACTTTAGAATAACGAGCACGTCGAAAAACTACTAGCTTGGAATTGTTCGAATTTCTATCGCCAGAGGGCGTATCGCTTAGCAGTAGTGGCGAATTTCGTACGAGAGGATAGTCAGCCCAAGGAAATCCGATGTTGCCAAATGCACGCATAGAGATGAATACTCAACTCATATTTAAAAATCGAACACCGTCCATAAAATAGAGTATGGTTAAGTTCAATTTTGTTGTCTGGTTAGATTAGGTTAGTTTAATTTAGGACAGTGCCAGTTTGAATCAGAAACGGAAATTTGGCGCGTTAACTGACCTAACCAAATTTCCGTTTCTGATTCAAACTGGCACTGTCCTAAATTTAACTAACCTAACCTAACCAGACAACAAAATTAAAGTTAACCATATTCTATTTTATGGACAGTGTTCGATTTTTGATCGGTTTTCAAATATGAGTTAAGTATTCATCTCTATGCGTACAATTGGCAACATTGGATTTCCTTGGGCTTACTATCCTCTCGTGAATTTCGTAACCAAACGACAGACATAGTTCATCTATGGACCAGAGTTTCCATAGAATTCTATAGTTCCATTGATGTTTTTTGCTGGGTTGAGTGATTTCATATAACCATTTTCAAATATTTGAAATTTCAATGATATAACTCATTCATAAATTTGATGAAAATTGGAATAATTATGGAATTTTCAATGAAAGAATGGGCATGAATGAAATTCTGTCGAATCTCATTGGGAAAACAACGGATATTGTACGAAGACAAGTATTTCACTAGACAAGTCTAGTGAAATATTTTCTCCTCAATAATACTGCAAAAAGTACCAAATCACAAAAATTAGGTGGGTAAATGAGATTTCCCAATCATATTTATTCGAATTTCAAACAATGTATTGGCAATTCTGCAATACAGATCACCGTAAGAGATATTTGTGTTTAACTTGCGAACAAAGTTCAGGAGTGTATTAGCACATAGAGAAATATTTGAATGCTTATAACTTTTCACCTGAGCCGAACCTAGAAAAATGGTGAATGAAAAGAGTTTGAGAGGACTCGATGGTTAAAATTAATGTACAACATAAAAACTCACCCTTTATGACAAATGGACTCAACCTAGTTCAATGGGTCGTATCCACTCTATGATTCCGTAGATATGATACGAAATTCTTCATGAACGTTCACATCGTCATTCGTTCATCTGTAAGTACGATTATTTTACGGGATCCAAGCCTCCCTAGATCGACTCGATCCAAGTCAACTTTTTCCCTTTCATCCTCTACAACTTCCGAAATGACATTCATGAATCATTCAGACAGCAAACTCTATATCCGCCCCAATAACCGAAATTGGCAGTCAAGTTTATTTCCTTTCTTATACATTAAGCGGATATAATGTTTTCGCTTACCTGTTGCTTCTCTCCCATTGAAATGAAAATTGTAACATTGCTTTCTCTGTTCATCAAAACGGGATGGAGCATATTCATTCAGAATTTCCGTAGATTGCTCTTGTTCTGAGTGTGTACTCGATGCACGTGTTGGAGGTTCGTTCGTTGCCAAAAAGCCGATTCGATTTGGTATTGGTTGGATTCCATAAGACCTCTGGAGATATTTTTCAGTGTCCTATTGAGCGATGTGGAGTTTGTTGTTTGTTATGATTCTAATACCGTATAAACTGCTATTGGCGTCTGGATTTAAGATTGCAGCACCACGGTGGCCAGTTTCGGAACCTTAGGTACAGACATTTTGTTTTGATAGTCGATTTTGTACTGTTTGTTAGTGTTTGGTTTGATAATTTTTGATTTCACGATTTATTCAAAGACTTTTTAGACTTTTATAGTTGACAAGAGTATTACTGAGAGTACATATTTCATTCTTATAAAGTAGGTATGTATCATCCTTCAATCTAATTGAGTGTAGCAACTCTTAAATTACGGGGATATCTCCAAGGTTAGACAGTATTTTAATATCTTTAAAGTTGAAAAACAGTATTGTAAAACGTACTTTTCGGAATAATAGACAAATACTCATAACTTTACTATTTTTATAGCGAAGGACTAAATACTCAATATATTGTGAATAAAATCTTTGTCTTATTCATTATGGATTGACAACTAAATTTTCCAACACTCATATGATTGGTCTTGAAAAAGCTGTAATAAATAAGCCTTGTACAACTTTGCTTTGGGCGAACAGTATTCATCATCAGATATTTCCTTGTTGAGACTCTCTTTTTTCAATAGTCAGTTCTATCATTGAAACATTTACATTGTTACTTAATGATCAGTTCAACGGGCAGATTTCTGGAAGGCAGAGCATTCCTCTTAAGTAAATTTGTCTGCTTGGATTAGGGGCCTGGAAAAAAATTGTCTTCATGAATGTGATCTAATATTTCATAAGCAATTCGTGCTTTCCTCTTTGAAAATGATTAACATCGTGAAAATTAAGGTAACAGACTCTCATGAATCTTGTTTGTTGGTTTTTATCGATTCTTCAACACTTTCAGGACCGACTTGTTGAAGGAAGTTTCTTTCACCCTAACTCCTAAGAAGAAGCACTTGTAAAATCACAAAAACGCCAAGAAAAATGCATTAACTTTCTCATTTTCTTAACATTTCTTTTAACTTGTCAATGATAATGTCTGTACCTCGGGTTACTCGGATAGCCACCAGAGGGAGTAGCGCTTATCTTCATTCGCCAATCGGAACATACGGAACATATTTCGAAATATTATTTTCCCAATATTTTAAGGAAAACAGATAAGATCGAATTAAATGAAGGGGTTTTTCTTTAAAACGAAAATGCAGTAATTTTTCATGAAAAACCTTCAGAACATCACATTTCAAACATATAATTTCAATATTATATTTTTAAAAAAATGTTTGATCACCTAAAACTGAAAAATAAAAAAGGGGGATTTGCATTTAAAGGGATTTGTCTTGAGTGCACGATATGGCAACGTCGAATTCAGCTTTCTCGGAAAGAAAAGGACGTCAAATGTGTTACTTTGCTTAGGAAAACCGAGATAGCTATACTTCGATCTGGTTAGAGTAGAAGACAACGACCAAGGAATAGAAAAAGAGGAGCACAGACTGTCATACTGTCATATTTCTGACAAATCGCAAACCGGAATTGTTTGGTTATGTTGACAAAGAACACGTGTCTACCACAGAATAGGAATAAATATTTCATTATTCTAGAGCAGAAAAGGCTATTCTACTAAACACCGTTGTCACTTCGTGTAGCCTGGCAAATCCCAAACCCCAATTTTGAAATCTGATTTTGAATACTTTCTGAAGATAATTTGTGAAAATGATGAATCAAACCCATAATAATTATAATTTGCAGTTTCAGTAATAACCCAAATTCAGAAAAACCCTCGTTGAGGTTCATGCAGAAGTTCGTGAGGATAATATGATCAGAAGATCGCAGAATGGAATATTTGGGAAGAAAAAATTGAATTATTTTTCGAATTGTTCTAATGACTCGATCATCACGAAATTTCGTACAAAGTTGGTTATCGACATTTTCAAACTAGCTTCCAAGTTTCATCATAATTGAATCGGTTTTTTTCGATTTATTCCGGAAAAAACAACCATACCGAGGAAAAGCTCAAAATTTGACATACTTTGTCCTAATATCTCCAAAAATTATGATTGTATTGAACTGAAATTTGGTAAACTGCTGGGACATATGAATCTCAAGGAGTGACGAAAATATTGTTTGAATATAGTGGATAATTTCCGAAAAAACGAAGTTTTTCAAAAAAATCAAGATTTTTTTTTTATTTACTGACAGTATTATCTCCACGAAATTCTGCAAAAAATTGCGCGTCGTTATGTTTCAACTTAGTATCAAGTTTCAATCTAATCGCTTAAGTGGGGCCTGAAATATCAGGGAAATAACCTTGAAATTTAAAATGGCTATAATTACGAAACCGTTTGGCTGATTTTGCCCATTAAAGAACATAACCTATCATATCTAGGGGATCATCGAACACTTTTGGTCCATTCACGAATTCCACCTTCGTAATCAAACCCCAAGTTATTCTACAATTATTAAGATTCCATGTAATCCCTCTCAAAAATTATTATATTTACGGTCAGCCTAGTTGAAGATTAAATCTACTTTAAGACTCAAAATTAGTAGTTCATGTGCATGAATGGGTAGCATACAACCAAAAATTTCGCTATTTCAAATACGATTTTTTGAATATTGTGGGTTGTCTGTCCTGTGAAATCAAACACGCAATAAAAGAAAGAGATTAGCCTGTTTATTCTTCTGTCGAGTGTTACACAAAAGTGAATTCGAAAGGCAATAAAATTCTTTTTGTTGGACAACAGGCTAACAATTCTGGGTGTAGATCCCCTGGGGTGCTGATAGGTAGCTGGCGCCGGACGGTCGGTAATGTCAAAAGGGCTTCTGTCGTCGAGGATAGTAAACCAGATGTCGATGCGTTGGATCTCCTTGAAAGATGAAATGCAGATGTCGGTCAGGAATGCGGCGTCGAGATCGAATATCTTCTTAGCGGTGATATGCAGATGGATTGGAGAGAGTAGTTGAGTCAAGTGATTTTTGAGAGCGGAGCGAAATATATTTATATGATTTTTCAGAGATTTGAATTTCGTGTTTCGACTCCGCCCTTTTTCCCGTTTTTGTTGAAGCGGATGAATTCGCTACACACCCACTGAAGCTTTTGAAGGTTTGCGAGGTAGCTTCAACCTCTTTGGGGACAGTGTCACGTTTCGTCTCGGCTTAGTTTGGGGGAACTCGTCAGGGCATACACCAAACTGAGCCGTTTACATGCCTACGTGAGTGGACACCCCTCGTGAGAACAACCAGGGAGTGTACCAGACCGTTGGGGATGAGCGTATTTCCGAGATCTTGAGAGGATCCAACCGGGACAGCGTGCGCGCTAGCGCCCCCTGTACGTTGACCGATGATGTTGGCCAAGCGCTACAAGCAGGTAACGTAGGGTACTTAAGACGCAAGAGATGGTACTGCGCGCGCGACCTACGTAAGAGCTGAGAGAGGGCGCTCGCTACAATATTTTCAAGCTTTGGTTGAATATCGACCATATTTCATCAAAATCTGACAAATAGTTTTCAATATGTTGAATGCGGTTTGTCCCGAATAATATGCGTGTGAACCATATTTCTTTTTCGATTCTATTTTATTCTCAACTATTCTGTTTTATTCTGAAGTATTTCCATAATAATAAAATGTATTGATTGATCATTTATTTTCAACAGCCAAGCCCTCTAGCGCAACTTCAACAACAACAGACTGAAATGTGGCATCCGTACCAAAAAAATATGCAGCCAAGGTCATTAGGTGAGTATAAGTAACTATGTTTATTCTATTATATAATATGTGTATATTCCATTCACTTTATTATCCCGGTTGGCCATAATTAAGGTCTATAAAGTTTTTTTACTTAAAACTGCGCAGGTTGGCACTCGTGAAATATCGGAAATGTCAAAATAGTTCTCAGAGACGTTGCCAATGCTAATTTCTACTCTCAATCTCAACATAATCATCGAGCTTGGAAACTAAAATGCCGAAGGTAGTTTTGAAGAAGCAGAGACAAAGTATCAGGAAGTGCTATGTAGAATTCAAATCTGCGTTTTCTGTTAGTAACCCTGAGCCTGGCCGTCCACTGGAAGCGATTTGGGGCTTTTATGAGCTACGCGTTTTACGAGCGCCGAGGAGCTTTTACGACCGAAGCGGTCTCAGGCTTCGGGGTCGTCCACTGACAGATAGTTCGCGAGGTTTCGGTTCGTTCTTGTTCTTGCGTAGCAGAGGATTTTTAATTCAGATTTCCGTGTTTATTGAAGAAATTGTGATACGGAATGGATTTAGAATAAATAATTCATTTCAAGGATAAATCTCACTTGATCAGGCGAATGTTAGCTACGGAATGGGGAAAATTTTTGAGCTAAGGTAGATTCAAATTTAGAAAAAATGAAATTATCGGAAAAAAATTCACCATCTTGATAATGAATGATTATAATCGTATACTCGTTTATAATACTGGAATGGAAGTTGAAGTGTGAATGTTGATGACCTGGATACTTCGAAAACAAACGATGTGAAACATCGAAATTATGGCTGATTTGAATTTTATCTGTGAAAGTCAGCTTCAGAAGGTTATGTTATGTTATTAATGTATCTAGAAGGTGACTTGAAAACTTTAAAAACTGCAAACATCGAAAGAAATTATGGTGACACAGATATTCAGATATTCTTAAAATTTTGCAGAAGTGCATGCGTATTTTAGAAAACTGGTCACTAGTAAAAATCCGTAGCGTTTTATAAAGAAAAAACTATGTTTATTTTGTGATCGAAAAGATGGTTCTGCATATGAAACGTAATTGAATCATTACAGTACGTATGGGCCAAAAACACTTGAGCATATAGATAAAGGTTCGGAATAAAATTGGTCGGAGACTAAAAAAACAAATTGATAATAGATATTGAGATAATAAGAGCTATAAAACCCGAGATAATGGCGAAACACGCTGGATTAATTATATTTGGAATGCTATACATCCGATTATTGCCAAAGAGTCCAACTTCAGATAGGCTACTATACACCTACAGAACTTCTGGATGTGTGTTTAATGTAAGAAAAAAGACAACATTCATTAACCTTTCAATCTGATCCATCTAAAATTCACCAACAATAAACAACGAACTTCAACAAATATTCCATTCACAAACCATACATTCCACTTTCCGACGGATAGCTCCTCTTTTCGAGCGTATAGACGCGGCAGATCCAAAGTGATCGGGATACGATTGCGCCGCTCGAATTCTCTAGAAGTCGCCCGTATGAACTCGCTGCCAGTCGACGAGGGTACCTAGAATTCCATTCATTTGGATCTGTCGCGCAAATTCGTTCGTTAACGCTCCTATCGCGCCTCTCGAAATCGCTTGCAGTGGACGACCAGCCTGATAATTTGGAATCGATAATTTATAACAAGCTATCCAACATTTTCTACGTCTGTGAGTGAAAACCCAGTGTATCATTCCCCTGGATTCCCAAGAACTTTGTAAATTGAGTTAGTTCTTTCAAGGTTCTGTAGTACTACTACATTTTCATACTGGAGTATTTCAAGTTGTGCAACAAGGTATTTAAAAGTCTTCTGTAGACTTATTTCTTGAGAATCTCAAAAAGTAGGGAATTCCAAAGGTTTGTCTGTTCGTTTAGAAGTTTTACTTCAGGGTTATTCCAGTACTTTTATTTTTTTTTCCGAATGAACTATCACGAAGCAATGGACTACTATATCCATTATTTTTCAGTAAAATTTCAACACTCGATTCTTGATTTCCGTAAAAAAATAACATAACTGAATCTTCCAACCATCTTTATTATACGTGAAATATTTCCAGTGTTAACAGAAAAAAAAGTTTCTCAAACATTCGCCAGGTCTTTGGAATTATTGAATTCACATAATATTTTCTCAAATTCATTATTCCCAAAGTTAATTCACAATTGAAAAATACGTAATTACTACGACCTCTATGTAGACTACAACGTTGTGTAGTTATCTGACAGGAGAATGACTATAACCTAACATTTTCAAAATATGCAAGGTGAACTGTATTAGAATGTCATGGCCAACCGGCAAAGTTTATAAGAGTGAATGGAGTATATTTCATCAGTTACAGCCCTTAATATTTCATTCCCCGCTCAAAATCACTCAAAAAATTCAAACTTTAGTATGTGGACATTTTATGCGGTTGGTTGCAATCAATTTATATCAACCCTGTGATCATGATAAGAGCAACCTCTACAATCTTGAATCAGGAGGGGGTTGATTGACACCTTGAATCAAAGGTTATTCGATTGCCTTTTTCAGAAATGCCATTCGCTCGACGTGTGCTAGTACTGAAAGTTGTGTTGGGGTGTATCGCACCTAGTCCGCACACGGGGAAATTCACTCACTTCGGTATAGTAGACGGGAAATACTCGTTGGTCGCTGAGATTAGAACTTTGAACTTCTTCGTGAACAGGGTATATTTTGTAGTACAAAAAGGAGACTATATACAATGTCGTTGCACAAAAAACAGGTGAAACTAGGGTTGGGGAATTGCTTCTCAACTTTGTATGAATTCATTCACTTCTGGGTTCAACACACACAATGCACTCAATAAAAATAAACTTGGAAACAAACGCTGAAATTATTTCAAGCGTCGTGGATAATATTGGGAACAGAGCCAGCTCTTTACCTTGCAAAAGAAGGAAACAGAATGCGACTTACTCACTATGAAGCTATCGAAGAAAAAGGAATAGGACCTTGGATGTCTCGAGCAGGTACTTAGGTCTCTGACATAAGGGTGTTTGTTACAGGCACATCGGTAAGGAATTCTTAGAATGGGGGTTTTTCCTGAAATTAGATTATTACTGCAAATGCAAATTTGAACAAAATTATTATTGGTTTGATTCATCATTTTCCCAAATAACCTTCAGAAAGTATTCAAAATCAGGTTTCAAAATTGGAGCTTGGGATTTGTCAGGCATGCACGAAGTGACAACGGTGTTTAGTAGAATAGCTTTTTCTGCTATAGAATAATGAAATATTTATTCCTATTCTGTGGTACACACGTGTTCTTTGTCAATATAACCAAACAATTCCCGTTTGCGATTTGACAGTAATATGACAATATGACAGTATGTGCTCTTCTTTTTCGGTTCTTTGGTCGTTGTTTTCTACTCTAACCAGATCGAAGTATAGCTATCTCTGTTTTCCTAAGCAAAGTAAAACATTTGACGTCCTTTTCTTTCCGAGAAAGCTGAATTCGACGTTGCCATATCGTGCACTCATGACAAATCCCTTTAAAGGCAAATCCCCATTTTTATTTTTCAGTTTAAGGTGATCAAACATTTTTTTAAAAATATAATATTGAAATTATATGTTTGAAATGTGATGTTCTGAAGGTTTTTCATGAAAATTACTGCATTTTCGTTTGAAGGAAAAACCCCCATTGGAGAAGAGGCTAACCTATGTTGGTCTAGGATAGGAAAGAAAGTACTGAATTCAGGGAACGCTCGAGGATACTTTTAGGGGACTGATCGATCGAACGAAGATCGAAAGCTTGTTGGAAACTGTGATTACAACAAGTTGAAAATGATGAGAAAAATGTTTTACTTATAGTTCCAGTAACATCATTTCCTAGAATAACGTGTGGAAAAACAACGAACCTTCCAGATGCCTTGATGAACATTTTTTTCACGTGGTACCTTTTCACATGTACACATTGTATATAGCAACTAACCTAAATGAAGCGTATAAGTATATTAGCCAGTGTTTAAAACTTATTTTATCCCCTCCAGTAGAGGAAAGAAATGAATCCCAATTCTCTCATAATCCAGGCACTCCATTCCATCGACCGATGGTACAAGAAATTCAACAACCACCCTACATAACTCAAGAACCAGTGCAAGAGGCGCCCACCAACCTCATCATAGAGAAATCACGAGAGTCTCCAGTTTGTATTCCTCAGTCGCACATGGAATCGAACGCTTCACTTGTACCTGAGAAGAACATGATGACGCCGCCACTGGCGTGCGTCAATACCCAAGAGCCTCAACAGCCTGCACAAACCAACCAACAGCACTTTCTGGAGCAGAAACCGGCGATGGACTGTGTGCAGTCAGGTATGATGGAGAACAAAATCCGTCTGGGTCAGGATGATCAGTACATGTCCGGATCTGAGTCAGTGGTTTGTCGTAAGACCTTTGAGGCTTCTTCCAATGTCGAACCAGTGGTTGTTACCAAAAAGGTACGTATAAGTAACGCAACACTCGCCGATATCCCAAGGACATCCTATGGATATCCATAGGATATCCTGCTTGGATTTCATGGATGTACTTTGGACATCGAAATAAATCCCAAACGTTTCCTTTGGATATCCTATAGATGTCCAAGGTGTTCCGACCTGTACATATATATAATATCCTTCAAGGATTTATGCGATGATTATATCCTTGAAGAATATTCTGTAGATGTACAGATTAGGAAAAATTGGTGGGACCTCGGATACTTCAGTAGCCTAGTTGTTTAGGGAGTAGGTGTTTGTGTGTCTATGAAGAAAACGTATCTAGTGCGGTATGAATCTGAATGGATGTTTATGTATGAAATATAAAATTTGAAACCTTGTCTTAATGGCCAAAGTAGCAGAGGATATTGAAGGAGTGAATGAATGAATGGTGATATTCGGGTATTTGGGTAATCGGAGATTTTCTATTGACCGACGACGATCACGTGATCGTCGTCAGCCAATAGGGTGAATCTCTCAACCAATAGGGTGAATTTCTGTTTATCCAAATACCCGAATCTCCCTCGCACAAAAAGCCCCTTAATAGAAAGAGAAAAATATATATTATTAAAACGTCAAATGCTCTCCTTTATGTCCTATTTTCGAGTTTCCTGATTTTCATGGACTTGACGTAGAAACAGTATACATGCCACTAACTATGATCACATGCATTTCTATGTCTATGGTATCATCACAGAAGTGTCGAAACAAGAGTTCATAGGAATACTATCTAATCAAAGATAAACCACAAAATCTATTATCCTAGAAAGAGAGAATCGTATTATTCAAAATGTTTCTTCAAGTTATTTGCGAGAGGTCAATATAATTTCCTATCTATTTCAGATGAAAGTTCTTTTCGTCTCTCTCACATAGTTACCAACTTTCGTTCATAATTTTGAGAATAATGGGGCAGTATCTGTCTCTACTACTATGTCAAAACTAACGGTCAAGACATGATGTCTATGGTTAAGACCATGACTTAAAAAACATGGTGTGCTCATCTGAAAAAAAGTGACGTCAGCAAGATTGAAATACAAAGAAATATATATTTTGTACTTTGAATTTGAATGAAAAAAGTGACGTCATCATTGGTAAATACGATCACAGATGAGCACACCATAATCGATTTCAAGCTTTGATTAAAGAACGATCTGGTTCTTTATTCAAAGATTTCAAGCGATGGACCAAAAGCTTCGGTTATAGTAACGTTTATCCAAATTGACAGATTATCCTTTGCCTATATGTCAGTTTGGATAACCGTAACTATAACCGAAACTTTTGATCCGTCGCTTGAAATCATCGATTTCAAGCGATGTGTAGGAAAACGAGTGTTCTCAAAAGATTTCTATTGAGTTTTAAGTACCAGAAGAAAGTTTTTTCTCAATACAGATTACAACAGAGAACAATTACACGATGTAAAGAATCTTTAAACGCTTATAACTTCTCACCTAAGCCGAATCTGGAAAAATGGCAAATGAAAAAACTTGTTTCATTCAATGAGAGGAATCTTAGGTTAGAATTAATGCACAACCTGAAGAGTCACTCTGTATAGTTTGGAACCCTCAGTTAGGTGCGGCAAAGTATAATTCAAAGCCAACTTTGTTACAATAATTTAAAGAGATCCATCAATTTGAAATTGACCCGGCCCTCGTTATTTTCTATTGAATAGAAATTCTAGAATTCCCTTTTAGCATCATAGATTTTCTGTGGCTTGGGAAAACATGTGAAGAAAATAAACAAGAAGAAAAATTTCGATAAGTTTCATCACCTGAAGTATAAAATTAACACCCCCAAGAACACGTCATATACATGTACCTTTAATGAAGCCAGTCGGTAGATTATGGAAGCTTGAGACATTTCAACGTGTATATTCAAAAATGTGAGGTTAAAATCATGACTCAATAAAACTTTTTCGAGGCCTACAGTCTGACTTCATAAAAGTGAATTGAGTTTTATTTCAATAAAAGTTGCGTGGTAAAAACAACTGAAATTCACCAATTCTTTCAGCCGCGTGGTAGACCTCCAACGAAAAGAAATATCGCACCTCCACCGCCACCTCCAAAACCTCTACCGGACTTCAACGAGGCCTTCGGCTCAACGGAAAGAGGTCGATTTTTGAGTCCGCCCGACCCTCGACTCAATAAGAGCTATTTCGATATGATTTTCGACAATGAGAGTTTCGCGAAATTCGACGAATTTTAAACTGACTCGATCGCCTAGGAAATGTGTTATTGTGGTTGAAATTATAATGCTGTATTTATAGTCATACAACATCGTTTAAGAAATTTTAAATGAAGCCATCAAAAGCGCGATATCCTTCAGTACCTGTGAGAACTCTAATGTGGAATTTGATGATTCGGTCATGCAAGGTCAGAACAAGGCTTTTTCGGAATAACATGCTGATCCTTATCGAAATAGCACGCTATATCCATAGTATATCCTGGTAATATCCTATTCGTATCGTATGTCCCAAGACATTGTTAATAGTTATAGTTTGACAATGGGTTACATTCCACTGCGACCTTAAGGTCTATTGTGCCTCTCTGTCAGAGCTGTTTTCGTACTGCGCTACCTACAGCTCTAGAGCTCCACTGAATTCTAATATCTGTGAAGGCTTCAAGGAGGCATTACTCCTATAATACTCCTGTCCAAGACATTCCTTGCGCAGGCTCACAATGGCGAGGCATTCTGTGATCAGGTGAACAGGGGTTTCCTCCTCCTCCCCACAAAATCTGCACTCGTCAGTTTCTGATAAGCCCATTCTCATCATGTGCTTCCTTAGGCGACAGTGTCCTGTGAGGGCGCCAGTAAGGAGGCGTAACTTGTTCCTACTGAGGTCCAAATGATGACCTTGCAATTTCAAAGTTCCAAAGGAACTTTTTGGAGTGTTCCATTCCTGGAGAATTCCTCCAGAGTGCTCCTCTATTCATTTTCTTCATTCTCCAAAAACTCTTTCTTATAGGTACATTTGCCTATACCACAGAAAGGTTTTGGGCCAGTAGGTAGCGTTTGTGCTCCTTTTCTGGCAAGAGTGTTAGCCTCCTCATTTCCTTTCATTCCTGAGTGCCCAGGAACCCAGACTAAGGAGACCTTGTTGTTCTTGCCTACTTCATTGAGTTTCCTTCGGCACTCCCATATCAGCTTTGAGTCGATGACATTGGAGTACAGTGCTTTGACAGCAGTCTGACTATCAGAATGGATCAGTATGTCAGTCCCTTGATAGTTTCTTTCCAGGTCCCAAGACATAGGGAGGATATACCTGAGATGTACAATTAGGAGCATCACTATGATTAAGGACTCGTATGTAGAAAGTAGGTATGTCCTCTAAGTAACTGGTACAAAGGTATGAATCCCGAAGATATTTTGAGAAGAAACGTTCGAAAAATATAGATTGCACAATAAAGCAAAGAAATGAATCGTCCGTAGGGGCGATATTGACGGTTGTGCAATATTTTGAGCAATCATGAGCACTTAAACCTATGTCCTCAACCTATCATCTTTTGAGCTACAGGATGCTGATGTTTCGAGGGAAAAAATCGTTGTTTCATGATATCTTCCCAGATATTTTTTTTACATTTGGCACAAACCCCTCTGAGCATCAGTTGGCACATGTTAGTCTAAGACGCTTTGATGTTTCAACCAGTGTGTGCTGAGTTTTTTTGCAAAATTATGATCTAGGCCTCTGTGTTCATTTGAACTATTCTTCTCGAAATCACCTAGGGATTCGCCCTTTAATATTAGCATCTTATTCTGAAACCTTGTGTTTACGTTACTGATTTGAAGGCATATTGCCGCAATGGGGGTTTTTCCTGAATTTGGGTTATTACTGCAAAAGCAAATTTGAACATAATTATCATGGGTTTGATTCATCATTTTCCGAAATTACCTTCAGAAAGTATTCAAAATCAGATTTCAAAATTGGGGTTTGGGATTTGCCAGGCATGCACGAAGTGACGACGGTGTTTAGTAGAATAGCTTTTTCTGCTATTGAATAATGAAATATTTATTCCTCTTCTGTGGTATACACGTGTTCTTTGTCAGTATAACCAAACAATTTCCGTTTGCGATTTGTCAGTAATATGACAGTCTGTGCTCTTCTTTTTCTATTTCTTGGTCGTTGTCTACTCTAACCAGACCGACGTATAGCTATCTCTGTTTTCCTGAAAAAAGTAACACATTCGACGTCCTTTTCTTTCCGAGAAAGCTGAATTCGACGTTGCCATATCGTGCACTCAAGACACATCCCTTTAAATGCAAATCCCCATTCTTATTTTCCAATTTTAGGAGATCAAACATTTTTTTAAAGATATAATATTGAAAATATATGTTTGAAATTTGATGTTCTAAAGGTTTTCCATGAAAATTACTGCATTTTAGTTTGAAGGAAAAACCCCCATTGGCAAATTCATCTATGGATTATATTTTGAGTTTTGCAGCATGATAAAATCATCAAATCTTCGTTAGATAAATAATCTTCCGGTGAAGGATTACTTCACTCAATTTGCAGAATTGCAATTTATCCAACTGTGAAGGATGTCATTTTTAAACATGTGCGACTATGTATTTCGCTAAAAACTTGACATATATGTTCGGGGACCAAAAAGCCAAATTAAAGATTTCTGTTATAGTTCAATGGAAATGATTCATTTTCATATCACGATGAGAATGAGAAATTTGAAAATATTTCATTGACCAATTTTCCCGAAATTATATTTCCACTTGTTGAATATAATGATTTTTCAATTTCAAGAGGTGAAATATTTAATATTGATAAAAAAATATCTTCTCATATCCAGTCATTAAATTCTGAAAAGTATTTACCTGCATTCATTATGTTGGTAATTCCATATTTATCTATACTTACTATTTGAACTATTTGGTCGTTTATCCGATAAGGAAAAATAGATATTTCTTCTTTGTCATTATGAGCTTTTTCAATGAATGGTTACAATTTTCTTTCATGTTTGTTGTTAAGAACTATCGTGAACTCAACTTTATATTATGGAAATTTGATATTATGTCTACTTCGTTTAGACTGTAAGTTATTTAATATTATTACAGAATCGAATTATTCTTCCAATATACTGAGTTGTATATGATTTTATTTTTTATACGTATTTTTCGTGCCAAATAGTCAAAAACTAGCAAAAAGTTCTCCACTCATTTACAAGTACAAACAAATAAACGATCAGACAAAACATGGAGTGTTTGAATTGAAGCACTCATGATAGGAAATCTATTGTTCGAATGAGGTATGTAAGCGTAAAGATTTAAGGTTGTGCCTTAGTAGATAATCCAAAATTTATCAAAATCAAAATATTGTCGTAGAGCTTCCCGCTATTTGGGTTTCGAGGGAAATGTATATAGGAAATTGATTGAACTGAGTTCAGACTTTCGGGACTTGAGCTGTTTCTCGTTGGACATTTTTGAAAAAATTGCGTGAAAACCCATCCAAGGTTTTTCCATTACTCACAGAACTTTCTAAATAGAATATTCCAGTGAAGAAAATATATGCAGGTAATCCAAATTGTCGAAAATTACGTTCTTCAGAGAAAATAATAAATCCAAAAATGACAATTGAAGAACAGCTAAATTCCTGTATTCTGAGGAGAGGGTAAAAAAATTTCCAAAGAGAAAACAGCGGTATATTCTAAATCTTCCTTTAGTCTTCATGCAGCGTCATGTTGAAAACATTGTAGCTGAATTCGAAAAGAGAAATAATCGAAGGATGTTTGCTGAATAAATATTATACCTGGTGGTCCATTATTGAAATGTATCTCCCTATTGAATAAATTTGAGAGTAATTTGTGATCGTGCATTAGATTTTAGTGTTGAAATATATAATAGATAAGAATTGAAACACCAGATTATATTGTACAAATATATTATATTGAGGTTAACATAGAAGAATTTCAGGAAGAAATGTAAGAACTTTCATAACATATACAAATAGGTACTTAATAATGGTTAACGAGCATTCAGAATTAGAAAATATTAAGTTTTTTTCTATTTAATTATTCAATTTTCTACAATCGACGGAAATAGGCATTGAAAACGGAAATGAACTAAGAACTAACATTAAGCTGCAACTCAAAAAACATTTTTTGATGCAGTGAGGTCTTCACTTTCGGTTTGATTTGGTGTAGAAGTTTTCGTTGATTTTCTATTTTTGATTTTCATCTCAATGTAATTTGTGGATACTCTTCATGGGTCTTTGACCTGTTTGTGTCCCTGATGTTAAATAAATAAATAAATAAATAAACTGAAGAAAAAGAGAACTTCACATTTTAGTTCTTCATTTTGTCTCAATTCATCTCATATTTTATTTATCTACTATTTTATTGTACCGATTGAATTGAACTATCGGTTAGGGACCAAGAAGTAATGTCAATTATTTTTTCAGATTCCTCACACTTCCCAAAAATACCCCATGATGTTACGCGATTTTTTGTAGTTTTCGAGTTATAATTTTTGGTGTTTTTTTTTTAATTTATTATGTCAGCGAGGTTTCAAAAATTAATATCCTTTCATGTACTGGGAATTTTGCAGATTTTTTGTGACATGTTTGTCCTGAATGTTTTTTTTAGTATCAAAATAACTCAGCTTCCTGAAATTGCTTGAAATTCCTCAAAAACTGCTCGAAGGCTAGATTTTTAGTATTCAGTAGGATTCACCCAAACATTCAACTTCAATTTAAAGATACAAAAGAAATTTTCATAGCTGGCCAAGTTTAAAAACTAAACTACCCAAATCATTACTTTATTAGCCTTTTTTGTTGTTATCGGCCTTCGAAAGCGGATACGCTAAAAAACATTGAAACACGAATAAAGTTATTTTTCTACTTTTTATCATTTTTATGGTAGATTAAACTTAAAAATAAATTTATTGAAATTCCTGCAAACTTCCTGGAGCTCGTGAAATTTTCACAATAATTTTAGTGTCACTACTGATTAAAAATGTTAGCATTTTTCAAGATTGGTAGTTGTGAAATGTTTTGCTTTTGGATAAGAAATAAAACACAAATTACTGAAAAACTAATATTCACAACAAAACATTTTCAAATTCCGTTCCCCCAACGTTATAAAAAGTTATGTTCTACTTGCCTGAAGCTCTCTATGTAAAATCCCCAAATAAGAAGAGCAATGGGGTTGAGGTCTGGCGAACACGCATGCCATTCGGTCGGCATATCACGAGCTACAGATATTTTACAGGAATTTCAATGAAAATTACTCTATAATCACATTTTTAAGTTTAATTCAACATGAGAATGATAAATTTGATCGTGTGTCAATGATTTTCAGCCTATCCGCCTCCGAAGGCCGCTGATTAAAACAAAAAAAAGGCTAATACAGAACTATTTTTCTATGATTTTGGTAGTTTAGGACCCTGCGAAGTTTTCGAACTTAGCCAGAAGATATGAAAACTCCTTATTATATTTTCGAATTAAAGTTGTTTGTTTCAAGCCGATTTTGTGCAACTTCAAGTATAATTTCGGGAGGCTGAGTTATTTTAATTAAACCAACATTCAGGAGAATCATGTCACAAAAAAAATCGGCAATATACCTACAACATGAAAAGATATGAGGTTTTGAAACGTCGCTAGCATAATAAATTAAAGAACAAAATAAATTATAACTCAAAAACTACAAATATTCGCGTAACATACCTGGGTTATTTTTGGATACCACCAGGTGTGAGGAATTTAAAAAAAATAATTGACGTCATGATTTGGGCCATCCTGTATATATACAATGCATAGGGAAAGAATTATGTTGAAATTTATATTGATTATGCATATTTTAATTCATATGGAATCCAGTGAGCTCTGAAATTTCTGAATGGTCGATAAATACTGTTGATGATAATGATATTGAAGTTCGTACACCTCTTGCTGGAAATATAATACAAATATCTATCTATTATATTGTATGTTGTACTTAGAATCATTCCCTAGATGAATTGTCTGAATTAGATGAAGAGAAGTATTTTTTTGCTTTTGAAATAATACTCTAAGCAGATGACGTTTTCGCTACAAATATTTCAGCTTCCAACCATTTACTCCACCAACAAAAGTTTTGTATACATAATTTATATCAACCAAAGAATTTCAAGTAGTGTTTATTTTCTGCTTATATCATGAAAAATATTATCATGTTGATCTACCAAATCATTTTACATTAGATTTGCCTTTTAGTATGTTTGAATTGTATATATTAATGTAAAATTTAAAATCATATCTGGAAATATATATTGAGAAATTTTATTGTAAATCGAAAACACAGAATTTGATTGAATTAGAACCATAAAAAATATGTTGAAAATATCATTTTTGGAACATATTATATCATATCACAACAATATATGTGACAGATAAATATATACACAATTCATAGTGTCATTATATTCTTGCCCTATCATCATATTCCACTATTCGCAACTACTGCTAAGCGATACGCCCTCTGGCGATAGAAATCCGAACACTTCCAAGCTAGTAGTTTTTCGACGTGCCTGTTATTCTAACGTAATTTGCTTACTTTTGGAGTTCATTTTCGAGCTTTTGTATTGTTCTCAGAGTTGAAATTTTGGTATACCGAGAGTGTTTGTGATATTCATCAATCGATTCCTTTCTTTCCGATTAAAATTTTCGATTGTATTAATTCGAAATGGCATCCTCCCGAAATGACTATTGTTGTGTGCCTCAACTCAATGTTATTCATGGTCAAAGAAAAAAGGATCGTTTAGTGCCTCTAGTTTTCATTTTTTCCAAAGCCAAATGAAAGTAAAGTTAATTTGGAAATAGTATTTGGCAGGGAACTCAATGATAGAAGAAAGGCATAGCTTTAGAAATTGAAGATTGGAAAACAGGTCACGAAATACATGGAAGTATGCTCACTGCATTTATCTGAAGATGTTTATTTTCATAAAGGTAAATTACCTACAATGTATTCATTTCGAAACAACTTCATGTCCTGATGTTTTTAGGTGTAAATGAAAATAAGAGAATTTTGAAGAAAAATGCTGCAGAGAAACTACCGAGCACTTCTGCAGCTACCTAATTCACATACTACACAAAATCTACTAGCTTGGAACCTGTCCAAGCTAGTAGTTTCATGTAAACAAACCTTAGAAATGTGGTGAAGAACGAATATTTATTAAGCAAAACTTGAATATTTGAAGAAATTATTATAATTTTGTGTAAGATTTCTTGAGAAGGAACTTTTCGTTCGGATCACGATATAAAATCGTGCTTTTAATCGTTCCTTGGAGGATAATTTCGGTGTTATTTTAGTTTCTGTTGCTTGGTGGATCAAAATGAACCAATATCTAAGTTTACTTGAATTTCTGGAAAATAGGCACCCCAATAAGTAATTTGAGGACTTTTATTTATGGGAAGAAGTGCTGAATGCAGGCTATATTATGTGGTAAATCTAGAATCAATCCAAATGATATGACTTGTTCTCTGTTTACAAACGAGTGAATCAATTAAATGAAAACAGATTTTCTGCTTTAGTTTTTTTGCATCGTATTTCTAAAGAAAAGAAAACAGATAGACATATAATTGATTTCATTTTCATATTACAGCAGCTCAAGATACACATACAAAATGAAAAATGTCACAGCTGGTTCAACCTACCTATATAAAGAAATGAAAAGTATTAATGTATTTATATGAATAACTTCAGCTATTTTAAACTTTAACAGTATATCTAGTTTTTGTCAGGTTTTCAACCAGATCACTCTTTTAGAATAAGATTTTGTGTAGTATGTGAATTAGGTAGCTGCAGAAGTGCTCGGTAGTTTCTCTGCAGCATCTTTCTTCAAAATTCTCTTATTTTCATTTACACCTGAAAATATCATGACATGAATACATTGTAGGTTATTTACTTTTATGAAAATAAACATCTTCAGAGAAATACAGTGAACATACTTTCATGTATTTCGTATTTCCCTGCCAAATGCTGTTTCCAAATTAACTTTACTTTCATTCGGCTTTGGAAAAAATGAAAACTAGAGGCACTAGATAATCCTTTCTTCTTTGACCATGAATAACATTGAGTTGAGGCACACAACAAAAGTCATTTCGGGAGGATGCCATTTCGAATTAATACAATCGCGAAAATTTTAATCGGAAAGAAAGGAATCGATTGATGACTATTACAAACACTTTCGGTATACCAAAATTTCAACTCGTAGATCAACACAAAAGCTCGAAAATGAACTCCGAAAGTAAGCAAATTACGTTAGAATAACAGGCACGTCGAAAAACTACTATCGCCGCAGAGAGCGTATCGCTTAGCAGTAGTTGCGAATATTATCGATTCCGATAAAATCTCTTGATGAGCTCCATTATTAGCTTTCGATCTCATGCCCCCTATATCTCAGAAAAACGCTGCAAATTTTACACAAAGGTTTATTATTTTCCCAGCTTAATGTGAGAATTCTTCAGCGATATTTATCACACTTTCATCGTCGCGAGTACCACAATTGAGAAGTTTGAAAGTGTAATGAAACAATTTTCAAGATTGTCCGCCAATATCGGCTAGTAAATATTATAGCGGGATTCGAAGTTTTTCTGAAAAAATATCTGAAATGCGAGCAGCCGTATCAAGCCTCTCGCATTTCGTAATAATCATTCATAAAACTGCGATATTGGCGAGCAATCCCTTAAACTGTTTAATTTCATTTCTTATTTCAATTCCTACCAGGCTGGAAAAATTTTAGCTTTCCAAAATTGAATCATAGAACTAAAACAGGTGGATCATTGGCTCCTACCTTAGTCTAAGTTTCCTACTCTTAGTACTAGATTCTCTACAATTGATGAAATTTCCGGCTTGTTGTTGATTTTTTTGAATATATCCTTCAATTTGTTTCATCATATACATGCTCATTTTCCTTTATATTCACCCTTATTTCAAACTCTCAGTACGAAAATATTGGGTTTCGATTGAAACCAGTAACGGATATCCACATGTTGACGATAATTGTACAACCCAAACCAAAACTGATGAAAACCTCCGATCAACCGAATATTTTGGAAATCTTCATTATTTTAAATTACGCTACTCAGTTCGCATTCTGCATGTAAAAGTGTAATTCAGTTATACAAGAGTATCTATTGAGATTTCAATTTTTCAAATGAATTTTTTCATGGAATTGGTTTTTTTGTTGTGTTGGTTTTAGAACAAAAAGTTATATGCAAGACCCCCCTTGATTTTCGGTATAGAATCACCCTTTGAAATCTTTTGCATCAATTCAGAAATACCCTGTATAAAAGAAACGAGTGATCATTTTAATGGCGGAAAAAGTGATCTGAAAATGCATAAATTTTTGAACTTTGAGATCCATATATTCTTCATTATAGGAAAACGCAGAATTTTTGAGAGAACACTGATGCGTACATTGATGCAAATATTTTCGCGACAGAAAAATTCGCGGATTTACCATTTATTCTCGAACTAAAAGGTGTTTCGAATTGCGCGTTTTTTTTCAAGAATAAATAAAACACATAATTTATATTCATTTCCAGAAACTCTCTATTGATAATTGAATTATCAGTTATGACATTTATATAAAAAAAATAATATCTGTCAAATGGCCTCCCCTTGCAGCTCTACAGACGTCCACTTTTCTGTTAAAATTTACAATGACATTTTGACATTATTGAGGCTCTATCTCACTAACGACACGAATAATTTCATCCTTTAGTTCAGGAATCGATTGTGAATAATTCTTATAGACCTGGCTTTTCAAATAGCCCCAAAGAAAATAGTCCATCGGTGTCAAATCACATGATTTTGGTGGCCAATTGGCATCAACGTTTCTGGAGATTATTCGTCCAGGAAATTTTTGTCTCAATAAATAATTTTTGTTTGTTTGGTGTAGCACCATCCTGTTGAAACCAAATTTCCTCTTCATTAATTCAAGCCACAAAAATTCGATTATCATCCGACGGTATCCATCACCGTTGACAGTTACGGTTTCACCAGCAGCATTTTCAAAGAAGTAAGGTCCAATTACATCACCTGACCATAATGCACACCAAACGGTGATTCGTTTAGGCTGCGTAGATTTCTCATGAATAATTTGTGGGTTTTCCTCACCATAGATACGACAATTTTGTTTATTAACAAAGCCACCAAATTGAAAATATGCCTCATCGGAAAACATGATTTTTCGAGAAAAACCAGCTGGTTATTCATTGACAAATGAACGACGATTTAATTGATCTAATGGTTCTAGTTCCTGTGTTATTTGTACCTTATATGCCTTCAGAACTAAATCCTTGTGTAAAATGCGCCATGTTGTGGACCCACTAAGGGCCGGTATTATAAAACTTCATTGGAAGTTATCTTTAACTTTAACTGTCAGTTTTGACAGATATGTCCTTACATAACTGTCAATTAAAGTTAAAGATAACTGTTTTATAATACCGGCCCTAAGTCCAACTTGTTGTGAACGTCGTCTAATGGACATTCCAGGGTCTTCAGTAACACTTTCACGAACCAAATCAATATTTTCTTGTGAACGACCGCTACGACTGTATTTTTCACTTTTTTGATCTTCAACCGAACCGGTCTCTTGAAATTTTTTAAGAATTCGACCAATAGTGCCTTGAGATGGACGATTATGTAAACCATAAAATTTACGTAATTTACTAAAAACACTTTTCACAGAACGCTGATTTTCATAAAAGAATTCAACAATTCGAACGCGTTGTTGTATCGTGTACGAAGCCATTTTTATAAATGTCATACATCACACTTCTTAAATGTCAAAATACCCAGACGAATTCAGTGCGCCATCTACATTTTATTTATTCTTAAAAAACTTGTAATTTGAACCACCCTTTAGATGCACAGCTTGGTTGAAGATTCCAAATCAATTTTCACAAAAATATCATGTTTCAGAAACCAAATTCGATCACCTCACCGTCAAAGAAAGAAGACGAGAAACAGAATGGGACGGCCGCACCAAGGTTTTGTCCTCCAGCAAATTTTTTTACGGACGAGTATCGTATAGAATACATCACGAAACACTTTGCTTCTTTGCCTGAT
Organism: Myrrha octodecimguttata; assembly: GCA_958510865.1. NCBI lineage: Eukaryota > Metazoa > Arthropoda > Insecta > Coleoptera > Coccinellidae > Myrrha > Myrrha octodecimguttata. The sequence continues at coordinate 79,253,659 of OY294057.1, forward strand.
TACACCCTATCCACTGTGACTACAACAGATGGAATCAGTTTCCCCTACGCGAGCTTAACACCGAATGGATTCAAGAGTTTGGAAACTTTCCTAGAACTGTCGGCCGTTCAAGAAGAACCTGTTTTGATACCGACTGATTGTGGATACATCCCTGTTTTGGATCGAGATTTTTGATGGAGAAATGTTAACGCACGAAATGTAATTGAACTATGTTGTATATTGATAAGTATTGATATTGGTTTATAATTAAACATTAATAGACGACTTCGGTCCAAGATGCCAACAGAAAAATTTCCTAAAATTTATTAGAACTGGAGAAGGGGGATTTCAGAACAAATTAGGGTAAACCCGCAAAATTTCCCGTCGCCGAGATATTGAAAAGATATTTACATCATTGTACGCAGTGTGTTTTTCTGAATAAAAAATGTGAAATCGAACATCGGCGGTCTCCCTTAATTTGGAAGATATGGGCCCCCAAAATTCCAAAATGAGTCGTTTTCAGGTCCCTTTTTCCACCATAAAAACGATCTCTCACTTCATCTGAATAGTTTACAAACCACCTTTGAACCTTCAACCAATAATAAACAACACTTTTTCTCAAGAATAATCAATATTTAATGACAACCACTTAACCTCTATTCCTTCTGATTTCGACTCACTCTAAAAGTGAAGTTTGGCAATGGCGCGAATTTCATCGGTCGGAATCGTGCCCTCGTGCGTATTAGTGAATGACAGATTATTGCTGGCGAGAAAAATGAATTATGTTCTTAGTTCTTACTGTTTACTGCAATACTCTAAATCTTCCAATAGGAGAATTCGTTTCTTATGAAATCTACAAGGTTGAAACACATAGTAATGGAATGAGAATACACCCTGACATATATTTCAACGTACATTTTTTTCATATGTGATAGGTCGCGCCTTTCCCAGATTTCCAATGAAATCGAGGTTATTATATAACCCATTTTATTGGAATACCCTGAATCTCATTCTAAACTGGGACCATCTCGAAGACACAACAATAAACGAAGTAGATAACAACCTCCCTATTTTGAAGGGGATAGAAAGAAAGTTCAAACGAAAATATTGAGAGTGATACCTTAAAAAAATATTCTCAATGATTTTGTTTTGATGTTAGAATAACCACCTCTTCTTCAGTGACAGAAGTATTTTCCTTATAATCATATCCTTCAACTGTCCATCATTTCATATTTCCCGCCAGCAACTACTCTGCGGTCATAATACGTTGGCCAGCGATCAAAAGACGCTGTTGCCAAGCTCCGTTTTAATATTGAGAAGTATTTCGTAGAAATATAGGTTAAGTGGTTGTCTAATATTTTCATTTTTCTTCCTTTAAATAATGAATATTCTTGAAAGAAAGTGTCGCTATTCGTTGGTTGAAGGTTCAAAGATGATTATGAACTAGATTTGAGAAGTGAGAGATTATTTTCATGGCGGAAAAAAGGATCTGAAAATGCAACAATTTGGAACTTTGGGGGCCCATATCTTCCAAACAAAGAGAGACCGCCTATGTTGGCCTTCATATTTTTTGTTCAGGAACTCACACTGCTTGTAATGATGTGAATATCTTACTTATAGCTTCGCGACGGGAAATCTTGCGGGTTTACCCAAATTAGCCTGATGGGGTGCGCGTTATGTATAAATACAGGGGTGCGTTCAGATGCTACGCCGTGTGACGCCGGGCGCGTCCCAAAGCGTTCAGATGATTACGTCTGGCAAATGGTTGGGTCGTTCAGATGCTTGAGAGAAACTTTACCGGGCGTCCAACTGTCCAACCCAGCCCGTACATGGGTAGAAATTAACCCGCATGCGCTTTGCAGTTTATAATGACAGGAGTGAGCAGTTTTGGTTATGTTTATAATTTCAAAATCAGATTTAATAGTTGTTAACTCTCGAACTGGTTGTACCTCGGAGGAAGAAATATATATTTCTTCCTCTGAGACTTGTATATGCATTTTTGTCTTGCCAAAAAGGGGGATTTCAAAAATATTATTTTTTTGGGGTTAAGTACGATAAGATGAAATTTGACATTTACACCACATCGTTCAGATGAATCTTCTAGTCAACCACTACAACCAAGCACAACCAAGAAAAATCCTACCGTGCGATTTTTGTCTACCGGGTAAAGCATCTGAACGCACTCCAGTACAATCACCTTAATATGAACACGAAAAATTCTGGCTTGTTCATATTATAGGAACTGTTCAATATTTCTGAAGGTCAAGCAAAATAATTTTTTAACGCCATAATTGTCGTATTCGTGTCCTTGAATCAATCCAAAATGATAGGTTTGTGGCTAGAGGACTGGGCAAATCAAACAAATCCTTTATGAATCGTCGACGTTTCTATCCGAGTCGGGATCTTTTTCAAGACTAAAACATTTATTTGTGAATAAATATCGACCCTGACATGAACATTGTGAACAATAAAATGGTGTATGAAAATATCTTCAGTAATAAAAACACACAAACAAACATTCAATTGGCACTAATAAAATATTAAAATATCAAATTCTCATCGCAGAAGCAGCCAGATCATTTATTTTTCATTCAACAATCAAAGTTAACTTTACCTTTTCATATATGGATATCTGGGGCAGTACACTATGGATATGAAATCTATAGGTCATTTTATATATATACACATGATACAAATACATGGTATGCTACTAACTTTCCTTATTTTCGTCAGCTTTGCGCATCTCGAAATGACGTAGTCATACTAGAGACCACGATTGGCACAATACAAATACCCGGTATACTATTGGACATGGAAAGAAATGAATATGACGTATTGTTCGAGACAAGAAGGCATTTACTTAGGAAATGTGCGAGCGAAATCATTCTCTATCTCTCTTCCCATGCGCAATAGCATACCATGTATTTGTATCATGTATATACATATATATGTATATATAATCTTTTGAGATGAGCAGTACATTGTTTTATATCAAACAATTTGTGTCATAACAGTATTAGCAGAGGAAATGTAAACGGGGTACCATACATTTTTACGTATGATACAAGAGCACAGATAAAAACCTCAGGAAAAACTCTGTCTCCCCGTATAAGTGTAATGAAATTGTTGTTTATTATTGAAGGGCTTCTTTTTCATCGACAAAATTTCTTCTTTCCTATGCGATGTAGGTTGAAATCTTGGAATCATACCTGAAAACAAAAAAGGAGACGAAAAAACTAATATGAACTAGTAAATGATTTAGTACTCATTAAATGAATTCGAAGTTCACGATCCATCTCAAAAAAGAATCAGACACCGAATGAATTGCCCCGAAACAATCGTCAAATGTATATATTGGACAACTATTACCTAAATGTTCTATTGTTTCCTCTTCTCCTCCGCACTCGTACCTTGGACTTTCGACCAAATTCTATTTGAAGAGGAAACTATTACAGCGCCTATGACCGGTTCTAAGTAGATTCAAAATGCACTAAATTTTCCTAGGATTAAAACCATGAACTTTTTCTGAAGGATCGCTGATCAAACCCTTGTTGAAAACATTACACGAATTCCATTCCGAAGGCCAAACTTCTTTGTCACTTTTATTGGTGTGAAGAAAATCGTTAATCCATAAAGGTTATCTACGTCGACAAATGGGGAACTAGGCATTTGACGACGTAGATAAAAAGTTGTCATCACAACAACATAGAGCTCACATTAAGCTGGATTTATAAACTCGACGTTCCCGTTCCCGTTCGCAGTTGACGTTCCCGTTCAAAGTTAAAATGCACTAAATGCGGAGGGGCATTTATAAAGTCCACAGCTGCGTCAGCTGACTGATAATGTGCCGCTCTCCTGTTTTTTCCGCTGCCGTTCGAGATGACCATGTTTCATCTCTTGACGTTCCTGTTCGTATCTTAACCAATATAGTGAGGTTAGGATGCACTTATAATTCGGAGATTAGTTTGTTTATTGATAAGTTACGCTTGGTTTGGTTATATTCTTCCAACTTCAACAAAGGAAAACCAAATTCACAGGATATTTGACCTCTATAAAACCTCATATACGTGAACTGGCCGAACGGCGAACGTCAAGTTTATAAAAGGGGTACAGTTCGTTTCGAACCGCCAGCGGTCAACGGGAACGTTAGTGGGAACGTCAGCTACGAACGGGAACGGGAACGAAAAGTTTATAAATCCAGCTTTATGACCCATCCGTTAGATCTCCTGTTTTAATTTTGGTTTCCGAGAGGAAAGTGTGTTTTTATTACTGAAGATATTTTCATACAAAATTTTATTGTTCACAATGTTCATGTCAGGGTCGATATTTATTCACAAATAAATGTTTTAGTCATGAAAAAGATCCCAACTAGGATCGAAACGTCGACGATACATAAAGGATTCGTTTGATTTGCCCGGTCCTCTAGCCAAAAACCTATCATTTTGGATAATTTCTTAACATATTTTCTAGGTTGTATTTCTGGCCGAGTACATGAAAATCATCAATAATGATACACCTTAAGTAACAAAAAGTTTATTGAATGAGAAAAGCCATCACATATTTGAAAAAATTAATGTAAATTATAATGACTCATCTTTTGTGAAGAAAAATGATGTTATTTCAGACTGATTCTCCTTCGCAGTCAATTTCGATAAACCGCTTTTTTCATGTTTTATTTTCTGGGTGAATATCTGAGTCAAATCCAGTGTATTCTGTTTTGACCAATTGATGGCTATGTTCAAAGCTTGAACTGCTGGTAGCAATCGCCATCGCCAATATAATCCTGTTTTTACAGCGTTATAGATTTGAAGTTTGTTGGATTCATGGTCTAGAATGACTCTCTTCAATTCTTCTTCAAAAGGGGCAATGAGATCAGGCTGACTTAACGTTCTTCGAAGCGCTATAGCCATTCTTCACTTGCTTTGAATTCCGAGATATTCAAACTAGCACAAAAAGTCAACGCTTTCTGTTTAATCATTTCTCCAGAAACCGGCATATTTTCTTTCTGGATCAGTATATTTAGCATTTATAAAGCTGAGTTTCCATTTCAGGCATTTCCGCCCTTTGAGGATGCATTTTTTCGAACGATCTGAAATCTGAATCAATTGTCTACTCTCTCGAGAAATTTTTTTTTTTGTTTCTTTTGGAACGAACTGTTGATTTAGCAATTCCATATTTCTTATCCAGTAAGGTCAGGTAACGCTTAGTCCTTTGCTGATTTCTTCTAGAACTTGGGCTTTCTCATCTTAATTTTCCACTCATTATAGTATACTCGTGAAATAACAATGCAAGGCAACTTGTGAAAGGGTGAACCGGTAATGGTTAACTAACGATAAATCGTGAAAACGAATTCATTCCTCTGAATAAAATAGACAAGTTACAACATGTTCATACTAGTGAGATTCTACTTTGTTCCTATTACAGAGAAGTCAATATTATAATACAAAAAATTCGGTGTTCATATTACGGAGTGGTTCATGCGATCGCGTTATCATATTAACGCGATTGTACTGTACCTGTAAACTGTGCATCGGCTCCTCAAGCCAGATAATTGGATCCAAATATAGATATTTGTTGAGATCATCTCTTGATTGGCTGGAATGTAAGTTGGGGTTCCTGATTTCACGTCAGTAGTATCAAATTTATATAGGATTGTTCCGAAATCAACTTGGGTATTTCTGTTGCTGGTTTTCAGTTCTTTAAAGCTACATTCAGAATTACTTCGCGGGCGAAGTGCGACTTAGCCACGCGTGCTAAGCATATATGAAGGCAGCAGCTTTTGCGCGCATGTTCAATGGAGATGACTGCTTTGGCAACGAATTTTAATATTCTGCTGCCTTCACGGCAGTGCTTCTCTAGGTTTTTTTTCGATAAAGTACTGGATATCAATGGGGGTTTTTCCTGAATTTGGGTTACTACTGCAAATTTGGACATAATTATCATGGGTTTGATTCATCATTTTTCCAAATTACCTTCAGAAAGTATTCAAAATCAGATTTCAAAATTGTGGTTTGGGATTTGCCAGACATGCACGAAGTGACAACGGTGTTTAGTAAAATAGCTTTTTCTGCTATAGAATAATGAAATATTTATTTCTATTCTATGGTACACACGTGTTCTTGTCAACATAACCAAAAAATTTCCGTTTGCGATTTGTCAGTAATATGACAGTATGACAGTCTGTTCTCTTCTTTTTCGATTCCTTGGTCGTTGTCTTCTACTCTAACCAGATCGAAGAATGGCTATCTCTGTTTTCCTAAGCAAAGTAACACATTTGACGTCCTTTTCTTTCCGATAAAGCTGAATTCGACGTTGCCATATCGTGCACTCAAGACAAATCCCTTTAAATGAAAATCCCTATTTTTATTTTTCAGTTTTAAGTGATCAAACATTTTTTAAAAAATATAATATCGAAATTATATGTTTGAAATGTGATGTTCTAAAGGTTTTTCATGAAAATTACTGCATTTTCCTTCGGAGGAAAAACCCCAATTCGATATGATATGTATTTTTGGAAACACTGAGTAAATACAATTTTGAATGGGTATATCTACGGAATCATTGGGCGGATTTTACCCATTCACGAAGTCCACCTTCGTAACTAAGCCCCAAACCTACTCTACAAATATCGACTTTTTAAGTTGTTTCTTTCGGAAGTTATTGTGTTCACGGTCGACCGTTAGACTTAATTACGAAGGCCGAATTCGTAAATGTGTAAAATCCACAAAATAAATCTTTGAATGGGTATATCTGCGGAATCATTAAGTGGATTTCACTTATTCACGAATTCGGCCTTCGTAATTGAGGTCCAAACCTTCTCTACAAATATCGAGTTTCTTAGTCGTTTCTTCCGGAAGTTATTGTGTTTATTGTCAGCCACGGCCGACCCAAACCGAAAAATTGACAAAGTTCAAACGGAAACTCGGCGTTCAAGTAAATGTTCATCGAACTGAGACATAATGCGTTCTGATTGGCATTTAACCTGTCATGGGGGATTCACTTGAAAAAAAAAACGATTTAGGAAAAACAATATTTGATAATTCACAAACAAACAGAGAATTTTCTATCCAAACCAATGATTTCCCATACATTCTCTTGTCCATGGACCTTGGCACACCCAGCACCAGTGGTATTCACATCCAGCTCGACTGCATACCATGTGCATACAACCGCCTATAAAAATTGAGATCTCAATCGAAATAATAATCCGTTTGTCAAAAAAATATCAACAAGTATTCGTTTATCTATTGATAAGCTAACATAAACACAAGGACGAATCTATTTAGATTAGTCAAAAAATATTCCACCTTGATCAGAGCTAATCATATAATCAACCAAAACATCCACACCAAAAAAGCGGTGTCCAAGGAATGTGGTTACTGTTAAGGCTGTTACCGATCTTCAGACCACCTTACCTTGTAAACCACAGAATAAGACTCTAGATACTTATGATCTGTTAGATGGAGCACTGCAGTATAACAACATACAGCGCGCCATCTCTCGGGAGCATCTTGCGACTCCTGAACAAAAATGTGCAATCGAATCTACGCTCTCATAGTTCAGAAGATATGGGCCCCCAAGGGCATCAGTTATACAGGGTCTTTCACGAGGAACCTCACCCATATTTATACGGGAAACTACTGAACGTATTTTCATGAAATTCAGCACTTATAAGTATTTCACGATGCTGATGAAATCTAAAATATTTTCAAGGCATGAGCACCTCCGGTTTTTCCGGAAATGACGTCAACTTCCGTTTTTCAAATTAGAACACCATTTTTTTATTGCAGAAATAGATTCCTTAGAAAATTTCAATTTATTTTGATGTAACATTTTTCAGTTTTGGTTGGAAAATTCTCTCTGAGCGGAAAAATTCGAAAAAAAAATCGAAAATAGAGCTCCGCTGAAACAAGAATAACTTCGAGGTTTTTGGATGGAAAATTTTCATTTTTGGGATTTTTCAAGATGTAAGATTGATGTATCCACTTTAAAAATCGAAATCGCGATTCATGATACAGGGGGTGAAAAAATCGCTTTCAAAGTTAGGGATGACAAAATCGTGAAAAATCAATTTTTTCAAATTAGAACCCCAATTTTTTATGGCAGATATTGAATCTACGTTAAAAAATAATGTGAGTGTATGCATCACACCCTTGCCCTAAAATGGATATTTTCTGAGTTATTCACAAAAAACTGTTTTTCGTCTTGAATTTTCAGCTATTTCTTTTCCCTTCACGCCAAAAAGATGAAATTTTCAGGAACTGTTATTTGAACCATGCTGTAGATTTTTCACCCCTTCTTGAAACCGACTTCAAGTTACTATTAGGAGAACCATGGCAAACTCTCGAGCGTCGTTTGACATTTGTCATACGTTGGAGGTAAAACAACCTCACTTTCCCGCTTTATTTATGTTATGAAGTACAGCATTTTCAACAATTTCAGGATAAATTCACAAGTTAAAATGATTTGTATTCATAGAATTGGTGAATAACTAGGCCTAGTTATCGTTTCGTTGTGAAATACAACATAAATACACCGAGAGACGAAGGAATCCGATTTTTCAGATATATTGTAGTGTAGACTTTATATTCGAATATTTGCATTTTTGACCCATTCCCCTAAGTTTTATTTAGTATTGGAAGAAATAGAATACTATATAAACTATCCCAGAGATGGCAAACATCCTATATTCACGCCATAAATTGAAAAAACTGTTCTGACAAAGTAACAAACTATGGTAGAGTTTGTTGGAGGCATTTCCACACTGGTTAAGGAATTATATTAGACTATCTATTTAATTTGTTCTGTTTAATAAGTTGACTCATGATGATATAAGTATGATAAGAATATTTCGTGTTTGTTACACACATTTCAAGAATTATATCTTCTCGACACTACAATAGCTGGCGGTATGAATGACAAACCCATCCTGATTGGTTACCACTCACATCTCTATATGATATATAAAGCCAATCAAGGCAATTCGTTAAGTGATAGATTTGTCCAAATATTGCAAGCATTTTATAATAATAATGACCCAGATAACTATCTCTGTTCTCAACCAAACACGTTCCGATGTGGCTTTACTACTCAAGGATGGAACTTCTACATTTTGTTGTTTGTAATATGTTTCTAATTGACCTTATTGTCAATTACTTAAGATTATGAAAGCCCTAACGTTGCATCTGCATGATGAAAAGGCATTTTATGTGGATAGTAAAGAAGTTTTCGAGGATGAATCGAAATCGGTGTTTAAGGAAAAAATTTCATAGGAATTATTTTATTTGTAACATATATTTAGTATAATAAATATATAATTGAAGATTTTGATAGCACTGACATAGCAACTGCAGACCAATATTGTAGTAATGTGATAATTTGCAACATAGAACGTTATTTGAAATAGTACTGAGAAGTTCTCTGGAACCCATGTTTTTTCCATTCCATACATTTGTTGGATTTCATTCTGCTGTTTATTTTCAGGAATAAATGAGCCAAACATTTTACTGTTTCATTTTCAATAGTTATACCTATAATAAATGCTATCTCTGATGTGGATACTCTAGGCTTTAGAAGACAAGGATAAATACTGCAATTTTCATTTATATCGTTTTGAACGATTATCATCTGAGATTGAATATCAGTTAATTAGATCCATTATCACAAGATTTCACTTGTAAAATGAATAAAATCACTAAAATTTCCGAATAATCGCTCTTCGCCAATGTAAACAAAGCGAATGTATTCCTTGGTCTCTCGGTGTATTTATGTTGCATTTCACAACGACACAATAACTTGGCCTCACAGGTCTACTAATTCACCAATTCTATGAATATAAATCATTTTAACTTGTGAATTTATCCTGAAATTGTTGAAAATGCTGTATTTCATAACATAAACAAAGCAGGAAAGTGAGGTTGTTTTACCTCCAACGTATGACAAATGTCAAACGACGCACCAATTGTAATCCATAAACTACTTTCCAATATTATTCTTTAAATCAACCTAAATATTGTAACGGTCGGAATATTCCGTTCAACTAAATAGAACTCGTACAATTTGAATTTCAAGAACAATACGTACCATCCCTTTCGGTAGGTGTTCGACACTTGGGACAAGGTTTTGTTAATACACGGATAGCAATCTTTGAGGCTTCATCCCATCTAGCACTAGAAGCTTTCGTTGGATCCACATTGTATAAACAACCCAAGGAGTTTGAAGCCTCATCGTTGGCTTGACAATCTCCGATATGATAACCTTGCAGACAGTCACGACAGAAGACATACTAAAACAATTGAAATATGTTTAATTTTTTTTTGTAGATTCTTTAGGATTTTGAAAACGAAATTATCACTTCACGTAAATATTTCAGAAATTTATATTTACCACGCACAAGTGCTTGGCACTTTTGTGGTCATTTTTGTGTTTATTAAATTCATGGATTATTTGTGATTATCTGTCGTTATAACATTGTTGTTGTCCTTTAATTGTAATTGATAATGATAAACATCATTATTATTATTATTATTGAAAAAAATATGTGTATTAAAGATATTTTTACTGATTTTGAAGATGAAGAAACATTACATTTGATTTTAAAACGATGAGAACTTTTTGTTTGAGATATATAAGGAAGAAGTACTCACACCACAGCCATGTACGCAAGTAATTTTTTTACATCCCTTGTCGATTAGAATTCCCATTCCGCAACCAGGTTGTGGACACAAAACACCTCCTGATCTCAAAACAAATTCCTCTGTGGCGAATTTCTGATACTGTGCATACTGAAAGATTTTATTCATTCAAATAAACATAAGACATATGAAAATGCCCATGGAATTTTGGATAATTTGCTAGCATTTTACAAATTATTACCAATTTTCCATTGTAGTTAATTATCGAAACTTCGAAAGAATTTTGCATTATTACTCAGGATTCTTTAGGTTTTCGCCCCCAATGTTTGAAAATGAACTTCTTCAATCATTCGAACAAATCACCAAGAGCAACAACAAACAAACCATTATGAATAACCCAATTTATTGAATGTGATTCCGTATATACGTGGCCTTTCACAAAAAATCAGAAGAATTGCTTTTAAATTTAAGATAAGAACAGTTTTCGAAACCAAAAATGATTTGAGATCAATACAAACTGGAACCAAAACAACTAACTAAAAATTTCAAAAAGCACTGCCGTGAAGGCAGCAACTTTTGCGCGCATGTTCAATGTAGATGACCGTTTCAGCAACGAATTTGAACGTGCGCGTAAAAGCTGCTGCCTTCACGGCAGTGCTTTCTGAAATTTTTTCTGATAAATTACTGGATTTTAATTCGATCATATCTGTATTTTTGGACATATTGTAAAAATAAAATTTTGAATGGATATATCTACGGAATCATTGGGCGGATTTTACCCATTCACGAATTCGACCTTCGTAATTAAGCCCCAAACCTACTCTACAAATATCGAGTTTCTAAGTCGTTTCTTCCGGAAGTTATTGTGTTTACGGTCAGCCTGACGGCCGACTGCGTACACACAATAACTTCCGAAAGAAACAACTTAGAAACTCGATATTTGTAGAGAAGGTTTGGGGCTTAATTACGAAGGCCGAATTCGTGAATGGGTAAAATCCACCCAATGATTCCGTAGATATACCCAATCAAAATTTTATTTTTCCAATATTTCCAAAAATACAGATCAGATCGAATTGAAATCCAGTACTTCATCGAAAATAACAGTTCGAAGTTTCATACAGAATTTAATGAGGATGATATGATGAGAAAATCATAGAAATTTTTTTTTTCAAATTGTTCTAATAACACGATTATCACGAAATTTTGCATAAAGTTGTCTTTCAGCATCTTAAAACTAGCTGTGAAGTTTAATCAGGACTGAATCAGTATTTCTCGAGTAATACCGAAAAAATCAACGATATCGAGAAGAAAACTTCGAAATTTGACATATTTTTTCCCGATATCTCCAAAACTTATGATCGTATCGAACTGAAATTTAGTACACTGCTGTGAAATTAGAAGGTCAAAGTGTGAGTATAATTTTTTTTGGATATGATTAATGATTTCCGAAAAAAAAATTTTTTTGTAAAAAAATTTCGAAAAAAATTTTTTTTTAAATTAACTGACAATATGATCTTGACGAAATTTGGCTCAAAGTTGCGCGTCGTTATACTCCACCAAACTGCCAAGTTTGAATCCAATCGCTTGAGTAGTTTCTGAAATAAAAAATAAATAACTTCAAAACTTCAACTGCCTATAACTCCGAAACTATTCGACCGATTTGGCCCATTAACGAACTTAACCGCGGCATTTTGATGCGCAACCTATCCTGAAAGTTTCAAGTAGCTAGCTTGTCTAGCGTGTCTACGGCCGGCCAGCCGGCCGGCCGGACAGAATCAATTTTGACACCGGATTCGTCATCAGTGAGTCCAACCTAGTCGATTGAGACCATTTTCGGCTCAATCATCCAAAATTACAGACATTTGGACAAAGCGATAGCACGCTGTTCCCCTAGAACATGCGCGCAAAAACAGAATAGATATCAAAAAATTGTGTTCATAATATTCCCCCTATTTGTGTAAAGACAGAGAAACAACACAAACATTAGATATTAGGGACAAGAACACAAAAAGAACATGAAGAATAGAGACATACAAAGATCTCAATACATTCATAATGCAAAGATACTCATGACGGACGAATCCTTCAATATTTTGCTGAACGGAGAAAATAATTTTGCCCATTGCCCTATATGGACCATATTTCGCTAAATTGACTAAAAACTAGAAGTAGAATTGAAAAGTGTTTATATCAAGTGAATCTGCCTTGCTGTGATTTTCAAAAATGTTAATGAAATATAAAAGTATTGCAAGAAAATAATTCTGAAGATTTTCAATTTGTGGACCGATGAAGGAATCAGATAAAGACTCTGAAACGTTGCAGTACCATTGGTTAATTGAAGTCTCAATATTTCGTTCCCAGTATTTTCATATGAAGGGGATTTAACAGTCTCGAGGAACAATGTAGAAAGATATAAAATTACAAACGAATTGACATCTTTACTCATTTTTGAAAAATTCGTGAAAATACTAAATATATATGTGGGAACTATACAGAGTGTAACAGCCAAATGGAATAAATTCGATAACGAACAAATGAGGGCGTGTTGGGAAAAACGCTCGGATACGTCGATTTGTAATTTTAAATGCGCATAGTTTTCAAGAAAATAAAATTATATAGGGTGTTCCATACGACCGTGGCCAATACCAACTTTCTTATTTCAAATGTAACCCCCTGTATATTATTTATTTTTTGGATTCTTCAGAAAATTCTAGACATAATTCATGTACAATGTCCTATACCCATCTTCAACTTTTTCGGAAATATTAAGTGTTTTCAGAAATGTTGAGTAACGTTAGAAGACAATTCTACACCAGATTAGCATGTTGTCAAGAAGTTCGCGGCGAGCATTTTGAACATTTCCTACATTGACATTAATGTTTTTTTCAGTTTTTTTTTTTAATTATTAAGAAATATTCAGTATTACTTATTAGGTTTTAAGTGTAATGTACCGAATTTGTGAAATAAAATAATTTTTATTTAAAACGTTGATTTTTGCACTAAATCTGAAAACACTTAATATTTCCGAAATAGTTAATGATAGGTATACGACATTGTACATGAATTATGTCTAGAATTTTCTGAAGAATCCAAAAAATAAATAATATACAGGGGGTTACATTTGAAATAAGAAATTTGGTATAGGCCACGGTCGCATGGAACACCCTATATAATTTTATTTTCTTGAAAACTATGCGCATTTAAAATTACAAATCGACGTGTCCGAGCGTTTTTCCCAACACGCCCTCATTTATTCGTTATCGAATTTATTCCATTTGGCTGTTACACTCTGTATACAACATTAAAAGCTATAAGTTAACTATTTAAAAAAGAGAACTTCACATAAAACAACACACAAAAATCACGGAAGTCAACTACAATAATTAAAATTCCAAAATGTGGATGTTATATAGAATAATCCAAGTCAAATCATATAATGGAAGCAAGATGTCTGCACTCCCCTCAGAATAATAATAATAAGTTTGATCATAGAAATTAGTTAATTTTTTGCATTGTTCTGATATTGTTCATTAGACATCTTGACAAATACATGTAGTTTACATCTCAGATGACAAATACATGTAGTTAACATCTCAGAATCCGCAAGGGCGATTTCTATAAATAATAATTTTTAATAATTCTTTTTCAGATATCGGGGGAAAAAACCTAACGAAACCCTAAAAATAATAGTTAATAGTTACAATTTCATCTTACAAGATTCTAGTTCTTTAAGACTGAATTTGGAATAGAACGATTTTTTTTCAAAATTAGGTGAGGAATCACACCCAGAAGTCATGAAAAATGCTGAAGAAACACCAAGTATACCTCAGTTTTGATATCTCTCTATCTTGAGAAAGGACCTCACCTGAGCCTCTGTTAACATCCTGAAATGATGCAATTCCTCTATGAACGAATCAGGACATCCTATAGGACAAGATAAAGTATAGCCGTGCTCAGGATGTTGCCAAAATTGCCTTTCAGACAATCGCACGCTGCAATATTGCTTGAAACATTCCAAACAAATAACATGACGCTCTTTGCAGGGAAACACCATAACAGGATCACTAAAAGTTTCATTAAACACTCACTAGTAAATAAACCTGAAGATACTACAAAATACAAAAAATCGAGGAAAACACAGCTAAAAACTCATGTTCGTTAATATCATACATAGCATACAAAGTTTTTTTATCGATTTATACTTGAAATCTATGAATATAAGTTGCTAGGCTCACCATACATCTCCACATGATAAACATGGTACTTCTTTCAAATTTGTTTTGATCAAGTGCAAAGCAACAGCTCTATCGTCATCGCCTAAGGATGTGTGTTCGCAACATTTAAAAAAAAATTCTGCAAATGTGAATTCTTTATCTTCAGATGGCTGCAAGGGAATCAAAATTTAGTATTATACACACTAATAAGGAAAAAGAAATCAAATTTGGTTATCTATTTCATTATACCTGTTTTGATTCACAAAATTCATTCTCGCAATATCCTAGTATCTGTTTAGGTTTCAAAACATCATCCCAATTTTGGGGGTCCTCGTATACTGTAAATGCTCCACTTTTACATATATGGCAGATCACCCTGAGTTTTCCATTTTTGAGAGATTTACAGGTTGGACAATAAACATAAAAGTGAACTTTTCCTTCGGTATTATCTGGGGATCAACTCATATCAATTGAACTTGATCAAGACTTTTATCAAATGCTTGCAGTTTGTATCACCTTCATGTTTATTAGGATTCTCTGCAGTATCATAAAAGGATGCATCTTGAAGGGTTTCATTGAGGGGTTTAGATCCAACATCTTCTTCCTCGATTATATCTGTAGAAGCAGCTTCTATTTTCTTCCTAATTTTGACTGCATGGAGAGTACTCCTTTGTCCCAAGTTACATTCCTATAAAAAACAAGGTTTCAAAGATATCATTGTATCAATACTCTTGACAAACGACTCACAGCTAAAGTAATCGTGTCTTTCAATTCTTTACCAGCAAAAATAATTTTGAATTCTTTTGGCTGGAGTCCCAGTTGGGGGGCAACTATTTGCTTCACTTCTTTGATGTCCCACATACGATCAAGATTGACGGAGACAGTATTTCCAGTATTAGTTTTAATGAATATATTCAGATTGTTCGTTATGGATTTTTGTCCTAAACCAAACATATTCAATATTCGATATATAAAACGTTTTAATGTAAATAATACGGAACTCATGGCATTCTTGTGAAAATAATTTATTTTCAAATAGACAAATAGTTCAATTATTCGAAGGTGAAGGTCTAGTACGCCAATATCATAGACAATATAAAATTAAAGTAGAGATGTGACGGTATTTAAATACCGCGATTTTGGAGCGGTATTTCTCTGGAACCGTCTGTCGCGCTCCAAAACAGAGAAGTAACGCGTTCCAAAGTAACCGACGTTCCAAAATACCGTGTAACTCTCCAATCGTTCCACGCTCCAGTCGCGATCGATACCTATCTCGCTCCACGTTCCAAAGTAACCGACGGTTACTCTGGAACCGACGTTCCAAAATACCGTGTAACTCTCTAATCGTTCCACGCTCCAGTCGCGATCGATCTCGCTCCACGTTCCAAAGTAACCGACGTTCCAAAATACCGTGTAACTCTCTACTCGTTCCTCGCTCCAGTCGCGATCGATACCTATCTCGCTCCACGTTCCTCGCTTCCAGAATACCGCGAACAGAATACCCATCGCAATGCGATTACGTCTGTTACAGGAGTTACAGCTCTAGTGCGCAGTGCGCCTCATTAGAGACTGTGGATGTTTCTACTTCGTTATCGGCTGTTACATTTCCGATACGGTGTTACAAGGTTTACTTTCAGAAGGTGACATTGTGACAAGTAGTTCACAACACACAATCTGATGGAATATAATATTCCATCAGATTGTGTGTTATGCAAGTTATGCTTTCTTTTCGATAATTGCCATATTCATCAATACTTTATGCATATCCGTAGATATTATTTCAATCTGCTGGTGGAAGTTATTGAAGGATAATATGAATTGAAAATTTATTATGCAAAACATGTATTCATGTAAAACAAGATATTCAAATAATATTGATACAGTTTGCGTCCTTTATAATGATAATGTCTATTGTAAATATGTAATTTTAAATAATAATCTTGTCAATTGAGAAAATATTAATCCTCCAAGCATTCTTCTCTTTCAATTAAAATGATATATCTCGAATGTGAAGAAAATATGAAAAAAAGTTGAAAAAAATCAGTTATAGTTTGAAGATACGTCAGGTTTTAACCGAAAATATGTTAGTGGAAGAAGTTCTTGGAAGCTCTAAAACTGAATACAATAGCTATAAGTAGAATAGAAGGAGAATTTATATCATTTGAGAAACAGATTGCCTTATTAATTCATTTCGTTTCAGCGTTGGAACGACGGTTCCAAAATCGCGGTATTTTGTCGCGGTATTTTTCTGGAACCGTCGCGAAAATACCGCGACACGGGTGGAACCGGTATTCCCATCTCTAAATTAAAGGCGCGCGTCAAACAGTTAATAACAGATTAATCTTCGGTAATTATCATAAAATGGAAGGTATCTGTTTTCTTCTGATTGCTCGATCTATTGGTTAATAGCTGAAGCTTGTGGTCCATTTCAAACCAATGAACTCTATATTATATAGTAATATAGAGTTTCAAACTTACCACCAAAAAAGGTATCTGTGGTGTCAAACATTCATCCAAAAGATCAAACATAACTTGCTTGTAGCATTGTATTGGGAACTTCTGCGAAGATGCCAGCGCCCTAACGGATTAATTTGGAACCTGTCCAAGCTAGTAGTTTTATGTAAACAAACCTCAGAAATGTGGTGGAGAACGAATATTTATTAAGCAGAGCTTGAATATTCAAAGAAATTATTATGATTTTGTGTGAGATTTCTAGAAAAGGAACTTTTCGTTTGGATCATGTTATAAAATCGTACTTTAAATCGTTCCTGGAGGGTAATTTCGGTGTTATTTTAGTGTATATTGCTTGGTGGATCAAAATGATCCAATATCTAAGTTGACTTGAATTTCTGGAAAAATAAGCACATCAATAAGTAATTTAAGGACTCTTATTTATGTGAAGAAGTGCTGAATGCAGGCTATATTATGTGGTAAATCTAGAATCAGTCCAAATGATACGACTTGTTCTTTGTTTACAAACGTGTGAATCAATAAAATGAAAACAGATTTTCTGCTTTAGTTATTTTGCATCGTATTTCTAGAGTAAAGGAAACAGATAGACAAATAATTGATTTCATTTTCATATTACAGCAGCTCAAGATACACATACAAAATGAAAAATGTCACAGCTGGTTCACCTACCTATATAATATAGAAATGAAAAGTAGTAATGTATTTATATGAATAACTTCAGCTATTATCAACTCTAACAGTATATCTAGTTTTTGTCAGGTTTTCAATCAGATCACTCTTTTAGAATATGATTTTGTGTAATATGTGAATTAGGTAGCTGCAGAAGTGCTCGGTTGTTTCTCTGCAGCATTTTCAAAATTCTCTTATTTTCATTTACACCTGAAAACATCATGGCATGAGGTGGTTTCGAAATGAATACATTGTAGGTAACTAACCTTTATGGAAATAAACATCTGCAGAGAAATGCAGTGAACATACTTTCATGTATTTCGTAACCTGTTTTCCAATCTTCAATTTCTAACGCTGGGCCTTTCTTCTATCATTGAGTTCCCTGCCAAATGCTGTTTCCAAATAAACTTTACTTTCATTTGGCTTTGGAAAAAATGAAAACTCGAAGCACTAGATGATCCTTTCTTCTTTGACCATGAATAACACTGTAACACTGAGTTGAGGCACACAACAATAGTCATTTCGGGAGGATGCCATTTCGAATTAATACGATTGAAATGTTTAATCGGAAAGAAAGGAATCGATTGATGATATTACAAACACTTTCGGTATACCAAAATTTCAACTCTGAGAACAACAGAAAAGCTCGAAAATGAACTCCAAAAGTAAGCAAATTACGTTAGAATAACAGGCACGTCGAAAAACTACTAGCTTGGAAGTGTTCGAATTTCTATCGCCAGAGGGCGTATCGCTTAGCAGTAGTTGCGAATAAAGACAACTGTCTTTATACAATGCTTGTAGCTTGTCTATTCTTGTATCTTGTCTATGGTATGAATCACAGAACATCAAATATATCCATCATTGGCAGTGATGCCAGATGTACCATAATTATGGAATTCTACTATAATTTTGACCCCAAATCATAAGCAGTCAATAAACGTACCATAATCCATTATTGTACCTTAATTTTGATCGATTCAATATTTCGCTCAAAAACATTTCTGTCAAATATCCATTTCCGTTAATTATACATTACGTTAGATTCGAGCTAGAATATGAAGACAATTTATTGTACTGCGAACATTTTTACATTGGTCAAGATTTGAAGCCGAAAAAATCTTCTCTTTTCCTTTCAAAATAATCATTATTTAGGGCCTTTTCATGATATTTTTCCTTGAAGACATCGGTTTTATGGCACCCTTACAATGAATGTATTACAGTCTCGACAATAGGATAATATACCTATATAGCTCGGTTATCTATCGCCTAAACAGATTTAATATACCTGAAATATCTTTTAGGTACGTACAATTTAAAATAGTGGGGTTTTATAAATTATCGAGAACCGTTTGGGCTAAAATGGGTTTTTCCTAAAGTGAATTCAATAAAAACTATTGCCCAAAATCGGATTTGTGAAAATTCGATTTATGGATTGCTCTTTTAGCATCTCAAAGCACAAAATAGGAATGCTGCACTTTCGGAGTATGAAATAATTGTTTGATACTACAAGCATTTAACAATGTTACAAGCAATCGGGGAGAAAAATGAGTATAGAGATTCGATGAGAAGAGGAAGATGTGGAAATGTATTTTGATACATAAATAGTATTTTAATATGAATTATTCAAGGTGAGGTTTGCGTTAATTTTGAATAGTGATAAATTCATTTCAAATCATAAAGTCATATGTTTTTCTGAACGTAATATAATATTATCAACCCCCTTTTATACAATGATTTCATCTAATATATCGTTAATTTCAAATTTTGTTTGTGTTTCACATTTTAAGTGCATCATTTTTACATAGTGTTTCATTTGTAATAAATGTAACGTTATAAAATTTGTAACTGAAAACCTTTGTCTAAGCTGAAACGCGTAGATGGAGGATCTAGGCTGAAATCCGATACTTCTGGCATCGCTGCGCCATAATCATGGGTTTGCTCACAGAATACAAATATATAATAAAATGCTAATAAAATGTAAAATACGTTTCTGTGCTACACTAACTACACAGAGACCTATAATATTCTATGTCTACGGTGCTACATAAAACAATTAACAAAACAAACCAAACATTCAAAAAATTTAAAATTCGTTGCAGAATACCTGTAGAAAATTAAATATTTTAGATTATATTCAATTAACAGATTCTGGATAGATAGATAATTTCACGTTTGGAGCTGACTAACATCCAGTAAGATATAGTTATATATGCTTGTATACTAAATTTATATCATATTTCAAAAACATGCAAATATCTCAGAATAGAATAAAAATCGATCAAAATAAAAGATTTAAAATAATAAAACGAAATCTGCATAAATATTAGAGATTACTTTTTTCCACTTGAGGCTTGATTTTTCATTTAAAATATGACTTATTATCCCAATTGCATATCAAATATCTCAAATTCTTATCATTTTGCAATCTGATCTTCTGAAAATCTATTTCTTGCAAAGATTTTTGGCCCTTCTAAAGAGCTTGAATTTTATATTCTGAAGTCAATGGGAACTTTTTTCTATAGTTTCATGCAAATAGAAATGTTTCTTCTAGTTCTGTTCAAATTCATTTGCTAATGTTTGTGATTAATGTAAATCACAGTACTAACATTACATAATCAATTTTGTTCAATGACTTATTTTACAGAATGAGTGACGATCCAATCTGTTTATCATCAGATGATGAATATGAACCTGCTACAAAAAGGCCCAAGACTGTGCCGATGCTAGAAAAAGAGCAACATATAAATGGGGCAGTCAATGGAAAAAAAGCCGTTCGTGAAACTGAAAATATAATTTGTTTAGATTCTGATGAAGATAATGACTCCCAAGACGTAGTTATAGTAAATAGTAAGGAAAACAATGAAGTTGAAACTACAAAACCAACCAAAAATAATGGAGTTGATACTGCAGAATGTAACCAAATTAATGAAGTGGATACTTCAAAAGTGTCTAAAAGCAAAGAAGTTGATGACTCGAATCGAGTTGAAGTCATTAGTTGTGATTCACCACTCACGCTCAACTTAAGTATTGCATCATCTGGATCTGGTAAAGATGGTGAAGATGGGGTCTCAGATAATGATTCTTCTGCCACAGAATACTTTGAAGAGGTTGAGTTAAAGACCAAAAAAGAAGAGAATGGTGAAATTGAAAATTCTGAAAATCAACCTGAGGCATCAACCTTTAAAGAAAGTGACCTTATGGCAGATACAGAAGATTTACCAAAAGAAGCCATATCTTTTCTTTCAACCTGCATTGAAGTTCTCAGAAAATCATCAGCTGAACCAATTTTTAAAAAATTTCCTGTCATCATCAAAATGTTCAGATCGCTTTCGGACGAATTTGCTAGAACTGAATACCTTAGTAAATTTCTCAGAAAACAAACAAAAATTGCTAAAGAATCTGTTTCCTGCTGTATCATCAGTTTTAGGGAAGTTTATTTGCATTTGAAAGATAGCTTAAATTCTCAATCAGTAGAATTGCCAAAACAACATTGGAAACATGTGAGAAAGTTAGAAAAAACTATGGAACTACTGTTGGCTAAATTGAAAGAGTTAGAAGAAGAGGAAATAGATTTTGATGACGAAAACGAAGAAGAATCTTCTTATATTAAGCATGACAAATATTCCCAACGTCTTGCTCTAGTATACAAAAAGTACTGCGAAATTATGAAAAAAAATCCTTATGCTGGTCGTATAACACACGAAAGATTAGATTTCGTAAACTCCAATTACAATGAAATCAATCAGGCAATCTCCAAGAAATATAAGAATAACAAGAAATTTCCCAGTTATGACGAACTAGCTGCGTATATTCAAACAGTTGTTGATGAGAAGAAATTACCATTGCTCGGGGCAGAATTGAGAAATGAATGTGAACTGTGTTTTAAAAAATTAGGGGACTTGCTGCAAATTAGACGGAAGAAAGAGTTGTATGAGGTTCATCAGCAATATATATTAAATGAAGATCCTGCTAAAAAAGACGAAGAACTTGATAGAAAACTTCGTATAAGTTCTAAAGAAGGTGCAGTGAGGATAGACCAGGTTTGTGAACAATATGTAAGGAAACAAGATTTGGGTTTAGCAGCAGAAGAGGATGACCTTAGCGAGTCTGAAAAAAGCAATGATAGTGATGATGGAGATTTATGATGATTGATGTAAAAACTATTGTTATATCCATTAAATTATATTTATTTCACTAATTATATTTTTTTTGATTAAAGAAGTTATTTTATCTATTCTGATTGAAATATTTACTACAGATTCAAGTGTTATCACAACTGAAATTATTAAATGTAAAATCACAGGTCTCTGGTAAAAATGCTACAGAGATTTTCACTGTCTTCCTCAATTTACGTATATTAATATAGATAAAACTTTGAAGAAATAAATAACATTGCATACAGTTTTTATACAATGCAAATTTGACCACTGAAGGTTTAGCATTGTTTAAACAATGGTTTTATTTTAGTGACATCTGTTGCAATTTTTTAAAGAATAATTATTCTAACATTGGCACCATTACCTCCAATTTTTTTAAAATATTTATTCTAGCATTGGCACCATTACCACCATAGATTATCAGTATTTGATGTTCTGTGCGCGATGTTCTGTGGCTGGGACGATGCCGTATTGAACAAAGCGGATATTTTTGATATCAATTGTTCTATGATTTAAATTGAGTTTTCTGTGATACATAATTCGCCAATAAAAATCTGTTCTCAACGTAAGAGAGGGACTTGGTGGTTTCAGTATATTACTTATTGCGTTGACTTGAATTAATATCGTATCAATTTCAATACTTAAATGGGAAATACATAAAAAAAACTTGAAGGTACCATATGGAAAATAGCAAAAGGTCGTATTTGACATACCTCCAGTAACCTTACTTTTACATAGACGCTAGTCCTATTTGTGTAATTTTTTTGGAAAATAATTTTAAACTCATCAGAATGCCGTTATTGTGTTGGGTGAGTTAAAATAACGTAAGCAGTGTGCAGTATGATATTTATATTTTCATGGTTTCTATAGGGTTCTAACAGTCATGGTCAGTTGGGTTTGGGTTATAAGTCAGAAGAGGAAATCGTCCCAAAAGAAGTACCGCTAACGGGCATAGATCTCAAAGCCAATGACATCATTTCAATTGCTGGTGGAGCTGGTCACACCCTTATATTGAGTGACAAAGGGCAGGTGTATTGCTGCGGGTGGAATAAAATGGGTCAGTGTGCTCTATCTGAGGATGCTTCTAAGTTCACACTGATCGATATACTCAAAGGTTTCAAAATCGTTCAAATTTCTTGCGGCTGGGATTTCAGTGCTGCAATATCTGAATGTGGTAAACAATTCGTCTGGGGTAATAACAGCTTCACCCAGCTGGGCCTATCAAAGAGTATCACATCAACTGGTATTCCATCGAGGCTGCAAATATCTCAGAAACTCGCTACTGGTTACAAACATGTGAGTTGTGGATTACGGCACTCTGCAATTATTACTAAAGAAAGTGGACTCTTAGTAGCAGGAACCGGTAAAAAGGGTCAGTTAGGTTTAGGTGATAAGTTTGATGATAACAGCTATCTCAGCATATCGAGAGTTCCTGATCTATATGATATAGTGAGTGTTGCGAGTGGTGAAAACCATACTGTTTGTCTAAGAGAGGATGGTACGGTATTTGCATGGGGAGAGAATAAGTTTGGTCAGTTAGGTTTAGATCCTACAATCGAGACAAGTTTTGTACCTGTTGAGACTTTTGAGGCAAGAAATTTGAAGGAAGTTCATGCAGGTTGGACTCATACCGCTGTATTAACTAAAACAGGGGAGATTTATAACTGGGGTCGTAATACTTATGGTCAATTGGGTTCTCGTAGAGAAGTTTCCTACAAACCTGAAAAAATTCCAAACTTTACGGGTGTAACACACTACAGTGTGGGTTCAGAGCATAGTTTGGCTCTGAATAAAGATGAAAAATTGTTTGCTTGGGGCTGGAATGAACATGGAAGCTGCGGAACTGGGGACAAGAAAAATGTAATGAAACCTACCCAAATTCTGTCCAACTTGAAAGTGAAATTAGCTTTCGCTTGTACAGGTAGTTCATTTGCAGTTGTAGAATAGAAAAATATTTTCACTCATTGAATTTTCTTGTTCTTAAGTATTTTTATAAAGAAAATTGAATTGATTGTATTCTGTATTTTTATATTAAAATGTGTTGCATGTATTTATTCGTTTTGATTGACCTTTTTTTTTGGCCTACATATTGAATAACATTGTGCCTTAAACAGTGGAAATAATTATGTTCTTTATGTTACTAAGATTCTTTGGAGAAGCTCAAAAATCTATTGGTTAGATATAATTGGAATTAATTTCTGGTACAGGATAATAACTATTTGGGAATTACGAAAAAATGTTAAATCACCAATATTTTCATCTTTACATCGTTGTTTAAACAATGACCATCTAGTTAGGATCTGCAGAAAATTTGACCAACATGGAGAATTTTTAAATCATACTATTAAAATAATCGAAGAATTTATACCTACTGTATAAAATATAACCGCAGCGAGTTTTATAGGAAAATGGAAAGCAATAAAAAAATTCACGTAGATTCAAGCAATATATTCAGTTCATCATTATTGACTCGTCAGCAGCCTGAAGAATAATTAATTAACCTATATATAATTCTAAAAAAATAATGATAATCATCTCCGACTTCATTTCGAAGTGAATATAGTTAATTGCTTATTCATGTAACGATATTTTCAAATATATTAGATTTTATTTATAAAAATATACAAATATGGAGACAATAATTCGAAAAACTAATATAGTTCATAGTTGTCATAGGAGTTGTAGCAAACTCACTACTCACTTCAGCTTTTGCTCAGCAGAGGGCAATACATGTGAATCAAATAGAAATCTTCAAAAAATACAAAATAGAGCCATTTTTTCTCCAACAATGATTAATCCATAGTTTAAAGATCTTATTATATAATGCTTTAACCCATAGGAGAACGTAGTTAAATATTAATTCATACTGTATGCACTTATCATTCTTTTCATACTGTACTTAAAGTACACTGTTTTGCTTTATGATATATTCTATGCCAATCATAAATAAAGTTTTATTCTCTGCTCTGATGCCATATATTTGCATTCTGTGGGTCCAGTTTACATTTTGAAGCGGAAATATGCCAGATTTAAAATCAAAACATAGTTGGTAAGTTTCATTGAACAGTGTGAAAAAATTTATTTAAAATTCATGTGTTAAAACCTGCAAACAGTAAAATGTAAGACTGAAGTTGTAAACTATTCCTTCCCAATTTGATTTGCTAAATAGATGCGTCTCCCATAGCAACTGCATGTACACATTCATCATTTGGTCAAAAAATCAAACTATTGTGGGAATCAAAGGCATTTAATTTATTCACGACGAAATATTCAAATAAATGAAATGAAAATAACAAATATGAGAATAGCACGCTCATTATGATATGGAGTCATCAGTATAGATTATGTGCGTACTTTCCGATTACTGCCTCTATACTCTAAAAATATGTGGAACATGATTATTCATTAATTTGGAAACTAACTAACGAAATTTTATTCCCAATATCTCCAAAAGTGTAAATCCGTCCCGGATTGAAAATAGAGCACTTTATTGAAAAATGACGGCTTGAAATTTAACGTAGAATTTCGTGAGAAACATGTCATATGATTAGAAGATCGCAATATCGATGAATCAGGAGGTTATAGCTTCGTTTGACTGGGTCAATATACCTGGATTGCTGAACACCATTATTGTCTCAAAGTTATGTTTTTCTTTCTTAAATTATTGTTCCTTTGATACCTACGATTGAGCAGAACTTAAACTACCAATGTTTCTATTTAGGGAACAGGAAACCCATCTCATTCAAAATAGAATAATTTCCGTAGAACATAAAGTATCAGAACTGTGTGCGGCATTTTCGCAATATTCCAAAAAACTAGCCAAAATACGAGATGGAGGTGACGAACTAGCGAAAGCGTTATCGAAATATGCCGAAAATGAGGACGTCAGCACGTCTCAGTCTTCGGAAGTGCAGAGTTTTTCCGAAGCGATGGAGATTTTGAGCGACTACGGAGAGAACAGGGTTAATTCTGTGGATCGCAAAGTTGTCGCAGAGTTTGCCAAATACGGTCACATTTGCAAACAGTTGAAGGAAGAAATCAAACAGATTTACAACGCTCAGGATAGAGAAACGAGTAAAAGAAGACAGCTGGATCGTGTACGAGAAAGGAATCCAAAAAATAGGCAACAAATCGTGAGTAAATATCCTAAATAGCTTAGGCAATGGATGCTCTAAGGATTTAAGATAACGTTTAATATTTGTCGACTTCATAATTTGGTCACAACAGAAAAAAAACACAGATTGGCCTGATGTGCAAAATGAGAAAGTAATGGTTGGAAGCAAATATGGGTGCATGCAGATGTGGTTTGTTTACTTTTCAACCAAAGCAAAACCCGAGGGTAGTCCTCCGTCGACGTAACGGTGTTGCCAATAGTGAAATAGTTTAAAGTAAATTTTCGCAATTTTCAGTAATAATAATAATAATAATAATAATAATTTATTAATCCCCTAAGACACCACGGTGTATGAGACAAGTCATTATACATAACAATTTAGCCCTCATTAACAATTTGGGGGCAATCTTGATAAAATTCGTTTACAGAATAATAACATTTATTTAACAATATATTTTTAATTTTTTTTTGAAATGTACATAATTAAGAGACTTCAGAGTTTTTGGTAAACAGTTATACATTTTAATACACTGATAGGATGGAGAGTTCTCAAATTTTCGTGTCCTATGCTTCGGCACAAGCAGGATGTCCCGATTTCTTGTCCGATATTCATGGTTATCAGACAATTTAGACCATTTATCAACATTTTCCCTGGCATAAACCAAACATTTTAGAATATAAATGCACGGCAATGTCAACAAACTGTGAGCAATGAATGTAGGTCGACATGATGTACGAGCACTGAGATTGAAAATTCGACGTATAATTCGTTTCTGGGCAACAAAAGCTCTGTTGAAGTCTATACAGTTACCCGGTACCTTCGGTATTTCGACATCCGAAAACAATATTATATCTTAGAATAAGATTATTTCACACCTTTTTGGAAATTAATATTTCTTCAAAGTTTAGTATGAAAACCAAAAAAAATTTAGAGGATAACAGGGCACAGAGTGTTTCAGAACATATATCATCTTGTAGATTTGCCATCGAAATTGGCAGGTCATGCAGATATTGTGATCAGAATATCACAGAATATTGAATATTCGAGAAAAATTTTTTTTTCAAATTGTTCTAATGGCACAATTATCACGCAATTTTGCACAAAATTGTCCTTTAGCATCTTGAAACTAGCTGCGAAGTTTCATTATGATTGAATCAGTATTTCTTGAGTTATACCGAAAAAAACAACGATATCGAGAAGAAAACCACGAAATTTTACATATTTTTTCCCAATATCTCCAAAACTGATATTCGAATCAAATTGAAATTTGGTGTACTGCTGGGAAGTACGACCAAAAATTTTTTCAGATGTAACGAACAGTTTCCTAGAAAAAAATTTTTTTCGAAAGAAATTTCGAAAAAAAAAATTTCAGCTTACTGACAGCACGATCTCAAAAAAAAATCGCAAAAAGTTGCATGTCCTTACGCTCCAAGTAACTGCCGAGTTTCAATACAATAGCTTCAGTGGTTCTATAAATATCAGGGAAATAACCTCAAATAACTTCAAATGACTATAACTCCGAAATCATTCGACCGACCAACCATGAAATTTTTCAAGTCGATAGATGCCTTCGTACGCCCTTAATCGTGCGTACGGACGGCCGGCCGGCAGGACAGAATCGATTTTGCATTCGTCATCAGTAAGTCCAACCTAGTCGTTTGAGATCATTTTCGGCTCAACCTTCGAATTACAGACATTTGGACAAAACTGACACACTGTACGTATTAATTGATACCTACCATTAACATTGTAACTCCGCTACTCTGATGATAGCCAATATATGTATAAAACAGAAACAGTTGTAAATAAATGAGACAGTTATCCATAGGCATCAACAAATTTTTTGTTTACATAACTTAATTATTTCCATGAAAAAATCTGAAATTTCTTTTTGATTAGGTGCAGGCGGAGACCGAACTCATCAAAGCGACAGCAGATGTCACAAAAACAGTTCACCTTCTCGAAGAAAAACTGATAACTTTCGAAAAGCAAAAGCTTCATGACATGAAGGAAATATTCTTGGATTTCATCGTTACCGAAATTGGATACCACGCTAAGGCTCTTCAGATTTTATCGAAAACTTACGAGCAAATCGATAATATAGATGAAGGTGCTGACCTTCAGGTATAACTATTTATTCATTATGCATAAAAGGAGCGCTTTGAAGGGTTTAATTCTTTTATGTAGTGGCAATACGATGTTCACATACTTGCTGTGCGACATCATTTCCATCTGTGCTACCCTGCCTTGTGCTGCGCCTCAATATGCGGCACATAATCAAATAGGCTTATACCTCGGTGAAAACTAATCCCCCATGAATTGTTTCAGAATTTCAAAGATCATCTCCTCCAAACTGACCATTATGGAAGGGGTGATCAAAAAAGTGGCTTACTTAAGGTTCCTTCCTTGAGCTCCTTAGGGACCATCTTTTCGGCTGGTCACAGAAGAAATAGCCCTGGTATTCCTGGAGCAAGAAAACTCTCTAGGAGCGAGGATACCTTGGATTCTCTCAAGGCCAGCATATCAGATACAGAAGAAACGCAGTCGGATTTGGATAAAAGTGAAAGTGTAAGCGAATTCGTTGCTAAGTCGGCTGATGGAAGACATAGATCTAATTGAATTTTTGATCTTAAACAAAGTTGATCTGAGGTTTTTTGAATTGAAAAAAATATTATGTAAAAATAAACAATGAAAGTAACTGCTTCTCGTATTTCACTGCAGAAGAAATAATAAACGCATTCAAGCTACATTTTTCAGTTCTGATGGTCTACTTTTAGACAAATTTGCATCCGGTTGGATGGAAATGAATTCTAGAAAAGCACTGACGTGAAGGTCAGGAGCTTTTACGTCCTTGTTCAATTTCGTTGCCGAGAAGCCAAGTTTTACATATTTTTTCGAAACGTTTTGTAATTTTTTCCTTTATTTTCTAACGATGCGATCAGGATGGAATTGCGTGAAGTTGTTGAATTACGATGTCAAAACCACATCTGAAATGTACCTACTTCTTTTGAGATATTGAGGTTTTGTGAATTTTGCCCATTAACGAACTTAACCGTCGCAATTTGAAATGTCACCTCACTTACAAGTCGCTAGCTCGTTCTGTTCGAAAAAAATCCTGGTAACTGCCGGAATGCCAAACAGAATTGAACTTTACGAATTCTTCATATGAGTTAAAACTTTGTTGTTCAAGAACATTATTGTGAAGAAAAATCGAAAATAATAAACATTTGGGAAAAATATCATAACGCGCTATTCCCCAAAACATTCAAAATGGATCTATTCCGAAAATATTTCAAGAATACTTTTGTATATTTTCAAAACCTACAAGTTTATCATGTATTATACGATGTTAAGAACAGGACGGAATTTTCAAGTGAGAAGTGGACCTGAAAGGGTATGAAAACGTTATTATACTATATACTTTTGTATCATCAATAACTCTGATGGAACTTTCGAATTTATACATCTTTTGACTTTTTACAACGTCTCCTAATAAACCTCGATATTTTTTCTGTAAAAGCTAACCGTTTTGTTTTAACGTTGCCGACACACGAATTAGACGACTCGGAGTTTCTCAAAGGTTTGTCGACACTTCCGGTAGGACTTTCTGAATCTGTTATATCTAGTTTTCTGCCACATTCTTCCAGTTTATAATAGGGATCCCATGAGCTTAACGGGACCAAATATTCACAACCATCAGCTGAAGAGACATTCACTGGAAACTGTACAACCATCGTTGCTAAATTTACTAATGAAGGGGATTTCCCCAAATGGGAACCGTCCCCAGGAATGGCGTCATCCTGCATGTCCCACTTACTCTGACATCTCTTGAAAGCACCCCCACATCGGACCTTTGTGATGGTCACTTCCGAATCTGTTAATTTCAGATTTGAAGTGCTCTCGCTTTGTGACAAGTTATCGTCGAATCTGACGTACCTCTCATGATTTCCGGTGGTGTTGGGAGTTGAAAATCTTGAATTTTCGTTTCTATAGACGTTGTAATATCCTAGTTCTTTTCTCACGTCGATTATGTCTTCTACCTGTTTGAATTCGTGATTAGGTTGACCTGCAGTCTCCATTATTATTATTACTTGTAATTTTGTTTCAATGTTCCTGACTTTTGAAAATTCGAAACTTTGTATCTTTTTTTGATGTCGAAAAACAGATATTTTTTCTGTGTTCCTTCCGAAGTGAAAGCTGCCTTTTGTGCGAGTGAGATTAGGAGATTTGGGGAATCGGAGATTCAACCCTATTGGCCGATGATCACATGATAGCCGTCGGCCAATAGGGTGAATCTCCGATTCCCCAAATCTCCCTCGCAAAAAAGGCAGCTCAAGTTGTTATCGAAGCATGTAGATGAATTTTGCCGTTGGATTGGATACAATGGTCCGTCGCACTCATAGACGGTGTGTTTATGTTCTGTGGTCGCACTTTTACTCATAGAACAACCATATCCTTTTACTCAAAGAATATTTATAAATATTTTTTACTGAGCTTGGCCACCAGGACCATCGACACATCGAACAAATCATTTTACTCGGGATTCCTTACAAATAACCACCGTGACACTTTACAACATCCATGTACTCGCGGGGGTTCAACCCAGTACCTCCGGTTTCACAAGCAAGCCCTACACCACCGAGGCAGAACTGAAAGAACAGAACAGATTACTGGAACCGTACATCTACGGATGAAACAAACCTAAAAAAGAAAAAGAATTTCTATGGCCTTTTATTGAGGTTAGGTTATGTAATCTGTCAACATAACATAACCAAAGATTCTTTACTTTGCTCTTTGAACGTAACGTGTTTATTTTATTATATTCGTATTATCGGATATTCAAGAATATCATTACATTCTAATCTGTGAATATCAGGGTTTTTAAAAAAAATGGGAAAATCTAAAAAGCTGAAACCTTCTCAAATGGCCTCTAAGGTTTCTTTAGAACAGGATATCGAGCATACAAAGTTCGCCCAACCAAAAAATAGAAATAAAGTAAGGAATAGGCAAGATGAAGAAGAGCAATTCGTTGAAGCTGGTCTATCCAACAAAATATTGAAAATTGCTCGAGAACAACAAAGAGAGTTAAAACCAGAAAGTAACCCACAATGTAGTTTCCAAACGAGTCTTATGAACTGTCAAGATTCTGAATCCGAGGATGATGACCCAGGTGATAGTAAGGAATATGACTCTTTCTTCGACAACATACAAATCAGTCAGGAGGATGAAGAAGCTATGAAAAAATTCATGTCAACAAACCCAAAACCCAGGAGAAATTTGGCAGATAGTATCTTGGAGAAAATGACAGAGAAGAAAACTGAATTGGAATCACATTTCAGCAATGGTGATAATATGCCTATGGAAGATTTAGATCCTGCCCTAGTTAAAGTTTTTGAGGGATGTGGTGATATGTTGAAGAGATATCGAAGTGGAAAAATACCTACAGCATTCAAATTTTTGCACAAATACACAAATTGGGAACAACTTTTATACTTGACTAGTAAGTGAAACTGTATTCAGATTGAAAGGATATCGAAAATGTAATAACTTTTGTTAGGATCATCAAATTTTTCTGATACTCATATAAATTTTATTATAATTTACAGATCCATCCAGTTGGTCTGCTGCCGCTATGTACCAAGCTACTAGAATTTTTGCTTCCAATCTTAACGAGAAAATGGCCCAGAAGTTTTATGATTTAGTACTGTTACCAAGGGTTAGAGATGACTTGGCAGAATATAAAAAACTGAACTTTCATCTCTATCAAGCTCTAAGAAAGGCTCTTTACAAGCCAAAGGCCTTCATAAAGGGTAAGTGATATTTCAACTCGAATGAGTCTAGTTAGGTTAAATAAAATAATCTATTTCGTGGTTTTCTTCGCGATATTGTTTTTTTCGGTAAAACTCAAGATATACTGATTCAATCGTGATGGAACTTTGCTGCTAGTTCAAAGATGCTGAAGGATAACATTGTGCAAAATTTCGTGATGATCGTGCCATTAGAACAGTTTGAAAAAAGAAATTTCAAATTTTTTTTTTTTCAAATATTCAATACTCAGTGATCTTCTCATCATATTATCCTCATTTAATTCTATATAAACCTTCAAGCTGTCATTTTTCGATAAAGTACTGGAGTTCAATGCGATCTAATCTGTGTTTTCAGAAATATTGGGAAAATAAATTTTGAATGGGTATATCTGCGGAATCATTGGGTGGATTTTACTCATTCACGAATTCGGCCTTCATAATCAAGGTCCAAACCTTCTCTACAAATATCGAGTTTCTAAGTTGTTTCTTTCGGAAGTTATTGTGTTTACGGTCCGGCGGTTTTTTCAAAATTTTTTCCATGGATAATTCTTCTTATTGACACTGTGCATCTTCTAACCAATTTTCATTTCGATCAGATAAATATTTTTCGAGTTACTTAAAAATCAAAATTTCAAATGGCTGTAACACAAAAACAATTCAGTGAACTTAACCGAGATATTCAGCATCAAAACCTAACCTGAAAATTTCAAGACTCTAGGTCCTTCCTTTCGAAAGCTAGAGCACACACGGACAGCCCGCCGGACAGAATCAAATTTGACCAAGGATTCTTCATCAGTGAGTCCAACCTAGTCGTTTGAGACCGATTTCAGCTCAAAGTTCGGAAATTACAGACATTGTGACGAAACGATAACGCGTTTTTCCTTAGAACAAGCGCGTAAAAATTAAATAAAAATTGTTTTTTCTGGAAATCGCCCTTGTGGATTGTAAAATCTTCCCAAAATAAGCTTAAATCGATATAAAAATAAGAATAAATCTATACTTAAACTGTGTACAAACCTGTTTTATGCTTGTGTATAGAGTTTTTGACCTCAATTATTTTATGTCAGTTAACATAATTTGAATTTTTTTCTTTCAAATGTAGTATGTTTGAGGAGTATCCCAAAAGACGATCTTTCAATTAGTTTCTCTTAGTGCTACTTAAAATTAACATGCATTTGTGTGAATAGTAATAACAATATTTGCATCTTTCAGGAATCTTGATCCCACTTCTAGAAAGTGGGGACTGTACCCTTAGGGAAGCAATCATCATTGGATCTATAGTGGCAAACAATTCTATTCCTTGCTTACATTCGTCCACGGCAATTTTCAAGATCGTAGAAATGGACTATACAGGAGCGAATTCCATATTTTTGAGGATATTCTTGGACAAAAAGTATGCTCTACCATATAAAGTAGTGGATGCAATTTGCGAACATTTCATGAGATTTCAATTCGACAAAAGAGAGATGCCTGTTTTATGGCATCAATCATTATTAACGTTCGTTCAGCGATATAAAGCAGACATCACAAGTGAAACTAGAGATACATTATCTGGTTTGCTGAAGAAGCATTATCATCCTGCAGTTAGTCCAGAAATTGAGAGGGAACTTCGGCATGCCAAATGTAGGGACCTTATAATTGAGGAACCTAGTATGGATTTTTAAGATAACAATGAAAATAAAAAAATAAAACAAATTTTAACAATTTCATTGACACAAAAACTATGATATTCCTCACACCTTCCAGCTTTAACTAACTAGATTTTTGGGCGATGGATACCCAACACTTACAAAAGCATAAATACAATTAATTAATTATTAAATCTTGATTTTCATTGTTCTCTAAAGGAAAAAAAATCAGAATAACACTACCAACTTTGTTTTGAACTCTTTTTCGCTCATTCTCATTTTCCAAGACATTTTCAGACTTGTTTTCCTCAGAAAGTTGGAGTATATCTTGTCTACGATTAGAGGACATACATCCAGATTGGATTTAACTACGGGTTCTTTATCACTATCAGTGACTAAAAACTAGGAAATTACAGACCTTTAGGCAAAATCAACTCTGCTGTTCCATGGAACAAGCGCCTTGATAAATATGTTATTGGAACAGACCTTGAATGTTAGGTGTGTTCCAACAAGTGGACACAATATACTGAGAAGGAGAGGACTCCTTTGTTAACGTTAGTACTGCTGGCTCAGTGTGGCAGCATACTACGTTGATATGACAACCTCGCAAGCCGCACAACTCAGTACCTTCTGCGCAGAGGAAAACATAGAGTAGTTTAAGTTATGGTTGTTGGTAGTGAAGCCAGTTCTGTTTTAGACAAGGACAGATAAGTTGTTTCTAAGCCATCAGCTATTAATATTGAATATATAGTTTTTTGTAATTGATCATATTTGTTTAACAATAGTGAACGATTGAAACAAATAAACCCCAATTTGTGAAGTGTTTTACTAAGAATCCTAACTTGGTAGCAGAGCTTAAAAAGCTGTAACGGATTTCTTGAATTGGCAACCATCTTGGATATTCCAGAAATACTTCCTTTCAACCAAGATCAAGAATACAAAAGAAACAATGGAGAATATCATTTATGATGAAGAACCCGGTTTGTACACGGAAACGGTTGATGCAATTATAGAGCAACAAGAGCAAATTCCTTCACCGGCGCCAAGCCAAAATTTAGCGAGCCAAATGTTGAACTTATTCGCTACCCCTCAGTTTATGACTATGTTGAAGACCACCATCCAACAGAGTATAGAACAAACTAGTACTAGTAGCACCAACAGCTCGAATTTTTTGGAGGTAGCCGAGAAAACCAAAAAGATGCCCACATTTTCCATACCGACAATGGAAAATAGCGAAAAATTAAGAGGCCATGGAAACTTCAGGACGTGGAAACTAAAGCTGGAACGAGACATGATCGCTCTGGGAAGAGCTGAGTTCTTGAAGTACCCAATGGGAGGGGCCAAATGTGCATTTACAATCGAGGAGAAGAGAATGTATGACGCTCAAGTAAGACAGTACCTAGATGCTACTCTTCTAAACGGTCCTCGACAGCTAGTAGTGAATGAAGCAACGGCTGCAGATGCCTTCATGAAGTTGGAGCAAATGTTCGGAAAAAATGACATACAGAAGATGGTAGAACTCTTGGACAATTTTGGAAAAGTAGTTCTACATCCAAAAATGAACCCAATGGCATTTGTGACCAAGTTTGAGAACAGTGTTCAGCAATTCAGAGAACTGGGAGTTCCTCTGGATGAAAAGATTGTTGTGGCATATTTTCTGCATAAGGTTCGTCATGTACGGCCTTTTATGCCATTTTATGCTACGATAGTTACTTTACCAGAGGAAACCAGAACTTATGACTTTGTACGCAGTGCATTCCTTGATGTAGCCCCCACCCTGCACTGTAATGAAAATGAAAATAGTAAGTACAAAGAGGACGACACTGTTGATATTGTTTGTTCTGAATGTAATAAGGATTTTGATTTCAGTTTTACATCAGAAGGTTATGACATTGTTACTGTCTGCTCAATATGTCTAGGCTCCCCTGAGCAAAGTAAAAATAATAATATTTTTATTCCAGTTCTTTGTCCACAGTGTGGTGAAAGTAGTATTAATGATTGTGATTTTTGTTTAGGAGATAAAGAAGAAAGGTTCGGAGAACCGTTACGAAAGAGGGAAAGGTTGATGCCGAAGCAAAACACGACAAATAAAAATTCTAGTTCACCGTATACTAGTGAACAATTCGCTAAGTTGAGAAAGATGACAACAGAAGAGCGCATAGCTTCTCGATGTCATAAGTGTGGCCTTCTTTTTCATAGGGAATCAGAATGCAAGTATAGTGGTCGTGTATGCTATGTTTGTTTTAAGACAGGCCATGAGAAAAAGGATTGCAGAAAGTTGAAAACAAGTAAGTTTCAGTATGATTTACAGAAGTTTGTTATTTCGTTGAATTTCCTTGTGGATTCTGGTGCATCGCACCATGTTGTGAATACATGTAGTATCCTGTTTCATTATAAAGCCTATAATGATCCAGTGTCAGTCGAACTTGCTTCAAAAACAGACAAGATTTTTGCTCTAGGAGAGGGAACTCTGCCTATAATAGTACAGTTTGGTAAATGTTCTCATGTTTTACAGTTGGTTAGTGTACTGTATGTACCCAGTTTGAAAGAGAATATTCTGAGTGTTAAATCATTCAATTCTCAATTTAAAACTAGTGTTGTTATGAATGCTAATAATGGATTCATTTTGTCTAGAAAATTAAGAAGAAAAATCAGCCTTCTCTATGTGTCGGATGGATTGTATCGGTTGACAGTACAAGTATCTTGTGGAAAACATCAGGAGTCTTTGCCAATTAAAAAAATTGTACCATCTTCGTTAATTAAAAGTAAATTATCCCCAAAATGTTCTAATCTAAAAGTTAATGAAAATAAACGTCAGAAAAATCGTAGGTTGCGAAAAAAACTCACTCGTAGTCAGTTGCAAAAATTAGTTGATGAAGGTTCAGTTTGGCATCGTAGAATTTCCTCATCTTATCTGGGTAAATTACCAAGTGTTGTCCAGGGAGTGAAAGAACTCTCTTATAATTTGACATCTGCTAGTTGTTCAGTTTGTTCAAAAGCCAAAATGAGTAGGAAGCCATGTTTGAAAGAACGTGAACGTGCAATCAGACCATGTCAAATTATACATGCTGACTTATTATTTGTAAATCCACCAACTCAGTTCAGTAAGAAAAAGTATATTTTAATAGTTGTTGATGATTATTCACGGTATTCACAAATATTCCTAATGAGGCAGAAGTCAGAAACATTCAAAAATTTGCAGTCAGGCTTACAGTTTTTACAAAACATTTTTCCAGGGCCTGGTCTATTCAATAAGTTAAGATGTGATAACGGCACAGAGTTCACTAGTACAGCTTGTCAAAGAATATTGTTTGAATTTGGTATAGAGTTACAGTTAGCTGAACCATTTCAGCATGAACATAATGGAACGGCAGAAAGATACAATAGAACTCTACAAGAAAGAGCGAGGGCTTTGCTTTTTGATTCAGGTTTTCCTGTCAGTTTCTGGGGATTTGCTTTCGCAACAGCATGTTATCTATATAATAGAACACCACATTGTTCAATTGACTTTCTTACTCCTTATGAGAAATTATTTGGGAAACAAGCAAACTTAGAAAATGTTAGAATATTTGGTTCGAAAGCAGAAGTAAAGATTGAAAATATACCCAAAGGTAAAAAGCTACATCCTCGTTCAAGTACAATGTACCTAGTTGGATATACAGATACGGGATATCTACTATACGATCCTTCAACAAAGAAAACTATTTCTTCATGTAATGTGCTATTCAATGAAAAATTCAATTACAAATCATGCCTTGATAAAATTTCAGTTCCTGAAAATGACCTTATAGTAACATCCGAATCTAGTATGTCTCAACCGCTTGCTCAAACAGGTGCTCATCACCAATCAACAAGTCAAAGTACAAGTCAGACAAACATACAATCAAATTTAGTAGCAAATAATATTTCAAATAATGAAGAGATAGTAGGAGAAACATCTAACCCTCAGCTCAGACAACGAAGTAATGAGGTTGAAATAGAGGTGATTTCACAATTCAGTGATGGTCAAGGCACTAACGAGATAGAATTTGAAGAAGTGCAAAATCCGAACAGTGACCATTATAACAGTGAAGGAATTCAGGAAATTAGTATCAATTCCCTTATTTTAAGTCCATTTGGTTTCGTTAATGATAGTTTGATTCAAAGTACAAGTAATACACCACAAGATTATAATGAAGCCACCACCGGTTTAAATAGAAGTAAATGGATAACAGCCATTCAATCAGAACTCTCTTCCATGAAACAGCATTCTGTTTGGAATATAGTAAATAGAGAACCAAATATGAAAGTCATCCCGTTAAAATGGGTATTCACAGTGAAAGACGATGGAAGTTGCAAGGCTCGTTTAGTTGTTGTAGGTTGTAAAGATACAGAGAAATATAGTTCTGAAGAAACGGCGTCTCCAACGCCTGCTCTCTCGGTAGTTAAATTGATATTTTCATTATCAGTTGCTAAAAATTGGCATATCGAACAACTTGATATTAAAACAGCCTTTCTATATGGTGATATTGATAGATTGAAATATGTAGCAATTCCTGATGGTATAAGTCTTGATAAAACAAAGTTTGTTTGTAAGTTGCGTAAAGCCTTGTATGGTTTAACAATCGCACCGAAGTGCTGGTTTATAACCATTGATAAATATCTTCGAGACTGTGGCTTTGAAGCGAACTTACGAGAACCCTGTTTGTATTCCAAAAAGAATGAGGGTGAAATAACTATCATATTGGTATATGTCGATGATTTGTTGGTAACTGGCAGTAACATTGAACTTATTCATGATACAGTTAAAGTATTGAAATCTCGTTTTGAGATCAAACAGTTTGGGTTTCCAACTAAGTTTCTTGGTTTGGAAATCAAAAAGTCTAAAAATCAATTATTTCTCCACCAAACACAATATGTCAACAGTATGTTGAAAGAGTTCAGAATGGAGAATAGTAATAAAGTGGATACTCCGTTAGTACCTCAAGGAAAGCACAAAGCTCCCGAGGGTTTAAATGAAGCAAGTTTTCCGTATAAGAAAGCCATAGGCTCTTTGTTGTATTTGAGTCTATTTACTAGACCTGATATTTCATTTGCAGTCAGTTATTTGTCACGTTTTCAGTCTAATCCGCAACAGTATCACTGGACATTGGTAAAAAGGGTATTCAGATATTTGAGAGGAACCTCTCAAATAGGTCTGAAATATTCTCATGGCACACCAAATTTGTCTTGTTATTGTGATGCTGATTTTGCTGGAGACAAATCTAGTCAAAAATCAACAACTGGATTTGTTATCTTTGCCTTTGGAAATCCAGTGGTATGGTGCTCTAAGCTCCAGGCTACCATTGCACAAAGTTCGGCAGAAGCAGAATTCATTGCATTAACTCATGCTGTGAATGATGTTTTGTTTATATCACAGTTACTTGAAGAAAGTATAGATCTTGTTGTTTATCCTGTACCAGTGTATGAGGATAATGAAGCTGCTAGACAAAATTGTCTGACCAGCACCAGTAAAAGTAGATTGAAATATATTGAAAGAAAGTATCTTCTCATTCGTCAACATGTTCGAGAGAAGAAAGTTAATATAATCAAAATAAATACTAATGAACAGATAGCTGATATACTCACAAAACCTTTGCTAGTATCAAAGTTTTGTAGTTTACGTGACCAATTAGTAACTAGTGACTATCTGATTCAAAGTTGATAAAATGTGCATGCACTTGTTTTGTTTTGACTGATGAATACCTAGTATTCGTTCAGTGAATGTTTTAAGTATTATCTGGAGTTATATTGGAAGGGTCTTCGGTCCCTGGAAATATAATTTTGGCAAATACTAGTATCCTCCATTAGAAGGGTCTTTGGTCCCTGGTGATGGGAGATGCGCAGTATATGGTATACAAGTTGGTCCACTTGGCCATATAAAAATAGTTCTAGTCTGTTTAGTTTTTGAGCTATAGTTAATGTCTTTAATGATTGACTATACTCTCAGACCAATTGTGTGTATGGTTCACTGTAGTGAAGTCATACATGTTCTATTTGTTCAGTATATTTCGCATTGATGGGTTACATACTGATTCCAGCTTATCATATTGATTTCTATAATTAGACAGAATGAATAAATCTGGTTTGCTGTGTTTCACATTAATGAGTCCTATACTACTTGTCATGTCAAGTTCACACTACTGGAATTGACAAAGGGTCAAAGTAAAGATGCTAGAAGGGTCTTCGGTCCCTGGATGCAAAATTACTTAGTGTTTCAGTATAAGCATGGTTCGCTTCGAGAAAACCACTAACAGTGCTAAAGGGATCTTGTATCCTGGAAGCAAAAACAGTCACATCTGAGTAAAATAGATGCTAGAAGGGTCTTTGGTCCCTGGATGCAAAATAACTCATTTGTTCAGTATAAGCATGGTTCGCTTCGAGAAAACCACTAACAGTGCTAAAGGGATCTTGTATCCTGGAAGCAAAAACAGTCACATCTGAGTAAAATAGATGCTAGAAGGGTCTTTGGTCCCTGGATGCAAAATTACTCATTTGTACAGTATAAGCTTGGTTTCGCTTCGAGAAACCCTGTTCTTTGGCTATGCAGTAACAAATACCAAGTAATCCCACTGACTCGACAGTTTAGCTTTAAGTATATTTATATTAAGACATGTGAATGTAATACCATCTCTGTTTATATATGTATCTATTTATATTATTCTATTTATTAAGACAGAGTCAGGTGGAACTCAAAGTTGGTAAAAGTTTCGTTTTGTAGTTACAGTAAGTTGTTGCGTGCTCAGTTTGGGAGGGGGTGTTAACGTTAGTACTGCTGGCTCAGTGTGGCAGCATACTACGTTGATATGACAACCTCGCAAGCCGCACAACTCAGTACCTTCTGCGCAGAGGAAAACATAGAGTAGTTTAAGTTATGGTTGTTGGTAGTGAAGCCAGTTCTGTTTTAGACAAGGACAGATAAGTTGTTTCTAAGCCATCA
The DNA here is from genome assembly GCA_958510865.1 of Myrrha octodecimguttata. NCBI lineage: Eukaryota > Metazoa > Arthropoda > Insecta > Coleoptera > Coccinellidae > Myrrha > Myrrha octodecimguttata. The sequence goes on from OY294057.1 coordinate 79,294,292, forward strand.
GCTATTAATATTGAATATATAGTTTTTTGTAATTGATCATATTTGTTTAACAATAGTGAACGATTGAAACAAATAAACCCCAATTTGTGAAGTGTTTTACTAAGAATCCTAACTTCCTTTTCGAGCTTGCGGATTATTAAAGTATTTACTTGGATGAGTAAAATAAAGAAGTATGTACATTCTCTTTGTATGAAGACAATTTATACATACATATATATATACGTATTTTGTATTCCAAATTTTGTCATCAACAAGATAACCTTTCCTCTGTGGTTCCCATTTGTTTAATTTAACCTTTCTATTTGTGTTCTGTGATGCTTATATTGAAAATAATAAATATAAAAAATACAATAAATTTCAAACTAGTAATTTTCATCTGAGTTGGTAAACGAAAAAAAAAAAATAGAAAATGGATAAAGTGGACTTACGTACTATGAAAATAGAAATCATTAAAGCCATCCACAATTGCTCTCAAAGAGGTCTTTATCAAACTGTTAAATGGCTGGCAGAGTTGAATTTCTCATTGGCTCATATCAAATTGAGAAAAAGTGAAATTCCGAAGTACAAAGAATCCGAGCTAGAATTAGAGGAATACATGGTAGCTAAGGCTTACTTTGATGTTAAGGAATATGATAGATGTGCCCATTACCTTAAAAACTGCGAATCTGATAAATCAAAATTCCTTTATTACTATTCGTGCTATTTGTCGATCGAAAAGAAAAAAATGGATAACATGGCAGATACTAATATTCCACCCGATCCAAAAAAAGATGATGATCTTAGAAATTTAGCCTCACAATTATTGAAAGATAATTTTCAAGAGAGAATGGACGGGTACCTACAATACCTCTATGGTGTGATTTTGAAAAAACTGGATGCCACATATATGGCTACTGAAATTTTAAGTAAATCTGTGGCCCAAGAACCTATGCTTTGGTGCAGTTGGTTCGAGTTGGGAAAATTGGTTGATGATTTTTCCACATTGCCAGATCATTGGATGAAACAATTTTTTCAAGCTCATGCATGTTTGGAACAACTGAGGAATGATGAAGCCCTTCAGATATGTAAAACTATAGGAAACAAGGGATTTGCAAACAGCATGTTTGTTATGTCTCATTTAGCTTTGTGTTATCATAATAATAGAGGTGAGCATGATAATAATCTTTATTCAATAGTAACAAAGGTGAACATACAAGTTATTCAGAGCAAGAACAAATCTTTGGATGACCAATCACAATTTTTAAAAGTTGAGTAGTTTGATCAATTTAAGGTAATAATCTAATGTTGAAAATTCTTCATCTGTATTAAAATTAAATACCCAAAGTATCCAAACTCCTTCATGAGTTGTGGCCCATCTAAAGGTTGGGACTTGATTATTATCGGTATCACAGCATTCACAACTACGTCACATACATGTTGAGCTTCTAAAATACCTTGTTTATCTTCAGATTTAAAATTTCTTGTCTCCAGAATTTTATGTACTCGCTTCCCTAGCTTATATAAGTTGGGAATGATATGGGTTTTGATCATATCTTCACCAAGTGATGTTAATCCTTTTAACCCTCCATATAGACTTGTTAGAGGCAATGAATTATTGTATATTGCTTGAGCATAAACGTTCACAACTCTTTGTTTAATATTGTTCATTTTGTTCCCATAAACATGGCAGATTGTAGCGATTACGTATGTTGAAAAATCTCTCAGTGTCCAATGGTTATCATAGTAGTATTTGCTTATCCTTTTTGATAACGCACAGGAAAGTATTACAGGTATCAAATCATGCAAATAAAGTTTAACATCTACATAAGGATTAGATATCAAATTTTTCGTCATACGAATGGAATAAATTAGAAGAGTCAAATCAGAACATACAAGATTTACATGTACAGATTGCTTTATGAATTCAGTTAAGTGAGGTGCTAGATATTTTATGCTATAGTCTATGGTTACCAGTTTTAGAGTTTCGTTTCTTACTTGTTCATTGTATCCAAATATTCCCTCCGTTATTTTCATGAAGAACATCTGTTCTTCCGTTGATAATCGGTGTGGATCTGGATAGAATTTCAGTAAAATATTGTCTGGTTTAGGTTGGAAACATTCTAATATTTGGGGTATGTGTTGTTCTGGGTTTTCCTCATGAAAATTCAATTTTGGAAATAGAAGTTTCCTAATTTGTTTTGGGTTTTCTTGTTCATTCATAGTATGAGTACAATTTTTATTGTGAAATTGACAATAGATGATGAAAGTTTTTGTTTCAGTGATTTTGAATATAATGAGAGCATAGAATTTTTTAATGGTCGCCATGACAACCACCTTTAAATAATTTCATAGAGGTTCTCTGATAATGAGAAGTTCACAGAACTGGCCGAAATACAACAATTGTGCGCTTGTTCTAGAGAAGAAAAGTGGTATTATTTTACCTTAATGTCTGTAATTTTGCTTTGAAAATGGTTCAAAAGGCCTGAACACCACAGGTTGATTTCAGATATTGAAATCGATTGATCAAACTGATTTGAGAGAGTAACCATATTGGACCAAAAATAACTTCCAATGGAACTTTGCACAATTTGATCATTTCAAATATTCCTAGTGAAGAATATGGAAAAAAAATAATTTGAGGCAGAATATTCATGAGGAGGCTTTCATTTTTTATGTAGCAAAGTTGGGACTGGCCCTCAAAAGTTGAACACTGTGTGACCAGAAATATTTTCATTTTGTTGAGTTCCAGCAAAAAGGTGACATTATAGAAAAATAAATTTCTATCTGTTTGCTAGATAGTGATATAGAACATCACGCAACTGTTGCAGGGTCCTGAAGAGTTAATAACGGCAATGTTTAATTTAGTTTTTCTTGTAACCTTAGTCCCCATTCCTATTATCAACAATATTTTATTTGGTGATGTGGTCTAAAAACTTTATTGAATTACAAAATATATCCATGTACTAAAATGCAAGTACAAAATATAAGAAAAATCAACAAAAATATTCAAGATTGACACAGAAATAGAGACTAAACAGAAGCATCAGTTATTGATTGATGATTTGACATACATGAGTTTAACTTTTTCGAAGGTATTTGAAAGGCTGTCTTGAAAATATCACTATTAATAATCCATACTTGAAATTTGATTGAAATTTTTATTTTACAGAACTCGACAAAGCCATCAATGTATTCCGGCAGATTCTACATTTGGATCCGTACAGACTAGATAATTTAGATATCTACTCTAATTTACTCTATGTGCAAGAAATGAAGACACAATTAGCAGATTTAGCGCACAAGGTTGTTACTATTGATAAATATCGTGTTGAAACCTGTTGTGTTATAGGTATGAGCTAGTTTGTCCCCAGTTTACACAACGTACACTATGGAAATTTTTTAGGGAATTATTACAGTTTAAGATCGGATCATCAGAAAGCTGTTCTTTATTTCAAAAGGGCTCTGAAACTTAATCCGAGGTTCTTGTCAGCTTGGACTCTGATGGGCCATGAGTTTATGGAGATGAAAAATACAAATGCAGCAATACAGAGTTACCGACGTGCTTTAGGTAAGTTTAATTTTTCAAAAAATCGAATTGATTCGGCTGTAACTTGGTAGAAATTATGGCTTAACTAGAAATCTGATATGGAAAATGATATGTATACTCCATTCACTTCAACAAAGTAATTCAGCAGACCTTGGAATCTGTCTGTCAACGATGTATATATTTTATTTACATAACTGATTTCCAGTAAACCAAAGTCTGATAGAAATTATTTATAACAAACGTAGAAAATACAGGGTTTTTCAACAAGAACTTTGTTTTTCAATGCGGTAACACCGGCACCACATGACAGTTTTGACATTTAGTTTTTTGACGTATTCGCAGTAAATGCTTTGGCAATTGTTACAATGAATTCAATTTCGCTCGAAAATCGCATTAAAATAATTCAAATCCACTATGAAAATGGTCGTTCTGTTAAAGTTACATTTCGTAAAATTCGTGATATTTTCGGACAACATAAACGTCCTTCTGAGACCGCTATCAAGAATTTGGTCGCGAAATTTGAGTCGACAGGCTCAGTACAAAATGTGCCAACACCAACACGTGTTCGACCGGGTCGTTCAACAGAAAACATCGCTGCCGTGAGCCACAGTGTTGAAGAAGATCAAAAGTTATCAATTTCACGACGTTCTCAATGGATCACGCTATCGCGAGATGCTAACAACTGAATTTTGGCCTATTATCGATGACATGGATGTCACTGAAATGTGGTTTCAACAAAACGGTGCCACATGTCACACATCCAATGAAACGATCAATTTATTGCAAACCAAATTTTCCGATCGCATAATTTCGCGAAATTCAGCTGTTAAGTGGCCGGCCAGATCGTGTGATTTAACACCACTGGATTATTTTTTGTGGGGCTATGTTAAAGACAGAGTTTATACGGAGCCAATCGAATCGATTGCAGCCTTAAAACTCAAAATCCGTGATGTCATTAACGAAATAGACCCTCCATCTTGCCAAAAAGTGATTAAAAATTTTGATGAAAGAATCAACGTCTGTCAGCGTGGTCGTGGTGGACATTTGTCAGATATCATTTTTCATTCATAATAGCCGAACTTTTCTCTTTGTAATACAATAAAAATTTTATTCATTTTCCACTAAATTCTTTGTTTTATTTTGTTTTCAAAAACAAAGTTCTTGTTGAAAAACCCTTTATTAACATGTGTATCCATTTATGATGAAAAATATTTAATCTTAATTTTTTCAGAAATCAATAACAAAGATTATAGAGCATGGTATGGGTTAGGACAAACTTACGAAATATTGAAGATGTACTTTTATTCGCTCCATTATTACAAACAAGCCCAGCAACTGAAACCAAACGATAGCCGAATGATTATAGCGGTAGGAGAGATTTACGAAAAGTTAGACAAAATCGAGAATGCTCTTAAATGTTATTTCAAGGCCTGCAGTGTTGGAGATGTCGAAGGGCTGGCCCTAATCAGATTATCAAAGTATGTTGTTTTCATCAGATTTTCATTATTTTGTAACATCCTGTATACAGAGGTCGGAATGAAAATGAATATTTCTTCTCCATCATGATGCCTGTTAAATGTGTAGGTTATACCACAGACCAAGAAGACAAATCACTTCATCGTTTGCGGGAATCGTGTCTCTCCGACCTTGAGAAATATAACAGACATAACCACACTTTCTTCTTCCTCGAAACAGCTGTCAAATTGAATACTTGATATTGGAATATCTGAAATCGAAATGTAAAAACGGATTTGTCGGGATTCAGGAATCACAAAATCAAAATCAGACTAAGATTTTTCGATGAAACCATTTGAAAAGCAAATTTCCAACACCAAAGCGAGTGTTTTGTCACACCTCAAACTCCTGTAGAAGAACTCTGTTGGAGTAAATGAAAATTTTGGAAAAATGTTATGGAAAACCCGTTTACCTTAATCAGAGAATCTTTGTAGTTTCATATCAAATGAGATTCATTTCAATATAAAATCAAACTATGAATAGACGAACTTTGTTCGATTCCAATCCTAGTGTTTGTGCAATCATATACAATTTTATTAGACATCCCATCGTTTTAATTGAATAATGGAGGTTGTAATGCTTTTATTTCAGTTGCGATTCCTTTATTTTATATAAAATAAACATTATGAATGAGTCCACCTAAGTTCGATTCCAAGTCTTGTTGTATAATCAAAACATATAATGAGGACTGTCATCATAAAATAGAACCTCAAAGATGACTACACAATTGATTTGGTTGTAAAAAAATGTTTGGATTATATTCTTAAATGGAACAGATACGAAATTATTCATCAATTAATAGGATGAAAAATTCATTTCAGTTTGTTTAGATGTTTATAACCTCTTCAAGCTAGTCCAAAAGCAGCGAGAGTGACGTAATCCTATTCCTGCAATCTGATTGGCACCCCAAACGCCTGCTAAAATTCTGATTAGCTCGATTCAGGGTCATATCTGCGTTGACATAGATTTCCTAAGTAAATGACGCGAGTGGTTTATCTGGTTGATCTGTGGTTATACTGTCATTGTTGACAGTTGCAACAAGATGTGAACAGGAAAATAAGATTTTGCCGTGGCCAGCATAATCTCCTGACCTGAATCCCATTGAAGAGAAGCTTGTTTTGAGTCTTGCTGATGTGTTTAAAAGGCAAGATGAACAGTTAAATTGCCATAGAGAACAGTGGCAACAAATTGATCGAAATTAGATTCTTAACTTGATTAATAGCATGTTTAAGATATTTGCGACTGGTCCAACGCTTTGACCATTGACAAATTTTCTCATTGAAAATACTTCACTTTTCGGAAAGTCTTTGGAGTGACAAAATTATACATGATAATTAACAATTAATTAATTTCTTCTTTTGAGTTATTATAATGAAATTGAGTTTTTTCAATCTTCCTCACAAAGAGGCATTTTCCGTTGAAATCTCGGACTGTAACCTAGACTATTTTGATGTGTGCATTTCATTTGTACACAGTCTTCATAAATGGCTGTAATATCACAGGTGGCTTCAAATGATTCTTTGTCCCTCCCTACTCAGATTACCGAACTATGTTTTTCATAGAATTTCAAAAGTGAGGTTATGCTTGCCATTCACAAGGACAGTAAATTCTAAATGAACAATATGCATATCAAGCTGCAAAATAAGTATATTCCAAAACCCACAGTGACGTTACAATTATTTCTGAAGAACCCTTTCTTTTTCAAATTCGATATGATAGATGCTATATTATGACAATGTACGATACAGATTATACGACAAACTGAACGATACAGAGAACGCTGCAGCAGCCTTTACAGAATACTGTTTGAGGGAGGAAAGCAACAAAGATAAAGCTTACGAAGAACAGACAGATTTTTACAACGCATTGCAATATTTGGCAAATTATCATATGAATAAAGGACAGCTGGATGATGCCTTCACGTATGCCTATAAATGCCTGGACTGTGAGGAGGTAAGTGTTATTACTTAGCCGGAAAAATCAGATCATTTCCAGAAAAATCATTTCTGAAGATTTGAGTTTGAATGCTTCAGAACTAGTTTTTCAAACGTCAATCTTACCCACAGAATATCAAACGTCACATAAGGTTAGGTTAGGTTAGGTTAGAATATCAAACAGCACATTGGTTTCGTGCATAGTTTGACATTTGTCATACGTTGGAGGTAAAACAAACCCACTTTCCCGCTTTGTTTATGTTATGAAGTACAGCATTTTCAACAATTTCAGGATTAATTCACAAGTTAAAATGATTTATATTCATAGAATTGGTGAATTACTAGACCCGTGAGGCCAAGTTATTGTGTCGTTGTGAAATGCAACATAAATACACCGAGAGACCAAGGAATACATTCGCTTTGTTTACATTGGCGAAGAGCGATTATTTGGAGATTTTATTAATTTTACAAGTGAAATTTTGTGATAATGGATCTGATTAACTGATATTCAATCTCAGACGATAATCGTTCAAAAGGATATAAATGAAAATTGCAGTATCTATTCTTGTCTTCTAAAGCCTAGAGTATCCACATCAGAGATAGCATTTATTATAGGTATAACTATTGAAAATGAAACAGTAAAATGTTTGGCTCATTAATTCCTGAAAATAAACAGCAGAATGAAATCCAACAAATGTATGGAATAGAAAAAATATGGGTTCCAGAGAACTTCTCAGTACTATTTCAAATAACGTTCTATGTTGCAAATTATCAAATTACTACAATATTGGTCTACAGTTGCTATGTCAGTGCTATCAAAATCTTCAATTATATATTTATTATACTAAATATATGTTACAAATAAAATGATTCATATGAAATTTTTTCCTTGAACACCGATTTCGATTCATCCTCAAAAACTTCTTTACTATCCACATAAAATGCCTTTTCATCATGCAGATGCAACGTTAGGGCTTTCATAATCTTAAGTAATTGACAATAAGGTCAATTAGAAACATATTACAAACAACTAAATGTAGAAGTTCCATCCTTGAGTAGTCGAACCACATCGGAACGTGTTTGGTTGAGAACAGAGATAGTTATCTGGGTCATTATTATTATAAAATGCTTGCAATATTTGGACAAATCTATCACTTAACGAATTGCCTTGATTGGCTTTATATATCATATAGAGATGTGAGTGGTAACCAATCAGGATGGGTTTGTCATTCATACCGCCAGCTATTGTAGTGTCGAGAAGATATAATTCTTGAAATGTGTATAACAAACACGAAATATTCTTATCATACTTATCTGATCATGAGTCAACTTATTAAACAGAACAAATTGAATAGATAGTCTAACATAATTCCTTAACCAGTGTGGAAATGCCTCCAACAAACTCTACCATAGTTTGTTACTTTGTCAGAACAGTTTTTTCAATTTATGGCGTGAATATAGGATGTTTGCCTTCTCTGGGGTAGTTCACATACGGCCGGTTTCACAAAACTTTGATTGCCAGATCAAGGGCTTGATTGTCAGTCAACGGTAAATTCTGTGCTCGATTTCAGTTCATTTTCAACCCAACCATCGAATGCAAACCTTAATCAACGAGTTAATCAGAAGTCAAAAGTTTTGTGAAACCCACAGATAGTGTTCTATTTCTTCGAATACCAGATGAAATTTAGGGGAATGGGTCAAAAATGCAAATATTCAAATATAAAGTCTACACTACAATATATCTGAAAAATCGGATTCCTTCGTCTCTCGGTGTATTTAAGTTGTATTTAATAACGAAACAATAGCTAGGGCTAGTTATTCACCAATTCTATTAATATAAATCATTTTAACTTGTGAATTTATCCTGAAATTGTTGAAAGTGCTGTACTTCATAACATAAACAAAGCGGGTAAGTGAGGTTGTTTTACCTCCAACGTATGGCAAATGTCAAACGACGCACGAAACGTCACATAAGGTTAGGTTAGGTTAGGTTAGAATATCAAACAGCACATATGGTTGGAAGACTATACATCATTGAGTCAATGATTTTGATTGGTTGGACACATAGTGTATGCATTATAAAAACTATTTCTTTTTTACCTATTATATCGAAAAACGCACATTTGAGTAACTTGGTTTATCCACTTCATATCTCCACCTCGCCTGAGGTCCGATTGTAAACACTATAACTTCCAAAAAAAACAACTTAGAAATTGTATACTTGTAGAGTGGGTTAGACTCATTCAGAATTTTATCTGGCCAATATTTCCGAACATATAGGTCGTATCAAATTGAAATCCAATACTCAACGTTTTCGAAAAAAATTTAATTATAGACATTTGGACAAAACGATAGGATGCTGTTTCCTAGAACAAGCTAAAAGAAGCTATAATAAATGAAATTTTCCATTTCAGACAAAGGAACAAGGAAAGGCCCTGTTGAAAGAAATTGCTGTGAAAAGGGCAGAACGTGACAATGAAGTCAAAATGATGGTCCCAAACCCAAGGGAATCCTCTGAAGCAGTGGACTCCAGTGATATGAACTTTTCCGATATGAACATGGAAAATTGATAGTTACTGCTTCCTTTCAAGTGAGAATCTCTCAAATCGATGTAAATATTTCAAATTTCAATTTTAGCACTTCCTTTGTGCCTTTGATCGATATACTTGGTTGTTAAGTGAAAAAGCATGGCACTGAAATCTATCCGCAGTAACAACGGATTTATATTAGTTTCAATAAATATTTTTTATTGTTTATGTTGTTTTATTCTCCTGTTTTTTTACAAATAGTTGTATTGCTGTGTCTGTCCATATATTAGTATTTTTCAAGTTCTCAATAATAATTAGTTGAATATCAATTGGGTGGAATTATCTTTGTAAAGACATCTAATTGAAACCTGCAGCTGCTGAAATTATTGGATTGTGAATGCTACCACCACATGCTCAGTGTTTCCTCGTTTGAGTCTAGGCCATCCTATTTATCTCTAATTTTTTGAAAATTTTTGATAGTTCCCAACTATCTCAAGATGTAGAATATTCTCTTACTGAACTAAGGGAATATCTCTTATGATAAATAATGCTCTAAACTGGAAGTGTATCTTTATCCTAGAATACTCCAAAAGATTATATACCACTATTTTTGTTTCATTTTCTTATGAAATGAACAAAGTTCTCTGAATAAAAAACATGCAAAGGATTTCAAAAATGTCACAGAATATCGTGTTATTTCGAAAATCTAATATATTCTATGGACTTAGATAGATAGATTTCATTCATTCATTTTATTTTGATCTGGAACTACTTTCAAGAAGAAAAAGACCCACTTATCCATACAGTTCTTTGAATATTGTTGTCTTAACCTCAAATCACGATATAAATATTTGTATCGATATTTGATGTTCTGTGGATCGGGATATACATGTTTCATGATGCCTTGATTGGGATTATTCAAAACACACAATAAAAAAGTTCAAAAACGCCTGGAGAAATGAAAGATTTCACTGAATCCGATGGAACAACAGCTTCAGAGACATTGAGTTTGATCATTCCTGCGATATTAGGCGTTTATGTTTGCACAACTTTAGTTACCTTACTCAAAACTACCAAGAGATTGCAGTTCATCATCGAATTATTTACACTCATACTGCCCATGGTTTTCACAATCACCATTTTATCTTCCCACATAATCAGTCTTATCACAGCGTCACTCGTGCTGTGTTTGAGTTTATTTGTTTTCGCTCGATATTCTTACCGCATCAAACCCAAAAAAGATGAATATGATGGAAATAGAATTCCTTTTATTACGAATGCAAGAGCTACTATAAATATTCTTTCCGTGATTGCAATCCTGGCTGTTGACTTTCACATTTTTCCACGAAGATTCTCTAAAACTTCTACGTATGGATTCAGCTTGATGGACTTGGGAGTAGGGTTGTATATTTTCGCAAATTCCATAGTTTCACCTGAATGTTTGAATAGGAAAGACTCTTTTTCTAAGATAATTAAAAGTTGTATTCCACTACTTGCTTTGGGAGTACTACGTTTGTTTTTTACAAAAAGTATGGATTATCATGTACCTGTTGCTGAATATGGGGTTCACTGGAATTTTTTCTTCACCTTATTGTTTACTAAATGTATTAGTTCTCTAATTATTCGGACAGCTCATGTTAAACACATGAGGCTTATTTCTTTATTAGTTTTGATTATACATGAGCTTTTACTTCAATTTTTACTTAAAGATATTGTAATGAACAACGAACCTAGAACAAATTTATTCTTAGCTAACAAAGAGGGTATTTCTTCAATTCTAGGATATGTTAGTCTGTATTTATTTTCAGTTTATTACGGACATATTTTAAAAGAAAAAGTTTATGGTTCCACCAAAATAAAATCCAATCTCCGAATGATTTTTTCATATTTGGTAATCACAGGAAGTTTAGCATTTATCTGTAATGCTAAGTTTGGTACTTCTAGGAGATTAACCAATATTTCCTACTGCTTTTGGATTGTATTTGTTGGTATTTTAGCTGCTTTTATATTCTATTTAGGGGAATTACTTCAAATGAAAGCATTCGGTAAAAACTCTTATTACATAAAAAGTCCTTATGTTTACAGAGCTATAAACTTCAATGCTTTAATATTTTTCTTGATTGGAAATATATTAACAGGTATCATTAATTTCATTTGTAATACTGAGAATGTTGATAATTCTACTGCATTGGTTATTTTATTGCTTTATGTATCAATATTGACCACGATTATGTGTGTTATATATGAAAAGAAATTGAAATTCAAACTGTGACGAAATAATTTATAATTTATAGGAAATATAGGAAAAATTTAGCACTACTTTTACGATTTTCTAAAGTGCGTTTATATTTATGTTGCAAAAAAAAAGAAAAACTGTATAAATATATTTAGATACAGAACAATAAGTAAACTGACACAAAATGTGTATTATACATGTTATGTTCCTAAATATTTATGGCATAGTCACAACATATATTATCAGCTTTGTTAAGTTTTAAAATTAACAGAGTAGAATATTGACTGAAATTGTTAAAATAAAATTCGAGATATGATTAATTTCAATATGAAAAACATGAATAAAGTTGATGAGAAAAAATTTCATTTTTGAAACGATCAAAGCTCCTCATGATTAATCTCGGAATCACTAAAAAGTTTTATGAAAGATGGGTGGTTTTTGACATGTTTAGCAGCTTTTTCGACAATCTTCAAAAACTCAGGGATGTTGAAGTTGTAGTTCACAAATTTAGCATGAGCACCACCCTCATAAGAACCCTAAAAATCAAAAACGTGAAAATACAACAATAAATACCAATCTTTTACGAAACAAAATATTAGGTTACATCAAATAAAAATCCTTCATCTTTACTCACATCGTTCACTGTTTCTAAGAGAGACGTATTAGTCCAAGTGAAATATTTCACTCCTGCCAACCTTGCAAGATCTAAATAGCAATTTGGATCTTCGCAGTTATATCTGAAAGTTGTAATATTTCAATTATAATAATCACGCAGAGCCTAGATCTATTTCCTGTTGGAACTCTCCTTCAAAAATCTAAAGGCAATACATTGTACTTACATCTCAAAAACCGCTGCCCATTCTGGGAGGAACAAGAGATGAGTTAGGCCAGCCCCATGGATTCCGATGAATATATCTGTATTTCGTGTTATTTCCAGCTGTTTCTTGAAAGGAACATGCTGGTTATAGCTAATCTTCTGTACTTCATAGTCCTTGTTTTTATTTAAACTTGTCACAATTTCATCTTCATTCAATACTCTTCTATACCTGGTATCTCTTGATAAAAACGTTATCCTTATTTTCTTACTCAATCTTCTGAGAACAGGAATTTCCAATCTGTGCAAAATGTGTTTAGAAAAAGCGTTGAAAAGTCCACTTCCTTCACAGCCATATATTATGGGAGTATTATAAAAGAGTCCAAATATCATTCTTGGTAATAGAGGAAAGACAACATTTTTGAAACAGACTGTCTTTCCTTTAAACTCCTTCAAGTCCCAGATTGGATGATCTGTAAATGCTTTCCAGGTATCCTGAAATGATGATCTATATGTATAGGATTCCCAAATCAGTATGTGAACATCGGTAGAGAAAGCACTCCAGTGGCTTGCATTGATGTGTAGCGATGCATACAGATTGAGGAAATCACAAAAATGGTGATACATATTTACTGCTGAAAAGAAATGGATTTAGGATTCAGGGCAAGAATACATTCTTGTGAGTAAATCATAATTTAAACACAAATACCAGAAGTATCCTACCTATCATTAAGACAAGAAGTTAGTATGAGACATCAGTTGAATAATGTAAGAGTCGAAAAATATAAAGAAATCATACAGTTACTGTTTTAATGGAAAATAATCATTTGAAAATTTAAATTTTCATACATACTGGCATCAATCTTTAATATAAATGTTGGTTTTTCTAAAATAACATCACAGTCCCCTTCTATGATAGGTCTACGTTTAAGTCTAGTGAAGTACCTGATTTCAGGTGCCCAACTCTGTAAAGGACTCATATGATCCAATTGCTTTTCCAATAATTCTCTTTTGAAATTACAATATCCTCCTAAGTCACCGTCAGATAAAACATCCATTTTATACCTTATAGGTTCATCTCTTTTTGCTAATGCAGTAAAATTGATCATTAAATTCCTTCCACGACAGAATCTTAGATTTTCAGTGCATTCCAAAGAGCTATCATCAAGAAAATAGGGTTCACAATATAGCTTTAGCTCTTCTAACTGTTGTCTTATATACCCAAAATCAGCTTGATAGTAGAATGTATTCTGTTGATCATATTTTGACTTCACCCACCCTCGATGATCTCCTGGACATCTCGGAATGGAATACTGATGGCCATGAGAACAGTTTGGTTCATATCCCCAACATTTGTTTATTCCTATATATTTTTTATATGGACACTCGGGATCATTTCTACATTCAGCTGATGCTGATGGAAATTGATTAAAATAATAAGGTAAGAGATCATCAGGCAAATTAATACTTTTAATAATATCACAGTCAGAGGGATATATACAGTAAAATATCAAATATATCAAACTAAAACAGATTCCTGTGAGATTTTGAAAATTCATATTACTCATTTGTAAATATAATAATATAAGCATTAAATTTTTTTTTGAGGTTAACATGTTTTTCTTATGCGTTTTTCACACGTCTCTTGTCAATTATAAGCCTTGAAACTCTTGAACATGAACAGAATATTTTATATGAAATGAATAATCACGAATATTCTCCTTGGACATTGGTTACTCAAAGGTTTAATCAATTTTTTTTAGTATGATCTGATTGCATCCTTTTATATCTAAGTTCCGGTGACCATTTACATCGAATGGTTGAGAAAATGCGGAATCTATCCCTTGAAAGCACAGAATAATTTTAAAGTGAGAGGTCTGTCTGTGGCATATTTTGACAATTCAGAATTAAATTGGAAAAGCGGGTGTTGATAACTGAAATTTAAAGAAATTAATGGAAATTTTACGTTTCCAACAATAAAAAATCGCAGGAATACCTAGAAACTACGCTTCTTGAAAAAATTTAAATCTTTAAAAAAGTACTCCATATTTATCCATAAATTTCGCAGTTTGTATTTCTAAGACAGGAAAATGGTTGATGATAAAGTGGAAATGGCTAATAACAATGATCAATTTTTGGCAACAAATGATCCTAAAAATGTGCAAGAGCTAACTCAATACGTGAGTATTTCGACTTAATATGACTTTTTTAGAATAAGAGTATTCTAATTTTTATGATGGTCCTTTTTAGGTACAAAGCTTGCTTCAAACAATACAGGATAAATTTCAAAATATGTCTGATCAGATTCTAACAAGAATTGATGAAATGGGGAACAGAATAGACGATCTAGAAAAGAACATTGGAGACCTAATGGCGCAAGCAGGAGTCGAAGGAACAGAAAAATGAATATAGCTAGCATATCGAGGTACACCCCAGCTAAGTTTGATACGTAAGAGTATGTTAAGTTATGAAATTTGTAAGGTCCTTTTAAGACATCCAATCTTGTTATGATTGATTTAACTGCATCATTTTTTTATAATAAAACACCTTTTATATCACAAGACCTTTGTTTCTGTTCATGTAACAGTTCCCTTCAGTTATAATCGAGATCATAAATAACTTCCAGAAAAGTTCTAGCTAAGGTAAAGTCAAGAGTCTTGACATGATTTTTCAAGTTCATTTGTGAAGTGTTCACTCGTTCTAGTCCTGATTGCCATTCAGATCCACAATGACTTCTTGAAGGAATAACTTAGAGACTGGATAAAGGTAGAGTATATTCAGAGTTCAACTACTAAGGTCAAATTCATGAATAGGGAAAATCCACCCAATTTTTCCAAAGATCTTATCCCAAATTGTTTTTGCTAAGAATACAATCCCATTGAATTCAAATCTAGTATTTGGTTGAAAATATAATAATGTTGGTAATGGGGGTAATTACCCTCTCCATGAGAATCCAAAACCTGAAAAAAAGTTGCGCAACCTGGTGCACATAAAATATTTCATGCAATGATTTTGAATAATTTACCAAATATTGCAATCAATGACAATGAGGTGATTAAATATTGTGTACCTGATTTATTGGTTCTCAATCGTTATTACATGGAAAAGAACTATATACGCCCTTGATTTTGTTGAATGGGGAGAGTAATTTTCCTTATTGTTCTGCAGAAATGTACCATACTGAATTTACTCAAAAAACAAGTAGAATTGAAAAAATTTCAAACCAAGTGATACAGTGTCAATTTGGTAAAGCTCTCACAAAACGAAAAATTGAAAGAAAATAATTCTGAAAATTTTTCTCGTTTGTCTGATGATAGATGCATAGAATGCATGTTGCGGAAACTCTTCTACATATTTTGGGTCCAAAATGAGGTCCAAATGTTAAAATACGGGTCCTACTTCAGTTTTCACCTATAGATGCCGGCATCGAGAAATCTTCCAGGTAAAATCTGGAATTTCCTCCGAAGTTTTCAACATGTTGTATCAAAATAAGTCAAATGAGGGCTTTTTTTCGATTTTCCCAGTTGGACCATAAATTATTTTCGAGAGTTTCCAAAAATAAATTCATTTCGACAAATCTAAGGGTATGAATATCCATTTCATTCAGTCAGAGAGGTGGAAATATATACAAAGGTTGCCTTAGTCTCGGAATGCACAAGTCTGAAACTTGATATTAAATAAAAAGAGGTTATCATTATTTCAATGTTTAGTTCATGGAAAAAAAGAAATCCTCCAGAATTTCGTATTCAAAACTACCTTTAGGAAACATTTGGAAAGATAGATACTATACGATTAAAATTATCGGATTCGAGATTCTTCTTCTAACGGCCGACCGTAAACACAATAACTTTCGAAATAATTAACTCATAAACTCAATATTTGTAGGCAGTAGGTTCGGGGCTAAATTACGAAGGTCAAATGCGTGGATGGGTAAAATCCTTTCAAAATTTTATTTTTCCAATATTTCCAAAATTACAGATTAGATCGAATTGAAATCCAGTAGTTTATCGAAAAAAACTAGAAAAGCACTGCCGCTAAGGCAACAGCTTCTACGCGCATGTTCAAATTCGTTGCCAAAGCAGTCATCTCCATTGAACATGCGCGCAAAAGCTGCTGCCTTCGCGGCAGTGCTTTTCTAGGTTTTTTCGCGCATGTTCTAGGGGAACAGCGTGCTATCTAAATTGTCTAAATGTCTGTAATTTTCGATGATTGAGCCGAAAATGGTCTCAAACGACTAGGTTGGACTCACTGATGACGAATCCGGTGTCGAAATCGATTCTGTCCGGCCAGCCGGCCGTCACCACGATTACGGGCGTACGGAAGATTCTATCAACTTGAGAATTTTAGGAAGGGTTTCATTTCAAAATACGAAGGTTAAGTTCGTTAATGCGTCGAATCGGCTGAATAGTTTCCGAGTTATAGCCATTTGAAATTTTGAGGTTAATTTCCCGATATTTCAGAAACTACTTGAATTGAAACTTTATGCAGAATTTCGTTGAAATCGTATGATTACTCAATTAAAAAAGATTTTTTTCAAAATAAAGAAAATTTTTTTTTCTGAAATTATTACTCATATTCGAGAAAAATTCCAGTTAAACCTTGCACTCCATATTTCAGGGCTGTGTACCAAATATCGATTCGATGCGGCTATCAGTTTTGGAGATATTGGGAAAAAATATGTAGAATTTCGTGGTTTTCTTCTTGATATCGTTGTTTTTCTCGGTATAACTCAAGAAATACTGATACAATCGTGATGAAACTTCGCAGCTGGTTCCAAGATATTGCGGGACAACATTGTGCAAAATTTCGTGATGATCGTGTCATTAGAACGATTTGAAAAAAATTTCTAATTTTTTTTCAAATATTGAATATTCTGTGATCTTTTCATCATATTATCCTCATTGAATTCTGTATGAACCTTAAAAATGGTAATTTTGAGTACTGGATTCCAATTCGATCTAATCTGTATTTTTGGAAATATTGGGAAAATAAAATTTTGAATGGGTATATCTACGGAATCATTGGGTGCATTATACCCATTCACGAATAATTTCCGAAAGAAACAACTCAGAAACTCGATATTTGTAGAGAAGGTTTGGGGCTTAATTACGAAGGTCGAAGTCGTGAATGGGTAAAATCCCCTCAATGATTCCGTAGATATACCCATTCAAAATTTTATTTTTCAAATATTTCAAGAAAATACAGATTAGATCGAATTGAAATCCAGTAATTTATCGAAAAAAAATCTTGAAAATCACTGTCGTGAAGGCAGCAGCTTTTGCGCGCATGTCAAATTAGTTGCTGAAGCGGTCATCTACCTTGAACCTGCGCGCAAAAGCTGCTGCCTTCACGGCAGTGCTTTTCTTGATTTTTTTATAATTCTGCCTCAGATGTTGTAATTGAAAACCCCGAAAAAACCTAAAAAATTAAAAATTTCAAAAAGCACTGCCGTGAAGGCAGCAGCTTTTGCGCGCATGTTCAATGTCGATGACCGCTTCAGCAACGAATTTGAACATGCACGCAGAAGCTGCTGCCTTCACGGCAGTGCTTTTTGATTTTTTTTTCAATAAATTACTGGATTTCAATTCTATCTAATCTGTATTTTTGGAAATATTGGAAAAATAAAATTTTGAATGGGTATATCTACGGAATTGTTGGGCGGATTTTACCCATTCACGAATTCGACCTTCGTAATTAAGCCCCAAACCTACTCTACAAATATCGAGTTTCCAAGTCGATTCTTCCGGAAGTTATTGTGCTTACGGTCAGCCTAACGGCCGACTGCGTAATCACAATAACTTTCGAAAGAAACAACTTAGAAACTCGATATTTGTAGAGAAGGTTTGGACCTTAATTACGAAGGCCGAATTCGCGAATGGGTAAAATCCACCCAATGATTCCGCAGATATACCCATTCAAAATTTTATTTTCCCAATATTTCCGAAAATACAGATCAGATCGAATTGAAATCCAGTACTTCATCGAAAAATTAAAGTTCGAATGTTCATACGGAATTTAATGAGGATGATATGATAAGAAAATCACAGAATTTTTTTTTTCGAATTGTTCTAATGACACGATCATCACGAAATTTCGCATAAAGTTGTCTTTCAGGATCTTCAAATCAGCTGCGTAGTTTTATTGAGATTAAATTAGTATTTCTTGAGTTATACCGAAAAAACAACGATATCGAGAAGAAAACCTCGAAATTTGACATATTTTTCCTGATATCTCCAAAAATTATGATCGTATCAAACTGAAATTTGGTACACTTCTGTGAAATATGAAGCTCAAAGTCCGAGTGGAATTTTTTTTGGATATGATAAATGGTTTCCGAAAAAAAATATTTTGGAGAAAAATTTTGAAAAAATATTTTTTTTTTTTTAATTTACTGACAGAATGATCCTGACAAAATTTGACTCAAATTTGCGCGTCGTTATATTCCACCTAATTTCCAAGTTTAAATCCAATCGCTCAAGTAGTTTCTGAAATAAAAAATGAATAACTTCAAAATTCAAGTGGCTATAACTCCGAAACTGTTCGACCGATTTGGCCCATTAACGAACTCAACCGCGGCATTCCAATGCGCGACCTATCCTGAAAGTTTTAAGTCGCTAGCTCACTACGTTCGACAGTTATTGTGTCCACGGCCGGCCGGACAGAATCCATTTTGACACCGGATTCGTCATCAGTGAGTCCAACCTAGTCGTTTGAGACCATTTTCGGCTCAATCGTCGAGAATTACAGACATTTGGACGATAGAATAGCACGCTGTTACCCAGAATAAATGCTTCTCGAAATGAATGAATGAATTTGAATGGGTATATCTACGGAATCGTTGGGTGGATTTTACCCATTCACGAATTCGAACTTCGTAATTAAGCCCCATACCTACTCTACAAACATCGAGTTTGGACCTCAATTACGAAGGCCGAATTCGTGAAAGGGTAAAAACCACGCAATGATTCCGCAAATATACCCATTCAAAATTTTATTTTCCCAATATTTCCGAAAATACAGATCAGATCGAATTGAAATCCAGTACTTCATCGAAAAATTACAGTTCGAGGGTTCATACAGAATCTAATGAGGATGATATGATAAGAAAATCACAGAATTTTTTTTCAAATTGTTCTAATGACACGATTATCACGAAATTTGGCATAAAGTTTTCTTTCATCATCTTCAAACTAGCTGCGAAGTTTTATCAGGTTCGAATCAGTATTTCTCGAGTAATACCGAAAAAAACAACGATATCGAGAAGAAAACCTCGAAATTTGACTTATTTTTTCCCGATATCTCCGAAACTTATGATCGTATCGAACTGAAATTTTGTACACTGCTGTGAAATATGAAGCTCAAAGTGCGAGTGGAATTTTTTTTTCGGATTCGATGAATGGTTTACGAAAAAAAAATTTCGAAAAAAATTTTTTTTTTTATTTACTGACAGAATGATCCTGACGAAATTTGGATCAAAGTTGCGCGTCGTTATACTCCACCTAACTGCCAAGTTTGAATCCAATCGCTCAAGTAGTTTCTGAAATAAAAAAAAAATAACTTCAAAATTTCAAGTGCCTAGAACTCCGAAACTATTCGACCGATTTGGCCCATTAACGAACTTAACCGCGGCATTTCGATGCGCGACCTACCCTGAAAGTTTCAAGTTGCTAGCTTGCTTCTGTCGACAGTTATCGTGTGTACGGCCGGCCGGACAGAATCGATTTTGACAGCGGATTCGTCATCAGTGAGTCCAACCTAGTCGTTTGAGACCATTTTCGTCTCAATCATCGAAAATTACAGACATATGGACAAAACGATAGCACGCTGTTCCCCTAGAACATGCGCGTAAAAAAATTCGTTCGCGAATTAGATGAGAACCGTCTTCATTCGGAAAATAATCGTGGTTCGTACACCAAGAGGGTCAATCGATCTGATAGAAGTCGTGGCGTTTCCAAAGGACGAACCTCTGGCCTGGCTGCAAGTATTTGCACCTGCCTTCATAGTGGTACAGGTGTAGAGAGCGGGCACACGCGACCCGAAACCTCTCCATCCTTTAAATCCCTGCTGCCGACGATGTTTTCAAACACTCCGCCAGAAGACTCGACGTTTCCTGGTTGCTTTTTATTGCATCGTTATGGCCTTTTTGTTTGCTTCATCTCCCTGGTCAGCTTTGGCCCCACTGTGTAATAAAGCTTCGGCGATTCGAATATTAACAAGACAACGCTGAGATATGACTTCAATTATTTTGTAATGAGCTGGGGGGCTGGGTGATCATGCTTGGTTTCTGGGTTGCCTTTGTTTTGGATTCGTTATTGTTTTCGTCGTCATAACAGATAGTAAGGTCGGATTCGTGAATGGGCGAAATCCTGAAATTAAATTAACTCCTAAATGTATCCCTAATCGTTAATCTGGTGGTAATGATGCAACCTCTTACACCCTATCTATTTATTTCAACTTTACAATTAAAATTGCTATTAACAAACACAAATTTAGGTACAGTGAATCTGAGATCCGGGATTCGAAGAAGCACTTATCTTAATAGTAAAGGATCCGATGGTATGATCCTCCAAAATGCAGGTATTATGTAGGTAGTCCAGTTTCAAGAGATTCCATCCAGAGCAAAGTCCAGAATTAAGATATTCCGGTAATAATTAGTTCGGTATAAAGGTATTCCAGCCATGATCAGCTCCAGTACTAGGATAATCCAGTAATAATTGCTTCTAGTACTAAGATGATCCAGTCAAACTCTGGGTCCGGTAGTAGGATATTCAAATGGGCATTAGTCCCAGTAAAAAGATAATCCAGTAGTCGGTAGCCCTGGTACAAAGATGATTCAGTGGGCGATAGCCCCGGTACAAAGACTGCAAATTTCAAAACTATAAGATAGTGTTTGTAACACGTGATCTCACTCCCAGGGACTCTAGACGTTATTGAAATAATTTACAAGTTAATAAATATGAGATGAAATATCTACAACTCAGGAATAAGAGCACGTTATTCGATAATAAGAATGAGACAAGAAATCAAATGCACAATATCATACAAAGGAAAATGTTGACCTGTGTAACCTGCATGGAATGAAATAAATCAGAAATCACAATCTGGCATTCACAAACGCAAAAAATATTGGTCGGGATATACGTAGTACTTACCGACTTTTGAATAGACGTCTTATAAGAAACAATAAAACTTCAAAATTCCACGATGTTAATGGATTACGAGTTACGTTAATTCGCTAAACTCTAGCAAGGTGTTGAATCTTCAGCTCCTACGCACCAAAAGAAAGAATTTTCCATCGGCTGGACCGAGTTGGAAGGGTCGCGCACGCGAAACACACACTCAACCGTCAAAGCGAAGAGCGTTCTTTAGCGACCGATCATATAATTTCAGTAAGGCGTTTTTCTTGCGATTGGAATTGAAATTATTAGTATGACGTATTTTCGCGATGGAAACTGAAATCGACAGTGGAGCGTTTTGTAACGTTACAATCCACCCAATGATTCCCCAGTTGTTGGGTAAACAATTAACAGTGCTGTTCCTAACGTGGCGCAAGGAATTAGTAACAAAGCCTACACAGAACACACCTGGTATCCTAACTCGCACAAGCTTTAAGCTTCTGAGGGGTTTCGTTGAAGCCTAGGATATTCGAAAAAAAATACAAATACAAATATACCCATTCAAAATGATATTTTTCTGAAGAATCAACTCAGAAACTACATATTTGGAGATAAGGTTTGGACCTTGATTACGGAGGTCGAATTAGTGAATGGGTGAAATCCACCCAATGATTTCGCAGATATACCCATTCAAAATTTTATTTTCCCAATATTTCCTAAAATACTGATTGGATCGAATTGAAATTCAGTAATTTATCGGAAAATGATAGTACGAATGTTCATGCAGAAATTCATGAAGATATCATGTTCAGAAGATCACAGAATATTGTATATTTGAAAACAAAGTTTTTTTTCAAATTGTTCTAATGCCACGATCATCATGGAATTTTGCGCAAAACTGTTCATCAGCATTTACAAACTAGCCGTAAAGTTTAATCATGATTGAAATAGTATTTTCTGAGTTATTCTGGAAGTACTAACGATCTTGAAGAACACCGCGAAATTTGACATATTTTTTCACGATATCTTCTGAAACTATGATCGTATGGAACTGAAATTTGGTACATTGCTGAAAAATATAAAGCTCAAGGTACAACCAAAGTTTTTCCAAATGTTATTAACAGTTTCCGAGAAAAAACAAATTTTCGGAAAAAATTTCGAAAATAAAGTTTTCAAAATTTACTGACCGCACGATCTCAACAAAATCCTCCTCGAAAAGTTGCAAATTCTAACGCTCTAACTAACTACCAAGTTTCAATTCAATCGCCCCTGTAGTTCTCGAAATATCAGGGAAATATAACCTCAAAACTTCAAATGGCTATAACTTCGAAATCATTTGACCGATTTTGCCCATTAACGAACTTAACCTTCTCATTTTGAAAAGCAACCAACCCTGAGAACCTGAGAAAATATTTGGCAACAAAATCCTGAAACAGGTCAATTTTTGTTTCACTTTTACCAAATTTGTATGCATTTTTGAAGGGTTTTTGTTGCACCCTGTGCCATCCCCATCAACCCTTTTGAATTTTTTGAATAGGGAAAGTGGGTCTCTGTATCTTCTTTACAGGCGTGCAGAAATTTTGAAGAAAAAAATTTTTTTTTTGAAAAATTAGATGCTTCAAAGATGTTTACAGTATGTGCAATTTGTCATGGCTCATTTACTTTGAGACGATGGTACCTGATGAAATTGGTCACCGAATGAAAGTCGACCATTACAGTTTTGTTCATGCACAACTGTAATGGTCGACTTTCATTCGGTGACTAAATTCATCAGGTACCATCGTCTCAAAGTAAATGAGCCATGACAAATTGCACATACTGAAAACCTATTTGAGTTACTAATTTTTCAAAAAAACTTTTTTCTCGAAAATTTCTGCACGCCTGTAAAGAAGATACAAAAGCTTCATTCGGGTTCCAATTTCCGGACTATCCTAGGATTGTTCCCGAACTGCGCAGAACCGATGAGCAGACCTTTCGAGTCCTAGAACTATCCTAGGACAGTTCAAAATACATGAAAACCCGAACAGAACTAAGGACAGATAGAGGCAGAGGAGAATCATTTTTTTAAATTTAGATCAGCTCAATGATAGAATGAATTCAATCTGGCGATATAGGAATACAATCGACGAAACGTCATCAAATTTCTCGACCAACCAGATGAGTATGAAAAAAAAAACTCTTTCCTATTTTTCATATCTCAAACAAAATTCTTATATTTGATTTTTTTTCACAATACACTGCCTTGTCGAATATTAAAAATAAAAATCTATAATTCGATTCAAAACGGAAATTTAATTATGTTGAAAAATAAAACACAACTTTGAAATTGTCATCGGCATTTTTCTGATTGAAAGAAAAAATATACTTTTATCCGTTAACGATTAGGTAGTCAATGATAGACCAATGGATTAAAATTAAAAAAACGCATCCAAACACAAATATAATTCTCAATTATTATATTCAAATAATCGGATTTCAATGGCATTGTCCAAAATAAAAAAATCTGACCATGCGGCGGTAGAAATCCTAGAACAGTACCCACTCGGAAGCAGGTATTGTTTTCGGACAGTTCTGGGACCGTCCGAGGAAAATTCTGACAGAACCCGCACACAGATCAAGTCCACAGATTACAAAGAGATAACATCTGTAATCTGTGATCAAGTCGGTCCTGAAACAGTTCGACAAAACCCGAACGTGACCAACTCTACTGCGCAAACTCCTGACAGTTCTAGAACAGTAATTGTTGGAACCCGAATGAACCTGAAGACCTGGCCAAAAAAGTACCACATGACCCACATTCCCTATTCAAGAAATTTAGAGGGTTAATGGGGTGGTACAGAGTGCAACAAAAATCCTTCAAAAATGCATAAAAATTCGGTAAAAGTGAAACAAAATTGATCTGTTTCGGGATTTTATTGCCAAATATTTGTCTTCTGAGAAAATGAATTTGTTCCATAATTTTGACGCGCACTGTAATATTCAATATACCAGATGAAGCAGAACTGAAACAAAATCCTCCCACCATCATTTCAATCATCTCCAGTCTCAAAACACATAAACTCGAAATTTACGATCCAAAAAATCGCGTATCCTTCGTCAATTATAATCCGACGATTCAAGATAATATTGACATTTAATTATTCCGGCTGATGCTTTCAAAACGATCTGAATAATTCGCACCGAAAGGCCGTGAAACGATTAAACAACCGGCAGCGGTCCGTTCGTCTGTTCGCGACGGTCCGTGGGCAGCGTGCTTGACCCACTTTCCGTCCGGACTTGCATGTGTGTGCATAAAATTGATTATCGCCGGACACGCGCTGGGCAGCGTTGCCGATCCGCCTTTATCCTTTATTCTCGCGGAAGAAGGACGGTCCAGATGGTGGCCTAAAGTGGAGTGTGCCCGGCAATCGACGAAGGCTGAATTTCAAATTAAAATTAAATTAATCCGTAATCGAACGGGCATACTGGGCTGATCTCATCTGAAACGTTCGAGAAATGCACTTACGGGAAGTCTGGAGATTTTGGGCGATTTTTGAACCAGCAGCCTAGCGGTTTACTATCCATATATTGACCCCATCGAACGCTGCTTGACTTCTGGATGAAACGATGCTGGGATCTACTGAGGGTATTACACTAACAAAATTCTACGTGAGCGTTGAGTCTCTTATTTTCCAACAAGTACTCGATTTCAACTTGATTGGATCTGGATTTTTGGAAATATTGAGAAAGTCAACTAACCCCACATCGAATTTTATAGTATTTTTCGATAAAATTCAGCAGCTTTTGAGCGCATGTTCAAATTCGTAGGCGAAAATGAAGCCTTGAGTTTTTTCCTTGTTCTAATGAAAGATCATCACGAAATTTTGCATGAATTTGTGCATACGCATTTTCCCTTTAGTCATCGAATTTATCATTTCAGTTATTTCGGATACAACAGCTTTAGGGCCGGTATTATAAAACTTAACTTTAACTTTAACTGACAGTTTTGACAGTTGTATTGGGACATATCTGTCAAAACTGCCAGTTAATGTTAAAGTTAAGTTTTATAATACCGACCCTTACTGAGGAAAAATCTACTAAGGGCCGGTATTATAAAACTTAACTTTAACTTTAACTGACATTTTTGACAGTTGTGTTAGGACATAACTGTCAAAACTGCCAGTTAAAGTTAAAGTTGAGTTTTTCAATACCGGCCCTAAATTCGACATAGATTTCGAGAAGCATTTATTCTGGATAACAGCGTGCTATCCTATCGTCCAAATGTCTGTAATTCTCGATGATTGAGCCCAAAATGGTCTCAAACGACTAGGTTGGACTCACTGATGACGAATCCGGTGTCAAAATCAATTCTATCCGGCCGGCCGTGGACACGATAACTGTCGAACGTAGTGAGCTAGCGACTTGAAACTGTCAGGGTAGGTCGCGCATTGGAATGTCGCGGTTGAGTTCATTTTTTATTTCAGAAACTACTTGAGCGATTGGATTTAAACTTGGAAATTAGGTGGAATATAACGACGCGCAACTTTGAGTCAAATTTTGTCAGGATCATACTGTCAGTAAATTAAGAAAAAAAAATTTTTTTTCAAAAATTTTCTCCAAAATATTTTTTTTTCGAAAACGATTTATCATATCCAAAAAAAAAATCCACTCGGACTTTGAGCTTCATATTTCACAGAAGTGTACCAAATTTCAGTTCGATACGATCATAATTTTTGGAGATATTGGGAAAAATATGTCAAATTTCGAGGTCTTCTTCTCGATATCGTTGTTTTTTCGGTATAACTCAAGAAATACTAATTCAATCTCAATAAAACTACGCAGCTAGTTTGAAGATGCTGAAAGACAACTTTATGCGAAATTTCGTGATGATCATGGCATTAAAACAATTTGAAAAAAAAAAATTCTGTGATTTTCTTATCATATCATCCTCATTAAATTCCGTATGAACCTTCGAACTGTAATTTTTCGATGAAGTACTGGATTTCAATTCTATCTGATCTGTATTTTTGGAAATATTGGAAAATAAAATTTTGAATGGGTATATATCTGCGGAATCATTGGGTGGATTTTACCCATTCATGAATTCGGCCTTCGTAATTAAGGTCCAAACTCGATATTTGTAGAGTAGGTTTGGGGCTTAATTATGAAGTTCGAATTCGTGAATGGGTAAAATCCGCCGAATGATTCTGTTGATATACCCATTCAAAATCTTATTTTCCCAATATTTCCAAAAATATAGATTAGATCGAATTGGAATCCAGTAATTTATCGAGAAAAATCTAGAAAAGCACTGCCGTGAAGGCAGCAGCTTTTGTGCGCATGTTCAAATTCGTTGCCGAAGCGGTCATCTACATTGAACATGCGCGCAAAAGCTGCTGCCTTCACGGCAGTGCTTTTCTAGATTTTTTTCGGAATAACTTAAAAATTACTGAAACTTAGCAGCTAGTTCAAAAGGCTGATTGACAACTTCGTGCGAAAAATTTCGTGATGATTGTGTTATCAGAACAATTTGAAAATAAGTGGATTTCAATTCGATCTAATCTGGATTTTTGGAAATATTGGGAAAATAAAATTTTGAATGGGTATATGAGGTGAATGAATTACCAAGGCCAAATTCGTGAATTGGTATCCAATGATTTCTTAGATATACCCATTCAAAATATCATTTTTCTAATATTTCTGAAACTACGTATTAGATCGAATTGAAATCTAGTACTTTATCGGGAAAAACCTAGAAAAGCACTGACGTGAAGTCAGCAGATTTCCACGCATGTTCAAAGGATATCAGCAAAGTGAACATGCGCGCGAAAGCTGCTGACTTTACGTCAGTGCTTTTCTAGTTTTTTTTCGAATTTGATTTTGTATCCAAGTGGCCGAGGACCGTTCAGCAGATTCTGCTCATTTTGAACTCAACTATGCTGAAAATTTTATGACATTATTGGCGTCTGAATTTAAGATTGCAGCGCCACGGTGGCCAGTTTTAGAACCTTAGATACAGACATAGATTTTGTTTTGATAGTCGATTTTGTACTGTTTGTTAGTGTTTGGTCTGATAATTTTCGATTTCACGATTTATTCAAAGACTTTTAATTTTAAGACTTTTATAGTTGACGAGAGTATCACTGGGAGTACATATTCCATTCTTATAAAGTAGGTATGTATCATTCTTCAGTCTTATTGAGTGTAGCAACTCAAAAATTACGGGGATATCTCCAAGGTTAGACAGTATTTCAATATTACTGATTTTCAGATCCAAATGGCAAGATTGACTTTGGTGGATTTCTTGGGCTATCTTGAAAGTTGGAAAACAGATAGTATTGTAAAATATACTTCTTGGAATAATATACTTATAACTTTACTATTTTTATAGCGAAGGACAAATGCTAAATATATTGTGAATAAAATGAATACATTCACATCAAAATAATGCTACTTGTATCGTAAGTCTTATTCATTATGGATTGACAAATAAATTTTCCAACACTCATATGATTAGTCTTGAAAAAGCTGTAATAAATAAGCCTTGTACAACTTTGCTTTCATCGGCAGAAACACTTTGAGCGAAGAGTATTCATCACCAAATATTTCCTTGTTGAGACTCTTTTTTTCAATAGTCACTTCTATCACTAGAACATTTACGTTGTTCCTTAATGATCAATTCACCAGGCAGATTTCTGGAAGGCAGAGCATTCCTCTCAAAGTAAATTTCTCTGCTTGGATTAGGTGCCTGGAGAAAAATTGTGTTCACGAATGTGATCTAATATTTAATGAAGATAATTCGTGCTTACCTCTATAAAAATGATCATCATCGGTAAAATACAGGTAACAGACTTACATAAATCTTGTTTGTTGGTTTTTATAGATTCTTCAACACTTTCAGGCCCGACTTGTTAAAGGAAGTTTCTTTCACCCTTACTCGAAATTTTTCACCGGGCTCTGGAAATCTATGGGAAGGGACATTTGAGTTTGCTTCTACTCAGTAGAAGCACTTGTAAAATCACACAAATTCCAAGAAAATGCATAAACTTTCTCATTTTCTTAACATTTCTTTTAACTTGTCAATGATAATGTCTGTACCTCGGGTTACTTGGATAGCCACCAGAGGGAGTAGCGCTTATGTTCATTTGCCAATAGATCCTTAGAAAGTTCTCATTTCTTCTTTCCAAGATTCACCAAATGATTTCACATCAGTGTTACCATCCATCCAAAATAAAAAACTCAACTTCTGTCTTACCCAACAAACAACAATAACAGATACATTTCCACTACGCTAATTACATCGAAACCGTTGGTAGATTTCATTCAACATCAATTATCATCAATAAAACACCTAGTAAACGACAAGGCGTCTGTCTGTACCATCGATCCCAACAAGGAAAGAATTAATTGCTGGAATATGACAAATGGGTGTATCATTGTCTGGCTCAGGTAAAAATTAGCATAAAACCATTTCGTCCAAGCAATACAATGAAGAATTTACGTGTCACTTGCTCATTGTTATTTATCGATAATTGAATGGATTCATATGAGGAGACGGTCTGATATTTTTTCTTATCGAAGTTGGACAGGCTGCCATTTGACTTGTGAAAAATGGTGTCAGAATGATGGCATCTACTTGGTATACAATGGATGGTATTGTCCATCTTTACCTATTTAAGATACCGGCCCTTTGCCCATGTAAGTGTGGAGGTTTCGTTGGTAATTTATCTCTATCGGTGATGATTGTGATTCTTTTCGATGTTTTTTTGTTGTTGTTTTTAGGTGGGTGTTATTATGATATCAAATGTATGTTCCTTAAGGGTTTTCCAATAAGAGGTGTTGATTTGAATAGCCCGCTATTTCGGTAGATGTCACTTTTGAAGCTGTCATTTTTTGACATTTGACAAGTAGAAACTACGGGTGCGTTTTCATTTTCATCGAATTGATTAATCGATGTATCTCCCTCTCTCTCTTCTTTTGTTCCTCACCAAAGAAGGAAAAGATCATCATTTCGATGAAAATAAAAACGCACCCTACGCCATTAAACAAAATGGAACGATACACGCTTCAACGACGCATTGAAATTATTAAAATTCACTATAAAAATGGTGAAAATTTGGCAGAGACGGTTCGTAAAACTCGAACTTTTTTGGGTCGTCGTGAAGCAACTTGTCGGACCGCAATAAAGAAATTGGTGGAAAAATTCGAGCTGTTGGGACAAGTGATGTGAAGAATAAAACCCATGCACGTCGCTCAAGAACAGCTGAGAATATTGCTGCTGTAGCCGAAAGTGTTGAAGAAAGCCCAGGTTTGTCCATTCCTCGTCGTTCTTTGCAATTAGGCATTTCACAAACGTCATTACACCGTATTTTGCACAAAGATTTGGGTCTTAAGGCTTATAAAGTTCAGTTAACACAAGAACTCAAGTCGGCCGATCATCAACAACGTCGTGTCTTTGCTGATTGGGTCGTTGAAATGCATGAAAATCATTTTGAGTGATGAGGCCTATTTCCACCTCGGTGGCTTCGTCAACAAGCAAAATTGTCACATCGGGGGCTCGGAATACCCGAGAGTTATTGTTGAAAAGCCTCTCTATCCTCAACGTGTGACTGTTTGGTGCGGTTTATGGTCCGGCGAAGTCATTGGACCTTACTTTTTAAAGAATGAGGCTGGAGCAACAGTTACGGTGAATGGATTGCGCTATCGAGAGATGATTAATGATTTTTTATGGCCGGAATTGGATTGTATTGCTCTGGACAACGTTTACTTTCAACAAGACGGCGCTACGTGCCACACAAGCAACGAAACTATTGATCTTTTGCAGGAAAAGTTTCCGGACCGTGTTATCTCTCGAAGAGGTGATCACAATTGGCCACCGAGATCTTGTGATTTAACACCTTGTAACTTCTTCCTTTGGGGGCACGTGAAAGGGAAGGTCTACGCCAATAGCCCAGCGTCGATTCCAGACCTCAAAGATGGAATTCGTGAGGCTACAGAGGACATAGGGCAGCCACTTTGCGATTGGGTTATGGAAAATTTCATTAAAAGGATGTGGTCCTGTAAGCGTGGTCGTGGTGGTCATTTGCCTGAAGTTATTTTCCACTATTCACGGCATAGCTTCTTCTTCATAATGAAATAAACATCCGATCATTTATACTGAAAAATGGCATTTTTCTTTGAATATCAAAATAACACCTCTTATTGGAAAACTCTTTATATATAAATAAAATTTCGTATAGGTATCGTGGGTGTATTTTTGATGATAAAACATCCAGAAATGGCAAGAGGGTATGGAATATTAGCCATCATATGCAAAAAGACATCACCAACCTGAAAATGTTATGTAAATTGTTTTTTTCGATGGAACACCCTGTAAATTATTTTTCTAATTAGTAGAGATCTTTCTTCTGAATTTCTTATTGTTTCACACAATTTTACAATGCTGTTTCGCTGATCATCGATATTTTTTTCTCGTAAATGCTTAAGTTTTCGAAAAAACTTGTAGAGATAAAAAAAAATTATTGAATTAATATCTGATCTTCCTGAAATTTAGTGCGTTATTGTTCAATATCGATTCGAAGGCTTATGTGAAATTTCATCGAAAGCTGACTGGTAGTTTCTGAGAAAAAAAATTCCAGAATAATGTTGAACATTCTCGGAATAAATCAAATTAAAACTTTCGCTAGCGATACAATCCTCACGAAATTTTTCCACAGATTTGGGGGTTATCATTCTATGGTGCGCGTCAAAATTATGGAACAAATTTTCACAGAAGAAAAATATTTGGCCAAATCCTGAAACAGGTCAATTTTTGTTTTACCAAATTTTCTAGAAAAAAAATTTTTTTGAAAAATTAGTTAGTTCAAAGAGTTTTTCAGTATGTGCACTTTGTCATGGCTGATTTACTTTGAGACGATGGTGCCTGATGAAATTTGTCACGGAATGAAAGTCAACCATAACAGTTTTGTTTATGCACAACTTTCAACCCCTTTCAACCCCCTCCATTTTTCTCAAATAAAGGGTTCGTAGGGGTTGAAAGTTGTGCATGAACACATCTGTGATGGACGACTTTCATTCGGTGACAAACTTCATCAGGTACCATCGTCTCAAAGTAAATGAGCCATGACAAAGTGCACATACTGAAAACCTCTTTGAACTAATTGATTTTTCAAAAAAAAAAAAATTTTTTTTTCTAGAAATTTAAGCATGCCTGTGAAGGAGATACAAAGTCCTTGGAAAAAAGGACCACATGACCCACTTTCCCTATTAAAAAAAAATTAGAGGGTTGATGTGGATGTTACTGGGTGCAACAAAAATCCTTCAAAAATGCATAAAAGTTTGGTAAAAGTGAAACAAAAAGTGACCTGTTTCAGGATTTCGTTGCCATATATTTTTCTTCTGAGAAAATGAATTTGTTCCATAATTTTGATGCGCACTGTAATAAACTATACTATAATAATTGAACAAGGTGTGAATCATAGACGGATAATGTCTATGATGTGAATCGAGAACACCTTGAAATACAAATAGAAAGATTCAGACGACGCTTCAACTTTTCTGGACGAGAATTGAAAAATAGAGCTAACAAATATCTTAAATAACGTGATCTTCTGTATTTTAAAAAATTCTCAAAGCTAACATAGAAAGCGATCTATCCCGAACCCTCCACCATTTTGTAACTATAGAAAATGGCTTTGGCTAGTGATTTTTTGCACTAACTTCTTGATTGACCTGCCCAAAAAGGCGAACCTATCGCTAGAATAAACTGATTTCCTTCACTGGTTATTCAATTTATCATGAAGATATTTTATTAGATTTCTAGTTCGAAATGAACAATTATGGATCTATGGGAGATGATTTCCCAATAAAGGGGCCTGTAGCGTTCTTCGTTTATCTGAGGATCTGAAAATCATCGCTTGGAGGACTGAACCTGGTCGAAAGACCCTCTCGGTCATGAGCAAATGTAGGTGATATTATTTACTGCTTCCTTCTGGTTTTCTGTCCCTCTTTCTGTTTCAGATATTATGTCAAGATATTTTGTCGAAATGAATTCAAGATGACGAAAAAATTATTTTCCAATGAAAAAGATGCCATCCATCTTCTATAAACAAATTACTACACTTATTCGGGGGGACAGAATTTTTCCTGAGGTTTTTATCTGTGCTCTTGTATCATACGCAAATAAGTAAGGTACCCCGTTTACATTTCCTCTGCTAACACTGTGATATATCTTAGAATGTAATGCTCGTTCTCAAAAGAATATATATATATCATGAAGATTGTATCCAATCACATATCGAGGAAATAAGGAGCCAAAGAACACTTCCCTTCACATCGACTACGCGCATGCGCCAAATTATTATACCTCCGAGGGCAATCAAGACGTGAAACTCCAAGCAACTGTCGTGAGTAGTGTGAAGATACCCATTAAAATATCCAAATTACATACTATCAGTTTCCCTCGAAACCCAGAAAATGAGAGTTTAACCAAAGAATGCATTCGTTGCAAAAACCACTTGACCCAGATCCATACATTGGGGAAGATCAAGATTGTCCATTCTGCCGCGCATCTTGCGCTGGTACCGGTTATGGATTAATACGATCAAGAGTGGTAATCGTTCAATTTTTGACCCGACTTATTTTAATTTGTTATATGCTTGCATCCTACGTGGAAATAAATGAAATAACTTCCTGTTTTGTGATAATGATCTGATTGGTATCTGGTTAATTATGATCTTGACTGAGTCCAGACAAGCTTGCAGCAGCTGAAAAAGCGACTGGGCCCTACGGCTATGGATTATTCAATCATTGGCGGCGGGACGGTGGGCAATTGGGAAATGCTCAACTGATTTTTGGGTTAAGGTGACTTGGGAACAGGTTGGTTGAATTATCGTGAGATTTTCTTGAGAGGGAGTTTACAGAGGTGGTTAAGGGGATTTGATATGAAAAAATCGGCCGGACCGTAAACACAATAACTTCCGAAAAAAACAACTTAAAAACTCGATATTTGTAGAGAAGGTTTGGACCTTAATCACGAAGGCCGAATTCGTGAATGGGTAAAATCCACCCAATGATTCCTCAGATATAACCATTCAAAGTTTTATTCTCCCAATATTTCCAAAAATACAGATTGGATTCATTCCACGAAGAAAATCTGGAGATAATAAGAGAGATATTAAAAATAAATAACTATCCAAAGTCACTCAGTAATAAAATCATTTCCAGCTACGGCTCCATCGATGGATCTTTGGGTTCCATTACTATCGATAGAACGATCCAAAAAAAAATTTTGAAATTTCCGTACTTCCCCGGCCTCACCAAAAAAATTAATAAACTGATAAATACTTTTTCCAACAACGTAAAATTCGTATCATATAATCTTTCCAGTTGTGGTTCTTTATTCTCAAAGTTGAAAGATATTACACCTATTTTAGATAGTAGCGGATTAATTTACAAAATACCGTGTATGAATTGTTCGAAATGATATGTGGTTCAAACAAAACAACTCTTAAAAAACAGAATCAAACAACATAAGTACGATTACAACGAAAGTTGAAAGTCCAAAGAAAATAATACGGCCCTTGCAAACCACCATATTGGTGAATATCACAATTTCAATTTTGAGGCAGTGTCTGTTTTGGATTTTGAGAGCAGTTGGATGAAAAGAAATGTTAGCGAGATGATTCAAATCAAGCTGAATGACACCGTAAATTGTTGGGCAGATACTCAAAATTTAAGCCTAGTATACAATAACGTTTTGGACCTCTTCAAAAACAAATACTTGAATATGTAATTTCTAATAATTAGGTAAAAAAGAAAATCAATTCCGAACAATTCGTGAACATATTGAAGACTCCACCTGTGTCCAACAGGCTAAGATGATAGAAACACATCAGTTTGGCTCGGTCATTGAAAGTGATATATGTAATATTATTTTGAAAGTTGTTTTAATGGAAATTTCTGACAAGGTGTTTCTAGTTTTCACCTATTTCTGGTTGTTTTTGTTCACTATACTGATTTTTAGACCTGTTATGGGAAAAACATAATTTTAACTTTGGTAAGTGTAATATGTAATTGTTATTTGTTTTTTAGCTCATCAATTTTGAACGAGAATAGTTATAATTACATGTAGTATGATTAAGTGAACTATATGCATGGTTTTTCGATAATACTCGATATAGATGGACATTATTTTAGTTTGTTATTCTTCAAGGAAAAAAAAAAATATTGTAATTTTCGATTGTACCATCATAAGTATTTAAGTTTATTTTCGATTTTCTCTGTTATAGCCCTGAAGAAGTGGAAATATATCCGCGAAACGTCGGCATCAGTTGAATAGAGTTTTTTCAAAAAACCAGTTTCCTTCATCCTGTGAAAATCTAATTTAATATTGAACTTAGTAGGAAATGAAACATCGGATTCTAGATTGGATAGAATTGCAATCCATTACTCCATCGAAAAATAACAGTTCGAAGGTTCATACAGAATTTAATAAGACTAATATGAAAGGAAGATCACAGAATATTAAATATGTATTCGAAAGAAAAAATTTGAAATTTTTTCAAATTGTTCTAATGACACGATCATCATGACATTCTGTACAGAGTTGTGTTTCAGCATCTTCAAACTAGGTGCGAAATTTCATCATGATTGAATCAGTATTTCTTGAGTTATACCGAAAAAAACAACGATATCTGGAAGAAAATCACGAATTTCATAGATTTCTTTCCAATGTCTCCAAAACTAATAATAATGATAGGAATTGGTTTCACGGAGAAGAAAGAGCTCCTGTTATAATAAATAACATAATCACAAGGACGAATATCCGTCGATAAATCAACAGATATTCCTCCTTAATCAGAGCTAATCATCCAATCAACCAAAACACCTACACCGAAGAAGCGGATCCAAGTAGAATGACTACAGCTGTTTCACAATTATTATTGATCGTCAGGTTGTTATACTGCAACAGTCCTTCTGAAAGGTAACAAGTATCGAGAGAACTCTCTGCGGTTTATCCAAGTTGAGTTGACCTGACGATCAATAATAATTGTGAAACAGCTGTAGTCATTCTACTTGGATCCGCTTCTTCGGTTTAGGTGTTTTGGTTGATTGGATGATTAGCTCTGATCAAGGAGGAATATTTGTTGATTTATTGACGGATTTTCGTCCTTGTGATTATGTTATTAACTAATAATAATATATATTTATTTTCAAAATTTCTACACCAACAAAAGAATACCAAATAAAACGAATTCTTACAGGGGAAAACATAAAAATCAAAGATCCCTGCAGTAATTTTTGAATTCAAGTACTGTATAACGTTCACACTCGACTATGATTGAAAATACTTTTTTTTTTTTCAATTTTGAATTCATTTACATTTCTTATCATTTTATGTATGTAATTAAATAATCTTATGCTCATATAGAAAGTACTTTGTTCAGTCATTGGAAATTTGGGTGAAGGGAAAAAAATAATAATTCATTCTTATGGTAGCATTTACATGTTTATAGGATTGGAACCGTATCGAATTGAAACTTGGTACACTGCTGTGGAATATGGGGCTTAAAGTTCGCGATGAATTCTTTTCAAAATGTGATGAATAGTTCGCGAAAAAAAATTTTTTTCGAACAAAATTTTGAAAAAAAAAAATCTTCAAATTCTAACTATGAGATCAACACGAAATTTTGCACCTAGTTGCGTGTTGGTTATTTCCACCTGATTACGGAGTTTCAATCCAATAGTATTTGTACTTCTTGAGATATTGCGGAAATAACGTGAACATACCAAATAACATGGAAATTTGGATAATTTTTTTTTCCTTGTCTCCGAAAGTAAACATCGGATCGAATTGAGATTTGAATTATTGTTGTTAAATACTGATTCTAAGGTTTGTGCCGAATTTCATCGAAATCTAATCAATACTATTAAAGAAAAAACAATTTTTCATCAAAAATTTCGAAAATTTTCGAATGAATATTTTTTTTAAATTTTCTTACGTTTGGATCCAGACAAAATTTTGCTCTAAGTTGCGCGTTAGTATTTCAAAACTATCCAGGAAGTTTCAGTTTGATTGAGTCAATTTTTCATGAGATATCGAGGAATTATTCTGAAAATTTCAAACTCACTCCGAAACTATCCAACCGATTCTACCCATCAACGAATTTGACCAAGATATTTGGACTCTAAACCTGGTCTGAAAATTTCAAGTCGCTTAGTCTTTTCCCGCGAAAGTTACAGCACATAGGGACGGAAACACAGAATTGAATTTGACCACAGATTTTTTTTCAGAGAGTTCAACCCAATCATTCAAGACCATTTTCGATTCAAAATTCGAAAATAACAGACATCGTGACGAAATGATAACGCGCTGTTCCCTAGAACAAGCGCGTGAAAATATACCAGATTTCGTTGATATTTGGAATTTTAATGTTATTTCCGCAATATCTCAAGAAGTACCAATGCAATCAGATCGAAACTTCATTGGCGCATACAAAATTTCGTGTTATGTAATATTTAGAATTTGAACAAGCGCATAAAAAGCTCCTGACCTCACGTTAATATTTTTCTAGATTTTTCATATCCAATATTATAGGAAAAAACAGTTTCAAACTTATACAGGGTGATTCCGGAGGAGACCGTCAGATTTTGGGGTAAGTTTACACTAGTCAAGACAGTCTTGGAACAATATTTGGTTTATGGTTGGGGGTCTCTATCGAGAATATACAGGGGGATTTGTCCGATTCGACCGATTTTATTTTTATTGATAATTTTGGTATGGCTCATTCGATTTTGGAGAAATTTTCAGCGAAGTACAATATTGATGAGGATATTCATTAATTTCAAAGTTTTTTTCAAAATAAGTGGTTGTTATTGTGATGATTCCAGGTTAATTGAGCAGGTTGAAAAAACACCCTGTACATCGCATTTCCAAAACTACGCTTTCTGTTTACGATTCTACCATAATAAGTCATTATTTGAGAGTTTCTAATTTTTTTGGCACACTTCTAGTTTTCTGAGAAAATTCCATCAAAAGAAGACAATGTCGAAATTTCGCTCCAATCGATTCTACTTTTATTG
Source organism: Myrrha octodecimguttata (assembly GCA_958510865.1). Lineage (NCBI taxonomy): Eukaryota > Metazoa > Arthropoda > Insecta > Coleoptera > Coccinellidae > Myrrha > Myrrha octodecimguttata. The sequence goes on from OY294057.1 coordinate 79,332,023, forward strand.
ATAACTTTGGTATGGCTCATCAAATTTTGATGAAATTTGCAATATAGAATAATCTGAACGAATACATTCAATAATCGCAAAAGTCTCTCAAAATACAGGGTTGTAATTGTGATAATTTTATAATTTCAGATTAATTGTGCAGTTGAAAAAAAAAACACCCTGTACCTTGCTTTTCCAAAAGTTTCTTATTCGTTTTAGATTCTACAATAATATGTCATCATTCAGAGGTTTTTGTTTCTTTGGCACACCTCCGGTTTTCCTAGAAAACATTTTTGAAGAAGAGCATTATCGAAATTTGGCTCACAAGCAGTGAGAGTATTCCGCACTAGGTAGGAAAGCTGTATTGTCCAAAGATGCAAAGCAGTTCTTAAGTTCTAAAATATTCTTTTCAAATTCCAAATTCATATTTAATTGCTAATATTTTGTATGAAATCATTCAATTCAGAATATATTTAGAATTTGAAAAGAATATTTTAGAAGTGACGAACAACTTTGCATCCTTGGACAATACAGCTTTCCTACCTAGTGCGGAATACTGTCACTGCTTGTGAGCCAAATTTCGATAATGCTCTTCTTCAAAAATGTTTTCTAGGAAAACCGGAGGTGTGCCAAAGAAATCGAAAACCTCTGGGTGATGACATATTATTGTAGAATCTGCAACGAATAAAAAAGTTTAGAAAAAGCAATGTACAGGGTGTTTTTTTTTCAACTGCACAATCAATCTGAAACTCGGAAATTATCACAATTACAACACTGTATTTTGAGAGATCGTTGCGATTATTCAATGTACTAATTCAGATTGTTTCACACTGCAAATTTCATCAAAATTGGATGGGCCATAACAAAGTTATCAATAAAAGTAGAATCGATTGGAGCGAAATTTCGACATTATCATTTTTTGAAAAAATTTTCTCGGAAAACTAAGAGTGTGCCAAAAAAATTAGAAACTCTCAAATAATGACTTATTATAGTACAATAGTGAACAGATACAGTAGTTTAGGAAACGCTATGTACAGGGTGTTTTTTCAACCTGCACAATTAATCTGGATTTATCACAATAACAACCGCTTATTTTGAAAACAATTTTTAAATCAATGAATGTGTTCAACACTATTGTACTACGCTGAAAATTTCATTGAATTCGAATAAGCCATACCAAAGTTATCAATAAAAGTAAAATCGGTCGAATCGGACAAATCACCCTGTATATTCTCAACAGAGACCCCCAACCATAAACCAAACAGTGTTCCGAGACTGTCTTGACTATTGTAAACTTATCCAAAAATCTGACGGTCTCCTCCGGAATCACCCTGTATATCTGCGGTATCATTGACTTGAATCTACCCATTTTCAAATTATTCATTCCTAATTGAGTTCCAAATCTGCCCTCTAAATATAGAGTTCCTCCCCAGTTGTTTCTTTCAAAAGTGACTCCAATGTCAAAATACGTTCGTCTCTTATTCTAGCATCGAAATCTCTTCTATGAGAAGCCAGTTTTTTGAGATCCTTCGATGGATCTTGGAGATTCAGACATTTGAGCGGTTAAAGTCCTGGTAATTTTGAGAATGTCGATCAGATAATCGGTTCCGATGAATCGAATTGATTGTTCCAAGTAGTTGTGGTATTCATGTTTCGGGAATGAAGGGCCACCAATTTGATGGTTGGGTGTTCTGTAACTGTCGATCTCTTGAAACTAAGTTGAATTGAGGAAACGGTTTTCAAGTTTATATCGGATTTTTCATAGATCATAAATTATAAGTTGTGTCAGCACATCAATGATATTATTATCAGACCGCATAATCTGACATTCACAACACTGAAAGCAAATAAAACATTTAAAAAAAAAACCTATTTATCTATTCAGTTTTCGATAGATACAAATATTACCATCTTTTTTCGCGCATGTTCTAGGGGAACAGCGTGCTATCGTTTTGTCCAAATGTCTGTAATTTTCGATGATTGAGCCGAAAATGGTCTCAATCGACTAGGTTGGACTCACGTTGGATGACGAATCCGGTGTCAAAATCGATTCTGTCCGGACGTACGAAGAATCCTATCGACCTGAAACTTTCAGGGTAGATTGCATTTCAAAATGCGACGGTTGAGTTCGTTTATGGGCAAAATCGGAAAAACATTTGCGGAGTTAGTGCAACGCACAACTTTCGCTACCTTTCGTTCAGATACTACCATCAGTATCATTTTTTTCGAAAAAAGTGTTCATCACATTTTGAAAAAATATTCAGCGCATACCTCGTTGACCTCCATATTTCACAGCAGTGTATCAAATTTCAAATCAATAGGTACGGCTATTACTTTTAGATATATTGGGAAAAATATGTAAAATTTCGTGGTTTTCCTCTCGATATGTTTGTTTTTTTCGGTATAACTCAAGGAATACTGATTCAATCATAATGAAACTACACAGCTGCTGTGAAGCTGCTGAAAGACAGCTTCGCGCAAAATTTCGTGATGATCGTGTCATCAGAACAATTCAAAAAAAAATTAAATTTTTTTTTTCAAATATTCAGTATTCTGTGATCTTCTTGTCATATTATATCCTCATTTAATTCTGTATGAACCTTCAAACTAGCATTTTGCGATGAAGTACTGGATTTCAATACGGTCTAATCTATATTTCCGGAAATATTGGAAAAATAAAATTTTGAATGGGTTTATCTGCGGAATCATTGGGTGTTGTTTCTTTTGGAAGTTATTCTGTTTATGGTCGGCCGTTAGGCCTACCGTTGGGGTGCTGGAATCTTCGCAGAAGTTCCCAATAGACGACTTCGGTCCAAGTTGCAAAACCACAAATTACTTCCAAATTTACTATTACTGGGGAAGGGGAATTTCAGAACAAAGTCGACATGATAAGGTTCGCGTTATAAATATCCGTTAAAGATGCCTCGGCTCTTCGGCCAAGATAACTCCTTCCAAATATAGGTTTGTGTTAAAACCATCTCTGATTGGCTGAAATTTGAGTTGGGATTCCTGATTTCATGTTGATAGTGTCAAGTTTATTTAGGATACGTTCCGCAAATCAACTTGGTTATTTCGGTTGCCGGTCAATCAAATTCCGTAATTTACCTTTTTTAAGGAAAACAACGGAATATTTTTTATTTACGGAACGGAAAACCGGCAACCAAAATAACCATGTTGATTCGCGCAAAATACCCCATATAAACTTGGCACTATTGCCGAATGAAAATAAGCGCTACTCCCTCTGGTGGCTATCCGACTAACCCGAGGTACAGACATTATCATTGTTAAGTTAAAAGAAATGTTAAGAAAATGAGAAAGCTTATGCATTTTTTTGGCGTTTGTGTGATTTTACAAGTGCTTCTACTGAGGAAAAGCAAACTCAAATGTTCCTTCCCATAGATTTCCAGAGCCCGGTAAAAAATTTGGAGTTAGGGTGAAAGAAACTTCCTTTAACAAGTCGGGTCTGAAAGTGTTGAAGAATAGATAAAAACCAACAAACAAGATTTATGTGAGTCTGTTACCTGCATTTTACCGATGATGATCATTTTTATAGGGGTAAGCACGAATTGCTCATGAAATATTTTATCACATTCATGAAGACAATTTTTTTCCAGGCCCATAATCCAAGCGGAGAAATTTACTTAAGAGGAATGCTATGCCTTCCAGAAATCTGCCTGTTGAACTGATCATTAAGGAACAACGTAAATGTTCTATTGATAGAAATGAATATTGAAAAAAACGAGGGAACAACAAGGAAATATCTGGTGATGAATACTCTTCGCTTAAAGTGCTTCTGCCGATGAAAGCAAAGTTGTACAAGGCTTATTTATTACAGCTTTTTCAAGACCAATCATATTAGTGTTGGACAATGTATTTGTCAATCCATAATGAATAAGGCTTACGGTACAAGTAGCATTAGTTTCATGTGAATGTAATCATTTTATTCACAATATATTGAGTATTTAGTCCTTCCCTATAAAAATAGTTAATGAGTATTTGTCTATTATTCCTAAAAGTATGTTTACTATCTGTTTTTCAACTTTCAAGACAGCCTAAGAAATCCACCAAAGTCAATCTTGCCATTTGGATCTGAAAATAAATAATATTACAATACTGTCTAACCTTGGAGATATCCTTGTAATTTCAGAGTTTCCACACTCAATTAGATTGATTGATGATACATACCTACTTTATAAGAATAGAATATGTACTCCCAGTAATACTATCGTCAACTATAAAAGTCTAAAAAGTCTTTGAATAAATCGTGAAATCAAAAATTATCAAACCAAACACTAACAAACAGTACAAAATCGACTGTCAAAACAAAATCTATGTCTGTATGTAAGGTTCTAAAACTGTCCACCGTGGCGCTGCAATCTTAAATTCAGATGCCATTTAACATGAAATCAGGTATCCGGAATTAAATTTTAGCCAATCAGAGATGATCTTAACAAAAACCTATATTTGGAAGGAATTATCTTGTTTGAGGAGCCGAGGCATCTTTGACGGATATTTATAAATAAAGCGAACCTTATCATGTCGAATTTGTTCTGAAATTTTCCTTCGCCAGTGATAGTAAATCTGGAAGTAATTTGTGGGTTGGCAACTTGGACCGAAGTCCTCTATTGGCATCCGAATTAAAGATTGCAGCGCCACGGTGGCCAGTTTTAGAACCTTAGATACAGACATAGATTTTGTTTCGATAGTCGAATTTGTACTGTTTGTTAGTGTTTGGTTTGATAATTTTTGATTTCACGATTTATTCAAAGACTTTTTAGACTTTTATAGTTGACGAGAGTATTACTGGGAGTACATATTCCATTCTTATAAAGTAGGTATGCATGATTCTTCAATCTTATTGAGTGTAGCAACCCTAAAATTACGGCGATATCTCCAAGGTTAGACTGTATTTTAATATTTTTTATTTTCATATCCAAATGGCAAGATTGACTTTGGTGGATTTCTCAGGCTGTCTTGAAAGTTGAAAAACAGATAGTATTGTAAAACATACTTTTTGGGATAATAGACAAATACTCATAACTTTTGTATTTTTATAGCGAAGGACTAAATACTCAATATATTGTGAATAAAATGAATACATTCACATAAAACTAATGCTACTTGTATCGTAAGTCTTATTCATTATGGATTGACGAATAAATTTTCCAACACTCATATGATTGGTCTTGAAAAAGCTGTAATAAATATGCCTTGTACAACTTTGCTTTCATCGGCAGAAGCACTTTGAGCGAACAGTATTTCCTTGTTGAGATTTTTTTTTAATAGTCAGTTCTTTCACTAGAACATTTACGTTGTTCCTTAATGATCAGTTCAACAGGCAGATTTCTGGAAGGCATAGCATTCCTCTTAAGTAAATTTCTCCGCTTGGATTATGGGCCTGGGAAAAAATTGTCTTCATGAATGTGATCAAATATTTCATGAGCAATTCGTGCTTACCTCTATAAAAATGATCATCATCGTCAAAATGCAGGTAATAGACTCTCATAAATTGTGTTTGTTGGTTTTTATCGATTCTTCAACACTTTCAGGCCCGACTTGTTAAAGAAAGTTTCTTACACCCTAACTGGTAATTTTTCACCGGGTTGTGGAAATCTATGGGAAGGGACATTTGAGATTGCTTTTCCTCAGAAGAAACACTTGTAAAATCACACAAACGCCAAGAAAAAAGCATAAACTTTCTCATTTTCTTAACATTTCTTTTAACTTGTCAATGATAATGCCTGTACCTCGGGTTACTCGGATAGCCACCAGAGGGAGTATCGCTTATCTTCATTCTCCAATTGAGATTGGTCCACCCTGTATTTCATGGAATATTTCAAGTTCTCACCACCCGTCGCTCACCAGTTACATCACCCGCACCATCACCGATACCACCCCGAAGATCCTAAACCCAAGTCCGTCCCGTCGCACCGTCACGTACGTAAGCGCTGGCCGCACCGTACGCCGACAAAGCGGCCGCGCTCATCAGCCGGTCGATATCGTTATCTGTTCCGTGCCTCCGAGCGCGCTCCGTCCTATATGGAAAGCAGCGTCCATTGCGACAATCTCGGACGTAGCTAATTAGAGCCATTAGCAGCTTCATGGAAACGTGGACCGCTTCGCCGGCCAATCACGGTGCCGCGCGGCGGACGTGCAGGCGCGCGCCGCAATTAGAAGAGCGGCCCGCGGCTTTCCTGAAATGTAGTTATTACCTGTTTCTCGAATCCCTTTCTGGACGTTATTGGCTTAATTGTTCTTCTCTCGGTCGGTGTCGTCGGTTCGTGCGTGTTGAGGTTTTTTTGGGAGGGTGGAGAGATCTGTGGAGGTTGCATTTGGGGGTGGAGGTTTTGTTGAGATTCAATTAGGAATCTGTTGTTATTGTTGCAGGAAATATTCAAACTATCTGTGAATGAGTATACATGGTGGTTCTAAATTGTAGGCACAAACTAACAAGGCGGATTTCTTGCATAAGAACAATTCTAGAAAAGCACTGATGTGAGGTCAGAAGCTTTTTTGTGCTTATTCAAATTCTAACTATTAGATCAACACGAAATTTTGCACCTAGTTGCGTGTTGGTAATCTTCGCCTGATTACGAAGTTTCGAAGTGATTGCACTTGGACTTTTTGAGATATTGCTGAAATAACCTCAAAATTCCAACTAACCACGAAATAGGGCATATTTTTTTCCTTATACCTCTCAAAGTAAATATCTGATCGAATTAAAATTTGAATTGTTGTTAAATACTGACTCTAAAGTTTGTGCCGATTTTCGTTGAAATCTGATCAATATAATCAGACAAAAAAACTTTTCCGTCAAATTGTTCAAGAATAACTACTATCAATGGAAAAGAGGTGATAGTGTGTAGCTTTTTACATATATGTGTTTCAAGTTTATATTAGCAGAATACTTTTTTTTACTGTACTGAGTACATAGGTATTACCTCCACTCTTATTGTAGTTTAATAACAATAATAATAATAATAATAATAATAATAATAATAATAATAATAATAATAATAATAATAATAATAATAATAATAATAATAATAATAATAATAATAAAAATTTGAGAAAAATATTTTTGAAATTCTCCAACAACTGGATTCACACAAACCTTCACACTGAGTTGCGCGTAAGTATTCCAAACCTTCATATCTCATCCTCGAATAACGGCTGATCGTAAACACAATAACTTCCGGAAGAAACAACTTAGAAACTCGATATTTGTAGAGTATAGATTTGGACCTTGATAACGAAGGCCGAATTTACGAATTCGACCTTCACGAATAGGTAAAACCCACCTAATGATTCCGCAGATATACCCATTCAAAATTTTATCTTCCCAATATTTACAAAAATACAGATTAGATCGAATAGACGACTTCGGCCCAAGTTGCCAACCCACAAATGATCTTCACAAATTTACTATCACGGAGGAACGAGAATTTCAGGACAAATTCGACATGATAATGTTCGCGTAATTTAAAAATATCCGTATAAGATGCCTCGGCTCCTCAAACAAGATAATTCCTTCCAAATGTAGGGTTTTGTTAAGATCATCTCTGATTGGATGAAGTTTAAGTTGGGATTCCTGATTCCATGTAAATAGTGTCAAATTTATATAGGATATGTTCCGCAAATCAACTTGGTTATTTCGGTTGCCGGTTTTCCATTCCGTGAATATGAAATATTCGGTTGGTTCCTGAAAAAAAGGTTAATTACGGAATTTGATTGATGAAGAAACGTTCTTTCTATTACCAGAACGACAGTCAATGTTCTATGGTAACATATCCATAGCATAGAACAATCTTTATTTACTCAATCATCCATAGAACAGAAGAGACAGCAATCAACAATGGAAAAATTACTGAGTATGGTCTATGGATCATAAGGTAGGTAAATATTATATTGGTCTATGCTATGGATATTTTAACATAAAACATTGATTGTCGTTCTGGTGCACAGACTTAATATATCTATATTCTGGTGACAGAAAGATTGCTGTCTCATCAATAAAATTCCGTAATTAACCTTTTTTTTCAGGAACCAACCGAATATTTCATATTAACAAAACGGAAAACCGGGAACCGAAATAACCAAGTTGATTTGCGGAACATATCCTTTATAATCTTGACACTATTAACTTGAAATCAGGAATTCCAACTTAAATTTCAGCCTCACAAAAACCTATATTTTTGGAAGGAATTCTCTCGTTTGAAGAGCCGACGCATCTTTTACGGATATTTATAAATAATGCGAACCTTATCATGTCGAATTTGTCCTGAAATTCCCGTTCCCCAGTAATAGTAAATTTGTGAAGAAAATTGTGGGTTGGCTACTTGGGCCGAAGTCGTCTATTGAAATCCAATAGTTCATCGAAAAATGACACTTCGAAGGTCCATACAGAATCTCGTGGGGACAATATGATCAGTTGATTGAAGAATATTGAATATTTGAAAAAATTTTCGATTCTTTTCTTCAAATTGCTCTTATGATACGATCATCACGAAATTTTGCACAAAGTTTCTATCTGCATTTTTAAGCTACCTGCCAAGTTTGATCATGATTGAATCAGTATTTTTGAGTTATTCCGAAAAAAAACAACGATATCGAGAACAAACCACGAAATTTCACATATTTTTTCCCAATATCTCCGAAAATAAATCCTCATCGAATTAAAATCTGGTACACTGCCGTGAAATATGGAGTTCGAGGTAGTCCCGGAATTTTTCCGAAATGCAGTGCCCGAGAGAAAAATTTGTTCGGAAAAAATTTTGAAAAATTTTTTTTTAATTTACTGACAGCACGATCTCAACAAAATTTCGCAAAAAGTTGCGTGTCTTTATGACCAAACTAGTTGCCAAGTTTCAACCTCAACTGTAGTAGTTCTCCAAATATCAGAGAAATAACCTCAAAACTTCAAATGTGTACAAATTCGAAACCGTTTGGCCGATTTTGCTCGTTAAATGAACTGAACCTTCGCATTCTGAAATGCAGCCGACCCTGAAATTTTCAACTCGAATCCTCCGCACGCCCGTAATCGTGCGTACGGCCGGCCGGACAGAATCGATTTTATCACCGGATTTGTGAACAGTCAGTCCAACCTAGTCATTTGAGACCATTTTCGGTTCAAAAGTCGAAAATCATAGACATTTGGACCAAACGATAGCACGCTGTTCCCCAAGAACATGCTCGCAAAAATCTGTCCAATTTCGTTGTGTTTGCCTTGGTATCGTTGATTTTTTCCGGAATAAGTCAAAAAATACTGATTCAATCACGATGAAACTTTGTAACTAGTTCGAAAATGTTGATGAACAACTTTGCGCGAAACTTGGTGATGATCGTGTCATGAGAACAAAAATTGAATTTTTTTTTCAAATATTCGATATTCTACGATCTTTTAATCATAATATCCTAATGGAATTCTGTATGAACCTTCAAGCTGTCTTTTTCAATCAATTACTGGATTTCAATTCGATCTTTTCTGTATTTTTGAAAATATTTGGAAAATAAAATTTTAAATGGTTATATCTGGGGAATCATTGGGTGGATTTTACCCATTCACTAATACGGCTTTTCTAATTGAAGTCCAAACCTACTTTGCAAATATTAAGTTTCTAAGAGTATCCTACGGAAGTTATTGGGTTTAAGATCGGTCGTCAGATTCATGCAGAATTTTGTGTGGATAATATGAAAGGTCACCAAATCTTTCCATCAGAAATAAGAGGGGGTTTGGCGGGGTCAATACGTGAAAAGATAACAGCTTTGGCAACAAATTTGAACATGCGCGCAAAAGCTTCTGACTTCAAGTCATTGCTTTTTTAGATTTTTGATAGTTCTGTTTCAGATATTTCGAGTGAAAATCCAAAAAACATCTGAAAAATAATGGCATAAATCATTTTGGTTTATTATTTGATAAAATCGAATATTAAAAGTTAGTGGTCGACAAAAAAAATTACCACCCCCGAAAATTTCACAGTTCACAGTTTGAAGTATGTAGATTTGAATGAAATAATAAACAGAATTCGCCCGTCTGCCGTCCATTGTCAGGGGCTTTTCTCTGAAAGTACTGAACCGAAATCCGTGAAAATTGGTAGAAAAATCTAATGTCGCTTGAGATTGATCCTCCAAGCTTTTCAGCAGGATCGGTATACCCTAAGGGCTCAAAATTAGGGGTAGGAGGGAAAAAAAATTATTTCTCGAAAACTTACCACCGATTTTTCATGAAACTCTAAACGTTGGTTACTGTTGCATAACTCAACCTAAAAATTTTCACCGGAATGATTTCCGACCAGTGATCCCTGAGTTATAAAGAAAAACGCTGCGAATTGTGTCATGACAAACCAATTAGTTGCTTTTGTAGATGTTAGATAGTTCAAATTGTGTTATTTAGGAATAATATATCAGTTTTATTGAAGATATCAATGGTATTGGGTTATTAAACTGTGAAAATCATAAATCCTTGTCTAAAATTTGCAGCGTTTTTGAAACCAGTCCAAATTCCCAATGCCTATTCTACATTTCGGATGAATACAATGGGGGTTTTTCCTGAATTTGGGGTTTTGCTGCAAATGCAAATTTGAACATAATTATTATGGGTTTGATTCATAATTTTCCCAAATTACCTTCAGAAAGTATTCAAAATCAGCTTTCAAAATTGGGGTAGGAATTTGTCATGCATGCATGAAGTGACAACGTTGTTTAGTAGAATTGCTTTTTCTGCTATAGAATAACGAAATATTTATTCCTATTCTGTGGTACACACGTGTTCTCTGTCAATTAAACCAAACAATTTCCGTTTGCGATTTGTCAGTAATATGACAGTATGACAGTCTGTGCTCTTCTTTTTCTATTCCTTGGTCGTTGTCTTCTACTCTAACCAGATCGAAGTATAGCTATCTCTGTTTTCCCAAGCAAAGTAACACATTTGATGTCCTTTTCTTTCCGAGAAAGCTGAATTCGACGTTTCCATATCGTGCACTCAAGACAAATCCCTTTAAATGCAAATCCTCATTTTTATTTTTCGGTTTTAGGTGATCAAACATTTTTTTAAAAATATAATATTGAAATTATATGTTTGAAATGTGATGTTCTAAAGGTTTTTCATGAAAATTACTGCATTTTCGTTTAAAGGAAAAACCCCCATTGTGGCCTTACACACCCACATAGACTGTTACCCATCAGTGAAAAACCATGATCAAGATCGGAATCGCCGTCATTTCACTCTCATTTTCGTAAAGTCATTCAACCCTTGATCTGAAAGGAAAAGGGCATCGTCGAGGAGGCAGGGCTGCCACAACAACAGGCAGAAAACAGATAGAAGACACCATGTGGAATCCGGCACTCGCCCGTCTTGGAATTAACAACCCACCTATCGTATATTACATTTATGGTTAGGGATACTACGTAGCACGGACCACCATCTACCAGGTGTCTCTACTTCGATCGATTGTCTTATTTTACAGTGCCTTGGTTTGTACCTGTTCCTCTTTTGCGCGGCTTCTTTTGGATACGTTTTTAATCGTTTTGGATTATTATGCATCATTTGTTGAAAGTGAATCTCGTTAAGAATTTATTGATGATTTAGCGCACTTAGTAATGATTGGATAACCAGATTTCTCGGAACGAAAAACATAATATTATGACGAAAAAAATATACATTACTTACACTAGTTTATACATACAGGGTGATTCCGGAGGAGACCGTCAGATTTTGGGATAAGTTTACACTAGTCAAGACAGTCTCGGAACACTGTTTGGTTATGGTTGGGGGTCTCTGTTGAGAATATATACAGGGTGATTTGTCCGATTCGACCGATTTTACTTTTATTGATAACTTTGGTATGGCTTATTCGATTTCAATGAAATTTTCAGCGTAGTACGATAGTGTTGAACACATTCATTGATTTCAAATTTTATTCAAAATAGGCTGTTGTTATTGTGGTAAATCCAGATTAATTGTGCAGGTTGAAAAAACACCCTGTACATAACGTTTCCTAAACTACGCTATCTGTTTACGATTGTACTATAATAAGTCATTATTTGAGAGTTTCTAATTTGTTTGGCACACTTCTAGTTTTCCGAGAAAATTTTTAAAAAAAATGATAATGTCGAAATTTCGCTCCAATCGATTATATTTTTATTGATAACTTTGGTATGGCTCATCCAATTTTGCGGAAATTTGCAGTGTAGAACAATCTGAATGAGTACATTAAATAATCACAACAAGCTCTCAAAATAAAGTGTTGTAATTGTGATAATTTCAGACTCTCAGATTAATTGTGCAGTTGAAAAAAAAAACACCCTGTACATTGCTTTTCCAAAACTTTCTTATTCGTTGCAGATTCCACAATAATATGTCATCACCCAGAGGTTTTTGATTTCTTTGGCACACCTTCAGTTTTCCTAGAAAACATTTTTGAAGAAGAGCATTATCGAAATTTGGCTCACAAGCAGTGAGAGTATTCCGCACAAGGTAGGAAAGCTGTATATACCAAGGATGCAAAGTTGTTCGTCACTTCTAAAATATTCTTTTCAAATTCTAAATATATTCTGAATAGAATGATTTAATACAAAATATAAGCAAATAAATATGAATTTGGAATTGGAAGAGAATATTTAAGAACTTAATAACTGCTTTGCATCTTTGGACAATACAGCTTTCCTACCTAGTGCGGAATACTCTCACTGCTTGTGAGCCAAATTTCAATCATGCTCTTCTTCAAAAATGTTTTCTAGGAAAACCATAGGTGTGCTAAAGAAATTAAAAACCTCTGAATGATGACACATTATTGTAGAATCTGAAACGAATAAGAAACCTCTGGAAAAGCAATGTACAGTGTGTTTTTTTCAACTGCACAATTAATCTGAAATTCTAGAATTATCACAATTTCAACACTGTATTTTGAGAGACCTTTTGTAATTATTGAATATACTCGTTCAGATTGTTCTATACTGCAAATTTCATCAAAATTGAATGAGCCATACCAAAGTTATCAATGAAAGTAGAATCGATTGGAGCGAAATTTCGACATTGTCTTTTTTTTGATGGAATTTTCTCAGAAAACTAGAAGTGTGCCAAAAAAATTAGAAACTCTCCAATAATGACTTATTATAGTGGAATCGTAAACAGATAGCGTAGTTTTGGAAATGCGAAATACAGGGTGTTTTTCAACCAGCTCAATTAAACTGGAATTATCACAATGACAACAGCTTATTTTGAAAAAGCTTTGAAATTAATGAATGTCCTCATCAATATTGTACTTCGCTGAGAATTTCTCTAAAATTGAATAAGTCATACCACAGTTATCAATAAAAGTAAAATCGGTCTAATCGGACAAATCACCCTGTATATTCTCATTAGAGACCCCCAACCATAAACCAAAACTTTGTTTCGAGACTGTCTTGATTAGTGAAAACTTATCAAAAAATCTGACGGTCTCCTCCGGAATCACCCTGTATACTCCATTCAGTGTTATAAACTATCCCGGTTGGCCATGATCTCAAGTTCTATCAAGGTTTTTTACTTAAAACTGACGGAGGTTGGCACTCATGAAATATCGGCAATGTCAAAATAATTCTCAGAGACGTTGACAAATGCCAATGCCAATTTCTTCTCTCGATCTCGACATAATCATCACGCTTGAAAACTAAAATGCCGAAGGTAGTTTTGAAGAAGCAGAGACAAAGAATCAGGAAGTGCTGTGTAGAATTGAAATCTGCTTTTTTCCGATAGTAACTCTGTTAATTTGGAACCAATAATTGATCACAAGCTATCCCACATTTTCGACGTATGTGAGGTAAAACCACGGAATTATATTCTATATCAATAGATATTTATTTTCAAGCTACACATCACCAAAATAAGAAAGATTTTAAGTGAAAGAGACGACAAAGAATTTCCTTCTATTTGTGCACCCAAAAAGACATTGACTGAAGACTTTATTTTGATTCTTGGGTAAACCCGAGATATTAAACAGATATTTACATCATTGTACTTAGTGTGATTTTCTGAATAAAAAATGTGAAATCGAACATAGGCGGTCTCCCTTAATTTGGAAGATATGGGCCCCCAAAGTTTCAAAATGAGTCGTTTTCAGGTCCCTTTTTCCACCATAAAATCGATCTCTCACTTCACCTGTATAGTTCACAAACCACCTTCGAACCTTCAACCAACAGTAAGCAACACATTTTTCAAGAATAATCAATATTCAATGAAAAAATAATGAAATTACTGGACAACCACTTAACCTCTATTCCTTCTGATTTCGACTCAGACTAAAAGTGAAGTTTGGCAATGGCGCGAATTTCATAGGTCGGAATCGTGCCATCGTGCGTATTCGTGAATGACAGATTATTGCTGGCTAGAAAAATGAAATATGTTCTTAGTTCTTACGTTCCTACTGTTTACTGGAAACTCTAAATCTTCCAATAGGAGAATTCGTTTCTAATGAAATCTACAAGGTTGACACACATAGTAATGGAATGAGAATACACCCTTACATATATTTACACGTACATTTTTTTCATATGTAATAGGTCGCGCCCTTCCCAGATTTCCAATGGAATCGAGGTTATTATATAACCCATTTCATTGGGATACCCTGAATCTCATTCTAAACTAGGACCATCTCGAAGACACAACAAAAAACGAAGTAGATAACAACCTCCCTATTTTGAAGGGGATAGAAAGAAAGTTCAAACGAAAATATTGAGAGTGAAACCTTTAAGAAATATTCTCAATGATTTTGTTATGATGTTAGACTAACCACCTCTTCTTCAGTGACAGAAGCATTTTCCCTACAATCATATCCTTCAACTGTCCATCATTTCATATTTCCCGCCAGCAACTACTTTTCGGTCATAATACGTTGGTCAGCGATGAAAAGACGCTGTTGCCAAGCTCCGCTTTAACATTGAGAAGTATTTCGTAGAAATATAGGTTAAGTTGTTGTCTAATATTTTCACTTTTCTTCCTTTAAATAATGAATATTCTTGAAAGAAAGTGTCTCTATCCGTTGGTTGAAGGTTCAAAGATGATTTATGAACTAGATTTGAGAAGTGGGAGATCATTTTTATGGCGGGAAAAAGGATCTGAAAATGCAACAATTTGGAACTTTGGGGGCCCATATCTTCCAAACAAAGAGAGACCGCCTATGTTGGCCTGCATATTTTTTGTTCAGGAACTCACACTGCTTACAATGATATGAATATCTTACTTATAGCTACGCGACGGGAAATCTTGCGGGTTTACCTCATTATTTTCCCAAAGTAAATTCACATTTTGAAAAATACGTAATTACTACGACCTCTATGTAGAGAGGACAACGTTGTGTAGTTATCACTGACAGGAAAATGACTATAACCTAACAGTTTCAAAATATACACGGTGTAATGTGTCAGAATGTCATGGCCAACCGGGATAGTTTATAAAAGTGAATGGAGTATACAGCGTGCTTTGAATAAGAAACATTTGTTCTTTATTCAGAGGCAGCGTGTAACTAAATTGGAGGTTAAAACGAAGAGGGATTCCTTGCGTAATTTTAAGAACCTAGAAAAGCACTGTCGTGAAGTCAGCAGCTTTTGCGCGCATGTTCACTTTTGTTGATATCCTTTGCACATTCGCGTAAAAGCTGCTGACTTCTAGTCAGTGCTTTTCTAGGTTTTTTTCGATAAACTACTTGATTTCAATTCGATCTAATCTGTATTTTTGAAAATATTGGAAACATAAAATTTTGAATGGGATATCGAGTTTCTGAGTCGTTTCTTCCGGAAGTTATTGTGTTTACGGTCGGCTGATAGTCTGACAATAACTTCCGAAAGGAACAACTTAGAAACTCGATATTTGTAAAGTAGGTTTGGATCTGATTACAAAGGCCGAAGTCGGGAATGGGTTAAATCCACCCAACGATTCGGCAGATATACGCATTTAAAATTTTATTTCTCTAATATTTCAGAAAATACAGATCAGATCGTATTGACTCATCACGAAATTTTGCACGAAGTTGCTGATCAGCATTTTCAAACTAACTGCCAAGTTTCATTTCGATTGAATCAGTATTTTTTGAGGCATTCTGGAGAAACAACGATATCGAGAAAAAACCCAAAAATTTTACATATTTTTTTCCAATATCTCCAGAAATTATGGTCGTATCAAAATGAATATTGAATAGTTGAAAATAAAATTCGAAATTTTTTTCAAATTGTTCCAATAACACGAAATCATTACGAAATTTTGCACGAAGTTGCTCATAGGCATTTTCAAACTAACTGCAAAGTTTTATCCTGATCGGATAAGTGTATTTTGAGTGATTTCGGTGAAGCAACCATATCGAAAAAAAAACCCGAAATTTTACATATTTTTTTCGAAATCTCCAGAAATTATGGTCGTATCAAAATCAAATTGGGTTTACTGCTGTAAAATATGATGTTCAAGGTATGAGCAGAATATTTTCCGGATTAAATGAACAGTTTCCGAAAAAAAATTTTTTTTCGAAAAAATTTCTGAAAAATTTTTTACAAAATTTACTGATAGTGTGATCTCCAAGAAATTTTCCGAAAAGTTGTGCGTTGTTATGCTTTAACTCAATGTTAAGTTTCAATTCTCTCTTTCTGCATCCTACAAATAAGGAAGAAATAGGGGAAATCATGAAGTCCCTGAAAAACAACAAGGCGCCAGGTGTAGACGGTATAAGAGCTGAGACTTTAAAGGAGATTTCTGAGTTCATAGCAGAACCTCTGGCGTTTCTCATAAACAAAATATTAGAAACGGGTATATGTCCTCCGGAATTTAAGGTTGCAGTTATCAAACCTCTACATAAAAGTGGGGATAAAGAAAATACTTCTAATTACAGGCCAATATCATTGATAACTAATTTTGCGAAAATCTTCGAAAATGTTTTGAGGAAAAGAGTAGAGGCATTTATTGAGAAATATGGATTGCTGTCGAGGAGACAGTTTGGTTTTCGATCGGGCCGGTCAGCTGAAGATGCTATAGCAGCTCTTACCGCAGAGATGTATGGTGCTTTGGACGGTAGGAAATTCTCGTTGTGTGTTCATGGATCTAGCCAAGGCATTCGACACAGTCGATCACGAGCAGTTATTGGATATCTTGGAGGACGTGGGCTTTAGGGGCAATGTTCTTTCTCTTTTTCGGAGCTATTTAACAGACCGTCAGCAAGTCGTCAATGTTGGTGAGCAGCAGAGTACAAGAAGAACAATCAAGTGCGGTGTACCTCAGGGAACTGTCCTAGGTCCTATCCTATTCATAATATATATGGACAATTTATTTAAAGTGAAAACCATTGGTAAAATTCACAGCTCCGCTGATGACACTGCCATCTTCTACACCGCCAATTCTTGGAGAGAACTAAAAGAAAAAGTAGAGTCTGATCTAGGAAATGTGATAGAATGGTTTGACCATCGTCTCCCCTATTTCACTTCCCTTACGATTGCTAAACCAGGAGGGGAGATGATAGAGATCAAATCTACTGATAGGGTTGAATATCTTGGTATCACAATAGATAACCACTTGCGCTGGAATTTACATGTGAGTAAAGTGACCAATACTATCAGGTCAATGATTCACAAATTCAAGTATATTTCAAGGATATTGGACTTTCCGCATTTGAAAATGATTTATTATGCCCTTGTCGAATCTCGTCTGGCCTATGGTATAATGGGATGGGGGGGAGTAGCTACATGTTATTTAGAAAAGCTAGAGGTAGTACAAAAATGGATCCTGAAGATAATGGCGAACAGAGAGAGATCGTACTCGAGTGATCTTTTATACGGTGAAACAGGGATTCTGGATCCTCGCCAGATTTTTTTTCAACAGGATTGGATTATTTTGTTTCAATAATAGACATCTATTCAGTCCTATTTCTCATGATTATTCGACGAGGCAAAATGGGAGAGGAACCTTGTCGTGCCTACGTCGTCCAAGACTATTGGACAGAGATACCATATGTTTTTGGCCCCCAGAGTGTTTAATTACTTACCGGTCGATTTGCGGACAGGGTTTTCTCTACCAAAATTCAAAAGAGACCTGAAAAAATATCTCTTGTCTAAGAGTAGAATCGAGATCCATAATGTTCTGGGTGTGGGGTAATGGAGACGGCTGAGTGTGACTGATATAAGCTGCTGGTTATTGCAATGTACGTTAGTTGTTTGAATGCTACATTTTGGATTTTTTGGTGATCCCTCGAATTTTTTCTCATTTTCTACATATCGGCGATTGTGGGTTTCATAATTTCCTATTGTTGGTGTTGTGGTTAACCAGAAAAAAGGTTTTTTTTGTTGGTTTTCATTTTATAATTTTTATTTATTACTTTTATTGAATTATTTGTTAACTTATGGCTCTTGGCTGATCACATGACAAGAAGGTTAATACCACGCACAGTCTATGACTTTGTGGTTTTTCTTTTTATTTGTTAGCATTTGTATGTAAAAAAAAACTTGTATGCGCTTATTTGTTTGCAAATAAAATTATTATTATTATTATTAATTCAATCGTATAAGTAAATTAATCTCAAAATTTCAAATGACCATTACTTCGAAACCATTCAACCAATTTGTCCCATTAACGAACTGAACCGCCGCATTCCAATGCGCGACCTAATCTGAAAGTTTCAAGTCGCTAGCTTACTCCGTTCGACAGTTACCGTGTCGTCGGCCGGCCGGAGGTGCAACAGAATCGATTTTGACACCGGATTCTTCATCAGTGAGTCCAACCTAGTCGTTTGAGACCATTTTCGGCTCAAAATTCGAAAATTACATACATTTGGACAAAACGATAGCACGCTGTTCCCCAGAACATCCGCGCAAAAATTCCCATCCTCATGGAAAAGAAATAATCTAGAAACTCTATATTTCAAGAGTAGGCTTGGACCTTAATTGCTAATTCGTGAATGGGTAAAATCCACCCAATAATTCCGCAGATATACCCATTTAAAATTTTATTTTCTCAATATTTTCAAAAATACAGATAAGATCGAATTGAAATTCAGTAGTCCATCGAAAAAAAACCTCGCATATTCAAATTCGTTGTCAAAGCGGTCATCTACATTCAACATACGTGCAAAACCTGCTGCCTTCACGGCAGTGCTTTTCTAGGTTTTTTTTCTACAGAACTTTATTTTGGCGAGCCTCCGTTAGTTTGAAAAATTGTGGAAAGAAGATTTGTAATTATTATATAATTTTGCATGGGAAAGTATAACTTTGGAATCATTGGGCGGATTTCACCCATGATACTCGAAACTTATGTGTACACCAGGTTTTGAGAAACAGACCTCGCACAAAGTGTCCCCCCATTCTACGACTTCCCCAGACACTATACTAGTGGAGTAGCTAGCTCTCATCACATCTTTCATGTCATTTCAACTCAAAAAGCTCACAGGTGAAAGCAGTCGGAAAAAAAACGGAACTCACACCTTCCTCGCCACAAATCTTGATGATGGATGACTCTCCCCTGCAATTTCTTACTTGCCACCTCATCCATTTAATCTCCATCCTTTCGTTTTCGTATTTTACAGTTATAGGAGGGCGAAAATCAAAATTAAGCAACTAAAGAGGCTCAGCTGCGACATCTGCGGGTCCCCATCGAAAACCCTGCAATCGGCGAGTACCGTAAGGTTTTTGGGGAACAACGCGTATGCGTTTAATAATATAATAACCCCGGAAGATGAGGGTCTCGGGCAAAAAATTAATTGTGGAGAAGGCAAAGGGTTGTTCAACTCGTCAGGGACCTAACGGGACCGCCGGATTTGCCAACAACGAAATCGAAGACGTTTGGCAGGGGCGTATCGACCTCACTTTTAAGACGAGCACAGGCACAACTTTTTGTTATATTTCCTGTAGTTTTCGTTTTTTGAAACGAATATGGTCTTAAACGATTAGGTTGGGCTGGCTGATGGTACTTCGGTTAGATTCGTTAATGGGCAAAATTCACCCTACTGTTTCGGAGCTTCATCATAGTTTTAGATTTTCAATACTGAAGTACAGATGCGATCAGAGAGAAACTTCGAAATAAGTTTAAAAATACCGACGCGTAACTTCGTAAATTTCGTAAAAAATTGGAGAACAAATATTTTGATATTTTCAAATTTTCGTTTAACATTTTTTGTGCGCGCATGCTCTGGGAAGAGAGTTCAATTGTTTTATCCAAATGCCTGTGATCTTCGAATTTGTTCCCGAAAATGTTCTCTAACGACTAGGTTTGACTCACTGATGACGAATCCGGTGTCAAAATCGATTTTGTCCGGCCTGCCGCCGACACGAAAACAGTCGAACGAAGTGAGCAAGCGACTTGAAACTTTCAAATTAGATCGCGCATTGGAATGCGGCCGGTAAGTTCGTTAATGGTACAAATCGGTCGAACAGTTTAGGAGTTACAGTCTTTTGAAACCTTGAGATGAATTCCCTGATATTACGGAAAATACTCATGCGATTTAATTGAAACTTGACAGTTGGTTTAAGCTTTACAATGCTGAACTTTTCACAAACTTTCGTTCAAACGTTCGATCACACTGTCAGTCAATTGAGAAAAATTTTTTTTCGAAAAAAATTTTTTTTTTCGGAAATAAATCCGGAAAAAACGAAAAAAAGCTCTCACCTTAAACATCACATTTAACAGCAATGAACCTAATTTTATTTTGATAAGACCATAATTTCTGGAGATATTGGGAAAAAATATGTAAAAATTTCGTGTTTTTTCTCGATATCGTTGTTTTTTCCGGAATAACTCAAAAAATACTTATTCAATCATGATGAAACTTGGCAGCTAGTTTGAAAATGTTGATGGGCTACTTTGTACAAAATTTCGTGATGATCGTGGCATTGAAAAAATCTTCAATTTTTTTTTCAAATATTCAATATTCTGTGATTTTCTGATTATATTATCCTTATGAAATCCTGTATGAACCTTCGAACTGTCATTTCTAAATGAAAAACTGGATTTCAATTCGGTCAAATCTGTAGTTTTGGAAATATTGGAAAAATAAAAATTTTAATGGGTATATTTGCGGACTCCGCATTGGGTGGATTTTACCCATTTAGGAATTCGGTCTTCGTAATTGAGGTCCAAACCTACTCTACAAATAACGCGTCTCTAAATTGATTCTTCCGGAATTTATCGGCCTAACAGCCGACCGTTGCTGTTTTACAGTTTCCTTACGCAAGTTGAGGAACAGCACTATTAATTGTTTAACCAGCAGCGAATGGTTCGACGGTCCCAAGAAAATCGAAAGTTTCATTTCCGGCCAGGGGCTTGAACCCCTGCTCTTACGATTACGGGACAGGCCTCTGACAACTGAACTACCGCCAAAGTGCTTTTCCAGAATTTTTCACTTGTAATTATGAATGATAATTATGCATAAAATGGTCCTATAATAGCTAGATTCCCCCTGAATATTGGAAACCGATCCCGGTCCATCAGGATATAAAGGGTTTTCCAATAAGGGGTGTTATTTTGATATTCAAAGAATGATCGGATGTTTATTTCATTATAAAGAAGAAGCTATGCCGTTAATAGTGGAAAATAACATCAGGCAAATGACCACCACGACCACGCTTACAGGACCATATCCTTTTAATGAAATTTTCCATAACCAAATCGCAAAGTGGCTGCGCTATGTCCTCGATAGCCTCACGAATTCCATCTTTGAGGTCTTGAATCGATGCTAGGCTATTGGCGTAGACCTTCTCTTTCACGTGGCCCCAAAGGAAGGAGTCGCAAGGTGTTAAATCATAAGATCTCGGTGGCCAATTGTGATCACCTCTTCGAGAGATAACACGGTCCGGAAACTTTTCCCGCAAAAGATCAATGGTTTCGTTGCTTGTGTGGCATCATCACTCAAGATGATTTTTCGATGGAATTCCGGATCATTTTCACGCATTTCAACGGCCCAATCAGCAAAGACACGACCTTGTTGATAATCGGCCGGCTTGAGTTTTTGAAATTGAACTTTCTAAGCCTTAAGACCCAAATCTTTATGCAAAATACGGTGTAATGACGTTTGTGGAATGCCTCATTCCAAAGAACGACGAGCAATGGACAAACCTGGGTTTTCTTCAACACTTTCGGCTACAGCAGCAATATTACCGGCCGTTCTTGAGCGACGTGCACGGGTTTTATTCTTCACATCACTAACTTGTCCCAACATCTCGAAATTTTTCACCAATTTCTTTATTGCGGTCCGACAAGGTGCTTCACGACGACCCAAAAATGTTCGAGTTTTATGAACCGTCTCGGCCAAATTTTCACCATTTTTATAGTGAATTCTAATAATTTCAATGCGTAGTTGAAGCGTGTATCGTTCCATTTTTGCGCGCATGTTCTAGGGGAACAGCGTGCTATCTTCTTGTCCAAATGTCTGTAATTTTGGATGATTGAGCCGAAAATGGTCTCAATCGACTAGGTTGGACTCACTGATGACGAATCCGGTGTCAAAATTGATTCTGTCAGGCCTGCCGGCCGGCCGGCCGTCCTTAGACACGATAACTGTCGACAGAAGCAAGCTAGCTACTTGAAACTTTCAGGATAGGTTGCGCATCAGAATTCCGCGGTTAAGTTCGTTAATGGGCCAAATCGGTCGAATAGTTTCGGAGTTATAGGCACTTGAAGTTTTGAAGTTATTTATTTTTTATTTCAGAAACTACTGAAGCGATTGGATTCAAACTTGGCAGTTTGGTGGAGTATAACGACGCGCAACTTTGAGCCAAATTTCGTCAAGATCATATTGTCAGTAAATTTAAAAAAAAATTTTTTTCGAAATTTTTTTACAAAACAATTTTTTTTTCGGAAACCATTCATCATATCCAAAAAAAAATATACTCACACTTTGACCTTCTAATTTCACAGCAGTGTACTAAATTTCAGTTCGATACGATCATAAGTTTTGGAGATATCGGGAAAAAATATGTCAAATTTCGAGGTTTTCTTTTCGATATCGTTGATTTTTTCGGTATTACTCGAGAAATGCTGATTCAGTCCTGATTAAATTTCACAGCTAGTTTTAAGATGCTGAAAGACAACTTTACGCAAAATTTCGTGATAATCGTGTTATTAGAACAATTTGAAAAAAAAAATTTCTATGATTTGCTCATCATATCATCCTCATTAAATTCTGTATGAAACTTCGAACTGTTATTTTCGATGAAGTACTGGATTTCAATTCGATCTGATCTGTATTTTTGGAAATATTGGAAAAATAAAATTTTGATTGGGTATATCTACGGAATCATTGGGTGGATTTTACCCATTCACGAATTCGGCCTTCGTAATTAAGGTCCAAACCTTCTCTACAAATATCGAGTTTCTAAGTTGTTTCTTTCGGAAGTTATTGTGTTTACGCAGTCGGCCGTCAGGCTGACCGTAAACACAATAACTTCCGGAAGAAACGACTTAGAAACTCGATATTTGTAGAGTAGGTTTGGGGCTTAATTACGAAGGCCGAATTCGTGAATGGGTAAAATCCACCCAATGATTCCGTAGATATACCCAATCAAAATTTTATTTTTACAATATGCCCAAAAATACAGATATGATCGAATTGAAATCCAGTAATTTATTAGAAAAAAATTTCAAAAAGCACTGCCGTGAAGGCAGCAGCTTTTGCGTGCATGTTCAAATTCGTTGCTGAAGCGGTCATCTACATTGAACATGCGCGCAAAAGTTGCTGCCTTCACGGCAGTGCTTTTTGGACTTTTTTTTTGATGGCGTAGGTTCTACTTGTCAAATGTCTAAAAATGACAGCTTCAAAGGTGATATCTACCGAAATAGCGGGCTATTCAAAATAACACCTCTTATTGGAAAACCCTTTAGTTAACCCGCTCCTCAAACTTGAAGGAGTAAAAGAGAAAGAGACCCACTAGTCAAAGTTTCCGACAGAAACGGCAGGTGATCTAATCCAGAAATTCAGTCGAAATGACTTCGGTCTTCTGTTGATCCTTTCTCTTTCTAAAGCAGTTGGTAGCTGTTCTCTCGCATCAAGCACGTGCTACATAACTAGCGCAATGCGCTGCTTGGACAAGAATTAACCATTCTTGCATAATAAGGCTGCTATTACACTCTCGCGATCACCGTCTAAGGTTGGTCTTCGCTTCAGTGCTTCAGGTAACATGTGGGGAGTTCTTCTTCTTGATTGAGTTTGATTAATATTACTCTTGTAAACTGATACGGTGTTGGAGGGAGCGTCAGGTTATTTTATGATGCGTAGGTGGTGACCAGAGGGGTAAAACTTCTTTGGTAATCAGTAATCTTGGAACAGGCGACCCCAGCATTTAGAGAGAGATGTTAGATACTTGCCTCTATTTTTGCGCTCATGTTATGGGGAACAGCGTGCCATCGTTTTGTCCAAATATCTGTAATTTTCGAATTTCGAGCCGGAAATGGTCTCAAACGACTAGGTTGGACTCCCTGATGACGAATCCGGTGTCAAAATCGACTCTGCCTGGCCGGCCGTCAGTAGGCACGATTACGGGCGTACGGAGGATCCTATCTACCTGAAAATTTCAGCTTTGGTTGCATTTCAAAATGCGAAGGTTGAGTTCGTTAATTAGCAGAATTGGTCAAATGGTTTCGGAGTTATAGCTATTCGAAGTTTTGAGGTTAGATCTCGGATATTTCGAGTACTACTGAGGTGATTGCTTTGAAACTTGGCAGTTAGTTGAAACATTAGGTCTTGCAACTTTTTGTCGAGATGGTGCTGCAGGGAAATAAAAAAAAAATTTTTTTTTTTTAAATTTTTTTGTCGGAACCTATTTATTACATTTGAAAAAACTTGCGGGCATACCTTGAACTCCATATTTCAAAGCACTGTGCCAAATTTCAATTCGATGCGGCCATTATTTTTGGAGATATCAAAAAAACATATGTAAATTTCATGTTTTTTTTCTCGATATCGTTGATTATTTCGGAATAACTCAAAAAAACTGATTCGAGCATAATGAAACATAGAAACTAGTTTGCAAACGTTGATGTACAACTTTGTGCAAAATTTCGTAATGATCGTGTCATTAGAACGAATTGAAAAAAGACTTCAAATACTAAATATTCTTTGATCTTCTGTCCATATTATCCTCATTAAATTCTGAATGAAGCTTCGAACTGTCATTTTTAGATAAATAACTGGATTTTAATTCGATATTATATGTATTTTTTTTTTGAATATTGGGAAAGTAAAATTTCGAATGGGTACATCTGCGGAATCATTGGATGGATAATACCCATTCACGAATTCGGCCTTCGCAATTAAGGTCCAAACCTACTCTACAAATATCGAGTTTCTTGCTTAGAAACTTGAATATTTGAAGAGTAGGTTTGGACCTTATATAATTAGGAAGGTCAAATTCGTGAATGGGTGAAATCCGCCCAATGATTCAGTAGATATACCCATTCAAAATTTTATTTTCCCATTTTTTGCGCGCATGTTCTAGGGGAACAGCGTGCTATCGTTTTGTCCAAATGTCTGTAATTTTGGATGATTGAGCCGAAAATGGTCTCAATCGACTAGGTTGGACTCACTGATGACGAATCCGGTGTCAAAATCGATTCTGTCCGGCCGGCCGGCCGGCCGGTTGGCCGGCCGTAGACACGATAACTGTCGAACGAAGTGAGCTAGCGACTTGAAACTTTCAGGGTAGGTCGCGCATTGGAATGCCGCGGTTAAGTTCGTTAATGGGCCAAATCGATCGAATAGTTTCGGAGTTATAGGCATTTGAAGTTTTGAAGTTATTTATTTTTTATTTCAGAAACTACTTGAGCGATTGGATTCAAACTTGGCAGTTTGGTGGATTATAGCGACGCGCAACTTTGAGCCAAATTTCGTCAAGATCATATTGTCAATAAATTCAAAAAAAAATTTTTTTCGAAATTTTTTTACAAAAAAATTTTTTTTTCGGAAACCATTCATCATATCCAAAAAAAATTATACTCACACTTTGACCTTCTAATTTCACAGCAGTGTACTAAATTTCAGCTCGATACGATCATAAGTTTTGGAGATATCGGGAAAAAATATGTCAAATTTCGAGGTTTTCTTCTCGATATCGTTGATTTTTTTGGTATTACTCGAGAAATACTGATTCAGTCCCGATTAAACTTCACAGCTAGTTTTAAGATGCTGAAAGACAACTTTGTGCAAAATTTCGTGATAATCGGGTTATTAGAACAATTTGAAAAAAAAAATTTATATGATTTTTTCATCATATCATCCTCATTAAATTCTGTGTGAAACTTCGAACTGCTATTTTCGATGAAGTACTGGATTTCAATTCGATCTGGTCTGTATTTTTGGAAATATTGGAAAAATAAAATTTTGATTGGGTATATCTACGGAATCATTGGGTGGATTTTACCCATTCACGAATTCGGCCTTCGTAATTAAGGTCCAAACCTTCTCTACAAATATCGAGTTTCTAAGTTGTTTCTTTCGGAAGTTATTGTGTTTACGCAGTCGGCCGTTAGGCTGACCGTAAACACAATAACTTCCGGAAGAAACGACTTAGAAACTCGATATTTGTAGAGTAGGTTTGGGGCTTAATTACGAAGGTCGAATTCGTGAATGGGTAAAAAACGCCCAATGATTCCGTAGATATACCCAATCAAAATTTTATTTTTCCAATGTTTCCAAAAATACAGATCAGATCGAATTGAAATTCAGTACTTCATCGAAAATAACAGTTCGAAGTTTCATACAGAATTTAATGAGGATGATATGATGAGAAAATCATATAAATTTTTTTTTTCAAATTGTTCTAATAACACGATTATCACGAAATTTTGCATAAAGTTGTCTTTTAGCATCTTAAAACTAGCTGTGAAGTTTAATCAGGACTGAATCAGTATTTCTCGAGTAATACCGAAAAAATCAACGATATCGAGAAGAAAACCTCGAAATTTGACATATTTTTTCCCGATATCTCCAGAACTTATGATCGTATCGAACTGAAATTTGGTACGCGCGCACGTTCAAATTCGTTGCTGAAGCGGTCATCTACATTGAACATGCGCGCAAAAGTTGCTGCCTTCACGGCAGTGCTTTTTGAAATTTTTTTTCTAAATATACAGATGAAACCGATTTGAAATCCAGTACTTTATCGAAAAAAACCTTTTCTAGGATTTTTTCAACATATAACCAAATTCGAACATGCTCGCAAAAGCTGCTACCTTCACGTCAATGCTTTTCTAGGTTTTTCTATGAAATATTCGAATGTCATCTTGACAATCTTAACCTATAATTGAAAACTGTTCATAAATACCGAAATGTGGACAAATTAGTTTCGTTTGAACGAAACCAAAATATATGTTCAATGATGGCTTATGAAGAGGGTAAATTATTATGAAGTGAATTCAGTTAAGTTATTCAATATCCTACTAAATTTCAGATGATTAAGCTTGTCAGTGGCTTATTCAGATTGTGATGGGATCCAACGGATTAAATTGCCGGTTGCTAAAATAATTGAATTTGTCATTCAGGACGTCGTACGTAGAAGACGATAAGAAGATATATCGTAAGATATCAATATAACGAAAGATATTAAATAAGTATAACAGAAAAATATGTATTTTTTGCTCGCATGTTCTAGGGGAACAGCGTGCTATCGTTTTGTCCAAATGTCCGTAATTTTGGATGATTGATCCGAAAATGGTCTCAATCGACTAGGTTGGACTCACTGATGACGAATCCGGTGTCAAAATCGATTCTGTCCTACCGGCCGAGGACACGATAACAAATCGGTCGAATAGTTTCGGAGTTATAGCCACTTGAAATTTTGAAGTTATTTATTATTGCTATCAGAAACTACTTGAGCGATTGGATTCAAACTTGGCAGTTAGAGGGAGTATGATGTTGCGCAACTTTGAGCAGAATTCTGTCAGTAAATTTCAAGAAAATTTTTTTTTTCCGGAAACTATTAATCATACCAAAAAAAAATTCCACTTACACTTTGAGCTTCATACTTTACAGCAGTGTACCAAATTTCAGTTCGATACGATCATAAGTTTTGGAGATATCAGGAAACAATATGTCAAATTTCGAGGTTTTCTTCTCGGTATCGTTGTTTTTTTCAGTATAACTCGAGAAATACTGATTCAATCCTGATTAAACTTCGCATCTAGTTTAAAGATGCTAAAAGACAACTTCATGCAAAATTTCGTGATCATTAGAATAATTTGAAAAAAAAAATGTCTGTGTGTCATATCTTATCATCCTCATTAATAATAATAATAATAATAATAATAGTGCTTTATTTCAGATCATATTCATCACAAATTGCTCAGTACATGAAAATGAAATGGAATAGTGTCTAAAAGGAAAAATATGAACTATATACCAGCATACTAAGTAATCTCCATAAGGCTCTAACTCAACTAAATATTTATACAGTTTCTTTTTAAATTTTTTTATATCAGACATCATAGATATATCTTTTGGCAAAGAGTTGTACACTTTTAAGCATCTGTACTCAGCTTGCTTCTGGCTTATTGTTAAATTATGCCTAGGGTATATATAATTGTTATTTTTTGTGCCATAATACCTTTTTTGGTTTTCATATTTATGAAATAAATTTGGATTCTTCTTGATGAAAATAACACATTCTTGAAGGTATATAGCATATATAGTTAGTAATCCCAATTTCTTGAATGTACCTCTACATGATTGATCATTAAATTCCGTATGAACCTTCGAACTGTAATTTTTCGATGAAGTACTGGATTTCAATTCGATCTGATATGTATTTTTGGAAATATTGGGAAAATAAAATTTTGAATGGGTATATCTGCGGAATCATTGGGTTGATCTTACCCATTCACGAATTCGACCTTCGCAATTAAGCCCCAAAACTACTCGACAGATATTTTTGTGTTTACGCAGTCGGCCGTTAGTCCGACCGTAAATTTTTTATGATAATATTTCTTCAAAGTTAAGCTACTTGGGGCGAGGTCAGTACGTGAAAGCCGACCGCTTTGGCAACAAATTTGAACATGCGCGCAAAAGATGCCAATTTCACGTCAGTATTTTCCTAGAATTTTTTTCTAAACTTGATTAATTTCAAAAATAAACTAAGTAACAAGGGGGGGACATTTACGGTGAATCAGCCTGTACGTGCCCCATCTCGTAAATGCCTGTTCGTAATTTTATAGAACAAAAATCAATGGCAAAGGCCCCGCCCGAACTTTGACGAAGTGGACAATTCCCGGCATTCGCCCTAAAAAGTTTGGTTCCGCTCAACTCGGAGTACATTCGACGGGTTTGACATTTTATTACTTTGCTGGAAGGTCCGGGCGTGCTGAGCCACTTTTTGAGACTCGCTCATGTCATTTTAATTGTTTCCATCCGAAAATGACCGCGTTGGTTGCCAATTCTGTCGAGACAATGAACAAATTCAAACTTTTTTTCGCTTGCCGAAGTCGACAGATGATTCTACCAGGAATTGGGTCTTCGAGATTTCCGGAAATTCGTTATTGAAGAATCGACAACTTGCAGGTTGTTCGATTCTGTTTATCCGAGCTTGTATACAGTGTCTTTCGAAACTTTCGGATGATTTCTTTTTGTTGATGTCTTTACTGAATGATAGGTACTTCGAAGTTTGTTCAATTGAGAGAATCCAAAAGTTCACGCAAGATTTGATTTTAATAAAAATTGTAGAAGTGCCCTGACATGAAGTCAGTCGCTTTTGCGCGAATGTTCGAATTCTTGAGAGAAAAAAAAATTTCAAATTTTTGCGCGCATGTTCTAGGGGAACAGCGTGCTATCATTTTGTCCAAATGTCTGTAATTTTCCAATTTTCAAGCCGAAAATGGTCTCAAACGCCTATATTGGACTCACTGATGACGAATCCGGTGTCAAAATCGATTCTGTTCGGCCGGCCGACCGTGGACACGATTCCTATCGAACGAAGTGAGCTAGTAACTTGAAACTTTCTGGGTGGGTTCCGCATTGGAATGCCGCGGTTAAGTTCGTTAGTGGGCCAAATAGGCCGAATAGTTTCGGAGTTATAGCCACTTGAAATTTTGAAGTTATTTATTTTTTATTCCAGAAACTACTGAAGTGATTGGATTCAAACTTAGCAAATAGGTGGAGTATAATAAAACGTAACTTTGAGCCAAAGTTTGTCAGGATCATATTGTCAGTTAATTGAAAAAAATTTTTTTTTCAAAATTTTTTTCAGAAAACTTGTTTTTTACGGAAACCATTTATCATATACAAAAAAAAAATCCACTCAGACTTTGAACTTCATATTTCACAGCAGTGTTTCAAATTTCAGTTCGATACGATCATAAGTTTTGGAGATATCGGGAAAAAATATGTCGAATTTCGAAGTTTTCTTCTCGATATCGTTGTATTTTTCGATATAACTCGAGAAATACTGATTCAATCCTGATAAAACTTCGCAGCTAGTTTGAAGATGCTAAAAGACAACTTTATGCAAAGTTTCGTGATGATCGTGTCATAAGAACAATTTGAAAAAAAAATTTCTTCTAAAATAAGAGTTGATGTTCTAGGATTGATTTCCATAGCTCCTAAAATGAAGACTTCTTCTAAATATGTATTCTAGAGATGTTTCTTCAGTCTTTTCGCTTCTCAAGTTGACCTGCGTTCATTGAGTTGCGACGCAATAATATATTTGCAATAATATATTTGAAAGGACGTCATCGTTATCATGAGGAGGAAACTTCCCCTTCCCCTTCAAAAGTGTTGCATTTGGCCTACCCTGTACACCCGCCACTGTCGAAAAATTACAATGCTTTATTATTTGAAAATATCAAACCGAAAGGTAGACGATGTACAAATCGATTTAATATTCCCGCGCTCAAAGGCAAGGTTGACTAAAATTGGCGAATTAAATAAGCTGATACAATGTGTAATCTCGTTTTCCATATTGGTACTTATCTGTAATTGGCGTGGTTGTATCAAAGGAACATTCTTCACCTGATGCCTTCCGGTGGTAGATAAAACCGACCATGTGCACGCTGAATATTTAATTTTTGCCACCTTATCGACACTAATCGATCAAAAAATCAAGATGGACGACTAATTGGTTTATTATCTCAAATTATCTGAAATTTGGTACACTTCTGTCAAATATGAAGTTCAAGTTATGCTTTGAATATTTTTCCAAATGTGATGAATAGTTTCCCGGAAAAATATTTTTTTTTCAATTTAATGATACCACGATCTCAACGAAATTTCCGAAAAATTGGTACTCCTCATGATTCAACTAACTGCCAAGTTTCAATTCAATCACTCTAGTTGCTCTCGAAAGATCAGAGAAATAACCTCAAAACTTCAAATAGCTATAACTCCAAAAACATTTGACCAATTTTGCCCATTAAAGAACTTAACCGTCGCATTATGAAATGCAAATGCAAATCTGCTGACTTAACGACAGAGCTTTTCTACAATTTTATTTATGTAAGTTGTTGGCAACTAAGCAACATACATGGATGAAATGGAGTGAAAATGGAGAAAAAATTAAGCTTGTTATTCCAACAAGAGAATGGGAGTTTTCCTGAATTTAGGTTATTACTGCAAATACAAATTTGAACATAATTATTATGTGTTTGATTCATCATTTTCCCAAATTACCTTCAGAAAGCATTCAAAATCAGATTTCAAAATTGGGAGTTGGGATTTGCCAGGCATGCACGAAGTGACAACGGTGTTTAGTAAAATAGCTTTTTCTGCTATTGGCGTCTGAATTTAAGATTGCAGCACCACGGTGGTCAGTTCTGGAACCTTAGGTACAGACATAGATTTTGTTTTGATAGTCGATTTTGTACTGTTTGTCAGTGTTTGGTTTGATATATTTTGATTTCACGATTTATTCAAAGACTTTTTAGACTTTTATAGTTGACGAGAGTATTACTGGGAGTACATATTCCATTCTTATAAAGTAGGTATGTATCATTCTTCAATCTTATTGAGTGTAGCAACTCTAAAATTACGGAGATATCTCCAAGGTTAGACAGTATTTTAATATTATTTATTTTCAGATCCAAAAAGCAAGATTGACTTTGGCTGTCTTGAAAGTTGAAAAACAGTATTGTAAAATATACTTTTTGGAATAATAGACAAATACTCATAACTTTACTTTCTTTATAGCGAAGGACTAAATACTCAATATATTGTGAATAAAATGAATAATTTACATAAAACTAATGCTAATTGTATCGTAAGTCTTATTCATTATGAATTGACAACTAAATTTTCCAACACTCATATGATTGGTCTTGAAAAAGCTGTAATAAATAAGCCTTGTACAACTTTGCTTTCATCGACAGAAGCACTTGGAGCGGAGAGTATTCATCACCAGATATTTCCTTTGTTGAGACTTTTTTTCTCAATAGTCAGTTCTATCATTAAAACATTTACATTGTTACTTAATGATCAGTTCAACAGGCAGATTTCTGGAAGGCAGAGCATTCCTCTTAACTAAATTTCTGGGCTTGGATTAGGGTCCTGGAAAAAAATTGTCTTCATGAATGTGATCTAATATTTCATGAGCAATTCGTGCTTTCCTCTTCAAAAATGATTATCATCGGAAAAATTAAGGTAACAGACTCTCATAAATCTTGTTTGTTGGTTTTTATCGATTCTTCAACACTTTCAGGACCGACTTGTTAAAGGAAGTTTCTTTCACCCTAACTCGAAATTTTTCACCAGGCTGTGGAAATCTATGGGAAGGGACTTTCCTCAGTAAAAGCACTCGTAAAATCACACAAACGCCAAGAAAAATGCATAACTTTCTCATTTTCTTAACATTTCTTTCAACTTTTCAATGATAATGTCTGTACCTCGGGTTACTCGGATAGCCACCAAAGGGAGTAGCGCTTATCTTTATTCGCCAATAAAATAATGAAACATTTATTACTATTCTGTGGAAACACGTGTTTTTTGTCAATGAAACCAAACAATTTCCATTTGGGATTTGTCAGTAATATGACAGTATGACAGTCTGTGCTCTTCTTTTTCTATTCCTTGGTTGTTGTCTTCTACTCTAACCAGATCGAAGTATAACTATCTCTGTTTTCCTAAGCAAAGTAACACATTTGACGTCCTTGTCTTTCCGAGAAAGCTGAATTCGACGTTGCCATATCGTGCACTCCCTTTAAATTCAAATCCCCATGTTTTATTTTTCAGTTTAAGAGGATCAAACATTTTTTTAAAAATATAATAGTGAAATTATATGTTTGAAATGTGAAGTTCTAAAGGTTTTTCATGAAAATTACTGCATTTTCGTTTGAAGGAAAAACCCCAAAGCACATCCAAGAAAAATTTCAAAAAATAATCAGTGAAGCTTGCAGAATTACATCCCAATTTTTCCTTTCAGCGTCGAAATTTCACGCCTTCTACTTTTTCTAGCTGCTATTAGCATCGTTGAAGCATGTAATCCTTGGGCAAGTGCCTCACCTTGAGATATTAACGACGTTTTGGAAACTTAAATGTACACCGTATTCATCATCAGTAAATCCAACCTAATGGTTTGAGACCATTTTCGTCCCAAAATTCGAAAATTACAGACATTTAGACAAAATGATCGCACGCCACTCCACATCAGAACAACAGTGTAAAAATTCCCAGTGGAGGAATGAAATTTTAATGTTTAAAGACAACCTAAAAACGGTTTCGGACTCGAAAAGTTATGACTTTCAAGTTATTCCTCAACTGACATCGTCGGTGGTGAAAGATTCAATAAAATTAATAATAACTGTAATGCGTTGAAAATTACGCAGAAAAAGCAGTTGAAATGTGCGCACTTGACCATTAAAGATATATCATCGAAGTGTTTCCATTCCTTCTCGAATTTATTGAAGCTTTGTTTCGAATTTCTCCTTCAACTCGTTCCAGAGCACCTGTCTCTTTAATTTTTATGTTGCTAGCCATCCACTATCTTCAGTAAGTGCAAGACGGATTAGACTTTCTACAGGGTGTTTCTGAAACTAATGCCTAGTGCATTCAGAAGGTATAGTATTAATTTATTTATAGATTTCATATTTGGTCAATTTTGAGCAGGATTTACACTGCTCAAAGGGATATCCTCAGATTAATGAAATAACAATTCTTCACATTCCTATGAAATTTTGTGCTGTTCAAAATTTCAGCTCGATCCAATATTTAGTTTCGGAATATCGGTACAATATGTCAAACTTGGTTATGATTTCCTCAATATCACAGAACTCAAAATTAAACTGGAAAAATTTTAGAATTTTTTTTCAATATCTTATGTGTACTACTCAAATGCCACTCACGAAATTCTGCATGAAATTTCAAGCTGTCATATTTCAACCAAGTACTGAGAATACACAAATCATTTCAATCCGATAAGGGAAGTTCGGTCATGCGATATGTTGTTGAAAATATCTTTTCCTTCTGGGTATGACAGTGAATAATAATAATAATAATAATAATAATAATAATAATAATAATAATAATAATAATAATAATAATAATAATAATAATAATAATAATAATAATAATAATAATAATAATAATAATAATAATAATAATAATAATAATAATAATAATGATAAAAACTCATACTCATATGCCACTCACGAAATTCTGCATGAAATTTCAAGCTGTCATATTCCAACCAAGTACTGAGAATACACAAATCATTTCAATCCGATAAGGGAAGTTCGGTAATGCGATATGTTGTTGAGAATATCTTTTCCTTCTGGGTATGACAGTGAATAATAATAATAATAATAATAATAATAATAATAATGATAAAAACAACAATAATAATAATAATGATAATAATAATAATAATCATAATAATAATAATAATAATAATAATAATAATAATAATAATAATAATAATAATAACAATTTATTCCACTTTTCCATATATACATAATAATACATAATACATAATAATATAAGACCTTTGGGGGCTATGTTGCCCGTACATAGGATGACCCACACAAACCAAATTACAATCCCCTTTTGTTTTACTTATTATATCCATTTAGGTATGTGATCTTGGTTTTATATTTATTTCATTCTCTTTTCACATTTCATTTCAATAACATTTTTACATCTCATTTACTCACTTATACAAAAACATTTCTTTTTCAAAAATTATTGAGAGTATTCGGGAACAATTCTGCTTATATCTTAAGCTTTTTATTCCAAAGCAGTGTACTGAATTTCAATTCGATACGGCTATTAGTTTCGGATATATTTGGAAAAAATATGTAAAATTTCGTGGTTTTCTACTCGATATCGTTTTTTTTTTCGGTATAACTCGAGAAATGTTGATTCAATCATGATGAAACTCCGCAGCTAGTTTGAAGTTGCTGAAGGACAATTTTCTGCAAAATTCCGTGAAAATCGTGTAATTAGAAATTTTTTTTTTCCAAATATTAAATATTCTGTGTTCTTCTTATCATGTTATCCCCATAAAATTCTGTATGAATCTTCGAACTGTAATTTTTCGATTAAGTACTGGATTTCAATAGACGACTTCGGCCCAAGTTGCCAATCCACAATTTTCTTCACAAATTTACTATAACTGGGGAACGGAAATTTCAGGACAAATTCGACATGGTAAGGTTCACGTTGTTCATAAATATCCGTAAAAGATGCCTCGGCTCCTCAAATAAGATATTCCTTCCAAATATAGGATTTGTTAGGCTGAAATTTAAGTTGGGATTCCTGATTTCATGTTAATGATGTCAAGTTTATGAAGGATATGTTGCGCAAATCAACTTGGTTATTTCGGGTTGCCGGTTTTCCGTTCTGTAATTATGAAATATTCGGTTCGTTCCTGGAAACAGAACATGGACCGTATGATCCATAGTCCATACCTAGTAGTTTTTCCATTGTTGATTATTGTCTCTTCTATATTCTACGGATCATGAAGTAAGCAAAAATTATTCTATACTATGGATATATTACCATAGAACATTGACTGTCGTTCTGGTGACAGAAATAACGTTTTTTCATCAATCAAATTCCGTAATTAAATCTTTTTTCAGGAACCAACCGAATATTTCATATTTACGGAATGGAAAACCGGTAACCGAAATAACCAAGTTAATTTGCGGAACATATCCTATATAAATTTGACAGTATTAACATGAAATCAGGAATCTCAACTTAAATTTCAGCCAATTAGAGATGATCTTAACAAAACCCTATATTTGGAAGGAATTATCTTGTTTGAGGAACCAAGGCATCTTTCACATATATTTATAAATAACGCGAACATTATCATGTCGAATTTGTCCTGAAATTCCCGTTCCCCAGTTATAGTAAATTTGTGAAGAAAATTGTGGGTTGGCAACTGGGGCCGAAGTCGTCTATTGGATCTAATCTGTATTTTTGGAAACATTGGGAAAATGAAATTTTGAAGGGGTATATCTTATGAATGCTCAAATTAAGCTACGTCGAATATTGCTAAAACTTGTGCCTCACACTCTGAAGCATTTCGAGAATAATTCTGCATTAAAAATCTAACAGAGGTCAGATCTGGCTGGCTATTCTGTAGGGCCCTCTGACCAATCCACTGGTTGGGGAAATTCCGGCCAGGACGATTTTCCGAAATCTTGATATTCCTTCTGGAAAATACCTCTGTATCCTTTTCAATGTGACATCCTTTATACTTGCATTTTGGTACAGGCTAGCATAAAAGTAAATTCGTACAATCAATCCGTTCGAATCAGGAAACGATCGACCAAAATCATCTCCTTAGTACCGCTGCGACGCGTTCTGACGCACATACGACCACATTGCAAATTTCTTGTCGGCACAAGCGAGAAAAGGCGCACCTGCCCCATTCAGTTTATTACGGGCACAGCAGCCAAAAACTCGCAGTTGATTAATCAGGCACTTCCGAAGATTGCTGTGCCCGGAATTCCTACTACGTGCCAACAAACCGTCTGAGCGCGATCATTTGTTCGTAATAATACGATCATAACTTCGACTCCCACCTCGAACGATGACAGGATAATTCGCCCGTCCGTTCTTCTTCTTCCTTTCGACGATCATCTGCGCGCAGAAAAAGCCGAATTAAGTGCCTCGATGTCTATTTATAACTGCTTGATGAACAGTTTTGACTAATTTGGGACGTGAAAGCAGTGGCGGGTCGGTTTGTGTGAGACTAAGTTCCGGTGGACACCTACGGTTTTTCAAGTTGCGGAACCGATGCGGTGCCGTGCCTGCGGTCTGAAGTACATTCGGCCAACCAGTCACGGCGCCGCAACGAATATTTTGTTGTGCGAAGTTCGCAGTATCAGTGGGAGAATGCATACATCCGGCCAGAACGCTGCAGTGCCGCAACTGCGCCGGAACGGTCCTTTGTTGCCTAGAGCTCTCTCTACGCCGCAAGGGTGCCATAACGGGCTGATCGAATGTGTGCAGTCCTCGTCTGATACTGCGTATTTAGAACCGTAAGTACGGCACCGCAATGGCGTAGAACTTGAAACAACTTGACGATTCTTGACGACGATAGTATGGAACGTTCTCTATAGTTCAACCCTGGTTCGTTTTTTCTTCCTTCCGTATTGTTCTACACAGGGCTGGCAGGAAACATGCTTAATTGAAATACAAATTACAAAATACTTTCTCGCAAGGTATTTGAAATACAAAACAAAAAATAATTTCAAGTAGGGTATTTGAAATATAGAATACAAAGTACAGTATTTTAACTATTTCTATTTGAAATACGAATTACAAAATACATTGAAGTGTTACGTAAAATGTAAAAACAGTACAACTTATTCAGCTCTGCCAATTAATCACCAACAAAAGAATTTCCTGTCAGAAAGGAACACAAGATTTTTGAATGAACTATCAGACGAAGAGCCTCTTGTTGGGAAATGAATAAAACTGGCTAAAGAAAACAATCTTTTTACAAGTCCTGATGAGCACAAACTTGTTCCATATTGTATGAACACATTTTTTATATTAGGATAGTCTTCAAGGATGGTAAGCTCTTTCCTCTTAGCGTTTTTGGAAGCTGACTAACTATAACTCCATTTTTGAAGTCTGTGGTCGATCACTGTCCCTGTTCGCAAAAACAATGAATCCGTCTTCTTCCTCACTACTACTATTGCTATTCCTAGGCCTTGATTAATCTTTTTTGTAATTTGCCTCTAAGGTATGGATAGCCAGATTTCGAATTATCTGAACCTCATTTGTTGTGATTATTTCTGGCAACCAACGCATTATATAGCTAGGATGATAACATGACGGCAAAATGGCTCCATTCACTTCAGGTGACATTTGGAAAAACTCGTCGAAGCTTCGTTCTGAACACTCTTTCAGTCATGATATAATAACTGTGAAATGACTCAAATTGGAATCCTGCAGTTGATTTAATCTAGTTCTTATGGGCATTAAAATAGGTAGAATTTTGCCGTAGTAACAATTGTTGCCCTGAAGATAATCTAAAGCCTGTACATTGTCATTATCATTGTTGGATTTGTTGGTACTCTTATCGCTATTGACCACTGTGAAATACTTTCCACTTAAGATAAGCGGATAAGTCCCCGCCCGCATTCACGCCGTCTCCATCGCTGCCTTCGTCCGGGAATGAGGAAGGAATTTGATCATCCATCGTTAATTAAATGCTTACTTATAAAATCGTCAAGAACACAGAACTCAAACAAGTTTAATGAAAATAACCGTTTGAGAACAGACAAGAAACCTTACGAGATATTCAATAAAAAATACAGTTTAAGAGTTAACCTTGCCCTATTACAAGTATTTAGGAAATGATCATTTCGCAGGACCTTTTCTTCCTGTCCATTTGCCGAAAATATGATTGCTAGCAGAAGAACTAGATTAAGCAGATGAACATCGCGCCATCTGAAGGAAGGTTCAGGGACTATTTTCTGTAGAGTGCTAAATGTATGTGTTCGAAAGTATCAAATTACAAAATACAAAATACATCAGCGTCAGGTATTTGAAATACCAATATCAGAATACATTTTCAAGAAGAAATTGAAATACAAAATACATATTTGTATTTCAAATACGTATTTCACTTACAAGTAATTGAAATACTGCCCAACCCTGATTCTACATCGGAATGCTATCGAACTGAGCGCTTTCCGACGAGCAATGATGCCAAATGTATTAACCAATCAAAAAAGAAGTATCCTTCAACAGATCATTCAAAGCTAACTTCATGTTTGTCGAACAGATAACATCTGTAAGATATTTTCTGTGATGCTGTCATTTTAGTTGTAGAGTCTCGTTCATGATGTAAATAAAACATGGTGTGCTCATCTGCTTTTCTGTGATCGTTTTTTACAAATGATGACGTATGAAAATACATGCGAATTCAAAGCACAGAATATATATTTCCTTGTATTTTAATTTTAATGACGTCACTTTTTTGCAGATGAGCAAGGTAAGAATGGATAATTCAAAGAAGAAAAGTTTCCCGAAATCATTCAGCAAAAGGAAGAATTGTTAACGAATATTAAATATATTTTGTATAAAGAGATTTATACAATGATTTACCCATTTAGGAACTCAACCAAGATATATGGTTTCCAAATTCACTTTGAAAATTTCGTCGAAAGTGAGTTAAGAATTTTGTCCGCACAGAAGTAGAAAATGGCGCCAAGTTTAATTTTTCCACTTCATAAAACGACCTGAATCCCTTGAGGCTAGGCGCTTGCCATCAAAATATCAGTTTCAAAGTACCTACTATAGATGATTAATTGTCCATTAAAATCGTCAATGTCCAACTACCTGAATTTCGTTTAGCTACGAGCGTGCGCTTGTAAGTATAAACATGCATAAAGACAAAGATTATTATGATATAATTTTCTGATAAGCTTGAACTGTCCAAGAAAAAAAAATCTAATATTTCATCGAATTTGGCCTGAAGAGCCAGAGATAATGGATACATCTCATCACAGAGGAATTATGCAAAACGATGCCTTAATTTGATACAGCGTGGCCTAGAAAATCTAGTTTTTCATAGAGACCACACGACAGGTGATGCTACACGCACCTTGATTGTCGGTAATTGCTCAAAAATATCCGCCGGATTGGGTAATTGAGTTTGATTAATTAAATGAAACGTGTAGTTTATTGATGCAAATTAAGGGTCTGTCGGAAAGGTCTATTCTAGAATGTCCAAAAAAAGTTGTCGGAATCAAAAGTTATCGATAGATATTTTCGCGAAACTTGGA
The DNA here is from genome assembly GCA_958510865.1 of Myrrha octodecimguttata. Lineage (NCBI taxonomy): Eukaryota > Metazoa > Arthropoda > Insecta > Coleoptera > Coccinellidae > Myrrha > Myrrha octodecimguttata. Next base: position 79,372,161 of record OY294057.1, read on the forward strand.
ATTGTGCATGGTAGTATTCTCAATTAGTTTGTATTTTATACATTTTAGAAAAGCCCTGACGTGAGGTCAGGAGCATTTAAGCGCTTGTTCAAATTGTAACTACTAGATCGACAAGAAATTTTGCACCTATACTCAATTCACTTTTACAAACTATCCCAGTTGGCCATGATTTAGGTTTATCAATTTTTTGCTTTAAAACTGACGTAAGTTGGCACTCGTGAAATATCGGCAATGTCAAAATAATTCTCAGAAACGTTGCCAAATGCCAATTTCTAATCTCAATCTCAACATAATCATCACGCTTGGAAACTAAAAATGCCCAAGGTAGTTTTGAAGAAGTAGATATTAAGTATCAGTGCTATGTAGAATTGAAATCTGCTTTTTCTGATAGTAATCCTGGTAATTTGGAATCAATAATTCATCACCAGCTATCCAACATTTTTGACGTATGTGAGTGAAAACCCAGTGTATCGTTCACATAGATTTCCAAGAACTTTGTTAATTGAGTTAGTTCTTTCAAGGTGACACAGGTTTTGTACTACTACTACATTTTCATACTGGATAATTTCAAGTTGTGCAACAAGGTATTTGAATGTTTTCTGTGGACTTATTTCTTGAGAATTTCGAACATAAGGGAATTCCATAGGTTTGTCTGTTCGTTTAGACGTTTTACTGCAGGGTTATTCGGGTACTACTTTCATTTTTCTTTCGAATGAACTATCACAAAGTAACGGACTACTCTATTCATTATTTTTCATCAAAATTCCAACACTCGATTCCCAATTTCCGAACAAGAAAATAGCGAAACTGAATCTTCCAACCATGTTTTTATACCTGAAATATTTCCAGTGTTAACAGAGAAAAAACTTCTTTCTTCAACATTCGTGGGGTCCTTGGGCTTAATGAATTTACATAATATTATCTCAAATTCATTATTTTCCTAAAGTAAATTCACATTTTGAAAAATACGTAATTACTAAGACCTCTATGTAGAGATGACAACGTTGTTTAGTTATCTGAACGGAAAATGACTATGACCTAACATTTTCAAAATATACACGGTGGAATGTGTCAGAATGTCATGGCCAACCTGGATCGTTTATAAAAGTGAATGGAGTATAATAGCGCATTGGTATTCTCCAACTGATTATATACTTCTTGGTATATTGCGGAAATAACCTTAAAATTCCGATTAACAACGATATTTGGCATATCTCATCCTTATATCTCCGAAAGTGAATATCTGATCGAATTGAAAATTGAAACATTGTTATTGAATACTGACTGAGGTTTGTGCTAAATTTCGTTGGAATATAATAGATATATTCGGAGGAAAAAAAATGTCAATGAAATTTGAAAAATTTTCGAAGAAATATTTAAAAAAAAAACTCTAATAACTTAATCCACATGAAATTTCACAAAAAGTTGCACGTTCGTATTCCAAAACCATCTAGAAGTTTTGATCTGATCGAATCGGTATTTCATGAGATATCTAGATACTAATCAACCTGAAAATTTCAAATAGGCCTTACTGATTTTACCCAGGTTTTTTTCGTTGTAAGTTAAAGCAAATACGGAGGGACGGACATACAGAATAAGTTGACCTGGGATTCTTCTTCAGGGTTTTCATTCAACCAAATCTTTCAAGACCATATTTGGCTCAAAATTCGAAAAATTACAGAAATTCTGTCGAAACTATAACGCATTGGTGCCCAGAATAGGCGCGTTAAACGAATGAGAGAAAATGCTAGAAAAGCATTGACGTGAAGACAGGTGCTTTTACGAGCTTCTTAAAATTCGAAACCAAAGTGTTATTTCTCGAGTTACTGTGGGGAAAACAACTATACTGAGATTGTGTCGACGAAATTTGAAATATTCTTGTTCCAATATGTTTTCAAATGTTGACTGATCTGAGCGAAATTTCATGGGAATCTGAAGACATTTGTCTCAAATATGATTAATAGTTTCTGAAAAAAATTTTTCACGAGTTTATGCATGAACCTGTCATTTTCAAACTAGATGCATAATGGAATATAATTCAATTCGGTGTTTATTTTGGTGACTTTGGGAGGAGAAATTTTCAAATGGATCATATATCTGTGGAATAATGAGATGAATTTCACCCTTTCATGAATTCGTCCTTCGTTATTGAGTTTCAAAACTGCTTTGCAAATATTGGATCTCTAGGTTTATTCTTTCGTAAATTGTGTTCAGGATAGTTCGTTAGATTTCGGGTATTGGGTTTATAAATTAGAAGAATATCTATCTGGATCAATATATATTTCTAAACTCAATGCATACAAAAATTTACACATCTGTCATGGCTGTTTATATCAAATAAACAAGTGACCATTACCAACAATTTAAAAAATAACATCTTAGCACTGGAACTGGACAAATACATACATACAAAAATACTTAGTTGCTAGAACATTTACATATCTTTGGTTTTCCAAGCTGTATGAAGTTTTACTAATGATTTCTGCCGTTGCATTTCTCATTAGTAAAACTAAAAAGTGCAAATTTATTGATAGAAGTGCTTCATATAAAAATATCCTATAAAGTTGCTCAATTTTTACAATTAATCACAGTTATTCACACAATTTCATCAGAGTTCAATTTTTTTCTGTAATTTGGACATATTTGCACTTTTGCAGAAATGGTAACAAGGAATATTTGAACTTAGACTAGACTGGTATCTTGTCCCATAATGACTTTTTACATTTGATAATTACATATTTTCATGAGTGACAGATTCACAAGTCAACATCTCATTTTTGGAATTTTCTAAAACACTGGACATAAAGGAGGTGTATGTTTCAACGAGATTTTCACACAATAAGGCAAAAAGTTTTTGAAGCTTGAATAACATTGGGAAAGTCTTGAGATATTCGTGACATATTTCATATCCAAAGGACGATACCTAATTTTCAAGCAGAACTTTCGATGTGAAAATACCACTTCCAATGTCCACATAAATATTTTATACAACTGATAGACTGGCTTCTAAGTTGAATAACTCGCGAGTTATTGTTACTGATGGTTGTTGAAATGAATGCTGATATTCCACTGCATTCGTATTGTTATTCATAAAAATGTTTAGTGGCTGCGAAGTATGTTAAGAGCAAACAATACCTCAAATACGAGGTTTGTCCGGAAAATACGTGTAAAAAATTCGGGGCGTCCTGTCAAGGCGTTGTGGAGGGGCGGCCTAGTGGTGCCCCCTCTCTATGCAATCCCCTCAATGTTCCTTTCGAGCCGTAGCGCTTTGCGAGTAAGTAGGATTTACGTGTGCCCTTTACCCCTTTTTTACCTGCTTTGGCATGGAGCTCTCTCTGATTGAGGACCACAATGTGTAAAGGATTTCGAATATCACTGAGAAAATTCATCAGAATCGAATTTTTGTGGGAACGAGAAATCTGAAAGAATCTCTCTTTTCATGAGTCCTAAAGATTTTATCCTTGAAATATCATTGTTTCACAATAACTTTTTTTCAAATTCTGAAGACAAATGAATTTTTCTAGTATTGAAACGTGTTTTAATAACTTATAGATGCTGTCCTGAATTGAAAATACAAACGATGTGTTTTCAGATATAACTAGGATGTTTCCTCATAGTTTTTTATCACTAGTGGCGTACCACAAAATAGTTGATTTTTACAATTGACATGTAATATGATGAAATGTCTTATTAACATCTCTGCCAAGTTTATCTGAATACTTGGTGGGCCATGCTCGATGCCGCTATTTTACCACTGCGGTGTTGCCGCTTATCTCAAAAAGTACTTAATTTTTTTTATTTAAAATCGAACATACTGTATGTTATTGCTTTTTTTCAGTGGGCCATACCTTCCTGATTTTTTTTTGGACATATTCTTTTTACCTATCTTCAGCCATATTTTGCATAGGAAAGAAGTAAATGGTTTAATTATTTGAAAACCGCTAGATATAATAGGTATGGGACTCTACGGCGAACCAAAGAAATCAATAATATATAGTACGTACAATTTGAAATATCAAAAGTTGAAAGTACTTTTAGATATAAACGGCAACATTGCATAGCTAGAAATCTAGATCGATAGAGCTGTTGTCCCTTTCCAAAGAAGCAAAGTTCTTTGGTTTTGTTCTCCGTAAAAATCCAGGGTACTATCGACCGTGGCTCACCCTGTATATCGAGAAATGCAGATGCTATGAGGGAGAATTTTCACCCCCTGTATCACGACAAAACGCGTTTGTGGACAAAATATTATCAGAGTTGTATTCTTTAAACTACCCTTTTTCGATTGTTCCTCCAATCCGGAAACACCCTGTAAAATCTAAGAACCCTTCACATTACGTCACTAGCTACAATACGCTCTGTTGCCAAGCTAGTTCGACTTTGCCACTCTACATTTTTGATCGCTCACATCTGTAAATTTCTTGCTTGAAACTAACAGATTCTTCAACTCGTACAAACCAGCCCATAAATAAAATTTCCAATATTCAATACTATTTACAGAAATTCACAGAAACAAACAGTCGGACTCAGCACAGCCGTACCTAACTGTTACCACCAATTTCTTGCTTCACCACTTTCTGTCTATACACAGTGTCCAACAGCGTCTCAGGCACAGCAGGATGCTGCGATTCCCGGTGCCTCCTAAGATCAACTTTTCTCTGGAAAGCCTTCTCGCACAAACCACAGGAGAAGGGTTTGTATCCCGTGTGTTTGCGCATGTGCGTGATCAGGTTTGACGATTGGCTGAATGCTTTGGAACAGACTACGCACTTGTGGGGTTTCTCTCCTGTAACAAAAAGAGATTTGATAAGTCGACGAGGGTATGTGTAGGGATTCAAATCCTTTTATGTTGGTATTAAGGGGAGATTGTGTTACGGGGGAGAAATCAATATGGCGGTTCAAAATGGGTATCGTCTAGATATATAGGAATTGGATCATCATATTCAGGTCGATTCTGTTTGCGAATAGAAATATTGCTAGGAAAAAGATATTGCTATCATAACAAGATTAGAATTATTGGTATTCTGATCAACGATCCATTTGCTGCAGTATTAATTCTTACAAGAATTCGAAAATATTGAATATACGGAAGTATGTGCTAATAGAAATTTGTTCCAGGTTCTCTAGAAAATTTAATTCTAAGGAAAATTCTTAGAATAAAATACCGGTATAGTAAGCAACAGCTGAGATGATTATTCTGATGATCTCAACAACAGCCCCTCATTTGAATTGCCAACAGAAAAGTTTATCGAATTTCGAACCATTAACGCCTGATTAAAATTGCTGCATTTGATTTCTAGAAACCAATATTCTATTGGTATCCAGGAAATTGGTATATTCGACTTTAATTGGTTTTTCTGTTTCGTAACATTTTTGAATAAGTCGATATTTACATGAATAAAAAAAAGTATATGCTAATAGAAATGTGTTCAAGGTTCCCTAAAATATTTTATTTCAAGGAAAATTCTTAGACTAAAATACAGATATAGTAGACAACAGCTCAGATGATTATTCTAATCATCTCAACAACAGCAATCCTTTTGAGTTGTTAACGAAAAAGTTCATCGAACGCCTGAGTAAAATTGCTACATTTTTTGATTTCTGGTAACCAATATTTTATTAGTATTCAGGAAGTTGGTTATTGGTTAATTTGGACTTTGGTTTTTCTCTTTCGTAACATTCCTAAATAATAACCAAAAAAGGTTTGTATGCGGAATCATAGCAAACCCATAAAATGTTCATGAAGAAGCCTTATTTTTTTCTTCCTTGTAGCTCTGAAGTCCCAAGATACAGTGTTGTCAACTCTTAAATCACCGATTACAGAAGTCCATGATAGGAATTGCTATGACGAAATTTATAACAAACATTGATATAACACTCGGAACAGAATACGTAATTTCATGGCTATGTTGCTATAAATTAGAAAGATAACAATATGACTCGAATAGCAAGGTTTATAGCAATACGCAAACAGAATCTTCAAATGAGCTGATAAAAGTTTGATAAGATGGTTATATACACAATACGCCCTTGTAGATTGCAGGAATGGAACCATTTGTCAAGGGCATTTTCAGGGAAAAATGTTGCCTAATGAAAAATATTGGAACAACAGATTGAACTCAAACGTTTCAGTGTAAATCTGACTCCTTCATCAGATCGAAAAAATTTACAGAATTATTTTCCTGTGATTATTATCGTTTTTTGATATTTTCGTCAAAATTGATATTTTCTACTTCTTTTTTCAGTGAATTCGGCCAAATATGGTGTATTATTACAGAAAAAAAGGCGAAATTCTTCTAATCTATCATATTATTTCCAATGGTCGAACGTATGCTTAGGGTGGGTCACTTTGACACTTCTGAAGGGGAAGTCCTGTCCTTGATATAGGAAAATTGATGGCGATGTCTGGGGGCCAATTTTCACGAGAAACTCATTGGTGAAAACAGCAATTCCATAGCTATCACCGTTACATAATTATCGGCTGTTTTTCGAAAATGTTCCTTTCAGAAATTTGCGGTAACTTTTCTTCAATTGAAATTTTTATCTCTGTAAAACATTTTCGTAACAACTTCTTACGTAGAAGTCAATGACTTTGATTGAACAGGAAAACTGATATTTTATGAGATATTTCCATGAAAATCTCCCGGATAAGTAGGCTCCGGACTATGCGCGGCAGTGAAAATAAAATAATGCAAACATCTTGTTGCCTGTCAAACTTCTATCCAAAAAGTTAATTGTTTGAAGAAAACCAATGTACGCATTATTTTATTTTCACCGACGCACATTCCGAAGCTTACTTAAACCAGAGGAGGAATTTGAAAATTCTTAATCTCGGACAGGACTCTAGAAAAATATTAGGAATGTCATATTTTTGAAATGGAAATTTCAAACCTTAGCAAAATATGTAAAATCCGACAAATCCGATGTCACAACGTTTCTGTTTTGGACATTTTTATCTTTCAATGTGAATTAATCCTTTTCGATTCACCCTGTATAAATCTTTCTTATTCCCTCATTTGACTGACCCTTACAGCCCACCACTGCACAGCATTACGATATTCATCGCATATCAAGAAAAGCAATCCCTCATTTATACATGACAAATATCGTACTTTACCTCAAATAATACTAATTGTTACAAACGACCGTTTTGTGTGACGCTCGACTAATAAAAAGATGTCCAATTATTCCCTAAACACTCGGATATACCCTCCAGGGAGTTCCTCATCAAATTTAGTGCGGAACTATGTCTATGTCCATACCGTACGTCTGTTATCAGATGACGAATATCGCTTGTCATCCGTGTTCAATTTAGTTATTGATTCATGTTTTCTTGCTACCATTTGCATAATTCATTCTTTCTCGTTCTGACGTTCATCAATAACGATTAATCGTTTTCATTATGGCACTATAACAATAAAGGTACTCGTGTATGTATGCGACTGATTTTTCAAACCATTCGAGTCTGACGACGATTATGGGAATCCATATTTGTTTCGGACAATGATTCTATGGTTCAGAAAAAGGCGATTGTTCTGTCAGTTTCGTGAAAATGACGGATCGGGTCATGGTGAAGTTTACACAGATGATCTGTGATCGAACAATCTGGATGGGGATCGGCTTGCTGGTTATTAAGGTGCATATAAGATAAGGTGTATTCAAAGATGTGCTTTCGTTTCGCAAAAGTTGGGGAATTAGCTAGAATTCGTTTTTTCCACTGAAAGTGACGCTATTCGGAAATTACGACTGGTCGTCAAGGCAATTCTCTGTCAGAGCTGAACTGACATCAGACAAGATATAAGGTAAAAAATATCTGGATGAATCAATTTCAACCATTTTATATTTTGTATAACTTTCAGTGGAATATATTCTAGGAATTCAATATACATTGTAAGTTTTGGCTTATTCACTATCATTCGACGTTTTCCTATTTATTATAGTAAGCAAGGAGCGAAATTATTAGGTAAGCAATTATTATACAGAATCTACTGATACATCGATAATGCTTGTTTAAATATATTCATATTTTTCCAGATTGTGCACATAAAAAAGGAATATGGTAAGGCGGCGGGAATTTTGGAAGTTGATACAGAACAAGCATCTTTCTCACTTTAAGTCAGACCGAGACCTATCAAGAGTTGGAGTTCCACAGAGAATAAAAACTCATTGAATAGGCGATATTATTGAACCAGCTCAATTTGTGTTCTTTGCCATTTAAATTCGTAAGATTTCCAATTAGAAAACAGGTGTTTTATTCAATGGTTAATTTTATTTCATCGGATTCGAAAATTGAGGTTTTCAAATAGCACTTGATATAGTTACAAAAAATTTGTTTAACGTTTGTGTCGGTGGCGAGAGTATGAAATAAAACTAGTTTCCCCAGTTTGGTCTAATGATTTAGTTGGGAAACAAATGAGAATGGAAGCACCATTTAAATATACAAGAATATCCAATCAGAAAAAATAAATTGATTGATTGTTTGTTTGGTTTCGGCTCGTCGCTTCGAAAATCTAAATATCGACTTATTATTCTAATTCTTGGCAAATATTTACCGAAGATTTCAATCAAACAGAGTGAACTTATCACGCTCGAATGGCTAGATTCATTTCTATTTATTCCGAGTGAACATGATGACATTATTTTCATTACACTCGTTAACACAAACATCAACTACCCATTGGTAATGAAATTAAACATAGTATAGGTGAATTGATTCTCATTACAAGCTTCTGACTTCAATTTGGTGTTATATTAATTGTTTTTAGTTGCATTACCAAGATATTGACAATGTGAAAATCTGTAGACCGAGAATATATAGGGTGCTCAAAACGGTTGGGTTAACATCAAACATTAGATAAAGGATTTTCCAATAAGAGGTGTTATTTTGAATAGCCCGCTATTTCGGTAGATGTCACTTTTTAAGCTGTCATTTTTTGACATTTGACAAGTAGGAACTACGCCATTAATAAAAATGGAACGATACACGCTTCAACAACGCATTGAAATTATTAAAATTCACTATAAAAATGGTGAAAATTTGGCAGAGACGGATCGTGAAACTCGAACATTTTTGGGTCATCGTGAAGCACCTTGTCGGACCGCAATAAAGAAATTGGTGGAAAATCTATTGTGTAAATTGAGTACTGTTCTGTATAAATAGTGGAGTTATGAGTATTTGTCGTTTATTCCAAAAAGTATGTTTTACAGTACTATCTGTTTTTCAACTTTTTGAGCAGTAGATCTGAGAGGGTATTTGATCAATAATCAAGTTGGGTAGGTAAAAAGGTTGAAAGTTTATTAGTTTCTCATATTACATGCAACATAATATCATATGCATCTTCCTGAACAATTCTAGCTTCTGTGCCTTCAAGATACTCCAAATAATTTGAAATTAATCTTGCACATTAGAGTTGAAATAAGTCGATACTGAAATACCAATAGTAATTGTAGCATTGCTACTGTGAATTAGAATAGATGATAATTAACTCCTTCATAAAAATGAAATATGTATACACAGAATCACTTCTGTTAACTGAAAAAGTCTTTGAACAAATTGTAAAATCAAATTTTTATCGATCAAATATACAAGCAAACCTAGCTCCTACTCTCTACATTTGGTTCCTAAATTGGCCACTGTGGCGCTGCAATTTTAAACTCTGACGCCATTTGCAGTCTTTCCCTGATTTTCGATCGAATATCTATTATGTACTTCTTCAACAATTTGTTAATCCTATGACGATGAACCTCATGCAAATAACCCGCTTCGTGTTTCTACTGATTAAATCGACAAAAACAGATTTCGATGTAAATCACCCACATCAATAAAATAACGAATAGGCGCCCGTAAAACAGTTCTGTTCCACGAAGAACATGTTCCATCAGAGAACCGAGGAAATCAGATCAGTTCAGTTCAGGTGACCTCCGTTGCGATGTTCAACACCTTGTGTTCAACTCTGTCTGCCTAATTGATCACAGATGAACGTGCCGCTTGCCTAGACCTAGCGCAAATCTGTCGATCGCTAGGACGTTGGGAAAAATCGTTGCAATTAAAATCGGAAATTCGAAGGGGACAGGTGAGTCTCGAGGACGGAATAGATATTTCAGGTGATGATTCTCCTTGATTTCTATGAATATGAATCATTCTGGAAGCGACCGCTGGTTTCTATGGCATAGGCGTGCAGAGTGAAATTCGAGGTTATGAGCTATGGCTCATATACAGTGCGCCTCAAAATTATGGAACAAATTCATTTTTTCAGAAGAAAAATATTTGGCAACAAATTCCTGAAACAGGTCAATTTTTGTTTCACTTTTAGCAAATTTGTATGTATTTTTGAAGGATTTTTGTTGCATCCTGTGCCATCCCCATCAACCCTCTAATTTTTTTAATAGGGAAAGTGGGTGATGTGGTACTTTTTTGGCAAGGTATCTTAGTATCTTCTTTACAGGCGTGCAGAAATTTTCAAGAAAAATAGTTTTTTCTTTAATTTGTCTCCCCGCAAGATAGCTACGAAATTTTGGATGGGCGTAACTCCGAAACTGTTAGAATGATTATTTCTAGTGTCTAGTTGATTGTTTTGAAAGTTATCTTGGCAACAATCGATGGCATGAATTGAAATGGATTTGAGATCGGATTTTTCATTAGTGAGTGCAATTTTGTCAAACAAATTCGAAAATTACAGACATTTGGCCCTTAGTTCTTCCCTAGAAGTAGCCCGTAAAACTCTGGAGAAGAATTGACGAGAGGTCAGCAGCTTTCGAGAGCATCTTCAAATTTGTGACCAGAAAAAATTTCAATTGTTTTTCCAATTACAAAGTGGCAACAACGCTGCGCGAGGGTAGTACCATCGTCAGTGTACAGGAAACTATATTTATGAACAAGTAAAAATCCAATTTGAACAGAATCATTTCCAAGGAGAATTTTTCTCTACTACCAGTATACAATACCACAGTCCACAGATCAATCAATCCCAACAATGGATATCTGCCTGGTTTTTCATTAGAAGAATAATGCTTCTGTCGTACTATTCAGAATTGAAACTCATGATACAGGAGGTCACAAAAGCGTTGTGAAAGTTCGTAATTTCGTAAACGTAAAAACTCAATTTTTTCAAATTAGAACCTCATATTTTCATGGCGTTATTTGAATTCATAGAAATTCTGAATTTTATTGCGCCTTGTTTCAGCAAAGCGCCATTTTCAATTTTTAATTGGAATAACAGACATAATCAAAAATTGCACATTAGAATTTGATATGGTATCTTTTTTCATTATAAAATATGAGGCTTTCTATTTGAAAATCAAAGTTGGTGTCCCAGGAATCCCAAAAAGTGTACATTCAGTCTCTCTTTCCGAAATTGCAAACGTGAATTTCGATACATTCCCAAAAATATTCTATCGAACGTTATTCGTGGGACACCCGGTATACCGCGTATGATTCTCAGGACCGCCACCTTGATTAATCTGATCGTTTTCACTGAATATCTCAGCGATATTCATCTCTCCTGTTTTTCCTCCAGTTTAAACAGACATTTCGAATTCAACGTGCGTAATCGATACACGGAATGATCGATCGACAGCGCCGAGACCCTGGAGTTGTCCACGTGAAAAAATCGAGTAATAAATCGAGTTTATTGCGTTATGAAGTGTCACATATAAAACGATCGTAATATAAAGTTTGAGGTTCAATATATTCCATATCTGTATTATGAAATTATTGTCGTTAAGGTGACACAAATCAGCTTTTTATGATCGACATTAATACTAATGATGGCGAGGCAGCGATGGTAAAAGCTTTAGATTTGATTATTGCGCGAAGAATAAGGCTATTCATAACTGTCGCAGGCCAGTCAGATTTGTTAAAATATTACTTCATTGATTTACACCTTTCCGGCCTGTATGGCACTGAGAGCGCAGCGCGAAAGCGCCTTCGTACGTGCATTGTGGCAGAGCGCGCTTTTTATATCGGCGCATAATGCTTATCGGCCAGACGATGATTACATGGTAATGGATTTTTTCTGATTAGTATGCAGGTCTGGATCAAGAGAAGTCTACAATTCGATTCATGACAAAAATTAGGAATGCAGTAGCTTTTACGCGCTTGTTCGAATTCACGAATGCGGCTGCCATAATTAACCTCTTTAAGTCTGACCTAACCGCTGATCTTTAACACAATAAGTACCGAGAGAATCTGCTAAGAGGATTTATACAGGGTGAGTCTTTAAGTTGTACATTTATTTTAACCATAGATTCCTCTCACCAAATAAAACACTTTTTTCATCTGCCATTTTTCCAGAGTCGGCTCGGGTAAAAAGTTATAATCATTTAAACATTTCTCAATGTGGTGGTACACTCCTGCGCTATGTTTGCAAGTTCCCCACAGATATCTCTTACTGTGATTTCTTCTAGAGAATAACCAATCCAAGGTTTGAAATTCAAAGAAACAAGATTCAGAAAATTCATTTACTCACTTAATTCTTATGATTTGGTGCTTTTTGCGATATTATCGCAAGGAAAACATTTCACTTCACTGAACTTGAAACACTGATCTTCAACTTGATGTTCATGCAATATCCAATTTCATTCCACTATATGATTATACACAATTCCATTCTCGCCCATTCTCATATTGAAATCTCCATAATTATACTTTTTTCACGAAATTTATAAATGAGTTATATGAAATCAATTAATTAACCTAAAAATATTCTCTAGACTTATAATAACATGTTATTCTATGTATATGAATGTTATGGTTCGGTCTGTGGTATGATCACGAAGTAGCATATACCTAAATTAGTTCTATGCGGAATAGATAAATATTTATTTTTTTTCTATGGTACGGATAAACGTGAACCCAGCTTAATTTACTTCCTCTACTAGATCAGGGGCGGATTCATAAATATAAGGTAATTTTTCAAATTTTTATCCGATTTTAATATATTCAACGTTGAATATCTGTAAAACGGAGCGTTTAGGAGAAATTATAAGGAATAATCGAGAATTTTAAAATGATTGAAGATTCTTATACTGACATAATATAAACTTTATCTGCACTCTTTATGCTAATTTTGTATAGTTTTATGAATCGGTGAGTCTATAACTCGGAAACTGCTTGAAGTAGGATGAAATTGATTACTGAAGAATATGTGTGATAGTTATAGAAAACTTCACACAAAAGGTCATCTAATTTAGAGTTACCATATCAAAGCTACAAAACAAAAACTGATTTGTTTTGGAAATTTAAACAGCCTGTATCATTTTGTTGGAGCCGAATCTGAAAAAATTATAAATGAAAAAAGTGTCTCATTTGATGAGAGGAATCTATGGTTAAAATTAATGTACAACTTAAAGACTCACCCTGTATACTGACTGACAAAGAAGCCAGGAGGAGCTGTTTGAATTTTATTTTTTTTTGGTGAAACATAGACAGTATAGCAAGGAAGGAAATGATCAAAATTGGGAGAAAAAAATCTTGAAGGTTTCTTCATGCGAACATTTTTTGTTACTTAAATACTGTACTTGTTTCTTGAATTTTTTTTTCAAATTTTACAACAAACCAGCTGTTCGAGGAAATTCAAAGTCGATGTTTAGTTGGTGTTGAAATAAGTAGAGAACGTGTACGCGGAATTTATCGACAGCTAAGTGAATTGGAAAGAGGTCAAATCATTGGTCTACGCGAGGCGGGGTTGTCATTTCGAGAGATCGCTAACCGTACGAACAGAAATCTAAGTACTGCTATGAGATGTTGTCCAGCGTGGTTTGATAATGCCCAGAATCGAAGAAGGGTAGGCACAGGACGTCGAAGGGGCACAAATGAAGTTCAAGATCGACGTCTAAGACTTATGGCCATTTGGGACCGATTTGTGACAACTCGATCTTTGGCTGATGAGTGGTTAGGAGAACAAGGCCATCCTGTATCGAATTGATATTTGGTATACTGCTGTGGAATATGGAGCTTAGAGTTCACGCTGATTTTTTTTTCCAATGTGATAAATAGTTCGTGAAAAAAAATTTTTCCGAAAAAAATTTTGAAAAATATATTTTTTTTAATCTACTGATTGTATGATCCCTACAAAATTTCCCGAAAAGTTGTGCGTTGCTGTACTCCAACTAACTGCCAAGTTTCAATCCAATCGTCCCAATAGTTTTTGAATTATCCACCGAAAAAACGTCAAAACTTCAAAAGGCTCTAACTCCGGAACCGTTCGGCTGATTTTGCCCATCAACGAACTTAACCGTCGTGTTTTGAAATGCAACCTACCCTGGAAGTTTCAGGTCGATAGGATTCTCCGTACGACCATAATCGTGCATATACGGACGGCCGGGCAGAATCGATTTTGACACCGGATTCGTCATCAGTGAGTCCAACCTAGGCGTTTGAGACCATTTTCAGTTCCATCATCGAAAATTACAGACATTTGGACAAAACGATAGCACGCTATTTCCAAGAACCTGCGCGCAAAAATCCGATATAATTGCAATGTTTATCAAAAAGTGCCGGCTTCAAGATTAATGCAAAATAGCTTCGAATTTAAACAAGCGCGTTAAAGTTCCTGAATTCACTTCCGAGTTTTTCTAGAAATTTTCCTTGCAATCAGTGACAGTTACAGTGTGGGCAATAAAGGAAAACTTCGTGTATTCCCATTCCATTTTTTGATCTTTTCAACGACAACACACTAATTTGATATTTTAATACTCACTTACGTTACACCCAAAGGTGAAGTTCCCAAAGAATCTCACAGCAGATGCCGAATTCGAGAACACGCTACACTATAAATTATTTCGGAAGAATTCACCTGAGGCATACGTCGAAGACCTGTCAAATTATTGGTTTTTAAGTACGCTCTCTCAATATTCACTTCATTATTGAGCAGGATCAGTTTGCAGGCTACCCTCGGGCTTATTCGTGACGTACGAGTACTGATGATGAGGTAGCTACGTGATTTATTTCACAGTTAATGAATTCTTCGTTTTAGTGGAATACACCTGAATACTTGATAGAAATCCATTGTGAAGGGTGTTTCAAATTGCGCGGTTTGTTTTAAGAATAAATAAAATATAGATGGCGCACTGAATTCGTCTGGGTATTTTAACATTTAAGGAGTGTGATGTATGACATTTATAAAAATGGCTTCGTACTCGATACAACAACGCGTTCAAATTGTTGAATTATTTTATGAAAATCAGCGTTCTGTGAAAAGTTTCTTTAGAAAATTACGTGAATTTTATGGTTTACATAATCGTCCATCTCGAAGCACTATTGGTCGAATCATTAAAAAATTTCAAGAGACCGGTTCGGTGGAAGATAAAAAAAGTGAAAAATACAGTCGTAGCGGTCGTTCACAAGAAAATATTGATTTAGTTCGTGAAAGTGTTGCTGAAGACCCGGGAATGTCCATTAGACGACGTTCACAATAAGATGGACTTAGTGGGACCACAACATGGCGTATTTTTTACAAGGATTTAGCTCTGAAGGCATATAAGGTTCAAATGACACAGGAACTTAAGCCATTAGATCAATTAAAATGTCGTTCATTTGTCAATTTCATCAATGAACAACCAGCTGATTTTCATCAAAAAATCATGTTTTCCGATGAAGCATATTTTTAACATGGTGGCTTTGTTAATAAACAAAATTGTCGTATCTGGGGTGAGGAAAATCCACGAATTATTCATGAGAAATCTATGTATCCTGAACGAGTCACTGTTTGGTGTGCATTATGGTCAGTAATTGTGTAATTGGACCTTGCTTCTTTGAAAATGCTGCTGGTTAAGCTGTAACTGTCAATGGTGATCGATACCGTCGGATGATAATCGAATTTTTGTAGCCTGAATAAATGAATATTGATCTAGAGGACATTTGGTTTCAACAGGATGGCGCTACACCTCACTTTGCAAATGACACAATTGAATTATTGAGACAAAAATTTCCTGGACGAATAATCTCCAGAAACGGTGAAGTCAATTGGCCACCAAGATCATGTGATTTGAACCGATGGACTATTTTCTTTGAGGTTATGTGAAAAGCCAGGTATATAAGAATAATCCACAATCGATTCATGAACTAAAATATGGAGGAATTTCATGATGATCAATTTGAAAATAGATTTTTTTTCGATTATTTCATATTGTGCGACCTTCTGATCGTATTATCTTCACGAAATTCTTCATGAACCTTCAAGTTGTCATTTTTCAATGAAGTACTTGATTTCATTCCGATCTAATCTGTGTTTTCGGAAATATTGGGAAAACAACAATTTTAATGGGTATATCTGCGGAATTATTGGGTGGATATTACCCATTCACGAATTCGGTTATGGAGGTCCAAACCTGCTTCACAAATATCGAGTTTCCAAGTTGTTACTTTTCGAAGAAATTGTGGTTAAAATCGACTATGCGAACGACCATAAACACAATAACTTCCGGAAGAAATTCACTTAAGAACTCAATATTTGTAAACTATGTTTGCGTTCGAATTCATGAATGTCCCAATGTTTCCGTATATCTCCAAAAATTGAATATTCATTGGAATCTGAATAGTTTGAAAACGAAATTTAATTTACTAACAAAATTTCGCGAGCAGTTGGGCGTCCGCATTCTACAGCGAATAGGTTTTAATTCGATTCCATCAGTTTATTTCGAAATATTCAGAAAAGAAAATTTCAGATGAACATTTCACATCTCCAGGTATTTTCCTTTTTAGAGCGTTTAGGAACAGAAGAAAAGAATTGAATTAGACAACGGATATGTCATGAAGGATTCCAACTTAACTGTTCGAGACATTTTTCGATTCGAGAATTAAAAACAACCTGAAATCAAATATTTCAAACAAGATTATTTCTGGGCAAAAAAATAAACTTTCAAATGATTTATTTCGTGAGACTGATCTGATTTCGAAACACATGACATTACCAGACCCCTCATTCGATTATTGAAAACAATCCGACACCATTTCTAAAACGTAACAAAAATACAGACAGAAATACGTACAACACGCACGTTACGAAAAAGGGTATAACTACGTTCCCCTCTGACGATTAATATTTGATGAGATCCAGATCATACCCTATCATTTTTAATGATGATTCATTTCGAGCAATCCATGTGTTTATACTGATCATACAAAATGTAACGAAACAATTATGTTTTTTTACGTCTTCAGGTAAATCGTCATCAAACATTTGTAGTATTGAACACCATTATCAGCGGTTTAGAACAACATCGTGAGGATTAATCGAAGAGGCATTTGGAATGTATTTAATTTTTACGTAAGAGCAACCAATATCACGTGGTGATGAATTACGACTAGGCAACACAGCCACATTCGAGTTTCATTGAACCTCGTTAATGTCTCAAGGTCAGGCACCTGAATCGCCGTGTACATGTTTTAACGTTGCCAATAGTCGCGTGAAATCTTAGAATTCAGAGAAATTTTGACGTTTATAGGAGAAAACGGAGTGTCGTACCGCAGGCGTCAGTGAGTAGTTTTGACATTGTTTTTGGGATGCACTTAATTCTTTGGTGAGAATGCGCAATGTTTTCCCATTTTCCAGTCCATTTCAGATTTTATTTTCCTGAAAATTCTTGAATGTGAAAAAGTGGCAACATTGCGCATTCTAACGATTTTTTTCAACCATTGAGGACCAAAAAATTTTTTGAAAAAAACGAACTCTGGGCTCCAAACGTCACCCCGTCATTTTCGAGGTATTAATTGCTTTTAAATAAAACACATACAAGTATGGATTGATTTCTATCTATTTTGAGTTTGAGGAATAAAGGGTTTTCCAATAAGAGGTGTTATTTTGATATTCAAAGAAAAATGCCATTTTTCAATATAAATGATCGGATGTTTATTTCATTATAAAGAAGAAGCTATGCCGTTAATAGTGGAAAATAACATCAGGCAAACGACCACCACGACCACGCTTACGGGATCATATCCTTTTAATGAAATTTTCCATAACCAAATCGCAAAGTGGCTGCCCTATGTCCTCGATAGCCTCACGAATTCCATCTTTGAGGTCTTTAATCGACGCTGGGCTATTGGCGTAGACCTTCTCTTTCACGTTGCCCCAAATGAAGAAGTTGCAAGGTGTTAAATCACAAGATCTCGGTGGCCAATTGTGATCACCTCTTCGAGAGATAACACGGTCCGGAAACTTTTCCCGCAAAGGATCAATGGTTTCGTTGCTTGTGTGGCACGTAGCGCCATCTTGTTGAAAGTAAACGTTGTCCAGATCAATACCATCCAATTCCGGCCATAAACCGTAACTGTTGCTCCAGCCTCATTTTCGAAAAAGTAAGGTCCAATGACTCCGCCGGACCATAAACCGCACCAAACAGTCACACGATGAGGATAGAGAAGCTTTTCAACAATAACTCGCTGGTTTTCCGAGCCCCAGATGCGACAATTTTGCTTGTTGACGAAGCCACCTAGGTGGAAATGGGCCTCATCACTCAAGATGATTTTTCGATGGAATTCCGGATCATTTTCATGCATTTCAACGACCCAATCAGCAAAGACACGGCGTTGTTGATGATCGGCCGGCTTGAGTTTTTGTCTTAACTGAACCTTATAAGCCTTAAGACCCAAATCTTTATGCAAAATACGGTATAATGACGTTTGTGGAATGCCTAATTCCAAAGAACGACGAGGAATGAACCAACCTGGGTTTTCTTCAACACTTTCGGCTACAGCAGCAATATTCTCGGCTGTTCTTGAGCGACGTGCAAGGGTTTTATTCTTCACATCACTAACTTGTCCCAACAGCTCGAATTTTTCCACCAATTTCTTTATTGCGGTCCGACAAGGTGCTTCCTGACGACCCAAAAATGTTCGAGTTTTACGAACCGTCCCTGCCAAATTTTCATCATTTTTATAGTGAATTTTAATAATTTCAATGCGTTGTTGAAGCGTGTATCGTTCCATTTTTATTAGTGGCGTAGTTTCTACTTGTCAAATGTCAGAAAATGACAGCTTCAAAAGTGACATCTACCGAAATGACGGGCTATTCAAAATAACACCTCTTATTAGAAAACCCTTTATTACGCGTTTCGCTACGTTATAGCTTCTTCAGATGCTATTTGACAACTGGTTCAAGAAATGTTTTCACACCGTATTTGAGGGAATTCCTATATTGAGGATCAGGGCCCAAAAAAGGAATATAATGATGTTGAATCACACGATCTGAGAAGTCAGAACGAGAGAGAATATGATAAGGTAATGCTCGATAAAGATTGACCGTGCTCGGTATCATATGGCCCGTGGTGGCGTCTTGTTGAAACCACATTTTGGCCATTCCTCACTATGATACAATTGTAGCATCAAAAACTGTGTGATCATGCCGCAATAAATATTGTACCATTTTTGAGACACCTTTTATAATGTAGGTAGAACCTAATAATTGCATTGGTGACGAAATTTTTTCAAGTATATATCAAATTATACTGTGAATCGTGATGATATAATAATTTACGTTACAAGGCCAGGAAATGACTCATTAAAGTACGAGTCTAGATCTTCACGGACGAGGCGACGAAGGAGCCGAGTCTGGAATTCTAGACGAGTATTTTAACTTATTATTATTTCACGGCCGTATTTCGTAGTTTTCAATATTTTTTTTTAATTTTTGGTACAAAAATTGAACTGTCTATTCAGGTAGTTTGAAGGCGTCAGTAATGTATCTTGATGTATATGATTGTCTTACCTGTCATTTCAGCATCGTTTTGAATAATTTCAAAAAAAATTAATTCAGAAATTTTGAAAATCAGATCAGTAGTATTACTTTCATAGGTAAGTTTAATGTTACCTTTATAACTAGTTCATTGTAATAAAATCGATCATGTGCATGTTAGTTAAAATATACCAGTCCGGTAAAGTTACTTTATCGGCCCAGTGATGTAATGTATCATTTCCCGTACTCAAATGAGTCCGGGAAATGGCATATTACAGTACAGTATGAAATAAATATATATGACACAGCCGATATTGATTCCATTAGTTCGTTGATCTGATTTGAGTGAACCTGAAATAATTGAGTGTAATTTCAACTTACCCGTATGTATATATGTATGTTTTTTCATATCTGACTTTTGGTGAAATCTTTTTCCGCAATATTGGCAAGGGTACGGCCTCGTATCTGAATGTATCAAAAGGTGGGTGGATAAGGTAGATGATCTCTTGAAGGATTTTCCACATTGCTGGCACTGAAAAAGAAATGAAAAAAATTATTATCTGAGCCTACTTCAGAAATTTAATGAAATTTACTTGAAAAAATTATATAGAAAAGCACAGACTTGAAGCCATGCAAAAGCTTTCACGCGCTCGTTCATATGTGTTGAGTCGATCAAAATGTTGTATTTTTTCGCAATGTTCTGGGCAACGGCGTGCTATTGTTATGATCAAATTACTGTATTTTCGAATTTTCAGCCGAAAATTGTCCCAAACGACTAGCTTGGACTAACTGATGAAGAATGCGATGTCAAAATCAATGGGGGTTTTTCCTTTGAACGAAAATGCAGTTATTTTCATGAAAAACCTTCAGAACATCACATTTCAAACATATAATTTCAATATTATATTCTTAAAAAAATGTTTGATCACCTAAAACTGAAAAATAAAATGGGGATTTGCATTTAAAGCGATTTGTCTTGAGTGCACGATATGGCAACTTCGAATTCAGCTTTCTCGGAAAGAAAAGGACGTCAAATATGTTACTTTGCTTAGGAAAACAGAGGTAGCTATACTTCGATCTGGTTAGAGTGGAAGACAACGACCAAGAGATAGAAAATGAAGAGCACAAACTGTCATACTGTCATATTACTGACAAATCGCAAACGGAAATTGTTTGGTTCTATTGACAAAGAACACGTGTGTACCACAGAATATGAATAAATATTTCGTTATTCTATAGCAGAAAAAGCAATTCTACTAAATAACGTTGTCACTTCGTGCATGCATAACAAATCCCAAACCACAATTTTGAAACCTGATTTTGAATACTTTCTGAGGGTAAAATGGGAAAATGATGAATCAAACCCATAATAATTATATTCAAATTTGCATTTGCAGTAATAACCCAAATTCAGAAAAAAACCCCATTCTGTATGGCCGGCAGTAGGCTTACGTTAACGTGAAAACGGACAACTATATCGACTAGAAACTTTCAGGGCAGGTTGCGTTTGAAAATGCGAGACTTAAGTTCGTAAACGGGCTAAATCGGAAGAACAGTTTCGGAGTGATTTCAATATCTCCAGGACCTATTAAAGCGATGTTTGCTAAACTTATTTTGAAAAACGCTGCATATTTTATACAAAGGTTTATTATTTTCTCAGTTAAATAACCTAATTCCATTGCTATCTTAAATAAAACTTATATATTATTCATAACTCATTGGTTTTTCACAACAGCGTTGCAACGTTTTTCTTTATAACTCAGAGAACACTGGTCGGAAATCATCCGGGGGGAAGTTTTTACGGTGAGTTATGCAACAGAAATCAACGTTGACAGTTTCATGAAATTTCGGTGGTAAGTTTTCGATAAATAATTTTTTTCCATCTACCCCGAGTTTTGAGCACTACTTAACTAATTGAATAACATATAATTACGCTTACTCCAAAAATTATAGTTTGAATAACCATTTATACATGTTACATATACATATATTACATATTATTTGATAAAATCAAATAATAAACCTTAGAGGTCGACCAAAGAAAACACTGCAAATTTTACACAAGGGTTTATTATTTTCTTAGTTAAGTAATCCAATATACCGTTGATATCTTGAACAACTTAGAACCGAATGCAATGATTCATTTTCGATATTATTGGGAATTTGCAGCGTTCTTCTTTATATTTCAGGAACCACTGGTCGGAAATTATCCGGATAAAACTTTTTAGGTTTAGTTATGTTCAGAGTTTCATGAAAATTCGGTGGTAAGTTTTCGAGAAATTATTTTTTTCCCCCCAACCCCCAATTTAGACCCCTTAGGGTACACCGATCCTACTGAAAAGCCTGTAGGATCAACCCCGAGTGACACACAATTTTTCTACCAAGTTTCAAGGATTTCCGTTCAGTACTTCCAGAGAAAAGCCCCGGACAACGGACGGCTGGATTTTTTTTTATTAGTTCATTCAAATCTACATATTACAAAACGTAAACTGTTGAATTTTCAGGGGGGGTTAAAATTTTTTTTTTGGTTGGTCGATCACTAAGGTTTATTATTTGATTTCATCAAATAATAAACCAAAAATGACTCCCCCCTGAAAATTTCACAGTTTACTTTTTGAAGTATGTAGATTGAATGAATCATTGAAAGAAAACCGTCCATTGTCCAGGGTTTTCTCCGAAAGTACTGAACCGAAACCCGTGAAACTTGGTAGAAAAATCGTGTGTCCCTCGAGATTGATCCTCCAAGCTTTTCAGCAGAATCGGTGTACCCTATGGGCTCGAATATGGGGGTTGGAGGGAAAAAAATAATTTTTCGAAAAATTACCGTCAAATTTTCATTAAACTCTCAACGTTGATTACTGTTGCATAACTCAACCTAAAAATTTTCCCCCGGATGATTTCCGACCAGTGGTCTCTGAGTTATAAAGAAAAACACTGCAAATTTTGGTGTGAAAAATCAATGAGTTATGAATAATACATAAGTTTTATTTCAGATATCAGAGATATTGGGTTATTTATCTAAGAAAATAATAAACCCTTCTGTAAAATTTGCAGCTTTTTTTCTTAGTTCTTTCATATCAACATACTTCAAAATGTAAACTGTAAAATTTTTTGATCGATCACTTAGGTTTATTATTTGATTTTATCAACCTTAGTTAATCATTTGATTTCATTCAATAATAAACCAAATTTTTGATTTTATCAAATAATAAACCAAAAACACCGCAATCTGAACGTCTACAATATATCTGAGCAAGACCCAATTAGAAATTTCATAACGTCTCTTTGGCAGAATCAGACGACTGTTTCGGCCAAGACCGAAAGATTGAAAACTAGGCCGAAGCGGCAAATCGATATATCATCGCATACTTAATAAATTTTTCAAATTCATGTGAAAATCGTCGTACCAATCCTGACAGTCGCAATCTGAAGACTCCTGAATGAATAATCGTGAAAAACGGAACCTCCGCAACATCCGGTTTTCCCCAACAAAGAAAACCCTTTGAAGATGTCCCCGCTCATTTTCCAAACCCCAGGAATCCGCGTTAATTACACAAGTCATTTCCACAAACGATCACCATAAGCAGCGTTTTCCTACGAATCTCAAGGAAAGCAATAAAAGCTGAATATTTTCTTTCAATATTTCATCTAATTACTACTTTGTCTTGGGAAAAATCGTAACGGAAACGGAAAACTAGCAACCAGGTTCTAATTGCGCTCAGGAATAATTCAGAAGAATAAAATGTTGCCGGTGGATTACTGCTGTTGGTTTAATTGTTTTCTAATTACTAAATAGTTATTTGTTTTTATTACTTATAGACATATCGTACATTGGTTTCTGTCGTCACGACATCATTAGTGAATTATTGATGATTTTCTCCTGCTTGAATAATAAATGTCGAAATATCGTCTTCTATAGAGATATATTTATCTAATGGATGATATTAGACCTCGAAATCAGTTGAATAGTTGTGGAAATGTGACTAGTTTGAGGAATATGGGGTCACTCGTTATTGAGCGTATCGAATATACAGGAAATTCTTTTAAGCTCTTTGTGTTTAGGGTCGTATATGCTATAGCTTCCGAAAAACGCTACAAATTTTACACACGGATTTATTATTTTCTCAGTTAAATAACCCAATACCATTATTATCTCAAATTAAACTCATACAGGGTGATTCCGGAGGAGACCGTCAGATTTTGGGATAAGTTTACACCAGTCAGGACAGTCTCGAAACAATGTTTGGTTTATGGTTGGGGGTCTCTGTTGAGAATATACAGGTCAATTTGTCCGATTCGACCGATTTGACTTTTATTGATAACTTTGGTATGGCTTATTCGATTTCAATGAAATTTTCAGAGTAGTACAATAGTGTTGAACACATTCATTGATTTCATTTTTTTTTTTTCAAAATAAGTGGTTGTTATTGTGATGAATCCAGATTAATTGTGCAGGTTGAAAAAACACCCTGTACATAGAGTTTCCTAAACTACGCTTTCTGTTTACGATTGTACTATAATAAGTCATTATTTGAGAGTTTCTAATTTTTTTGGCACACTTCTATTTTTCCGAGAAAATTTTTTCAAAAAATGATAATGTCGAAATTTTGCTCCAATCGATTCTACTTTTATTAATAACTTTGGTATGGCTCATCCAATTTTGATGAAATTTGCAGTGTAGAACAATCTGAATGTGTAAATTGAATAATTGCAATCTCTCAAAATACAGTGATGTAATTTTGATTATTTCAGAGTTTCAGATTAATTGTGCAGTTGAGAAAAAAACATTGCTTTTTCAAAACTTTCTTATTCGTTGCAGATTCTACAATAATATGTCATCACCCAGAGGTTTTTGACTTCTTTGGCACACCTCCGGTTTTCCTAGAAAACATTTTTGAAGAAGAGCATTATCGAAATTTGGCTCACAAGCTGTGAGAGTATTCCGCACTAGGTAGGATGCAAAGTTGTTCGTCACTTCTAAAATATTTCTTTCAAATTCGAAATATATTCTGAATTGAATGATTTCATACAAAATATTAGCAATTAAATATGAATTTGGAATTTGAAAAAAATATTTTAGAACTTAAAAACTGCTTTGCATCCTTGGACATTACAGCTTTCCTACCTAGTGCGGAATACTCTCACTGCTTGTGAGCCAAATTTCGATCATGCTCTTCTTCAAAAATGTTTTCTAGGAAAATCGGAGGTGTGCCAAAGAAATCAAAAACCTCTGGGTGATGACATATTATTGTAGAATCTGAAACGAATAGGAAACTTTCGGAAAAGCAATGTACAGGGTTTTTTTTTAACTGCACAATTAATCTGAAATTCTAAAATTATCACCATTACAACACTGTATTTTGAGAGACTCTTGCGATTATTGAATGTACTTGTTCAGATTGTTCTATACTGCAAATGTCATCAAAATTGAATGAGCCATACCAAAGTTATCAATGAAAGTAGAATCGATTGGAGCGAAATTTCGACATTTTCTTTTTTTGATGGAATTTTCTCAGAAACTAGAAGTGTGCCAAAAAAATTAGAAACTCTCAAATAATGAAGTTTTATAGTAGAATCGTAAACAGATAGCGTAGTTCTGGAAATGCAATGTACAGGGTGTTTTTTCAACCTGTACAATTAACCTGGAATTATTACAATAACAACCACTTATTTCGAGAAAAACTTTGAAATTAATGAATGTCCTCATCAATATTGTACTTCGCTGAAAGTTTCTCTAAAATCGAATAAGCCATACCGAAGTTATCAATAAAAGTAAAATCGATCGAATCGGACAAATCACCCTGTATATTCTCAATAGAGACCCCCAACCATAAACCAAACATTGTTTCGAGACTGTCTTGACTAGTGTAAACTTATTCCAAAATTTGACAGTCTTCTCCGGAGTAACCCCGTATATTATTTATACCTCATCGGTTTCATCCGGGCGAAAATTTTTAGGTTGTTATGCAACAGTAATCAACGTTGAGAGTTTCATGAAAATTCGATGGTAAGTTCTCGAGAAAAGGAAGAAGGATTTCTGGTTTATTATTTGATAAAATCAAATATTTCTTTATTATTTGATGAAATCAAATAATAAACCTTAGCGATCGTCAAAAAAAAAATTACCTTCACTGAATATTTCACAGTTTACATTTTGAAGTATAAATATTTGAATAAACTAATAAAAAAACGATACAAATTTCACACAGGGGTTTTTTCTTTCTCAGTTAAATGAACGAATACCATTGATAACTTAAATAAGCTTATATATAAATAACTCATTGCTTTTTCACACCAAAATTTGCAGCGTTTTTATAACTCAGGAACCACTGGTTGGAAAGCATCCAGATGAAAATTTTTAGGTTGAGTTATGCAACAGTAATCAACTTTGAGAGTTCCATGAAAATTCAGTAGTAAGTTTCCGAGAAAAAATTTTTTTTTCTCCTACCCCCAGTTTTGAAACTTTAGGCTACGCCGATCCTGCTGAAAAACTTGGAGGATTAATCTAGAGAGACACACGATTTTTCTACCAACTTTCACGGATTTCGGTTCAGTTCTTTCAGAGGAAAGCCCCGGATAACTGACGGTGGTCGGAAGGATTTTTGGTTTATTATTTGATGAAATCAAATAATATTGGTTTATTATTTGATAAAATCAAAAAATGAAACTTTGCGATCAACCAAAAAAAAACACTGCAGATTTCACACAAGGGTTTATTATTTTTTCAGTTAAATAACCAAATACCATTGATAACTAAAATAAAACTTATGAAAAATTCATAACTCATTAGTTGTCACCCCAAAATTTGCAGGTTTTTTTTCATAACTCAAGAACCACTGGTCGGAAATCATCCGGGTGAAAATTTTTAGGTTAAGGTATGCAACAGTAATCAACGTTGAGGGTTCCATGAAAATTCGGTGGTAAGTTTTTGAGAAATAAGTTTTTCCCTCCTAC
This sequence comes from Myrrha octodecimguttata, assembly GCA_958510865.1. NCBI lineage: Eukaryota > Metazoa > Arthropoda > Insecta > Coleoptera > Coccinellidae > Myrrha > Myrrha octodecimguttata. The sequence goes on from OY294057.1 coordinate 79,398,785, forward strand.
CCCCAGTTTTGAGTCCTTAGGGTACAAAGATCCTGCTGAAAAGTTTGGAGGATCAATCTCAAGCGAGACACGATTTTTCTACCAAGTTTCACGGATTTCGGTTCAGTACTTTCAGAGAAAGCCCCAGACAACGGGTGGCGGACGGGCGGATTTAGATTCATCATTTGACAAAATTTCCCAGTTTAGATTTTGATGTAGATTTGAATGAACTATTGAAAAAAATCCGTCCGTCCGCCGTCTGACTTTTCTCTGAAAGTACGGAACCGAAATACGTGAAACTTATTTCTCGAAATCTTACCACCGAATTTTCATGAAACTTCCAATGTTGATTACTGTTGCAAAACTCAACCTAAAAATTTTCACCAGGATGATTTCCGGCCAGTAGTCCCTTAGTTATAAAGAAAAACGCTGCAAATTGTGTTTTGAAAAACCAATAAATAATATTAAGTTTCATTTAAGATATCTATGGTATTGGGTTATAATACTGAGAAAATAATAAACCCTTGTGTTAAATCTGCAGCGTTTCTCCTTAAAAGTACATCACCCCTCTTTGTTTGTTCCTTGAATTTAAGGACAGCCTGTAAATCGGAACAGGATCAACAGATTTTGTTTTCGTCCTGTTGTGCTCCTGAATAATTGAGCAGTTTTTAACGGTCAGATTGGATTCGTAAAACAAAAACCTAAATAATTAATTAGCTAAGGGAAAACATGCATGCAAGGAATTGATTTCGGAAAGCAGTGGAAAACATTAATGGGGCAACTATATTATTCAACCAAAGGCAGCAATTCAGTCATAAATAATAGAGATGCAATAAGCTGAACTTCTGAAACAAGCTGAGGACATTAAAAGTACATCATTCTAAATCATAGTCAAAACGGAAACGATCAAGTCATTTCTATGGCGGATATTTCAATAAATAATGTTATTGCTTTAATCGGCTCGGACCTTTCATTAAATCCAGACAAAGTTCGGTTTCCACAACTTTCGATTCTGTTAACATCAAAATTTATCGACTGTAATGTATGCACTAATACGATGAACGATAAAAATGATGAACGATTTGCTCTAGAAAATGTCTATAGGTCGATTGTAAGATATGAAATCGGGTCGAAAATCTGATGTGCAACTCTTAAATAAGTATATCTGGTGTGGCGGGAGCAATGGTGTGTTTACACTCGCTAGTATAAATTTGAGCTTGACCTGCGATATTTGTAAAGATACGAACCACATGGTTTTTGAGTGATTGTTGCTAGTTCAATTGTGTCTACATCGTTCGCTGACGTGAAGTCAGCAACTTTTACGCGGATGCTCAAACTCGTGTGCGAAAAAAATATTTTGAAATTTTTTTTTGAATCGTCCGAATTAGACGATCATAAGGACACTTCGCACAAAATTTGCCAACTTGTTTGCAAAGTTAATCATGATCGGATAGGTACCTTTTGAATTATTTCGGAAAAAAAACTAAATTTGACATATTATTTTCTTAATATCTGCGGAAATGTTAATCAGATCAAGATTAAATTTGGCGAACTTTTGTGAAACATTTGTAAAATATGTGTCGGTGCAAATTTTGTCTGAAATCTGATGATGGTCGTGTCATTAGAACAATTTGAAAAAAAATTTCAAATATTCAATATTCTGATCATATTATTCTGATTTAATTCTATATGAATCTTCGAACTGTCATTTCTCGATTAATCGGATCTAGTCTGTATTTCGGAAATATGGGTGAAATCCGCCCAATGATTCCGTTTATACACATTCAAAATTTTATTTTTCCTATATTTCCAAAAAAAAAGATTAAATCGAATTGAAATCCAGTGCTCTTTTAGGTTTTTCTTCCATTCGTTTCCTCAGTTGTCAGCTGTCAATTTGGTGTTTCTTCAATTTTACAAACAAGGTAGAAAGAGCTGTTGTATCAGTTCTCGGGCTATGTTTCAAAATTTTTTTCGAAAAAAAATTTTTTTTTCAGAAACTGTCAATTTAATTCAGACAAAACTCTGATCATACTTTGTTCTTCATATTCCGCAGCAGTGTACCAAATTTCAGTTTGATAAAAATTTTTGGAGATATTCTGAAAAAATATGTCAAATTTTGTGGTTTATTTTCTCCATATCGTTGTTTTTTTTGGAATACTTAACTCGAAAAATACTTATTCAATCATGATGAAACTTGGGAACTAATTTGAAAATGCTCAAGGACAACTTTGTGCAAAATTTCGTGATGGTCGTGTCATTGGAACAATTTGAAAAAAAATTTCACATTTTTTTCTCAAATATTCAATATTCTGATCCAACTATTCTGATTTAATTCTATATGAATCTTCGAACTGTCATTTCTCGATTAATTACTGGGTTTTAGTTTGATCTTGTCTGTATTTCGGAAATATGGGTGAAATCCGCCCAATGATTCCGTATATACACATTCAAAATTTTATTTCCCCAATTTTTCAAAAAAAAAATTAAATCGAATTAAAATCTAGTGCTTTTTTACAGCTTTGTGCAAAATTTCGTGATGGTCGTGTTATTGGAACAATTTGAAAAAAATTTCACATTTTTTTCTCAAATATTCAATATTCTGATCAAATTATTCTGATATAATTATATATGAATCTTCGAACTGTAATTTCTCGATTAATTACTGGGTTTAAGTTTGATCTTGTCTGTGTTTCGGAAATATGGGTGAAATCCGCCCAATGATTCCGTATATACACATTCAAAATTTTATTTCCCCAATTTTTCAAAAAAAAAAAGATTAAATCGAATTAAAATCTAGTGCTTTTTTAGGTTTTTCTCCCATTCGTTCCACTCCCAGATTTTCAAAAATTGCAATCTTGGTAAAGATTCAGGGCGTGAATAGATAGATTAATGAGCAAGGAGAGCTTCTGACTTCGAGTTAGTGCTTTCCTCGAATTTAGTCGAGGATTTTTCGCGAAAAACCAAATGTCACTCACCGTGAACTGTTTTTCTCCCAAAGGTCCGATAGATGTCGCCTTGGGATGATCTCGTTCAATGTAATCCCAATTCCACTGGCCATCTGAGGTTTTATCAGAACTCAGAATGCTGGTTGTACTCGTTGGTGATGGTTGGTTTTTGGAGGCACTTTTCATTTCTTCCTCACAGAGGCTACCTGGTGACCAAATGCTCTGGGTCCTAGAGTTTTTCTTCATAGATAGGTTGAGGGGTACATCGTCATCTGCAGAGAAAAAAGATTTATGAATGTAACTCATCGCACAGCAAATCGTAGGTATGACCATTGTGCAGAAAAGCTATTTCAAATTCCACTTACTGAATGGTAACGCGCAACTGTTCGCAAAATTTTGTGAATAAATAACCTAGAAAAGCACTGACGTGAAGTCAGCAGCAGTTCACCTTTGGTGATATCCTTCGAACATGCACGCAAAGGCTGCTGACTTCTAGTCCATGATTTTCTAGGTTTTTTTCGATGAAGTACTGGATTTCAATTAGATCTAATCGGTATTTTCGGAAAATGAAATTCATAATGGGTATATCTACGGAATCATTGGACAGATTTTACCCATTTTTCCAAAATTTCCAAAAATACAAAAAAGGCACTTCGAAGGTTCATACAGAATATCATGAGGATAATATGGTTAGAAGATCACAGAATATTCAATATTTGAAAAAAAATCATGGGATTTTTTTTCAAATTGCCCAACAGCATCTGCGAACTAGCTGTCAAGTTTCATTTCGATTGAAATAGTATTTTTCTAGTTATTTCGGAAAAAAACAACGATATCGAGAAGAAAACCACAAAATTTTATATATTTTTTCCAATATCTCAAAAAATTATGGTCGTATCCAAATGAAATGGTATACTGCTGTAAAATATCATGTTCAAGGTTAGAGTTGAAGTTTTCACCGGATTCAATCAACAGTTTCCGGAAAAAAAATTCCGGAAAAAATTTCGAAAAAATTTTTTTCAGAATTTACTGACAGTGTGATCTCAACGAGATTTTGTGAAAATTGTGCGTTGCTGTGCTTCTACTGACTGTCAAGTTCCAATTCAGTCGCATGAGTAGTTTCTGAAATAGCAGGAAATTAATCTCAAAATTCAAATGGCCATAACTCCGAAACCATTCGATCTATTCGTCCCATAAACGATCTCAGCTGGCACATTCTAATGCGCGAATCTATAAGTTTCAAGTCGCTAGCTTGCGTCAGCCGGCCGGACGGCCGGCCGGATAGAATCGATTCTGACACCGAAGTCCAACCTAGTCGTTTGAGCCCAGTTTAGGGAAAAAATTTGAAAATGACAGACATTTGGACACAATGATAACACACATTTTTGTTGAAAAATTTTCATTAGATATAACTCCGAAAAAGTTGGGTCTAATTGACAGTAAACGAATCGATATATTCAAGCTGCAAATCGACTCTACTTTAAGGTTTTTCCATTGTAATATAGAACACATACGGCCGTATCCTCATAATACGTCTATGAGCCGGACGGACGGACAAACGGTCAAACAGAATTTGATTCGTCAACGAAGTTTAACCTACTTACAATAATTAAAAACCATGTTGACTAAGGGCCGGTATTATAAAACTTAACTGAAAGTTATCTTTAACTTCAACTGACAGTTAAACTTTTGCTCAAAAATGTCGGAATTATAAAAGTCTCATTTCTATCATAGACAAGAAATACTGTGATGATTTCTATGAAAAGGAAAAGAAATAATTTAAGATTCTGACATTCTGTAATAAATCTAACCACCAATTTCTGGGTTGTGAAAGCTGGACTTTGGAAAAATACCCCCTTTCAAAATATGATAGGAATAAACAAATCCTTTATTGACAAATATTCGCACTATGTATCAGGGAGCTTAATGGATTGTGGTTTCCAAAAAAATAGAATAACTGATTTGAGGGAGAGTTGCAATGATCAATTTTGAATTCTTATACTTTTTACAATATTCAAGGGGAGTTTTGGGTATTTATTCGGTAACCTTACTAGAAAAACTACTTCCACTAATGAATATATTGGAAATGAAAGCTTAAAAGGAAAAACTTTGGCAATAATGAGATACATTCAATTCAGGAATTATTGAACAATTACAATAAAATTGGTCCAAATCTAATTAGGTACAGAATTTTTTTTACAAATACTTCACTCTTCACCAACGGGCAAGTATTTTTAACTGACACTGGGAGTGGTAATAATCTCAACACTAAATTTGCAAAAATTGTCATTCAATTAAAAAAAATGGTAATGTTTTGTGTGGCTCCGGGTTATCGCGCCCTGATATCTAGAATTTGTACACGACTACCAGTTTGGCCATTATTATAAGAAAAGTATCCATTGCAATTGTGATGATTTCCTTTCATCTTAAAAGTTAAATAATGTGTATAAATTATTATGCTTCATTACGCCTTTACAACTTTTATCTGTTATATTAGGTACCGAAAAGAATAAATGCCAATTATTTTCATTTACATCTTATAATAGTTGAACAGAAAGAGTAACTGATATTTTCATTACAATAATATGCCATGATGAACTCTCGAGATTGGATTCTTACTCGAGTGAGGTTTATAGCAGGCATTTTGATGTAAATAGATAATAAGTATGCAATTTTCCATGGGACATTTCTGATAATACAGTCAGTATAGTTGATTTGTGAAAACCCCTGAAATCTCCAGAAACTATCAAGAAAGAACAAGATGCATAAACTGCGTGTAGCAACACATTTGCATCACTATGAATATGTATTCCATTACAGGCGTACAGTGTCCAGATAAGCGAAATCGGTTTTGAATTCCGTTTCTTCCCATAGTTCAAATGGTTCAGCCGATTTCTAAATATCCTTTCTCAACAAGGATATTCAACAATTTTCATGGCATCATCGTCATAGTCACTTAAAAGTTCTTCAAAAATGAAGTGAATATCTCTCAACGAGGATGTTCAACAATATTCATGTCATCTTCGTCATCGTGAATTAAAAGTCCTTTAAAAATGAAGTATATCTTGCTAACATGTTTCCGAAAATATCATAACAACAAACAAATCGAGGTTATATTCCCCTTATGTCAGCCGAAAAGACAGAATCTGTGGAAAAAAACTATTTAACTTTAACTTTAACTATAATTGATATCCAAACCACCAGATAAAGATGACCCTGCAAATCTAACTTTAACTGGAAATTACTGCTTAATTTTCAGTTAAAGTTAAAGATAACTCTCAATTCAGTTTTATAATACCGGCCCTAAATGTTACCGCTAGTAGAAAGCGTTATATTCGATAACAAGGGGAATCTGAGGTTGAAATTGATGAGCCTGTTCTCGAGAATCACCCTGTATTTTTAGACACGAAAGCCACGTATCGGATTTCGCAGGTTTGTCCCTGTATCTAAATTTTCCATTGTTCTCCCGACTGAAGAATCGATAAACCGATTTTTGCAACCCATACACACAATTACTGTGCCACTTTCTAAGACCGAGAAAAAACATTAGAATATCGTAAATATTAATTAAAAAGTCATTTGCAATCGACATGACAAACGACTAAGGACTGATTACCAATGAAATCCGCAGATAAGTTATTAATGAAAATGATAATTGCGAGTAATCAATGGCAAGGCAAATAGAATTGCCTACTAGATGGGTAGAGGATATTTGATTGGATGTCATTAAATTCATATTTCCCCCCATTTATAGGAATCACTACGAATCTCTAGAATGTAAAAATCAATATGTATGTTTTCCATTCTTTTAATTCAATTTGTACCCGCAGTAAGGTTTCAGCGGATTAGAATCGTTTTCATTTTGCTTTATCGCTTCGCTATTGTCCATGTTGAGTCGAGTGTGAATTTCAGCTTTATTCTTTTATGCTGGTATCTGATCGGTTTGGTTGAATATTTAGGTGAATGAATGAATCAGGAACTTTTTTGCGCTTGATCGAATAGGGGTTTTTCCTGAATTTGGGTTATTACTGCAAATGCAAATTTGAACATAATTATTATGGGTTTGATTCATCATTTGCCCAAATTACCTTCAGAAAGTATTCAAAATCAGGTTTCAAAATTGGGGTTTGGGATTTGTCATGCATGCACGAAGTGACAACGTTGTTTAGTAGAATTGCTTTTTCTGCTATAGAATAACGAAAACTTTATTCCTATTCTGTGGTACACACGTGTTCTTTGTCAATATAACCAAACAATTTCCGTTTGCGATTTGTGAATAATATGACAGTATAACAGTCTGTGCTTTTCTTTTTCTATTCCTTGGTCGTTGTCTTCTACTCTAACCAGATTGAAGTATAGCTATCTCTGTTTTCCTAGGCTAAGTAACATATTTGGCGTCTTTTTCTTTCCGAGAAAGCTGAATTCTACGTTGCCATATCGTGCACTCATGATAAATCCCTTTAAATGCGAATCCCCATTTTTATTTTTCAGTTTTAGGTGATCAAACATTTTTTTAAAAATATAATATTGAAATTATTTGTTTGAAATGTGATGTTCTGAAGGTTTTTCATGAAAATAACTGCATTTTCGTTTAAAGGAAAAACCCCCTTTCGTTGCCCAAGCGCTCTCTTTATTTCTTGATGAAAACGAATTTTCGATTTTCGTATCTTACGATCCTTCTATGACTTTACATGAACATCTCAAGCCGTCATTCTGCGCGAATCTCAGCCAGCGGAATATGACAGATGTTTTCCGAAATACAAAACTTTTCAAGAAACGATTAAAAAAATTTTCGAATTTTTTTTCGTGTTTTTCAACTGAATTGAATTTACTAAATTCTGCACAATTTTACGGTTGGTTTCAATCTCGTCGGATCAGTATTTTTCGAGTTTTCCACGAAATTTCAAATACAACATAATTATATTACCGTCTAGGAGTTTTCTCTCTGAAATAAGAGCAAATACGGACCTTAAGCCGTACATAATTGAATTTGACCGCATTTTTCATCAGTCATCGTTTTCGCTCAACGATTATGCTCTTGTTTCCTAGAAAAAGCGTGAATATAATTGATAATAATAACATTTTCACAGCATCAAAAAATTACAGGCCAAGCCAAAGTAATGATCAAATGATAAATTTATAACAAATTCGTTTACTGAATCTGGTGTTCAAAAGTAGTGATCTATGTAAACGTGAATTTATAAGTACAGCAAATAAAAAAATACGAGATGAAAAAAAATAAATAAAAAATATGGCGTTGGTTTATGTAGATGACTAAGATGAAATATTTTTCGTTCAGAAATTAGTAACAAACACAATACAGAACAGAGACGATTTCAGTCATGCGTTCTGACAGTTTGAAATAAAATAAGATAAAATAATCTAAAAGGATAAAAATTTTTGCTCGCATGTTCTAGGAACCAGCGCGGTAGTAATTCGCCAAAATGTCTATAAATATAGAGCTCAATCGACTAGGTTGGACGCACTGATGAAGAATTCGATTTTTGGGTATTTTCTGGCTTTTCACTGCCAATATCTGAAACCAAACTATTGAAAATAAGATGAAATTGTGTTTTTCTATGGCAAACGCCCTTGCGGATTGCAGGATAGAACTTTTTATCAAGGGCAGTTTCTTGGAAAACAGGATTGCCTAATGAACAATACAGGAATAATATAAATGATGAACAAAGCGAACTGTGATGTTTCAGATATTGAGAGTGAAAACCCAGAAAAAAAATCTAAAAAATTCTACAGTGTTGCAAATTTCACTTTGATCTGATATTCATTTATGCAGATGTCCAATTTTTTTCCTCGGTATTGTTGATATTTACGGAACGACTCAAAAAATTTCGAAACTTGATTACCTACTAGTTGTCAAATGCTGATTTACAAACTTGTGCTAAATTTCGTGAATATCAAATCATAAGAACAATTAGAAAAATCCGAAATTTGGTTCAAAATATTTTATAATTTGCGATTTTCTTGTTGGATGAGTATAAACCTCACGGAATTCTGCATGAGCGTGTAAGCTGTCATTTTACTTCAATTCGAAAAGGTGCAAAAGCTGCTGACTTCAAGTCAGAATTTTCTGCAATTTTTATCTTTAAATCAATTCCTTATTTCATATTATGTTTCCTATATAAAGCTTCGATTTGATATGCGTTTCATTTTTAGGTTAAAAGTTTTTGAAAACTGCCCATGAAACTCATTTGGAATTAAGTCGATAATGAAGATGAAACATTGATCAGGAAAACTTTTGATGGAATAATCAATTCGGTCAAATTTTGAAAGTCGAATATTTTAGTTTCAAAAAGAAAATATCCCTGAAATCGAGGAAAACCTCATCGAAACAAATCGTCAAAAATCATTCTATTTGTCCACGTGAATAATGAACGAGGACACAGAACATAAAAAATTAACAACAGATAACGAAAAAAAGCAAAATGAAACTATCACTCGAGGTACTTTGACTTTATCAGGCTCATTTCTGAAATAGTCCTAGATTAACGCAATTTATGATGTTCGTCAGTTTTGCTTGAAAGTTGATATTCGTAATTATTGTTTAGGATAATCGTTATAATTTGTGGTGTAATCAGTATAATGAGCTACTTTGAAACGAACTTAGTGATATATGAACAGCCACAAAAAGTTTATGGATTCACTCAAGATTACGATACTGGTCGATGAAAAAATACGATGTTGAAAATAGAATATGGCGGTTCAAGGAGAAATATAATAATTCGTATTTTGTTGGTGTTTGAGGCTTGTGAAAGGTGAATCTGGTATTTCATCTTTGTCCAAATGGAGTACCTAATTCAATGAAATTCTTTCCCATGAAAATTCTAGAATTTATGGGTTGTATCCCTTGAAGGATTGAAAAAAAATATCATCAGGTGGACATTCTACTTTCATGCCGATATCTCACAACCGTGTATCAAATTTTGTTGTTGGTTTTGTTCTTAACAGTTTCAAACAAAGTTCACGATTGAAATTATCGTCATATACAGGGTGAGCCACGGTCGATAATACCCTGGACTTTCACGAAAACGAGACGTATGATTTTATTGAAAATTCTACACATGTGATTTTTACCAATCAGAAGGTGTATTTCTGACAGATCACCATCGCAACGGATGAATTTTAGTGGATATTTCTTCCTCGTCGGTACCCAACAGCGAATTATACTGGAAATTCATTTGACGTTTATAATGACAGAATATTTTCTCAATTCATCTGCTGATCTAAAGGGTTTTCAAATAAGAGGTGTTGAATAGCCCGCTATTTCTGTATATGTCACTTTTGAAGATGTCATTTTTTGACATTTGACAAGTAGAAACTACGCCATCAAAAAAAATGGAACGATACACGCTTCAACAACGCATTGAAATTATTAAAATTCACTATAAAAATGGTGAAAATTTGGCAGAGACGGTTCGTGAAACTCGAACATTTTTGGGTCGTCGTGAAGCACCTTGTCGGACCGCAATAAAGAAGTTGGTGGAAAAATTCGAGCTGTTGGGACAAGTTAGTGATGTGAAGAATAAAACCCGTGCACGTCGCTCAAGAACAGCCGAGAATATTGCTGCTGTAGCCGAAGGTGTTGAAGAAAACCCAGGTTTGTCCATTCCTCATCGTTCTTTGGAATTAGGCATTCCATAAACGTCATAACACAGTAGTTTGCATAAAGATTTGGGTCTTAAGGCTTATAAAGTTCAGTTAACACAAGAACTCAAGCCAGCTTATTATCAACAACGTCGTGTCCTTGCTGACTGGGACGTTGAAATGCATGAAACTGATTCGGAATTCCATCGAAAAATCATCTTGAGTGATGAGGCCCATTTCCAGCTCGGTGGTTTCGGCAACAAGCAAAATTGTCGCATCTGGGTCTCGGAAAAACCGAGAGTTATTGTTGAAAAGCCTCTCTATCTTCAACGTGTGACTGTTTTGTGCGGTTTATGGTTCGGCGAAGTCATTGGACCTTACTTTTTGGAAAATAAGGCTGGAGCAACAGTTACGGTGAATGGATTGCGCTATCGAGAGATGATTAATGATTTTTTATGGCCGGAATTGGATAGTATTGATCTGGACAAAGTTTACTTTCAACAAGACGGCGCTACGTGCCATACAAGCAACGAAACCATTGATGTTTTGCGGGAAAAGTTTCCGGACCGTGTTATCTCTCGAAGAGGTGATCACAATTGGCCACCGAGATCTTGTGATTTAACACCTTGAGACTTCTTCCCTTGGGGCCACGTGAAAGAGAAGGTCTACGCTAATAGCCCAGCGTCGATTCAAGTCCTCAAAGATGGAATTCGTGAGGCTATCGAGGACATAGGGCAGCCACTTTGCGATTTGGTTATGGAAAATTTCATTAAAAGGATATGGTCCTGTAAGCGTGGTCGTGGTGGTCATTTGCCTGATGTTATTTTCCACTATTAACGGCATAGCTTCTTCTTTATAACGAAATAAACATCCGATCGTTTATATTGAAAAATGGCATTTTTCTTTAAATATCAAAATAACACCTCTTATTGGAAAACCCTGTATATGTAGCTTTCGACGCTTAGCATTTTTTGCAGCTCTTGCGTTGACAAATTCTATGTCAGAGAATGGATTCAATTTGCGATTATATCTTTCGAAAAAATATTCCTGCAACTGCTCAGCTATTGAGTTCCATAGAACTTTGATGAAACTCTACTTGTAGTCTTCGGAATTAATCTGTCGCATGTTGAAGGCATAGTCTTCAAGAATAAGCGCCAGTTCTTCCACAGGTATATCCGCTCTGTCGAAATCATACGCTTTTTCTGCGCAAAAGTTTATAAACTGCTTCCATACACTTGCCTACGATTTCCTAGTATTCGCGGGTGTCAACTGCTTAATATTCTGGCGAATATTTTCTTTTCTTTCTTGACCGAAGCGAGACATTTTTCTTCGTCGTGCTGTTTTTGATAAATTCAAAACAGAAGTTATTTCTATCTTAGAGTTTCACTGAGTTACCATGGTAACTAAATAATCAAGTCGACAAAACCTTCTATGTTTTGCAAGTACTTGAGGAAAACGAAAATTGATGTTGTTGAAAATGAACACATTTGGTGTGGAATTTTCTTATCGAGGTCAAGTTGAGTCGGAAATTTTTTGAGCTTTAGTGGTATCACTAGTGAAAATTTGTGATTTTCGACATGGAATATTTTGAGAACTGGGGTGTTGCCAATCAAAGAGTACTATCAACATTTATATTTTAAATAGATCACCCTATATGTTATTGCTTTTCCGATAACCTTAGCCTCCTCAATTATTTCTGTATCAACTTCCTTGTCCTTATCTATAGCGGTTTTCGAGAGATTGACGTTATTTACTTGTTTTTTTGTGCGAAACATTGCTTGATTCAAACATTCATTCCTTAGGTACTTGCAATCCTAGAAAGCTAAAATTTCGGTTATTCATCACCATAACACCGTGCATCATTCAAGTATAATAAAATTTCAAAAAGCACTGCCGTGAAGGCAGCAACTTTTGCGCGCATGTTCAATGTAGATGACCGCTTCAGCAAATGTTTTGGACATGCACGCAAAAGCTGCTGCCTTCACGGCAGTGCTTTTTGAAAATTTCTACTGATAAATTACTGGATTTCAGTTCGATCAAATCTGTATCCTGTATCTGTAAGCCTAATGGCCGACTGCGTAAACAGAATTATTTCCGAAAGAAACAACTTAGAAACTCGATATTTGTAGAGAAGGTTTGGACCTTAATTACGAAGGCCGAATTCGCGAATGGGTATAATCCACCCAATGATTATGCAGATATACCCATTCAAAATTTTATTTTTCCAATATTTCCGAAAATACAGATGATATCGAATTGAAATCCAGTACTTCATGGAAAAATTACAGTTCGAAGGTTCATACAGAATTAAATGAGGATGATATGATAAGAAAATCACAGAAATTTTTTTTTAAAATTGTTCTAATGATACGATTATCACGAAATTTCGCATAAAGTTGTCTTTCATCATCTTCAAACTAGCTGCGAAGTTTTATCAGGTTTGAATCATTATTTCCCGAGTTATACCGAAAAAACAACGATATCGAGAAGAAAACCTCGAAATTTGACATATTTTTTCCCGATATCTCCGAAACTTATGATCGAATCGAACTGAAATTTTGTACACTGCTGTGAAATATGAAGCTCAAAGTGGCAAGCAACACCGCAGCGCTGAAATATTCAAGATCAACAAAGCTGGAACAACTACCTAAGTCCTGTATAATATGATTTTTTCGCATGGTTCAGATTAGTTAATCTTGCGAGAACCCTTCATTTGAAATAACTATTTGAGTTCACTGTTGATAGAATTCTGATAACAAAACAGCGTGTAACTACTCTCTAATCCACTTACTTTCTGCGTCTAACGCACGTTTCGGAAACCAAGTTTACTTTGTCAAAGAGACATATCGTTACTTACTACAGTTGTAGAAGTGGATTAGAGAGTAGTCACACACCGTTTTGTTACCTTCATTTGAAGTTGAACTTAGGTGTTAAAACATACCCGTTCTAGCTTTTTCTGGTGTACATCTGGCGTCTATGGTTGTAGCTTTGTCAGGACTCAAAGTTTCCGATCTGTTCGTTGGTGAATATGGCATGAACAGACCTGGAATCGGATGCCAAAAATACGGGTGGTAACTGGATGAAACCAGAGGACTCATGGAGTTGGCATACATCAAAGCACCTACGCCTGAAATTTAAAAAAATGGTTCAGCTTACTTACCAGGTTTCTCTTAACGAAAAGGACCTAATGATTTCCAGTAAATATTCATGTGGATAAACTATGTACTTGTTTCTAGGGAATTGAAGTACAAGTTATATAGGTTGATCCTTCATTTTGCTGGTGTAAATAAAAGAGTGTGATAACTTCGATTCTATCAAAAATATCTCGTGAACATTGGCTGGCAAACGCTTGGTTTGAGAGAAACAGGCTTTTGGAATTTGGGTTGTTCATTGGAGTTTCTCATTTTAACATTTGAACCTCACGATATTCAGCTGAAATTTGGAAAACCCATATAACCAATCAATTACCAGAGAAAATCTAAAGTGACATTCTTTATTATGTGGCCACCTTGTTGACCCGATTCGAATCCCATCGATTTTTTTCGGGTTTGATATTTTTTTTGAAAACGAATATTATTCTTCACCTACCTCTCAAAGAAAGATAATTCTTCTGTTGAAGCTCCTTTCGGCAAACCAGAGAAAAGGCACTTTGCCGAGATATTGACAGAGGAGAAGCTGGACTTACACTTCGGGATGACATGTCAGGAAGGGGGCTACTAGATGGACTACCCGGAGATCTTGGTGGACTTGATACTTGAACACCATTGAAATGGGGTAGCATCATTAGCCGGGGCATTCTGAAAAAAAATATCTACTTGAAAATGCGAATTCAAAAAACTATCAACTTCAATGCTGGAACTTACGGAATGAAACCTTAATATTTAAGTGGATTTTTGATTAGAATATTTTCATGAATTATTGTGTTTTGATATCTGTATGATATTATCATAGTCTATGTTAGCAAAATAATCTCGTTTGAGTCAAATTTTTCAAATGAAAATTCGGAAGAGGCTCTGAGTAATTGGAATATTTCTGCAAATTTTGGAAATTAAACGAAAACCATGAATTAAACTGATAATCCTGTTTTATATACTTATTATACGAATATTTCTTCCAAGGGAAAAATGAAAAAACTACTTTTCAAGCTTCGAGTCTTCAATTCAGTTTTCAACGCGCGTTCGTCACGATGTCTCTAATTTTGAACCGAAAATGGTCTTGAACGATTGGGTTGAACTCCTGAAGGAGAATCCGTGGTCAAATTCAATTCTCGATATCTCATGAAGTATTGACTCGATCAAATTTTGGAATACCAACTCGCAAATTAAAACAAAATTTCGTGTAGATGAAGTTGTAGGAAATTTTGAAAATTTTTGATGAAAAATTTTTTTTTCTCTGAAAATATTGATTGGATTTTAATGGAATTTGGCACAAGCCTTAGAGTCAGTATTTAATAACAATGTTTAAAATTTCAATTGAATCCGATATTTATTTTCCGAGATGTAACGAGAAAAAATGTGCCAAATTTCATTGTTATTTGAAATTTAAACGTTATTTCTGCAATAACTCAAGTGGTACAAATGAAGTCAGATTAAAACTTCGTAACCAGATGAAATTACCCAACAAGGTGCGAAATTTCGTGTTGATCCAATAGTTAGAAATTGAATAAGCACGTAAAAGCGCCTGAACTCACGTCAATGCTTTTCTAGATTTTTTCGTTAGTTATTTTATTTACATTCGGCACAAAATAACATTCGGAAGAATCAACTTAGAAACTCGATATTTGCGTAGAGTAGGTTTGGACATTAATAGCGAAGCTCAAATTCGGGAATGGGTGAAATTCACCCACTGCTTCCGCAGTTAAAAATCTTCCCAATATTACCAAGAATACAAATAAGATCGACTTGAAATCCAGTACCTACTTGATTGAAAAATGATAGATAAAAGATTCTTACAAAGTTTCGTGACGAAAATATGATCAGAAGAACGTAGAATATTGAATATTTGAAATTGTTCTGATGACAAAATTCTCACGAAATTTCACGCAAAATTGTTCATTGGTATTTTCAAACTAGTTATCAAGTTATAATGATTGAAATATTTTTTGGGTTATTATCGAAAAAACAGTGATACTGAAGAAAAAATCACGAAATTCAAATTTTATTGTTCAAATATCTCTAGAACTAACGATCGTATCGAACTGTAATTTCGTACACTACTGTGAAATATGAATATGATAAATAGTTTTAGAAAAAAACAGTTTTTGAGAAAAATGTGTAAGATAAAATTTTTTAATCTTCTGATATACTGAAATATCAGAGATATAATCTCAAATTTGAAATTTTGAGATTATATCTCTGATATTTCAGGGACAAACTGAGCGACTGTATTGAAACTTGGCAGTTGCAAAATTTCCAGATCGTTAGTGAATTCAAAAAATGTTTCCAAATTAAAAAAAAAAAAATTTCAAATCACTTTAATTGCGAAACCGTTTGGTCGCTTTTGTCCATTAACCAACCTAACCGTCGCATTTAGAAATGCAGCCCACCCCGGAAAGTTTCGAGTCGGTAGGACTCTCTGTACGTACGTAATCGTGCTTACGGACGGCAAGCCGTACGGACAGAATCGATTTTTACAACCTAGTCGTTCGGGTCCTCTTTCGGGAAAAAATTCGAAAATTACAGACATTTGGACAACACGATAGCAAGCAGAACATGCGCAAAAATAGCGTCAACAAAAATAGCGTCAACAAAATCTTGACCCTCTTGCACATTACAATATTTTGTCTGTAAAATGTCTTCGGCAAGCCTAGTAGACAAAAAACACTAGTGGCATCTAACGGAGCAGCCCCCCATCACCGTCATATACCCATTAGCCTCAAATTCCTCCTATAATTTCCGGATGTACTTTATATTTCACGCTGCTAGAACCATTCATACCACCACAAAAAAATCCCCTTTCAAACGACCGACTTGTGTTACGGTCTTCGTCACCAACGTGTCTTTTTACATGGCGCGCGCGCGCGTCCATCTAAAAGTGTAATCGCGTGCCTACAATTCGGTAATAATTTTCGTTATTGAAAAACATCGCCTTACTTCCGTCCATTTAGGGCGTCGCATCAACCATCAATTAGAGGACAATCTCGGCAATCAATAGGACAGAGAAATCATTGCGTGTCTACAAGTTGCGACAGGACAGGGGGGTAGACGGTCACTAATGCATTAATGCGAATGACCGTCCTAATATGGTTGGTATACGCTGATTGACCACGACGCTTTTCAAGGGAAATTTCCCGAAGAAAATGAAGTATGGGACTGTACTGAATTGCTAGTAGTGATCGATCTATGCAGAATAGTGTAGGCCATTAAATCTAAACATACCCCCTGATTTTTGTGTATTGCAAATTGGCGAAAGAACTGGGTCCAATTCTTACCGCGTCGATTTTGGGAATTTTTACTCGCAAAGTTCAAAAATGGACATGTTATACCTTATTAGTTTAATCGATCTCTCGAAAGGGTTTTCCAATAAGAGGTTTTATTTCAAATAGCCCGTTATTTCGGTAGATGTCACTTTTACAGCTGTCATTTTTTGATATTTGACAAGTAGAAACTGCGCCATTAATAAAAATGGAACGATACACGCTTCAACAACGCATTGAAATTATAAAAATTCACTATAAAAATGGTGAAATTTCGGCAGAGACGGTTCGTAAAACTCGAACATTTTTGGGTCGTCGTGAAGCACCTTGTCGGACCGCAATAAAGAAATCGGTGGAAAAATTCGAGCTGTTGGGACAAGTTAGTGATGTGAAGAATAAAACCCGTGCGCGTCGCTCAAGAACGTCTGAGAATATTGCTGCTGTAGCCGAAAGTGTTGAAGAAAGCCCAGGTTTGTCCATTCCTCGTCGTTCTTTGGAATAAGGCATTCCACAAACGTCATAACACCGTATTTTGCATAAAGATTTGGGTCTTAAGGCTTATACAGTTCAGTTATCACAAGAACTCAAGCCGGCTTATCATCAACAACGTCTTGTCTTTGCTGATTGGGTTGTTGAAATGCATGAAAATGATCCGGAATTCTATCGAAAAATCATCTTGAATGATGAGGCCCATTTCCACCTCGGTGGCTTCGTCAACAAGCAAAATTGTCGCATCTGAAGCTCGGAAAACCCGAGAGTTATTGTAGAAATGCCTCTATCCTCAACGTGTGACTGTTCAGTGCGGTTTATGGTCCGGCGGAGTCATTGGACCTTACTTTTTCGAAAATGAGGCTGAAGCAACAGTTACGGTGAATGGATTGCGCTATCGAGAGATGATTTATGATTTTTTATGGTCGGAATTGGATGGTATTGATCTGGACAATGTTTACTTTCAACAAGATGGCGCTACGTGCCACACAAGCAACGAAACCATTGATCTTTTGCGGGAAAATTTTCCGGACCGTGTTATCTCTCGAAGAAGTGATCTTGTGATTTGACACCTTGCGACTTCTTCCTTTGGGGCCACGTGAAAGAGAAGGTCTACGCCAATAGCCCAGCGTCGATTCAAGACCTCAAAGATGGAATTCGTGAGGCTATCGAGGACATAGCGCAGCCACTTTGCGATTTGGTTATGGAAAATTTCATTAAAAGGATATGGTCCTGTAAGCGTGGTCGTGGTGGTCATTTGCCTGATGTGATTTTCCACTATTGACGGCATAGCTTCTTCTTTATAATGAAATAAACATCCGATCGTTTATATTGAAAAATGGCATTTTTCTTTAAATATCAAAATAACACCTCTTATTGGAAAACCCTGTATATGTAGCTTTCGACGCTTAGCATTTTTTGCAGCTCTTGCGTTGACAAATTCTATGTCAGAGAATGGATTGAATTTGCGATTATATCTTTCGAAAAAATATTCCTGCAACTGCTCAGCTATTGAGTTCCATAGAACTTTGATAAAACTCTACTTGTAGTCTTCGGAATTCCTCTTTCGCATGTTGAAGGCATAGTCTTCAAGAACAAGCGCCAGTTCTTCCACAGGTATATCCGCTCTGTCGAAATCATACGCTTTTTCTGCGCAAAAGTTTATAAACTGCTTCCATACACTTGCCTTCGATTTCCTAGTATTCGCGGGTGTCAACTGCTTAATATTCTGGCGAATATTTTCTTTTCTTTCTTGACCGAAGCGAGACATTTTTCTTCGTCGTGCTGTTTTTGATAAATTCAAAACAGAAGTTATTTCTATCTTAGAGTTTCACTGAGTGAGGCTATCGAGGACATAGGGCAGCCACTTTGCGATTTGGTTATGGAAAATTTCATTAAAAGGATATGGTCCTGTAAGCGTGATCGTGGTGGTCATTTGCTTGATGTTATTTTCCACTATTAACGGCATAGCTTCTTATCTATAATACTAAACGCGTTACAGGCAACACCGCTGAAACCACTGCAGGAGATCAAGAAAAACTTTTGCTAAGAAAGGGTTATGTTCGTGAGAGTTTTTCTGATATTTCCGTGGAGTCTTGGTGTGATATCTGAACGTGATTAGAAAGAGGAAATTTCGAACTTTCCCGTACTGTTGATCTTTCATCGCGGAAAAATCGAGAGATACTTTTAAAAAATTCCCGAAAAATAACGAAAATATCGATATTTCCCAAAGGTGCAAAACCACAGGAAAGCATTTGGTAGCTGGGTTCAAGCTAGGTAGAGTTTTTTGGTACGAACAGAAAGACGAAAGACGAAATTGTGGCGTAGCGGGCCTCTTTTTTTGATTCCCACTTTCGTATTCTTGCAGGAATGATGGAAAAAAGTGACATTTCTAAGAAAATCCGGTAAAAATTGTCCATTTCATATTCTTCTGTGGACTCGGCCGAGATCGGCTATCTCCGCCGCCTTCGGGCTCGCTTTGGAGGTAGAATTTCTTGCGACAGTGAATATATGGCAACGTCGAACCTCGAATTTCTGTCGATTTCGCCGAAAACTTAAGCATCGTAGGCTTTGACCGTCGGCAAAGATCGGGTACTTCCGTCAATATTTTCCAGCCGAACCAGCGTTATGTTTATGTCAATTGTCATTAACATCAATTCTAATTTGCCGTCAAAATAGCATCCTATGTGGAAGCTACATTGAAATTGACGAAAATAAAGTTAGTAACGAATGGAAATGCATTTAGAAGTATCAATCATGGTCAATACTGCCTAATTCCAACTCCAACAATGACTTTTTCAAGAAAAAATCGAGTTATCGGTATAATTTTAGCAAGTTATTATAACCTTATGCTACATTCACGAGAGGAAACAGTAAGTATTACCTACAATTGAAGATACTTTAACTTATCACAGGTTTTTCCAACCTGAATATCATGAGGAAATATTTATTTTCAGGTGAGTCAGATATTTTAAATGAACTGGACATTGGAAAGTTTCTGTATCATTGAAGTCATAAAGTGAAGAATGTTTAGAATGGGTTCAAGGCTACGATAAGAATCAGAATGCTAATCCAGAATTCGTCGAAAAAACATCACATTGCCATATATATTTGAAATGTTCGAGATTAACTCGACGTCAAAGGTATACATTATTATGTTATTTTCCTTAAGCAAATGCATCAAGTATGATATTTTTGCAGTTTTGAGATATGTGAGGTCATGTTGTTGAAGTGTTATGCCATCCAAGTATTAAGCATATACAAAGGAAGAAAGCCTTTAAAGGACTGTAGAATGTTTTATGAATCTCTCAAAAATCTCACTATCCTCCCCCTGAGAATTCATGTATGTTGAACCATTTAAGTTTTATGGTGAGTGGTGATATGGATCATATCTAATGTTCTGATAAATTGGAAACTTGATCATGGCAAATTTATGTATCACATTCCTAGGTTTAATCAAGCATACTTTGTAGAAGATGGACTATCATCATTATGAAAAAAAAAGGGAACTCAATAGATTTTGAGAAGTGGAAATTGCAGAAATACTATGTAATCTATAGATGGTTTCAATAATATACAGCTGGTGTAGGACAAGACTGTATGATACTGTACCCCTGGTATATTTATTCATTCCATAATTCGCGGCAGACTCCAAACCACTTTACTCACACGTGAGATAATGACACAGTGGCGACACGAATATCGATTAGATTCGCCGCTGAAATCGAGCCCAGACAGCTCAGGAAGGTGTTTAATTGATTTTTAATGACAGACCCGAATAAAGGCTATCTCTACCCACCACCTTATTATGTCCACTGTTCCATTATGAAACAGTACTTATGAGGAATTAAAATAAATTCAAAAAAAGTATTAGCAAGGCAGACGTCACGTAATTGTGATTTACAATCTAGGAATTTGTAATGAATATTTGGCATGATTGACACTGGCACATAAAAAATTGAAGGTAATTACTTGGGTAATCAGGGATAGGTGGATTCAACAGATACGAAAGATACTGTTAGAAATGATGAGTACTCTTGGTGTTGTAAAAAGTAGCGAATGAGTGGTTTGGATTGAAATCTATAGATGGCGTAGTTTAATTAGTAATTAGAGTCGAATAGACGACTTCGGTCCAAGTTGCAAACCCACAAATTACTTCCAAATTTACTATTACTGGGGAAGGGAAATTTCAGAACAAATCGACATGGTAAGGTTCGCGTTATTTATAAATATCCGTAAAAGATGCCTCGGCTCGTCAAATAATATAATTCCTTCCAAATATAGGTTTTTGTAATGCTCATCTCTGATTAGATGAAACTTAAGTTGGGATTCCTGATTTCATGTTAATAGTGTCAAGTTTATATTGGATACGTTCCGCAAATCAACTTGGTTATTTCGGTTGCCGGTTCTTCGTTCCGTAAATATGAAATGTTCGGTTGGTTCCGAAAAAAAGGTTGAAAAAGCAATCTTTCTGTCACCAGAACGAAGACATATTAAGTCTATGCACCAGAACGACAATCAATGTTTTATGGTTACATATCCATAGCATAGAACAATCTATATTTACCTTATGATCCATAGACCATACCTTGTAATTTTTCCATTGTTGATTGTTGTCTCTTCTATGTTCTATGAATCATAAAGTAGTTGAACATTGTTCTATGCTATGGATATGTTACCATAGAACATTGATTGTCGTTCTGGTGACAGAAAGAACGTTTTTTCATCAATCAAATTCCGTAATTAACCTTTTTTTCAGGAACCAACCGAATATTTCATATTTACGGAACGGAAAACCGGCAACCAAAATAACCATGTTGATTTGCGGAACATATCCTATATAAACTTGACACTAATAACATGAAATCAGGAATCCTAACTCAAATTTCATCCAATCAGAGATGATCTGAACAAAAACCTATATTTAGAAGGAATTATCTTGTTTGAGGAGGTAATAGGAAAAAAAAAATAGTTTTATAAATTATTGTCGATCGATTTGCTCAGTGGTAATTTGACATACGGGTCGCATGAACAAAATAAAGTACATACTAAGGTATAAATATTAGCATTTGCTAGATTTTAGATGCTTCAAAACCAAGTAGAAGCTTCCTTTTAAGGAAGATACTTGTAATTTTTACGGAAGCTACTATACCAAGGAGCACTCCCGTGGAAATGACAGAAGTAAATTCCATTTACTTTTATCAACTATACCGGTTGGCCATGATTTAGGTCTATCAAGTTTTTTTACTCAAAACTGACGTAGGTTGGCACTCGTGCTGTATCGGCAATTTCAAAATAATTCTCAGCGACGTTGCCAAATGCCTATGCCAATTTCTAGTCTCAATCTCAACATAATCATCACGCTTGGAAACTAAAAAATGCCGAAGGTAGTTTTGAAGAAGCAGAGATAAAGTATCAGGAAGTGCTTCTTAGAATTTAAATCTGCAGATTCTGATAGTAACCCTGATAATTTGGAATCAATAATTTATCACAAGCTATCCAACATTTTCGATGCATGTGAGTGAACACCTAGTGCATCGTTCACGTAGATTCCCAAGAACTTTGTAAATTGAGTTAGTTCTTTTAAGGTGACAGCTTTTGTGGTAATACTACATTTTAATACTGGAGTTTTTCAAGTTGTTCAACAAGGAATTAAATTTTTTCTGTAGACTTATTTCTTGAGAATTTCGAAAAGTAGGGAATTCCATAGGTTTGTCTATTCGTTAAGAGATTCGAGTACTTTTATTTTTTTTTTCGAATGAACTATCACAAAGTAACGGACTACTCTATCCATTATTTTTCAGTTAAATTTCAACACTAGATTCTTGATTTCCGTACAAGAAAATTGAATAACTGAATCCACCAACCATGTTTATATTCGTGAAATATTTCCAGTGTAAACAGAGAAAAAAGTTTCTTCAACATTCGCCAGGTCTTCGGAACTATTGAATTCACATAATATTTTCTCAAATTCATCATTTTGAAAAATACGTAATTACTACGACCTCTATGTAGAGAGGACAACGTTGCATAGTTATCTGACAGGAAAATGACTATAACCTAGTATTTTCGAAATATACACGGTGAAATGTATCAGAATGTCATGGCCAACCGGGATAGTTCATAAAAGAGAATGGAGTATAGGTATTTTGATTATTTTTCCTCATAATCATCACCATCAAAGGAATCATTCAATTATCGCCTCATATAGTAGATATTTTGCTGGTTGATGTTTGATGATTAGGAGGGTAAAAATACTTATTATGTACCCTTCGGGGCTCGGCTCTAATAGCTTCAAGATAAAACAAATGTTATGCAAAGGGGCACGTGACTTCAAAGGCATCTAACTATTTTTGAATTCCATTACGGTCGTCATCGCTAACTTGTCTATATCGGAGCTTAATGGAATCCATCTTAAAACATTTACCAACCTTTTTGATAATATTTTCATGTGACATAAATATCGATTTTTTTCTTCGTAATGCAATGAATTTTTATGAGCGTGATTTCGATTTAAAAAATCGAACAAGGCCAGTGAAATCAGTAAAATTTTGTCGATTTTTGGAAATCATTTCTGGAATGACTTCAAGTCATAAATCTTGTTGAAGATGAAAGAATTGCAATGATTATTAAATGGGTATATCATTCGAATTTCTGATGATTCTCTATTATTGGTATTTGGTGAATCTGAGCAAGCCTAGTGAAGAAAAAGATTTGTTTGTTGGAAAAATCGGTAAAGATGATTACGATAAAAAAAATTAATTGAAATCAGCTCATCCTGATCTATCATTTATAAAATCCTCAGAATCCATGGTAGGCACAAGCTATTGGTATAGGCCAATAAAATGTCAAATAATTTCTTAGCAGTTGAAGCTTCAAAAATATCGGTTGATAAACAGGGAAACTTGATTATTGACCGAAGAAATTAGGATAACACACTAAGTCCAAAATAGTAGTAATCGATACTTCGTGAGGTATATACTCAAAGTTGCTGATTTGACGAACATCTAGTGTTCAAATACCAAGAAAATTCGACTCAACGTGTAGGAGTTTTCTTTCTACAGTTTCATCAGCCTATCTAGTGTTTAAATCAGGTGTGTAGCTTTAGTTCAGAAAAGTTTCCATGGTGAAGATTCAGGAAGTTGAAAATTGTGTTTCAAGCTAATCTTTCTATAGATTTGAATAAGTAAGTTTGGTCTACCTGAATAAATTTCAATACCTAGTGATCTTGGATATTTTTCATAATTATGTAGGACATAGTGCACGTATTAGTGTAAGTGAATATTTGGCTTGAATAATAATTTTCAGGACTAAAACATTTAATCCAATTACTTCACCTAAGATCATCGATAATATTCTGAATTATATTCGTTTGAACAGAAGAAATGTATGGTTGAATGAAGAATTTTATCTTGTACAAGATTAAGACAAGTTTTAAATATTTATCAAGAAGACATTGCTTACAAGTATAGGTATAAGAAGTATTTTCAACAAATTCCGGTTTGCAGACAATTTCACGTGGAAGATCCACGAAATATTTCCAAACAACAATAAAGGCTATATAATAAAGGAACAGATAGTTTCGTATTGAAAAAGGTTTTTCCTTTCATATGACGTACTAATCGTGTCAGAGAAAATTTTTCAAACACAATAAAGCAGAAGTTTAAAATATCAATACATATTTAGGTAGTACATGATTGCTTCATGAGAAGAAACTCACTTAATTTGTAGAGAACCAATAAAATTAATTTTCAGTTATTAATTTTTTCTTAGTTAGGAGTTATATACTATTTTTCGATAGCAATTAATTCGAAACTTTGTTATTCAATGAATAAAATGATTAAACAATGTAAATGTAACGTTTCGAAGCCAAGGTCAGAAATCTTCACCGGACAATCAAGGAAAAATCTTCGGAATATCTTTCTTGAAATGTTTTCGAATTCAAAAATATCCACATGAAAAATATGGATGGAAAAAGATACAAATCAGCCGATCATGTATGTTCAAGCGATAGAAACCATATTATAAATTGAAATAATGGAAAGATCCTGAAGAAGCAGCCTCCTTGTTCAAAAAATGAGGCAACTTGTATTTTATTACCACGAGGGAAAATAATTTTTCCCAGTAGGTACCTATTCGATAAAATAGACAAGCACATTGTTAAAACCAAAAGAAAAAAAAATTGAATTTCCGTCCAAATATCTTTTAACCAATTTATATTGATGCCTGTTTTTATAATTGATGATAGTTTATGTAGATTCGTAGATATAGTAGAAAATTATTTGGTTAATTCAGTTCTTTCTTGGGAGTTGCATTTTGTATATTGGCAGCATTCTCAGTATTTTTCTTGTAAGAGAAAAATTTAGTTGTTGGGAATTTCTTCACTTCAAAAAAGTTTTTTGGTAAAGGTACCCAGTAGTTTGATATCGCATTTAGTTTTTGTTGTAGACTGATATTTTTTTCACGCACAATATCGAATATTTCTTCGAAAATTGAATCGAACGAAACCTTCAAAAATCCTCCACTATTTCACTCACCTTCTCAAATCTCAACTGACGTAGCCTCCAACGACTCAATCTCATAAAAACAATAGTCTCTACACACAGGAACGTCTACACTAAAAAAAATCTCAGGAGAAAACTTCGTAAGGATTCTCCTCAAAACCAAAGCAGCATCTCCACCACTACAACCGTCCCAACAAAAAAAAAATTACCAAGTCCAAATCACAAGAACAATTCACGCAAACCAAGCAGATTTCTCTGGCTCGTAAAGCACTCTCTCATATTCGAAATGTTACACCTGACTGAAATTCTGAAAGGATTCCCTAGGTATAATTCTGGCCATCCCCTACCTGGACTCATCAGTACGACTTTAGCCAGGCTCCACGTGCTCGATTTACCTGCAGGCCCCGCCCATTTTGTCTCCCAGGCGGGTTGCTATTGGTTCGTTGGGATTTGTAGGCGGAGACTATCGCAGAGGTTCGGCCTGATTGGTCAGTGATTTGTTGGAAGTCAATTAAGCTTGACGATTAATTAACTGATTGATTACCGATTGAAAACCAGTTTGTTTTGCTGATGAGGTGTCGTAAAAATGCCGGTTGCGAGATCGGTTGATGGGTGTCTGGATTTTGTGGGTGGTTTTAGATTTTTTTGTTTCGTTTTGGTGATTTTTAGTTGGATGGTGGATTATTGGAATACTTTTTTGCGATGGTTGAATTTAGTTGTTTATTGATGCGAAAAGTAGTTTCTTGATACTGCTTTTTTCCATCCATTGAGACTTAATTCACATCATGAATTCAGTCGGTAGGCCATGAAAAATTGACATATTAAACTAATATTTAAATAATGTTCGGTTATCGTAACTTTTCAAGTACCTATTCGAGCCTGGGTACGTTCTTCAAAAAAGTAATAGAACCTTCTTACGTTTCTTGTACTAAACCAAAACACAGTGTACCATAGAAAAAAAATATGCAAGAATAGACAAAGTCCCGCTGACTCATTTCCACCTTGACGACATTTCACTAGTGTGAAATTGGCTCAGTTCTAGTTACAAAAACCTGATAAAACTATTCCAAGACCTGCCAAATGGGTTCATATGAGTATAAGAAGGTAGTTAACTAAAACACATTTTATTCCTGAAAACATTTATTCGCTATTATTCGAAATATTCTTCACGGCTATTTTTTTTTTACTGGGAATTCAAAATGTATCTATTACCGAGATATTTTGAAGGTGTTTACATTTTCTGGAACTTTTTAGGGGGGCTTTCTTTCCTAATATCTGAAACAGAAGAAACAAAAATAAGAATGACATTATTCATTTACAGAAATTGCTCTTGTAGTAGGTACTAGTTATTTGCTCTTTGCAAGAAGCAACTTTTTGAACCACATTAGTGTAATGAAAACCTATTTGGTATTGAAATAAGTAATATATACCTGTATGAATAATTGAAGAATTCGAATTAAATATTTATAGAACCCTGTATATACATATTATCGGACTATCAATAGACAGCAGTTAGGGAAAAATATAAATTTTTTTCTTACTCTTTTCCTATCCTATTTTTCGTCAAACTGATATTCGTGGCATGTAAATGACCAAAATGTATACATTATTCTAATGGAGTTAACCAAACTTGGTCTATTTTTATTGAACATTGATCAGTTTTTTTTATTCAGCAAAATACAAGTTGGTTCCTTAATTTTTATTTTCAAATTGTCAATTTCCTTATTCAGGTTCACGATCTTGTATTTTTTCAATTCATCATGTGATTTATAGTGGTTGAACATACTCCATTCACTTTTATAAACTATTCTGGTTGGCCATGATTTTGGTTTATTAAGTTTTTTACCTAAAACTGACGCAGGTTGGCACTCGTGTAATATCGGCAATGTCAAAATAATTCTCAGAGACGTTGCCAAATACCAATGCCAATTTCTACTCTCAATCTCTACATAATCATCATCACGCTCGGAAACTAGAAAAGCCGAAGGAGTTTTTGATGAAGCAGAGACAAAGTATCAGGAAGTGCTATGTAGAATTGCAATCTGCTTTTTCTGATAGTAACCCTGATAATTTGGAATCAATAATTTATCACAAGCAGCTATCCAACATTTTCGATGCATGTGAGTGAAAACCTAGTGCATCGTTCACGTAGATTCCCAAGAACATTGTAAATTGAGTAAGTTCTTTTGAGGTGACACAGGTTTAGTAGTACTACTACATTTTCATACTGGAGTATTTCAAGTTGTGGAACAAGGTATTTAAACGTCTTCTGTAGACTTATTTTTTGTGAGAATTTCGAAAAGTACAGGGAAATACTTATAGGTTTGCCTGTTCGTTTAGAAGTTTTACTGCAGGGTTATTCGAGTACTTTTATTTTTTCGAAAGAACTTTCACTGAATCTTCCAACCATGTTCATACATGTGAAATATTTCCAGTATTAGCAGAGAAAAAGTTTCTTCAACATTCGCCAGGTCTTTGGATTTATTAAATTCACATAAAATTTTCTCAAATTCATTATTTTGAAAAATAATCATTACTACGACCTCTATGTAGAGAGGACAACGTTGTGTAGCTATCTGACAGGAAAATGACTATCATCTAACATTTTCAAAATATACACGGTGAAATTTGTCAGAATAATGTTACTGCCAATTGGGATAGTTTATAGAAATGAATGGAGTAATTGTTTTTTCGGAAATGGTGTCAAATGATTATACAGTTTTACTAACTGAAGAAGAATATGTATGCATGGTCAATTTCAGTTCGGTACATCCATACATCAAGACCTACAGTCTTGAAAAAAGTAGTCTCTATATGTAGCCCAAATATCTCAGCTAATTTTACTACGGGACAAAATGTACTCATTTGTCTCGAAGTTATACCCATTTAAAATTTCAAGATTATTCCCCCGATATCAATAAAAATGCTGACGCGTAAACTTAAGCAATATTTTGTGAGAATAGAATCGGAAAATAAAAAAAATATCCTGAAAAATTTTCGGAATGGGGGTTTTTTCTGAATTTGGGTTATTACTGCAAATGTAAATTTGAACAGAATTATTATGGGTTTGACTCATCATTTTCCCAAATTACCAAAGTATTCAAAATCAGATTTCAAAATTGGGGATCGGGATTTGCCAGGCATGCACGAAGTGACAACGTTGTTTAGTAGAATAGCTTTTTCTGCTATAGAATAATGAAATATTTATTCCTATTCTGTGGTACACACGTCTTCTTTGTCAATATAACCAAACAATTTCCGTTTGCGATTTGTCAGTAATATGACAGTATGACAGTCTGTGCTCTTCTTTTTCTATTCCTTGGTCGTTGTCTTCTACTTTAACCAGATCGAAGTATAGCTATCTCTGTTTTCCTAAGCAAAGTAACACATTCGACGTCCTTTTCTTTCCGAGAAAGCTGAATTCGACGTTGCCATATAGTGCACCCAAGACAAATCCCTTTAAATGCAAATCCCCATTTTTATTTTTCAGTTTCAGGTGATCACACTTTTTTTTAAATATGATATTGAAATTATATATATGTTTGAAATGTGATGTTCCAAAGGTTTTTCATAGAAATTACTGCATTTTCGTTTAAATGAAAAACCCCCATTATCGTTTGGAAAGTGTTTCATTTTGAAGAATACCTGTCGGAATTTGCTGAAATTTTAGATGAAACTCCTAGTTGAATACTCAACAATCTTGTGTGCCACATTTCAGATACCCATGTACACTATGTATTTTCGGAAATTATAAGAAAGATAAAAAAAATAGGTTCAATTACGAAGGTAGAATTAGTGAATGGGTCAAATCCGTCTCATGATCCATGATCTTCACGCCGTTATTTTCCGACCGATATTTTTCTTCAATATGAATTTAAGGTGAACGTAATCTTTCGAGTGGAGATATTTGAGAAATCATTGGTTGGATTTTACTCATTCTGGAATTATTCTTTCGTAACCAGCTCTATAAGTTTCGAAACTCTAAACATTTTCTTCCTGAAGTTATTGTGTTTACTATTTGCTGTTAGGTCTAATCGTTTTTTCATCAAGCAAAGCTGGTTTGAACTGGTTCACTTCCTACTTTAGTGATCGTTCTGTTCACGAATTTGAAAATA
Source organism: Myrrha octodecimguttata (assembly GCA_958510865.1). Classification (NCBI taxonomy): domain Eukaryota; kingdom Metazoa; phylum Arthropoda; class Insecta; order Coleoptera; family Coccinellidae; genus Myrrha; species Myrrha octodecimguttata. The sequence continues at coordinate 79,428,333 of OY294057.1, forward strand.
AAATATCCCCGTCAGTGCTTTTCTAAACTTTTCCATAAATTTTTCCAAATTTACCAAAAAATTGAACGCAATCAAAAAACAGCATGTTCCCACATTCAGGTCGATTCTGTTTGCAAATAGAAATATTGCTAGGAAAAAGATATTGCTATCATAACAAGATTGGAATTATTGGTATTCTGATCAACGATTTTGAGCAATATGGTCTGTCTGTTTAACAAGAATCTTGCTATCAACATTGCTATCTTAGCAACCTCAAAATAGTACGTGCTATGCTTCATAACAAGAAAGTTTAGAAAAGGAATCTCTCAGAGATCCATTTGTTTCAGTATTATTTCTTCCAAGAATTCGAGAATATTGAAGATAGGGAAGAATGTGCTAATAGAAATGTGTTCAAGGTTCTCTAGAATATTTAATTTTAAGGATTCTTAGACTAAAACACCGGCATAGTAAGCAACAGCTGACCTGATTATTCTAATGATCTCAACAACAGCCATCCCTTTGAATTCCCAACAGAAAAGTTCATCGAATTTCGAATTATTATCGCCTGCATAAAATTGCATTTGACTTCTGCAAACCAAAATTCTATCGGTATCCAGGAAATAGGTCAATTTGACTTTAATTGGTTTTTCTGTTTCATAACATTTTCGAATAAGTCGATGTTTACATGAATAAAAAAAAGTATATGCTAATAGAAATGTGTTCAGGGTTCTCTAGAATATTATTTAATTTCAAGGAAAATTCTTAGACTAAGATACAGGCATAGGCAACAGCTGAGATGATTATTTTAATCATCTCAACAACAGCAATTCCTTTGAAGTGCCAACGAAAAAGTTTATCGAATTTCGAATTATTAGCGCCTGAATAAAATTGCTGCATTCGATTTCTGATAACCAATATTTTATTGCTATCCAGGAAATTGGTTATTGGTCAATTTGACTAGTTTCGTTTCCTAACATTTTTTATGTCGATGTTTACATGAATAAAGAAAGCCGTAGATAGAGGTTATGTATGCGAAACCATAAAGAAAACTCACGAATTAGGGTTATTTTCTTCTTCCTTGTAGTTCTAAAGTCACAAAATACAGTGTTGTCAGCTCTTAAATCACCAATTATGGAAGTCTATGATAGCAATATTGTTATGACAAAATTCATAACAAACATTGCTATAACACTCGAAACAGAATACGTAACATCATGGCCATATTGCTATAAATTAGAAAGATAGCAATATGACTAGAATAGCAAGGTTCATAGCAATACGCAAACAGAATCGACCTGATTATCGTGTCCGGATCAATTGGAAACAATTCTCCAATCTATCAATTCCGTTTCAATTAATCGCAGAATTATAATTTATTCAGCTTCAATTTTGATTAAAACGCGGAGCCTCTAAACGGGTAGGATCCACCTACGTGCTGGGTCTGAGGTCGCATCGGCAATTTGGGTAATGAGCAAAAAGGGGCGGCATAGCACGCGTATGCGCCACGTTCATTATTTGTTTGTTACAGTGGATGAACAGGGGGCGACATGTGTTACTCAGACGGGGCTTAGTACTCCTTTTAACCGTCTTTTTCTAGATTAAGGTTGGTAGTTATTACCGAACGTGCTTCCTTACACTGGCGGCACATCGGGGGAGGCAACATCTCAACAAACTTACATCACCACAAGGACGAAAACCTGCCAATAAGTATTGTAAATATTGAGTATTTGGTAAACCCGCAAGATTTCCCGTCGCGAAGCTATAAGTAAGATATTCACATCATTGTAAGCAGTGTGATTTCCTGAACAAAAAATATGCAGGCCAACATAGGCGGTCTCTCCTTGTTTGGAAGATATGGGCCCCCAAAGTTCCAAATTGTTGCATTTTCAGATCCTTTTTTCCGCCATAAAAATGATCTCTCACTTCTCAAATCTAGTTCATAAATCATCTTTGAACCTTCAACCAACGAATAGCGACACTTTCCTTCAAGAATATTCATTATTTAAAGGAAGAAAAGTGAAAATATTAGACAACCACTTAACCTATATTTCTACGAAATACTTCTCAATGTTGAAGCGGAGCTTGGCAACAGCGTCTTTTTATCGCTGGCTAACGTATTATGACCGAAGAGAAGTTGCTGGCGGGAAATATGAAATAATGGACAGTTAAAGGATATGATTGTGAGGAAAATGCTTCTGCCACTGAAGAAGAGATGGTCATTCTAACATCAAAACAAAATTATTGAGAATATTTGTTTAAGGTTTCACTCCCAATATTTCCGTTTGAACTTTCTTTCTACCCCTTCAAAATAGGGAGGTTGTTATCTACTTCGTTCTTTTGTGTCTTCGAGATAGTCCCAGTTTAGGATGAGATTCAGGGTATTCGAGTAAAATGGTTTATATAATAACCTCGATTTCATTGGAAATCTGGGAAGGGCGCGACCTATCACATATGAGAAAAATGTACGTTGAAATATATATCAGGGTGTATTCTCATTCCATTACTATGTGTTTCAACCTTGTAGATTTCGTTAGAAACGAATTCTCCTATTAGAAGATTTAGAGTATCGCAGTTAACAGTAAGAACTAAGAACATATTTCATTTTTCTCGCCAGCAATAATCTGTCATTCACGAATACGCACGATGGCACGATTCCGAGCCATGAAATTCGCGCCATTGCCAAACTTCACTTTTAGACTGAGTCGAAATCAGAAGGAATAGAGGTTAAGTGGTTGTCCAGTAATTTCATTGTTTTTTCATTAAATATTGATTATTCTTGAAAGAAAGTGTCTCTATTCGTTGGTTGAAGGTTCAAAGGTGGTTTGTGAACTATACAGATGAAGTGAGAGATCGTTTTTATGGTGGAAAAAGGGACCTGAAGAAGACTCATTTTGGAACTTTGGGGGCCCATATCTTCCAAATTAAAGGAGACCGCCTATGTTCGATTTCACATTTTTTGTTCAGAAAAACACACTGCGTACAATGATGTAGATATTTTTTTAATATCTCGGCGACGGGAAATTTTGCGGGTTTACCGAGTATTTGAAAAAAATAATTTTCAATTTGTTTTCAAATTGTTCTAATGACACAATCATCACGAAATTTTGCACAAAGTTGTCAGTCAGCATTTCAAAACTAGCTGCAAAGTTTCATCATGATTGAGTCAGTATTTTTTGAATTATTCCGAAAAAACAACGATATCGTGAAAAAACACAGAATTTGACATATTTTTTCACAATATCTTCAAAACTTACGGTTGTATCAGACTGAAATTTGGTACACTTCTGCGAAATAAATAGTTCAAACTATGATCGACATTTTTTCCGAATGTAATAAACAGTTTCCAGGAAGAAAATTTTTTTCGAAAAAATGTTGAGAAATTATTTGAAAATTTACAGGCAGCACGATCTCAACGAAATTCTACAAAGAGTTGTATGTCCTTATGCTTTAACCAACCGACAAGTTTCAATTGGATTATTTCAGTAATTCTCAGAATATAAGAAAATAATGTCAAAACTTCAAACTGCAATAATTCCGGAATCGTTCAACCGATTTCGCCCATTAACGAAGTTAACGTTTGCATTTTGAAATGCAACCAACCCTGAAATTTTCAAGTTGATAGAATCCTTCGTACTCCCGTTATCGTGTGTACGTCCGGCCGGACAGAATCGATTTTGACACATTGACAATTTTCGGGAAAAAATTTGAAAACTACAGACATTTGGAGGAAACGATAGCACACTGTTCCCCAGAACATGCGCGCAATAAGTCTTTGGACAAAATGTAAAATCGAATTTTAATCAATCAAAAATACAAGCAAAATCTAGCTTCTATCTGTCTATCTAAGGTTCTCAAACTGGCCATCGTGGCGCTGCAATCTTAAATTCAGACGCCAATACATAAACAATTAAAAGCCTAATGGCCGACTGCTTAAACACAATAACTTCCGAAAGAAACAACTTAGAAACTCGATAATTGTAGAGAAGGTTTGGACCTTAATTACGAAGGCCGAATTCATGAATGGGTAAAATCCACCCAATGATTCCGCAGATATACCCATTCAAAATTTTATTTTCCCGATATTTCCAAAACCACAGATCAGATCGAATTGAAATCCAGTACTTCATCGAAAATTACAGTTTGAAGGTTCATACGGAATTTAATGAGGATGATCAAAGAAGATGAAGATGAAAAGATGAAGAAAATCACAGAATTTTTTTTTTCAAATTGTTCTAATGACACCATCATTACGAAATTCTGCATAAAGTTGTCTTTCAGCATCTTCAAACTAGCTGCGAAGTTTTATCAGGATAGAATCAGTATTTCTGGAGTTATGCCGAAAAAAACAACGATATCGAGTAGAAAACCTCGAAATTTGACATAGTTTTTCCCGATATCTCCAAAACTTATGATCGTATCGAACTGAAAGTTGATACACTGCTGTGAAATATGAGGTTCAAAGTGTAAGTGGAATTTTTTTTTGGATATCATGAATGATTTCTGAAAAAAAAAATTTTTGGAAAACAATTTTTAAAAAATTTTTTTTTTTAATTTACTGACTGAAATGATCCCGACAAAATGTGGCTCAAAGTTGCGCGTCGTTATACTCCACCTAACTGCCAAGTTTGAATCGAATCGCTCAAGTAGATTCGGAAATAAAAAATGAATAACTTCGAAATTTCAAGTGGCTATAACTCCGAAACTATTCAACCGATTTGGCCCATTAACGAACTTAACCGCGGCATTCTAATGCGCGACCTACCCTGAAAGTTTCAAGTTGCTAGCTTGCTTCTGTCGACAGTTATCGTGTCCTCGGACGGACGGCCGGCCGGACAGAAAAGATTTTGACACCGGATTCGTCATCAGTGAGTCCAACCTAGTCGATTGAGACCATTTTCGAAAAATCATCGAAAATTACAGACATTTGGACAAAATGATAGCACGCTGTTCCCCTAGAACATGCGCGCAAAAAGGTCTCAAATTGTTCAGTTCTTTGGATACGTTTATCTGCGTAATGGTAAAATTATAGTTTATTGAGGTAAGCTTTTGAATTAGGAAACTGTTAGTTTATTTCATTTAAATTTGGTGAACAAAATCACCATTATATCGGTATGTTTTGTATAAACAAGAATGTCAACTCTTGGTTGACGAGCCGCCACTGCTGGAAACGTGACAGAGCTTGTGTAAGATTCACTTTTGGGGATGCCTCTCGATTTTTTGAGGACTTTTAGGAGATCCTGAAGGTTGATAGTGGCTACCATGTGGGCCAGTATTGGTATTGAATCGTTGGTCAGTGTTTTTGTAGTGTACTTCCTTTCACTTTCGAGTAAAAAATGTTGGGTCAAATTGAGTTTCGATACCCTTCTAAACGGTGGGCGGAATGATTTTTTCTCATCTATTTTTTGATGAAAACTACCATTCGATTTCAGTTTTTGTATACGATAAGGAACGCCCAATAAAGGGTAGAAAGGAAACACTTCTGATTCAAAGAACGAAAAAAACATTATATAAAAATATAAAATTCTAGTGGATCTTTCACGCAGTTGTTCGTAACCAAAGTGTTCACCTATTCACGTAATTTTAGCTACATAACAAACTGGCGGAATGGACGACTTCTGTCCAAGCTGCCAACCCAGAAATTACTTCCAAATTTACTATTACTGGGGAAGGGGAATTTAAGAACATTTAAGGACATGATAAGGTTCGCATCATTTATAAATATATGTAAAAGATGCCTCGGTTCCTCAAACAAGATAGTTCCTTCCAAATATATAGGTTTTTGTTAAGATCATCTCTGATTGGCTGAAACTTAAGTTGGGATTCCTGATTTCATGTTAACAGTGTCAAGTTCATAAAGGATATGTTCCGCAAATCAACTTGGTTATTTCGGTTGCCGGTTTTCCGTTCCGTAAATATGAAATATTCGGTTGGTTCCTGAAAAAAGGTTAATTACGGAATTTGATTGATGAAAAAACGTTCTTTCTGTCACCAGAACGACAGTCAATGTTCTATGGTAACATATACATAGCATAAAACAATCTTCATTTACTTTATGATCCATAGGACATAGAAGAGACAACAATCAACAATGGAAAAATTACTATGTATGTTCTATGGTTCATAAGGTGAATAAAGATTGTTCTATGCTATGGATATGTTACCATGAAACATTGATTGTCATTCTGGTGACAGAAAGATTGCTTTTTCATAAATCAAATTCCGTAATTAACTTTTTTTCAGGAACCAACCGAATAATTCATAATTACGGAACGGAAAACCGGCAACCTAAATAACCATGTTGATTTGCGGGACATATCCTTAATGGAATGCAACTGAAAAAATCTATTTCACTTGTATAACCAACAATTTCACAAGATAATAAATAAATTTCCCTTCCATACATTGGACATAAATCTGAAAAAATAGCAAGATATCTAAAGAAAAATAATAATTACCATATTTCATTTAAGACTAAAATCTCATTAGGAAATTTAATAAAAAATAATAAAGATAAAGTCGCTAAAGATAGAAAGTATGGAGTATACAGGGTCTTTCACGAGGAAACTCACCCATATTTATACGGGAAACTACTGAACGTATTTTCATGAAATTCAGCACTTATAAGTATTTCACGATGCTGATGAAATCTAAAATATTTTCAAGGCATGAGCACCTCCGGTTTTTCCGGAAATGACGTCAACTTCCGTTTTTCAAATTAGAACACCATTTTTTATTGCAGAAATAGATTCCTTAGAAAATTTCAATTTATTTCGATGTAACATTTTTCAGTTTTGGTTGGAAAATTCTCTCTGAGCGGGAAAATTCGAAAAAATAATCGAAAATAGAGCTCCGCTTAAACAAGAATAACTTCGAGGTTTTTGGATGGAAAATTTTCATTTTTGGGATTTTTCAAGATGTAAGATTGATGTATCCACTTTAAAAATCGAAATTGCGATTCATGATACAGGGGGTGAAAAAATCGCTCTCAAAGTTAGGGATGACAAAATCGTGAAAAATCAATTTTTTCAAATTAGAACCCCATTTTTTTATGGCAGATATTGAATCTACGTTAAAAAATAATGTGAGTGTATGCAACACACCCTTGCCCTAAAATGGATATTTTCTGAGTTATTCAGAAAAAACTGTTTTTCGTCTTGAATTTTCAGCTATTTCTTTTCCCTTCACGCCAAAAAGATGAAATTTTCAGGAACTGTTATTTGAACCATGCTGTAGATTTTTCACCCTTTCTTGAAACCGACTTCAAGTTACTATTAGGAGAACCATCGCAAACTCTCGCAGTTATAACTAGAGAAGATGCTCAAAGTTTTGACCGTTAATTTCTAGACATTTATTTATACGTCTCAGGAATGCTTCGTGCGTTGCTCTTCTTATTTCATCGGGAGGAAGAGATCTGCAAAAGTGTTTAAAAACCAAACTATGAATCTAAAAATCTAAACAAACCTGATCGCATTTCTGACTCGTTCTATGCAGTCCTCTTTATCAGTCAGGGGAGTTGAGTAGACAATATTTTTTATCCTACCCCAAACATAATAGTCTAAAGGAGTTAAATCGGGAGAACGTGGTGGCCAAAGATGTGGACCATTGTTCGCCAACCATCGATCTTCAAATAGCCTGTAGAGGATATTTGACACATTGAGTGAATTGTGTGGAGGCGCGCCATCTTGTTGATACCATAAGTCATTATGGTTCTGTACTAGCGGCTCAATTATTTGAGTCAATATGTCAGAATATCTATCTCCTAAGGGAGAACATTCTTTAAATAATGCAAACATGTGTAGTGTTCTATCTAACCAGTTAAAGTCCCATCATAAATGTGAACATCGAGAATTGCATTATTTTTGATGGCGCAAAAAACATTGAAACTCCAGGTCTCTTGAAAGTTCCATTGTCTGAAGTGGTGGTTGTTCTCTTCATCCCAATAATGACTGTTATGCCTATTGACAGAACCATTCTTTGTGAATTTAGATTCATCTGTCCAAATTATACAGTCCAAAAAGTTTTCATTCTCTTGAAATCGAATCATCATAGCTTCGCAAAACTCTGTTCTCCTGACGAAATCAGTTTCCTTCAAATGCTGTACCCTATTGAATTTATATGGGTGCATTTTATGTTTTTTTTAATATTCTCCAAACACTCGATTGAGATAATCCCAGATCAATCTCGGCATCTTTGAGAGAATTTTGAGGATTCACACGAAAATATGCAAGAACTGTAATTTCGTTGTTCTCATCTTCTACTACACTTTTTTCTCTGTGTGTAGTTTTCTTAACGAAAGATCCGACATTTCTCAAGTTTGTCATGGTTCTGTTAATGGTATCTCTCGTTGGTCTGGATCGGTCAGGAAACCTCTCAATGAACAGTCGAATCGTTCTATCTACAACTTTATTACATTCTCCATGAAGTAGAATGAGATTTAAATAATCTCCATTGGTAAAATTAGGCATAGTGATCGATTTTATAACTTAATACGAATTATCACCAAATTAATAGTAAACACAAAATGCTACTGAATAAAGAGGAATTTGGCAGATGTAATTAATGATATCTATCATTAAAAAAAAATAATGTAAAACATGGTAAGTTTTTGCATATGGTTCATAAGGAATTATTTATTTATCACTGGAGAGAAAACCGATGGCCGATTAGTTGAAATAAAGAGGTTTCCGATACAAATTCGAATCCAAATTCGCCATCTATTTAGGAACAACCTGTAACTTTTTTCTCTTGCATATTAGGGTAGTAAAATCTAAAACATGGTTTAAGTAACAGTTCCTGAAAATGTCATCTTTTTGGCGTGAAGGGAAAAGAAATAGCTGAAAATTCAAGACGAAAAACAGTTTTTTGTGAATAACTCAGAAAATATCCACTTTAGGGCAAGGGTGTGATGCATACACTCACATTATTTTTTAACATAGATTCAATATCTGCCATAAAAAAAATGGGGTTCTAATTTGAAAAAATTGATTTTTCACGATTTTGTCATCCCTAACTTTGAAAGCGATTTTTTCATCCCCTGTATCATGAATCGCGATTTCGATTTTTAAAGTGGATACATCAATCTTACATCTTGAAAAATCCCAAAAATGAAAATTTTCCATCCAAAAACCTCGAAGTTATTCTTGTTTCAGCGGAGCTCTATTTTCGATTTTTTTTTCGAATTTTCCCGCTCAGAGAGAATTTTCCAACCAAAACTGAAAAATGTTACATCAAAATAAATTGAAATTTTCTAAGGAATCTATTTCTGCAATAAAAAAATGGTGATCTAATTTGAAAAACGGAAGTTGACGTCATTTCCGGAAAAACCGGAGGTGTTCATGCCTTGAAAATATTTTAGATTTCATCAGCATCGTGAAATACTTATAAGTGCTGAATTTCATGAAAATACGTTCAGTAGTTTCCCGTATAAATATGGGTGAGGTTCCTCGTGAAAGACCCTGTATAAGTTGAACTGCGGTACTTGCCCATATGTATACGTTGGTCAAACGGGAAGATCATTTGGGACTAGGATAGGAGAACATCAGAAAGCATACGTAAGAGAAGCTCATAATTCAACATATGCAAAACATTTGTTGGAGACTGGTCATGATTTCGACAGCAATTTCGAAATTTTGTACGTGGAACATAGGACCCGAAAATTGAACTTCCTGGAAGCAATGGAGTACAATAGCTAAAATAAAAAACAGATTCTCCTCAACGACCAAACGGACCTGAATAAATCTCCCTTACTCAACCTTTTTTGAAACCCAGGAATTCCCAAAATTTGTTGTATTTCGCACCATATTTTTTAATTTTTTTCAACTATTTGAAGAACTGTATCCCAAATATGTAGTCAGTTACCATGCTCACCTGATGAAGTCATGTTATCATGACGAAACAATTGTTGTGAAAATAAATATATAAAGCTGAAATAAGTTATTTTAGTTCTTAATCATCAAGATGAATTTCCGACAAGTAAAGTCTGAGACAATCAAGTATTCTATATAAACTTGACGCTATCAATATGAAATCAGGAATCCCAACTTAAATTTCATCCAATCAGAAGTGATCTTAACAAAAACTTATATTTGGAAGGAATTATCTTGTTTGAAGAGCCGAGGCATCTTTTACGGATATTTTTGAATAAAGCGAACCTTATCATGTCGAATTTGTTCTGAAATGCCCCTTCCCCAGTGATAGTTAATTCGGAAGAAATTTGTGGGTTGGCAACTTGGATCGACATCGTCTAATGGGATATTGCACAAGGTAGAGTGTCGCTTCTGTAATACTTTTCTATTCTGTGCTATACTAACCCAAAGTAACTGCTCTATCTATACAAATCTAACCAAAATCCAATTTCCCCACGCGCTGAACTTCACGGAAGTGATCAAAAAATGATGATGACCAAGATAAGCGGAAAATCTAGACCGGACCGGCCAAGAGAGCACTCATGCAAGGTACGTTTGTGCCGTTGGGTTGTTGGGGTTGTTTCCACCCCTCCGGCACTTCATAGGCACGCGACCATCTGTCGGTCCGTCGGTGTATCATCATCTACCGGCCCATTTCATCCGAAACTGAATGAATCAGGTATTCGTCGGTGAAAGTATTCGTGTTTCTGTGGGAAAAGAGTCTCAGATTCGGCCAAATACGGTTATTTTTCTGACGTGAAAGGAGGATTTTATATTTTATGTGGATCGATCGGATATTTTAAAATTATTGTGTTTTGAAGGCGGCTTTGGTTGGTGAAAGCTGGTTATTAAAGGAGTGCAAGCTGGGATTTTGGATTTTTCTCACACTTAGGAGAGGGACTGCGTGACTTGGGAAAATATAAGTCGACGTCGAGAGAAGTTGCGCAGAGATTTTCGTGAAAAATAGTATAGAGCCGTTTCTATAATTTTAACGCCTGTGGCAATAGGTCATAATTCGCCAATGTACTTAGTCGAAATGATATATATGATAGCACCCTAGATAACTCTAACTTTCTCGAATATTACTACTAGGCACCTGAAATTAACTGGGGTGCGGTTTCCTCTGCAAAGAATTACCCCAAATGTGGAAAACGTATTCAGCCAACGGTGGGTTCATCTAGCCCCTCGGCCTAGGTCGCAAAGTATTCGTAGATGATCTTTGAGTGAATCCCAGATAGTGGATCGAGAATCATGGGCTTGCCGACAAGTGTGAAAAATATTATCTAGGATTTTGTTTGGTAATTACTAATCGTTTACTGTGTATGGAAGGTTCATGCACCACAGCACCACTTTAATATATATGTATAATATATATAATGCTGACGGCTTCTCAGCGGAGATGATAAAGGAGATACTTGAACATATTGTGAATCCTTTATCTTATATTATTAATTCAAGCTTCAAATCGGGAAAAATTCCCAAGCAGTGGAAGCATTCGGTTGTTGTCCCGATTCACAAATCGGGAAGCAAATCTAAGTTGGAAAACTATCGGCCGATATCCCTCACAAATAACTTCGGAAAAATCTTCGAGAAATCTTTAAAGACGAGATTACTTGCATTTTTCGACAAACATCCTCCGCCTTCATGATCGCTGGGTGGATTGAGTAGCTCAGTGGTTATGTTGCCGGTCCCAAGCCCGGATGAAGGAGGAGGGTTGACAGGTTAGGTTAGCTCCCTGCCTGTCGTAAAATCTTGACCGGCTCACAGAACCGATAACCCGCCTCGGAACAGGACTGATACACGGATAACGAATCATGCTCGAAAAAGGATAACGAATTGGAAACGGAAAAACATTATGAGAACAGCATCGTGGAATGTCAAAACACTCAATAACAAAGAACAAGAAATAGTACAAGAACTGAAAAATCATAGTATAGACATCGCCGCACTACAGGAAACAAAAAGGAAAGGGAAAGGCCAAAAAGCATACGGAGAATACATTGTGATATACAGCGGTGTTGATAGAAGCGAGAGAGCTAAAGAAGGTGTCGCCATAGCTTTGCATGAAAAATATATACACCAGGTAGAACACTGTCAGTACGTATCATCACGAATAGTTCTTGTTAAGTTGCAGACTGACTCATATCCTCTGAACATAATATCTGTCTATGCACCAGAAGATAATAAGGCGAAGCAAGAACGGGAAAATTTTTACAACGAACTTGAAAGCCTCATTAACTCGATATCATCAAGAGATCTCATTATTATCCTAGGAGATTTTAATGCTCGCATCGGTAACGAACCGATTCCCGGGGTAATGCAACAGTTTAATGAAAGCATACTCAACGACAATGGGAAACTTATGATCAACTTTTGCTCCCTTGCAGGTCTCAGAATTAACAACTCATACTTTGATCATAAAATCCAACATAAATACACGTTCCGTAATACTCGCGGCCAACAGTCTACAATTGACTATGTGGTAACTAACAGATCTATACCGGCTTCTGAAATCTTGGATGTTAGAGTGCTCAACTCAGCTGACGTCGGGAGCGATCATGGTTTACTTCTTGGTAAATTCAGGATCAAATGTGGCTCCAAAAGAAAACGTAAACATCCAGTAAAAACAACAGAAAAAATCAAGGTGGACTCCCTTTGGGACTCAACGATCCGTGAATTATACAGAAAACGTCTGGACGAAAAAATTGAACTGAATCCGACTGGGAACCTGAATGACGTCAATACTATTTGGAAAAAATTAAAAACAAACATCAAGACTGCAGCCATAGAAGCTATTGGAACGGTTACACACAAAAGCCGAGACCTCAAGGAAAATAAAACTCCATGGTTCTGCGATGAAGTCAAACACCAATGCAAAAAGAAGAAAGAAGCGTATCTCAAGTATCTAACAACTCGAACGGATGAGGCCTACAGAGAATATAAGGGGATTCGGAGAGAAACAAGCGCATTGGTCAGACAAATAAAGGAAAGGCACTGGGAGAACTTCTCAAAGCGACTAGAGAAGGACTTCTACGGACTGCAGAAGCAGGTGTGGCGGTTCATAAGGAGCCAACGGAAAGAAACGCGTGAGCTAATACCTGTTAGTAAAATTGGGAAAGAAACATGGACCAGTTACTTGAGGGATCTATATAAAGGAACGAAAACAGCCTCGCCACAGACTCCACCCAGTATTGTGATAGAAGATTCCATCTCGATAAATGAGTCCGACGTGAGGAAAGCTTTGAAGAAGCTCAAAAATAGAAAAAGTCCGGGTCAAGATGATATTACTAATGAGCTACTTAAATATGGTGGTGAAAGATTGGTTCACGAATTGACGTTTTTAACGCAAAAAATATTCGAACACCAGAAAATTCCCGATGAATGGCGAAGAAGTACTACAATTCTACTTTTCAAAAAAGGCGATAAAAAACTGCCAGAGAACTACAGAGGAATAAATTTACTGCCATCCACCCTTAAATTGGTCACCAAAGTAATAACCAACGTAATAAATGAACGAACCACGTTGGCTGATGAACAACAAGGGTTCAGATCTGGGCGATCATGTACGGACGCGGTGTTTGTCATAAGGCAGATAAGAGAGAAATCTATCGAGTACAACAGACCGGCATTCTTCTGCTTTATAGACCTGGAAAAGGCATTTGATCGAATACGGTTGGAAGATGTGGTGCATCTCCTGTATGATAGACGTATACCGAGTAATATAATCAGGACCATTGAAGACATCTACCGAAATAACCAAATACAGGCGAAGATAGACAACGAACTCACCGAGCCGATAATAGTGGAAAGAGGTATACGGCAAGGCGACTCTTTGAGCCCACTACTCTTTAATATCATTATGGATGAGATAATAAGAAGAGTACGCAGGAAAAGAGGATACCGACTGGGAAATCGAGAAATAAAAATCTTGTGTTATGCGGATGACGCAGTCCTGATAGCGGAAAATGAAGATGATCTGCAAAGACTTCTTCATACATTTAACACGGTCGCTAAATCGCTGGGTTTGACGATATCAGCATCCAAGACGAAGTGCATGACTACATCCAAAACACCTATCAGATGTAAATTAGCAATAGATGACAAGATAATACACCAAGAGATGAAATTCAGTTACTTGGGTATAGAGATTTCGTGTTTTGGCGACATAGAATCTGAAGTAAGAGGACAAGCTATCAAAGCAGCAAGAACCGCTTCGCAACTCAATGACACGATATTCGGGAATAAATATCTGAGAACAGAATCGAAAGTCCGTATCTACAAGGCAGCGATAAGACCTATCCTGACGTATGTGGCAGAAACAAGACCGGAAACATCAAAAACACGTCAAATTATGGAGGCGACAGAAATGAAGATAGTCCGTAGAATAGCCGGAAGAACACTACTGGACAGGGAAAGAAGTGAGGACATTCGACGAGCATGTCACATCGAGAATGTCAATGAATGGGTGCTGGGAAGAAAAACTGAGTGGAACGACCATATCACGCGAATGGCAGAAGATCGACTGGTGAGGGTAGCGAGAGATAGATCACCATCGGGAAGACGAAGCATAGGAAGACCCCGAAAGCGTTGGTGTGACGGTCTACCTCCATGAGGCGAGTTGCGATGAGGAACAGGCATAAGCCTACTTGGAAGAGAGAAGAAGAAGAAGAAGACAAACATCAAATAATAACGAAAAATCAATACGGATTCCTTAAGAATTCTAGCACAGAAAAAGCTGTTGTTGATTTTGTGGGCGGGATCGTAAAGGCTATGGACGACTCAATTAAGTGTTTGACTGTGTTTGTTGATCTAGCAAGGGCTTTTGATGCTGTTTCCCACAGTATATTGTGCGACAAACTATACAATTATGGGGTGCGTGGGATAGCTGGGGACTTGATTAGGAATTATTTAACAGGAAGAACTCAACAAGTTAAAATTGGAGATAAATTCAGTTCATGCTCATCAATTCATCTGGGTTTTCCTCAGGGTACAGTTCTTGGCTCGATTCTTTTTATTGTGTATTTGAACAGCATTTCACGTATCAGTGACTTCTTGGGAGATATGATTTGCTACGCTGATGACGCTGCGTTGATGTTTTTTGGTAAAGACTGGGAAGAAGTATACCATATCTCAGAATTAAATCTATCTAAGATTCAGAAGTGGTTGAATAATAACTTATTGAGCTTGAACATAACAAAAACAAAATTCATGACTTTCTCACCGAATATCGTTGACCAACCCCCAAACATCACCCTCAAAGTCCATGGTCCACGCTGTAGCGATTACGCACTGTGTAATTGCCCTTCTATTACAAAAGTTACATCTTATAAATATCTAGGTGTAGTTGTTGATCAGCATATTAAATGGAATGAACATGTATCTTATGTTAACTCTGGATTAAGAACACTCATGCACAAATTTTATGTACTGAGAGAGATACTCACCTTTAGTTGTTTGAAATTACTCTACAGTGCACTTGCTGAATCAATTTTAGGATATTGTATAGTGGCCTGGGGTGGAGCTTACAATAATGTAATAAATATTCTTGAAACTACACAGAACACTTTAGTAAAAATAATTTATAAAAAAAGCAGACTATTTTCCACAGAAACCCTATACAAGGAGACCAATATTTTTAAAATTAGGACAGTTTATGCTTACCATAGTCTAAAATGGATATTCTTCAATGCTAATAAATTTTTGTATACTACATCTAAGACAACAAGATCCACAGTGAATCAGACCATACAACTTCCGTTTTTTAGGAAAGATGTATCTCAGAGATCTTTATTTTACCTCGGACCAAAACTTTTCAATATGCTTCCCGTTAATATAAGAAAACTGAGTTTCCGTAAATACAAATTAGAGATAAAGAAATTTTTGATTTCTGACTCTAATCATTTGAAGTTTTTCTGATATTTTTAAGTTTTTTCTTTTTCTTTTTTTTCCAAAGAAATTTTAGTGTGCACCTCCTCTGACCTCTCAACCTGTAGGTAAGGTCAATCTCCTTCTTGTATTGTTTTTTTTTTATCTTCAACCTTTCGAAAATTATTTATTTTTCACTTATGTACCCCGATTTATTTTTTGGATATACATTGTACAGATCTCCGGTAGGATGTGAGACTCACAATACAGGCATTTTGCCTAGGTGCGTCTGGCTTTCTGCGGGGATTATAATATATTTGTGTTATAACCTTGGTGACATTATTGAATTTAAGGTATTTACGTTTGAATAAATTGAAATTGAAAAATTGAAAATTGAAATTGAAATAAGATACAGAGCGCGTCAAAATTATGGAACAAATTCATTTTCTCAAAAGAAAAATATTTGGCAACAAAATCCTGGAATAGGTCCATTTTTGTTTCACTTTTACAAAATTTTTATGCATTTTTGAAGGATTTTTGTTGCACCCTGTGCCATCCCCATCAACCCTCTGAATCTTTTGAAAAGGGAAATTGCGTCATGTGGTACTTTTTTGGCAAGGTATTTGTATATTCTTTACAGGCGTGCATCAATTTTCAAGAAAAATTTTTTTATTTGAAAAATCAGTTAGTTCAAAGAGGTTTTCAGTATGTGCACTTTGTCATGGCACATTTACTTTAAGACGATGGTAACTGATGAAATTTGTCACCGAATGAAAGTCGACCATTACAGTTTTGTTCATGCACAACTTTCAACATGTAATGGTCGACTTTGATTCGATGACAAATTTCATCAGGTACCATCGTCTCGAAGTAAATGAGCCATGACAAAGTGTATATACTGAAAACCTCTTTGAAGTAACAAATTTTTCAAAAAAAAATTTTTTTCTTGAAAATTTCTGTACACCTGTGAAGAAGGTACAAAGACCTTGCCAAAAAAGTACCACATGATCCACTTTCTTTATTCAAAAAATTTAGAGGGTTGATGGGGATGGCACAGGATGCAACAAAAATACTTCAAAAATGCATAAAATTTGGTAAAAGTGGAACAAAATTAACAAGTTTCAGAATTTTGTTGCCAAATATTTTTCTTCTGAGAAAATGAACTTGTTCCATAATTTTGACTCCAACTGTATATGTATAGATAATATACATATAATATTCATGAAGCTTGAAGTAAAAAAACTTTGTAAAAGAAAGGTACGAAATTCCGTAGGTTTTCTGTTCGTTTAGAAGTTTTACTGCAGGGTTATTCGAGTACTTAAATTTTTTTTTTGGAACGAACTATCACAAAGTAACGGATTACTATATCCATTAATTTTCAGTGAAATTTCAACACTTGATTCTTGATTTCCGTACAAGAAAATAGCATAACTGAATCTTCCAACCATGTTTATATACGTGAAATATTTCAAGTATTAACAGAGAAAAAAGTTTCTTCAACATTCGCCAGGTCTTTGGAATTATTGAACTCACATAATATTTTCTCAAATTCATTAGTTTTCAAAAGTGAATTCACATTTTAAAGAATACGTAATTACTACGACCTCTATGAAAATAGGACAACGTTGTGTAGTTATCTGACAGGAAAAAGGCTTTAACTTAATATTTTCAAAATATACACGGTGAAATGTGTCAGAATCTCATAGCCAACCGGGATAGTTTATAAAAGTGAACGGAGTATATATATAAGAATCTGATTTATTTTGGTTGCCATAATACCTGTTAATATTTTCTCTATTATCGGCTAATTCCAACAGATATTTACGACCCATAAGTAGCACATTCAGATACTGATGAAAAAAAAAGAATGTTATCTCAATAATCGACACTTTATCAGTTTAATGAAATTTCATCCCTAAATTCTGGAGACCAAAATCAGATTCAGACAGGTGATGTGCAACCTTCCCTCTGGCATTGTTTCGGAATGGGCTGTTGGCCCGTATAGGAATGAAGGGTGAAACCAAATTACAGGGGTATCTATGCATTAGGAATAATAATAATCCATATCGACATAAGCTTGATTTAAATCACCTACCGCTCAACAATTTTCTCTATCCATAGTAATCAGACATACATATTACAGGTATCATTTGTTGCTTTTTTCATCTATTTAGAAATAATTAGGAGATAATGGATGTCAAATGATCCGGAATTTATATGGAATCATGAAAAATCCCTGATGTATAGATGATGAATATCTTTTATACAGGGTGAGTTTTTTGCACGCATGTTTTGGGGATCAGCGTGCTGTCGTTTCGTCTGTAATTTTCGAAGTTTTTCTGAAAGTTGTTTAAAAAATTTCAAAAAGCACTGCCGTGAAGGCAGCAACTTTTGCGCGCATGTTCAATGTAGATGACCGCTTCAGCAACGAATTTGAACATGCACGCAAAAGCTGCTGCCTTCACGGCAGTGCTTTTCGAAAATTTCTACTGATAAATTACTGGATTGCAATTCGATCAAATCTGTATTTTTGGAAATATTGGAAAAATAAAATTTTGAATGGGTATATCTACGGAATCATTGGGCGGATTTTACCTATTCATAAATTCGACCTTCGTAATTAAACCCCAAACCTACTCTACAAATATCGAGTTTCTAAGTCGTTTCTTTCGGAAGTTATTGTGTTTACGGTCAGCCTAATGGCCGACTGCGTAAAAACAATAACTTCCGAAAGAAACAACTTAGAAACTCGATATTTGTAGAGAATTCGTGAATGGGTAAAATCCACCCAATGATTCCGTAGATATACCCAATCTAAATTTCATTTTTCCAATATTTCCAAAAATACAGATCAGATCGAATTGAAATCCAGTACTTCATCGAAAAATAACAGTTCGAAGTTTCATACAGAATTCAATGAGGATGATATGATAAGAAAATCATAGACATTTTTTTTTTTCAAATTGTTCTAATGACACGATTATCACGAAATGTTGTCTTTCAGCATCTCAAAACTAGCTGTGAAGTTTTATCAGGACTGAATCAGTATTTCTCGAGTTATACCGAAAAAATCAACGACATCGAGAAGAAAACCTCGAAATTTGACATATTTTTTCCCGATATCTCCAAAACTTATGATCGTATCGAACTGAAATTTGGTACACTGCTGTGAAATATGATGCTCAAAGTGTGAGTGGATTTTTTTTTTGGTATGATGAACGGTTTCCAAAAAAAAATTTTTTGGAAAAAAATTTCGAAAAAAATTTTTTTTTTAATTCACTGATTATATAATCCTGACGAAATGTGGCTCAAAGTTGCGCGTTGCTATAGTCCACCTAACTGCCAAGTTTGAATCTAATCGCGCAAGTAGTTTCTGAAATAAAAAATAAATAACTTCAAAATTTCAAGTTAGTTTATATTCCGATTTGAAATTTCTCGATATCTTGCATTCACTTTATTTTTTGAATATTTGCTTATAAACATAGTCGAAATGTCGAATAGAACTCTCACAAATTTTGCAGATACTCGAGAAAACTAAGAAACCGACATAAACATATGACAATTGTCATACTCTTCAATTCTTGATCGAGATTCAAGAATCGGCCCCCAGGCTGTTGAAATTCCACAAAATATCAGCGGTTGTTCTGCTGAACGCGTCATCATTTCGTCCAAATATCGAATTTTTAGCCGAAAATTTCTTTGAACTACCAAACTAAAAAATCCGGAGTTAATTTCAATTCTGTCGGACCGATTGTTGCCATAATAAAATTTTAACGGAACAAGCCAGCGAATTGCTTAACTACGTATCAAAAAAATTAAGATCATGGTTGAAATAAATTGAGTCAACAGGTTCAGACATATACCCCTTCCAAATTTTGAGGTTATTTTTTCAATATTTCAAGAAGTCCTGGTGCGATCGGACCGAAACCTTGTTATAAGTGGTAGAATGTTGTTTAAAGTTTTCGAGTTATAATTTTTTTTTGCGTGTTTTTAATTTATCATTCCTGCGAGGTTTCAAAAATTCATATCTTTTAATGTTGTAGGGATTTCGCAGATTTTTTTTCGTGACATGATGTTGTTTTAGTAACAAAATATCGGAATCCTGAAATTACTATGTATGTCTGTTACTGAAGTTACTCAAAAAACTCGTGAAAGTAAGAACTTTAGTTTTCATTCGGATCCACTCAAACACTCAACTTCAACTCAAATATAAATATACAAAAAAGGGTTTTCAACTGAAAATGCGATTTTAGAACAATTTGAATTGAAATTCCTGTGAAATAATTGTATCTCATGTAATTTTTATTATAATATATTTTTTACGCCCTTGTTCTAGGGACGTGCGTTATCATTTCGTCACGATGTCTATAATTTTCGAATTTTGAGCCGAAAATGGTCTTGAACGATTGGGTTGAACCTGAAAAAGAATCCTTGGTCAAATTCAATTCTGTCCGTCGGTCCGTCCGACCGTCCGTATGTGCTCTAACTTTCGAAGGAAAGGACTTAAAAACTTGAAATTGTTAGATTAGCTTTGGAGTCCAAATATCCTGGTCAAGTCCGTTGATGGGTGAAATCGGTTGGGTAGTTTCGGAGTTAGGCCCATTTGAAATTTTTAGGTTAATTCCTCGATATCTCATGAAGAAATGACTCGATAGAATTGAAACTTCGTGAATAGTTTTGGAATACGAACACGCAACTAAAAGCAATTTCTTGTGAATCCAGTTGTTAGGAAATTTCAAAAAAATTTTATTCGAAAATTTTGAAAATTTTTGTTGAAATTATTCCTCCTCTGAAAATATTGATCAGATTCCAATGAAATTTGGCACAATCAGTATTTTAAAACAATGTTCCAAATTTCAATTCGATCTGATATCAACTTTCGGAGATATAAGGAAAAAAATTGTACCAAATTTCGTTGTTATTTGGAATTTTAACATTATTTCCGCAGTATCTCAAGATGTGCAAATGCAATCAGATCGAAACTTTGTAATCAGGCTGAGATTACCAACACGCAACCAGGTGCAAAATTTCGTGTAGATGTAATAGTTAGAATTTGAACAAGAGCGTAAAAGCTCCTGACCTCACGTCACTGCTTTTCTAAATTTTTTCATTTAATCAACGTTCAGGGGCATCATACCACGAAAAACAACTGCAAAATACCTACTACACAAAAATATACGAATTTTTTAAACCTCGCTGGCATAATGAATTGAGAGAACACAAAAAAAATATTACATGAGGTATTTCTGGATACCCCAAGGTGTGAGGAATCTGAAGAAAAATTATTGACATCACTTCTTGAACCATCCTATACAGGGTGTTCTACAACCTCTATGACAAACTTTGACAGATGGTAGCTGTGCTTACTCTGAACTTTTTTTTTCCTATGAACAGAGGTCTTATTCGTTCTCGTTTCGAAGTTACAAGCATTTGAAAAAATTCATTTCCATGTTTTGATCAAGTAGACCGACATAAAATATCGGTTGATATGGTAATTGACGTTATTTTAATTATTCATTCGACACTTGGTGTACGTTTTGAATAACAATGCATTCTTCCACGACTCAGGAATACGCAGATATTGTATTCGAACATGGGTATTCTAATGGTAACTCCAGAAGAGCAGCTCGAGAATACCGAAGAAAATATCCTAATAGACAGCAACCTGCTCACACAGTATTTTGTGCATCATTCCGAAGACTTCGAGAAACAGGCAATCCTGCTCCAAAGAGAGCCATTCGACCAACTGAAGTGAATGTAGAAAATGAGGAAACTGTAATAGATGCTGTCCGTGACAACCCTCCGATAAGTCTTCGACGTATAGCTACTAATCTCAATTTGTCACCAAATTTCGTATGGCGTGTTTTGAAAGAAGAAATGTTGCATCCATTTCATAGACAGAATGTACAAGCTTTACATGCTGACGATGGGTTACTAAGGTTAGAATTTTGTAGATGGTTACTTCAACAACATGCCCAAGATAATACATTTATTTCGTTTGTCATGTGGTCTGACGAGGCTTGTTTCACTAAGGAAGGTATCAACAATAACCACAATGAACATGTATGGGCACTGCAGAATCCATATGCCATTAGACAAAGACGATTTCAGCAACGTATCAGTGTAAACGTTTGGGGTGAGATTTTCAACAATGATTTTATGCCAGTACATGTTATAAATGTCCGTTTAAATGCAGATTTGTATAAAAATGTTTTGGAGCACAACCTTTTTCACTTCATTGATGACTTAGAGCTAAACATTGTAGGAAATATATGGTATCAGCACGATGGTACACCACCACATAGAGGGAGACAAGTAGTCAGTGGGCTGAATGAACACTTCCCGAATAAATGGATAGGTCAGGGAGGACCAATACAATGGCCACCTCGTTCGCCTGATCTAAATCCCTTAGATTTTTTTTGATGGGGACATATAAAGAAGCTGTTTATCATGTTGAAATCGAATCTCATCAACAATTACTTGAAAGAATTCAAGATGCAGCAAACCAAATACGAAACGACCCAAATCTGATCCGCCGAGTAACGGCATCTTTAGTTCGTCGATGTGAAGCTTGCATTCAAGCTGAAGGTGGACATTTTGAACAATTTCTATAGAATCAAAATTTCCATTTGTAATTATGATTTGAACATGAAAATATAATTTTTCAAATGCTTGTATCTTCTTAACAAAAACGAATCGGATATATGTTCATAGGAAAAAAAATGTTCGGAATAAGAACAGCTACCATCTGTCAAAGTTTGTCATAGAGCTTGTAGAACACCCTGTATATACCATCATGAAAAAATCTCAACTTGAATCGAACACTCCATGAACTTGTGCCATGAGCTCTCAGATTATTAATCATATCTTCAATTTGATATATGTAGTCCTTTCTCCCTTTTAATAAAAATATCCCCTGTCTGATATCGATCAGAACCAATCGGAGTTAACTGTAATTTCGGCAACTTTTGCACCGTTATAAAGGCATGTTGAAAAGCATATAAAATTCACAAAACGTGCGATTATATCTCAAGATAAGGCGAATATCTTTCGAGAGTAGAGGGCTCTGTTTCCTCACGACGACAGGCACGTGAACAAGCATCTGTCTGATAAAAATCTTTAGAATCTATGATCGTCAGGTTTGGTCAGATTTCATGAAGGGACAACAGGCTTAGCGGTTTAAGGAGTGAATGTTCTGGGTAACGACGTCCTATCGTTTTGTCCAATTGTCTGTAATTTCAGAACTTTTCTCGGGAATTATCTCAAAGGTTCAGTTTTGACTGAAAACGAATAAGGTGTCAAAATCGATTCGACGGTTAAGTTCGTTGATGGACAAAACTGTCTTAATGGCTCCGGAGTTATAGTCTTTTTCAAAATTACAATAATTGCTTACACCGGTCCAGAAGGTAACTCTCCTACAACAGTTTTCCAAATACAAATTTGATCTGATGTTTATTTTCAGAGATATTAGAAAAAATTATATCAAATTCCGTTGTTTTTTGAAATTTGGAGAATAGACCAAGTATTAAGTCTATGCTATTTCGGGACCAGATCACAGACACAAGCCATGTCTATGGGCCAGGCTTTCCATATAATTCTAGAGTTCAATTAATATTCTTAGGTTAATTGATTGATTTCTCATAATTAATTTATGAATTCGATGAAAATTAGCATAATTATGGAATTTTTGATATAAGAATGGCAAGATTGAAATTGTGTTGAATCTCAAGGTGGAAACAACTGGATATTGCACGAATTTCAAGTGGAAGGTAAGCGTTTCAATGGTCAAATGTAGTGAAATATTTTTTCCACAATAATACCGCAAAGAATACCGAATTATAAGCATTAAGTGAGTAAACGAGTGTTACACATCATATTCGTTTGAATTTCAGGCAATGGATTGATTTCTCTGCAATACAAATGATCGTAAGTGATGTCTGTGTTCAACTTGCGAACAAAGTGCAGGAGTGTATTAGCACATTCAGAAATATTTAAATGCTTATAACTTTTTACCAGAGCCGAATCTGGAAAAATGGCAAAGTAAAGGTGTTTTATTTGATTAGAGAAATCTATGGTTACAATTAATGTAAAACTCAAAGACTCACCCTGTATAAGCGGGATCATTAGATGATTTTACCAATTCGCGAATTCGGCTTTCTAATTGAACCGGTTCAACACATATCATGTCTAAATGGATTTTCATTTTATGGTTGGCAGTCAGGCCGATCTAAATCATGATAACATCCGAAAAAAACGACTAAGAGACTCGATATTTTCATAGCAGGTTTAGCCGTCGATTAAGAAGGTCGACTTCGTGAATCCCCTGAAAGATTTCGTAGATATATACATTCGAAATTGTGTTTTCCAAAAATTACCAATAATGCAGATGTGATCGAATCGAAATTCTGCACTTCGCAGCGTGCAGGTTCGTGCGAAATATCTTGAGGATATGTGAACAAGCACTTAAAAGCTTATAACCTCACATCAGTGCCAGGTTTTTCTGATTTTGCATGAGGCCGCAATACAAAGGATGGTTCAAATTGCGCGTTTTTCCAAGAATAAAATACAGATGGCGCACTGAATTCGTCTGGGTATTTTGACATTTAAGAAGTGTGATGTATGAAATTTATAAAAATGGCTTCGTACACGATACAACAACACGTTCAAATTGTTGAATTATTTTATGAAAATCAGCGTTCTGTGAAAAGTGTTTTCAGAAAATTACGTGAATTTTATGATTTACATAATCGTCCATCTCAAAGCACTATTGGTCGAATTATTAAAAAATTTCAAGAGACCGGTTCGGTGGAAGATCAAAAAAGTGAAACATACAGTCGTAGCGGTCGTTCACAAGAAAATATTGATTTGGTTCGTGAAAGTGTTGCTGAAGACCCTGGAATGTCCATAAGACGACGTTCACAACAAGTTGGACTTAGTGGGTCCACAACATGGCTTATTTTACACAAGGATTTAGCTCTGAAGGAATATAGGGTTAAAATAACACAGGAACCAAAGCCATTGAATCATTCAAAACGTCTTTCATTTGTCAATTTCATTAATGAACAACCTGATGATTTTTCTCAAAAATCATGTTTTCCGATGAGGCACATTTTCAACTTGGTGGCTTTGTTAATAAACAAAATTGTCGTATCTGGGGTGAGGAAAATCCACGAATTATTCATGAGAAACCTATGTATCCTAAACGAGTCACTGTTTGGTGTGCATTATGGTGAGGTGGTGTAATTGGACCTTACTTCTTTGAAAATGCTGCTGGTGAAGCTGTAACTGTCAATGGTGATCGATGCCGTCGGTCGATAATAGAATTTTTGTGGCCTGAATTAATCAATATTGATCTAAAGGACATTTGGTTTCAACAGGATGGCTCTACACCTCACTTTGCAAATGACAAAAATGATTTATTGAGACAAAAATTTCCTGGACGAATAATCTCCACAAACGGTGATGTCAATTGGCCACCAAGATCATGTGATTTGACACCGATGGACTATTTTCTTTGGGGTTATGTGAAAAGCCAGGTCAATAAGAATAATACACAATCGATTCCTGAACTAAAGGATGAAATTATTCATGTCATTAGTGGGATAGGGCCTCAATTATCTCAAAATTTTATTGAACATTTTAACAAAAGAGTGGACGTCTGTAGAGCTGCAGGGGGAGGCCATTTGACAGATATTATTTTTCGTAGATAAATGTCATAACTGATTCTTCAATTACCAATGAAAAGTTTTTGAAAATTAATGCAAATTAGTGTTTTATTTATTCTTGAAAAAAAGCGCGATTTGAAACACCCTTTATATGATGGTTCCTCTTCGAATAGACCTACTGTATACTCATTGATATACCTCGTCATAATTCGAAAATATAATTGGTCAGATGAACATTCACGCAAAAGCACTTGACTTACCGCCAATACTTTCCACAAATTTTTAATCAACATAACGGAATCCACATGAATCAATACGAAGGTACCATTTATTAAGTACGGTAATATATCGTTTTCCCCGATGACTACGCACACATGTGCAGATATTCATTCGCCGTCCATAAATCAATATTCGAATCTGAACACCTTGTATTTTGCGCTCAATAAACCCGGTACATACTGCAAACATCTTGCTCCATAAATTACAACGCCTTCAGAACATGCTGGTAAAGCCGATATATCTGCAATATTCGACCAAATTAACAGCCAGATTGTCTATTTTATTTGTTCCCGGTGTAGCTAGACTTGTTTTCCGAATGATTATCTATCATGGTTTTGATATAAGGCGGGAACGGCCTACGAGTATTCCAGACACAGACTAACCAGATAAACCATTCGCGTCATTTACTTAGGAAATCTATGTCAACGCAGATATGATCCTGAATCGAGCTAATCAGAATTTTAGCAGGCGTTTGGGGTGCTTTGGGGTGCCAATCAGATTGCAGGAATAGGATTACGTCACTCTATCCGCTTTAAGACTCGCTTGAAGAGGTTATAAAAATGTAAACAAACTGAAATTAATTTTTATCCTATTTATTTGATGAATAATTTCGTATCAATTGTTATCTGATAGGTTCTATTTTATGATGACAGTAACATTAGTAACATTAGTTTTACAAGCAGGCTATTCAACCCACTGCGCCACCGAGGCAGTTAAGTGAGATCATTCTTCATCTCACTCTCCATGCGCTATAGAATACCGGGTATTTGTATCGTGTATCTTGTCTATGATCTTGCCCGAGCTAGTTCCAACTCTCTCTCGGACCCCTCACTTGGTTCCTTATCCCCATTCAACGCTTCAGAAATGGATTAGCACGCCGTGTCCAGAGAGTTTAATATGTCTAGGAAATATATAAACGCTTAACCAAGATGCATAGAATATATGCATCTATCGCCTTACCATCACAGAAGATAACTTCACTCTATGCACTGCACATGTAATCTGTGCTACACTAACTGTCAACATTTCCGCAACGAACAGAGTGCAAGTTTATAACAAAACACACCATACAGTATCAGTATTTTCAGTGGAGTTAGTGTAATTAGTGTAGTTCATGTAAGTACAACGAACAAACCTATAGTGTCAGCGCGCAATTTGCAACGAATTTTGACAAACTGGCTAGTGGAAATAAATGACGGAATAATGAAATGGTGGATTCTAGGTGGAAGCGAAAGCATATTAAATCGTATTTGAACCCCCAGATGAGATATATTTGTGCCCCCTCGTTATAATTAATAGTGGCATGTGGGCTATGCAATCCTCCACCTGGCTTCTTGCAATCTACGCGGGTGGACGACAGGAACCCTAGATCGACGTCCTCAACATATTCCTGAACAGTGGCGTATTCAAACTGCGGAATTCTCAATATGAAAAAAACCTTTGTAGTAATGCACTGACGTTAAGTAATACAGTGCCCTTCAAAATTATGGAACAAATTCGTTTTCACAGAAGAAAATTATTTGGCAGCAAAATCCTGAAACAGGTCAACTTTTGTTTCACTTTTTCCAAATTTATGCATTTTTGAAGGATTTTTGTTGCACCCCGTGTCATCCCCATCAACCCTCTGAATTTTTTGAATAGGAAAAGTGGGTCATGTGGTACTTTTTTGGCAAGGTCTTTGTATCTTCTTAACAGGTGTGCAGAAATTTTCAAGAAAATTTTTTTCAAAAATTAGTTACTTCAAAGAGGTTGTCAGTATGTGCACTTTGTCATGGCTCATTCACTTTGAGACGATGGTACCTGGTGAAATTTGTCACCGAATGAAGGCCGACCATTACAGTTTTGTTCATGTACAACTTTCAACCCCTACGAACCCCTTAATGGAGAAAAAAATGGAGTAACATATCTACTTAAGATCATAACCGAAGCGCAGTGTTTCACAAATTCTAATATTTCATGTGATTCGTATTCAAAAAATTTAGAGGGTTGATGGGGATGGCACAGGGTGTAACAAAAATCCTTCGAGATTGCATATAAATTTGGTAAAAGTGAAACGAAATTGACCTGTTTCAGGATTTTTTGCCAAATATTTTTCTTCAGAGAAAATGAATTTGTTCCATAATTTTGACGCGACTGTATATTGAGAACAACCAAAGTGGTTTGACTTCATTTTGAATCACACGATCCTGTCGAATATCTGGATCAAGCTTCTTACAATGTTTGAGTTTGTATTTTCCGATTAGCCTAGACAAGGAAACCTCTTAGAAGCTAGAAGCTTGTGCGAGTCATATCGGGTGTGTTCTATGGGCGAAAGAGCGGGAGATCTGGGCGGCCAAGGCAAAAGATTCACATGGGTAGCTTCAAAAAATTTTAAACTAACTCTGGCAACATGAGGTCGAGCATTATCTTACTGAAATATTGGATTCTCGCTCCGGTTAAGGTAAGGGAGAATATATGGCTTCACTATTTCTTGAAGGTAACGCAGCGCTGTTATGTTACCTCGAATAAAAACTAAAGGTGACCTACTTGCATGTGCAGTAGCACCCCATACCATACCGCCTACTGTCCGGTGTTCATGACGCTCAACATCAAAATGAGTGTCACGCTTTTCTCCCCAACGTCGTCTAACCCTTCTTCGGCCATCATGTGCACCCAAGAAGAATCGAGGTTCATCAGAAAAGACGACCTGATGCCATTCCACATTCCAATGTTGTCGTTCTCTGCTAATCGTTGCCGGCGATTCTCAACCGTAAGAGGTAACACAACATGGGGTCGATAATGCTGCAGTCCAAAAGACCTTATACGGCGGTAAAACGTTTGGACAGTTACAGAATGGCCTTGTTCTCCCAAACACTCATCAGCCAAAGATCGAGTTGTCGCAAATCGGTCTCTAATGGCCATAAGTCTAAGACGTCGATCTTGAACTTCATGTGTGCCGCTTTGGCGTCCGGTTTCAACTCTTCATCGATTTTGGACATTATCAAACCACGCTTGACAACAATTCATAACAGTAGTCGAATTTCTGTTCGTACGGTTAGCGATGTCTCGAAATGACAACCGCGCCTCCCGTAGACCAATAATTCGACCTCTTTCAAATTCACTTAGCTGTCGATAAATTCCGCGTACACGAGCTCTAGGTATTTCAACAACAACTAAACATCGATTTTGAAATTCCTCGAACAGCTGGTTTGTTGTAAAGTTTAAAAAATTTCAAAAAACGACTACAATATTTAAGTTACGAAAAACGTTCACATGAAAAAAACCTTCGCGTTTTTTTTTCTCCAAATATTAATCATTTATTCCTTGCTATTCTATATATATTTCACCGAAAAAATTTTAAATTTAAACAGCTCCTTCTGGTTGTTGGAGTCCCTTTGTCAGTTAGTATGAATTGACAACAAATCATGTTAAGGAATACTCTGAATTATATTTCAACATTTTTACAGAGGTCCAAAGTTTTCGATAATTTTTGTGCTAACGGCCGATCATAAACACAATAACTTCCGAATCAAACAAAAAGTCGATATTAGTATAGAAGGTTTTCAGGTTTGGATCTTAATTAGGAATGCCGAGTACATAAATGGGTAGATAAACCTACCTATTTTGAAAAATTTTTGGAAATACAGATTGGATCGGATTAAAAATAATTGCTTGAAAGGTCATGTAGATTTTCATGAGGACCATATGGAAAGAAGCTAGCCAAATTTTTAACATCGAGAGACAAAGGTGCATTCAGCAAGGTTAATTATTGAACAGATGACCGTTTTGGCAACGAATTTGAATGACAATCGTCAAAAAATTTTGCATAAAGTTGAGTATCAGCATTTCTCAATTAGACACCAAGTTCCTTTTTAATAGACGACTTCGGCCCAAGTTGCCAACCCACAATTTACTTAGCAAGTTTACTTTCACTGGGAAACGGGAGTTTCAGGACAAACTCGACATGATAAGGTTCGCATTATTTATAAATACCCGTAAAACATGCCTCGGCTCTTCAAACCAGATAATTCCTTCCAAATATAGATTTTTGTTAAAATCGTCCTCGATTGGCTGAAATTTAAGTTGGGATTCCTGATTTCATGCAAACAGTGTCAATTTTCATAGGATACGTTCCGAAAATCAACTCTGTTGTTTCGGTTGCCGATTTTCCGCTGCGTAAATATGAAATATTCGGATGGTTCCTGGAACAAGCTCGTGAAAAAGGTTATTTACGGAATGTGGTTGATGAAAATGCGGTCGATTTACTGTCACCAGAACGATTTTCTATGGTAAATATCCATAGCATAGAACAATCTATGTTATTTTAGGTTTGTTTTGGTTCCGAGTTCAGAACCACAGACTATTGTCTATGCTAGAACCGTCCCGATCAGATCTGAACTCGGGACCAAAACAAACCTAAAGTAAACATAGATTGTTCTATGCTATGGATATTTACCATAGAAAATCGTTCTGGTGACAGTAAATCGACCGCATTTTCATCAACCAGATTCCGTAAATAACCTTTTTCAGGAGCTTGTTCCAAGAACCATCCGAATATTTCATATTTACGGAGCGGAAAATCGGCATCCGAAACAACAGAGTTGATTTTCGGAACGTATCCTATGAAAATTGACACTGTTTGCATGAAATCAGGAATCCCAACTTAATTTCAGCCAATCGGGGACGATCTTAACAAAAACCTATATTTGGAAGGAATTATCTGGTTTGAAGAGCCGAGGCATGTTTTACGGGTATTTATAAATAATGCGAACCTTATCATGTCGAATTTGTCCTGAAATTCCCGTTCCCCAGTAAAAGTAAACTTGCTAAGTAAATTGTGGGTTGGCAACTTGGGCCGAAGTCGTCTATTGAATCAGTATTTTTCGAGCTATTTCGGAAAAAAAACACGAAATTTGAAAAAAAAATTTCCCAGATCTCTAAAAAAATTGAAATCGGATACAGCTGAAATTTGGTGTACTGTTGTAAATTGCGGCCCAAAGTATGTGCAAGATTGATTTGGAATGCGACGAATACTTTCCGAAAAAAATTCTCTTAAATTCAGAAAAGAAATATTTTTCGAATTGTTCTAATTACACGACCATGACGAAATTTCGCGAATAGTTTTCGATCCGTATTTTCAACTAGTTCAAAAGTTTCATCATGATTGGATCAGTATTTTTTGAGTTATTTCGGAAATAACAACACAATTTCCTGAAGCTATATTCCGAACATTTCGAACACTGTTTTAAAATATTAGATTCAAAGTCTGCGTTTGAAATTTCGTCGAAATCTTCTAGCGAAACTTTTTTAAGAAAAATTTCGAGAAAAAATTTTTTTCATCAAATAGCAGATCCTGTGTTCCAGACACTGCGTGCAAAATGCTTCTCTGGTAAAATACCCAGGTATTGTCGACCACCACTTTTTTTGGCGTTGCCGTAAGGTACGCCCCTGGCCTGACGGTGTCATCATGTCCGATTCAGGCCCAATTCCGTTTGTACTGTTATTCCTTTCATCATATACCTGCTAATGAAAAGTGAATCTGCGCCGTCTAGCCACTTTGGCCATGTGAACACCGTTATTTCGGCAATTTCGCTTTTGTTTGGGTCCTAATTCTTCTTCCCAGAGCTCTCTTGATCTGAATTCTCTGCGGTTGTGGAATTACAGGCTTCCTCGCGATGTTGAAGAGAATCTTACTGGGTAATATCAATTATTTGCCATTTTGTTCTCGTATTCTTGCACTTACATATCATGGGTATTGTAGCGGTTTTTGTATAGGTACAACGTGGTATTTTTGGGTCTGTTTGGGATTTTGAGGGAGATTATTCGTAGAATTTTTGCAACAGTTGAATCTCCAGATTGTTGAAAATTCTGAGAAATTCTAGAAAAGGACTGACGTGAAGTCAGCAACTTTATCGCGCCTGTTCGAATTCGTTGCCCAAGCGGCCGTATTTTTGCATATTGATCCCTCTAAACGCAGAACTATACTGCATTCACTTTCATAAACTATCCCGGTTGGCCAGGTCTATCAAGTTTACTCAAAACTGACGCAGGTTGGCACTCGTGAAATATCGGCAATGTCAAAATAATTCTCAGCGACGTTGCCAAATGCCAATGCCAACTTCTACTCTCAATCTCAACATAATCATCACGCTTGGAAACTAAAAATGCCAAAGGTAGTTTTGAAGAAGCAGAGACAAAGTATCAGGAAGTGCTATGTAGAATTGAAATCTGCTTTTCCTGATAGTATCCTTGATAATTTCGAATCAATAATTTATCAAAAGCTATCCAAAATTTTCGAAGTATGTGAGTGAAAACCCACATAGGTTCACATAGGTTCTAAAGAACTTTGTCAATTGAGTTAGTACTTTTAAGATGACACAAGTTTTGTTGCACCCACACTTGAATACTGGATTATTTCAAATTGTACAACAAAGTATTTTAAATGTCTTCTGTAGACTTATTTTTTGAGGATTTCGAAAAGCAGGGAATTCCATAGGTTGGTCTGCTCGTTTAAAAGTTTTACTGAAGGGTTATTCGAGTACTTTCATTTTTTTTCGAATGAATTATCACAAAGTAACGGACTACTTTATCCATTATTTTTCAGTAAAATTTCAACACACGATTCTTGATTTCCGTACAAGAAAAAAGCATAACTGAATCTTCCAGCCATGTTTATATACGTGAAATATTTCCAGTGATAACAGAGAAACAAGTTTCTTCAACATTCGCTGAGACCTCTAGGTAGAGAGGATAACGTGGTGTAGTTATATGACAGGAAAATTACTATAACCTAACATTTTCAAAATGTAATTTTCTGACAGTGTGATCTCAACGAAATTTTGTGAAAAGTTCTGCGTTGTTATGATTCAACTAGCTGTCAAGTTTTAATTCAATCGCGTGAGTACTTTCTGAAAAATCAGGAAATTAATGTCAAAATTTCAAATGACAAAAATGATTTTGACACCGGATTCCGGACCTAGTCGTTTTAGACCATTTTCGGGAAAAAATTTTAAAATTACAGATATTTGGACAAAACGATAGTACGCTATTTCCCAAGACATGCGCCCCACAACAAGAGAAACAAAATATCAACCCTATTCAGAGCGAAAATATTGCTATTTCGACTTAAATTCTTAGGAGTGGATCAGCTAACTTCACAAGCATGATATTATGTTGTTGAGGTTTTAAAAAGATGAAAATCTAGAAAAGCACTGCCGTGAAGGCAGCAGCTTTTGCGCGCATGTTCAATGTAGATGACCTCTTCGGCAACGAATTTGAACTTGCGCGCGAAAGCTGCTGCCTTCACGGCAGTGCTTTTCTAGATATTTTTTCCGACAAATTACTGGATTTCAATTCGATCTGATCTGTATTTTTGGAAAAATTGGAAAAATAAAATTTTGAATGGGAATATCTACGGAATCATTGGGCGGATTTTACCCATTCACGAATTCGACCTTCATAATTAAGCCCCTAACATTCTCCACAAATATCGAGTTTTCCAGTCGTTTCTTCCGGAAGTTATTGTGTTCACGGTTTTGGCCTAACCGCCGACTGCGTAAACACAATAAGTTCCGAAAGAAACAACTTAGAAACTCGGTTTTTGAAGAGAAGGTTCAAACCTCAATTACGAAGGCCGAATTCGTGAATGTATAAAATACACCCAATGATTCCACAGATATGATCATTTAAAATTTTATTTTCCCAATACCTCCAAAAATACAGATCAGATCTAATTGAAATCCAGTAATTCATCGAAAAATTACAGTTCAAAGGTTCATACAGAATTTAATGAGGATTATATGATAAAAAAATCACAGACATTTTTTTTCGAATTGTTCTAATGACACGATCATCACGCAATTTCGCACAAAGTTGTCTTTCAGCATCTTCAAACTAGCTGCGAACTTTTATCAAGATTGAATAAGTATTTCTCGAGTTATACCGAAAAAAGCAACGATATCGAGAAAAAACCTCGAAATTTGACATATTTTTTCCTGATATCTCGTAAACTTATAATCGTATTGAACTGAAATTTGGTACACTACTGTGAAATAAAAAGTTTAAAGTCCGAGTGGAATTTTTTTCTGGATATGATGAACGGTTTTCGAAAAAAAAAATTTTGGAAAAAAATTTTGAAAAAAAGTTTTTTTTAAAATTTACTGACAGTATGATCCTGACAAAATTTGGCTCAAAGTTGCGCGTCCTTATACTTCACCTAATTGCCAAATTTGAATCCAATCGCTAAGGTAGTTTCTGAAATAAAAAATAAATAACTTCAAAATTTCAAGTGGCTATAACTCCGAAACTATTCGACCGATTTGGCCAATTAACGAACTTAACCGCGGTATTCCAATGCGCGACCTACCCTGAAAGTTTTGAATTGCTATCTCACTCCGTTCGACAGTTATCGTGTCCACGGCCGGCCGGACAGAATCGATTTCGACACCGGATTCATCATCAGTGAGTCCAACCTAGTCGGTTGAGACCATTTTTGGCTCAATCATCATCGGACATTTGGACAAAACGATAGCACGCTGTTCCCCCAGAACATGCGCGCAAAAAATTGAATGCTCAGTCGTTATCATTTGCACATAATGAATAAAACGTCGCATTCAAGCTCGTAGAAGCGGGTTCAACAAAAAATTAGAGAGTAGAATGGAGTAATCAATAACAGTTTAACGGTTGAAATAACTCATCAGTAGCTACTAAATATTCCTGTTCAATCCAATCAATCAATTCGATAATAGACAATTCGAAATACCTGCTATTTGCATACAATAAAGCCGATCAAAATTTATATCCTCTTAATAAATTGAGGTTCTCTGATGATTATGATAATCGACTGTATGAATGAATGAATATTTGTTATTATGTGTACATTGTTTCATCAGGGAATGTACACAATACCACTTCAATTATCTAAATATTTCATAGACGATCGAAATGATAATTATCTAACTGTAGGCATTGGAGGAATTATATTCTAGAATGATTTGTATTTCAATTATGACAGAGGATTATTTTAGGTTGCGGAAAATATCTGAGTATCAATTGAATATTTGTTTTTACGCCCTTGTTCTGTAAAACAGCGCGTTATAGTTTTGCCCAACTTTCTGTAATTTTCGAATTGTGAACCGAAAAGGATCCGTGGTCAAATTTGATTCTATATCCGTGTTCTTTAACTTTTGAAGGAACATACCTGATGTGCGAAATTCGCTCAACGATTTCGGAGTTATAGCTAGCTGAATTTTGTTTCCCCAATAACTCGTAACATATCGATCAGATTGAATTAAAACTTGGTTTGCATTATGTGAAGAACGTGGAAACGCAGCGTAACGGCAGACCGTAAACAGAATAACTTCCGAAAGAAACAACTTAGAAACTTCATATTTGTACAGTAGGCTTGGACTTTAATTACGAAGGCCAAATTCGTGAATGGTTGAAATCCACCCAATGATACCGATTCAAAATTTTATTTTTCCAATAATATTTCCAAAAATATAGATTAGATCCAATAGACGACTTCGGCCCACATTGCCAACCCATAATTTTCTTCACAAGTTTACTATTACTGGGGAACGGGAATTTCAGGACAAATTCGACATGATAAGGTTCGCGTTATTTATAAATATCCGTGAAAGAGGCCTCGGCTCCTCAAACAAGATAATTCCTTCCAAATATAGGGTTTTGTTAGGTTGAAATTTGAGTTAAGAATTCTGATTTCATATTAATAGTGTCAAATTTATATAGGACATGTTCCGCAAATCAACTTGGTTATTTCGGTTGCTGGTGTTCCATTCCGTAAATATGAAATATTCGGTTGGTTCCTGAAAAAAAAGTTAATTACGGAATTTGATTGGTGAAAAAACGTTCTTTCTGTCAGCAGAACGACAGTCAATGTTCAATGGTAACATATCCATAGCATAGAACGATCTTTAATTAATTTATGATCCATAGAACATAGAAGAGACAAAAATCAACAATGGAAAAATTACAAAGTATGGTCTATGGATCATAAGGTGAATAAAGATTGTTCTATGCTATGGATATGTTACCATAAAACATTGATTGTTGTTCTGGTGCATAGATTTGATATGTCTATGTTCTGGTGAAAGAAAGATTGCTTTTTCATCAATCAAATTCCGTAATTAACCTTTTTTTCAGGAACCAACCGAATATTTCATATTTACAGAACTGAAAACCGGCAACCGAAATTACCAAGTTGTTTTGCGGAACATATCCTTTATAAACTTGACACTATTAACATGAAATCAGGAATCCCAACTTGAATTTCAGCCTAACCAAAACCTATATTTGGAAGGAATTATCTTGTTTGACGAACCGATGCATCTTTTACGGGTATTCATAAGTAACGCGAGCATTATCATGTCGAATTTGTCCTGTTATTCCCGTTCCCCAGTGATAGTAAATTTGTGAAGAAAATTGTGGGTTGGCAACTTCGGCCGAAGTCGTCTATTGAAATCCAGCAATTTATCGAAAAATGACAGTTCGAAGGGTCATACAGAATATAAAGAGGATAATATGATCAGAAGATCATATTATTTGGTATAGTTTTGGTATTTTTTTCAAATTGTTCTAATGACACGATTATCACGAAATTTCGCACAATGTTGTCCATTAGCATTTTCAAACTAGCTGCCAAGTTTCATTTCGATTTAATCAGTATTTTCCGAGTTATTTCGGAAAAAATCACGAAATTTCATATATATTTTTCTTATCTGATTTGGAGGTTACTTGGGGTGCAGTCAAAAACAATGAGGTTCATTCTTTTTTCTTTTACTCCAAATAACCTTCAAATAAGATTAGAACCTAAACAGTCGACCACATACTTACTTTCTTATATATATTTTTCCCAATATCTCCAGAAATTATGTTCGTATCAAAATGAAATTTGGTACACTGCTGATAAATATGAATAGGTATGTGAAGAAGTTATTTCCGAATTCAATGAACAGTTTCTGGACAATAATTTTGTTTTGAACAAATTTCGAAAAAAAATTTTTTAAATTTACTGACAATGTGGTCTCAACGGAATTTTGTGAAGAATGGTGAGTTGTTATGCTTCAACTAACTGTCGTGTCTCAATTCAATCGCATGAGTAGTTCCTGAAATATCAGGAAATTAATCTCAAAATTTCAAATGACCATAATTCCGACAGCGTTCGACCGATTTGTCCGATAAACGAAACCTGTGCATTCCAATTTGCGACCTAATCTGAAAGTTTCAAGTAGCTAGCTTGCTTCTTTCTACAATTATCGTGTCGTCGGCCGGCCGGACAGAATCGACTTTTGAGACCATTTTCGGGCAAAAATTCGAAAATTACAGACATTTGGACAAAACGATAGCACGCTGTTCCCCAGAACAGATATGATTTCTGTGGCCAGTTTCTATTACCAATGGTTTTTCAGGACCTCGAAATTTGGGTACATCGTACCATAGATGCATAGAATACATGGTGCGGACACTTTTTAACATATTTTGGGTCCGAAATGAGGTCCAAATGTTGTCAAAATACGCCTTCGTTGTTCTACTTCTGTTTTCGCCGATAGGTGCCGACATAGGAAAATCTGCCATATAAAATCTGAAATATTTACGGAAGTTACCGACCTGTCATATCAAAACTAGTCGAATCAGAACTTCTTTCTGATTTTCCGAGTTGGACCATACATTATTTTCTAGAATTTCCGAAAATTAATTCATTCTGACAAATTTGAATCATGATTATTCAATTATTCATTTCATTCTGTCAGAATAGCGATAATATATATAAAGGTTTTCATCGTCTGGATACACAAGTCTGAAACTTGATATTTTTGAATATCTGTTTATTATAAGAAGTATTAATTACCTCAATATTTAGTTCATGTAAGGGAAGGCTTGTATAAATACCACAAAATAACATTGTAATAGATACTATGATTAATTTGTCTGGCTTGAAATTCGTCTGATAAATTTGTATGAACATGAAGAGCAAAGTAAAATTCATATTTCAATTTCAATAATAATTAACAGCTGGCTGAGTTCGAAAACTTTGCACGGTCCTAAACTACCAAAATCATAAGAAAAAAATAGTACTTCATGGTTTTTTTTTTGCTGTAATCGCTCTTTGAAGGCGGATAGGCTAAAAATCATTAAAACACGATTAAAGTTATTTTTTACTTGTAATCATTCTTATGGTAAATTATACACAAAAATGTGTATCTAAACCAACTTTAATTGAAATTCCTGTAAACTAATTGTAGCTTGTGTAGTTTTTACAATAATTTTGGACTCACCACTGACTGAAAATTTCATAATTGGTAGTTGTGAAATTACTTGCTTTTGGATGAGAAATAAAAGCACAACTTCAGTTAAAATCCATCATTTCAAATATCTGGTTCATTTTTAGGGAAATAGTTTCATCAGATCACTCAGAATATAGATCAATTCATTTTATTCAGCGGAATTAATTATATGGACCTGACAAAGCGACCTTAGCGCCATCATCGTTCACAGAGCCACGTAGGACAATATTTGACAATTATAGGTCCGCGTTTTGGACCCAAAATTTTAGTGGGTAATAGTGGGAAAGTGTCGACACCTGATATATTCTATGCATCTTCATCGAAACAATGGAAATGTCAGGGAGTGTCGCTTCTGCTATACTTCTCTTTTCTGTGGCTAATGCCTTGCGCCAAGCTTGAAATAAGAAATGGCACTGTTGATTGTTAAATTGTTAACCAAACACGGTCACCTAAAAATCGGAAAAATTCTTTCCCGCCCAAGGGCTTGAACCCCAGGCCTCACGATCCTCAGGAATGATTTCTAACCACTGAACTTGATTTGGGTGTACCTACTCAAGGAAGAAACATCCTGTACAAGAGCAGATGCCTCAATCATTAACTTCTTCAAAAAAATTGCCCGCTATAAGGTGAATTGTGATTAAGTTTCAATTGGACTACATGCCTGTCGCAATTTCCTGAAATTATATCATTTTATACATGGCTACCTGCCAAATTTATCGCGAAATAATGACATAGGTGCGATCCATCATATCTATTAAACTAATGAGTTACTATCAAGATAAGTTGTTAACACCAAACTCGGAATATTTACAACCGTTATTAAGGCTTCATTACACTTGCTCTGCTTCATCGGCGATCAAACTCGAATAAGAAGCTAATAGCGATTTTCTGCGCGCTCGTTCTGGGGCGGAATCATTTCGTCCGAATGACAGTGTTTATCAAATTTTCATGCGAAAATGGTATCGAAGGATTACGACTCATTTAATGATGAGAAATCCTCAGTCCGATTTTCATCGATTCTCTTGAAATGGAAACTCCATTATCACAACAAAATAACTGGAAATAACTGGAATTCTGGAAAGCAGCGCATTATCCTTGCATCCGAATGTCTTTAATTTTCGAATGTTTGGCAGAAAAAGATTTTGAAGGACTGGAGGTTGAACTCACTAACGAAGAATCTGATATCAAATTTAACTGTGTCCGGCTGTTGCCACGATATCTTTCGAACGGAAAGAGCTAGCGACTTGGAAGTTTCGGAGCAGGTTGAGTATGAAAATGTGACGGTTGAATTTTGTAACGGGCAAACTCCACCCAACAGTTTTGGATCTGCACCTATTCGATATTTTGAGGTATTTTCCTCAATATTCTCAAAAATATTGATGCGATCAGATTGAGACTAGTAAATAACGGCTTCGCACATTTTCGGCAACACAGCCACATTCAAGTTTCATCAAACCTAGTGAATATCCCAAGGTCAGGCACCTGCCCATAGTCTGCATGCTTTAAAGTTGCCAATAGCCGCGAGAAATATTGGAATTCGGAGAAATTTCGACGTTTATATGATCAAACGGGGTGCCGTTCTGCAGGCTTCAGTGATAAGTTTTTGAAAACATTTTTTTTGGGATGTATTAAATTCTGTTGCGAGAATGCACAATGTTGCCTAATTGCCGACCGGAAACATAATAACTTCCGAAAGAAACAACTTAGAAACTCGATATTTGTAGGAAGGTTTGGAGCTTAATTACGAAGGCCGAATCCGTGAATGGGTAAACTCCACCCAATGATTCCGTAGATTATACCCATTTAAAATTGTTTTTCCAATATTTTCAAAACTACAGATTTGATCGAATTGAAATCCAGTTTTTATCTAGAAATGTCAGTTCGAAGGTTCATACAGAATTTCACAAGGATAATATAATCAGAAGATCACAGAATATTGAATATTCGAAAATGAAATTTGAAGATCTTCTTCAAATCATTGTAATGACACGGTCATTACGAAATTTTGCACAAAGTGGCCCATCAATATTTTCAAACTAGCTGCCAAGTTTCATCATGATTGAATCAGCATTTTTTGAGTTATTCCGGAAGAAACAACGATATCGAGAAAAGACAGGAAATTTTACATATTTTTTCCCAATATCTCCATTAAAAATTTTAGTTTTTCAATATTTCAAAAATTACCGTTTAGATCGAATTGAATTCCAGTACTTTATTGAAAAATTACTCTTTCAAAGTTCATCAGAATTTAATGCGGATAATATGATCAAAAGATTACAGAGTATTGAATATTCGAAAAAAAAAATTTTTGAGTTTTTTTCGAATTGTTCTAATGGCACGATTTTCATGAAATTTTGCACAAAGTTGTCCCATTTCCAGACTAGCTGCTAGGTTTCATTGCGATTGAAATAGTTAGCTTTGAGTTATTCCGGAAAAAAAAACCGATATCTTGAAAAAAACCTCGAAATTTCACATATATTCTCACCATATCTTTTGAAATTATGATCGTATCGAACTGAAATTCGGTACACTGATTTAACATATAAAGCTCAAGTAACGACCCAAATTTTTCCCAAATGTTATTAACTGTTTCCGAAAAAAAATTTTTCGATAAAAATTTCGAACAAAATTTTTTTTCGAAATTTACTGTCTGTACAGAATTCCTATGGCAACTAACTGGCAAGTTTCAACTCAATCTATCGAGTGGTTCTCGAAATATCAGGAGAATAACCTCACAATTTCTAATCGCTGTAACTTCAAAACCATTCGACCGATTTTTCTCATTAACGAAC
This sequence comes from Myrrha octodecimguttata, assembly GCA_958510865.1. NCBI lineage: Eukaryota > Metazoa > Arthropoda > Insecta > Coleoptera > Coccinellidae > Myrrha > Myrrha octodecimguttata. The sequence goes on from OY294057.1 coordinate 79,469,102, forward strand.
TTAACCTCCGCATTTTGAAATGCAACCGACCCTGAACTTACTTTTCCAATAGTTTTCGATTCATCTTGCTGATTGTAAATGAATTTTTATCAAAATATCGTAGTTACCTAAATTATTCTTGAATTTTATGGTGCTATTTATTCTGAATATATCCTTAAGGACAATCAGCTATTTCACGTTGAAAAGATGTCAGTATAATTTCGACAGATTAATACCTCATTACTTCGGGATGGTTGTCCTTTCGAAAAAAAAAACAAAATTAGAAATTCCGCCGGATATATTGAACAACGTAGACATTGCGTGTTGTGATTTAATATCCAACTCGTGGCAAGATGTCATTCTGTACGTCCAACTGGCGTCCTGCAAGCCAACGAACTCGACAATAAATAGATGGTCTCTGTTCTTCTCTTTAAGAAGAATTTCAGAAAATTATCGTTAACTAACATATAATTTTTTTTTTGAAGGAAACAGTATAAAAGCTGGTAGAGTTCGTTGGACAGAAAATTGGTAATTTCTAGAGGCGCTTATGTGACATTCCCTCATGCAATAGCATTTTTGATTCAATGGTTGCAGGAAATTGAATAGGAACGAGAGAAAGATTACATAGATCAGCAGTTGTGGATATTTCGAGATAATTCCATATGAATTTGTTGCCTTATTCATTTATTCTTTTGAAAATGGGCAGTATATTTTTTCATATCAAACAAAATGTGTTATCACAGTATTAGCAGAGGAATTGTGAACGGGGTATCATACATTTTTACGTATGATACAAGAGCACAGATAAAAACTTCAGCAAAAACTCTGTCTCCCCGTATAAGTGTTGTAATTTGATTGAAGAACATGGATGGCATCTTTTTCATTGGAAAATAATTTTTGCGTCATCTTGAACTTATTTTGACAAAATATCTTGACATAATATCTGAAACAGAAAGGGGGACATAAAAACCAGCAGGAAGCAGCAAATAAAATAACCTAAATTTGCTCTCTGAACGGGAGAGTCTTTCGACCATGTCCGGTCCTCCAAGTGATGATATTTCAGATCCTCCGATAAAGGAAGAACGCTTCAGGCCCCTTATATTGGGAATCATCTCCCATAGATCCATAATTGGATATTTTTCACAAGAAATCTAACAAAATATGATACAAGAGCACAGATATAATCCTCAGTAAAAATTCTGTCACCTCGTATAAGTGTAGTGAAATTGTTGTTTGTTCTTGAAGGGCTCCTTTTTCATCAACATCATTTCTTCTTTTTTTTTGCAGGTTGATAACTCGAAATCACACCTGAAAACAAAAAAGAAGACGAATATAACAATATAAACTAGTTGATGATTCATTACTCATTAAATTAATTTGAAGTTCACCATCCACCTCAAGAAAGAATCAGACACCGAATGAATTGCCTCGAAACCATCGTCAAATTTATTTATTGGTCAACTATTAACTGAGTGTTTTATTGTTTCCTTTTCTTCTCCGCATTTTCACCTTGGACATTCGACCAAATTCCATTTGAAGAGGAAATCATAAGAGCGACCATGACCTGTTCTAAGTCGATTCAAAATGCACCGAATTTTCCTAGGAAGATTAAATCCACGAACCTTTTCAGAAGGATCGCTGCTCAAAGCTTTGTTGAAAACATAACATATGGTGAAAAAATATGTTAAATTTTATGGTTTTTTTTCGATATCGTTGTTTTTTTTTAAAAAACTCAAAAAAATACTATTTCAATCATGATGAAACTTGGTAGTTAGTTTGAAAATGCTGATAAACAGCTTTTTACAGAATTTCGAGATGATCGTGTCTTTAGAACAATCTTAAAAAAAATCAAATTTTATTTTCAAATATTGAATATTCTGTGATCTTCCTATCCTAATATCCGTAGAAATTTCTGTACGAACATTCGAACTGTGATTTTTCGATAAAGTACTTTATTTCAATAGACGACTTCGGTCCAAGTCGCCAACACACAAACTTCTTCCAAATTTACTTTTACTGGGGAAGGGCAATTTCAGAACAAATTCGACATATGATAAGGTTCGCGTAATTTATAAATATCCTTAAATTTGAGTTGGTAATTCTGATTTCATGTTAATAGTATCAAGTTTATATAATATATATTCCGCAAATCAACTCGATTATTTAGGTTGCTGGCTTTCTGTTCCGTGAACTTGAAATATTCGGCTGGTTCCTGAAAAAAAGGTTAATTACGGAATTTGTTTGATAAAAAAGCAATCTTTTTATCACCAGAACGACATTCAATGTTCTATGGTAACATATTCATGGCATAGAACCACGTAATTTCTTCATTGTTGATTGTTGTCTCGTCTATGTTCTATGGATTATAAAGTGAATAAAGATTGTTCTATGCTATGGATATGTTACCATAGAATATTGACTATCGTTCTGTTTTTTCATCAATCAAATTCCGTAATTAACCTTTTTTTCAGGAACCAACCGAATATTTCATATTTACAAAACGGAAAACCGGCAAACTTGACACTACTAACGTGAAATCAGGAATCCCAACTTAAATTTCCGCCAATCAGAGATGATCCTAACAAAAACCTATATTTGGGAGCAATTATCTTGTTTGAGGAGCCGAGGTATCTTTTACGGATATTTATAATGTCGAATTTGTTCTGAAATTCCCCTTCCCAAGTGATTTTGGAAGAAATTTGTGGGTTGGTAACTTGGACCGAAGTCTTGTATTCGATGTTTTCTGTATTTTTGTAAATATTGTTAGAAGATTGAATTCGGAAAATGATAGCTTGAAGGTTCTTGCAGAATTTCATGAGGATAAGGTGATTAAAAGTTCACCAAATCTTTCAATCATGAAGTGAAGGTTTGCCAGTGAATACTTGAAATGTTGACTGCAATGATTCCGTCAATATAACCATGCTAAATTTTTTTTTCGCAATATTTCTATTTATTTTTATAGAAAAGTGCTGACGTTAAGTCAGCTGCTTTTTTATAACCAATAATATGGATAGCTTAAGTACTCAAACACAAATTTTTGATTGTTATAAAAATTCCCCGAAATCTGTTGATTTACAGGATGCAATTATAAATTCTCCATATTCCTGTATTCAAGGTGTACACTATAATCGATGCACCAGCTGAAATCATACCCGATAATTACAAAAAAATACCAATTCGAAAATCGGCCACATTTCTTCGCATACTGCAAACACTGAACAAAGTGTTATGACGTAATTGATTCCGAAGCGGTCTCTCGACAAATTAATAGTATTTAATGTCTATTAATTCCGGACACCTCTCTATAATTTAACAGGGAGTCAGTTTTTTACGAGTGGACCAAATATCATAATCAGACAGAAATATATATTTTTCTCAGACCGATTGATTTAAATTGGTCACTGTGTAGACGGTAACGAATGAGAGACGACATTGTAAAGATGTGAAATGACGCTAGGATTTTACATAATGTTCGGGTTTTACACCTGTTCTTTTTTAAAGCCTGTTCTAGGGAACAGTGCTTTATCATTTCGTCACGATGTCTGTAATTTTCGAATTTTGAGCCGAAAATGGTATCGAAAGATTGGGAACCCCCTAAAGAAGAATCCGTGGTCAAATTCAATTCTGTCCGTCCGTCCGGCCGTCCCTCCGTATGTGCTCTAACTTTCAAAGGAAGAGACTTGGAGACTTGAAATTCTGACATTAGGTTTGGAGTTCCAATATTCGGGTTCAGTTTGTTAATGGGTGGAATCAGTTGGATAGGTTCGGAGTCAGGCCCATTTTTAATTTCGAGGTTAATTCCTCGATATCTCATGAAGTATCGACTCTATCAAATTGGAATTTCGTGGACAGTTTGAGAATACCAACGCTCGACTTAGAGCCAAATTTCGTGTGGACACAGTCGTTAGAAGATTCCGAAACAAATTCTATTCAAAAATTTATAAAATTTTCGATGAAAAATTTTTTATACTGAAAGTATTGGTGAGATTTCAATGAAATTTGGCGCGAATCTTAGAATCAGTGTTTAAAAACAATGTTCCAAATTTCAATTCGACCCGATATTTACTTTCGGATATATAAGGGAAAAAATTGTGCCAAATTTCGTTGTTATTAGGAATTTCAACGTTATTTCCGCAAAATCTCAAGTACAAATGCAATCAGATTGAATTTCCGTAATCCGGTGAAGATTACCAACACGCAACTATAGGTGCAAAATTTCGTGTTGATCTAATATTTAGAATTTGAACAAACGCGTAAGAGCTCCTGACTTTACGTCAGTGCTAATCTGGATTTTTTTAACAGTGTTGAATTGAGTTTGTGTTGGCCTGCGTGTAATGTGCTTCACTCGGCCGGAAATTCATAGAATGGGGCCTATTCTGTTTGCAAATAGCAATATTGCTAAAAAAAAGTTATTGGTATTCTGGTATTCATCGATTCAGAGCAATGAGCTGTCACTTTGACAAGAATTTTGCTATCAATATTACTATCTGGGCAACCTCAAAATAGAACTTGCTATGCTTGTTAACAAGATAAGATGGAAAGAGAATATTGAAGAGATCCATTTGTTTCAGTATTAGTTCTTCCAAGAATTCCAAAATATTGAAAATAGCGAAGTAGGTGCTATTGGAAATATGTTCAAGGTTCTGTAGAATATTTAATTTTAAGGAAAATTCTTAGACTAAAATGTCGGCATAGTAGACAACAGCCGAGATGATTATTCAAATCATCTCAACAACAGCAATCCCTTGGAGTTGCCAACAGAAAAGTTCATCGAATTTCGGAATATAAAAGCCTGAATTAAATTGCTGTATTTGATTTTTGGTAACCAATATTCTATTGGTATCCACGAATTTGGTTATTGGTCGATTTGACTTCAATTGGTTTTTCAGTTTCGTAACATTTTTGAATAGGTCGAGGTCCACATAAGAAAGGAAACCCGTATGAATGCGAAATCATGTTTATGAACTAGTGTAATTTTCATCTTCCTTGTAGCTTTAAAGTCTCAAAATACAGTGTTGTCAGCTCTGAAATCACCGACTATGGACGTCCATGATAGCAATATTGCTATGACGAAATTCCTTACAAACATTGCTATAACACTCGAAACAGAATACGTAATATCATGACCATATTGCTATAAATTGGAAAGACAGCAAAATGACTTGAATAGCAAGGTAATAAGCAATTTGCATCTGAATTTAAGAATTCAGTGCCACGGTGGCCAATTTGAGAACCCTTGATAGACAGATAGGAGTTTGGCTTTCAAGTGTTTGCTTGTATACTTGATTGATTGAAATTCGATTTCACAATTATTCGTTCAAAGATTTTTTCAGTTAAAAGAAGTGTATACGTATTTCATTTTCATGGAAGAGTTATGTATCATCTATTCTTATTCAGAGTAGCAATGCTATAATTCTCTCTTTCTTCTCCGTGAAACCAATCCCTATCTTTGCTATAATTACTGTTAGAAGTATTTTAGTATGAGCTTATTTCAACTCTAAATGGCAAGATTAATTTCAAATTTTTTGGAGTATCTTGAAGGCACAGAAGCTAGAAGTGTTCAGGAAGCTGCATGTGATATTATGTTGTATGTTATTTGCAAAACTAATACATTTCCAACCTTTTTACCTACCCAACATGAGTATTGATCAAATACCCCCTCAGATCTTCTGCTCAAAAAGTTGAAAAACAGGTAGTATTGTATTCTGTTCTATTCTATAATTTTTGGAATAATAGACAAATACTCATAACTTTACTATTTAAATAGGGAAGGACTCAATTTACACAATCAGGTCGATTCTGTTTGCAAATAGCAATATGGCTAGGAAAACGATATTGCTATCATAACAAGATTGGAATTATTGGTATTCTGATCAACGATTGTGAGCAATATGATCTGTCACTTTAACAAGAATCTTGCTATCAATATTGCTATCTTAGCAACCTCAAAATAGTACTTGCTATGCTTCATAACAAGAAAGTTTGAAAGGGAATCTCACAAAGATCCATTTGTTTCAGTATTATTTCTTCCAAGAATTCGAAAATATTGAAGCAAGGGAAGAATGTGCTAATAGAAATTTGTTCAAGGTTCTCTAGAATATTTAATTTTAAGGAAAATTCTTAGACTGAAATACTGGCTTAGTAAGCAATAGCTGACCTGATTATTCTGATGATCTCAACAGCAGCCATCCCTTTGAATTCCCAACAGAAAAGTTCATCGAATTTCGAATTATTATCACCTGCATAAAATTACTGCATTTGATTTCTGGAAACCTAAATTCTATCGGTATCCAGGAAATAGGTCAATTTGACTTTAATTGGTTTTTCTGTTTCATAACATTTTCGAATAAGTCGATGTTTACATGAATAAAAAAAGTATATGCTAATGGAAATGTGTTCAAGGTTCTCTAGAATACTATTTAATTTCAAGGAAAATTCTTAGACTAAGATACAGACAAAGGCAACAGCTGAGATGATTATTCTAATCATCTCAACAACAGCAATCCCTTTGAAGTGCCAACGAAAAAGTTTATCGAATTTCGAATTATTAACGCCTGAATAAAATTAATGCATTCGATTTCTGATAATCAATATTGTATTGGTATCCAGGAAATTGGTTATTGGTCAATTTGACTCGTTTCGTTTCCTAATATTTTTTATGTCGATGTTTACATGAATAAAGAAAGCCGTAGATAAAGGTTATGTATGCGAAACCAAAAAGAAAACTCACGAATTAGGGTTATTTTCATCTTCCTTGTAGTTCTAAAGTCACAAAATACAGTGTTGTCAGCTCTAAAATCACCAATCACGAAAGTCTATGATAGCATTATTGTTATGACAAAATTCATAACAAACATTGCTATAATACTCGAAACAGAATACGTAACATCATGGCCATATTGCTATAAATCAGAAAGATAGAAAAATGACTAGAATAGCAAGATTCATAGCAATACGCAAATAGAATCGACCTGATTATATTGTGAATTAAATGAATAAATTCACATGAAACTAATGCTACTTGTACCGGTAGCCTGATTGACAAATAAATTCTTTTAACACTCATATGATTGGTCTTGAAAAAGCTGCAATAAATAAGCCTCGTTCACCTTCGATTTCTTCGGCAGAAGCCCTCTGAGCGAAAAGTATTCATCACCAGATATTTCTTTGTTGAGACCACCCTTTTGTTTCAAACGGTCAGTTTTACGACTAGAACATCTACGTTTTTCCTTAATGATCAGTTCAACAGGCAGCTTTCTGGAACGCATAGCAATCCTCTTAAGTAACTTTCTCTGCTTGGATTAGGGGCCTGAAAAACAATTGTCTTCATGAATGTCATGTACTACTTCATGAGCAATTCGTGCTTACCTCTATAAAAATTTCAAAAAGCACTGCCGTGAAGGCAGCAACTTTTGCGCGCATGTTCAATGTAGATGACTGCTTCAGCAACGAATTTGAACATGCACGCAAAAGCTGCTGCGTTCACGGCAGTGCTTTTTGAAATTTTCCACTGATAAATTACTGGATTTAAATTCGATCAAATCTGTATTCTTGGAAATATTGGAAACGTAAAATTTTGAATGGGTATATCTACGGAATCATTGGGAATCATCTAGAGAAGGTTTGGACCTTAATTACGAAGGCCGAATTCGTGAATGGGTAAAATCCACCCAATGATTCCGTAGATTCGAAGTTTCTTACAGAATTTAATGAGGATGATATAATAAGAAAATCATAGAAATTTTTTTTTTCAAATTCTTCTGATGACACGATTATCACGAAATTTCGCAAAAAGTTGTCATTCAGCATCTCAAAACTGGCTGTGAAGTTTTATCAGGACTGAATCAGTATTTCTCAAGTTATACCGAAAAAATTAACGATATCGAGAAGGAAACCTCGAAATTTGACATATTTTTTCCCGATATCTCCGAAACTTATGATCGTATCGAACTGAAATTTGGTACACTGCTGTGAAATATAAAGCTCAAAGTGTGAGTGGGATGTTTTTTTGGATATGATGAATGGTTTCCGGAAAAAAAAATTTTTTTAATTTACTGACAACATGATCCTGACGAAATTAGGCTCAAAGTTGCGCGTCGTTATACTCCACCTAACTGCCCAGTTTGAATCCAATCGCTTGAATAGTTTCTGAAATGAAAAATAAATAACTTCAAAACTTCAAGTGCCTATAACTCCGAAACTATTCCACCAATTTGGCCCATTAACGAACTTAACCGCGGCATTCTGATCCGCAACCTATCCTGAAACTTTAAAGTAGCTAGCTTGCTTCTGTCGACAGTTACCGTGTCTATCATCCAAAATTACAGACATTTGGACAAAACGATAGCATTCTGTTCCCCTAGAATATGCGCGCAAAAATGATCATCATCAGTAAAAGTCAAGTACCAGACTAACATAAATCTTAGTTGTTGGTTTACCAATTTTTGAGTTACAAGTTGCCAAGGTTTTTATCGATTCTTCAGCACTTTCAGGCCCGACTTGTTAAAGAAAAAGCCTTTCACCTGAACTTGAAATTTTTCACCGGGATGTGGAAATCTATGGGAAGGGACATTTGAGTTTGCTTTTTCTCAGTAAAAACACACAAACGCCAAGAATACTGCATAAACTTTCTCATGTTCTTGACATTTTTTCTAACTTGTCAATAATAAACCCTGTATCTCGGGTTACTCTGATGGCCACTAGAGAGAGTAGCGCTCATCTTCATTCGCCAATAGCTTAAGTCGAATTCCACAATGCGATCTTCAAAAGGTCGTATTGGTAAGGTCATACCGATACGGCCAAAATTGATAACGAAGGCGTTTATAGTAAATTCGGAGGCGTTTATTCGTAGTCAGATACGGATGAGGAGTTCTAAAGTCGGTTATAGACACGTGCTGTGGTCTGATGGTGTGCCGAGCGTGCGTCTGCCATATGACGCGACCGTTCCTCCGATGAACTCGACTCGGCTGCGTTTTCATTCTGCCTGCTGCTGTAGCACGAGCCGCCGTGCGTGGGCCACAGGATGTTCCTTATTCTTGCTTGCATCTAATGCCAACTTCCTGATGAAATCTTCTCGGTGCCACTTCGGTAATCGTATGTTCTTTCCAGAATACAGAACTTTGTCTTGATGAGATTAGAATTACACCGAATTGTTGGGTTGAATTCGAATTTATTTATATTATTATCAATATGCTGGTGGGATTAGATTGAAACTCTGTAATTAGGGAAAACCAACGCGAAAAACAAAAAAGTTCAAAAAGCACTGCCGTGAAGGCAGCAACTTTTGCGCGCATGTTCAATGTAGATGACCGCTTCAGCAACGAATTTGAACGTGCGCGCGTACCAAATTTCAGTTCGATACGATCATAAGTTCTGGAGATATCGGGAAAAAATATGTCAAATTTCGAGGTTTTCTTCTCGATATCGTTGATTTTTTCGGTATTACTCGAGAAATACTGATTCAGTCCTGATTAAACTTCACAGCTAGTTTTAAGATGCTAAAAGACAACTTTATGCAAAATTTCGTGATAATCGTGTTATTAGAACAATTTGAAAAAAAAAATTTATATGATTTTCTCATCATATCATCCTCATTAAATTCTGTATGAAACTTCGAACTGTTATTTTCGATGAAGTACTGAATTTCAATTCGATCTGATCTGTATTTTTGGGAACATTGGAAAAATAAAATTTTGATTGGGTATATCTACGGAATCATTGGGCGGATTTTACCCATTCACGAATTCGACCTTCGTAATTAAGCCCCAAACCTACTCTACAAATATCGAGTTTCTAAGTCATTTCTTCCGGAAGTTATTGTGTTTACGGTCAGCCTAACGGCCGACTGCGTAAACACAATAACTTCCGAAAGAAACAACTTAGAAACTCGATATTTGTAGAGAAGGTTTGGACCTTAATTACGAAGGCCGAATTCGTGAATGGGTAAAATCCACCCAATGATTCCGTAGATATACCCAATCAAAATTTTATTTTTCCAATATTTCCAAAAATACAGACCAGATCGAATTGAAATCCAGTACTTCATCGAAAATAACAGTTCGAAGTTTCATACAGAATTTAATGAGGATGATATGATGAAAAAATCATATAAATTTTTTTTTTCAAATTGTTCTAATAACCCGATTATCACGAAATTTTGCACAAAGTTGTCTTTCAGCATCTTAAAACTAGCTGTGAAGTTTAATCAGGACTGAATCAGTATTTCTCGAGTAATACCAAAAAAATCAACGATATCGAGAAGAAAACCTCGAAATTTGACATATTTTTTCCCGATATCTCCAAAACTTATGATCGTATCGAGCTGAAATTTAGTACACTGCTGTGAAATCAGGAGGTCAAAGTGTGAGTATAATTTTTTTTGGATATGATGAATGGTTTCCGAAAAAAAAATTTTTTTGTACAAAAATTTCGAAAAAAATTTTTCTTAAAATTTATTGACATTATGATCTTGACGAAATTTGGCTCAAAGTTGCGCGTCGTTATACTCCACCAAACTGCCAAGTTTGAATCCAATCGCTCAAGTAGTCTCTGAAATAAAAAATAAATAACTTCAAAACTTCAAATGCCTATAACTCCGAAACTATTCGATCGATTTGGCCCATTAACGAACTTAACCGCGGCATTCCAATGCGCGACCTACCCTGAAAGTTTCAAGTCGCTAGCTCACTTCGTTCGACAGTTATCGTGTCTACGGCCGACCGGCCGGCCGGCCGGACAGAATCGATTTTGACACCGGATTCGTCATCAGTGAGTCCAACCTAGTCGATTGAGACCATTTTCGGCTCAATCATCCAAAATTACAGACATTTGATCAAAACGATAGCACGCTGTTCCCCTAGAACATGCGCGCAAAAAACGAATTCGTGAATGGATAAGATTCACCCACTGATTTTGTTTTGATAGTCGATTTTGTACTGTTTGTTAGTGTTTGGTTTGATAATTTTTAATTTCACGATTTATTCAAAGACTTTTTAGGCTTTTATAGTTGACGAGAGTATTACTGGGAGTACATATTCCATTCTTATAAAGTAGTTATGTATCATTCTTCAATCTTATTGAGTGTAACAACTCAAAAATTACGGGGATATCTCCAAGGTTAGACAGTACTCTAATATTATTTATTTTCAGATCCAAATGGTAAGATTAACTTTGGTGGATTCCTTAGGCTGTCTTGAAAGTTGAAAAACAGATAGTATTGTAAAACATACTTTTTAGAATAATAGACAAATACTCATAACTTTACTATTTTTATAGTGAAGGACTAAATACTCAATATATTGCGAATAAAATGAATACATTCACATAAAACTAATGCTACTTGTATCGTAAGTCTTATTCATTATGGACTGACAAATAAATTTTCCAACACTTATATGATTGATCTTGAAAAAGCTGTAATAAATAAGCCTTGTACACCGTTGCTTTCATCGGCAGAAGCACTTTGAGCGAACAGTATTCATCACTAGATATTTCCTTGGTGAGACTCTTTTTTTTCAATAGTCACTTCTATCACTAAAACATTCACGTTGTTCATTAATGATCAGTTCAACAGGCAGATTTCTGGAAGGCATAGCCTTCCTCTTAAGTAAATTTCTCTGCTTGGATTAGGGGCCTGGAAAAAATTGTCTTCATGAATGTGATCTAATATTTCATGAGCAATTCGTGCTTACCTCTATAAAAATGATCATCATCGGTAGAATGCAGGTGAAAGACTCTCTTAAAGCTTTCTTTCACTCTAACTCGAAATTTTTCACCGGGCTGTGGAAATCTATGGGAAGGGACATTTGAATTTGCTTTTCCTCAGTAGAAGCACTCGTAAAATCATACAAACGCCAAGAAAAATGCATAAAGTTTCTCATTTTCTTAACATTTCTTTTAAGTTGTCAATGATAATGTCTGACCTCGGGTTACTCGGATAGCCACCAGAGGGAGTAGCGCTTATCTTCATTCGCCAATTATGTACCATAGAACATTCAATGTCGTTCTGGTGACAAAAAAAACGTTTTTTCAAATTCCGTAATTAACCTTTTTTTCAGGAACCAACCGAATATTTCATATTTACGGAACGAAAAACCGGCAACCAAAATAACCATGTTGACTTGCGGAACATATCCTATATAAACTTGACACTGTTTACATGAAATCAGGAATCCCAACATGAATTTCAGCCAATCAGAGATGATCAAAACCCTAGTGAATTTGGAAATAATTTGTGGGTGGGCAACTTGGACCGAAGTCGTCTATTGAAATCCAGTATTTTATTGAAAAATGACAGTTCGAAGGCTTATACAGAAAATTTTTACTAACTATAGTAACCAATCGAAATATTTAATTTTGAGTCATGTGTCAAATTTCATCCACTCACCTATATGTAGATTACAGCGATAATACTCTACATGTGGTGTTTTCAGATTGGTTTTTTCGACAAAGAGGATCATCAAGTTTAAATTAAACGTCAGATTGACAATCAATTTTTTGAAATCTACAAAGTAAAAATTATCTTATCGAATACCCCTCGGGCCTTGATGAATCCTCAAAATTTTGTCATAGAGAACCTTTTAAGAGTGTTGCTTAAGGATAATAGCCCGATGCCGAGGGCCGAGTACGCCGCGTAGTTATCTGTTAAGAAAATCATCATAAACTAACCTTTTTTCAATTATACAGGGTAGAATGTGTCAAACTTTCATGACGTAACCGATTAACTTTATAGAAATGAATGCTGGCGAATAATCTTTTATTTAAAACACATGATTAATGACATTTAGGAGTGACGTATAAAACCCACCGAATCATTATAGCGAAGGGTTTTCTACTTAGACAAACCTTTGTCTAAGGTTTTCTATAAGTCTCGTTTTGATCAGAATTATGTCTTGAAAAAAAGATGTTATTATCACAGCAGGAGAATTATTTGATTGAAACATCAATAAAAACTTCTTTCTTTCCAACTCGCAGTGCAGACTGCATGGCACCGATTTCTGTTGTATGTTTCTTTTCTTATTCGTCGCAAATGCTACAGGGACTCTACGTGAATCTAAAATATACCCACATGTAGCGGTTTGAACCTTATTTTATGCAATAGGACCACCGGAGTTCCAGATATTTAATTTTTTTGCGCTTATTTCAAAAAACTCTGCAAATTTTACACAGAGGTTTATTATTTTCCCAGCTGAATGTGCAAATTCTTCAGCGATAATTATAATACTTTCATCGTCGCGAGTACCACAGGTGAGAAGTTCGACAGTGGAATTAAACAATTTTTAAGATTGTCCGGCAATATCACCTTGTAAATATTATAGCGAGTTTCGAAGTTTTCCAGAAGAAAATTCTGAAATGCGAGCAGCCGTATCGAGCCTCTTGCATTTCGGAATATTCATTCAAAAAACTGCGATATTGGCGAGCAATCCCTTAAACTGTTTTATTTCATTTCTTATTACAATTCCACCCTGGCTGAAAAAATTGAAGCTTTCCAAAATTGAATCACAGTAATAAAACAGGTGAATTATCGACTCCTACCCTAGTCTAAGGCTCCTTCCCTTAGTATTAGATCTGCTACAATTGATGAAATTTCCGGTTTGTTATTGATTTGTTTGCATATATCCTCCAATTTGTTTTATCATATACATGCTCATAATCTTTTATATTCACCCTTAATACAAAGTCTCAGTACGAAAAATTATTGGATTTCGATTGAAACCAGTAACGGATATGTACCAGTACATATTGACGATAATTGTACTACGCACACCAAAATTGATTCAAACCTACGATCAACCGAAATTTTTGGAAATCTTCATTATTTTAAATTACGCTTAGTTCGCTTTCTGCATGTAAAAGGGGTTTTCACTTATACAAGAGTATTTTTTGAGATTTCAATGTTTCAAACGAATTTTTTCATAGAATTATTTTTTTTGTGTTGTGAAAAACCGATGATTCATGAATAATATATAAGTTTTATTTAAGATATGAATGAGCTTCATGAAGAAATTTGATCTTAAATCCCGTAATCTGCTGGGTGATTTTTATAAATAATAATTTTACCCGATTTCAAGTTGTTATGTTTCAGATATTGGAAGAGAAAACCCAAAAATATTCAATTTGAAATACTCACGATTGTGAAATTGTTGAGAATATCGATGGGGCTCTTGCATATTGTGTTTATAAAATAATAAACGAACCCGTTAAAAATTTCTCGATATCTGTTGAAATTTTGGTAGTCGATCTTTTCATCTACTTTAAGATATATGATTCTGGATGGAAACTTAACCGACTATTCCATTGAATTCCAATCTTTGAACCCAATGCGATAAATTCATTTTCGGGATTATTGGAAATTTGCAGCGTTTTTCTATACAACTCAGAGACCACTTTTCGGAAATCATCCGGGTGAAAATTTTTAGGCTGGGTTATGCAACATTAATCAACGTTGAGAGTTTCATGTTTTCAGTTTTGAGCCCTTTGGGTACACCGATCCTGCTGAAAAGCTTGGAGGATCAATCTCGAGCGACACACGATTTCGGTTCAGTACTCTCAGAGAAAAGCCACGGAATAAGGACGGCGGCCGGACGGATTTTTTTTATTAGTTCATTCAAATCTAAGTACTTGAATGTGAACTGTGAAATTTTCAAGGTGGTAACTTAACTTGGTGATTTATTGCGACGGTAGAAACGAGAAATGGGTCAAATGCTCCGGATAAACCATTTCTGATTTTCACGAAATTCGAAACTTCGAAGACATCTTGAAAATTATCGACATATGTCTTCGAGAGGATCCCTTGAAAATCTTTTTCAAGAAAATTCTAAAAAGCTTCATTATTTGCTTTGAAACATTTTCCTTCAGAAACTATCCATCTGATTCCTATGAAATTTGGCACATACCTCATGGTGAATAGCTATCAATAATGTACCAAATTTCAGCTCGATTCGACATTTATTCTCGAAAATATTGAAACAAAAAAATCTACTTTGGCAACGAATTAGAAGCAGCGCTTAAAATCTTCTGACAATTCGCCAGTATTTTACCAGAATTTTTCGAGAAGTACCCACTAGATTTCAGTACAATTTTATCTATTGGCGTCTGAATTTAAGATTGCAGCACCACGGTGGCCAGTTTTGGAACCTTAGTTACAGACAAAGATTTTGTTTTGATAGTCGATTTTGTACTGTTTGTTAGTGTTTGGTTTGATAATATTTGATTTCACGATTTATTCAGAGACTTTTTAGACTTTTATAGTTGACGAGAGTATTACTGAGAGTATATATTCCATTGAAAATTACGGGGATATCTACAAGGTTAGACAGTATTTTAATATTATTTATTTTCAGATCCGAATGGCAAGATTGACTTTGGTGGATTTCTTAGGCTGTCTTGAAAGTTGAAAAACAGTATTGTAAAACATACTTTTCGGAATTATAGACAAATACTCATAACTTTACTATTTTTATAGCGAAGGACCAAATACTCAATATATTGTGAATAAAATGAATAATTCACATAAAACTAATGCTACTTGTATCGTAAGTCTTATTCATTATGGATTGACAACTAAATTTTCCAACACTCATAATATGAGTGTTGGAAAATTTAGTTGTCAATCATATTATGATTGGTCTTGAAAAAGCTGTAATGAATAAGCCTTGTACAACTTTGCTTTCATCGACAGAAGCACTTTGAGCGAACAGTATTAATTCATCACCAGATATTTCCTTGTTGAGACTCTCTTTTTTCAATAGTCAGTTCTATCATTAAAACATTTATATTGTCACTTAATGATCAGTTCAACAGGCAGATTTCTTTAAAAATGATTATCATCGGAAAAATTAAGGTAACAGACTCTCATAAATCTTGTTAGTTGGTTTTTATCGATTCTTCAACTCTTTCAGGCCCGACTTGTTAAAGAAAGTTCCTTTCACCCTAACTCGAAATTTTTCACCAGGCTGTGGAAATCTATGGGAAGGGACATTTGAGTTTGCTTTTCCTCGGTGAAATCACACAAACGCCAAGAAAAATGCATTAACTTTCTCATTTTCTCAACATTTCTTTCAACTTGTCAATGATAATGTCTGTACCTCGGGTTACTCGGATAGCCACTAGAGGGAGTAGCGCTTATCTTCATTCGCCAATAATACTGGAAAATAAAATTTCGAATGGATATACATATAAGCCAAAATTGGCTGTCATAATTAAGCTCCAAATTTGATATACAAATCTCGAGTGCTTAAGATGTTACAATCGTAAGTTGTTGTGTCCTGAATTTCTTGGTCATAAAAGCTTTTTTGTTCCAAAATTAAGAACGGTCCATCCAACTAAAATTTGTGTTCTTCAGCCAATCCTCCTGATTTGGCAACACCAACACCAAAGAAGACATATGGAATAGCGCATAAAAATGCACACCCCAAATTAATCTCGCCTACCCCTTGAGCCTGATGGTTCCTCGTAAACTCAATCTTATTTCCGAGATATATTGCCAAGATAACAGTTCGATGCCTGTATACCGTAGGTTAAACGTATCCGCTTCAACTTTTTTTTCTTCTTCTTCTCAGTCTTCTACTCTGCCAATGTTCAGCTGATCCAATTACCCTCGAGGTTGTTAACACGTGCAGAATTAATTTCATGTACAAACAGACTGCCAGTTTGGTATTATGATCTTTTAATTATTGGATGGCCAATGTGCAGAATGGTATCCGGTCTAAGGCTGGTAGATATGAGACGTCTACGAATAAGATTTTTGAACCCTGCCTGCTCTGATATCAATGCCCTTCAGGGTGCATATTGTAGCCGGGTTTTGTTTTGTTGGATGGCAACTGAGAGTTGGTTTTTGGTGCCTACACAGAAGGTGTGAAATCTTTTTGCGCTCATGTTCTGGGTCCCCATTCTTGACTGAGGGTTTTTCCTTTAAACGAAAATGCAGTAATTTTCATTGAAAACCTTTAGAACATCACAAATTTTTTTCGAAATTTTTTTCCAAAAAATTCTTTTTTCTGGAAACCATTCAACATACCCAAAAAAAATTCCACTCATAGTTTGAGCTTTATATTTCACAATAGTGTTCCAAATTTCAGTTCGATACGATCATAAGTTTTGGAGATATCGGGAAAAAATATGTCAAATTTCGAGGTTTTCTTCTCGATATCGTTGATTTTTTCGGTATAACTCAAGAAATACTAATTCAGTCCTGATAAAACTTCACAGCTAGTTTTGAGATGCTGAAAGACAACTTTATGCGAAATTTCGTGATAATCGTGTCATTAGAACAATTTGAAAAAAAAAAAATTCTATGATTTTCTTATCATATCATCCTCATTAAATTCTGTATGAAACTTTGAACTGTTATTTTTCGATGAAGTACTGGATTTCAATTCGATCTGATCTGTATTTTTGGAAATATTGGAAAAATGAAATTTTGATTGGGTATATCTACGGAATCATTGGGTGGATTTTACCCATTCACGAATTCGGCCTTCGTAATTAAGGTCCAAACCTTCTCTACAAATATCGAGTTTCTAAGTTGTTTCTTTCGGAAGTTATTGTGTTTACGCAGTCGGCCGTCGGCTGACCGTGAACACAATAACTTCCGGAAAAAACGACTTAGAAACTCGATATTTGTAGAGAAGGTTTAGGGCTTCATTACGAAGGTCGAATTCGCCCAATGATTCCGTAGATATACTCATTCGAAATTTTATTTTTCCAATATTTCCAAAAATACAGATTTGATCGAATTGAAATCCAGTAATTTATCAGAGAAACATTTCAAAAAGCACTGCCGTGAAGGCAGCAGCTTTTGCGTGCATGTTCAAATTCGTTGCTGAAGCGGTCATTGACATCGAACATGCGCGCAAAAGTTGCTGCCTTCACGGCAGTGCTTTTTGAAATTTTTAAAAAAATGTTTGATCACCTACAACTGAAAAATAAAAATGGTGATTCGAATTTAAAGGGATTTGTCTTGAGTACGCGATACGGCAACGGCGAATTCAGCTTTCACGGAAAGAAAAGGACGTCAAATTTGTTACTTTGCTTAGGAAAACAGAGACAGTTATACTTCGATCTGGTTATAGTGGAAGACAACGACCAAGAAATAGAAAAAGAAGAGCACAGACTGTCATACTGTCATATTACTGACAAATCGCAAACGGAAATTGTTTGGTTATGTTGACGAAGAACACGTGTGTACCACAGAATAGGAATAAATATTTCATTATTCTATAGCAGAAAAAGGTATTCTACTAAACACCGTTGTTACTTCGTGCATGCCTGGCAAATCCCAAACCCCAATTTTGAAACCTGATTTTGAATACTTTCTGAAGGTAATTTGGGAAAATGATGAATCAAACCCATAATAATTATGTTCAAATTTGCATTTGCAGTAATAACCCAAATTCAGGAAAAACATCCAATCACACAATCCACATCAGGGTCTCTCCTGTTTAAAAAATTTCAAAAATTGTCCCTAATCACATATCAACAATTATTCAATCGAAGCTTGAATGAAATTATTCAAGATGCACCAGAAATTCTGAGGTTGGGAAATAAGAGTCACTTTTCAATTTTCAGAATGCAAAGTTGGGGTTTAAATTTCTTATTTTCATCGTCGTGCTTGACTTTAACATAGGGAGAAATAGCTATAACCAGGCCAAAATAACGGGAATTTTTCGTTGGCTCAAAATCTACCTATTATTCAATTTTTTTCCCTCAAACAACAAGAACCACATCTACGCCCCTGGAAATCATCAAATTCCTCTCCAAATAGTAAGCACGCTTCAACCTAAAAATTATTCAGCAAATAGACCAGACTACCAAAAAACACCGTCGCTAAACTAATGGTCTCTAAGCTTCTTCATCAAACGTTTCGTAAATTTGCCGCGTTTTTTTGGCCTGTCTATGCGTCGCGCATAGAAAGGACAGATGTTATTTGCCGCTCGTTATGCCGGTGGATCGTGAAAAAAAAATAGCCTTGTTGCGCTCGTACATCTGAATAGGATTAGAATATGCGAGTAATTGGCTCACCTGCCATGTGATTTCGCGATTTGTTGCGGAAAATTGATACATTAATTTTGCGAAATCCGCGTCGATTCACCTGTTCAATTGTTTCGAATTGGACATAAATTAGATTTTATGTTTGGATAATGATATGTGGCCCGTGCCGGTCGAAAGCTGACTCGATTTCCTTGATGCTATCGATTTCTTTTATAGTCGTTATTAATTTACTTAATTATGGATATGATGTTAATGTTTTGAACTTTTGAATGTCTTTGGGTGATATCTTTTGATTTATTGGTCGGGTTCATTTGGCAACCTTGTATCGCAGAATGATCGGTCCTAACGGTATTTTGCACATCGATATTCTTCAACTAATGGGGGTTATTCCTTCGAACGAAAATGCAGTGATTTTTATGAAAAACCTTTAGAACATCACATTTCAAACATATAAATTCAATATTGTATTTTTAAAAAAATGTTTGATCAAACAAAAATGGGGATTCGCATTAAAAGGGCTTTGTCCTGACTGCACGATATGGCAACGTCGAATTCAGCTTTATCGGAAAGAAAAGGACTTCGAATGTGTTACTTTGCTCAGGAAAACAGAGATAGCTATACTTCGATCTGGTTAGAGTAGAAGACAACGTCCAAGGCAAAGAAAAAGAAGAGCACAGACTGTCATACTGTCATATTACTGACAAATCGCAAACGGAAATTGTTTGGTTGTATTGGCAAAGAACACTTGTGTTCCACAGAAAAGGAATAAATGTTTAATTATTCTATAGCAGAAAAAGCTATTCTACTTAACACCGTTGTCACTTCGTGCATGCCTGGCAAATCTCAAACCCCAATTTTGAAATCTGATTTCGAACACTTTCTGAAGGTAATTTGGGAAAATGTAGAATCAAACCCATAAAAATTATGTTCAAATTTGCATTTGCATTTGCAGTAATAAGCCAAATTCAGGAAAAACCCCCATTGCAAAGTCCCAATCCGATGTGATCAGTACTTTTGCGCGCATGTTCTAGGCCTATCGTTTTGTCCAAATGTCTATAATTTTCGATGATCGAGCCGAAAATAGTCTTAAACGACTAGGTTGGACTCACTGATGATGAAACCGATGTCAAAATCGATTCTGTCCGGCCGCCGTCACAACAATAACAGGCTTACGAGGATTCTATCAACTTGAAAATTTCAGGGAGGGTTTCATTTCATAATACGAAGGATAAGTTCGTTATTGGGCCGAATCGGCCTTATACTTTCGGCGTTATAGCCATTTGAAATTTTGAGGTTAATTACCTCATTATTCAGATACTATTGGAGTGATTGCATTGAAACTTGGCAAATAGTTGGAGCATAACGACGCAGAGCAACATTTCGTTGAAAACGTATGCTACTTAATTGAAACAAAATTTTTTCAACATTTTTTTCGAATAAATTTTTTTTTACCGAAACTATTGTTCATATTCGAGGAAAATTTCAGTTATGCCTTGAACTCCATATTTCACAGCAGTGTATCGAATTTCAATTCTATTCGGCTATTAGTTTTGGAGATATTGGGAAAAAATATGTAGAATATCCTGGTTTTCTTCTCGATATTGTTGTTTTTTTCGGTATAACTCAAAAAATACTTATTCAATCATGATGAAACTTCAGAGCTAGTTCGAAGATGCTCAGGGGCAACATTGTGCAAAATTTCGTGAGGATCGTGTCATTAGAACAATTTGAAAAAAATTGGAATTTTTTTTTTGAACATTTAATATTCTGTGATCTTATCATATTATCCTCATTAATTTCTGTATGAACCTCCAAACTGTCATTTTATATACAGGATTTTAATCCGATCTAATTTGCATTTTTAGAAATATTGGGAAAATAAAATTTTCAATGGATATATCTGCGGAATCATTGGGTGGATTTTACCCATTCATAAATTCGGCCTTCGTAATTAAGGTCCAAACCTCTACGAATATCGAGTTTCTAAGTTGTTTCTTTCCGAAGTTATTGTGTCTACGGTCCGGCCGTTCGGCAATCATATTTTTGGAATTTTCAAAATGTTTCAAAACAAAATTACTTCCATCATGAAGAATAAGAATCCATACTAAAAAAATATACCAATCCATTTAAAAAATCGAGTCGACCTTGAAATATCCTTGAGGTCAAGGTCAAAATGAAATATGCTAATTTTTCCCCCTTGACACAGCACAGTTTTATTTGACATATTTTTCTCTGATGTACATAGTATTTGAGATAATTGACTTTCTCAATTTGAATGCCGCAACCTGTATACAATAAAATATTATATTCTTATTTTTCCATTCTTCTTACAATATTCAATCATCATTAAACCCAGAACAGATCTCGAGATACCACAAATACTTGAAACCTGTTAATTATAACAGACGGATGTTCGTAAAAGGTTCCTGACATCTTTCGTACCACTTGATTAGAAACAATTTATGACAATAATATATTAATTTCCATTCCTTCAAGTCCCGGAAGTAACCTCCGGTTGATTTGTTATCGGTTATTCTTTCTCACGGTCGAACAGTCGTTTTACATTGGAATCACACTTCAACCCCCATCCCTTTGTCTTTTTATTCGCTGTAAAAATGCTCAAACAACGTTGGTAATTCATTTAGATATGAGGGGTGTTCGTTTGATGAGCACACTTGCACTTGCGATAACGATGAGAAAACTTTCGATTTTGTAGAGTTCGAGTGAATGACCACGTGGGCCGTCCAGTTTTAGAGATAGTGAGGGTATCTTGTTCCGACTGCGTGGGAATTGAGATAACTGCATCGCAAATCACTGAACAATTTTTAGATATTCACTCACGTGAATTCAGGTTCAGTCAAGATAGACACGAGTTCTAAATTTTCCTAGTTCCTAGTATATATATTCTCTTGAGATGAGCAGTACATTTTTTATATCAAACAAATTGTGTCATAACAGTATTAGCAGAGGAAATGTAAACGAGGTACCATACATTTTTACGTATGATACAAGAGCACAGATAAAAACTTCAGAAAAAAACGTATAAATATAATGAGATTGTTGTTTTTTATTGACGGGCTCCTTTTTCATCCACAAAATTTCTTCTTTCCTATGCGATGCAGGTTGAAATCTTGGAATCACACCTGAAAACAAAAAAGGAGACGAAAGGACTAATATGAACTAGTGAATTATTTAGTACTCATTAAATTAATTTGAAGTTCTAACTAAATGTTCTATTCCTCTTCTTCTCCGCACTCGCACCTTGGACTTTCGACCGAATTCCATTTGAAGAGGAAACTATGACATCGACCATCGACCGGTTATAAGTCGATTCAAAATGCACCAAATTTTCCTAGAAGATTAAAACCATGAACTTTTTCTGAAAGATCGTTGATCAAACCTTTGTTGAAAACATTACACGAATTCCATTCGGAACGCCAAACTTCTTTGTCACTTTCATTGGTGTAAAGAAAATCGTTAATCCATAAACGTTTACGAGATTTCAATCTAGCAATTTTAGAATCCGGAATATAAGACATGATTGGGAATAAATTCGGAAAGGAATGATATTTATTCCAAGACTTTACCACTGCAACCTGTCTACGAATATGGGGCGGTGCAATATTTGAGAGAACTGGTAATCACTGTAAAGGTGTAGATCTTATGGTCCCACTAAAGATTCTTATAGCAATATTATGCTGTACATCAGTTTTACTAACATGAGCGCTATTAAACCAAACCGAACAACAATATTCAGCAGCAGAAAAAACCAAAGCCAAAGCTGCGGTACGAAGAGTTGTAGGGTCAGCCCCCCATGGAGAACCAGCTAGTTTTTAAAGAATATTATTCCTAGATTTCAACTTCATGCGTGAGTTTTCCAAATGGGCCTTTAAATTTAAAGAAGTACGTAATTTCACTCCAAGATATTTAGGAGTGAAATTATGTTTCAGAACGGCATTATTGAAAGTAACTTTCATAGTTTTAAACTTCTGTTAATTATTCAAATGAAAACAGAGACTTCTGTTTTATAAGAATTTGCATGAACGCCACTCAACAAAATAATTCTTCAAAATTTCTAAATCAGTATTTAGAGTGTTTTCAATGACTTTGAAATCAGAGTGAGGAAAAGCCAGAGCAATATCATCTGCATAGATGAAATTCTCTGAAGAAGTTGCTGGAATATCACATAAATATAAATTAAATAGAAGGGGAGCTGAAACTGATCCTTGTGGGAATCCATTATTCAAAGTTTTGAACCTACTACTTACATCATCAACAAAAACATGGAGTCTTTTTTCAGATAACATATTTTCAATCAATCGAATTACTTTTCCACATTTCAGATATTTATGAAGTTTTAATATTAAACCATCGTATCGTAAGCTGCTGAAAGATCCACAAATACAGCCCTCGTTTTCAACTTTTTATTGAATCCTGAAAGTAGTGAGACTAACAACTTGATCAGAACAATTTCTGTTTTTCCTAAAACCGCCTTGACAATTTGGCAGAATATCTTCAACAGATGATTCTATCCTGAATAAAATTAATCTCTCTAAAATTTTGAAAGGTACACTCAATAAACTTATAGGCCAATAACTACTTCAGGTCTGATGAATTTTTCCCAGATTTCAGAATTGCTATTACTCTTGCCTTACGAAATTCAGTTGATGGAATATTTCCAGAATCCAAAATATCATTATATAAAAATAATAACCAAGATAATGCCTTTTTGCCCAAATGTTTTATGAACTCAGGATAAATCCCATCGAAACCAGCAGCCTTCCGAGATTTTGTACACTTCATCGCAGATTTCATTTCATCCATTTTCCTAGCGTATCATCATATCGAAATTTTGCACGAATCGCCGTCATTTTCACGATTTTGTCCGAGAAACAGATATTTCCGAAATTATTGCAAAAAAACCTAGGAAAGCACTGCCGTGAAGGCAGCAGCTTTTGCGCGCATGTTCATTGGAGATGACCGCTTTTTTGGCAACGAATTTGAACATGCGCGCAAAAGCTGCTGCCCTCACGGCAGTGCTTTTCTAGATTTTTTTTGATGAATTACTGGATTTCAATTCGATCTAATCTGTATTTCTAGAAATATTGGGAAAATACAATTTTTAATGAGTATATCTACGGAATCATTCAGCGGATTTTACCCATTCACGAATTCAACTTTTGTATTCAAGTCGCGAACCTACTCTACGAATATCGAGCTTTTAAGTGGTTTCTTCCGGAAATCATTGTGTTTACAGTCAACCGTAAGGCCAATGAATGGGTATATCTACGGGAATATTTACGAAATCGACCTTCGACCTAGCGGCCGACCGTAAACACAATAACTTCTGAAAGAAACAACTTAAAAACTCGATATTTGTAGAGTTTGGACCCTAATTCCTCAGGCCGAATTCGTGAATGACTAAAATCTATCCAATGATTCCGTAGATATACCAATTCAAAATTTCATTTTCCCAATATCCAATACTTTATCGAAAAATGACAGTTCGAAGGTTTTTACAGAATTTTATGAGGATAATGTGGTCAAAAGATCTTAGAATATAGAATATTTGAAAAAAAAATTGAATTTTTTTTCAAAATGTTCTAATGATACGATCACCACAAAATTTCGCATAAAGTTGTCAATCAGCATTTTCAAACTAGCTGCCAAGTTTCATCACCATCCTTTGAAATTTTGCGGTTACTTCCGTGGTAACTCAGGAACTACTGGAGCCATAGGATTGAAACTTGGCAGTTAGTTCGAGTCTAACAACGAGCAACTTTTTGCTCAATTTTGTTGAGATCGTAGTTTCAGTAAAATGAAAAAAATAATTTTGATTCGAAAAAATTTTTTTTGGGAACCATCAATCACATTCGAAAAAAATTTTGCCCAGGTCTTGAGCGTCATATTTCACGATAGTGTACCAAATTTCAGTTTGATCGGAGAAAAAGTTTCGGAGATATTCGGAAAAAATATCTCAAATTTCGTGGTTCTTTCCTCGATATCGTTGTTTTTTTTTAATAACTCGAAAGTTATTGATTCAATCATGACGAAACTTGGCAGCTGGAAATTCTGATGGACAACTCTGTGCAAAATTTCGTGATGATCGTGCCAGTAGAAGCAATTCGAGAAAAAATTTTTTTTCAAATATACGATATTCGAATTTTTTTCCTAAATATTCCCAAAAATACAGATTAGATACAGTTACAAAAGCACTGACGTGAAGTCAGCAGCTTTTGCGCGCATGTTCAAAGGATATCTCCAAAAGCTGACTTCCCGTCAGTGCTTTTCTAAGTTTTTTCCTATTAAGTTCTGGGTTTCAATTCGATCTAATCTGTATTTTTCGAAATATTTGGAAACAAAAATTGAATGATTATATTTACGGAATCATTGGGCGGATTTTACCCATCCACGAATTCGGCCTTCGTAATCAAGCTTTTTGCGCGCATGTTCTAGGGGAACAGCGTGCTATCGTTTTGTCCAAATGTCTGTAATTTTGGATGATTGAGCCGAAAATGGTCTCAATCGACTAGGTTGGACTCACTGATGACGAATCCGGTGTCAAAATTGATTCTGTCCGGCCGGCCGGCCGTAGACACGATAACTGTCGACAGAAGCAAGCTAGCAACTTGAAACTTTCAGGATAGGTTGCGCATCAGAATGCCGCGGTTGAGTTCGTTAATGGGCCAAATCGGTCGAATAGTTTCGGAGTTATAGGCACTTGAAGTTTTGAAGTTATTTATTTTTTATTTCAGAAACTACTCAAGCGATTGGATTCAAACTTGGCAGTTTGGTGGAATATAACGACGCGCAACTTTGAGCCAAATTTCGTCAAGATCATATTGTCAGTAAATTTAAAGAAAAAATTTTTTTTTTCGGAAACCATTAATCATATCCAAAAAAGATTATACTCACCCTTTGACCTTCTAATTTCACAGCAGTGTACTAAATTTCAGTTCGATACGATCATAAGTTTTGGAGATATCGGGAAAAAATATGTCAAATTTCGAGGTTTTCTTCTCGATATCGTTGATTTTTTCGGTATTACTCGAGAAATACTGATTCAGTCCTGATTAAACTCCACAGCTAGTTTTAAGATGCTGAAAGACAACTTTATGCAAAATTTCGTGATAATCGTGTTATTAGAACAATTTGAAAAAAAAAATTTCTATGATTTTCTCATCATATCATCCTCATTAAATTCTGTATGAAACTTCGAACTGTTATTTTCGATGAAGTACTGGATTCCAATTCGATCTGATCTGTATTTTTGGAAATATTGGAAAAATAAAATTTTGATTGGGTATATCTACGGAATCATTGGGTGGATTTTACCCATTCACGAATATCGAGTTTCTAAGTTGTTTCTTTCGGAAGTTATTGTGTTTACGCAGTCGGCCGTCAGGCTGACCGTAAACACAATAACTTCCGGAAGAAACGACTTAGAAACTCGATATTTGTAGAGTAGGTTTGGGGCTTAATTACGAAGGTCGAATTCGTGAATGGGTAAAATCCGCCCAATGATTCCGTAGATATACCCATTCAAAATTTTATTTTTACAATATGTCCAAAAATACAGATATGATCGAATTGAAATCCAGTAATTTATCAGAAAAAAATTTCAAAAAGCACTGCCGTGAAGGCAGCTGCTTTTGCGCGCACGTTCAAATTCGTTGCTGAAGCGGTCATCTACATTGAACATGCGCGCAAAAGTTGCTGCCTTCACGGCAGTGCTTTTTGGACTTTTTTTTATACAAAACTCAACAACCCGATGTGTCCAAATCCTTCTCATTTCTGTCCTTTACACCTCTGAGGAATTCCACCCCATAATTTCAGGTGCCAAACGGAAAACAAACAATTCTGTCGTTTCGAAAACACTTAGACGGATCGACAGCTATTGTTGCATCGCAACTAGCATTAGGAAAAGCGTTGAAGATGGAATAATTACGAGATCAGCAGTTATGTAGGAAGACGCCTCACATAAAAGAAAGTGTAAGTGGAGATCTGGGGTGCAGGTGCGTTCCCTACGACGCACCTGCCCCGTGATACTCGTAAGTATCTACCGACAGAGCTCACAGGTGCCCCTCCCTCATACATCGACGAAGACGTCCGTTACTTAGGTTAGTTGAAGTTGGAGGTCCAACATCCACTCAATCAATACCTTACTAGGAGACGCTGCTTCCTTGTGAAGTTAACATCGAAAATTTATAGAAGTGTAGGTTTCACACATTAAGAGCAAGAAATACCTTGAATACAAGAGGGTGACTTCCGGAGGCCAAAGTTGGTTTTTCACATTCACATTTCACATAAGGGTTCATTATTTTCTTAGTTAAATAACCCAATACCATTGATATCTTAAATACAAGTTATATATTATTCATATCACATTGGTTCTTCACAACACAATTCGCAGCGTTTTTCTTTATAACTGAGGGACCACTGGTCGGAAATCATCCGGGTGAAAATTTTTAGGTTGAGTTATGCAACAATGTTGAGAGTTTCATAAAAATTCGGTTGTAAGTTTTCGAGGAACAATTTTTTTTCCTAATACTCCCAGTTTCGAGCCCGTAGGGTACACCGATCCCGCTGAAAAGCTTGGAGTGACACACGATTTTTTCATCAAGTTTCACGGATTTTGGTTCAGTAATTTCAAAGGAAAGCCCCAGACAACGGACAGACGGAATCTTTTTGCGCGCATGTTCTAGGGGAACAGCGTGCTATCGTTTCGTCCAAATGTCTGTAGTTTTGGATGATTGAGCCAAAAATGGTCTCAATCGACTAGGTTGGACTCACTGATGACGAATCCAGTGTCAAAATCGATTCTGTCCGGCCGGCCGGCCGTCCCTCCGGTCGAGGACACGATAACTGTCGACAGAAGCAAGCTAGCAACTTGAAACTTTCAGGATAGGTTGCGCATCAGAATGCCGCGGTTAAGTTCGTTAATGGGCCAAATCGGTCGAATAGTTTCGAAGTTATAGCCACTTGAAATTTTGAAGTTATTTATTTTTTATTTCGGAAAGTACTTGAGCGATTGGATTCAAACTTGGCAGTTAGGTGAAGTACAACGACGCGCAACTTTGAGCCAAATTTCGTCAGGATCATAGTGTCAGCAAATAAAAAAAAAATTTTTTTCGAACTTTTTTTCCAACAATTTTTTTTTCGGAAACCATTCATCATATCCAAAAAAATTCCACTCACACTTTGAGCTTCTAATTTCACAGCAATGTGTCAAATTTCAGTTCGATACGATCATAATTTTTGGAGATATCAGGAAAAAATATGTCAAATTTCGAAATTTTCTTCTCGATATCGTTGTTTTTTTCGGTATAACTCGAGAAATACTGATTCAGTCCTGATAAAACTTCACAGCTAGTTTCGAGATGCCGAAAGACAACTTTATGCGAAATTTCGTGATAATCGTGTCATTAGAACAATTTGAAAAAAAAATTCTATGATTTTCTTATCATATCATCCTCATTAAATTCTGTATGAAACTTCGAACAGTTATTTTTCGATGAAGTACTGGATTTCAATTCGATCTGATCTGTATTTTTGGAAATATTGGAAAAATAAAATTTTGATTGGGTATATCTACGGAATCATTGGGTGGATTTTACCCATTCACGAATTAGGCCTTCGTAATTAAGGTCCGGAAGAAACGACTTAGAAACTCGATATTTGTTGAGTAGGTTTGGTGCTTAATTACGAAGGTCGAATTCGTGAATGGGTAAAATCCGCCTAATGATTCCGTAGATATACCCATTCAAAATTTTATTCTCCCAATATTTCCAAAAATACAGATTTGATCGAATTATAATCCAGTTATTTATCAGAAAAAAATTTCAAAAAGGCAGCTTTTGCGTGCATGTTCAAATTCGTTGCTGAAGCGGTCATCTACATTGAACATGCGCGCAGAAGTTGCTGCCTTCACGGCAGTGCTTTTTGAAATTTTTTTCAGTTCATTTATATCTACACAATTCAAAATGTAAATTGTGAAATTTTCAGGGGGGTAATTTTTTTTTTTTTTTCGGTACATCACCAAGGTTTATTATTTGATTTCATCAAATAATGAACCAAAATCCGTCCGACCGCCGTCCGTTATCCGGTGCTCTCTTTTGAAAGTACTTATTCGAAATCCGTGAAACTTAGTAGAAAAATCATGTGTCGCTCGAGATTGATTCTCCAAGCTTTTTAGCAGCGTCGGTGTACCCTAAAGGACTCAAAACTGGGGGTAGAAGGGAAGAAAAAATAATTTCTCGAAAACTTACCAACTCTCAACATTGATTACTCTTGTATAAATCAACCTAAAAATTTTCACCCGGATGATTTCCGACCAGTGGTTCCTGAGTTATAAAGAAAAACGCTGCAAATTGTGTTGTGAAAAACCAATGAGTTATGAATAATATATTAGTTTTATTTAAGATATCAATGGTATAAGGTTATTCAACTGAGAAAATAATAAACCCTGGTTTAAAATTTGCAGCGTTTTTTTTTGGATGGCCAGAGTGTTGAGCTTTTTCAATTCATCCATTCTTTCAGAAATTTTCAATCGATCTTTTCACACTTGACGAAGTTAAATATTTTTTTCTACAATTTTTTGTATGGAATATACCGCCAAACTTCTATTATTTCTGAGATATTGTCAATTGATGAAACTCGTTGCTCTATCAATTTCAAATAATATACTGTCAGCTGCCAATCGGTTTTTTCCAGGGTTGCCAACACTTTACTGCACAAATGGCGGCAAATTTAAACTTTCGATTCAAGGGGGGGTTTTCCTTTAAACGAAAATGCAGTAATTTTCATGAAAAACCTTTAGAACATCAAATTTCAAACATATAATTTCAATATTATATTTTTAAAAAAATGTTTGATCACCTAAAACTGAAAAATAAAAATGGGGATTGGCATTTAAAGGGATTTGTCTTGAGTGCACGATATGGCAACGTCGAATTCAGCTTTCTCGGAAAGAAAAGGACGTCAAATGTGTTACTTTGCTTAGGAAAACAGAGATAGCTATACTTCGATCTGGTTAGAGTAGAAGACAACGACCAAGGAATAGAAAAAGAAGAGCACATACTGTCATACTGTCATATTACTGACAAATCGCAAGCAGAAATTGTTTGGTTATATTGATAAAGAACTTGTGTGTACCACAGAATAGGAATAAATATTTCATTATTCTATAGCAGAAAAAGGTATTCTACTGAACAGCGTTGTCACTTCGTGCATGCCTGGCAAATCCCAAACCCCAATTTTGAAATCTGATTTTGAATACTTTCTGAAGGTAATTTGGGGAAATGATAAATAAAACCCATAATAATTATGTCCAAATTTGCATTTGCACTAATAACCCAAATTCAGGAAAAACCTCCATTCAAGACACACTTCGGAAAGATGCAATGCAGAAGTGACTTACATCTCTGACGACAATAAACTACGTCTGTCCGTCTTTAGGTAAAACAACCGTGGATTTTCTCACGTGTAGTGTGCGAACATAAGAACTGTTCATGTTAGATGCGGGGCCTGCTGGCCGTTCATTGAAGTCCCACAGACCACCAGAAACGTAACCGATGTAACCGCACCTGCTCTAAAACCGCCGATGCTAGTAATGATACATTTGCATTTTACTACCGAGGACTTTGACTTAGAAAATTAATTTTAATTATCGTTAGGTTTGTACACGTTGTAAATAACCTATAGGTGTTCTCGGTTGGAGAGAACAAGCGCGTTAATCTTTCGTTCTGAATTTATAGACCGATTGAATTATGGGAAATTGAAGTTTGAGAGAACTTTGGATACTTCCGAACATTCAATAGGGCATGTTTGGGTTGTTAAGTCGATTATATTAATTAGGGTTAGTGGTTGAAGAACAACTGCCTTTTTTTTGTATTCATTTGTACCTAATCATGAAGTTTAGGTTTCTTTAGGAGAGTTGTAAAGAAAAAATAGCTTCCTGAGGTGAAAAAACATTTATACTCAGCTGAAAATTCATACTCATATAGGTTTACAGAGTGATGCAGACTCTTGGTACACGATTTTATCCCCAGTGAAAGTTTTTCGGTATATCTGGAAAAAATCTACTTTCCCCATGAAAGTTTTTAGTTACTTATGGACGAAATAATAAAGATATTTTTCAGGAAATTTCAACGAAATTGTATATACTATTATTTTCTCAATATTTTCCAGAATAAAATTTCAACCCAGCTGAAATTTTGCGTATGTCGAATATTTATCAATTCTCGAATCAACTACAAGTTTTATGTGAAATGTTTTTCGGAATTTATATTTTTTTTAAAAAATGCGAAAATTTTTTTCTTCCAATTTACTCATGATACAATCCCAACAGAAATTTTATATACTGTTATTTTCCCGATATTTTCCAGAATAAGCTGATTTTTGGTGTATGTCAAATTATATCAACTACAAATTCTACGTGAAATTTTTTTAGAGAAAAAAAAATTTTTTTGATTTTCGTTCCAATTGACTCATGATACAATCTCAACAGAAATTTGATGTACTGTTATGTTCCCGATATTTTCCAGAATAAAAATTCGACCGAGCTGAAATTTGTAGTTCAAATAACATCAAATACAAGTTTAATGTGAAATTTTTTCGGAAAAAAAAATTTTCATAAAAAATGCGAAAAAAAATTTTCTTCCAATTAACTCATACAATACCTACAAAAATTGGATATAACTACTGTTTTTTTCCCGATATTTTTTAGAATAAGCTAAAATTTGTGGTATGTCAAATATTATATTAACTACGAGTTCTATGTGAAATTTTTTTCGGAAAAAAACTATTTCTTCAAAAATGCCAAAAATTGTTTTCTCCCAATTCACCCAACAGAAATAGGATATACTGTTATTCTCCCGATATTTTCCAGAATAAGCTGAAATTTGGTGTATGTCAAATATTATATCAACTACAAGTTCTAAGTGAAATTTTTTTCGGAAAAAAAATTTTTCTTCAAAATGCGAAAACATTTTTTCTTCCAATTTACTTATGATACAATCCCAACAGAAATTTGATATACTGTCATTTTCCCGATATTTTCCAGAATGAAATTCGACCGAGCTGAAATTCGGTGTATATCAAATATATATACAGTGTGTCCACGGATTGGGTGCCGGTAAGGTGTAAATGACGAATAATTTTCGAGTTAGACTCTGATATTCTGAGAATCGCTCCTGCTTGGTCTCAAATTAAGATGTTGAGAAAATGAGCCAAATCAATTAATATACAGGGTGGTTTAGAACTGATTTAAGGAAAATGGTTAAGAATAAAACACCTTTGTTTCAAAAGATATCGAGAAAGTTTATTGAGAAAAGTTGTTTAGAATCCGAAGACGCGGCTAAAACTCGAATTTCAGATAAATCGATCAACTTTGATTTTGTAAGTAGGTTATGAAAATATTTGATAATATCCATGGTTACAGATGCCAGACGTGACTTGAAACGTAAATTTTATTCGTCATAAACGAAAATTTTCCTGTTGAAAACATGCTGACCATAAAACAAAGTGTGTTTATTGTGCAGTGCTACGGCTTAGGTGAAGACATTTCGTATCAGGGAGTAATAAGACAATTCCGTTGACGCTGGCCAAATGTTGCGGTACCACGTAACTCTGCTAAAAAAATAGTTTCAAAATTTAAATTTTTGATCATGACAGAAATCTCACGTATACAAAATGATTTATCTGTAACTTGAGTTCCTGCAGCAGCTCGTCATTCCGAACAACTTTTCTCAATAAACTATCCCGATATCTTTTAGAACAAAGGTACTTTATTCTTAACAATTTTCATTGAATCAGTTCTGAACCACCCTGTATATAAATTTATGTGGCTCATTTCCTCAACATCTTAGTTTGAGACCAATCAGGAGCGATTCCCAGAATATCAGAGTCTAACTCGAAAATTTTTCGTGCTGTCTGCACCTAAGCCGTAGCACTGCACAATAAACACACTTTGTTCTTTGGTCAGCATGTTCTTAACAGGAAACTTTTCGTTTATGACGAATAAAATTTACGTTTCAAGTCACGTCTGGCATCTGTAACCATGGATATTATCAAATATTTTCATAACCTACTTACAAAATCAAAGTTGATCGATTTATCTGAAATTCGAGTTTTAGCCGTGTCTTCGGATTCTAAACAACTTTTCTCAATAAACTTTCTCGATATCTTTTGAAACAAAGGTGTTTTATTCTTAACCATTTTCCTTAAATCAGTTCTAAACCACCCTGTATATTAATTGATTTGGCTCATTTTCTCAACATCTTAATTTGGGACCAAGCAGGAGCGATTCTCAGAATATCAGAGTCTAACTCGAAAATTATTCGTCATTTACACCTTACCGGCACCCAATCCGTGGACACACTGTATATACAGTGTGTGGTGGTGCTCACCCCCGTTAGGAGGTTGTAAGTTACGGGAATGGTAAGAGCGGAAAAATTGTTCCCCCTCGAATCAGAAATTGACGAGTCCTAGCGATTTTCCACGTTTCTTTTCAAAGCCGGAAAATCGAGGTGTTAAGTTTTCGTCGGACCACACTGTATCTATTCCTATTGACGTGACACCAGTGCAGTGTTTCGGAAACTCTAAGAGAGGGCGAACTCGGGGCACCTCAAGTGTTGCCAATGGATTCGCTATTTAGAAACAACCCCATGAACAAAGAGCACAACGATGGCATCACTGCAGTTTCAGTCATTAGGTACTGTTTATTTGTTCACCCATCGAAATCCTTCAGCTCATTCCAACAACCATTCCTCATCACCCACTTCCTTCCCTTTCATCGGCCATGACCGGAGCTAAAACTAATTCCCCTATTATTCTCATCATAATTGGATGTCGAATCGATACTGGATCATTTCGTCCCAATGGCACGTGCGATAACAAGCAATTAAGCGAAAAAAATTTGGAGATACCGATGGACCGGCATATGCGAAACGCATGTCTGCCAGTTTGACAGCAAATGTTGCCAACCTTACCGTTAGGCGTCCTGTTGACCCATTGTGAGGCGCGGTGGGAATTTCAGGTAATCATTCAATCATCCCTATGGATCAGGTAGACCTACCAGCCGTAACTGTTTTTAGATGAACGGTTTTATTAGACTGCACTCGATGGCGTTTTGCGGATTTCCTGTTATTCGAGTTGTTATCTGTGCGTGTTCGAAAATGGGTCTCATCGTGCTATAATTTGCGTAGGTCACTGAGGGCTGTTGGTTTTGGAATGTTATTGGATGAGATGAGTTCGAAATTTCATATTTCGAAACTTGTCTACCTTCCAATCAACAAGAGAGAAAATACGAGAAAAGCACTAACGTAAATTCAGGAGCATTTGCGATTGTCACCTATCACCTATAATACTAAAAGAATAAGGAAAATTTCAAAAAGCACTGCCGTGAAGGCAGCAACTTTTGCGCGCATGTTCAATGTGGATGACCGCTTCAGCAACGAATTTGAACATGCATGCAAAATCTGCTGCCTTCACGGCAGTGCTTTTTGAAATTTTTACTGATTAATTACTGGATTTCAATTCGATCAAATCTGTATTTTTGGAAATATTGGAAAAATGAAATTTTGAATGGGTATATCTACGGAATCATTGGGCGGATTTTACCCATTCACGAATTCGACCTTCGTAATTAAGCCCCAAACCTACTCTACAAATATCGAGTTTCTAAGTCGTTTCTTCCGGAAGTTATTGTGTTAACGGCCGACTGCGTGAACACAATAACTTCCAAAAAAAAACAACTTAGAAACTCGATATTTGAAGAGAAGGTTTGGACCTCAATTACGAAGGCCGAATTCGTGAATGGGTAAAATCCACCCAATGATTCCGTAGATATACCCAGTCAAAACTTTATTTTTCCAAAATTTCCAAAAATTCAGATCAGATCGAATTGAAACCCAGTACTTCATCGAAAAATAACAGTTCAAAGTTTCATACAGAATTTAATGAGGATGATATGATAAGAAAATCATAGAAATTTTTTTTCAAATTGTTCTTATGACACGATTATCACGAAATTTCGTATAAAGTTTTTTTTCAGCATCTCAAAACTAGCTGTGAAGTTTTATCAGGACTGAATCAGTATTTCTCGAGTTATACCGAAAAAATCAACGATATCGAGGAGAAAACCTCGAAATTTGACATATTTTTTCCCGATATCTCCAAAATTAATGACCGTATCGAACTGAAATTCGGTACACTGCTGTAAAATATGAAGTTCAAAGTGTGAGTGGAATTTTTTCTGGATATGATGGATGGTTTCCGAAAAAAAATTTTTCGGAAAAAAATTTCGAAAAATTTTTTTTTTTTAATTTACGGACAATATGATCCTGATGAAATTTGGCTCAAAGTTGCGCGTCGTTATACTCCACCTAACTGCCAAGTTTGAATCTAATCGCTCGAGTAGTTTCTGAAATAAAAAATAAATAACTTCAAAATTTCAAGTGCCTATAACTCGGAAATTTTTCGACCGATTTGGCCCATTAACGAACTTAACCGCGGCATTCTGATGCGCAACCTATCCTGAAAGTTTCAAGTTGCTAGCTCACTTCGTTCGACAGTTATCGTGTCCTCGGCCGGACAGAATCGATTTTGACACCGGATTCGTCATCAGTGAGTCCAACCTAGTCGATTGAGACCATTTTCGGCTCAATCATCCAAAATTTTGGACAAAACGATAGCACGCTGTTCCCCTAGAACATGCGCGCAAAAACCATCGAATGATGATTTTTTAAACTTTTTTTGCGAGAGGTGTCCGCGAAGCGGACCATCGAGTCCGATCTGTGTTTACACGGGTATGACAGTCTGGGTCAGTACTGTCAGGTGAAAATTGAATAGAATTGACCGAAAAACGCCGAAATACTGGCAAATATTGTATGAAATGGCAAAAACTAAGCACGGGGCTTCGATTTCAAGCAGAAGAATGAAGCGATTGGTGATATTTTCGAAGGAAATTTCATGAATCTATCAGATGACCGAGAGCTCTTTATACGGAATTTTAACATGACATTCAACGAAATCGAGGGAAATATGGGATATATTATATTGAAATGGATCGATAAGAGGTTGTTACTGATTCATTTTAACATCAACTTTGACTTTTTTCCAAAATTTCAGCATAATTTGTACCGGTTAAGAACAATATTTCTATTGAAATCCTACCGTTGTGTACGAGCTAAGTTACTTTTTCTGGTAAGTTTTTAATGATTAAACATCCTTTTATTCATTTCCGATGCCCTTCCAACGATAAGTAACCTTGAAATTTAAATAAAGGTTTTTAGAGCTTTTTTTTGCGATTGCCCAAAAAAGTTTTTCCATGACGTCATATCATTACAATAAATTTAACCACATAAAAGGCGAATCTACGCGAAAGGTAGATCTAGGCGCAAGGTAGATCCGCATCTCAACTAGTTCTCCACTAAGGGTCTAACGGCCGGACCGTAAATACAATAACTTCCGAAAGAAACAACTTAGAAACTCGATATCTGTAGAGAAGGTTTGGACCTTAATTACGAAGGCCGAATTAGTGAATGGGTAAAACCCACCCAATGATTCCGCAGATATACCCGTTCAAAATTTTATTTTTCCAATATTTCCAAAAATACAGATCAGATCGAATTGAAATCCAGTACTTCATCAAAAAATTACAGTTCGAAGGTTCATACAGAATTTGATGAGAATAATATGATAGAGAATATTAAATATAAATTTGAGAGAAAAATTCTTCAGATTGTTCTAACGACACGATGCTCAAACTAGGTTCGAAGTTTCCTCATGATTGAATCAGTATTTCTTGAGTTATACCGAAAAAGGCAACGATATCGAGAGGAAAACCACGAAATTCTACATATTTTTCCCCGATATCTTCACAACTACTAACGGTATCGAACTGAAATTTGGTACACTGCTGTGAATTATAAAGCTCAAAATATTACTGGAATTGTTTTCGAATATGTATAATAGTTTCAGAAAAAAAAATTTTTTTCGAAAAAAATTTTGAAAAAATTTTTTTTTTTATTGATTGACCTTACGAATTCAAAGAAATTTTGTTATAAGTTCCACTTCGTTATGTTTTAACTAACTGCCAAGTTTCAATCCAATCGCTCCATTAGTTTCTGAAACGTGAGGGAAATAACCTCAAAATTTCAAAAGGGTATAACTCCGAAACTATTCGGCCCATTAACGAACATAACTGCGGCATTCCGATGCGCGAACTACCCTGCAAGTTTCGAGTTTCTAGCTGGCTCCGTTCGACAGTTATCGTGTCCACGGCCGATCGGGTGGCCGGTCATCAGTGAGTCCGAACCAAGTCGTTTGAGACCATTTTCAAACAAAACGATATCACGCTGTTTATGCGCGCAAAAAATGATGTGAAATTTTCCCATAATAAGCTCTGATCTATACTATAACTCCGATATCGTTTGGCTGATTCTTCCTCTTAAAGAACTTACCGTTGCATTCTAACGCGTGACATTCCCTAAAAGTTTCAAGTCGCTAGCTCGTTCCGACCGACAGTTTTCGTCTTCTCGGATGGACAGAATAGATTCCGACATCGCATATTCTTAATCAGTAATTCCAACTCAGTAGTCCAAGACCATTTTCAGGAAAAACATGCCTCTCCCTAGAACATGAGCGCAATATGAGAAATTTAGAGTCACACAGAAATTTCGGAGGACCTCATCGAAAGATACAGCACTCTACATTCTTATGATTCTCGGTTAAACAAAAACGAGTAATAAACTTGAAAAAAAAAGTATCATCATTACACAGAAGCTGAAATCACGCGATCAGAGTTCCGTATCTCAATTTGTTAAGCTTTCGAATTTCGACTCTGAGGTTGGCCGGACAAACAAAAAGGATGATTATGATTAAGAAGATGAACATGGCAAACATACCAACCCGCTTAGGGTGGTTATTACCATGGCTCAACTACTGTTTGGCGGCTCTACAAAGAAAGTGGTTCTCGACACAATTTTCCAAAAAACCAGTTCGAAATTTCAGATTCGGACAGTCAAAGATCGACTTTAATATTCCTGATATGCAAAATAGGTGGGCAGGCCATTACAGACGGGCATCTACATGTGGTCCATTACGGTAAATGATGATGTTTACTGTAATGACTACATTTAAGCGGATTGTTCTTACGAGAGCAGCTTTTTCATTAATTCGGCGAAATTTTTTAAACGGGTAACGGTTAACTATTTGAGTTCACTGTGGATAGAATACTGATAACAAAACAGTGAGTAAACTACTCTCTAATCTACTGACACTTTCTGCGTTTAACGCACGTTTCGAAAACCACGTTTCCTTCAAGAGACATATCGGTCTCTGGACGAAAGAAACGTTTCTGAAACGTGCGTTAGACGCAGAATGTGTAAGTAAGTGTATTTGAGATTTGTCACACAATGTTTTGTTCTCTCAAAAGATTTTGAATAACCAACTGTTTCCTTGTGAAATTGAAACATTCACTTATGGGCACTTCCATAGAATTTGTCTATTGAATCGATTCAAGAATCTTTAGATAAATTCTAGCTGTTTATAGTCAAAATCCATGCATTATAATTGAAGATTGGAAATAGCTGCCTCAAGGATCCGTTCCAGGACACGTATTATTCCAGATCCATAAACTTTTTCAAAAATTCGACGCTATTCCTGCAACAAGAAGAAGTTCTTACGTGTAGTAGACAGTTTTTGCGTGTGTTTCAAATTCGGTACCAAACTCGTTATCTTTTCACGTATTGACCCCGCTAAACGTGAGTCTACCTCCTGATGAAAAGATTTAGCATTTACCGATTTTCAAACCTTAATATCCTCAAAGAATTCTGCATGAACTTTCAAGCTGTCATTTCCCAATCAAGTATTGGTATCGAACTCGATCTAATTTGTATATTTGGAAATATTGAGAAGATAAAATATTGAACGGATAAACTCATCTAAGGAATCATGAGGCGGATTTCACCACTTCCGAATTTGACCTTCATTGTCAGGCCCTGAACCTACCTTTAACGCGCTTGTTTTAGGGAACAGCGCGTTATAATTTCGTCACGATGTCTGTAATTTTAGAATTTTTAGCAAAAAATGGTCTTAAACGATTGGGTTGAACTTCCAGAAAAAGAATCCTTGGTCAAATTCAATTCTATCCGTCCGTATGTGCTCTAACTTTCGGAGGAAAAGACTTAGCGACTTGAAATTGTCAGATTAGGTTTGGAGTCCAAATATCTCGGTTGATTTCGTTAATGATAGATAGTTTCGGAGTTAGGCCCATTCGAAATTTTGAGGTTAATTCCTCGATATCTCATGAAGTTTTGACTCGATCGAATTGAAACTTCGTGGACAGTTTTGGAATATCAACGCACAAATTAGAGCAAAATTTCGTATGGATCAGATTGAAAAAATTCATTATATTTCAACGGAATTCGACATGAACCTCAGAGTCAGTATTTATCAACAATGTTCCAAATTTTAATTCGATCCGATATTTACTTTCGGAAATTTGAGGAGAAAAATGTGCCAAATTTATTTATTATTTGAAATTTTATTATTATTGTTATACCTCAGAAAAGAGTTTTCTCAACTCATATACAAATTTAAAATGAAAAACTACAGAGTGTGAAACAAATGTTAATAAAGAATTCAAAACAAAATAAACTAGTAAAAAATCAACAAAACACAAACCCGGCCATCAACACACACCGGTTCGCCACCAAGAGTCCAAATTGTTCTTGAAGGAGTTGACACTATAGAGGCGCCAACAATCGTATCCGAAAGACTGTTCCAATTATGGAATATCCCATTGGTGATGAAAGATTGGCGTGGGGTACATTTGAATCTTTCCCGTGTCAACTTGAATCTGTGCCCTCTAAGTTTTAACGATATTTCCGCAATATCTCAAGAAGTACAAATGTAATCAGATTGAAACTTCGTAATCAAGTGGAGGTTTCCAACAAGCAACTAGGTGCAAAATTTCGTATTGATCTGATAGTTAGAATTTGAACAAGCGCGTAAAAGCTCCTGACCTCACGTCGGTTTTTGCGCGCATGTTCTAGGGGAACAGCGTGCTATCGTTTTGTCCAAATGTCTGTAATTTTGGATGATTGAGCCGAAGATGGTCTCAATCGACTAGGTTGGACTCACTGATGACGAATCCGGTGTCAAAATCGATTCTGTCCGGCCGGCCGGCCTTAGACACGCTAACTGTCGACAGAAGCAAGCTAGCAACTTGAAACTTTCAGGATAGGTTGCGCATCAGAATGCCGCGGTTAAGTTCGTTAATGGGCCAAATCGGTCGAATAGTTTCGGAGTTAAAGGCAGTTGAAGTTTTGAAGTTATTTATTTTTTATTTCAGAAACTACTTGAGAGATTAGATTCAAACTTGGCAGTTGGGTGGACTATAACGACGCGCAACTTTGAGCCAAATTTTGTCAGGATCAGATTTTCAGTGAAAAAAAAAAGTCCACTCACACTTTGAACTTCATATTTCACAGCAGTGTACCAAATTTCAGTTCGATACGATCATAAGTTTCGGAGATATCCGGAAAAAATGTGTCAAATTTCGAGGTTTTCTTCTCGATATCGTTAATTTTTTCGGTATAACTCGAGAAATACTGATTCAGTCCAGATGAAATTTCACAGCTAGTTTTGAGATGCTGAAAGACAACTTAATGCGAAATTTCGTGATAATCGTGTCATCAGAACAATTTAAAAAAAAAATTTCTATGATTTTTCTTATCATATCATCCTCATCAAATTCTGTATGAAACTTCGAACTGTTATTTTTCGATGAAGTACTGGATTTCAATTCGATCTGATCTGTATTTTTGGAAATATTGAAAAAATAAAATTTTGATTGGGTATATCTACGGAATCATTGGGTGGATTTTACCCATTCACGAATTCGGCCTTCGTAATTTAGGTCCAAACCTTCTTTACAAATATCGAGTTCCTAAGTTGTTTCTTTCGGAAGTTATTGTGTTTACGCAGTCGGCCGTTAGGTTGACCGTAAACACAATAACTTCCGGAA
Organism: Myrrha octodecimguttata; assembly: GCA_958510865.1. Taxonomy (NCBI): domain Eukaryota; kingdom Metazoa; phylum Arthropoda; class Insecta; order Coleoptera; family Coccinellidae; genus Myrrha; species Myrrha octodecimguttata. The sequence continues at coordinate 79,510,104 of OY294057.1, forward strand.
GAAACGACTTAGAAACTCGATATTTGTAGAGAAGGTTTGGGGCTTAATTACGAAGGTCGAATTCGTGAATGGGTAAAATCCGCCCAATGATTCCGTAGATATACCCATTCAAAATTTTATTTTTCCAATATTTCCAAAAATACAGATTTGATCGAATTGAAATCCAGTAATTTATCAGTGAAAATTTCAAAAAGTACTGCCGTGAAGGCAGCAGCTTTTGCATGCATGTTCAAATTCGTTGCTGAAGCGGTCATCTACATTGAACATGCGCGCAAAAGTTGCTTCCTTCACGGCAGTGCTTTTTGAAATTTTTTTTTCTAGATCTCGTATATTGTGTTTGCAGTGGTTCTCACTGCCGATCATAAATACAATACTTTCCAAAGAAACAACTTAGAAACTCGATATTTGTAGAGTAAGCTGGGATTTTGATTACGATGGGTGAAATCCTCACAATGATTCCGTAGATATAACCATTCAAATTATTATTTTCCGCATATTTTGAAAAATACAGATCAGATCGCATAAAAATCTAGTACTCAATTGAAAAATGACAGTTTTAATAATCATACTATCTCGTCAAAATTTGTAAAAAGTTGCGCATCCATAGGCTCCGACTGGGAGCCAATTATCCGTTCAATTGCCAAAATGGTTCCTGAAATATTAGGGAAATCACCTTGAAATTTCAAATTACTCTGAAACCATTCGACCTATTTGGCCGTAAACGAATTTTATCGTCGCATTTTGAAATGCAACAACCTAGCTTGAAAGTTTCTAGTAATCGTGTCTACTGCCTGCTGGACCGACCGTTCCGATTTTGACACCTTATTCTTCATCAGTGAGTCCAACCTAGTCATTAAAGACCATTTTTTTTTTCAAAAAACTAGAACATTACAGACATTTGGGTAAAATAATTACAGGCTGTCCCCCAAAGCAAGCGCGCATTAATAATAATTTGTATCGTTTTTCAATATTAAATGTTATAAGAGTTGTTTCAGTGGGTCGATTCTTGAATCTCGATCAAGAATTGAAGAGTATGACAATTGCCATATGTTCGCGTCTATTTTCTATCTTAAATATAAACAATAGACGACTTCGGCCCAAGTTGCCAACCCACAATTTCCTTCACGAATTTACTATCACTGGGGAACGGGAATTTCAGGACAAATTCGACATGATAAGGTTAGCGTTATTTATAAACATCCGTGAAAGATGCTTCGGCTCCCCAAACAAGATAATTCCTTCCAAATATAGGTTTTTGTTTAGATCATCTCTGATTGGCTGAAATTTAAGTTGGGATTCCTGATTTCATGTTAACAGTGGCAAGTTTATAAATGATATGTTTCGCAAATCAACTTGGTTATTTCGGTTGCCGGTTTTCCGTTCTGTAAATATGAAATATTCGGTTGGTTCCTGAAAAAATGGTTGATTACGGAATTTGATTGACGAATAAGCAATCTTTCTGTCACCAGAACATAGAAATATTAAGTCTATGCACCAGAACGGCAATCAATGTTTTATGGTAACATATACATAGCATAGAACAATCTTTATTTACCTTATGATCCATAGATCATACATAGTAATTTTTTCCATTGTTGATTGTTGTCTCTTCTATGTTCTATGGATCATAAAGTAAATACAGATTGTTCTATGCTATGGATATGTTACCATAGAACATTGACTATCGTTCTTGTGACAGAAAGAACTTATTTTCATCAATCAAATTCCGTAATTAACTTTTTTTTCAGGAACCAACCGAATATTTCATATATACGGAATGGAAAACCGGCAACCGAAATAACCAAGTTGATTAACGGAACATATACTTTATAATCTTGACACTATTAACATGAAATCAGGAATCCCAACTTAAATTTCAGCCAATCAGACATGGTCTTAACAAAACCGTATATTTGGAAGAAATTATCTTGTTTGAGGAGCCGAGGCATCTTTTACGGATATTTATAAATAACACGAACCTTATCATGTTGAATTAGTCCTGAAATTCCCATTCCCCAGTGATAGTGAATTTGTGAAGAAAATTGTGGGTTGGCAACTTGGCCGAAGTCGTCTATTAGTACGCATGATCTCCTATACTTCGGACTATGGTGAAAAGACAGTGCGCGTCAAAATTATGGAACAAATTCATTTTCTCAGAAGAAAAATATTTGGCAAGAAAATTCTGAAACAGGTCAATTTTTGTTTCACTTTTACCAAATTTTATGCATTTTTGAAGGATTTTTGTTGCACCCTATGCCATCCCCATCAACCCTCTAAATTTTTTGAATAAGGAAAGTGGGGCATGTGGTACTTTTTTCGACAAGGTCTTTGTATCCTCTTCACAGCCCTACAGAAATTTGCAAAAAAAATTTTGTTTTTGGAAATATTAGTTCGAAGTGGTTTTCAGTATGTGCACTTTGTCATGGTTCATTTACTTTGAGACGATGGTACCTGATGAAATTTGTCACTGAATGAAATAGGCCATTACAGTTTTGTTCATGCACAACTTTCAACCTCTTTCAACCCCCTCCATTTTTTGCTCCATTAAAGGGATCTTAGGGGTTCAAAGTTGTGCATGAACAAAACTGTAATGGTCGACTTTCATTTGGCGACAAATTCCATCAGGTACAATCGTCTCAAAGTAAATGAGCCAGGACAGAGTGCACATACTGAAAACCTCTTTGAACTAACTAATTTTTCAAAGAAAAAAAAATGTTCTTGAAAATTTCTGCAAGCCTGTGAAGATACAAAGAGCTTGCCAAAAAGTACCACATGGCCCACTTTCCCTATTCAACTAATTTAGAGGGTTGATGGGGATGGCACAGGGTGCAACAAAAATCTTTCAAAAATGCATATAAATTTGGTAAAAGTGCAACAAAAATTGACCTGTTTAGGGATTTTGTTGCCAAATATTTTTCTTCTGAGAAAATGAATTTGTTCTATAATTTTGTCGAGCACTGTATATTTACACCATATGTTCAAATTTTGTGCCTAAAATGTTCTTGAAAGCGATCAGGTTAGACTTACCTCGAATACATATATTATATTTCCACCATGCTCCGTACCACTAGTTGCTAAGTCGAACGAAACGATGATAAGGTCATGTTTATATTCCGATTTGTAATTTCTCGATATCTTGCATTCAGCTTATTTCTTGAATCTTTTCCTGAAAACAGTCGAAATGGCGTATATCTCACAAATTTTGCAGATGCTCGAGAAAACTTAGAAAATCGACATGAACATATGACATTTACTCTTCAATTCTTTATCGAGATTCAAGAATTGACCCCCAGCCTACTTATATTTTACAATACCATTTCCATTACCACTGATATGATTCACCTTCCGGATAGTTATCCTAATATTTATACAATCCCTACGTGACCAAGAATAATCCTAGGGGTATTTACACCTCCATAGCCATGAGATGTCATTACTTTATTGGTTTCCTCTAAGAAAGGTTCCTTTATCTAGGGTGCAAATAATAATAAAGATATTTACATCGTCAACCATTTCTTCAAGTACAATCTGGAACTTTCCAAGACAATCTAATAAAATAAAGGACTGTGAATCTTGTCGGACCACCTTTGTAAAGGGCGAGGCTATAAAAGTATGAATGAACTGGCCAAAAATGAGTAGTAAAGGATTTGAGACAAAGGGTTCCGACAAGTTCACACCTGGCTAGGCGCCAGGGCTAATCCTATAGACAAAAACATTATGGACACCTCTGATTTTCGACAAATTGTCTCTTCCTATTGCCGACAAAGGTATGACATCGCCGCAATTTCTTCGTTCTTGGGAAGATTTATTTTTTACATGAGTAGTTGGTGTTTTTTGGTGAATATTACTATTAATGACTGGAAGGTTCTAGTTCGAACCTGAAGATGGCAATACGTATCCAAAAAACTCAAACTTCCTGAATTATCTGTGCCAGATTCTGTAGAAGAGATTGGTGCAAGTTTGAGTCACCTTTCCCACCAAATTCAACACATGATCAATAAAATTTGTATCCGGTTAACGGCGTGGCCACTCCAAAACTTTAACATGAGTTTTTTTGGACAAACTCTACAGTTTGACGAGCAATATAGTTGTCTTAATGAAAAAAGAAATTACCAAAAAGTAAAATTTCAAAATAATTCATTTCCCTTATCAACTGACGGAGTCAATTGCAAATTATAATTCAGCATCGAACCCTCTCCGATGATACCAATTTTGAGGGAAATCTGTCTTTTCAAATTTTCATCGAAATTTTACTAAGGGTCCAGACCCCCCCAAACACGCTTTTTTTGGCTTATTTTCAAGAATTCATGGAAATCTACGTGTAGTTTTTTGCTGTTAAGTTCCTGAGATTGTTGGTGATAATTATAAAAAGCAATAATAGAATCGCACACCCATCAATTCTTTTTTGTAGAGCCCTTGAAACAAAACTGGGAAATGAAAAACGCGAAAGTTTCAAATTGAATTCGTTTCGAGAATACCCCAGAGTTTTCGGCAAGTTTGGTATGGAAATAAAGGTTCTCGGGGTCGTTAAATATGACCAAGACATTATCTCATCGATATCTCCTACCGTTCAGATTTTCACTTGTCAATTGGAAAATTTCCAAAATGTGAAATTGCAAAATCAATTATTTTCCCTCTCAACTGACGGAATCAATGGGGAACTGCAGATTATAATTCAGCATCGAACCCTCTTCAATTTTAAAGAAAATGCATTTCTCAAATTTTCATCGAAATTTTACTGAGGTGGTAGACCCTCAAAAACGCAATATTTGGTTTATTTTCACGAATTCAGTGGAACCTACGGGTAGTATTCTGCTCTTTGGTAACAATGATAAAAAGCAATAATAGAATCACACAACCATCAATTCTTCCTTTCATCCAAACAAAACTCGGAAATGAAAAACGCGAAAGTTTCGAATTGAATTCGTTTCGAAAATACCAGAGTTATCGGCAAGTCTGGTATGGATATATAGTTTTTCGAGGTCGTCGAATATGACTAAGGCATTTCCTCATCAATATCTACCACCGTTCAGATTTGCACCTGTCCAAGGGGAAATTTCCAAAATGTGAAATTTCAAAATTATTTATTTGCCCACTCAAATGACGCAATTAATTCGCAACTACTGCTATGCGATACGCCCTCTGGCGATAGAAATTCGAACACTTCCAAGTTAGTAGTTTTTCGACGTGCCTGTTATTCTAACGTAATTTGCTTACTTTTGGAGTTCATTTTCGACTTTTGTGTTGTTTTCTGAGTTGAAATTCATCAATCGATTCCTTTCTTTCCGATTGAAATTTTCGATTGTATTAATTCGAAATGGCATCCTCCCGAAATAACTATTGTTGTGTGCCTCAACTCAATGTTATTCATGGTCAAAGAAGAAAGGATCATCTTGTGCCTCTAGTTTTCATTTTTTCCAAAGCCAAACGAAAGTAAAGTTGATTTGGAAACAGCATTTAGCAGGGAATTCACTGATGAAGAATCCGTGGTCAAAATTGATTATTTCCGTCCGGCCGGCCGTATGCGCTGTAACTTTCGGGAGGAAGGACCTAGAGTCTTAAAATTTTCAGGTTAGGTTAAGATCCTGAATATCTCGGTTGAGTTCGTTAATGGGCCAAATCTGCCGAATGGTTTTTGTGTTACAGCCATTTGAAATTTTGATTTTTCAATAACTTGAAAAATATTTATCGTATCGAAATGAAACTAGGCTGAAAGATGAACAGGGTCAATAAGAAGAATTATCCATGGAAAAATTCGAAAACAATTTTTTTTTTGAAAATTTTTATATTTCATTGGAATTTCACTGAAATTTCCAAGTCACCATTTCGCAATGTCAACAAGCGCGTATAAGCTGCTGACTTCACGTCAGTGCTTTTTAATCATTTTTGCGCGCATGTTTCAGGGGAACAGCGTGCTATCGTTTTGTCCAAATGTCTGTATATTTGGATGATTGAGCCGAAAATGGTCACAATCGACTAGGTTGGACTCACTGATGACGAATCCGGTGTCAAAATCGATTCTGTCCGGCCGGCCTTTTTTTCGAAATTTTTTTCCAAAAAATTTTTGTTTTTCGGGAAACCATTCATCATATCCAAAAAAAAATTCCACTTACACTTTGGGCTTCATATTTCACAGCAGTGTACCAAATTTCAGTTCGATACGATCATAAGTGTCGGAGATATCGGGAAAAAATATGTCAAATTTCGAGGTTTTCTTCTCGATATCGTTGATTTTTTCGGTATAACTCGAGAAATACTTATTCAGTCCTGATAAAACTTCACAGCTAGTTTCGAGATGCTGAAGGACAACTTTTTGCGAAATTTCGTGATAATCGTGTCATTAGAACAATTTGAAAAACAAAAATTCTATGAATTTCTTATCATATCATCCTCATTAAATTCTGTATGAAACTTCGAACTGTTATTTTCCGACGAAGTACTGGATTTCAATTCGATCTGATCTGTTTTTTTGGAAATATTGGAAAAATGAAATTTTGATTGGGTATATCTACGGAATCATTGGGTGGATTTTACCCATTCACCCTTCGTAATTAAGGTCCAAACCTTCTCTACAAATATCGAGTTTCTGAGTTGTTTCCTTCGGAAGTTAACGGCCGACTGCGTAAACACAATAACTTCCGGAAGAAACGACTTAGAAACTCGATATTTGTAGAGTAGGTTTGGGGCTTAATTACGAAGGTCGAATTCGTGAATGGGTAAAATCTGCCCAATGATTCCGTAGATATACCCATTCAAAATTTAATTTTTCCAATATTTCCAAAAATACAGATTTGATCGAATGGAAATCTAGTAATTCATCAGAAAAAAATTTCAAAAAGCACTGCCATGAAGGCAGCAGCTTTTGCGTGCATGTTCAAATTCGTTGCTGAAGCGGTCATCTACATTGAACATGCGCGCAAAAGTTGCTGTCTTCACGACAGTGCTTTTTGAAATTTTTTTGAGTATAAATACGTGAGAAAGGTTTTTTCGCCCCGAATAACGATAACTTACCGGTCTGTCGGTCATATACCCCCTGATTTTTCGAATCGTCGACGGCCTCTGGTTGCGCTCGGTCCTGCCGTAAAATTAGCAAGTGTCTACGACATATGGCAGGCGTGTGTCCTCTTAATAGGGAGTTACGCATCAAATAATGCGATGCCCTCACCCTCCGAGCACAACCCTGGACGAGGGATCGATTAATTTTCAATTTCAACAACGTTGAAATTCTCGGGATTTAAATCTTTCCGATCCGAATTAGAAATTTAACAGTCTTTCGCTTTCTAGGAGGTCAGATGGTTGAAAAAATGTCATGTGGGGGGCTCGTCCTAGAAACTATGGGGAAAGTGAATAATTTGGGGTTGAAGAACAAGGGATTGATGAAGAATTAGAAAACACCAGAATAATAGGTTCGTTCGTTGTGTCTCCGTCAACTACACCATTGTACACTAGTACAGATCGTGCAGCTCTTATCATTATTATTTTTATCATTATTATTAGGTTCGTAAGGGGGCAAAATCGGTCGAACGGTTTCGAAGTTATAGCCGTTCGAAGTTTTTAGGTTATTTCCCTGAGATTTCGAGAACTACGGGAGCGACTGGATTGAAACTTCGCAGATGGTTTGACCATAAGGACTCGCAACATTTCACGGAATTTTGTTGAAATCGTGCTGTCATTAAATTGAAAACAAATTTTTTTCGAACATTTTTTTTTTGGGAACTATCCATCATATTCGTGAGGAATATTTGCTCAAGCCTTGAGCTTAATATTTTGCAGTAGTGTACCGAATTTCAGCTCGATTCGATAATAAGTTTTGGAGATATTTCGGGGATATATGTCAAATTTCCTGTTTTTTTCTGGATGTCATTGTTTTTTTCGGAATAACTTAAAAATTACTGATTCAATCATAATGAAACTTGGCGGCTAGTTTGAAACTGCTGATTGACATTGATTGAAATTTCGTGGTGATCGTAAGATTATAAGATTTTGAAAAAAAATTGAATTTTTTTTTCCATATTCAATATTCTGTGATCTTCTGATCATATTATCCCCAAGAAATTCTATATAACCCTTCGAACTGTCATTTTTCGATAAAGTATTGGACTGAATGGGGGTTTTTCCTGAATTTGGATTATTACTGCAAATGCAAATTTGAACATAATTATTATGGGTTTGATTCATCATTTTCCGAAATCACCTTCAGAAAGTATTCAAAATCAGATTTCAAAATTGGGGTTTGGGATTTGCCAGGCATGCACGAAGTGACAACGGTGTTTAGTAGAATAGCTTTTTCTGCTATAGAATAATGAAATATTTATTCCTATTCTGTGGTACACACGTGGTCTTTGTCAATATAACCAAACATTTTCCGTTTGCGATTTGTCATTAATATGACAGTATGACAGTCTGTGCTCTTCTTTTTCTATTCCTTGGTCGTTGTCTTCTACTCTAACCAGATCGAAGTATAGCTATCTCTGTTTTCCTAAGCAAAGTAACATATTTGACGTCGTTTTCTTTCCAAGAAAGCTGAATTCGACGTTGCCATATCGTGCACTCATGACAAATCCCTTTAAATGCAATTCCCTATTTTTATTCTTCAGTTTTAGGTGATCAAACATTTTTTTAAAAATATAATATTGTAATTATATGTTCGAAATGTGATTTGCTGAAGGTTTTTCATGAAAATAACTGCATTTTCCTTTAAAGGAAAAACCCCCATTCGATCTGACCTATATTCTTGGAAATATTGGGAAAATAAAATTTTGAATGGGTATATCTGCGGAATTATTGTGTGGATTTTAGCCTTCCTTAATTCGGCCTTCGTAATTAAGGTCCGAATCAACTCTACAAATATAGACTTTCTTCTAAGTTGTTTCTTTCGGAAGTTATTGTGTTTAAGGTCGGCCGTCATAATATCTCAGTTTTTATACTCACTATGTGAAACACTTCCTCTTTGGACCTGAAGATGATATAATTCTATCGAAATATGTCTTCCAAAGTTGATAAATCTGGTTCTGAAATACGACAGCGTTTCTAGACCTTCAATACTATGATTATTCTTCGTAATTAAGCCCGATAAACCTGCACCACGAAAATCGAGTCTCTTCAAGTCGTTTCTTTTCGAAACTATTGTTTTTGCGATCTTTATCACGAAAGTCGTATTTGTGAATGGGTAAAATCCACCCAATGATTCTGCAGATATATTTAGAGAAATTTCATTAGATATTATGATTATTATGTCTGATTTTGATTAAATGTTGCATAAACCTTCAAGCCGTCGTTTTACAACCAAACACTCAGATCTCAACTTTATCAGAACTGCATTTTAGAGGCAATGAAAAAATTAAATTACGGATAGATAGATGTCTAGAGATTTTCGCCCATGGGACCCTCGTAATGATTTCCAAATATAGGGTGTATTTTTTTAGTGGTATAGAACTTTGAAATGGAATAAAACAAGGAAGGATTTTTAAAATTGACATGAAACTGACTTCATTCAAAAGATAATCTTGTGGCATTATAATCTAAATATTATTTCTGGCAAATGACCGCTACGGCTGGCTCGGACGTAATCTAATCTGGAGGTCCAATTTTCAATCACTTTTTCCAACATTTGTGGTCGTATATCGGCAATAACGCGGCAAATGTTGTCCTTCAAGAGGGCGATCGTTTCGGGCTCATCGGCGTAGACCAGCGACTTCACATATCCCTACAGAAAATAGTCTAGCGGCGTTAAATCGCACGATCTTGAAGGCCAATTCACTGGCCTGGAACGTGAAATTATGCGGTTATCAAACATTTGCTTCAGTAAATCAATTATGGCACGAGCTGTGTGACATATTGCGCCGTCTTGTTGAAAACACAGCTACTGCGCATCATGTTTGTTCAATTGAGAAACGAAAAAGTCATGGCTCTATAGTGGTCACTATTGACTGTAACGTTCTGGCCAGCATCGTCTTCAAAGAAGTACGGACCAATGATTCCATCAGCCAACAGCGCCTTATCATTTCTTCACGTTGTCTGTTATTTCGAATTTTGAGCCGAAATTGGTCTCTAACGACTAGGTTGCACTCACCGATGAAGAATCCGTGATTGATTCTGTCCGTCCGGCTGGCCGTGTGTCTGTAACTTTCGAAAGGAAGGACCTAGAGTCTTGAAATTTTCAGAATATGTTAAGATTCAGAATATCTCAGTTGAGTTCGCTAATGGGCCAAATCTGCCGGATGGTTTTTGTGCTACAGCCATTTGAAATTTTGATTTTTGAATAACTTGAAAAATATTTATCTGATCGAAATGAAACTTGGTTGGAAGATGAACAGTGTCAATAAGAGGAATTATCCATGGAAAACTCCGAAAAGAAATTTTCTTCAGTAAATCAATTATGGCACGAGCTGTGTGACATGTTTAGCCGTCTTGTTGAAACCACAGCTGCTGCACATCGTGGTTGTTCAATTGAGGAACGAAAAAGTCAGTAGTCATGGCTCTATAGCGGTCACCATTGACAGTAACGTTCTGGACAGCATCGTCTTCAAAGAAGTACGGACCAATGATTCCATCAGCCCGTAAAGCACACCAAACAGTCAGTTAGAGTAAACGAGGTGCGAAAACGGTCCATAATAGTCCGTAAATATGAAATATTCGGATGGTTCCTGGAACAAGCGCGTGAAAAAAGTTATTTACGGAATCTGGTTGATGAAAATGCGGTCGATTTACTGTCACCAGAACGATTTTCTATGGTAAATATCCATAGCATAGAACAATCATGTTTACTTTAGGTTTGTTTTGGTTCCGAGTTCAGATCTGTTCGGGACGGTTCTAGCATAGACCATAGATCTGTGCTAGAACCGTCCCGTACAGTTCTGAACTCGGAACCAAAACAAACCTAAAGTAAACATAGATTGTTTTATGCTATGGATATTTACCATAGAAAATCGTTCTGGTGACAGTAAATCGACCGCATTTTCATCAACCAGATTCCGTAAATAACTTTTTTCACGCGCTTGTTCCAGGAACCATCCGAATATTTCATATTTACGGAGCGGAAAATCGGCAACCGAAACAACAGAGTTGGTTTTCGGAACGTATCCTATGAAAATTGACACTGTTTGCATGAAATCAGGAATCCCAACTTAAATTTCAGCCAATCGGGGACGATCTCAACAAAAACCTATATTTGGAAGGAATTATCTGGTTTGAAGAGCCGAGGCATGTTTTACGGTTATTTATAAATAATGCGAACCTTATCATGTCGAATTTGTCCTGAAACTCCCGTTCCCCAGTGAAAGTAAACTTGCTAAGTAAATTGTGTGTTGGCAACTTGGGCCGAAGTCGTCTATTAAAACAGTGTTGAAGTGTTGCCAACATAAACTTCTATACCTCTAAAAAACATCTTTACATACATTTTTACAAAATAATAACGCTCCAGTTCTCAGAAAATGCAGCCATTTCCACAACTCGAAATCGACAAAGTAATAATACACTGTTATAATACAATTATAAACAAATTCAATTACTCGAAATTCATTTATATTCGTTGAATATTCATGGTGTTCTCGTACCACTTAAACAGCCATTATTGAAATGTAACGTTTTTCTGAGGCGTCCAACGTTTCGACATGCTTGTGTGATTTTATAAACATCACGTGTGTCATCTGCACGTGCCTTCCACACTGAATGAACATAAATTTCCAGTTAACGATTCCACATGGACGATAAAGAATGACAAAATATCAAAATTGATTGTGTGACCGTTTCACACGATGTTTAAGTAGACGTTTTCACAAGAAATAATTTCAAAAAGCACTGCCGTGAAGGCAGCAACTTTGCGCGCATGTTCAATGTAGATGACCGCTTCAGCAACGAATTTGAACATGCACGCAAAAGCTGCTGCCTTCACGGCAGTGCTTTTTGAAATTTTTTACTGATAAATTACTGGATTTCAATTCGATCAGATCTGTATTTTTGGAAATATTGGAAAAATAAAATTTTGATTGGGTATATCTACGGAATCATTGGGTGGATTTTACCCATTCACGAATTCGGTCAGCCTAACGGCCGACTGCGTAAACACAATAACTTCCGAAAGAAACAACTTAGAAATTCGATATTTGTAGAGAAGGTTTGGACCTTAATTACGAAGGCCGAATTCGTGAATGGGTAAAATCCACCCAATGATTCCGTAGATATACCCAATCAAAATTTTATTTTTCCAATATTTCCAAAAATACAGATCAGATCGAATTGAATTCCAGTACTTCATCGAAAAATAACAGTTCGAAGTTTCATACAGAATTTAATGAGGATAATATGATAAGAAAATCATAGAAATTTTTTTTTTCAAATTGTTCTTATGACACGATTATCACGAAATTTCGCATAAAGTTGTCCTTCAACATCTCAAAACTAGCTGTGAAGTTTTATCAGGACTGAGTTAGTATTTCTCGAATTATACCGAAAAAATCAACGACATTGAGAAGAAAACCTCGAAATTTGACATATTTTTTCCGGATATCTCCAAAACTTATGATCGTATCGAACTGAAATTTGGTACACTACTGTGAAATATGAAGCTTAAAGTTTGAGTGGAATTTTTTTTTTGGATATGATGAATGGTTTCCGAAAAAAAAAATTTTTTGCAAAAAAATTTAGAAAAATTTTTTTTTTTTTATTTACTGACAATATGATCCTGACAAAATTTGGCTCAAAGTTGCGCGTCATTATACTTCACCTAACTGCCAGGTTCGAATCCAATCGCTCAAGTAGTTTCTGAAATAAAAAATAAATAACTTCAAAATTTCAAGTGCCTATAACTCGGAAACTATTCGACCGATTTGGCCCATTAACGAACTTAACCGCGGCATTCTGAAGCGCAACCTATCCTGAAAGTTTCAAGTTGCTAGCTTGCTTCTGTCGACAGTTATTGTGTCTACGGCCGGACAGAATAGATTTTGACAACGGATTCGTCATCAGTGAGTCCAACCTAGTCGTTTGAGACCATTTCGACTCAATCGTCGAAAATAACAGACATTTGGACAAAATGATAGCACGCTGTTCCCCTAGAACATGCGCGCAAAAATAGGGCAGTCTTCTCTAGTTCTAGTCGAATCTGGTTGAAAATTCTGTTGTTCTACTCGAACAGGGATATCACAAACTGCTCTGGAAAAAATCTAGTGAAGTCAGCAGATTTTTATGTTTTCGACAGCAGCGGGCTATTGTTTTGTTCAAATGTCTGTAATTTTGCATGATTGAGCCGAAAATGGTCTCAAACGACTAGGTTGGACTCACTGATGACGAAAATCGATTCTGTCCGACCGGCTGGCCGTAGGCACGATTACGGGCGTATGGAGAATCCTACCGACTTGAAACATTCGGTGAGTGTTGCATTTCAAAATGCGACGATTAAGTTGGTTAATGGGCGAAAACGGCCGAATGGTTTCGGAGTTATACAGGGTGAGTCTTTAAGTTGTATAACAATTTAAACCGTAGGTTCCTCTCTTCAAATAAAACAATTTTTTCATTTCACATTTTTCCAGATTCAGCTCCGGTAAAAACAGGCTGTTGAAATTTCAAAAAAATGGTCTTTCTTTTGTAGCTTCAAGACCGGTTACTCCGAATGAGATGAATTTTGATGTGAAGTTCTCCATAACACATATTCTTCAGCAATCACATTCATCCTACTTCGAACGGTTTCTTAGTCATAGACTCGTCGATTCATAAAACTATAAAAAAAATTGCAGGAAGAATGAAGATAAAGTTTATCCGATGTCATTATAAAAATCTTCAATCATTTTAAAATACTCAATTATTTGATATAATTCCTCCTCAAACGCACGGTTTCGGATATATTAAACGTTTAATGTCATAAAATCTGATAAAATTTCGAGAAATAACCTTATTTTTGTGGATCCGCCCCTGAGCTAGTAAAGCTGTTGATTAAGCTACGTCAACGTTCATCCGGACCATAGAATACACAGAAATATTTATCTATTTCGCATAGACCAAATATTCTAGGTCTGTGCTCTTCCGTGATCAGAACACAGACATGGCGGCTATGTCCCAATTTCTATGGGCAACAAATTTCATAGAATTCTAGTGTGTGTTGGTTAGATGGGATGAATTTAATGAAAATAAGGAGAATTATTCAGTTTTAAATACCAGCATGGGCGAGGTTGGAGTTGTGTACTTATCATCTTGTGGTGGAATGAATTTGGATATTGCACGAATATCAAGGTAAGCTTGGTGTTTTATAGTCCATTTTAGTGGAATGTTTTCGTCACAATTATATCGCAAAGAGAACCAAATCATAAGAATTAACTGAGTAAATGAGGGTTCTCAATCATGTTTCTTTGAATTTCGAACATTGGATTGGTCATTTTGCAAAAGAGAGCTCCGTAAAAGATATCTGTGGGGAACTTGCAAAGAAAGTGCAGAAGTGTATTAGCACATTGAGAAATATTTAAATGCCCATAAATGTCTTTCTGAGCCGAATCTGGAACAATGGGAAACGAAAAAAGTGATTCATTTGACTAGAGGAATCTGGTTAAAACTGACGTACAACTCAAAGACTCAACCTGTATATTCATTTGAAGTTTTGAGGATATTTCAGGAACCACTTGAGCGATTGGAATGAAACTTGGCAGATAGTTGAAGCAAAGCAACGCGTAACTTTGCAGAATTTTGTCAAGATCGTATCTACTGTACCAACTGAAACTTTATTCGCAAGCTATTCATTTCAGATTGATACGATTATACTTTTCGGGAATATTGGGAAAAAATATGTCAAAATTCGTGTTCTTTTTCTCGGTTTCGTTGTTTTTTTTGGAATAATAACACAAAAGATATTGATTCAATACTGAATCAATGGCAACTAACTTGAAAATACTGATGAACAAATTTCGAGAAGATCGTTTCATTAGAACAATTTGAAAAAATATTCGATTGTTTTTTTCACATATTCAATCTCCTGCGTACTTCTGATTATATTATTCTTACGAATTTCTGTATGAACCTTCGAGCTATAATTTTTCAATCAAGTACTGGATTTCAATTCGATCTGATCTATATTCTCGGAAATATACGTACAAATATCATTTTGAATGTGTATATCTGCTGAATCACAGGGTAGTTTTCACTCATACAAGAACTCTGCAATTAAAGAAAGAAAGAAGTTACTTAGAAACTCGATATTTGTAGAGAAGGTTTGGACAAAATTCGCGAATGGGTAAAATTCGCCCAATGATCACGTAGATATAT
This sequence comes from Myrrha octodecimguttata, assembly GCA_958510865.1. Classification (NCBI taxonomy): domain Eukaryota; kingdom Metazoa; phylum Arthropoda; class Insecta; order Coleoptera; family Coccinellidae; genus Myrrha; species Myrrha octodecimguttata. The sequence continues at coordinate 79,525,353 of OY294057.1, forward strand.
CCATTCAAACTTTTATTTTTCCAATATTCCCAAAAATACAGATTGGAACGAACTGATATCCAGTTCTTGGTTGAAGAATCAAAGCTTGAGGATTCATGCAGAATTTCGTGAGGACAAAATTACTAGAAAATCGCATTATTATATTTCAGAACTGAAATTTGTTCTAATGGCACGATCATCACGAAATTTTGCACATAGTTCTGTATAGACATTTTCGAACTAGTTAACAAGTTTCATAAAGGTAGGATTAGTATTTTTTGTATAAATTTGCAAATAATTACGAAAAATCACAAAATTTGACTTATTTTTTTCCCAATATCTCCGAAAATCATAATCAGATGAGAGTAAAGTTTGGTACACTTTGTTGGAATATGAAATTCGATGTCCGTGCAATTTTTTTTTCGAATGCGATGAATAGTTACCGATAAAAAAATTTTTCCTCGTTTTTTTCTAAAAAAAATCCTCTTTAATATGCTGACCATATGATTCGAACAAAATTCTGCGAAAAGTTGTGCGCTATTATACTTCCACCATTGTATAAGAATCTTTATGCAATGCTCAAACTTACTGCCAAGTTTCAATTCAATCGCTTGAGTGGTTACTGAAATTTTAGGGAAATAAGAAATAACCTCAAAAACGACGATAACTCAGAAACAGTTTGGTCGATTTGGCCCTTTAGCGTACTTAACAGTTGCATTTTGAAATGCAGCCTATATCCTGGAAGATTCATGTCGATACGGTTACCCGTTCTAACGTAATCGTACTTATGGACGGTCGGACAGAATCGATATTGGCACCGTATTTGTAATCAGCAGGTACAACCTAGTCGTTTGATACCCTTATCGGCTGAAAATTCGAACACTACAGACATTTGGACGAAACAATAGCACGCCGTTCCAAAGAAGATCCGCGCAAAAAATGCTGTAGGTCAGAATTTGACCATTTCGTAAAGAATATTATCTATTATACAGTGATTTGACATAGCAAGCACTCAAGCAATGAACAAGACCTGCATTTTTGACAACAGATCCTGTAAGAAATCAAGCTCAACTCAATCGTGAAGAGAACAAAATCTCATATCACGCATTCAATATCTTCTGCTTGCAGAAATTAATAGTAAAAATTTCTTCAATTAATTTCATTTGCCGCCATATAACCCCGATGGTTGCCAGATCATCCTGGAGCGTTTAATGATTTGCAATTAGAAGCATTCAGAATCAAGATGACTCGACGAAATCTGAAAAAGTATTAGTAGTAGTAGTAAGAGATTTCTCCTCTTGGAATTGAGTTGAAAACAAAATAGATGAAGAGAAGTAATGAATTGTAGATTGTAACAATATATACCTGGAAACACGAATTGCATATGAAATATTACATCACATTCATGTTTACAGGCCACTTCTCCAAGCAGGGAAAGTTACTTAATAAAAGGAATGTTATACCTACCAAAATCTTCCTGATAAACTGATCATAAAGGAATAACGTTCTAGTAGTAGAACTGACAAGATTGAAACAAAGGAGTCTCAACAAAAAGTATTTAATTAATTCATAATATTTTGTGTGAATTGAATCCTTCCCTATATTATCAAAAAAGTTGTTTTGTTCATTTGTCTTTTTGCGCGCATGTTCTAGGGGAACAGCGTGCTATCATTTTGTCCAAATGTCTGTAATTTTGGATGATTGAGCCGAAAATGGTCTCAATCGACTAGGTTGGATTCACTGATGACGAATCCGGTGTCAAAATCGATTCTGTCCGGTCGTAGACACAATAACTGTCGACAGAAGCAAGCTAGCAACCTGAAACTTTCAGGATAGGTTGCGCATCAGAATGCCGCGGTTAAGTTTGTTAATGGGCCAAATCGGTCGAACAGTTTCGTAGTTATAGGCACTTGAAATTTTGAAGTTATTTATTTTTTATTTCAGAAACTGCTTGAGCGATTGGATTCGAACTTGGCAGTTAGGTGAAGTATAACGACGCGCAACTTTGAGCCAAATTTCGTCAGGATCATATCGTCAGTAAATTTAGAAAAAAAAAATTTTCGAAATTTTTTTCCAAAAAATTTTTTTTTCTGGGAACCATTCATCAAACCAAAAAAAAATTTCACTCACACTTTGAACTTCATATTTCACAGCAGTGTACCAAATTTCAGTTCGATACGATTATAAGTTTTGGAGATATCGGGAAAAAATATGTCAAAGTTCGAGGTTTTCTTATCGATATCGCTGATTTTTTCGGTATAACTCGAGAAATACTGATTCAGTCCTGATAAAACTTCACAGCTAGTTTTGAGATGCTGAAAGACAACTTTATGCGAAATTTCGTGATAATCGTGTCATTAGAACAATTTGAAAAAAAATTTCTGTGATTTTCTTATCATATCATCCTCATTAAATTCTGTATGAAACTTCGAACTGTTATTTTTCGATAAAGTACTGGATTTCAATTCGATCTGATCTGTTTTTTTGGAAATATTCGAAAAATAAAATTTTGAATGGGTATATCTACTATCTACTGTCTATCTATATATTTTTTTATCAAAAAAAAATTTCAAACAGCACTGCCGTGAAGGCAGCAGCTTTTGCGTGTATGTTCAAATTCGTTGCTGAAGCGGTCATCTACATTGAACATGCGCGCAAAAGTTGCTTTTTGGATTTTTTGTCTATTATTCCAAAGTATGTCATATAATACTATCTGTTATATAACCTTTTGGACAGTACATGATCACTCAATTCAGGCAAGTAAAAGGGTTAATTAGTTTTGAAGATAAAATGCAACATGATATCAGATACATCTTCCCGAACCCTTCTAGCTTTTATGCCTTCAAGATACTCCAGACAATTTACTATTGATATAGCCATTTAGAGTTCAAATAAGTTGATATAAAAATACTTCTACCAGTAATTGTAACCGTGCTACGCTTCATCAGATTAGATAATACATAACTCCTTCACAAAAATGAAATATGTTTACACAGAACCACTTAGTTAGTCTTCGAATAAATTGTAAAATCAACTTTAAATCAATCAAATAAACAAGCAAACACTAGGAAACCTAGCTCCTATCTGTCTACGGCTGACTGCGTAAACACAATAACTCCCGAAAGAAACAACTTAGAAACTCGATATTTGTAGAGAAGGTTAGGACCTTAATTACGAAAGCCGAATTCGGGAATGGGTAAAATCCGCCCAATTATTCCGCAGATATACCCATTCAAAATTTTATTTTTCCAATATTTCCAAAAATACCGATCAGATCGAATTGAAGTCCAGTTCTTCATAGAAAAATTACAGTTCGAAGGTTCATACAGAATTTAATGAGTATGATATGATAGGAAAATCACAGAATTTTTTTTTCAAATCATTCTAATGGAACGATCATCACGAAATTCTGCATTATGTCTTTCAGCATCTTCAAACTAGCTGCGAAGTTTTATAAGGATTGAATCAGTATTTCTCGAGTTATACCGAAAGAAGCAACGATATCGAAAAAAAAATCAAAATTTCAAATGGCTGTAGCACAAAAACTATTCGGTAGATTTGGCCCATTAACAAACTTAACCGAGATATTCAGGATCTTAACCTAACCTGAAAATTTCAAGACTCTAGGTCCTTCCTTTGGAAAGTTACAGCGCACACGGCCGGCCGGCCGGCCGGCCATACAGAATCAATTTTGACCACGGATTCTTCATCAGTGAGTCCAACCTAGTCGTTTGAGACCAATTTCGGCTCAAAATTCGAAAAATTTCAGACATCGTGACGAAATGATAACGTGAGGTTCCCCAGAACAAGCGCGTAAAAATTGAGGATACCTTTCAACCTCCATTCCTACAGGTTTTTTGTTAAGGAGAACAATATCTTCGCGACGGGAAAGTTCTCGAGTTAATCCAACCGTGTGAAGAATTTTCTGCCCCATTGTAATTGTTTTGTAGGAAATATTGTGAAAATAATAAGTCGAATGACGGAAAATAATCTTAAGTGCATTTTAGTCCTTCATGAACTATTACTTTTTTGTAAAGCTCCGAATGTACTCTACAAATTTCACTTCTATCAGTTGTTTTTCTCGTGGTACGCCGCTGGACTAACCTCATACGTAATCGTTTGGCGAATTTCTCCCATTTAGGGATTAAAACTTCCATAATGAAGCCAAAATGTGCTCGACAAATCTCGAGCATTCGCATAGTTGCATCTTTCGGAAGTAATTGAGTTTATTATGAGCCCTCAGGCACTAAGATCCCGTGAGAAAATATTTTAGTACTACGTCCCTGTCTACAACACCTCTATGATAAAATTTTCGCTAAGACTCTCCCGTAATTGCAATAAATACGATCGTATCTGAAATGCCAGCCGTTTCATTAACTCAATTCAATCAGCGTCACTTTGATTCTCAATTATGAATTATTAGAGTTCGAACCTTGTTATTAATCATGATTCAACAAAATATTACTTTGTTTCTCGATATGCTGGTATCCACATTGTCAGCCTGCCCAATGGGCTTACGGATTTTTCTTAGATCCTCAGACAAGCAGGTGTGAACTGCGAATAGGTTCCATTTTTACAATCTTCGCATATATCTTGTTCGAATGGTGAAAGTTGTAGAGGTAGGCACAGGAAAATCTTCATGCTAAGTATTGACTGGTCAATTCGTTCAAATTTATGAATATGTAAAATTAAATATGTTTGTTTTCAATTAAAGTGTATCATTTATGATACTCCAGGAAATTCTGCATGATCTATCAAGCCATCGTATTTCCACGTGTATTGTTTAAGGAATGTTGGATATATTCACTTTCGAATATTGATATACCAGCGGAATCATTGAGTGAATTCCACCCATTCACGAATTCGATATCCGTAATTGAATTGAGGACCCAAACTTTGTCTACAATTCCCGAAAGAAACTGAACAGACACTGGATATTTGTAGAATATATGCTCAATTCGAAAGGCTCTATTTGTGGATGAGTGCTTCTTATGATTCTGCTGATTTATACCTACCTTCAGTTTTATATGGCAAAAGTGAAGAACTTAGTTGAAAATTACAGCTTAAAAGGTTCGTAAAACTAGAAAACAACGTTCAGTTGGGCAAAATAAATGTATTTGTCTTTTATATCATAAGTGATAAGAAATCGCTGGTTTTTGAAACACCCTCCTTTTATTGAGTGCCGCAACCAGTACTGCACAGTCATTCCTAAGGAATGACATCAGAAGTTGCATAGCCATCAGGCGCGTACGTTTCAATCTCAGACATATCCTTTTACTTTTATGGATAACATAGAAATCTATACTATGTGGTATAATATTCTAGAATGGTTTCAAGATATTCCTACCTTACCTCTCACCACCCATGATTAAGTTTTTTATATCCTGCCACCACCCTATATTTGTGTGCTGCTTGAAGGTTGGTTAGTAATTCGAACATGCAATTGAAACCCCTTTCCATTTATTGAGTACGGCAACCAGTACTGCACAGTCGTTGTGAATGAATGACATCAGAAGTTGCATATCCAACAGGCACATACGTTTCAATCTCAGACATATTATACTTTTATTTCTATGGATACCATGGAACTTCATACTATGTATTTGTATTCTGTGCTATGTGGTATAGAATTATAAGAATTTGAATAGATTCCTACCTTACCGCCCACCTCCCTATAATTTGTGTTCGGTGGGTCGCCCATAGACGTTTCCATGATGTAAAAAACATGGTGTGCTCATCTGAAAAATGGGTGACGTCAGCTAGCAGAAAATACAAGGAGTTATGTATTCTGTGCTTTGAATTTGCATGTTAATTCAAACACAGAATATATAACTATTTGTATTTCCTTCTAGCTGATGTCACTCATTTTTCAGATGAGCACACCATGTTTTTTGCATCGGTTCCAAGAGGATTATATTATATAATTCTATGGTTGCGCATGTTCCATAGACATGATTTTTATGATCGTTCGAAACTAGTGATTATAAATTTTTCTAGGTCATACCTGCTTGGTCTATGGTCATATTTCATATTCATTTAGGTATATTCTATAGCCTATGATGTGGGTACTATCATAGAGAAGAGATTCTCTTGTCTCTGGGTACTATAGATTTCCATTCATTCGGATATATCAGGTTAATCATTGAATGGTTTTTAATTGTTGACGAATTCGGCCTCAAGAATTAAATTATGGATCAAACCTATGTTACAATTTCCGGAAGATTTATGATTTGCAGCTCGATTACCAAGGAAGTAATCTTCCTAATGACCTGAAGATATATATCGAAATAGCATTTCCTTAAATTCAGGTCGCATCGACTTGAGATCTAGTAGCTTTGAATGAAATCCTTGAAAATAAAAATGCTAGTAGGCACTCGGTTGGAAATTGACGGCGTTAAATGCTGATACAAAATTTCAGCTGAAATTTAAAGGTCGATTTTCTGCAACCCTACGAATCAAAATTTGAAAATAAGAGTCTCCAGAGCAAAGTCATGATGAGAAGAGAATGAAAATATATTCTGGACAAAGGGTAAAATATCACTCCTTGTTCTTCGAGATTCTCGTGCAGACTTATACCACTGTATACTTTATACAATGCTCATACCAATGATCTAATAATACATATATTAATTACAATATATTATTAGATCATTAGCTTATACACGCTTATACCACATACCGTAGATAGAGGATAGATAGTTCCTCTATCTACGCCACATACCAACGTCTCGAGTTTACACAACCAGTGATACAATTTGAAGATTGATTAGTGGAACGAACAAGGCGATGGAAGCTCCTTCATTATTTGCATACAGCAACCAGTAATACTCTGATAGTTTTTCGGATTGATATTATAGATTGCATAACAATCAGGCGCTCAAGTATCCATAATTATAGCATTAAATTATTTCGTCAGATATATTTTCAAATCTAAAGCGGTTTACATATCAGAGTTCACACAAACTGATATACTTCGAATCGATACCCAGGTTTGATTTGAATCCACTTATATCAGAGGGAAACTGCGAGTTGTTTCGATATTTCGGACTGCATTTCATAGATATTCCCGGAACTGTTCAGCTCCAAAAATTGCAGTCACTTGGGGCATAATCATCATAAAATGTTCTTGTATCAAGACTCGTATTCACGGACGCGTCGAAAAATAAAAATCACGCGATTTTTTTGCCCAATGTCAGTAATTTGTGGCTGACATCTGTCATTACGAAAACGCGCGATTGTTAATGAAATGTCACATTTTGAATTGTATGAATTTATTTCCGCGTGGATCTGGTTCTTATTTTGTTAACAAGTGCCTATAATCATGACAGTCGAGTATGAACAACCTCTTGAATGTTTTGAATATTCCGCCATTTTCTTGAAGTTGAAATTATTCAACTACAAAAAAAAGAATCGCGCGATTTTGGTGGGAGAGCATCTGACAACTCAAATATCATAGCTTGAGCGACAAACGCGTCCACCAGTTTGCGCCTTCATGAGTATAATAATATCTCTCCCTTTTCCTTGTAGTACGACGCAAAATAATCTACCATGCCACCAGTGATACAATTTGAATATTGGTTAGTAATGTTAACAAGGCATCGGAACGCCCTACTTTCATTGGATACAGCAACCAGTTATTTTTCAACTGATATCAAAAGTTGCATAACCACTAGGCGCATACATTTTGTACATAGAATATTATTCAATCATCTCTATGATTTCGACTAGATTCTATGCTTGGGTGACTTTATAGTTTTATGTTCGTTTCAGCAGATCCCTACCTTATCCTTAGCACCGTAGAACATATGTTTGTTCTGTGGGTCGGCCATCGACCTTTGCGAGAGGATTTCATTAGTGATGTTCTTTCGTACTGAACGAAGTGATTTATATAACTTCAATCAGAAAGATCAGTTGAAGCGATCGTTCTTTCGTTTTCAATCAGTTCCCCCTTCCACAACTCTAAAGTGATTGCAAATGATTATTCTAATCGCGGAACAAGTTCCATCAGTTCAATCAGTACGAAAGAACACTACTATTATTGGGAACTTCTGCGAAGATGCCAGCGCCCTATCGGATGAATTTGGAACCTGTCCAAGCTAGTAGTTTTATGTAAACAAACCTTATAAATGTGGTGGAGAACGAATATTTATTAAGCAGAGCTTGAATAGTTAAAGAAATTATTATAATTTTGTGTAAGATTTCTTGAGAAGGAACTTCTCGTTTGGATCACGATATAAAATCGTACTTTGAATCGTTCCTGGAGGATAATTTCGGTGATATTTTAGTGTATGTTGCTTGGTGGATCGAAAAGAACCAATATCTAAGTTTACCTGAATTTCTGGAAAAATAGACACCTCAATAAGCAATTAAAGGACTCTTATTTATGTGAAGAAGTGCTGAATGCAGTCTATATTATGTGTTAAATCTAGAATTGGTCCAAATGATTTGACTTGTTGTTTGTTTACAAACGAGTGAATCAATAAAATGAAAACAGATTTACTGGTTTAGTTCTTTTGCATTGTATTTCTAAAGAAAAGAAAACAGATAGACATATAATTGATTTTTCATATTACAGCAGCTCAAGATACACATACAAAATGAAAAATGTCACAGCTGTTTCAACCTACCTATATATAGAATTGAAAAGTATTGATGTATTTATATGAATAACTTCAGCTATTATCAACTCTAACAGTATATCTAGTTTTTGTCAGGTTTTCAACCAGATCACTCTTTTAGAATATGATTTTGTGTAGTATGTGAATTAGGTAGCTGCAGAAGTGCTCGGTAGTTTCTCTGCAGCATTTTCAAAATTCTCTTATTTTCATTTACACCTGAAAACATCATGACATGAGGTGGTTTCGAAATGAATACATTGTAGGTAATTTACCTTTATGAAAATAAACATCTTCAGAGAAATGCAGTGAACATACTTTCATGTATTTCGTGCCCTGTTTTCCAATCTTCAATTTCTATAGCTAGCCTTTCTTCTATCATTGAGTTCCCTGCTAAATGCTGTTTCCAAATTAACTTTACTTTCATTTGGCTTTGGAAAAAATGAAAACAAGAGGCACTAGATGATCCTTTCTTCTTTGACCATGAATAACATTGAGTCGAGGAACACAACAATAGTCATTTCGGGAGGATGCCATTTCGAATTAATACAATCGAAAATTTTAATCGGAAAGAAAGGAATCGATTGATGAATATTACAAACACTTTCGGTATAGCAAAATTTCAACTCGGAGAATAACACAAAAGCTCGAAAATGAACTCCAAAAGTAAACAAATTACGTTAGAATAACAGGCACGTCGTAAAACTACTAGCTTGGAAGTGTTCGAATTTCTATCGCCAGAGGGCGTATCGCTTAGCAGTAGTTGCGAATTTTATGATCGCGAACGTCTTCGTTATATTTTATTCTATGGTTTTGTGGCTATTCTATGATCTTAACATAGACAATTTCAGGAAGAGATTGAGACATAAGTACAATTAGAGGGAAAATACAAGAGAAAAAGAACTACGAACTTCGTTGAGATTTTGTCCGTTCCCTTAATTGTGCCGGGGTGTATAGTTCTGTTTCAGATATTGGGAGTGAAAACCCAAAAACATTTTCGAAATGATCCTCATCACAGCTATGTTTATTGTGTTCACTGGACTTCTTGGTTTTTTGTGGAAAAATAGGTAGACAGGTTCAATAAAGCCCAATTCAAAGTAGTAAGTATTTATTTTACAATGGCAGTGCTCGATAAGAAATTAGGTGGACTGTATGAATTCAAGCAGTGACGAACAATTTCTTCAAAAAAATAAAACAATTTCCTTGACTAGAGGTAACTAATGAAAAAGACAGAGGAATGTTATTAAGGTAAACATAATTTAAACCACTGCAAAACTTAATACGGAAATACACGTAAATAACAGCGTAGCACCATTGAGATTTTATAATAAGTAATTACAAAAATATCTCTTCGAAAATAAACACAAAAGTAAGAATATCATCATTAAGAATGTCGACGATTGCACTGTAGGCTGAAAAAATTATCATTACATACATACAACTTATTCTACTAAATACTATACAAAATTCTTTACATGCTTTTAATGTTACATCATGGCACGGCAGTTTTAGAGTTAACAAAGCTTATCGTAAAAATATTTGACCACGTTTAGGGTCCGCACTTGGTCATCTCCAGATGAAAAAGTACTTTCCCTGAAGGAACACTATAAGGTTGAACACACCACGACGCGCGTGCGCATCTAGGCACCGGTGTTTGCTGTGATTCAGATTGACTTTAATTATCTTTAGGTGTTTCTTATGCATACTTGACATCTTCCCACGCGATCTCTCACGTTTCCTGCTTTCAAAGTTTGCTTGACTGGTTTCTGGAATTGCTGGTTGCTCTCGATCGTCGCTAGCCAGAAACTGAGTACGTTGGCGAAGTAGTTGCAAGTACCGGCAGCTCCGTTGCATTCTATGAATGGAGTAGCCCTGAAGTCTTCCAGACATGAACCTGGACTTGCTAGTGATTGTCCACCACCGTTGGCACCAGCTCCAGTATGCTGCAAAAGAAAAATGAACAAGGTGTAGAAAGATTGTAGCAGTTGAACTTTGAATTTGACTACATTTGTGCAATAAAGTGTTGGCAAAACTGAAAAAACAATTTGACGCTACACGACAAGAAAAGAAAACAGTCTGGAAGAAAATCCAAGAACCGTATCGAATTTCCGTATAAAAAAAGTCCAAAAAGCACTGCCGTGAAGGCAGCAACTTTTGCGCGCATGTTCAATGTAGATGACCGCTTAAGCAACGAATTTGAACGTGCGCGCAAAAGCTGCTGCCTTCACGGCAGTGCTTTTTGAAATTTTTTACTGATAAATTACTGGATTTCAATTCGATCATATCTGTATTTTTGGACATATTGGAAAAATAAAATTTTGAATGGGTATATCTACGGAATCATTGGGCGGATTTTACCCATTCACGAATTCGACCTTCGTAATTAAGCCCCAAACCTTCTCTACAAATATCGAGTTTCTAAGTCGTTTCTTCCGGAAGTTATTGTGTTTACGGACAGCCTGACGGCCGATTGCGTAAACACAATAACTTCCGAAAGAAACAACTTAGAAACTCGATATTTGTAGAGAAGGTTTGGACCTTAATTACGAAGGCCGAATTCGTGAATGGGTAAAATCCACCCAATGATTCCGAAGATATACCCAATCAAAATTTTATTTTTCCAATATTTCCAAAAATACAGATCAGATCGAATTGAAATCCAGTACTTCATCGAAAATAACAGTTCGAAGTTTCCTACAGAATTTAATGAGGATGATATGATGAGAAAATCATAGAAATTTTTTTTTCAAATTGTTCTAATAACACGATTATCACGAAATTTTGCATAAAGTTGTCTTTCAGCATCTTAAAACTAGCTGTGAAGTTTAATCAGGACTGAATCAGTATTTCTCGAGTAATACCGAAAAAATCAACGATATCGAGAAAAAAACCTCGAAATTTGACATATTTTTTCCCGATATCTCCAAAACTTATGATCGTATTGAACTGAAATTTAGTACACTGCTGTGAAATTAGAAAGTCGAAGTGTGAGTATAATTTTTTTTGGATATGATGAATGGTTTCCGAAAAAAAAATTTTTTTGTAAAAAAATTTCGAAAAAAATTTTTTTTTAAATTTACTGACGATATGATCTTGACTATTCGACCGATTCGGCCCATTAACGAACTTAACCGCGGCATTCTGATGCGCAACCTATCCTGAAAGTTTCAAGTTGCTAGCTTGCTGTCGACAGTTATCGTGTCTAAGGATTCTGCCGGATTCGGCCGGACAGAATCAATTTTGACACCGGATTCGTCATCAGTGAGTCCAACCTAGTCGATTCAGACCATTTTCGACTCAATCATCCAAAATTACAGACATTTGGACAAAACGATAGCACGCTGTTTCCCTAGAACATGCGCGCAAAAACCTAGAAAAACACTGACGTGAAGTCGGCAGCTTTTGCGAGCATGTTTCCTTTTGGTGTTATCCTTTGAACTTGCGCGTCAGTGCTTTTCTAGGGTTTTTGCGCGCATTTTCTGGGGGAACAGCGTGCTATTGCTTTGTCCAAATGTCTGTAATTTTCGATTTTTCGAAAATGGTCTCAAATGCCTAGATTGGACTCACTGATGACGAATCCGGTGTCAAAATCGATTCTGTCCGGCCGGCCGTGGACACGATAACTGTCGAACGGAACCAGCTAGCGACTTGAAACTTGTGGGGTAGTTCGCTCATCATAATGCCGCGGTTAAGTTCGTTAATGAGCCAAATCGGCCGAATAGTTTCGAAGTTATAGCCATTTGAAATTTTGAGGTTATTTCCCTAATATTTCAGAAACTACTAGAGCGATTGGATTGAAACTTGACAGTCTATTGGAGCATACGACGCGCAACTTTGAGCAAAATTTCGTTGAAATTTCATGGTCACTGAATTAAAAAAAAAATTTTTCTAAATTTTTCCAGAATTTTTTTTTTTGTCTGAAACCATTATTCATATTCGAGAACAATTGCAGTCATACCCTGAGCTCCAAATTCAAAAAAGTGTACCAAATTTCAGATCGATAGGGCCATCAGGTTTGGAGATATTGGAAAAAATATGTAGAATTTCGAGGTTTTCTTCTCGATATCGTTGAGTTTTTTCGGTATAACTCAAGATATACTGATTCAATCGTGATGAAACTTTGCAGCTAGTTCAGAGAAGCTAAAGGATGATATTGTGCAAAATTTCGTGATGATCGTGTCATAAGAACAATTCGAAAAAAAAACATTCAAATTTTTTTTTCAAATATTCAATATTCTGTGATCTTCGCATCATATTATCCTCATTAAATTCTGTATAAAACTTCAAACTGTCATTTTTCGATGAATAACTGAAGTTCAATTCGATCTAATCTGTATTTTTGGAAATATTGGGAAAATAAATTTTGAATGGGTATATGTGCTGAATCATTGGGTGGATTTTACCCATTCACGAATCAGGCATTCGTAATTAAGATCCAAACCTTTACGAATATCGAGTTTCTAAGTTGTTTCTTTCGGAAGTTATTGTGTTTACGGTCCGGCCGTTAGGCCGACCTCACGCGGATTCTTCATCAGGGCGTCCCTCAACCAAGTAATTCAACACCATTTTCGGCGAAAAATCTGAATAAACAGCGCGTAAAAAATTGTTTTACTCACCAATACGAAACTGTATCCAATCCATAACGAACTCCATCCGTAAGGACATTCCGGCAGAGACAAAGATTGACTGTGTACTGCTATCACATTAGCTGGAGCCTCGCAAACAACACACCTAGAGATGTACTTCCTTATGTCGTTCTCTTCGACCGGCATCATCGGAATAGGCTCACTCGTAGATAACCAATACGACTTATCGTTTCTGCTGGCGTAATTGCAGACGTTGTTGAAGTCGCAGAACAAGAACGGCATCGTCGAGAATCTTCTTATACAAGAACCGGCTACTCCCAAATCTTGACTGTGTGCCTTCTCGTTTCCTTCGATGAAGAGGAGAGAATAACCATCCCACAATTTGACGTGTCCTGCTTCGCAGCTTGGTATTTCCACGCTTTGACTATGACGTACAAGAAGGGTTCCAGTTAGGTAATCTGGGGTGGCCTCGCATGGTATACCAGGTTCTCCTTTTGGACCAATATATCCTTGAGCACCAGCCAAACCGGCAATTCCGTCGAAACCTCTTTCTCCTTTATCTCCTTGAATACCGGCAACACCGATTCTTCCTTCGAACCCACGTTCTCCTTTTTCACCTCGTTCTCCTACCAATCCAATTTCACCCTCGAATCCCATTTCTCCGCGTTCACCAGGTTTGCCTGGTATGCCAGGAAGTCCACGTTCTCCCTTCGGTCCAGGTGCTCCGGGTATAGCAGCTTCACCTTTCTGTCCCTTGGATCCTGGGATACCATCTTTTCCTGGAGCTCCTGGGAAACCTATATCACCTTTTGCACCTGGTGGTCCGATTGGTCCGTCATTACCGGGAATACCTTCGAAACCGCGATCTCCCTTCTCACCAGCTGCACCAGTTAATCCAATCAAGCCAGTTTCACCTCTATCTCCCTTCTGTCCAGGAGCGCCTATCAACCCAGGTGGACCTCGATCACCCTTTTCTCCCATTCTTCCGGGTATACCATCCATTCCTGTTCTTCCAGGAGGTCCGAGAGGACCAGGTTGTCCTGGTACTCCCATTGGACCTCTGTCTCCCTTAGGTCCAGGTGGTCCAATCGGACCAGGTAAACCAGGTAATCCTTGTTGTCCAAATAGACCTTGTAAGCCCTTGTCTCCTTTTTCACCTTGTAGACCCATACGACCTTCCCTTCCGTTCTTTCCTGGTAGACCTGGTAATCCCTTTTCACCTTTAATTGTCAATCCAGGTATGCCAGGAACTCCTGGGAATCCAGCATCACCTAAAATAGATAGATTATTGGTTAGTGAATTTTGATGAGATTTTGACGATCTCGTACCTTTTTGGCCTAGCTGGCCAGGGTAACCTATAGCTCCCTTCAAACCTGGGAATCCTGCTTCTCCCTTCTCTCCTGGACGACCATCTAAACCAGGTAGCCCAAGGTCTCCTTTTTCTCCTGTTAGTCCAAATGGTCCTGGAGGACCTACTTCTCCTTTTTGTCCCTTAATCGATACGAGAGGTCCAGGTGAACCTCTATCTCCCAGTTCACCCTTCTGGCCAGGGAAACCTACAGGACCTAAGGGTCCTGGATAACCTCGTTCACCCTTTGGTCCATCGAATCCAGGTTGGCCGGGTAGACATATGTCACCTTTTTCTCCAGGCAATCCTTCAAGACCAGGGAATCCCCTATCTCCTTTCGGCCCTTGTGGTCCATTCAGTCCATCAATACCTATAACAAAGAAAGGTATTGAGTGCATAGTTCGTTATAGTAAAAGTGGAATACTCACCTGGCTCTCCCCGATCTCCAGGGAAACCTCTTTCTCCTTTTGTTCCAGGGTATCCAGATATTCCTTGCTCCCCTTTAATTCCTTGTGGTCCAGGTAAACCATCAATACCAGGAGGACCCATATTTCCTTTCTCTCCTACACGTCCAGGAATACTTTGTCCAGGTATACCATCTAGACCTTTGGGCCCTTGTAATCCAGGCTGACCTGCAAATCCTGTTGCTCCCCTCAAACCTGGTATTCCTGGTTCTCCTTTCTGTCCCTTTTGTGATACTGGTCCAGGTTCTCCTTTTTGGCCAGGGAAACCTGGTATACCAGCATTTCCTTTCATACCGTGAGGTCCCCTTGGACCTGGTAATCCTGGTTCGCCTACAGGCCCCAGATCTCCCTTTTCTCCAGTTCTTCCAGCTGCACCAGGCATTCCTACTAAGCCTGGAGGTCCAGGCAGACCAGGGAATCCACGATCTCCTTTCTCTCCTAATGGTCCGGGTCTTCCATCCATACCTGGTGCTCCAGGTGCACCTGGTCGTCCAGTAGATCCCTTGAAACCTATTGAAGATATGAATATTAGTTAAGAAGGATGAATTAATAATACTTGCACAGTTAATTTTTTTGCTCATCGAATCTCTACTAAGTGTTATTTCAAAATTGAAAAGAACTCGTGGGTTGAATTAGTGTAGTTATTTGCCTGGAATATGTTCTTCAAGAAATGTGCCCCGAACAGGTGAACATAACGGCACTTTCAGTATTAAACCAAGAAGTGTTATGGTGAAATTACATCTTACCTTTTGGTCCTTCAACTCCAGTAATACCCCGTTCTCCTTTCACACCAGGGTATCCAGGTAAACCTTGTCTACCTGGCAATCCACCTGGTCCTACTTCTCCCTTAGGTCCTGGCACGCCATCTCTACCTGGTAAACCTGATAGTCCGGGAGGCCCTAATGGTCCAGAGTCACCTTTATCTCCTTTGGGTCCAATCAATCCATCCAAACCTCTAATACCTTGTTCACCTTTCTCACCCATTAATCCTTGCAAGCCTGGTACACCAGGAGGTCCAGTCTTTCCGGGTAATCCTTGCAAACCCTTTTCTCCAGGATATCCAGGCTGGCCAGGAGGTCCTGTTGGTCCTGGTACGGCAATACCTTGTTCTCCCTTGGTTCCCTTCAGTCCAGGGAATCCTGGTTGTCCTCTCAAACCATCTCTTCCTGGTTCTCCAGGGAATCCCATCTGCCCAACATCTCCTTTCTCACCTCGAGGCCCTGGAAGACCTCTGTTGCCAACTGGTCCTGGTGGACCTGCAGTACCGGGATATCCAACTGGACCAGAATCTCCCTTGTCTCCTTTATCCCCTCGTTCTCCATTGATACCAGGATTTCCAGGGAACCCTTGTTGTCCAGGGGGACCTTGATTTCCCTTTAGTTTGGCAGTTATGTTTTGGGGACATCTGCCGGCTTCTCCCTTATCTCCAGGGAATCCAGGTTCTCCTTTAAAACCTTCGTAACCTTTTTCTCCGGGAGATCCTGTGTCTCCCTTGATGCTGTAACCTGGTTCACCTCTTGGACCAACTGGTCCATCGCTGCCCGGTCTTCCGTCACGTCCGGAGTAACCTTTTGGACCCATGTCCCCTTTTTCTCCTCGAGGTCCTGGTAATCCACGTTCTCCTTGGACACCTGTTAATCCTGCCCTACCTACTGGTCCAGGTAAGCCCGGTGGCCCTCGAGCTCCCTTATCTCCTTTATCTGCTTTGATGAGATTATCGGGAATAATAGCAGGTTTACCTGGATTTCCAGGATTTCCTGGTGCACCTGGTAACCCGTCCTTTCCCTACAAGTCAAAAGAGAAGGATTGAATACCTCACAACAAAGTAACAGTTGGAATATTGTATACTTACTGGGGCACCCGGAGGTCCTCTAACACCTGGAGATCCGTTGAGCCCAGGAGCGCCTGGATATCCAACTGGTCCAGGTGGTCCTCTTGCTCCTATATCACCATCACGACCATCATTTCCTCTGTCTCCTTTACTTCCAGGTAATCCTGGCATACAGTCGATACATCTTCCTCCTATATCACCTTTCTCGCCAGGTTGTCCTGGACTTCCGGGTAATCCTGATCTTCCTGGATATCCTTTTTCTCCGGGCATTCCCATTGGACCGTCTTTTCCTGGTTTCCCATAGAGAGAATCACCAGGTGCTCCTCTGGCACCAGTAAAACCACGCTCACCCTTTTGTCCTTTTTCGCCGTCTCTACCTGGTTCTCCAGCATCTCCTTTTGGCCCCTAAGGAGAAATTGAATTGGGAATTTGAAACTTATTGAATCAGTATTAACTTACTATAATAGATCGTCCACTTTCACCAGGAAGTCCTTGAAGTCCTTGTGGTCCAGGTTCACCTGGGAAGCCGATGCGTCCATCTGTTCCTGGAAAACCAGGAAGTCCTTGATTGCCTTTGTCACCCTTGTCTCCTGGTGCACCTTCAGGACCCTGTCTTCCTGGAACACCTGGACCTCCCACTTGTCCTATTGGCCCCATCGGTCCTGGTTCTCCGTTGAATCCATCCAATCCTTTTGGTCCCATAGGTCCAGGATAACCTCTCGGTCCCATTGGTCCTGGTGGTCCAGGTCTTCCGTTACCACCTCCAGGTGGCCCCGGAGGCCCCGGAAGCCCTTGATATCCAGGTGCTCCTTCTCTTCCGGGTTCTCCTTTCAATCCTGGACGTCCTGCTAATCCTGGTAAACCTTCCATACCTCTGTCACCTTTTTGACCAGGAGGTCCTGGCGGACCAGCATAACCATCTCGTCCCTATGCGAAATCGAATGATTAAAATAATCAAATTCACGAATTAATAATGACTCACTCTAGGTCCTGCTGGACCAGGAAGACCTTTTTCTCCTTTTCCTCCTGCTTGACCTGGAAATCCGTAATCTCCATCCATACCCCTTGCTCCTTTTTCACCTGGAGGTCCCATGGCTCCCCTTTCGCCAGGAACACCCGGTTCACCTTTTGGTCCTACAGTTGTTGTACCATTTTTCGCCCATTTAGCAATTCCTGAATCTCCCTTAGGTCCCCTGAGACCTGCTTCTCCCTTGGATCCTTTTTGTCCCTCTGCACCTAAACCAGGTTGACCTTTCTGACCTTTTGGACCTGGTGGACCCCTAAAACCCTGTCACAACGATTCAATTATTAGCTCAGCATTCTCCAAATGAAATAAGGCAATGTTTTTTTCATTAAATAAAATTAAATATTATGAAATCATTCTCACCATGGGTCCTACATCTCCGGTTGGTCCTGGTGGTCCTATAGGACCATTAGGTCCTGGTAAACCAGCAGGTCCAGTAACTCCATCTCTTCCAGGTTCTCCCTTTTGTCCTTTCAGATTGATTTCACAACGTGCTGACTCTCCCTTATTACCCTTGATTCCAGTTACTCCAGGGAAACCTCTAGGTCCGGGTTCTCCAGGATATCCTCGAGGACCGGCTTCTCCCTAAGCGAAAAGTAACGGAATTTAGATAGATCTAGATCCAGTATAAACAAGGAAAAGTATGATAGCCATTAGCTCTGAATACTCACATCAGTTCCATTGCATCCATCCATACCAGGAATTCCTGGCATTCCTTGTGGTCCTTGAATACCAGGAATTCCATTTATGCCAGGAAAACCAGGCAATCCTTGTTTTCCTCTATTTCCCTTAGGTCCTCTCGGACCCATTGGTCCTGAGTCTCCTTTATCTCCCTTAGGTCCCATATTACCTTCCTCTCCTGGAAAACCTCGAAGACCTTTTTCACCTGGCATTCCTGGGACTCCTTGAAATCCCTAAAGATGGAATGATTTAAGCATGTTTTCCTTTCATATAATACTAACTTACTCTATTTCCTTTTTCTGCGAAACATTTCGGTATGCACCTTTCGCTGCCATTTCTAGGTCCCAAAGCACTACCTGGCGCATCATAAATATCGTAGCTACTAGAGTACGGTCTTCTGTTGGGGTATGGACTACTTGCATACGTATTATAGGAAGATTCATCACGTGAGCCTCCATAATTGTAGTTTCTTCTATCCTGGTTGCCACCAGCTTGACCAGAATTATAGCTCCCAGATCCTGATATGCTTCCAGATCCGGAACCGCCGTCAGATCTGGATCTGCTTGCAGATCCATAGCTTCCAGATGATGAGCTACTGCTGGAACCACCATAGTTTCCAGACTCTGATCCGCTTCCAGCTCCATAGCTTCCAGATCCTGATCCGCCTCCAGCTCCATAGCTTCCAGATTCTGGGCTGCCCCTAGATCCATAGCTTCCAGATATCGAATTGCTTCCAGGTCCATAATTTGAGCTGCTTCCGGATTCTGGAGTTCTTCCAGGTCCATAGGGTTCAGACCCGTAGTTACTTCCGGATCCTGAATTGCTGCTGTCAGGGGAGCCTCCACCTTGTCCATAACTATATCCTCTCGCTTCAAAACTCGAACTGGAGCTATAACTGCTCGATCCCTGAGGGTTGGGTTCACCACCTGGAAGATATCTGCCTGAGTCGTAACTACCACCTGAAGATCCTCTTGCTCTAGGACCACCTTGCACTCCACCTGCCTGACCAGAGCCTCCAGATTCTCCTGATCCATATCCTGCTGATCCCCCACTCGATCCTCTGCCAGCTTCGGCTGATCCATTGTAAGCATATCCATATCGGCCTGATCCATATCTGGAGTCTCGGTTTTCCTGGCTGCTTTCGTAGCCAGATTGAGTGTAGGGCCTCTGGGTTGATTGGTCTTCACCTGTCTTCGCTCCATCGTAACCATTTTCAGTGTAGTATCTGCCAGATCCGCCACTATACGAACCATCTGGGTAACCATTTATGTTATTGTAGTCCCCCTCGGCCTCAGATACACCATTTTGATCACCTCTCAAAGGCCCTTCCTCTCTACCTTGATATCTGAAATGAAGGAAGTTAAGGGAAATGAAATTATTATACAGTGTGTCAAGTTGAAACAGTAACACCCTTGATTTCTCGGCTGCGAGCAGAATCAGAAAATATGCAGAAAAAAATCAACTTTAGTTGACAGCAACCCCTAAGATCTTAAATGAGATGGGCAGTTGAGTGACATACCTTGTTTCAAAAGTTATTCGATTCCCCTTCAAGAAATGCCAGGTTTGAAAAGGTTGAATTACCCTCAAAACAAGGTATCACCCAACTCTTGGAACCAAACTATACAATTTCGCACAATGAAGCGAAGTCCACCTCCTTTTGCATTTTTATCTTTTTCCATGGGTGCCGAGATATTCAGGGGTTTACATTTTCATATTGATTGACAGACTGAAAACTTGTCGTTGAGAGATATGATTAATTTTATAACGTGAAAATGCATATGGACAAGATCATGTCTATCATATTCTCACCTATTGTCATTCGATCCTATATAGTTTCCTCTCGGATTGTATCTACTGTCGTATTCATTGCTATATCTGTCTGTAGATTCATCTGGTGATCCTGTTGTTTCACTATCTTTTTCATAAAATGGTCTAACATAACTCTGACTATAAATATCTGTCCGATTAGTGGATCCCCTATTCACGTGGTATTGCTGAAAAATAGAATTGTGAAGATGTAGAAGATCATTTTACACTTTTTGCGTGCGTCATTAGAGATACAGGAAGGACAAGTTTGAATTCTTCTAAGGAATTGTCCAATTGTTTCCACAATTCTCAGCATATGCTGCTGAAATTTGAGTTTTACATCATATGACATATCAATCGTCTAGAAATTAAGATAATGTAGTTTCTTCCATGATATAAAAAACATGGCGCACTCATCTGCAAAAAATGTGACGTCAGCAAGATTGAAATGAAATATATATTCTGTTCGTTGAATTTGCATGTAGTTTCATACGTCATCATTTGTAAAAACACAGAAAAGCAGATGAGCAGATGAGCTCACCATGTTTCACTTACATCATGGTTTCTTCTTCAGACCTGCACCATTTTCCCGTAAAACTTTTCTGTGGTATATTATTTAACGAGTGGTGATATAGGTGTTAACTCACGCAGAAAAAGCAGCACGAGACTGAGCCGAGGGGTGTCATTGATCTAGTGAGTTATGACAATTTCCGCAAGTTGAATACTATACTTTATCTAAGGCTGTAGCAATAAATACTATAATAATACTAGATACGAGTACAAAGAAAGAACTTTATTGATAAATCACAAAATATTCTCGATGGTTTTTGGAGATTTCAGAAACGTCGAATAATTAGAAGTTTTCACTTCTATTTTCTGCACCTTTCGGTTCATTTGTGAGGAATTACATACGCCCTGCAAACCCTTCGACTATTGTAGGTTCCTTTTTCATCATCGGTCCGAACCCTGAACCTTCGGCGATTTTACTCTCTTTTCCGCTTTATTATAGTAAGTTATAATAATAACTCACGTTGTTTGTTAACAGATATTATTAGTTCTTCAAAGGCAGTTGAATAATGAATAATTTGAAAGGAGTACATCATTTAAAAGATTTTTAATATCTTGCAATTTTTTTATCAGGTACGGTTTTCGAGAACACAATGTGAAATCATTCTCCTATCAATTGATAAAGCTATTGTTTTGTCAAACCAAAATTCTGGTCAGCACCGCAACATTCAAGCGTGTGTTATAGCATAAATACAAGACAAACTTTTTGAACAAAATTTGGAAAAACTATACCTTTATTTTTACAGATGGTTAAGATAAACATAAGTATCAGAAAGTGGCCTCCACGAAATTCCAATTCGAATATGTAGTGGGCAACATTATTATTATTTGATCGCTCTTGAACTAGTAGCCGGTGCATGAGTATGATGTAAGATTTAATATTACTTCCCACCTTTTAAGGAACGCATGCAAATGGGAAACTACCTTTTGCGGTGCCAACTGTGAGAGAATTTACTTTTATAATTAAAGAGTTCTCTTCGTAATCTCCCATAATCGATATTAAGCTGTTCGAATGGTTCGACAGCTCAATCGTTCGATTCAGAGGAGCGATGAAAGGATAAAAATTATTAGATTTGATTCCGTTTTGAAATAGAAGAAACAGACATACTCATACTATGACTGGTTACTTTGAGTTGAGTTTAGTTAAGACAGTTTATTTAGAAAGTTTTCTTTCGAATACGATTAAACCAACGATATGACCGATCAAAAATCAGTGATCAACTTCAACTTTGTCAGTCCGTCAGTCCGTAGGTGCTCTCACCTTCGAAGGAAAACTGCTAGAGCTTTTTCGGGGCAGATTTATATTCTAAATATCTCGGTCGAGTTCGTTAGGGTCAAAATCCGCCCAATGTTTTCAGAGTAATATCAATTTCAACCTTGTAGCTTATTTCCTCAATATCTCAAGAAATACTGTGTGATTAGATTCGAACTATGTTATTGTAAAGGGTTTTTCAACAAGAACTTTGTTTTTTAAAACAAAGAATTTAGTGGAAAATGAATAAAATTTTTATTGTATTACAAAGAGAAAAGTTCGGCAATTATGAATGAAAAATGATATCTGACAAATGTCAACCACGACCACGCTGACAGACGTTGATTCTTTCATCAAAATTTTTAATCACTTTTTGGCAAGATGGAGGGTATATTTCGTTAATGACATCACGGATTTTGAGTTTTAAGGCTGCAATCGATTCGATTGGCTCCGTATAAACTCTGTCTTTAACATAGCCCCACAAAAAATAATCCAGTGGTGTTAAATCACACGATCTGGCCGGCCACTTAACAGCTGAATTTCGCGAAATTATGCGATCAGGAAATTTGGTTTGCAATAAATTGATCGTTTCATTGGCTGTGTGACATGTGGCACCGTCTTGTTGAAACCACATTTCAGTGACATCCATGTCATCAATAATAGGCCAAAATTCAGTTGTTAACATCTCGCGATAGCGTGATCCATTGACTGTTACCGCATTTCCAGCCTCATCTTCGAAAAAAAACGGCCCAATCACACCTCCAGACCACATAGCACACCACACAGTGACACGTTGAGCATGCAAAGGCTTCTCAATAATTGCTTTAGGATTTTCAGAAGCCCAAATGCGGCAATTTTGCTTGTTGACGTACCCTGACAAATGAAAATGTGCTTCGTCTGAAAAAATGATTTTTTGAGAAAAACCAGCAGGTTGTTCCTGAATGAACTGAGCGAATCTACGGCGATTTGAATGGTCGGTCAGCTTCAATTCCTGCACCAGTTGAATCTTGTAAGGCTTCAAAGCCAAATCCTTTCGCAAAATTCGCCATGTTGTGCTTTTGAATAACCCTAATTGTTGAGAACGTCGTGAAATTGATAACTTTTGATCTTCTTCAACACTGTGGCTCACGGCAGCGATGTTTTCTGTTGAACGACCCGGTCGAACACGTGTTGGTGTTGGCACATTTTGTACCGAGCCTGTCAACTCAAATTTCGCGACCAAATTCTTGATAGCGGTCTCAGAAGGACGTTTATGTTGTCCGAAAATATCACGAATTTTACGAAATGTAACTTTAACAGAACGACCATAGTGGATTTGAATTATTTTAATGCGATTTTCGAGCGAAATTGAATTCATTGTAACAATTGCCAAAGCATATACTGCGAATACGTCAAAAAACTAAATGTCAAAACTGTCATGTGGTGCCGGTGTTACCACATTGAAAAACAAAGTTCTTGTTGAAAAACCCATTATATGGAATGCCGTCGCATAAAGATATGCAAAATTTCGTGAACCATGAATGGATCATCATGTTTTAGTTATTCCGAGAATAACAACGATACCGAGGAGAATTTTGCATAAAGTTGCGCGTCATATTGCTTCAATCCAATCGCTCGAGTAGTTCCTGAAATATTAAGGAATAACCTCAGAATTTCACATGATTATTACTCCGAACTCAACCGCCGCATTTCCATGCGCGAGCTTCTCTGAAAGCTTCAAATCGCTAGCTCGTTCCGATCGACACTAATCGTGTATGATGAAATCGATCGAGATTTTTATGACGTCGTCTGATATTTTCAGAATTTATTCATTTGGGGTTTGAGCTCTCACGAAATTATTGAATTATTGCGAAAAGAGGGCAAAAAATATGAATCTTTTATAAACTATTGCCCACATTGATGGCTTGTTTCCATTCTAATCATATTCTGACACTTCAACGCCTGTAGCAAATGGTCAAAATGCGCCCTTGTTCTTAGTCGAGATGATATTATAGCGCCCTGGATAAGAGTCGAGCGCGCATAAATTTTCTTGTATATTATCACTAAAAGAATAACATTTGCTGTTCCAGATGCTCACATATTAATTTTATAATTTGAATATACATGATTGAAATTAGAAAACTCTTTCCCACCAACAATAATTTTCAGGCCAGCGCATAATGTAAATGAAGTTCCTTATTCTTAAATTTACGCGATATAAACTGTGTTGCACTTTCCTCTGCATAGAATGGGGGTTTTTCCTGAATTTGGCTTATTATTTCAAATGCAAATTTGAACATAATTATTATGGATTTGATTCATCATTTTTCCAAATTACCTTCAGAAAGTATTTCAAAATCAGCTTTCAAAATTGGGGTTTGGGATTTGCCAGGCATGCACGAAGTGACAACGGTGTTTAGCGGAATCGCCTTTTCTGCTATAGAAAAATGAAATATTTATTCCTATTCTGTGGTACACACGTGTTCTTTGTCAATACAAGCAAACAATTTCCGTTTGCAATTTGTCAGTAATATGACAGTATGACAGTCTGTGCCCTTCTATTTCTGTTCCTTGGTCGTTGTCTTCTACTCTAACCAGATCGAAGCATAGCTATCTCTGTTTTCCTAAGCAAAGTAACACATTTGACGTCCTTTTCTTTCCGAGAAAGCTGAATTCGACGTTGCCATATCGTGCACTCAAGACAAATCCCTTCAAATGCAAATCCCCATTTTTATTTTTCAGTCTTAGATGATCAAACATTTTTTTTAAAATATAATATTGAAATTATATATTTGAAATGTTATGTTCTAAAGGTTATTCATGATAATTTATGAATTTTCGTTTGAAAGGAAAACCCCCAATACCCCAAATGTGATAAAAGTATTCCAACAAGGGTGGGTTCATCTAGCCCCTCGGCCTCGGTCGGAAATGTCTTCGTTATGTATGATCTTTGATTGAGTGGATCCTAGATAGTGTATCAAGGGACTGCCGACAATTATGTAAAACAGGTTCATGCCCCCCAGTACCGCTCTGAAATATGTATAAAGCTTGAAGTAAGAAAATCATTATATTTTTACGCCCCTAGTTAGCTGGCGCCCATGGTATATGCCTCCTTTGCCACGCGCTAGATCCGGCCCTGTCATTGAAACAGGAATTATAGAAGATCCTTCATCTTTTATCTGTAATCCTAATTTTCTGCGTAACTAGAACTTCGCGTAGGCGTGAAGCTTACGATAACAATTACAGAGATCTCCGTTAAAATGGAACGAAACATAGATAAAGTAAACAGGAGGTCATTCATAGTCTAAATCGTAGATAAAACGGAAAAAGGCCCAGACAGATCGGCACATTAATGAGAAATGTGGAACACTGGAACATGTTTACTAAATGATCAATGGGCAGTTGACTCATTCATGCGTGCAAAACAGGTACTTAAGCCCTGAAAAAGGGAGTTCCTTCCATTTGAAAGGTACTCACCGCATCACAGATGGTCAGCCATATCCCAAATATCGTTGCCACGAACCTGAAACAGAAAAAAAATTAGAAGAGAGTATTTGCATATATATGATGAAAAAATTTAAATTTTCGTCAAAACTCTTTATCGGATTTTTCTCTCAAAATAGTAAGAATTCGTAGCAGAACGTAACGTTTCGGAGCCTAGATCAGATTCCTTCATCAGAAATTTAAGGGAAAATCTACACAAGGATTTCATTCAAATAATTCTGAAGATTTTGACTCAATAGTCTAGTGAAAAAGACTGAAGAGGATCTGAAACTTCAGATTTGCAATATTCAATCTTCAAAATTGTATCAGTACACAATACTGATATATTATAGGTAATATTGTTCCACAAAATTACAAAAAGTGGATAACGAAGAAAGAGAATATTGCGGAAACCTATTTGTTCCAGTATTATTTTTCCACGAATTCGAAAATATTGAGAATAGGGAAGTATGTGCTAATGGCAAAGTGTTCCAGGTTCTTTAGAGTATTTAATTTCAAGGAACAGTAGACAACAGCGGAGAAGATTATTCTAATCATCTCAACAACAGCAATCCCTTCGAGTTGCCAATATAATAAAATTGCTGTATTTGATTTCTGGTAACCAATATTCTATTGGTAACCAGAATATTGGTTATTGGTCAATTTGACCTGAGGTTATATATGCGAAATCATAGAAAAATCACAAAATGTTTATGACGTAGTGTTATTTTCTTCATTGTTTTAGCTCTAAAGTCACAAAATATAGTGTTGTCAGCTCTAAAATTAACGATTATGGCCCATGATAGATATATTGCTCTGACAAAATTCATTGCTATCATAGACAGGATATATGATTGCTATATCACTCGAAACAGAATACGTAATATCATGGCCATATTGCTATAAATTGGAAAGATAGCAATATTACTTGAAAAGCAATGTTTTTAGCAATACGCAAAAAAAACCGACCTGAATTTTTTTTGTGGTCGTCCCGACTGAGGTTCATATTGAACGTGTTCTCGACCTCCCATAAATGATTTCTGCCCTCGAAGAACTCATTTTTGTGTTGAAATGTTTTTCATGGGCATGTTTCAGTTTTTAAAATATCACCCTCACGGATTCCTATAGTCCCACCCAAAAATTGATTGAATAACATTCGCAACAAAAACAAGACTCAACTGATGGAACTCTAAAAAAACAATTGATGGCTGTATAGAGCTGAAACTCGGATTGGGAATCTGATGATTGCTCCACCCAAGGTAGTGTTAGGACACAGTAAATTAGCCTACACAGAATATAAGGTATTTTACGAAAAAGAAGAAGCTTTTGGGAGTATATTCAAGAAGATTTGGATATGAAATGAATCATATCAAAAATAATCATAACCCGTTTTATTTATTTCTTCCTGATTCCGTACGATAACCACACCATTTCTTGTTAACACCATCAGCGTTTACACCCGATTCAATTCGTCTCATCGTAACAGTTTGCAAATTGTTTCTCATTTTACAGGTTTGAATTCTAGGAATTTTCCAGTATTGGTTTCGTATTTCATAGGCCTTCGACACCAAGTAGGTGATAAAATGTTGTCGTTTCGACAGAAAGGAAGGAATCGAATTGTAATTTTACGTATTGTTATTCGTAATAGCCTGAATTATCTCTAGCGGCTTAGTACTACAGAAATTGAAAGCATTTCTAGTTGTTATAATATCCCAGTAAAGCTGATTTTGCCGCAAGTAATAGGTGAAAGGATCACATACTAAACTGTCTTAAATTGTGTTTCGAAAAATTTACATTGCTTCATTATAATACCGGGTGATTCCTTACTTCCGTACGAAACTTCAGAGTGTTTTTTGTTAGGTCGTTCTGAGAAAAACGCTTTTATGTACATTTGTTCAAAGTTGCTTTGTTTCCTTAATACAGAGGGCGTTGAAATAAACCTAGCATGTTCAAAGGAGATGACCGCAGTGGCAACGAATTTGAACATGCGCGCAAAAGCTGCTGCCTTCACCGCAGTGCTTTTCTAGTACTGGATTGCAATTTGATCTAATCTGGTTTTTTGGAAATATTGAGAAAATAAAATTTACTCATTCACGAATTCGACCTTCGTAATTATGACCGAAACCTACTCTACAAATATCGAGTTTCTAAGTAGTTTCTTCCGGAAGTTATTGTGTTTATGAATTCGTGAATGGTTAGAATCCACCCAATGATTCCGCAGATATACCGATTCAAAATATCATTTTCTCCATATTTCCAAAAATACAGATTCGATCGAATTGAAGTCCAGTACTTTATCGAAAAATGACAGTTTGAAGGTTCATACAGAATTCAATGAGGATATTATGATCAGGAGATCTCAGAATATTGAATATTTGAAAAAAAAATGTTTTTTTTCAAAATTTTCGAAATGTTCTAATGACACGATCTTCACAAAATTCCGCACAAGGTTGTCCATTAGTATTTTCAAACTAGCTGCCAAGTTTTACCATGATTCTTTGAGTCATTCCGAAAAAAACAACCATATCCAGAGAAAAACCACGAAATTTGACATATTTCTTCACAATATCTTCAAAACTCATGATCGTATCGAACTGAAATTTGGTATACCGCTGTGGACTATATAGTTCAAACTATGACCAATATTCTTTGCGAATGTGATAAGCAGTTTCCAAGAAAAAAAACTTTCCGAAAAAAATTTTTTTCACAAATCACAGATGTTTTGGTTTTTGTAAAATATCATAAATATTCTTTAACCAATTTGGTTGAATTTTGGTTCGGTTGTTCGAAGTAATAAGCTGCTTATTTTTAGCAGAATTTGATTTAAATTATTAGTTTCAGTACTGTTGCAGTGGGTCCCACAGACAAACATATTGGTACAAAAGGACGCCAGTGATTTTTTTGGATTATTTAATTTTTCAAATCGAGCAAGTAGAATTACAAATTTTTAGTTTCTTGTGTGATCATGTGGATCTTTGTTTTCGTTGAGAAAAAACTGTTGGGAAAATGGGATCCCAATTACATTTGTCTGAGGAAGCATTCGATTGATCATAGACCCACTAACTTTCAAGAAAAACTCTTAAAAAACTATACATTTGTAGAATATGTTTGTGGTTGTATAATGAAGGTCGATTATTTGAATGTATAAGATTCGGCGAAAGATTCCATAAATATAGTCGTTCGAAATTTTGTTTTCCCTAAATTTTCTGACATACAGATCTGATCGAATTGAAATCTACCTACTCCGTTGAAAAATTATTGAATTCACGCAAGATTTCGTGAGGATTATATGACAAGAATTTCGCAAAATCATTTTATCAGGAAACAAAGCTTTTGTAGCCGGAGCCAATACCTGGATGGATGATGGATTATAGCTTTCACTACGAATCAGAACGAGCACATAAAATTTTCTGACTTAACATCACCGCTCTTGAAGAACTAATAACCTAATTAGAAAGTTTTATGTTTTCGACCATATCCCTCGTCAATTTCCACCAATCAGAAACACGCAATTTTGAATTACAAATGGTTTCTAGGTGGAAAAACTGTTTGGCAGGAGCTGTCAGCAGTTCATTCGAGTTTACCAGCGGCAAAAATTGACAGTTGTTGTCACCAAAAATTACAAAACCCTTACCGTGTACCAAAATTGTTATATTTTAATTGTACCATAAATAATTAAGTTTGTAGTATTTTTGATGGAATAAATTTGGTACCTGTTTTTGTGCGCATGTTCTAGGGGAACAGCGTGCTATCGTTTTGTCCAAATGTCTGTAATTTTTGATGATTGAGCCGAAAATGTTCTCAGTCGACTAGGTTGGACTCACTGATGACGAATCCGGTGCCAAAATCGATTACTTCCGGAAGAAACGACTTCGAAACTCGATATTTGTAGAGTAGGTTTGGGGCTTAATTACGAAGGTCGAATTCGTGAATGGGTAAAATCCGCCCAATGATTCCGTAGATATACCCATTCAAAATTTTATTTTTCCAATATTTCCAAAAATACAGATTTGATCGAATTGAAATCCAGTAATTCATCAGTAAAATATTTCAAAAAGCACTGCCGTGAAGGCGACAGCTTTTGCGTGCATCTTCAAATTCGTTGCTGAAGCGGTCATCTACATTGAACATGCGCGGAAAAGTTGCTGCCTTCATGGCAGCGCTTTTTGAAATTTTTCAGTTTTCAAATTGAAAGCTATACATAATGCATGCAGAATAAACTGGTACTCATGAAATAGTCTTGTCAAATACCATTGGGGCATCTAATTTCTCCTGTGAAAAAAATCGAAAAAACACCTTGCTAAGTAATATTTAAAAAAAAGGCATTCGTGCAGGTGCAAAAATCCTCGTCTTCGACTCGGAGTTTTGTTGCCACCAGCACTCATGTTTCTTGTTAAAAAATTACTTAGCAAGGTGTTTTTTCGATTTTTTTCGAAAGAATTAGATGCCCTGATGATATTACACACAAACAATTGATTTCATCTTATTATCATTTGAGGGGAATCGAAAACTCAATTGATATTTGAGCATCATAAGTTCATACGAGTTTCCAGCTGACTTCAAGTTTTCATGAAATAATTTCTCCGTGCTTTCACCGTTATTATCGTAGATTTTTTCGAACAAGATGATACCTGTACATGAGGAAAGAAAATGCCGAAATCAACGAATTCGGGGCAGTATCAAGTCCATCAAAAAGAAGTAACTCTTTGATAATAATCGTGATTCAGAATGCCAAGAAAAGTAATTTATTTCCAATTATGTATCATTATGTCCGCACACTATGAAGAACTCCACCTATTCCTGACATCGGATGGGCCTCATGTGATGCTTACGCGTGAAGTATAACATCAAAATTGCATGCCCTCCGGAACCGAAATGTAAATCTGCCCTAATGGTTAATATCTCATATTTTCGTGACTTTCTGTGAAAATGCCGGGACCGGAAATGTTTCTCTGAAGTTCAACAACTCCAACAGTGTTGGTTTGAGAATATGTTAAATTATTATATTAATTTTCATTGCATAAATCATTGCAATTTATCAAGTTCATTCAAAATCTCTATACAGTGCATCTAAATTATGGAATAAATTCATTTCCTCAAAAGAACAATATTTGGCAACAAAATCCTGAAACAGGTCAATTTCGTTTCACTTTTACCAAATTTATATGCATTTTTGAATGATTTTTGTTGCACCCTGTGCCATCCCCATCAACCCTCTAAATTTTTTGAATAGGGAAAGTGGGTCATGTGGTACTTTGTTGGCGAGGTCTTTGTATCTTCTTCACAGGCGTGCAGTAATTTACAATATAAATTTTTTTTGAGGAATTAGTTACTTCAAAGAAGTTTTCAGTATGTGCACTTTGTCATGGCTCATTAACTATGAGACGATGGTACCTGATGAAATTTGTCACCGAATGAAAGTCGACCATTACGGTTTCGTTCATGCACAACTTTCAACCCCTTTCAACCCCCTCACGTGAAAAAAATATTTTTTTCTCCATTAAAGGGTTCGTAAGGGTTGAAAGTTGTGCATGAACAAAACCGTAATGGTCGACTTTCATTCGGTGACAAATTTCATCAGGTACCATCGTCTCAAAGTAAATGAGCCATGACAAAGTGCACATACTGAAAACTTCTTTGAAGTAACTAATTCCTCAAAAAAAATTTATTTTGTAAATTACTGCACGCCTGTGAAGAAGATACAAAGACCTCGCCAAAAAAGTACCACATGACCCACTTTCCCTATTCAAAAAATTTAGAGGGTTGATGGGGATGCCACAGGGTGCAACAAAAATCATTCAAAAATGCATAAAACTTTGGTAAAAGTGAAACAAAAATTGACCTGTTTCAAGATGTTGCCAAATATTTTTCTTCTGAGAAAATGAATTTGTTCTATAATTTTGACGCGCACTGTATAGTTTCAATTGAATTCATAAATAGTCTATTAAAGCTGAACTATAAGTAAGCATGTATCTACTATTTCGTATACATAATCATTTTCATTCATAAATTTCAAATGAATAGTGGAAGGGATAAACAAACAATGGAGGTCAATGTTCACATTTTATTATATTCGCTTATAGGAATAATGAATTTATTTTTATAAATTGTTGAAAAATAGGAGATACTAAAGATGATTTACCGAATAAATTAAGTCTATTGATTTAAATCATTTCTTCTTGGCACTGAGTTATTAAAAAATACTAATAGGAAGATTTTCACATTATTTTGGACGATTCATTTTAACCGAAATGAATATCAACTTAGTTGATAGAGAATCGAATAAGGAAAATCATACAATGAGGTTGAAATTTTTTTTCCATCTCGAAGAAGCTAAAAGCATATTGTTAAGGAAAAATACGTGAATCAGAAGGGAGGTCTAGGTTTGAATGGTTTATCTGGTGAGTCAATTCCAGTGAAGCCTTAGTTTCCAAAACATTTTCCTAATCCAGTGAATTCTATTTCAACAGTGATTTATTGGAACATTGGTTGAAAAACTTATTTCGAACAAAGCTCTCATTTTAAATATAAATTTGATTTTTTTATTAATATTCCAAAGTAAAATTTGTTGAATGACCTTTTACAAATTCTGATCAGTCGATCTCACCATGTCGAATACAACAATATTTGGAAGAGGACTTTAAAAAATTTACCAGAAAAGACTGGTATCCGGAGCTTCAAGTATTGGATTTACTACTCAATAAACTACAATTATTTCGAAAAAATATGTGGATCGAAAATATATTCCTGCTTGTCCATTCATATTCGGAGGATTTTCGTTGTTTTGATACCTGCCCATTTTTTTTCTATTGTATAATCTTATGTTATTTTCCATAGGAAAATAAAGAACGCCCCTGAAACCTACTCACGGAGTTGAATTGTCGCACCAACTTCAATTTTTCAAAGAAATATCGTAAATAGATCAATTTCCTGACGGATAATTTCACCATAACTTTGTATGTATATAAAATTTTCAATGAATGTGAGTGTTTCCTTGGAAATTCGTGTTTTCATATTTATTTTAAATTTTTCTTATACTACAATTCACTAGAAATTCTGCTTAAATATTCAAGTGACTTCGATACACCTTATAATTATCAAATAACAGAAACAATTCTGAACCTATCCTTGAAAATTTTGAGGAAATACCATTCCGAATAGTCCCATTTACGGAACTTCTACAAACTTTTTCATTCAATTATTCCTGCGGTTTAGGAGACAAAATTAGAGTTGATAATGAGTTATTCATGAGTCAATCCAATGTTTAAGGTCATTTTCTCCTCGAAATTCACAAGATCAAAAAAAACAAACAAGAAATTCATCATTTCCGATAAACAAAAATGAATAATATTCAAACCAAGAAATTGGAAAATAACTACTGAAACATTCTGCAGTTATTTGAAAGAGCGAACCAAAATCTACGAAAACCTAATTCCGCACATATAAAAATTCAATTCTTTTTTCTTCAACTTAATCCACTGACAGATTCAATTTTAAATTGAAAGTGGAAATATAGATACGAGTGCATTTCGGAAGTTTCTATCAGAATCGATTGAAATTCACAATAAATGAAAGACGAAAACACCAGATTCGAAAACATTTCTTCCGACATAACGCTTTTCTCTTGATGTTAATTCGAAAAAATATATGAAACACTATTGTTTCTCTGAAGTTTCCAAAACTGACATTATCCGGCACATGTTTTTCTCATCAGACTCTTTTACATACCACGTTCGATAACAAATTTTTAAAATATCGCGAAAATAATAATTTTTCAATACACTGCACTAACAAATTCCAGAGATTTGTTGCTCTTCCTAGTACCATCGAAAAAGTTTGAAAAAAAAATAAACAAACACTAAAAAAAAGGCTGGGTCGTAAAAATTCGCCAAAACCAACCTTAGCCCGTGGTTAGACATTTCAGCTGCTCCCTCCCCAAAGGGAAGTGCACTACACACTAACTATGTTAAGTCACTCACGCGGTTAAGCGCGTACTGAAATCCTTCGCAAGAAGTCAATCGCGAGATTTCAAGTGGACACAGAATCCGAACTTCAGCGACCAGCGCATGCTTAAGTAGATCCCACGGAACCGCTCCGAAAAACCCCCTAGAAACCAGTAAATCACCCCAAATTCTACAAATTGATCCTAGGAGCCGGATAAAACCAAAAACAATCGAAAAAACCCGGTTAAAATATATAATTTTTGAGAAAACCACGAATTTGACTTAAGTCAGCGGAGCTTTAAGTGAGCTTAAGGAAGCTATGGGAGGGAGAAAGTTCATCTGTTTCTTCATGAATTTCAGTAGACCGCTAGTAGGCAATGACGCTGCGGCTCGGCTACTGCCGGGCGTTTGCCCTCTGTGTTTATTTTGTTTTTACGTTAGTGCAACATGTTGAGGGTTCGGTAAGTTTTCTCATTGTTTTTCCGAGGGGTTGATGACTGAAAGTATGCCTGAAAATTGTCGACTGACCCTCGTGCATTTTTTTAAAAATGAGTGAAAATTGTATCTAACACCTTTTCTCAGCAGATGTTGAGAGGTTGGTGTTTTTTGACAGTCAGATGTAATTGCTGTAATCGTGAAATGGCAGTGATGCAAAGAATTTTAAGACAAATATATTCATTGCATAGGAATCTGCTCTGTATAGCTCGATTTTGTTGTTGAATTTCTTTCTGTCAATATAACTTCCTCAACTGATGGATTTTTTTAGATGTCGCAAATGATTTTCCATTCTCTATTTTAAGTGTTGTTTATGGACACAAAACGAATAGAAGAATTTTATGAAAAACCTTGGGTGAAAAAATTTTCAAGCCGTAATAAAAAATAGTCTCAAAGGAAATTCGATGACTGCCATTGAAAAGTTTCAATGAATTCTAGTTTTCAGGGAAATAGGATGATATTTAGTTCAGTCCTGATTATCTCCTTACTAAAATAAATCTGAAAAAAATAATCATTTTCTTGCTAAAATTAATCACTGGAGAAAATAATTCTGCTTTGCCAATAGAACTTCTTTTGGCATATAAGTTTAATATGAATATTATTTCATATTGAGTATATTAAATGAATCAAAATGAATTATTTCATTATTCGTTGCGTTTCGTCGACACTGCGGCTTTTTCAGATCACGACAATATATATGTATAAATGTACATCTACTCTTTATTGATTTAGCTTTATTATTTCTGTAATGACTCTAAAAAAATTGTTTTTTGTGCTCCACTGAAGAAATAATTTTTCGAATGAAATTACCAAATCCCACCATGATATGCCAAAACGGTTTTTTTCGTGAACTCAGTTTAAATATTTTTGAAATCCCACTCAATTCCTTGGTTTTGTTCAATGATTTGCTTCTTCAAAGTCGAATTAATTAGCATTTAATGAATGATTTCATTCAAAGAGACTTTTCACGCTCACTATGTATCATAAATCATCTGCTTTTCATCGGCATTCGACATGGATGTTATAAATATTTATCTTCTAATTATAATTAAGTGA
Source organism: Myrrha octodecimguttata (assembly GCA_958510865.1). NCBI lineage: Eukaryota > Metazoa > Arthropoda > Insecta > Coleoptera > Coccinellidae > Myrrha > Myrrha octodecimguttata. The sequence continues at coordinate 79,560,462 of OY294057.1, forward strand.
AAATAGGAAAAATGACATCAGTTCTCATTAATATTTCCCGGGAGAATACAATCCACACTATTTTCATTCACAATTGATGAAAAAATTTATATCTCATACGAAAAATCAAATGATTTTAGAAGAATATAGAGAAACGAAAACGAGTAGCACAGTACTCGATAACACAATTATACTATGCTTATTTTTTGGCATAGATTTTAGCTGTCATCTGTCAAAAATGACAACTCTTCATATAACAGAAAACCAGTCAATTTTCGTCACTCATCTTGTATATCAATAGTGCATCGGAAACTTTATGTGTACTTTGAAATTTCCCTGAAAACTTCAAATGAAATGAGGAAGTCCAAAATAGTTCTCATGCTAATGTTATGGTTATCGACAGAGTCATTAAAAGGATGACTTCATCTATAACTGAATCTGTTTATAGAAGTTGATTCAATACATGCAGTTCGGAAATTTTTGCTGGTTTACATAGCAAGAGTTTCTCTCTTAAGAACAAAAATAAACGAATTGTTATAGGCTCTCAGTTATTGAATCGAATTCAATTAAATTGAGTAACGCGTATATTTGACGAAACTGCATAGACGCAACAAGTCATCGTGATTGAAGTTACAACTGTTAGTCATTATAAACACCAAAACATATAACAAAAGCTGTGCGCTTGAGAGGTGTCAATTTTTTACGGGCATAGTTGTATCCGTATCTATAATTTTCGAAATTTGGGCCTAAAATGGACCCAAACGACTGAGTTAAACTCACCGATGATGAATCTAGTATCAATTTTTTTTTGGAAACTATTCATCAGATTTGGAAACAAATTTGTACAGACCTTGAATACCATATTTCACAACAGTATTAGAAGAATTCGAAATTGAATTTTTTTGATATTTTAAGTGACAGGATTTCAATCCTATTTTATCTGTATTCCTGGAATCATTTAGAAAATATTAGTGAATGGATAAAATTCACCAATGACTCCGTAAATATAGCCGTTAAAAATTTCGTTTTACCAATATTTCAAAAAATGAAGATTGGATCGAATTGAAATCTAATAGTTGATTGAAAAATGACAGCTTGAAGGTTCAGGCAGAATTTCGTGAGGATAACATGATTAGAAGATCGTCAAATCTTCTCATCAGGAAGCTGCGTTAGGCGGGGTCAATACTTGAAATGATGATATCTTTAGCAACGAGTTTGAACATCCGCTGCTGACGTCACGTCAGTGCTTCTCTAGAATTTTTAAATAAATATTACTTTCCGTGCGCTCCTTTGAAACTCGATTCTTTCAGTTTTGCAGCTAGAAGGACTTGAATTTTTCAGGTTAGGTTCAGTGTGCGAAGTTTTGGAGATATTCAACGTTCATGTTTATCAAATTGTTACTTTTTCGTTCGAAACAGAACCATAATTTAAGAAACCTCGAGAATTTCATTATTTCGTATAGAAGTATCTCGAATGGCTCATTCAAGTGCTTGCCTTGAGGAACATTGGAGTGTTATGTCGCTGAAATCTCACATCTGTGATTCAGTTCGTTAAATGAAAGTGCTATGTTACATCTTTCATTAAAACATTACAATTTTGCGTGCTTCTTTCATGAAAGAACTTCATCATTTTTCCCCAAAAATCTGTAATTTTTTAAATTTTAGAAGAAAATTCTATTTATCGACTGGGTTGGACTCTCTGAAGAAGAATTCGTGATGGAATTCAATTCTGCCTTTTAAAGACCATAATAAAGCCCTCAAATTTTCAGGGTGATCCGATCAAATTTAAGCTTAGGGAACTTATCTTAGCAACCGGCGCGAAATCTTGAGCTCAATTTCGTGAGGACCATATCACCCAAAGTATCAGACATATAGTAAAAAAATCATCAAGAATTCATAAAAAGCTCCCTCAAAAATTTTCAGAATTTGTTTTTTCAATTTTGTAACAAATTCCAAAAATTTTTTTTTCAAAAAATTTTTCTCACAGCAAGGGATTGTTTTTGAATAGTTGAGGGTCCCACATAAACTTCAGAACACAGTTTCCCAAATTAAGTAAATCTGCATGTCGTCAGAAAGTAATTGCAGACGATGTCTTCAAAAACTGGGTTGACGGTACAAAATTTTGGGTTTATTCAAAACGACCAGTTTTCTTGCTTACAATGAAGGTTAATTGCATTATCGTATCGAATGGGTAAATGAATGGGTAGTGCTGCCATCAGTTCTACATTATATCTGAAAAGCTTCATCATCCAACTCAAATTAAGTTGACCAACGTGGTGGACTGCATCGATGATTTATATAACGAATAAAAAATCGATGGACCACACGTATAGGAGAGTATACGTTAATTTATCTGGAAAATTCGATGTAATTGGTTGAAACGGTACATCGATCGGCCTATGAAATTTGTGACCAGAAGCGTTGAAATGCAAAGTTGCGGTGCATTCTCCTCGTGTCGGAGTATGCATTCTACTTTTCACATTTTTACGCGCTTGTTCAGCGCGATATTGTTTTGCTCAAATGTCCGGCCGTCCGTGTGTGCTCTTTCTTTCGAAGGAAAGGACCTAAAGTGTTGAAACTTTCAGGATTTATTTGGAGCTTAAAAATCGCGGCTGAGTTTCTTAGTGTGCAAAACGGTCTCATAGTTATACATATGGAATTGAAATTTTGAGGTTAGTTCCTCGATATCTCAAAGAGTACTGATGGGTTCATATTGAAACTTTGTAATTAGCTGTGAAGTGACAATGTGCCTCTCTATTGCAAAATTCAGTGTGGATATAGCGTTTAGAAACTTTGGAAAAAAAATTTGAAAATTTTTGAACATTTTTCTCGAGAAAATATTTTTTTCGCAAACCCGTTCATCAGATTTCAATGAAATTGGGCGCAAACTTTGAAGACAATATTCATCAAGAGTGCTTCAAATTTCAGTTCGATCCAATATTCAATTTAGAAGATTGAAAGAGAAAAATACCTTTGTCAAAGTGTGTAGATATTTGCAATTTTCAGGATATTTCCTCAATAAACCAAGAAGGACTAATGTGATCTTCATAATACTTTAAAGAATTGAAACCATTTGTTAGGATTTCATATGTGGAAAATTTAAAAAAATGAAGTCTTTCTTAAAATTTTCCAATTTTATTTTGAAGTATTTTTTTTTGGGAACTATTCATCAGATTTCCATAAAATGTGGCACATACTCCGACAGTCATCATTTGGCAACAGTGTTCAAAATTTCAAGTTGATCTTACGTTTATCTTCGGAGATATTCGGAAAAAATATGTCAAATTTCTACGTTATTTCCAATGTATCGATGTTATTTCCGAAATCCCCCAAAAATACTGAGCCCATCATAACGAAACTCGGTAACTAGTTGCGAAATACCAATAATCAAATCAGACTAAAATTTCCTGATTATCATTTCATCAGATCAGTTAAAAAAAATTGAATTTCGTCCAAAATATTTTGTATTTGGTCACCTACTAATCATGTTCCTTACGAAATTCCTCATTTCAGTTTAAGTTCCCCGAAAATTCTTGAATATAGAAAGTGGCAACATTGCGCATTCCTACGATTTTTTTTAAATATTTGCATCAAAAAAAATTTTTGAAAAAAACGAAATCTGTCCTCCAGAAGTCATCCTGTTATATTAGAGGTATTGTTTGCTCTTAACCTCACGGCAGGGTTTTTCTAGAGAACTATTAGGTCGATTCTACCCATTCACGAATTTATAATCAAGATCATAACCTTTTCTGCAGAAATCTTGTATCTGAGTTGTTTCTTTCGGTAATAATGGGGGTTTTTCCTTTGAACGAAAATGGAGTGATTTTCATGAAAAACCTTTAGAACATCACATTTCAAACATATAATTTCAATATTATATTTTTTAAAAAATGTTTGATCACCTAAAACTGAAAACTAAAAATGGGGATTTGCATTTAAAGCGATTTGTCTTGAGTGCACGATATGGCAACTTCGAATTCAGCTTTCTCGGAAAGAAAAGGACGTCAAATGTGTTAGTTTGCTTGGGAAAACAGAGATAGCTATACTTCGATCTGGTTAGAGTAGAAGACAACGACCAAGGAATAGAAAAAGAAGAGCACAGACTGTCATACTGTCATATTACTGACAAATCGCAAACGGAAATTGTTTGGTAATATTGACAAAGAACACGTGTGAACCACAGAATAAGAACAAATATTTCATCATTCTAGCAGAAAAAGCCATTCTACTAAACACTGTTGCCACTTCGTGCATGCCCGGCAAATCCCTTCAAATTTTAAAACCCCAATTTCGAAATCTGATTTTGAATACTTTCTGAAGGTAATTTGGGAAAATGATGAATCAAACCCATAATAATTATGTTCAAATTTGCATTTGCAGTAATAACCCAAGTTCAGGAAAAATCCCCATTGTGCTCTTGATCGGCCAGAAGATGTTATCCTCTGAGGAACAATCCAGCTAAACTTCCTGACATATCATCATTGCTTTATTTATTTGTAACAATATATCACGAACTGAAACGGTATATAATTATTCAATTCTGACTAGCTCTCATCTCGTGCACATCACGTCTTATATGATTTGATGAATTAAAAAAAAAACTGACCATCACAGGGGGAGGTAACAATGAAACACCTACAGCTATAACAAGTACTATCAGAGAAATGGGAAAGTAGATAATTATTCATTCCCTGTTCGAAATGTAACTCGAGACAAAGCATTTCTTCTTGTTCCTTCAACAGCATTATACTACGCCAGATTTTAATTAACATGCTCTCCCAGCGTGCGGTAAAACGCTTAATTATAAGGTTCCATACATCAAAAGCATGCGAATCGATGCCCATCTGGTAACATGGCATGGATCAGCTGGTCAAATGGCATCAACATTACCAATCGAAAATTATTCCGGAAATTTACATAAACATTGAAATTTGTATAACATAGATTTATCTGAAACATTACAATTCGATTTCGACGCTTTTGAAATATTGAATAGAAATCACGAACGACTACATCTCTCAGATTTATAACAGAAATTCAGAACAGC